>JAMKCF010000022.1:3561378-4836216 GCA_023634235.1 Pisaster brevispinus
TGGCCTTTATGGAAAAGGGGAGATATCAAGCTAGAGGCATCACGTCCAAATGCCAGAAGCTGAGGCAAGCTCCTCTGGAATTGCTCCTAACACTCTGATCTTCAAATAATTTAAATCTCAAGGGAGTGATGGGAGGGGTGGGTGAGATACTTAAAAACAAAGCACAGCACTCAATTTGGTAAATGGCAAACAAAAATGATAATTTTCAATCTGAAAGTGCACTGATTATAAAGTTCATACTTATACTAATTATGCAGAGAAATAATTTTGTCTGAAATACTGATTGAGAGAAAAAGTTGAGAAAAACAAAACACTTCACAACCCCTCCCTAAAAAATAATAAATAAAAATAAAAATAATAATAATAACAAGAAATAAAATAAAATAAATAGATATATAAATAAATAAATAAACCTAAATGCTACAAAATAAGTAAAAGTAAAAATCTATAAATAAATGAATAAATAAAATGAATCACTGTTACTTGTTTAAATTACTACAATCAAAAGAAACATATGTTTGAGCTCAAATTCCCTCTTCATTCCACTCTGTGGCATGGTCATAAAAAAAATATGTGAATTCTTCTTTATCTAAATTTTAACAAAAATTCAAGTAAAGAACTATCAACTGCACCTAAAACACTACACAGCTGTTCAAAAAAACCTAAAACACTACACAGCTGTTCAAAAAAACCTGACAAAACATATTTTTGTCCCCTTGTTTTTGTGGTTATCATTTAAAATGGCGTGGTTTATGGTGAAAACTAGAGATTAGGAATGAAGTTACTCTTAACCCCCTCCCCCCATGATTTATTGTCGCTTTAAAAGGCTGAGATTAGCACTCAATTTCAAATTGACGCTTAACTGCACTTTCATTTTCTCCTGATTGGGGGGGGGGGGCAGTGTTGCAAGCAGTAGAAATAATTAGTTCAAAGTCAAGTGCTCATGCGTGGTCACAATTAGGGATTGATTGGACTCTGTATACTTACCTGTGAGGTAGGCTTGCATTATTGCAGCGCTGCACCTAGATGTTTGTGAAATGTTTTGTTGCTGTTGGTGTGAGGGTTGAATTTGTTGGAGTCATCGTCATGTTGACATCATGTAGGGGATGAGGGTAGAAGGTCCTTACTGAGTGCAGGCGCAATAAGACCTTTTCCATAAAGTCCTGCTTAGGAATATACTGGTTGGCAAAATGAGGGGACATCGTGCCTTTTTGTGAGGGGCGTGAGGCATACGCGCTTGTGCATCTGCCTAGTGCACACGGTGTTTGTGTCTGAATGAATGTGTGAATGCGTGAATGTACTTGGCATATTTAGCAATTTTTTTTGTTTTTGCGTTACGGCTGTAATTTGCACGTGCCGGCTAGCTTGTTAATGGGGAGAACCCTGCTTAACCACTTGTCTAGCTGGAGATGGGAACCCTACCCGGTAAATGAGTCCAGGTTCCAGGTAAATGATTCCAGATAGTACACTGATCATTGTGACTGTACTGTCTGGACACTGGTACTTCATATACCACTAAGATAGGGAGAAGGGAGGACTCCTCCAGGCTTGTGACTTTTTAGGATGTTAGGGTTCGTCCTTAGCCCTCAGTTTTTCTTGAAAGAAGTGAAGTTGCAATCACAGGGAAAAAAGACAAGGTCCTTTTAATTCATGGAGCAATCACCCTAAGCGTGTAGATTTCCTGGGTGATGAAGAGAGTCTGTAAAACTCAAAAAATGTACCGTCCTATGTGGTTTTATCTCCAGAGACCAATTTCATAGAGCTGCTTAACGGTAAGCACATTTTTCTGCTTAGTTTAGCAGAAACAATTTGTTTTGGTGCAACTGCATTTCACAAGAAAAGTTACCATATAGTGGAAGATTTTGGAGGTTTTCCAGAGGAATCCAAGCCACAGGCATGCAACTTCCTTTTTTTTTGGTGCCATTGAAAAGTAACAACTGAAAAACACTGTATAAATATTTGGTGTCCAGGGAAGGCAGTTTCCTCTGTTTTGGTAATTGCAAAGTTCACGTCTGTAGCCAAAGACACTTGTGAAAGTATTCCTGAGCAATAATTTGACGTATGTGCACTTTGACGTATCGATACGTCTCACAAAACACAATTTCCTGGTGCTGTGACTAAGATCATAAATACACACGTCTTGTTCAGGAAGTAACTTACAAGTAGACGAGAGATTAAAACAAAACTGTTGATGACATCAGCTGCAAGGAATTGAGTGACGTAGGTGAATACAACTGTTATGTTCACTGCCGTGCACTTGCTTACCATCGTGCTATGACACAGGCAGCTTTCAAGCAACCAGTGGCCTCGACTGGGATCTTGTTGTTGAGTTGCTTGGTGCTCTGAGAACGACCCAATACATGATTTATTCACGCTGTACTTTTTGAGTGGTGTACTTTGACTTGAAGACTCTTAAAACTACAATGAATGATTCCGACTCAATTTGAATATCACAATATTAATGATAATGGCTTCTCAATCTTATTGGTAAAGAGTTGGGATCAATGTTACAACCTCTTTCCCACCATAGGTCTGTAGCCAGCCTCTCTGTCTTGTCTACACATACTTTCATTGTAAATGTGTCACCAGTGTGATGGACCTGGTTTCTCCAATCAGTGTTTTTCAGCCTGAAACCAGGCTATCTGCTTGTTCTCGCCCATACACTCTTGCTTTGTCGAGATGCAGAACAAAGAACTATTCCAAAAGCTTTTTTTGTTCTACAAGAGTCGCTCGAGGCACTTTATATACTAAAATATAAAAGTGCAAAAATTAAGCCCCTCCCAAAAAAAATCTAAAAATGAACAATAAATATAAATAATGACATACAAAATACAGAGTGACTTCAAACAAAATGTATGTATTTGCAATTAAACTAGTCTTTTGCCATTCAAAGGTTGTCAGTGGACAGTCTGAATGCATATTTGTTGACCCTACTCCTGCCCACAGGTAAGGCAGACCCTCTATATGTATTTCCATACTGTATTGTTATCCTAATTGATTTTAAATATTAAAATCAACAAAGACAAGCCCGTAGTAAACGGACCCCAAGCTGGGGCATTGATTCGACCTAATTTATTACCAATCATGCGCTCTCATATTCCAAAGTACAATTCAAATCAATTTCTTCCATGTTTTCCTGACTGAGCAGGAACGTGAGGATGCAAAGGGAATTAAGATTTCTCGTTTTTAAATTTTGTTTTATCATGTGCGATTCAGCTCATATTGAAGTCAACAAAAACCATGTGAGTGGGTTTATTTTTTTGTGATGTTGAAATCCGATTGCTGTTTTTAAGAATCTCATCGTGTTGCATGCACACACATGGATTTTAAAGTATTATTGAACAAATATGTTTTGTTGAAAAGTACAAATAAAGCATAAAGTAGATTACATTTACTTCATTTCTTTTTCCTTCACAAGTGGAGCAACACTTTATTTCTTTTATGGTACAGTTTCAATGTTGGAATTAGTACCATTTTAAACTGCTTTATTTACAATCACCAATAAGCCTGGAAAATGTGTGTATGTGAAGTCCCCATACTATGTACCTTTAAGGAAATGATTACTGAGTTCTCCAAGATGAAAACAAAATGCCTTGAGGCGGTTGGATTGTCATCACAAAAATGTGTGACTATTTTATGTATGAGCACCAGTTTGGAGGGATTTTTTCCACCTGAGAGTTTGGACATATGTTTCTTAACAAAACAGTGGATTTGAATGGAGTCTGCGATACTTCATTCTCTCATTGATGAACCAAGTCTTTTAACATCTTAAATGTATGAAGGCAACACTGTAAGTGAGCTCAGGGTAAACAGCGCCCTCTGCTGGTGAGAGTCTGTGAAGTTGTTCGCACAATCTTAATCCGTACAGCCTTGGGGCCAATTTCGGAGAGCTGCTTAAGCATAAAATAAAGCTTAACAAATTTCTGCTGAGCAAGTCACAAATGTGACACGGCACTTTGGCTGCTCACCTTATTCTGGTCAAGCAAAATTGTTTTGTGCTTAGTTATTAATTGTGCTTAAAAGCAGCTCTACGAAATTAAAATTGTTGATCAGATGATGGATGCCCCCCCCCCTTTTTATATAGATTTTCCTCATTAAAAAAAACCTGCAATTCATTGGGGAAAACATGTGTCGCATTATTGTCTTTGTTGTAGTGTGCTTTTTTTAAATTATTGAAATTGAAATTGGAAAACCATGGTAACCCTCCCCCGTAGTCAAGGCAATGTTGTCTGCTCAATTAAACTGACTGATGTAAAGTAACAAGGTGAACACAGGAATCCAATTGGATCCTTGCAATCTGCACCTGGTTCACAAAATGTCACAAATGTCACAAATGTCCCCCCGCTCGTTTTGTCTTCTTTTGATCACCAAAGTAGTTTCCCAGTTCTCCATCCTGTTAGTAGTTGCATGTTAGTATTTCTAACCGCATGGATACACTTTCATTGACAAATTGCCTTTCATCACAATTACAGTTTTATCTTATTCTGACTGTTCGTGTTTTTTTTTTCTTCTATCAATGGCCAAATTAATAATCATAATATAACAACGGTGAAAAAAGACCCAGTTAGTTTCACTTGTTTTGCATTATGCAAATTTGGTTCACCCACGCAGTCATGCAGTCAAAATTACTTCAACCAAAGTTTTTACCATTATCTGCTTTCAAAACCATGCAGGTGCAGTTACATCTTTATCACTTTGTCATTTTTGCTTTTAAACCTCAGTATAAATGCACTTATTGAATTGATATTATTGTCGATTCGAAATACCTGGTACAAATTTGTATTCAAAAATAATTTCGCACAGACACTTGATAATAACTGTTTTTAAATGAAGTTTCATATCTGTTGCAGCTTTAGACATCTGTCGTCAATTGATACAGTAGTTACACTTTATTTGAAAAAGAAGGGGGAAAAAAAGAATGAAAAACCTACAACGCAGGTGGTATTTGCAGACTCTTTCCTCTCAAGTACTAACCATACAAAAGTAGGAGGGGGAAAAAAGCTTCATTTATTATGAGAAAGGGTTAGCAAGCCTCACACTCCATTCTACAGCCTTTCTTGTACTGTTGACACAGGCCTGAGGATATGTACGTGTTTCATGTTCTTAAAAAAACTCCTGACTACAATATCTTATAATACAAACCTTGGAGCTTGATATTACTCTACGGATAGTGAAAGACAAAACCTTTTAATTCCCTGGTAAAATACACAACTACTTGCAGCAGCAGCAAAATAAAGGAACCCAGTCGCAATCCGTTGGCACATACAATGCTTGGAACTTAAGTAATTCAATTTTGTTAAAGCTTGGCTGTCGGGCAGAGTGGTGTTTTTTTTTTTCCCCATGGGTTAAGGTCTTGGGAATGCATTCTGGAAGAAAACTAAAAGGGAGAGTCGGAACTGGTAATTTCCTGAAGCAGAATGCTGAGGAAAGATCGGTGACTTAGCGTGTGTGGTTTTTTCTTTCTTTCTTTTCCTTCCATGAGCTGTGATGGTTTGAGATTGGAAACCATATTGTGAAGCGTGCTCAATAAATATTGAGCGAGATCAGTGTGTTTTCGGTTATTCAATACGTCTGTATTTTCGTTGATTTGGACATGCATTTTTATAAGATCCCTTTTTTCCTCGCTTGGTTTATTGGATGGATTGTAAAGCAAAATCCAATTGAATTTCTTCTTCTTTTTCTGCCATCAATTTTTGTGGTGTGTTGTGTAGCCGGAAATAATCCCACCAAGTTGCCCAATACATGGATGACCAATTCGTCCATCAATGATTAAGCTGCGCTGTCGTCATCAATTCAGAACAAAATTGATCGTTTTCTGAAGCGAGAAATTGATGAGTTTGAATTACTCATGTTCGCCCAGTCATTTGCAGGAAATACAGATAACGATGTTTACTTAGCAAAACAAAAAAAAACAAGAAAAAAACTAACAAATGTAAAGATGATGACATTTTGGCTTTTGACAATTTGTGTACATACTGGATTTATAAATTGGGGAATTGTCAGCCTAATATAAACTAAAAGGACCAAAATGACTTTGTTCAAAAATTGAAATACAAAAAAGAGCAAGCCTTGTATTATGCAGATTTTAATTATTCATTGTTTTTCCCAGTGCTATTTTGTGTGGATTTTACTAGAGATGTCGTGTATTTTTAATTTACAGTTTTGTGTATCTCGATTTTGTAACAATGTTGTATCTCACACGAAATTGCTCCATGGAAAATCGTCGCATCTTAGTGCATTTTTGTTTGTGTGAACATTCGTGCTTTTTAAAGTGAGGTACAACGTTTGAACAAATTCAAACTGGCGCGTAACGTAAGTGCTATTTTAGGAGATTTGTTGGTTTTGACATGATAATTTGTAACTTGGGAAAAGGTTAGGTTTTTTACACAAACTTATTACAGAGGATCAGGTAGGCTTAGTGGTGTCTTGCCCAGCCTTTCACCTCTGTGGTCCGCGGTTTGAATCCCACGTCACATCAGAGCCTTGTGTGTGGATTGGTCAGTCAGTCCCCATCCGATTGCTGGGGGTTTCCCCCACTTTTGGATATTTTACTCCCACATCTAAAACTGAAAATTTCTTCATCGTCTTCTGTACACAGATATCCTCAGGCCTGTGGGTCACAGTGCTAGTCACTTTTTGGGATCCATCTGTTTCATTACCAGAAAGTTTATATAAATTATTACAAAAATAATACAAAATATCTGCCATGATCAGGGAGTATGTACTATTGGGTTTGAGTTGTAGACTACACTACAAACCTGTGTGTTTCATCTCTAATTTGGCAAGTATGTACCAGTAGCTTGCATCGTTTACTTGTATGCTTTTAGGCGGCAAAAACATCAACCCCTATGAATATATCCTTCACAGATGCCAGGAAATGTGAGACATTGACAAACGAAGCATGAACCGCCAGAAATTTCACAACCTTGACGAAACCTTTTTCTTGACACAGGTTGTGGAATGGAAACGTGCCACGAAGTGTTTTCCACAAAAATAGGTCACACTACATTTTTGAATTGAACAACATACACAACAGATTTGCTAGCATTTTGATGAGGGGTTCTTCCCTGTTAGGCATGTCGCAGGCAAGTGGTCAGTGCACTGGACTCAAGCTCTGGCATTTCTGATCAGTAGAATGTGGGCTTGACTCCTGGTCTTGACACTTGTGTCCTTAAGCAAGACACTTAACCATTATGGCTTCGTCCTTTGAATGGGACGTAAAGCCGTAAGTCTTGTGTGTTGTGTAAAAGAACCCAGTACACTTATCGTTAAGTGCTTCTGGCATTTTTGGCTGCATTTAGTTTGCGTCCAGTAACTTGTAAATTGTTACAAGGTGCTACAAGTGTAGAATAGGTTTCATAATTCAAAATATTTCCTGTGAATTCACCAACCATTTGAAACCATTTGTCATCCCAGTTTGTGTAGGGTGGCATATAACTATTTTTGAACTGTGTGGGTGCTACATTGCAGGCTGATATCATTTATCTATCATTCAAAACCGCAGCGGTTAATATAGAATAGTCAGAGAGTAGGAGGATTGACCGTGTACTGTGTAGAGTGCATTCACCACACGATGGATATCTTGCAGGCTGGCATAGTTTATCTGTCATTCAAAAATCCATAATGGATAATATTGAATGCTGAGACAGTAGGAAGATTAATCTGAGCAAAGTACAATTCACATAACCTTGTTAGAAAAGACCCCTTTTGAAGTAATGTGGTTTTACATGTTTTAGAGAAAGAGGTAATTTTTCAATAGACAAATATCAGTAAAGAGATTTGACTTGTTTAACAGGCCATTTGATAACCAAAGGGTCATGGCACAGACGTAATAATAACAGGCTTTAACACCTTACCGTTAAATTAAGTTTGTCTCACAAGGCGGGTAACTGCCCAGTGTTGTTCAACCGATCGATAATTCAGCTATTTCCCGATCGGTTTGTGTTGATATAACAGATTTTCATGCGCGGACGTTTATTTTTTCTATCACGGACGACGTGGCTATTCCTCGGGTAGGAAGGTGAGGGTGGTTTAATCCGATCAAGGCGTAAATAGGATTAAGTCTGTAATCCTCCAGAGACTGAGCTGGTAGTGCTGAACGGTGGTGAATCCTGCCATTGCTTCTGATAACCTTGATGGGATAGGGTAAACATGTACATTGTACATGATGATGGCACTTTGCTCACCTGCAATGTATTCTTAAATCAGTCAGTGTGCCGTGCCTATTAAATACCAAGGAATCTTGCTTTCCATGTTGTGTTATTTTAATGAGTGAAAACACTACCCTTGTTGTTCCTTGTTGATATTTCTCTGGCTTCGGAGACCATTAAATTCTAATGATGTTGGAGGTGTGTTTTCCCTGCATGCCTTCATCAATTGCATGGATTGGGGCGAGGTAAAGTGCAACGTAATGAAATATTGACAAAGGTAGAGTCTCTCAGAGTCAGTTTCTCTTGTCAGATCGTTGACTTTCAAGGTGTGATGAATGTATATGGGTTGATGTGACATTGCTGTTTGGAGGTTCGTTTTGCCACTTTGGTCCACAAATAGATTCTTTTTTAGCAACATAATCTGCTTCAAAGCTGTATGAAACTCATCCGTGTTTGGTCAGACTCTTTATTGTTTATCTTCTACGGATGTCTGTTTAGATTGCAGGATCAAACTGTACTTTTTGGCATTATGCGGTTGCAATCAAAACGTTGAGAGCAGACCATTCACACGCAGAGAGTCTCCTGCACTCCTAAACCACGCCTCTCTCATCTACAGTTACATTCCTCGCTCTTCTCCACCTTCTTACATTGTGATACATCTTACACTTCCCTTCCTTATTTATCGGAAAGTAATAGCACGGATTAAACGGTTTTCTGCCGACTCGTGACCGTTTATTATAGCCACTCCCGGGTGAAAGCTGCGAGCGTGAGGATATTGTTACAGCGCATTGTGATGATACCTTTTGGTTTATTGGACTTTAAAGATGAGTGTGTCCTCTGCTATGGTTAGCAGCTGAAACTCACCAGTCCTTGAAGATTAGGCCTGATTGGGGTACCGGATATCTTGGACAATTTGCCACATTGCTCGCTGGGGGTGGGGGTGTGAAGTCTCGTCAACCCATTGTGGATTGTGGAGCTTTGGTGCCAGTCTTTTAGTGGATGATGTGGAAACGACGATGACTCCACAGGGTGCTCTTTAAATTCTTTCCTTTATTTAGACCAAGTACAGAGTTAGTATTTTACTGGAAAATAATTTGCTTGCTGCATAATCGATGAGCTTTAAGATTGAAGCCACTTGGTTATCTCTTTGTGGTCGATTCCCAATCACTTCTTTTACCTTTATAAAGGGTGTCCACAACTTTGGTAAGATAGAGAAAATAAATGTTCACAGACTTGCCCATAACTTACATGGTTTAAAGGAAATCTTCTCTTGAAATACTTTTGCATAAAATGCTATAGCTTTGAGAAATGAGTAAAGCTCTCACAAGTCCAAAACTGGATGTTTGAAAACAATGAAAATATTTAAGTATTGTTTCCCCTATTTTCATGTGAAGTTGATGGCCGATTGGGCTTCAACATTCAAAGGTGTAATATTTTATGTGTGTGATGGGTCACATGAATTGTGGATACTGGTCTTTGAAAATTACTGGAACAAAGGAACACTGCATTAGTTTGAAAATATAGTGTTCCTACATGTACATATAAAATCATTATTAATTTTCTATACATTTAAAGAAAAGATAATTGAATCTCCTTCCCATTGTATAGTTGCCACCTCAAATTATGGCCATAGTCAAATTCACAGTCTTGCAAAGATGAATTTATTCATTCTGTATTTGGGATGGAAAAGCAATGGTAAATGTAATTAGGAAAAATGCAGTTGGTTCTTAACCATGGCAAACTCAATGCTTGGATTCATCGAATGCCGCCTGCAATGCCCTCTGATTCTGAAGCCGGTTCGCCGTCGGAAATAAATACTATCAAATTAGATTGACTCTGATTGAATGCAAGGAAGGTAGATGAATGGGAGGCTATGAAAGAGCAAGACTGTTGGGTATTATACAAACACTCATGTTATAATGCCAAGCAAGACATGAAAATAACGGAGCTATAGAAATTTATCCTTCCCCTATTGCAGGTGTTTACACACTTGTACGGGTGTGTCAAATTTACTTTTTTTTTTTTTACCCATTTGTTATAAAGTAGGATTTGACTCTTTTGAGTAGTGGTTTGACAACTCGACGTTTTGATCAGTATGCTCTGATCGTCTTCAGGGAAAATGCTGGACCTATTTGTTCTGCTGATGTTTTGATGTCTTTTAAATCTTTAAAAATTGTCAAACATTTAATGCAATGAGTGCCCATATGCTCAGCTGAACCGAATGGGATACCCTCACTAAAGAAAATAAGGGTGAAAATTCAAATTAACACAGACAGTACGTGAGAAGTACACCTTGAAGTGATGCGACGTTCCTCCACTGTTATTTTCAACACCTCTCACCATAAACCCAAACATTGGATTCATACTCTGAGACCACCAGATGTGTCTTGATGATGTACATGAGGACGTCACAGCGCTGATGCTGGATCTGACCCTAACATCAGCCCTTCACAAATCAAAGGGGATGTCCAGACAGTTACGACATTGGCAGCTTACACTCACAGCGATTCACCCACCTCTGTGTTGTAGTCACTCTGTTGACATTCCTTTGTTCTGTACATTTAAGGAAAATCATATTCTTCAACACTGTAAAAACACTATGTGGGCGTGGGTAATTCCACATAGTGTTTCAAGTCCCTACATTATGTGGACCTCTATTGTTCTCAGGTCCACACTTCATATGTAGTGTTAAAACACGGTTCTATAACCGTCAGAATAGATATTGGAAACTCTTTTTTGTTAGGCCTCCCTCAAGATCAGCTTGCTCGTCTTCAGCGTGTCCAAGATTCTGCTGCTCACTTGGTCATGGTGTCAAAGAAATTGTTCCTCATTAATCACATCTTGTATGACCTTGTACTCGTGTTGAAGGTCGATTATAGGATGTGGACAAATTTACGCCCATTGTGTTAAAAAAAAACTTTCACACTACACGAATTTCCCAGGAACTTCCTGGGAAAGTTTGTCTGACCTTTTTTACACTTGAATTGCTAACCCTGGCAAACTCCTTAGCTGTGTGCATTATAAATCTACATTTTTGTTGTTAGTAATATTTAAATTATTATCACTGCAAGTTTTTAAAACCAATACAATTATTACATGAATATTAATGTAATGCATCTTTGTTTTGTTCCAAGATGACTAATCTTCACTAGAGCTGTAGAGTTGACAAAAGGGTTGCTTGTTCAAAAAATGACTTCAATTTTTCTTCATGATTTGGGCAACAATTTTTATTTGAGGGTTTTAACAAAATTATTTTTGTATTTTTCCAATGAAATAGGAAACTTTACCTTCCCATCCGTTAGGAAATGGTTCAACCATCTTTTCTATTCCCATTTGCCTAGCGTCTGTATTGTTGCAAACACTGAAACTCAAGTTTTTATAAATGATTCCATTGTCATCGAAGTCAAAGTGGATTTGTCCATAACACTTGCCATCACCTCTGACCGACTTACAGGGGGGGGGGAAGGCAAATCTTGGTCACCCTATGACAAATTGAACCTAAATGAGTTGCCTGGGATATTTGTTTCTATAGGGCTACTGAGATAGTAGGTGCATTTTGTCAGTCAGTCTGTCCGTCAGTCCTAGGTAGGATCATCTAGTTCTAACTCTAGCCACTCACTCAATCTTGTAACTGTGAAGTACTCTCTAAGTGAAGTCTTCAATTTCGCTAAGTGGCAGTGTACAGGACTGTGAATTGAGCAGCCAGGGATATAGAAAGAGAGTGGACAGAGCTGTAGAAGGGGACTTGCCGCCGCCGTGCATTATGTATCTTAAAGGAATAATACTACACTGGTAAAATTTGCAACGTTTTGGGTTTTTAGTGGGGTTTTTGTGTGTGTGTGTTGTTTTTTTTTTTAAGCCAGCCACCTCTTCATGGAGATGACAGTAGACGGGGTAGGCAGTATTCCATACATTGTACACAGTGTTAATTTAATTCCGCATCACAGGGACCTTCGCCAAATGATATTAACACGGCTATACAAAGGGCTAACGTGAAAGGAGACGAAGCTTGCGCGTGACGTGTGAGCATTGTGACATGCCAGCAATGGTCGGTAAACTCTTTAACAGGACATACACTATGCAAACAATAGTAAAATGTGCAACTGTCTCAGGTATTCAAACATTTTTGGAAAACCGAAGGTTTTCAGTTATATTTTAGAACCATGGTTACCCAGGTACATTTGGGAACCCCTGATTCCCTGATACATTTGGGAACTACATGTATGGGCTCCCAGGTAGATTTAGAAACTAGTTTTCAGTTACATTTGGAACTGACGGTTCCCAGGTACAGTTGGGAACCGCGGATAGGTACATGGAGAACTGTGGTAAATTGAGAACTCCAGGTTTTCAGTTGCATTTGGAACCGCGGGTACCCTGGTACATTTGGGATGTATGGGTTCCAGCTACATTCAGAAACTGCAGGTTTAAGATTACATTTGGAAGCGCAGGTTTCTTGGTACATTTGGGAACTGTGAGTTCCCAGGTGCATTGAGAACCGTGGGTTCCCCGGATACATTTGGATACACAGGTTCCGAGGTACATTTCTGTATTGTGTGAAGAAAACAGAACTGTGCACTGCATCAGTTTAAATATGCACAAGACTTTCAGAGTCTGATGCACATCCACTTGCTAATTCCCAGCATTGTCTTTTCGCTCATCCAATATATTTGCTAATCAATACTTTCTTTGAAGCTGCCTTTTTGAAACGGGCTCCAAGTTTGAAATAATGTTTACATCCAAAAGGCAAGACACAGAGATTTAAAATTGCACGGTTTTGGCGAGAATTAGGAATTTGACATCTCATGCATGAGTAACATAGCCTGGTAACTCCCTCCCAATCTCTTCAGGGCTTGCGCATGGTGCGGACGACCGGAGCTAATTCGTTCTCTGGTATCACTTTGTTAATAATCTCCTTCCTATTATGTTTTCTTTAGCCCACGGATTATTCGAAACAGCTACATGTCCACCCTAAACCAGCCGGTCAAATACATTTTTGCCCCAGGGCTTCTCCTTTTTTAAAATTCTTGCGGCAGAGGGTTCTTGGCCCCCTGTCTATTGATTTCTTTCCTGACATTCTTTGCGTGTGTTTTGTTTCAAAAAGAATTACCGTTTTTCACCAAAGGCAGAGAGGAGACAGAGGGGAGAAAAAAGAAAAATCACTTGCAGAATTGATCGATTGGGTGTTTGCGACGTTGCTCGGCGGTGCCGAGGTCAACGATTTGTCTTGTCATCCCACAGGATTGGATCGGATCCTTCAAATTATTCCTCGTAGTCCAATTTGGTAAGATTTATAGGGAAAAACGGTCGATCGCAGGGCATCGCTTGGCGTGTGATACTTTTCTGCAGAGATGTGATAAGAAACCGTCTGTAAAAGAGAATATACATCTTGGGTTTTTGGAAGAGTAAAATTAAGTCCCATGTACTTCTTTGCCAATAAAACCGCCAATCGCCCTGTGAGCGTTTCATCAAATTACGTTCTAACATTTGAGTCAAAACAACCCAAATTTTGTGTATGTTTTTGTCAGGGATTCTGTGACATTTTTTTATATAATTAGCCTGTAAGAGACTGTCTCGTGCATATCGAAGACTTTTTGTCAACGTAATGCTAATTTATTGGCAATTTTATCAAGAAAGATACAATGTCACCTGTGAAAGTTTCAGCTGAATGGAGAGTCTACTTATGGAGAAAACAGGTACAAAATGTTGTGGTATTTTCACATGAGCGTAGAATCCATCCACGTTTGGCGAGGTGACAGAAGCATTTGCACTTGGACACCAACCCTCAGAAATTTTATTTTATTCTATTTTATTTTAGTTATTTATTTGTTTTATTTATTTAATTATTATTTTTAATATTATTATTATTATTATTTTTTTTTTTTATGTATTTATTTATTTATTTATTTGAGGGGGGGGGGGTTCAATACCCTTTTTTCTCAACTTTGACAGTATCTCAATTGAAAAGTTTTCTCTGGAGGATTGGAACTGTCCGATTGTTTATTGATTATTTTTTGTTATTACTGCTGCTTCCCAATCCTATATTTTACCTTTAATGGTTAACATCCACGTCCTGGAAAGACATTCTGTCCTTATATTGAATGTAAAGGCAGCCCTATATCAAGGATGTGCTGTCAGGTTTATTTAGCTTCACTTGTTTTGCCTGTAATTTATAGGGAGCTGTTTTTTAATAAAAGTCCCGGGCGATAAATCAAGGATGTGTATTGCTTTGTTTTTAATACAGTGGTGCATTAGGCTTGATGGTGAAGATTTTGTTATCAGTCTTGAGAGAAGGCTAGGGAGAGATAGGGCCTTGTCACACAAGGCAAGTTTGACAAGCAACTTGGAGGCAATAAAAGCACTGCATGCATTTCCAACATGGCACTCGAGCCAGGCTTCTTAACAGGTTCTTTTTTTAAACTGTTCTCAGGAAAATTGTGTGAATTTTTGAAACTTGATTGTTCTTGTTTTAATTCTTCATGGAGATTGCCTGGAATAGGTTGCCTGTAAATTGCCCAGTGGGACAAGGTCCCAGGAAGAGAACTGTCTCATAATAATGAGAAGGATTAATTGGGAGGCTAATCATCCCTACTCACAGCTGAGAAGCTGAATTGGACGCGACTACAACGTGGTCAAGCTGCAGGCATGTTAAGGCCTTTTATTTGGCAGCCAGCCACATTGATCCATGTATGACCACTAAGCACAGCCAGAGATTGAACGTGTTATTCACAGCTTTGCACATGGTATAAAGCTTCCCTTTAAATATTTTTGCTTCAAACGCTTATGTTTTGAGAGGAAAAAAAGTAAAACATTTACTTTTGATCTCACAAGTCCAAAACCCAATCTTTGAAACCAGTGAAAACTTTTAAGTTTTTTTTTATTCACTATTCTCTTGTGACTCTGATGACCGATTGAGCTTCAACTTTCACAACCTTGTTCTCACATGTACATGTTGGGTGACATAGTGTCGATACTGGTCTTTAACAATTGCCAATGTTGTCAGCGTGCTTTGAGACAACCTGAGAGATAGTTATGTCGATAACCTTTCTTCTGATGCGCCATTACCCTATTTTCATCTCAATTAGAGCGTAAATAACGTACACTGCCATCCAACTAAATCTTGCCAAAACACAAACCCTTACCAAATAAATCGATCACAACTCCCACATTTCTTCTTTTTTGAGGTTGATTTATCCCCCTCCCCCACCCCCTCTATCAACACGCTTGGCCATCACTCTTTTCAATTCAATTTCTTAGCCTTCTTTACACTGGATAACGATGTCTCCATCACCAGCGAGACGTACCTAAATTCAATTTGGTTCTGGTGATATTGTCCCTCAGCGCGGTGTTTTCTTGATGTTTGAAGAAGAGCCTGTAATTGTTCAGCTCAGGAGTCAGACCGCTGACGTCTAGAGGCTGACTTTGCAGTTGTTTGTTTTTTGTCGTTGTCGGGGGAGAAAGAAGATGATTTTTTTTTCTTTCTAGAATCCCTTATTTGTTTGTTTAGTGAGTGAGTTGCAAGGTCCTTTGTATTTGTTATACTGATGCAGCCAGTTCTGTCGTTCTCCCACGTGTTTTTTTTCCTTTTCTGTCTCTCTTCTTCTTCCTGTCCCTTCACCATTGTGATGCAGTTGGGCTTTAATAATCAGAGTGTAAACCTTGGAAAGTCACAATGAGATCTGTCCATGACGATAGGCTGCATGCATTTGTTTGAATTTGTTGGGGGGGGGGGGGGGTCATCTTATTTTCTTTCTTTTATTCACCAAACACTATAGGCACAAAAATGTGAAACTTTACAAATAAATAATAAACATAAATTACTCCAATTATAAATGCTTACAAAATCCACAACAAAAATAAAATACTGTTATTTGCTTTGGGGAGTATTAAAAGCTAGAGGATGTGGAATTTGGAATGAGTTCACTCTTCCCAAGACCAAGGACGTATGCCATTGATAAATGATGACTTTGGATGGATTTGTCAGATTATAAAATGGAGACAAAAAAGAGAGACTGCCAACAAGGGGGCTAGATAGCTCAGTTGGTAGAGTGCTGGCATGTTCATCCGGAAGTCACAGGTTCAAATCCCTCCAGTCAATTTTTTCTTTTTCAACCCAAGTTATTTCAAATTTACCCAGTCAGTTTCTCTTGTGGTTTATTACTTGATAGATTATGAAAGTGGTACAGGATCGGTAATTATAAACAAGAAGAAGGTTTGATGAGTTTCAATCTGAAATTTCACCGGTTATAAAAGTCTTACCAGTGCCAATCCTCCCAGTCATTATTGTACTCTTCCAAAAACAAATGATATACCTTCCCTCTAGGAGGAGTCTGTATTTACTGAAGGGTCAAATCCAGACGTCTTTATTGTTCCTGGCCTCCATGATTAACAATGAGGAGTGGGGGCATCTCTATTAGAATTTTAAAATACCGCAGTTGAAGCCTGGATCAATTTCTTATTTATCGGATGATGTGTGAGATGATGTTGATTGACATTTAAAGGGTTGAAATATTTGTTATGAAATGATTATGGTTGGAAAGATGTTTTGAAAGTAGAATATAATGATTCACACAAATATTCTTTTTATTGTGGTTTTCCTTTTACTTTGTGAACTATCACAGCAGAGAACGGTTTCATCTAGCAATTTTGCACATCAAAAGTGAACTTATTTTGTGCACACTGAATGCCAATATTGAGTACAAATGATGATTTTTCTAAGTAGCAACTGATACATTTTGTGTAGCATTTTGCTCTGCTATACAAGGGAAATCTTTCACTGCATGGTCCTTAATTTTGTGGAGACAAAAATGTGGTTCTTCAAAATGGCCAATTGTAACAGCTGTGAAGCTCAAAAGTCTGCTTAGAAGAGAAGTTCAGCTTGAAGCAGTTTTTCAGGGTGTTTTAAATGTTGCTAATTGACACTCCTATGATGATGTAGTGGCAAAAACAGATAAAGAAAAAGCCCTTCCATACCTGAAGTAATCCCAGCTTCTTATCCGTTGTGTATTGAAGCAGAAATAATCTAGTTTTCACTCAATTGAACCTTGAAAATATAGAAATAAAAAAATAAAAGTAACATCGTAGCTTGTGACAATGAATGGCAAGGCTGAGAGATAAGCGTGAGTAAGGATACTTCGACATGGCCTAGCGAAGGTGTTATTTGTATTTTTTCCCTCTCTTAAAATTTGTTTTCCGTATGCACACACAACGTCAACAGCCTTCCGGAATTAATTCATCAGACCGTACTGATTGGAGTTTGGACGGAAACTTTTAATCAAATTAAGCAGCACCTGTGTTTGCTCGCTCAGGTCAGTGGCTCCCCGCGGATCGTTCGTATACGTCTCTCCTGCTCTCTTCCTCGCTGTGAGTAGCGATGTCTGGACTCTATAATGCCCACGCTTCACACTCCTTAAAAACCATTCTGTTTGTTCCTGCAGTTAAATCGCTCGGCTGTTTCCTAAATTACATCATCTCTATTGTACTGGGAGTTGGGTCGTAGATTGCCTGGTTTGATGTGACTTGACTAACAGAATGTGTTTGTTTAAAGGCTTGTTTGTTTTCACCAATGATGACGTCTACATGCATAAAATACTATCCACACTCCAATCTCCCTGCTTTATTTGAGTAGTTTCGCACATTTACTAATGTGATTATTTAGGAAACAGTAAAGTTAAAGGGATTATAATTTTTTTTAAGACTAAACTCATTTTCCTGTAGTTTTCAGTAAACAAACCATTTAAATGTGACAATTGCATTCAATAATTTGGTTACATTTTACTGTAAAAACTAGTAATGATTTGTTTGGGATGTTGTGTGCGCTTACATTGTACATATTTCAGTTGATGCAATAACAATAAGTAAGAGTGATTTGGGAGACTTCAAATGCTATTTTTTCAACTTTGACAGTAGTTCAGACGGAAACATTTCTCTGGAGGATTGGTACTAGTGTGAAGAGTTTAGATTGAAGCTGATTATATTATGGTCTTTGATCCTTACACTTTTTGTAGGAATCCAAACTTTGCATGGTAAAGATACAATCTAGTAAGGTTTGCAGTAACACCAGGATGGTGTAGGATTTGAAACTTTGCATGGTGGAGATACAATCTAATAATGATATTTGTGATTGATTGATTGATTGATTGATTGGTTGTTTGATTGATTGATTGATTGATTGGTTGACTGACTGACTGACTGACTGACTGACTGACTGATTGACTGATTGATTGATTATTGATTGATTGATTGATTAATTGATTGATTAATTGATTGATTGATTGATTGGTTGATTGATTGATTATTGATTGATTGAATGATTGATTCTCCCTTTGAATTTGAAGGGGTGAGTTCATTAGGTGAGTAGTTTCCAGCTGGTGAATACTTGTTGATCTATTGTAACAAACCATTCCTGTGGCTGTTTTGTCTTTCTGGAAGAAGACGTTCTATAATGAACCAGTACTATAATATAATGTAATACCAGTCGTACATTAACCCTTTAATTTGGGAAGACCAGATTTCCAAAAGGGTGTTATTCTCACCTGGTGAATAATTGCTGGAGTTGCTGCTTTGCCTTTCAGGCAAAACTGTATAAGACGAAGTTATCTGCTGACTTTGTTTGGCCAGGAGCCACCTTGTGGTAGATTACTTCCCTTTAAGTTTGGAAGATCCACGTTCAGGAAGATGTGTAATTCCCAGCTGGTGAATAATTGTTGATCAATTGTAATAAACCACTGAGTACTCCGCAATTACCTACGATACAGATCCATAACGGCATTGAACTACGGAACCAAATTGAATTTTACACTGAATTCACCCGTGTCCTTCTACTGGGGGGAATATTGATTAGGCGGGTCGGGGGGTCTTGGGGGCGGAAGAAGAAGAGCCACGCCATCATGGTTCAATCTTACCCTCTTATAAACCTCGTCGTCTTCTCCAGACATGTCGGTGAATATAATCTAACTATGTTGAAGCCATGTTTATACCACTGGGAGATCTATAAAGGCCTAACCTCTGAGGACCATGGGGGAAAATTGAAGCAAAAACAAAGTCTGATGCACACATCAGACTCCTCTGGCAGCGAGCATCACAAAACTTAAGACTCGGCTTCCCCTGTTAATTTTTCTGATGATTATTACGAGTGACAGTCTGTTGACATAGCAGAGACAAGCACATGTCAAAGTTTGCCCAATTTCAATCCAGTTATTGGGAGAGTGCTGACTCCATAGACTGGCATGCGGCTAATTTGTCTGTCGATTCAGGGATTTCTTTATTTTCCAATGAGGGGAAATTGGAAGCAATGATATTGCAAGGAGTACAAACGCATTTTGTAAGACAAATAATAAATTTGCGCTGCACGAAATTCATTTTACAAATACGTCAAAAGGACGTTTATGAACAGATGAAATCAGTGGTTAGGGGGAGATAGTTTTAAAGTCAGCCAACAATCTCGAAAGTTTAGATTCTTTCATAGAATGTACTTGTTTTCGGCTCATACATTCTAAGCTTGAATCTATGCTTCCCTTTCTGTTCTCCTTAACATAAAAAGTAATGATTGTAATTTTTTGAACATGTTCCTCCAAGTTATTTTTTATTATTGCCATGTATCTCAGGAATTTTCACATGCTCCAAATCTCATCCTTGGTTCTTTTTGCGTGCACTACCTTATCCTTGCACTTGAGACCTGTTGCGTAATGCCCCATTCAAAGACAAAGCAATTATGGTGAACTGTCTTGCTCATGGGTTCAAGCATCTCAACCAGCCAGACAGGGATTTGAACCCACATTCTGTATTAACTGAACTGGAATAAGGTGCACTACACAGATCAACCACACAAACAAATTAGTCCGTTCCACAAACTAGTCTGATCGTACCTTGGCCTAACCTCTGTCATTGTGTGTGCAACAATTAATGCTTAGTGACCTTTAAAAATGGCTTTGCCAAAAGGGTCAACCAACTCAGTCCAAGAATTTCCACCCAATTAGTATAAACCTCAAGATTACATTAACATTTGTTTCCTGGAAAATATTTGAAATGACTATTTACTTATTTAGCTGAGCTAACAAAACCCAAAATTGAAGAAATAAAAAATGAGAGTAAAAATGCATCTTAGATTTTTTTTATTATTGATCTTTAGGGTTGAGGATAGGGGAGTTGGAACCAATATTTGCGAAAGTTAATCAAGAAGGCGCGTCTACTATTTATTTAGAGAGGTTGTTTGGCATCCAATAAGGGCTTGCCAATCACTGCAGAAGCTGCCAAGTTAACAAATACTGACTGGTGGCTAGTAGAACCTACTTTCCCCTTTCGTTATTTTGTTCGAGACAAAGTACAGGGTTGGTAATCATCGGTGGGAAAAAATTTATTAGTTTCAAGCTGCCAACTTACTGACTGAAAAGTTCATTCCAGTATATCCT
Organism: Pisaster brevispinus; assembly: GCA_023634235.1. Lineage (NCBI taxonomy): Eukaryota > Metazoa > Echinodermata > Asteroidea > Forcipulatida > Asteriidae > Pisaster > Pisaster brevispinus. Next base: position 3,581,936 of record JAMKCF010000022.1, read on the forward strand.
CCAGAGAAACAATTCCATTGTCAAAGTGGAGAAAATAGCATTTGAAATCCCCACCTTTGCTTATTTCAGTTGCTGCAATTGAAGTAAGCATGGACGTGAACATTCTCAAAATCCCTGGTAAAACCAAAACCTTTTTATTTATTTTTTCCTTCCATGTTTTTCAAGTATGGCCACCAGAAAAATGGTCTTGGCTTGTTAAATGTATAGTGTGTTTATTAAAATGGAGAACAGAAATGTATTTACTCTACCAGAAACGTTTGATTTTAATTTCAGAGTTAACAATAATTGTCTGCTGCAATTTAGTTTGACCACTACGGCTCCATTTCACAAAGCACTAAGATTAATCGTCAGACGAGTTGTCAGTATCACCATGGTGATTTGTATTATGACATCACTCATTGGCTAAGCAATAAGATGGATGCACATCTTAAGATCAATCTTGACTCGTTGTGAAATCGAGCCGAGGCACTGTCCAGTACAAGATGTGTCCTACACATCTTCAAGACGATGAGAACTCCACCATCCCCTGTACAAGTGCGCTCCTTGAAAGTTAAAACCTCCGTGAGAAATTGAAAGCAATTATGATTTTTTTTTTTCTTCTTTCCTCTTTTTCATTGAAATGCACTGTCCTGAGCGACGTCTGGGAATGGGTTGAGAGGGATGAGGCAAGCGTTGAGACGCAAGGAGTAATAACAAAAAAAAAGGACTCACTGCCTTGAGTTGTGTCAGTTGGCTCCAGGGGGTCGTCCCAATGTCTCGGGGTGTTTTAGGCACTTCATACTTGCCAAGGTCTCCCGCGGGTGACAGGAAATAAAAACTCTGTAGCTTGATTGCGGTGCGTTACGAGAGAGAGATGCAGTTGAAGATGCTTTAGATGGGAGGAGTCAGGATGGCTAGAGGGGTGATAAAAAAACCCTGTTTGATATGTTAGAAGCAAGGGTGTGAATGGGGAGGGCCATTTAGGGCTTTTAACAGGAATTTTGTTTTCACGTTTCAAATAATTATTAAGGTCAAATGAATCTTATTAAGCATGAGCCATTCTGACCGTGGACTTTTAGCATTACATTCAAAGGAAAAGAACATCTTTGCCCTTTGAGGTGTAGATGAAAGAGCCATTTCAACAGCTCCATTCCACTTACTGCATCTCTTTGGAACTCCTTGCCTGGTGCATGTTTCCTTCCATCCTACAATCTAGACTGTTTTAAGAGGAATATCAATTCCTACCTTCAGCTCTCCTAAGTTATTTTCATCTTAAATGCTTTCTTCTTGTAGCCCCTTACCAAAAGTGGCTTTCAGCCTTGTTTTGGGGCAAACCTGCATGTTTTTGTTTTATTTTGTAAGTAAATAAACTCCCATTTACTAGTTTTCAATGTTAACACTCAGTACAGCCAACCTGTGAAACCTTCCTCAAAATCATAAAAAAAAGTTGGCTATTTGTCACGAATTTGTACACATTAGGGATATTCTGAAACTGGGTCAAACAGCGATGATTTTCTGAGGTCTTCAATGCCATCTTCTTTGACAGCTTTTCAGACAGAACTATTGCCCTGGTTTCCTTTATACCCATGGGACCCAATCGCTTCTCACCGTTGATCCCCATTGTGTTTTCTTTAAATTGGGCTTGAAGACGATTTCTTTCTTTCCACTCGGATTTTGTTTGTTGGTCTTCTTAACTCCCTAGTTCATGCAAAACACCTTCTCAATTCTACCTGGATTTACGCAGTGAGACATGTCATGTTTGCTTAAGATATGGGAAGTTCGACCCTTTAACTTTTTCAGGACAAACAGGCTCATCGGTCCTCTACGATCATTGTCTGTTATCTCATGTTACATTGTACACTTTAAAGAGAAAATACAGGATTGGTCATTGTTCTCCTGAAGACGAGCAGAGTATACTGTTTGAAATGTCCAGACAACACCAGTTCTGCTCAGAACCAACACTTCTCCCAAAAGAGTTTTTACACACGGTTGTACCTGCAAGTTTACTACTCTAGTTTCTCTATGGGAAATTGACAAGTTTCAATCTGAGAGCTCACTGGTTGTAAAGTTCATACCAGTACCACCCCTCTCACTGATTATAATGTTCAAACCAGTACCACCCCCTCTCACTGATTCCACCCCCTCTCACTGGTTATAAAGTTCATACCAGTACCACCCCCTCTCATTAATTATAAAGTTCATACCAGTACCACCCCCTCTCATTGATTATAAAGTTCATACCAGTACCACCCCCTCTCACTGATTCCACCCCCTCTCATTGATTATAAAGTTCATACCAGTACCACCCCCTCTCATTGATTATAAAGTTCATACCAGTACCACCCCCTCTCATTGATTATAAAGTTCATACCAGTACCACCCCCTCTCACTGATTATAAAGTTCATACCAGTACCACCCCCTCTCATTGATTATAAAGTTCATACCAGTACCACCCCCTCTCACTGATTCCACCCCCTCTCACTGATTATAAAGTTCATACCAGTACCACCCCCTCTCATTGATTATAAAGTATATACCAGTACCACCCCTCTCATTGATTATAAAGTTCATACCAGTACCACCCCCTCTCACTGATTATAAAGTTCATACCAGTACCACCCCCTCTCACTGATTCCACCCCCTCTCACTGATTATAAAGTTCATACCAGTACCACCCCCTCTCACTGATTCCACCCCCTCTCACTGATTATAAAGTTCATACCAGTACCACCCCCTCTCATTGATTATAAAGTTCATACCAGTACCACCCCCTCTCACTGATTCCACCCCCTCTCACTGATTATAAAGTTCATACCAGTACCACCCCCTCTCACTGATTCCACCCCCCTCTCACTGATTATAAAGTTAATACCAGTACCACCCCCTCAAATGAAAAATACATATAACATAGATCTCATTGTTAATATTGCAGCACGGTCAATAGACCCTGGCTGTCGCATCAACAAATTCACCCATGTTGGCTATATGATGTACAATCAGAAATCTAAAAGACAAGAATGAACACACACACACACAAACTTTTGTTATTCCTTTTATGTTGGCACTTTGTGTTTTGATTTAGGTTACTTGACACAAACAAGTGTATGTCTAGATCACACCATTGATGTCATTTGATGCTTGATGTATCACATCTCTGTTGTGTTCACAATGATCCCGGCTTGGAAGCAATCAACACTGCTCCCTTTCATGTTTGCTTTAGATTTGGGGGGCATGTGACACCCGGGCCTTCTCGAAGTAAACAAGTGTACTCATCTCTCTTTGGAGATGGTTATAATGGCGATGTCTACTGTTGCTGTTCTTGTACCAACCCCCTTACCATATTTGAGGACATATCCCATGCAGCACATGCCACTAAGGGCTCCCTGCACTTAATTCTCTCCCACTGCCTTAAGATTAATCAGGGTTTTGGGTCACAAGATGCGAGAACGCCTTAGGACCAAAGTAGAGAACAGCTCCAAGTCAACTCCATCCAAGGCAATTAAGTTCCACTTTATCCAATCAAATCTGTTAAATGCATGCGCAGAGAGCCTGGGATGTTTGTCTCCAGCCTTCACCATGGCTGACTTGGGAGATCTCCGCGAACTGTTTTTGTTTTGTAAGACATTTTCGTTTGAAACTGAAGTTAAGAGAAACTGTCATCTGGAGACTCGCGCTTGTACAAGACTAAAACAATCGTCCTTTTAAACAGATTTTTCTCCTGATTTCATGATCGTTTTCCTTAGATCTCCTGTTGCCTTCAACTTGTCTTGAAAGACTTGATTATTTTATCAAGGGAAAAGAAGATAATGCACGACTTGTCCCAAGGTCTAGTGTTTCATTTGTGATGGTGCGGAGAGTCTGTAAATCCCCCCTCTTGGAAGTTAAGTGATCTTCGTCTTGAGACCCAAGAGGGGAAGACTTCTCTGTTTCATAGATTCTTTATGTATTTTTGTGCAATTGCACTCAGATAAAAACAATTGTCCATTTGTAAGCTCGGAAGGGCTCGTTCATCAACTGCTTTTAATATGTAAGATTTCTCATCTTATATTGTATTTCAACGATCCAGCAAGAGTGAGGACACATTAAAATGCATGAGAACTCCAAACGCTCCCCAAGGGTTGTTTTCCCATCCAGGAATTATTTATTTTTTGTGTGGATGATATGAATTATTCATGAGAATCCTTGTGAGTGGGAGGAAGAATCAGGATTCAGTAGTCTGTGGTTTCCAAAGTCTCCTCCAGACAATTAGAATATAGGGTTTTCTTGGGGTGCAGATTTATTCATGTTCATTCTATGCAGAGCGGCCGCTGGTGCAATTTTTTTATTATTTCTTTTTCAAAAGAAAGAATTTTGAAATGAGACAACGGTTTTGTTCAGATTACAAAATGCAAGCTGTCAAACTGTTAGGCCCTTCGCCTTATCTTGCTCAGGGTAGCTGTGATATTTTCACGGGGTATCAAGTTATGAAATCCATCGTAAATTATCCGATGATTCACCAGGGGGAATCTGCAGGCCTAATTTTTTCTTAAATTTGTAACCACCAAGGGCTGCTTGTAATAGGCCTCATACTCTATCAAATTATTTCATGGGTGGAATGCAAGGTAGAAGCGTGAATAAATTTACCCTTTTTTAAGACTTAATGAACAAAGTTGTTGATTTTTTTTCTAAGCTTGTGATAATGTCAAATTGTAACATAACTGTATAAATTTCATTGCCGGAGTTTGTCATAAATATCAGTGATAATTATGGTACCTTGATGAGATTAAGTAGAATGGGCGGCGATCTCAGGGTAGGGGGTTGGGAACATGTCTTCCTGATACAGGCAAAATAAATATTAACTTTGTAAAGTGTCAAATCCACAGTATGAATATAAATCCTGCATATACATTCTTTGGCCCATCTTTACAAGTGTGGGCAGTGAGATCAAAATTGTACTTGTACAAAACTTGTACACTTTAACCTGAGGCTAAACACTTGTAATTTGTTTTTTTGCCATTTTTTATAAGGACTCTATCTATTGGAAAATGACTGGATTAAAAAAAAAGTGAATTTGACCTTGGAGCTCCTCTTCAAATTTTCTAAATGCCTAAAACTGCTTTCCTCTTCTCATGGAGATAGCTCTTTTTATCTTTTGTAAGAGACTTCCAGGTCTGACTCCCCAACTAGCAAAGTGGAAAGATGACATGCAAATTACTGTCATCAATTCATTTATTTGTCAGTGTAGAATAAATCAAACAAGGTTAGGACACAATGAATAATGGAAATCCTGTAATGTGTATTCATAATAGTGATAAATACAAAAGCCCTCGCAGAGCGTGTTATCTGGAATGTGTCTCTTCTGGAAACAGCTGTTACTGTTAAATTGTAAATCAATGACAAAATTATACTAGCAGTTAAACACTCACAATCTAAAGGCATACAATTCTGATTTTGTTTTACTAACATAATTTAAACATTTTCTGGACTGCCTGGAAGGTCTCATGCAATGGAAATGTTTGAATTCATGCAATTTATTTATTTATTTATTTTAAGGTGAAAAGTACACACAAACTCTTTATTTCATCAACAAAAAATAGTCATTGATTTTGTTCACTCCAGGAACGCTGTGATTACATTTAGAAGTGTGTCAAGGAAGCAAGGTGGCCCGTGCATAAAAGATGGCTTTGTTTTACCAATGTCAATGCGATAACCGATCGATAATTCCATATTTGAATTACGTTGGTGAAAACTAGTTTTCAACATAATTTTATTGATGGTTTTTTAAGTATTTTTATTTTTATTTTGGAATTCTGTATTCAGTGTTCTCTTTTAATAGTGGTCTGTTAAATTTTGAGTGTTCCAGCTGCCTTGATTTTTTCTTTCCATACCTCATAGATCCAAGGATAACAAATTTCAGACCTTTATTTCATGCCTGGCGATCAAAAGAATGGTATTTTCTTTATATATAAAGAAATGAAGCTCTACCATCAAGTCCAAGTCTTTTCCAAGTCCTGCATGATTATTATTATTATGTTTTTTTTTATTCATCAGTACCTTTGATTAGATTTGAACCCTTGAACTTAATTGCTAGACCAATAGGATCACTCGGTGATGAGAAGGCAGTTAAAGTTCTAGTTTATTAGGTGATATCTACAGCATCCACTCTTTGGGTTCTTGACTGTTTATGGAGGAGATATGTCCTCAGTATGCAGGGCAATCATTGAATGAATTCACATCTTATGACAATTATGTGTTGTGGCCAAGCAGTCTTAGTGCACTGGACTCAACCTCTGGTGTTTCTGATCATCAGTGTGTGGGTTTGAGTCCCGGTCTTGTCACTTGTGTCCTTGAGCAAGACACTCAACCGTTATTGCTTCATCCTATGGATGGGACGTAAAGCCGTAAGTCTTGTGTGTTGTGTAAAGGTACCAGTTTACATGTATCATTAAGAGAAGGGGCTTGCCCTGGTGTTTCTTGAACAGTTAGCAGCAGATTACGCCAACTCATGTTGTAAACCTTTGTAAGGTGCTGTAGAAATTAGTTTTAAAACCATAACATACCTGTCTTTTAAAAACCAGAATATCCTCTTTGAGATGCCCATTGATAAAGCGCTATGTAAGAACCAACTTTTATTAATATTAATTCCATTTTCTTGTCCATTATTTCTACAGGTGAGAAAGACAACATCTAATAAGATGTATGAGATGTTACTGATGTACGACGATGTCATTCCTGAAGAGAACCAGGAGGAAGTCTTGACGATACTTAGCGAGACCAAATGGTGAGAACATCTTACAGATAATTCCACTATCTAAAGATCGCAGACAGTTCTGTGAGTTGTCAAGATTTGATATTCTTTCAAACTGTCTTGAGAAAGTGTTGATCAAAGGCAACCTTATTTTGTCCAAGATTTCCATTTGTTATTATATAAAGAGACCCAGACAGCTCAATGAATAGCTAGTGGTATTACTGCCAAGTTGAGCACCATTGACTGTGGGCAATAATTGGAGAAGAGACCATGCCATGTATTGTCATGGTTGGTGGCTTGTCTGGGACGTCATAGGGCTTCAAGTCGTATGTCCTGCGCTTTGTGTATTTATGCGCGCATCAAACACCCCGGACACTTATCATGAAAGAGAAGGTGTTTGCCTGGTTGTTTCTGGATTGGCTGCATGATGCCTCCTGCCTGAACACAGTATAGTTTATGTGATGCGCATTTGAACACATTAATTAATATGGAATTTAAGCAATATAAATAAATACATTAATTTATTTATTTTAGAAAACCTCGAATATGCAAAACCTCAATGAGGTCAGGAGATTCACCTCTAGAACCAGCACGGCACAATTTCATAGAGCTGCTAAGCACAACAATATTATGCTTACCAGAATACGGTTACCAGCCACAACACCATGTCATATGCACGGTTTCAAACTGGTATCCTGCTAGTTTTTGCTAAAAAAATTGACAGCAAAAATGTCTGCTTAAGCAGTTTTATGAAATTGGGCCCAGCTTGTAGTTTGTTTAAGGATCACTGAGTAGAATGAGGCTGCGTTGCCAAGTGAGCTTCTACGGCTCATGGCTTATGACTGTGGCTAATGGCCAAGTATTGCAATCTGTTATCACATATTTTTAGGTGCTCGGGTTGGCTTAGTGGCACTCGGGTTGCCCTTGTGGTTTTTCCTGCCCTGTCACCTCTCTGTGGACCCCTGTTCGAATCCCTTCTCGGTCTGCAATCGTGTGTGTGGATTGGGTTTTCAGTCCCTACCTAATTGCAGCCAGTAGGGGGGCTTTCTTGTCTTATGTAAAACGGAACATTTCTTCATCCTCTTGTCTACACAGGTGTATATTCAGGCCTAGGGGTCACAGTGCTAGTCACTTTTGAGAGTCAGTTTTTTCATTTATAGAAAGATATGATATTAATAATCATTACAATCTACAATGGGAGACAGTACCACTGTAGGAATTTGTTAAATGTGAAAATTTTTGAGAAAATGTTTCTAATATGCCTCCATTTCATGAGAGAAATTAAGAGGCTGGTTGACTGTACAAATATAGGAACTTCTAAAAACATTTTAACAAATTCAAGTTACACTGACATAACGAAATGTGAACAATTTCTCTATAAGTTGAGTTTAAATTTATTAAATATTTTAATTTCTTCAGTTTTGTTTTCATGTATGTTCTAATAATGTGTTTCCATCTCTACTGACTCCCCGAAACAGTAAATTCATTTTTGCACTTGTTTTGACAATCTATAGGGATGACCCAGTTGAAAGCATTCGTCCAATCAGAAACCAGCTGTGTGACCTCATGAATATTCCAAGGCCAAAGCTGTTAAAGGTATGACTTATTGTTTTAGAATAATTTAAAATATATGTGAGAAACGTTTGAACAGATGCATGTGTTACTTCAGCAAAAACTGTTGTAGTATGTTTTGTCTCTATTTTTCTTGTACATCTTGCTTTTATGTGACTGTGCTCATATGAATAATTGCACTTTTTGAAATCCTTTTTACTTCAGAATTAACTGTACTTTATTGAATATGACATGCACTTTTTCATCTTTCGTGTCCAGCTGGGTATTTTTTTGATTACTTGCATGAAATAATTTATATTTTTGTTATTTGATGCACGGTTGAGCATTTTTGTGCAAAACTGTGGGATTAAAAATCTCTGATTATTATTTTAATTTGTATGCATGTAATGGAAGATGTTAAAGCTTTATCATTCATTTTGTTTCAAACTTGTAAATATTTTAACAGAGCTGTAATTTTAATAGATCTCTGTTTACTTTGTGATTTTGTCTTTAATATTTTCCTCTTCCCCTCCCCAAAATTCTTGTAATGCCCCCCCTCCTCAGGCAAACCTCTTTCTTGAAAAAAAAAACCAAAAAAACCTACAACTTCCAGACACTCATGAGCCTTATTCAATCATGTTAGGAAGTTTTTAGGAGTCCACTCCAAAGAAACACTTCAAAACATTTTGATTCATCAGCTCTTTTTTTTTCCAGGATATAAAAAATGTTGAACACTTGAAGGGCTTGCCTGTGAGCTCATTTGTCTGAATGGCACACAGCATGCACATTTGTCTTTATGACAGACATTGATGCCGTTACCATCGCCATGATGATTATTATTTATGTCATGATGCAGCTATGATGGCCAGACTGAGATCGTCTCACGTATGAAGTTAGGGTAATCAGGGAGCAACTGTCTGCCCCCCTCCATCTATCGTCTTTAGACACATCTTAAGACACATACCGTCCCCGCCGCTTTCCCCCAAGAGTAAACCCCGAGCCAGACTCTACCAATAACCGTAGTGCTCTGACTGTGAAGCAGAATTAATCTTCCCCCTTATGCAAACTCCTCAAGGGGTATTCCGAGACGATAAGTCCATCTCCGAAGAAAAGAGACATAACGAGGGACCCCTCGTGGGAAGCCAAATGATGGCCTTAAGATTGACGATATTAGATTGTCATGTCTGGATGACTGCCGGCATTAATTAGCCTTAAAAATGTCCAATCAATCAGCTTCCAATGATATGCTTCTCTATAGTTTCTAATTCGATGTGCCATCGGCGGTGTCCTTCTCAACATAAAAATAGTCACAAGCTCCGAGCTGTTCCCGAAACCGCAGATATTTTGCGCTGTCAATAGTTCTCCCCCTTGTGCGAGCTGGTAGTACCCAATAGGCCCTTAATGTGACATAATTGATTGTTTACAGCAGCTCCTGGATTCACCAGGAAGGCCTCTTGGGTCTCAAACGCATCCTGAATATTTGGCAACAATTGCATTTTGGAACTAATCTAAGTATCTATCGGATAATTTCACTGACAAAACACTTGAGAAATACTAAAAATTGTTGTAAAATGTGAATTGAAGTTCTTCTGTTTCATACTTCACATTGTGTGTCACATTTGGAAAAAGCATGTACTGATTGAAAGTGTCATAAAAATCTGCTGTACGTTTTCACGTCCACTTTCCAGTGAAGTATGATCTAGGCTTATTTTTGTTAAGGCAGCCAGTTTCAACTGGATAAAACTTGTCACACATATAGGCCCCACTAGCTGACTTCAGCATGGACTAGTAGCCATGCACTCCACGCTTGACGTCACAGCATGGCAACTTGTAGTAAACTGTGCACAGATAAGAATATATCCACTAAACATGTACAATTGGACATGTAAATATATATTTGAATGAAGACACAAGAGCTAGAATTTGCACTTGCAACAAACACCTTGACTCTGCATGAAAACTACCACAACCCCAAAGTTCTCATAATAGGAAGTTCCCTTGACCATGAGGAATCCATAAATGGGCACTAAGTCTGGCTCATAACCTATAATCTCATCTGATGATTATTTCTCAAACATGTCTGGTGATTGTTAACATTGTATCCATACACTTTCTTCTTAAAAAAGCATTTTCTCCCAGACCGATTCTTTCTGTGCCATATTTTGCTTGTGATTTTTGTGTCATTTTACGAGTACTTTCTTTTATAATGGTTTACAACTCTGTATTATCCAATGCACTGCTCTTGTTATTAGTTACATATGTACAGTAATTGTCAATTTTGCAATGAGAAAATACTGTTAAAGTTTTGTTTGATAACTTTTCCCTACAAGACTTAGCCCTTGGATTGTGCCATATTTGTTGCTTCTACTCTTTGGGTGGTACAAGCTTACAAAGATTCATAGAAATGATTCATCATGAAATTCAACGAATAAAACTCTGTCTCAGGGTGTACATATTATACAGAAGTGATCAAAACAATTTATATATATATTGTATGCACTGTTCATGTGTTTCAGTTAATTTGGTTGTTACTTTTGTAATATGAGAATACAATATTTGTTGATTTGAATCAATCCGGACTAATATTTTAGTTAATTTAGTATTTGGTTCTTAGGATGCTCATTCACAGTGAAACTTGCAGTAAGATACCTGTGACCCCTGTGTCCAATTTCACGGGGTATTTGAAGGTATCAGGTTGGCTTAGTGGTATATTCCCCTGCCTTTCACCTCTGTGGACCCTGGTTCGAACCCACCTCAGACTGGAGCCTTGTATGTGGATTGGGTTCACAGTCCCTACCTAACTGTTTGGGTCTTCCCTATATTTTGGGGTTTTCCTCTCATATCTAAAACTGAACATTTCTTCACTGCCTGGCCAATGGCAGTGCTATTCACCATTGGATCCCTCTACCAGAATGATTTACAAACTATATTTAAAAAAAAACCAGGGGTATATGTCTGTTTGAAATTACTGAATTTAGCTCCATGAGATATTGCACACAAAAGACACAGCCTTGCTGTAAAAACTTCATTGTTTTCCTCCAAGGTCTTCATATCACAGTAAGATTTATTTATTAATTTTTACATTGTTCCCCCCAGAGTGCAAAACCAAAGGAAGACGAGACGTCCGCAGAACCAAACACAAGTTGAGCTATCAGCGTCAAACTTCAGTCCGTTTGGATTTGCGCATCAGATGATGCCCTTCATCAATGATTTGGAGCAATGTGATTGGTCAGCTGATGGTAATTTGCTAAAATGTGATTGGTCTGTTTGTGAATATTCAACAGATGAAAAATTAGGTACTGTGATTGGCCAGTTTGCACTTAATTTATTAAAGATGTGCTTGTGTGTGTGTGTATATATATGATTTGTATGCCTCTGACGAAGGTCCGGTTCAGATCGAAAGCTAAGGCCATCTCCCCTACTAATTTTATATATGTATATGAATATCCAAAATGTACTTCTGTTGGGACCAATTGATTCTGATCACTATCTGGTTGATTGGATTGAATGGCTGAGGTGGTCGTTATGTTTGCTAAGGCTAGGAGTTGTCAGAAACGACTGCCAACCTCACTGTAACTGTGCCCTGTCATGTCAAACTGTTAGATGGAGTTGCAGTGTTTTATCTTAGTGTAGGGTGTGATCCCTGGCTGAATGGCAGTTACATGTTGAATGGCTTCTGGCTGGCACCCCGAATGAAGATATCGACCCAATAGGGAGACTACCAACATTAGGGCTAGATAGCTTAGTTGGTGGAGCACCAGCATGTTAATCCAGAGGTCACAGGTTCAAGTCCCGCTCTAGTCAATTTACCTTTGTTCAACCCAAAAGTATTTCAAATTTATCCAGTCAGTTTCCCTTGTGGTTTATTACTTAGTTGTCCGTGCGTTATACCAGGCACCTGTAGTACAGACAGCGCAACACTGTGAGCAAAGCCTATGCACAAGACAGGGAACAAATCTTAGCCACACTGTTTGAACTGCATTCAGTCCCTTTCCATAACAGGAATTTTCATTTTATAGTAATTTAATACAGTCACAGGGTCTTCTTTAAAATAAGGACAGTATTTCATAAAGCCTGTAAGCACAACAAATTGCAAAGAACAGAAAAAAACCTGTTTAACAGAAACAGGTTGCCAGTCAAAATGTCCTAAAGTTTAGATTGTTGTGACTGGTACCCCCACTTGAATTGTTTTGCTTAGCCAAAAAAAAAAAAACCCCAGTTCCAATCAGTATTTTCTGCCTGACAGCTTTTATCAAATTTGGCCCAGCACACATCAACAATTGATTTTCACATGGCGTGACAACAGAACCACTTAGTAGAAGAGCTGCTCAATCTTTGCATTCAATGAGCAGGAAATGTGAGTGATATTACAGTAATTTCGAGCTGGCGGTTTCTCACAGTCCAAGAGCAACTGTGTTGCAAGTCTCCTAATGCACGATTTAGACGTTAAATACAATGCATACATTGGCAATCACCAGTAAAGAAAGGAAGTTTTGTTTCAACCTTAATTACATCTTACTGACTCTAAAGTTCATACAATTCTTTTGTTTTTTTAAACCTCCATAGAGACATGCCATTTTAAATACATTCAAACGAATGACACTTGAAGACAGGCGTGTGCTTTACTAGGATTTATCCTGATTGCGGGATTTTCATTGATCTCTCGGTGCCCTTGGATTTTTCTTGAAACATCTAAGTTTCCATCATCGAAACGGAAGACTTGTTGTTCTGACCAGACCTTCAGATATCTACTTAAAATGATGAGACAGTCTCAATCCTCTAAAAAAAATAATGTAACATTCTGTACATTCAGGGAGCTTGGGTGCCCAACTAAGAGGAGATTGCTATCAAATATTCAGGATTTTACATGTTCATACAATCTCACCACTGTGAATATCATCATTGCTTTTCTATTATTTCGATCGCAGCAATCAAAGAAGCATGTATTGTTGGGATGAAGGTGCACGAAATCCTCAACAAAAAAGAAGTTGTTTTTTGTTCTGTTCACTAAAACGAATTGAAAACTTCACGGGTTGGTTGGGTGGAGTGTTTAGTAACGACACGGGAGTTGAATACACTCTCCCAAACCCGATGATATATTCATTACACCCTTTAAGCTGATAATAGAAAGCTGTAATGGAAAAAGTTGTAAATGGATCCATTATTAAACCTCAGCGTGCACCAAGCCATCAAATCTGATTGATAAAATCAAACGCTGCTGCTGTAACGACTGCCGTTAGATTGTCACCTGCATCTATGTATTGTGAGGATACGCTATTAATGCGGGCAGTTAGTGAGAGTTGGGGGTCGTAAATGAAGACATTCCCGCTCTGAAAGTGTCCCTGAAGTAGCGACATCTCGTCTTGGAGGAGTGCATGTTGCTTTTTTGCATTCGCCACCTCGCATTCAGACTCTATGAAATGAGAAGGGGGGGGGGGGGGGCCTCCATTTCAATAATCAACCCAGCAGTCTTATTTATGGTAACTCGTTTCCTTTTTGTCTTCGCATTCGTGTCTTGATGAATCTGCGGCGCTTAAGTGCTTCATTTGTCAGCGTTTTGGACGTTTTATGTTGGCACGGGTTTTTTTTTTTTTTTTTTTTTTTTTTTTCGCGGGAATGAAAGATGGGGGAGAACCACTTTGTGATATGAAATCCGTGCGCACAGAGCAAGATAATGGGTTGGCGATAATGGAATCAAGGTGAATCGAACGGGAATGGCGGTTACCGAAGATTAATGGCTCGGCGGTTTAGAGTGAAGATGGAGCAACAAACAAAAAACAAGAATTATGAACAAGTTTTTAGAACCACTCAAGAGAAGTTTTATGGGCACTATCCAGCGGGGGTGGGTGGAGGGGGGGGGGGGCGGTGTGATATATAATCCAGACACTCCGTACATCATAGATGACGTCACAATAATGCAAATTAAAGAAGATGCACATTCTGACTAGACTTTACCCTTACAATTGTTAAGCGGACATCTGACAACGAGGCCTGACAACGTTGCTGCAACCTAAAAGTATAATAGTGTCTTGCAGAAGTGCATGGATCATTCAAATTACAGCAAACAAGCACACTGGAATCAAGCTCTGGTGTTTCCGATCAACAGAGTGTGAGTTCGAGTCCCGGTCTTGACACTTGTGTCCTTAAGCAAGACACTTAACCATTATTGCTTTGTCCTTCGGATGGGATGGGACATTAAGCCTAGGTCCCATGTATCAGGATTGGTATTGCACGTACAAGAACCCAGAACACTTATAGTGGAAGAGTAGGGGTTAACCCAAGTGTTTCTGGTTCACATAGCAAGCACCCTTATTTACAGGTTCCCTGTATTACAGAAGTACGATACGACCATTGCCGCATAGTCTAAATCTCTCTGTAGAGAATAACCAGTATCCGTCTTGTCGGGCTCTCTTGTACAGATGGGAGGAGTTCTGCCATTTCCCCAAAAGTAGGATTAGGTGTGATATCATAGACTACTGTATTTAATTCAAGCAATACAGCTTCGTATTTACATGCTCAGTGCTTGTGGCGATTAATTTGACCTGTTTTTTTTGGGGGGGATATCGTCACTTGAATAAATTAAGAATTTTTTTTATGCAGGGGCAAAAATGTAAATTATGTAACTTGCATGCTTTCATGTTGAAGTGTTTCAAGTGTGTGTGATATGCAATTTTAACTCGTAAGATAAACCAAATAAGAAGATAATGAATAAATCAATGTTTCGCATCAGTTAAACTCGTATGAAGTGTGCCGAGTCTAATTAGTCTGCAGTGCAGACTCGATCTCCTTTGTCTGTGTTGTACGTGTGTTCAGCACCATTGCGTCCGACATAGACTGTTATGGTCGACAAGGTTCGCCAGACACAATGGTTTGTCGGACATAATGGGGTGTCGTAAACGTTAGTTTTGTCAGATTAAGTGGTGTGTGTGGCGTAATTAGTCAGGCATATGATTTGTCAGACACAATTGGTCAGACAAAGTGGTTCTGACGTATCGGTCTGTGTCGAACGTATTGGTCCACATCAGACGCAATGGTCCATGTGGAACGTATTGGTCCATGTCGGACGTAATATTCGATGTCGGACGTAAGCATGCAAGTCAAACGTAATGGTTTATGCCGGACGTATTGGTCCATGTTGGACTTAATGGTCCATGCCGGACGTAATGGTCAGTAACAAACATGGTTTCACTCACTCAGTGTGGACATGGAGAGAGGAATGGCATTTACAGAGGGCTGCATTTTGAAGATGCCTGAATCACAGACCTTTATGCGTTGACAGGATTTCTCCTGTTTTCAGTATTTTGTCACAGTTCTCATTTATCTCTAAAACAGTATTGAAAGGTGTGAACTAATTGCAATCAAAGAGGGGCACCCTAGAGTATAATTGTATCCAAATCTTAATTATTGTCTATTTGTGGCCGTGTAATGAGTCTGTACATGCTGTAAGTTGTAATTACCTGTGAGTTCAGCGTGATCTTAACATCTTGTCAGGATGCTGTTTGGTATTGTGCAATCTCACCCTTTGAAACATGTCGGTAGCATATCATTCATTGGGGTCCAATTAAATTGGAATTGGTGATTGTACGTACAAAGCTTACGGTAACCACCGCGCTGCAGCTCAAGAATGTTTATTACAAGGGCGTCAAAAGAGCCACGTCCTCAACATTTTATGATTAATCTAGATCAAGAATAAAAACATAGCTCTAAAATTGTTTGACCTGGATCATACTAGCTTTTGTGTTTTTCCCCCCTTCTTTTTCCCCCCTGAAATCCAGGAAAGAATGCTGTTATTTCATTCATCCATTTCTGTAACTGATATCTTCCATCAAGATATCAAGGACGCAGTCGTGATTTTCCATCAGGGAAGGGTTTGTCAGAAGTTCCCGCCGATTACTTTTCGTACATTGACTGTGATAGCAATCAGCGGGTAATCGAAACGATTTCTATAGTCAGACATGCGAACACTCCCAGGAAGTCAGCGAAGAACTCGCTTCCATTCCAAGGTGATTCTCGTCGGAGTACTTGTCTCATTTGATAACGAGAATTATTCCACAAACCCCCGGTCGTTCTTCATGGACACGGACGTTCTGGAAACGTGCACTGATTTTGTTGTGATGGATTGGGCCTTCCTGTTTGGGGATTTTTGTCCCGTTTTAAATCCTTGCTTTTGACGGAACTCAACACAATGAGGTAAATTGCGGCTTGCCGAACATGCACGAACTCTGAAAGGTGTTTTTTATGGTTTAGAGTTTGGTGGGACTTAAGTGCTTTTAGGAGTAGTAGCCGATTGAAAATAAATGGGTTTTGCTTGAGCGTGGGCACAATGTTTTCATACTTAACTTTTGCTTTTAAGGGGTTCTTTTCTGTGCCGTTTTGTTTGTTTGTTTGTTTGTTGGGGTGTTTGTTTGTTTGTTTGTTGGTTGGTTTTTGTTGGGGTGTTTGTTTGTTTGTTGGTTTGTGTTTGTTTGTTGGGGTTTTTGTCTGTTGGGGTGTTTGTCTGTTTGTTTGTCTGTTTGTTTAATTGTTTGTTTGTTTGTTGGGGCTGTTGGGGTGTTGGTGTGTTTGTTTGTTTGTTTGTCTGTTTGTTCCGTTGTTGCTATGTCACATGGTATGAGGCAAGCTTTTGCATGGCAACCTCCAGATCAGCAAAGAACGGTCTCGTTGTGGCACTCAATTGTTGTCTTTTTATGTAGCTAGGAAAAAGCTTACCCCTAACCGTGTGACATAGCAACACTGTATGTAGTCTGAGGAATTCAATTTGTGCATTCGTTTGTGACCGAACAAGTCATTGTACCAGACATCATTCAAATCTAACTCGCAAAATGGCATAGGCCTATCGAGGCAATTTTAGTCTTGCCCAAATTCAAACCATACAGTCGATTTTTTTTTTAAATACGCTTTATGAAAGAAAACTTACCCAATTCAATTAAACTTGATTATTGAAATCACAATTTGCAACTAAAAGGAGACAACAAAGCAACTCTTCTAAAATATAGTTCAAACTAAAAATGGACGAAACAAAATAAAATACAAATTTGTGTCAATTTCCTCAAAAGGAAAAGCACTCAACTCGACAAATAATTCAATAAAATACCAAAATGAACAGGGTCGGGCAAGCTAATGCTGGCTGATGCAAGCTCACCCGCTGCAAGACCCCAAAAGGTCGTATGATATTCATGTAGATTTATTCTGATGATCTCGCCCAAGGCAACCGCACGCTCTCCCCTTCTCGTGTTGCCCTAATTGATTTTGATAATTAAAAACAACAAAGATTATGCGAAATTTTTTTTTCTTCGGAATACAGCACTATTGGGTGGGATTGCTGCCTGCAGTAACGCGCAAGCAGATGCATGAAATATTATTTCAAAATAGAATATATTTATTCAAGTTCAGTATAACAATTTAATTCCAGATGTCTCTTTCTATCAACAAAAATTGTCATTTTGATATTTTGCCGCAAGAACCCTATGAGGATCTTGTTTTCCAAATCACCGTTGTTTATTTCGATCACTGCAATCGAAATAAGCCCAACTTGTCCACGTGTACAAACAACCATGGCAACACATGAAATGCCTTTCGTCATTTCCCTTTGTCTGTCATTTATTTTTATTAGATACAGTGCAGAAGCGCATTGTTAATCTTGTTGGTGAAGGGTTGGGATCGACGTTACAGCCTCTTTCCCACCGTAGGTCTTTTCTACAGATAATGTTTCGTGGTAAATGTGCCACCAGTGTTTCCAACCTGGTTCCTCTTGGTGGGATGTTTGAGCGTGAAAACAGGATTTCTGCTTCATCTTCTCACCCATACACTCTCACTTTGCTGAGATGTAGAACAAAGAGCCATTCTAACAGCTTTATTTCACGAACTGCATCTCTTTGAACTCCTTGCCTGGTGCATGTTTCCCTCCATCCTACAATCTAGACTGTTTTAAGAGGAATATAAATTCCTACCTTCAGCTCCCCTGAGTTATTTCACCTCTTAAGGTAGCCCCTTACCAAGAGTGGCTTTTACTTTTTAGCCTTGATTAGGGCAAACTTGCGTAAAAATTAGAAATAAATAACAAGTAAATATTTGATGCAATTTTTACAGGCTGGTTGTAGGATATTTAAGTGAAAGCTGAAGGATTGACATTATTTGTATTCTGCCATAAATCCATGATGGATTTATCATTTAAGCACATGGTTAACCACAAACGTTAGTTTGAAACTTAATACCGCGGTAGGCCCAATATGGAGCTTACTGTATGGCTGGTATATTTGTGTCTCTTTTCTGTTTGTATAAATACTTTGCTCTGTTTCGCATTCTTGTTTATATCTGCATCTTTTGGGGAATGAACTGAAACAGAAACTTAAAATGCAGATGTAGTAAAGAGTACCTAGGGCTCTATGGGTCTACCTCTATGTAAGAAATAATGAGGGGAAATTTTCACAATAGTAAGCCCATGCTACAAACTTCATTGTTTCCTTTTTCTCTTGGCTGTCTTTATGAACCAAGGAGGTCTATATTCCATCGTAAACGAAACATTTGTCTCGTCACTTACCGTATTTATCTTAACTGTATTAACCTTTTCCTACTTTTCTGTTGACACTTTCACTGAAGAAAATATTGAGCGATTATCACCGAGGTTTGCAACTCGTGATATTGATTCATAAATTGAGGTTCTCAAGTGCATTGTTGGAGGGAAAAGTTGAACTAATACATTATTGTCCTGTCAAGGGAAACCATAATTTATCGGGGTCAGAATGCAGTAATGTGCCATGTTTTGGTGCGGTTCTCTTATCGAGGATGTATTTATTTTCACTCAGTTTCTAATTTTAAGAACTGATTTATTTGTCTTTTGGATTGTAAGACCGTTGATAGAGATAAAAGCATTAGTCAAGACGTTGGTACCTTACGACTATTTCATGTCTAAAAGAAAATAAACAAACCGGGGGAAGTTGCATCTGCGAGTGATCGATTAAACCTAGATTGTGATATTCGGTCTATGTAGGTTAGCAGAGACCTTGGTATTCTCGTTATTACTGTTGATCTAAAAATAGTGAGATTGGTAAATAATTGCGCTGAGCTGCATGACAATCCATCGGTACACAAAAGGCGGTTTTGAGTTCACGCGTAGTTCTGGTATAGCGTAAATAGCTCATATGAAATGAGGTCACACTTAACGCAATCATTTATGACAATAGCATTTTTAGGATGGACGTGGGGATTGCATCTCTTTTCGTTGGTTGTCATGGCATTATTAAGTTAAATTCGTGCTACAGGATTGGTAAGTATATATCGAGAAAAAGGCGGTTGGCTCCAACGTGATTGGTTCCAATGTGAAAGCTCACCGATTATTAAGTTCACACCAGTACCAATCCTGAGAGAAAGCTTCTCGTTGAAATACTGTCAAGGTTGAACAAGTAGTAAATAAATAAGTCATCGCGTTTTATTTTGATGGCTGCATTCGAAATAAGCAAGTGCACAAAATCCCTTAACGAAACAGAAACCGGTTCCTTGTTGTTTTCACGGTAAGTGAAACATATCCATGTATTGTCACGCTGTTTGTATCCTGTGTTTATTTAAAACTACAGGATTGTAATAAATTGACCAGCCAAAAAAAAACCGATGATATATTACGCCTGTTAAATTTGATGTGAAACTTTTGACTGCAAACCAGTCACCAACAACACACATTACATAGCATTTGTACACTGGTATACATTCAAGTATCAAACAGAACAACGAACAACTTATGTTATTGGTGAGTTTGTCCAGCCTAGCAGCCAAATGAAACTATGTCGCGGTGATAGATGCCCATGTTTAAACGTGGGCGATGTGGATGTAAACAAAATGTGTATTCATCTTCTCAGAGAATGTTCTGTCATCATCCGTAGATGGAAAGCTTTCGCTCCGTTCAATGTTAACAGATTCTTTCTGAGTGCTTTCGTTGATACAACGAAAGTGATCTTACAGGTCACTTCTCGCCCACAACTTCCCAAAGGAAGTCACACGCGAAACCCTGTCTGCATTAGCCGTTGGTGAAGGTTTTAGGGGCATAGAGGTCGATTCAAACTGTTGGCTGATGAGTCATTACGACATCATCTGAATGAAACGGCTTCGGTTATGTCTATGGCTACGGCTTATGCAGTTAGCAGCAGCGGCAACATTGAAGAGTTAGTAACAACAGCGGCAACATCGAAACCACGGCTTCGGGCTTGGGCTCCGTCATTTATTTAGAAGACGTACACTTCCTTAATACAGGTCTTCAGTCGGCTGTTCCTTGCTCTATGGGTGAACGGATCCCAAGCCCAAGCTGTGGATTCGAAAATGGTCTAATTATGTCTTTTCAGCGATCTAGCCACAGCCGAAGCCATCGGTTCAGACTCGGCCTACTGCCAATCAGCCGATTGCTAGGTAAACTTGAATACTGTCTGGTACCAGTGACTTGCCTGGTCACAAATTGAATGCTAAACATTCTTGGTAAGGGGGATGCACAGCAAACTCTAGATTGGCAAAAGCTGTTCCTCTTGTGCCAAGAGTATAGTTGCCGTCTCCATGTGCAACTAAAAGCACAAGGTCCCCCCCCCCCGAACCAGGTGACAGAGCAACACTAGTCTGTAGACTGAGTCAAATTGAAATTGAGCATTCACATTTGAACAAGCATGCGTATAAGTCTTGGTAGGCTACGGCTAGCCATTGGCTGCAGCAGTTATGTTTTTGAAGAATGACTTTTCAGTGATCTAGCCATAGCCACCCACCAAAGCCATCAATTCGGACACGGCTGTTTCTCAGATGAGCGTCTAGATTTGTTTGTTTGGTTGGTTGGTTGGTCGGTTGGTTTTTTAGCAAGGAATGAACACACCAGGTCTCTGCGTGTAAACGCGTCAACGTCACTGATTTAACAGCGAGGCACATTGGTGAGGAATGCAAACGCGGCATGGTTGTACAAGTCTGATGGTTTGCCAGTGTAACGTCGATACCTTTTTTGCTCAACATTTGAAACTTGGGGAAGCTGTTTGGGGTAAAACGCGTCCTTGAATTTGCACGTACAAACGCTGGATTGCTCCCAAACTTGTAATTTTTGACATACTTTGTCACTTTGTGAAAACAAATGATTTGGGGGTCGAATAATATGACGCGTATTGATTTCAGATGAAAGAGTCGTAGATGAGCTCACAGAAGGAGAGGGGGTGACAAAAAAAACGTCCCCAGCGGCGCGTTATGTCTCTAATCACAGAGTGATGAGTTAGCGTTTGGTAACCTTATATCATCACTTGCTTATTACGTTTCCTACAAACCCCTGGCCACTCTTTCTATCCCCCTACCGTCTCTCTCTGCAGCCCCATCGGCTCATGATTTCTGTCCCGGTGGTTTGACGGTGTGTGAATGACCTCAATAACACTTTCCTATCGGCATTGTGTGTGGGAATCTTAACGATGTTGGTCTCCCCAGTTTGATGGTTTAATAATGTGACGAGCCTGTTTCATGCCTGATTGACGCGAAGCCCCGATGGCTGATTCAGTCCATGCTAGCCTTCCTGATCTCCAGTTCGTTAATGGCAAAGAGATTGGATTTGTTTCTTGCCGACGTTCTTGGCATTTGCCATTTTGAACTCGATTTCCTCACTTCTTTTTCTTCAGTACATCGGGCTCTTGTCCAAGCCTCCCTGAAGGCTAGAACCATAAGGGTAACTTTTAAATGTTAGAATTTCTGTCTGCAAAGCACAATTTTGAAACTACTGGAATCTGTTTCTATGATGTTTGTAGACTGTAATGAAAGCCAATATCTCGGAGAATTCAGTGCACTACTTTCAGACAACAGTGAACCTGTCTTGTTTTTGCCTGCAATATCAAAACCATGGGTCACAGGTCATAGGGCATCTGCCATTCTCGAAAAGTCAACTCAACTACTGACTACGTGTTCGATTTGTTTACACACACAAGATGTCTTCTTCTTTTTTCTGTTTTGTTGATTTTTGGTGTCTCAGGTCCCCCCCCCCCATCTTTTCCACGTGTATCGTAAACGTATCAGAGTAAAATTAATCAACTTTCGAAATAGCAATACTCATTTGGGCTTACTTCTATGTTAACAATTTGCGTAGTGGTTTCCCATGTGCAATCAAGGCATTATTTGTACGGGATCTGAAAACGTCAAGTTATCAATAATTAGTTTAATAGTTATAGTCAAAGGTAATACCATCTGTCTGTTCACCAGGCATGCAGTGTGTTGTTCACGCTTGTCGTGAATTTAATGGTGCCAGTGGGCAACGCATCAGGCAACAGAATGAATGACGCAGTTGAAAACACATTCTGCAGGCCGTGTTCGTTTTGCAGGCCATGTTCATTCTGCAGGCCATGCTCATTCTGCAGGCCACCGTTCAACCAACTCAACCCCTCTCTTTAACCCGTTTGACTTGTGTTTGACATACCACGTCAGTTTTTCTTCATTTTGTTGAAATGATTCCCTTTTCAGTGGTTGTTCCCCACCAAGCATCACCAATACTTCTTTAGCGGCGATGGAGGATTTGCAATGACGCCGTGAAAGAAAAAAAACGTCAATCCTCACGGGTTAGGAATTACGAGATTAGAACTCTACCCACGGGCTCCTAGGGACAAAAATATGTAAAGCCCATGTATCTCAACAACATCTCTTACCGTCAAGGAATTTAAAAAGACTCAGGTTTCCCGTAACCCCCCCCCCCCCAAAAAAAAAAAAAAGTATATTCAAATGGTTTCCTTGTTGAACCGTGTAACATACTCCCCCGTGGCTGGAACTGAAAAAGATCAGAAAGCATTAAAGTCTTGAGAAATCCATCCATCGTTCCGGGGCTTCTTCACTTTTCAATTTACCTTATTTGCCGTATCACTTGGCTTTAATGTGCGGATGGAGGTGGAACTAAACGGAGATGTACCCCTGCAGTCAGTTACAGTTGCAATATGGAATTTCAACACAACCACTCAGTGCATTAAGTCAATTGGGAAAATAGCCGGAATGATAGCCCTACCAAATATCACTGTACTTTTCGAGAGAGATACAGCCCGGCGGTTGCTTTCGTTTAAAACAAAATGTCTGACAGCAAGTGGAAATGTACAGGAACTGATGATTTGACACTCTTTCCAATTTGTACAGTTTCCCATTTAAAAAAGAAACTGACGCGAGCATGCTTTGGCACTATTCCCCTTGCTGGAAAAGCAGACTAAAATAATACACCTTTGTTTTCATATATGAACTTCTCATCAAAAATGGATGTCTTGTAACTAGTCAATGGGTGTCTGGCGTTGGAGCTAAGCAATGTGCAAAATAGTGTTTCGAAACTGACAAAGGAAAGTTCGTTTCTCAGACATACATTCGCAAGCGTAGAAATTAAACTATGTTTAAAAAGGATGTCACAACATTGATGACATGAGGTCAATTCTAGAACAGCATACATAGTGGAGTTATGCTTTGTTATTAACGAAGTTGTAATTTGATTGCTTACGACATTCTGCTGGAAGAAAGACGGCAACGTGGCTACAGAAGAAGCGTATAACTCCCGGTCTGAATTGACCCTAACCCATTTTTTGGTCAGGCTGACCCGGAACTGGTCAAAAAATGTGATTTGGACTCAGATTCTGCGTCTGTTTGACCCATTTCTTGGTCATTTTGGAACTAATTCCGGGCCATACTGACCCCGGAATAGTGGGCCAGGCTCCACGGGACCCGGAATCTTGGTCAATGACCCAAGAGTTTTTAGAGTGAAGAGGCTTTACCTGCATCTGATGCTGCAGCGATTCAAGCTGAACATTGATATAAACCTGCGATTTGTCACCCAGTAGTTTGATGTCTGTACAGATTGTTGTTATAATTATTCCTTCCCCTCTAAGTATAAATGAAAATAAACAATTTAGAACCCACTAGCCTCACTAATGACCCCCATTGGTAAAGCGTTATTGACCAGCCCCATGGGTTGATTTACTATCGACCGCACGGTATCTGCCCACAGTTGTCCAATTAACGCGTTTAATTGGGGGTATTCGCTTCGACTCGATTATCGATTGATTCCTGCCGGTTACTGGTGAGTGTCTATGAGATTGCGTAACCTACATACTTTACCTTCATTAACAACTCCATTATGTTGACACCGAATGTTCGGTTACATGTATTTGTTTTTCTGTGGGAACCTGTGGTGAAGCTCGTAAAATATTGAAAATATGTTTTTCGGTTGGCGGTAAACAACATGTAACACTTACCCTAGGTTGCTTAAAGAGAGTCTTTATGGTCTAACTCAGTTTTATGGTGCACTCATTTTCCAATTGATAAAGTCCTTACAAAAGTAGCCTCTAACCTCACATTATTAATGGTGTCAAGAGCCATTGTATTTGATACCCTTCAAGTGCAAATTTTGTCAACATCCTAAACAGCCAATGACGTCACATTTCAAATGGTGCAGGATTTTGTTTTTAGTTCATTCCTGAATTTTGGTGATATTGAGTCAAAATGTCTGTGAATTTGACATTTTGACTGGCGCAAAAATTCCTCTTTGGAATGTACAGAACCATTTGTAGGTGCTATCCATTGACGTAATGTTTCAAACTTCACTCTCTGAAAGAGTGATATACAATATACCATTAGAGGACTGAATAAAATGGAGAACTCTACTATATTGTACTTTCACTAACTCTAACCGTATCTGAAACTGACAATTTTTCTGGGTGTCTTCTTTTGCTCATGTGCATTCCTCGGCCCACGGGATACTGTGCAAGGATGCAGCACCGCAATTTGATAATTCACTGCCGGTACTGGTTTCATGAAGAGAATAACATCAGTCATCTCATTGCCATGGATGTACTTTCAACCTTACCCCAAGATGAAATCTCAAGAGACCTATAAATCTCTAAATGCATCAGCAGCTATCCAACTAATGATACATTACTTAAGGGTTTGTAGTGCATAGCCAAGTGGATTTTGAGATCGAGGAAAGATAAATTTAAAGAGGTTGTGACGGGGTTGTTTAGTGGAAGAATACAACTTACACTTGTGTCATGAAACTTAACCGTGAACATTTCTTCGTAATGTATTCATACCTTCCCACGTGAAGACCCTACTGATTTCCTCCGTTATCTTCAGTCATGGTGACTCAACTTTGTAATGTTTGAAGTCTGGGGTTTGGCACACCTGGCACACCAGGCAGATAATGTTTTGAGGTTCGGGACCATGTCTTTCAAAATCACGCAAAATCATTGGAAGATTTTTTGAAGACGTTGGACTGTTGAAATTATAAAACACCTTACCACACTCTACAAACTCCCGGGTCAAAGTTGACCCGGAATTTGGGTCCCAGGGAACACGACTGATATCTGGGTCAGACTGACCAGAAAAGTGGTTAAAAAATGGCATTTTAACCCCGATGTTGCGTTATTTTGACCCATTTCTAGGTCCTTTTGAAACAGATTCCGGGTCATGTCATACTGGCCTATAATGGGTCTGCCTCTATTGGACAAGGATCCGGGTCAATTCTGACCGGGAAGTTTCTAGAGTGCATGTGGGGTATAATGCAGATTCAGATATCGCCGTCTATATTTTTTATAGACAATGTATTTAAAGATAAAGTACAGTATTTGTAATTATTGAGGGAAACATTCGATAGTTTCAATCTAAAAGCCCACTGACCATAAAGTTCAACCAATCCTCCAGAGAAATAATTCCGTCTGAAATACTTTTAAGTCGAAGAAGTCACCGTTGGTTATTTCGATTGCAGTAATCGACATTAGCCCGACACCACCGTGCGCAAAACAACTGTCGACTCGTAAACCGTTATAGCTTTCATCGAAACGTGACCACCGGGCCCAATTTCATAGAGTTGCTTCAGCAGCAATTGCTTCACAAATGTCTGCTAAGCATGAAATGAGCAGGATACCAGTCACAAATCCTACTTGTCGAATGTTATTTTGACTGTTAACCTTATTGGGCCCAAGGTTGCATGGTGTGTCTTTTGAAAACTAAGTGGATGGGAATTCTAATTTCCTTCCACAAAAGCCAATTATGTACTAGAATAAAAAGATGTATCAGTTTTGAGATAGACCAAGACATGATGACGGATGGAGATGCTGGAAGATGTAAGCAGGAGATGGCGACTGGATGCAGGAAGACGAAAATGAAGGAAGACGTTAGGAAATTAACCACTGTAAAGGGTATCGTGTGTGTAGCAGGAACACAGAAGAGCAGAGATTGATAGACTAAAGAGGAATCAAGATGGGTGTGACGGGGACAATAAGATTTCTTGCAAGATTTCAAACTGTGTACGGAAAGGATGAGTTTCTCGTACAAATGTAAAAGGAATCGTTGAAAGAAACATTTCCAACGTACAGACCGTGTCATCTTTGTTTAGTAAATAGATGTCCTAGATGTGACGAGGACAATAAGATGAGTTCGGCTTGCAGGATTCCAAACTGAAAGGAATGAGAAAGCACTGAGAGAAACAATCCAATGTAGACCCTCAGACTTTGTATTTAATAAAAGCATTCCATTGTGCTGTCCATGACATTTCTTTGCAACTGTTGGAATGAAAGTTTTTATATTTATTTTTATTTTTTTTCGCCATTTCATTATGAATTCAAGTAATAGACAAAATAAATCAACAAAAACAGCTAAACAAAATTTGTTATTTGACCCGCTACGATTCCAACAGTAGGTTTTAACATTTTCTTCCGTTGAGCTGTGCTCAAATATTTGTACCCATATGAATTCCTGGCTCGGTGGCTCTTTTGTGAACGTGTGATATCAGATATTGATCAAAGAATCCCCCACCCACCCTTCCCCAAATGGAGCAGATAGAGGAAACAATCTGGGGAACTGTGGCTCTGCTGATGATGCAAGCACAAAATTTGGCGCACAGACAGCGTATGCAAATAGGAAGATATTTGGCTATCGTAGAATTGTCCTTTGAACAAATTTACATGCAGGTAGAATAACAAGTACTTTCAAAATGTTCACAGTGGCTGTCAATGCTGGTTGTTCTACCTAATTTTTTTTTCAAAATTCAAACAACAAGCGATGGCCCTACAGCCAAATATCTTTCTTATGACATACTCTGACTGCCAAATTCTATGCTTGTATTGTATGGGACAATCCCATTACCTCCCTGCCGGCTGTACTATACCCAAACTCTCCTTCTCTTAGTTCTGGATATGGTTACAACATTTATCTCACAAACGCAGAGCATTTATAAACAGTACGGCGTGCCTTCCAAACATCCAAGATTATAACATGCATGAAACTGTTTATTTTTATTTGTTACATTTTAAGAATGATCACTTGGAAAATGTTGGCTTAGTGGTATCTTGCCCTGCCTTTCAACTCCTCTGACCACACTTAAAAATCCCCCCTCGGATCGGAACCTCGCATGTGCTTTGAGTTTTCCAGTCACTCCCTAATTGTGTGGCTCATTTGGAGTTTTCCTTCATGTGTTATCTTAAAAATGAGCATTCATCGTCACCAAATGGCCCCAAATAATCAGCTTTGCTGGATGGGTCACCCTCGTCATGGTTTTTAATAAAATTAAATAAATTCTCCCATCCTAAGTTCTTCAGATGAACACAGTGCTAGGCATTTTAAATGGATCATGGTTTCATTACCAGACAAAATTTGAATAATAATTAATAATCAAATAATATTGCAGCAAAAACGTATGCTGTGGACAGAAAAAAGGTTAAATAAACAGAATTAATTAAAATGGATTCGCATCAATCTTTATTTGGTAAAAGCCGTCTCGTTGCAACATGTCTCTCGACTCGGCACAATCACGCGCCATTGTCAAGGCGTTTATTGTGTTGGAGTACCACGCGGCCTTGCAATAATAAGCAAACGTTTTTAATAATGTTTTGAAAATTAATTTTGGTCCAGCCCGTAACTGGTATTGATGTCATAAGTGACCGTTGTATCCCGAGCTTTTAAATTTATTTAGATATGATGGTGTTGCGTTGGTTACTTCTAATATCAATGGATAACATTCACCGTTAAGATATTGCTCTCAAAAATCAGCGATTTTATTAGAATGGTAGGCCTAATGGTGCGGGAAACAAAATAAAATTCCAATGTGTAATTTTGAAAACTGATTTCCTTTTACACAGTTCACCACTTGAACCAAAGGAATTAACAAATATATGTAGAGATGTAATTCCATTTTCCTACAATTACTAAAAACGACAATCTAAACATTTGAAGTTGATGATTTTTATAGTTTTATTCAATAGAACTTGCCGTGGCACACTATGTGGCATGCATTTTTTTTTACAGCCAGCTGGGAGGCAACTTACTGCACTGTATAACACCGTAGGGAGAGCATGACACATTTTCCTATTGGGCCATGTCACACGAGTCAATTTACAGACAGACTGCAAGAAGCAACACCACTCACATTCAATTTTCACAGAATTCTCTCTGGGACATAACGATACCATTAGAAGTGCCTCTTGTTTTGAACGCAGTGCGTGCAATAATTGGTTGTCTGAATTTGCCTGTAGTAAGTGCCCTGTGTGGAAAAAGGTCATGTCGCTAATTAACATCCCCAAGATGAAAATTGAAATGTGAATTTTTTGTTCACTTCTTCTATCATTTAAAATAACCTGGAAGTGATTGGCAGTCAATTGCCCTAGAGCCGCATAGCTCGAAGAAGAAATTAATTATCTGAACGAAGGCCCTACTCCAGGTTCATACTTCACGCAAAAAAATAAATAAATAAATAAATAAAAATGCGCAGCAAAATTAAGTTCACGCAGATAACGAGAAAGCTCAATTTTTCTCGTTGTTGCAGGGAAAAGTGCTTCGCTTTCATGTCAAATATAAACAGGGCTCAATTACTTACTGAACCGATAACTGACATTGGAACAATAAACGATGAAACTGAACTTACAGTTTGCATCCGTCTTACCACTCACAATGCAATTTAGTTTGTTTATTAATTTTTTACAATATAATTCTTGCTTCAATTGTTTTTAATTTAAAGCCAATTACTCCATCGTGCTCAAGGATACATTCTACTAAATAAAAACATTAACTTATCATTTTAACGACACATCAATGAAAGTATAATGAAACGTTGGCGGTGATGATCTTCTAGCTCTGGTATTAGACTCGTAAACAAGTCCTCTCCGATTGTTTATTTGGATAAGGCGGTATTACGCATGTCCCCTCGGGGTTGAGTGCGTACGGGTTTCCCTAGACCGACGTGAGGACGGATATTCCTCTCGCGACCTATTAATAACAATAGCCACATCTGACCAAATATGATGGGAGACCCCCAATGCCAACATGAGCAGACCCAATCGATGATGGAGAACGTTAGGAGACGGTGGACGAGACATTGGGGGTCAGCATCGCTGCTGAGGAGAAGAAATCCGACAAGATGACAAGTGTACCCACGTCAACTGTTTCACGTGAACATCTTGAGGCTTGGTTCTAATGCTAAGTTGTTTGACTGCAGTGTCGATTAATCGCCATGTATCTCAAAATGGTATCATATTACCAGGGATAATTTTTTATTACCGTTGTAAAATTAGGATGCGCAAGATGTTTATTTGCTTTCCAACTAATGATATTTTGAAAATATGTAGCATTCCGGCGCTCAAGAACAAGGACGTTACATTAATCCTCAAAAACGAAAACACATTATGCTCATGAATATGCATGTATTAATTTGCATACGTGTCTAAAAGCAAGTGGAGATGAGACAACCATCAGTCTGTTTGGAGATGGAAAAGTATGTAGCAAGCTTATAAGGTCAACATGAACTCGGGGGTTTTCAAATCTACTTCATGTTGGAATAGCCTCCTTTGCCTCGAAGGAGAAAGTGCATAGTGAATGTCATAGTATAGTGGTCATTTCAATTAGATATCTTGCTATATCTTTGACTATAAATATTTTCAAATGATCAGTATCTTATCGCAGCAAGTACAAGAAGCTGAATATGTGCGAGTTTCGCATGGCATTAAGTCCACGCGGCTGAGTTTTCATAGAGTGTCGGTATTAGACAGCTTTCGGCATGTCCCGATCCAATTAATTTCACACGGGTAATTAAGCAACCAGGTGGTGAGTGGCAATATGGCAGATGCCGGCAACTATAATATATGCGGGTCCCGGCAGACAGGTCATGATGAACGGGCTTTCAGAGAATTCATGGGAATCACCGGTTAGGTTGCGATATGCAAAACTAAATACAGCCAAACCACCTTTAAGGGGTGTTAGCCTATACTTGTTTCGTATAATTAGGTTAAGTTTGCATCGGGGATAAAGATAAATATTTACATATTTCTCGTGGTGGTGCTGCTGTTTCTGTTGCTCTTATTGTCTTACTATTTCTGTTGCTGTTGTGATTAATGTGGTTGTGTCGGTTGCGGCTGCTGCTGTTGCTGCGCGGAATGCTGCATGTATTTCGCCTTTCGTTGGACCATAGCAGGGACACAGAGGACAAATCTCTTGTTGAATCTGCCATCGCACCGGAATCAACCGAAGTACTTTCTATTAAAAATTAACATGACGACGTAAATATCACATAAGCAAATTAGTACTTTGGGCGTAGACGTTGTAAAATACCTTTGATAATATTTCAAATTTACCAAATTGATTCGGTGATATATTAAATGTAGTATCTAAACAAGTAATTTTAATTTCAAATTCTATTAAAGTGGAAACATGTTAATAACAATTGAATGTACACACATGACTGCCCAAGTCAATAGGTCGGTCTTAGTATGATGTATAGGACTCGGGTGCAGCGAAGTCAGGCAACGGCAACGTGCAGTGGTAAGTTTACATTATTGAAAGTAATTCATTGATCATGTTGACATATCAATTAGGCCTAATAGTAATGAAATTATTTTTTAGTTAACTGTTAAAGCATATGATAAAATAAAATTGGGCTGACGTTGTGACAACAATGAGACAACGTTCATGGTACTGAACAAAGTTACGTTATTGTAGCATTCTTTTGAAAACGGTTTTGTATTGGCAATGTTGTGTATACGTAGAAACTACGTGGCTATTTCGTTACATCATTACGTTCTGAGGACGTACAGGGGAGTCGACAAAGTTTCTTTGTTATAACGTTTTCTTACACCAATGTCTGACTTCATTACAACGTTGTGAGAACATCAAACTCTTAGCTTGGTGTGCTGTAGCTGTTTCCACCAATGTTTTACTTCTGCTGTTGCTTCTGCTGATGCTTCTGTCGTTGCTGACGATGTTGCTGTTACTGCTGCATTGTTGCTGCAGTGGTGCTGTTGTTCTTCATGATGTTGCTGCTGTTGGTACGCCGGTTTCGCTGCTGCTGCTGCTGCTTTTGCTGGTGCTACTGTTTCTGCTGCAGCGCCGGTGCTACTGTTTCTGCTGCAGCGCTGCTGCTGCTGTTGTTGTTGTGGTTTTTTTTGGTGTTCATGAAAAAAACAAACATTTTTAAACAAAACTTATCTTAATTTTCCTTGTTTACATCAGGCATGATATTCTTCGTACTTTGATTTTCCGATTTTTTACACTTGGAAAAATCAGAAAAATTGTGATTAAATCCTGAAAAGTCTGTTAAACCTTGCACCATATGAACATGTATAGGTCAGCCCTTGCGCTCAAAATCATTTTCCTACTTTTTCAAAGGACCAAATATCATGCCTGTTACACAGACATTTTGTTGAGACTTAATAAAACGCAATGTTTTCGAAGACAGCACCATCTTAGTTGGCAACACTTTCCGTTATAGAGTGATTGGTCCATGTACCAAATTTACACCAAGTTCAGTTTTCCAGATTAAACTGTTTTGGATATTTTTGCCTTTATAGCTATTAAACATTAGTTCATTAATAATTGGTTGGTGATGAAGTGGGCGATTGTTTTATTCATGCCGTTTGCATACATTATTCATAGACTCAACGGTATCAGATGTCTCGATAATGAACTCACTTCGTTATCGTGCTCGGTGAATTAACAATTAACTAACAGGTACCATACCTATAGGCTCAATTTCGAGCTGCTGAAGTAAACACTTTTGCGTAACTATTTCTGCTAAGCAAGAATTAGCAGGATACTAGTCACAGCGATATATGTGTGACATGGTATTCTGACTGGAACCTAGTCTGGCGAGACTACCTTTGTGTGCTTAGCTACTTTTTGTGCTCAAACAGCTCTAGAAATTTGGGTCCTGGTTGGTATAGATCTACAAAATAAATTGACGATTTGAACTTGAAAGATTACCTTTCTAAACCTGATATGATTTCAATAATGCATGGCACTCAATTTGTTTCCTTAAAGAATGTTTCCCTCCCACACTCTTCAAAATCATATTAAATTTGTCCTTTATAAATTTAAAAACCCAAAACAAAAAACAAAATCAGTGAAAGTAGGGCATCCTAGTTCGAGAAACGGGCGTGTTTGACCAAATAGTCAACGAAAACAAAGTCTGTCCAATTGGCGTTTCTTATGCCGTGTCCGAACATACGACTGATTGCTACGGGCGTGATACCCACGACTCTCAACAAGATAGCTTTTAAATTCAAACCAACAATGTCAATTTACTTTGATCATCTTCAACAAAAAGCCTTCATTGTCTGATAGAAATATAGACTATCACAAACAATCCCCTTCCCAATGGTTGTACAACACGATCGTAGTGTACAAAACACACATTCATTATTGACACAAGAGGCATGTTGCGATATCATCAGAGCAGATTGTGGGATGAACACGATCTTACGAACTGATATTATACTGCAAATGATGTTGAACCAGCCATAGTGTGTCAGTGCCATCTACGAAAGGTTCATATACATTCGTGGAGAATAAATAGAACATCTTTATGATGGGGGAAAGAATGGAAATGATGTTGTAGATGACATTGTTGCTACTCATTTTGTTTAATGCAATACCAAAATTTGTCCAAAAAAGTAGGACGCCACCGTTCCCCAAATTCATACTGAGATAATTGAAGTTTCACTTACGACTAACATATTGGGGTTCGCAGAGACATAAACGACATAAAACATCTCTTTGAGTTGTGGTGGTTCTGAAAAGAACCGCTGGTATAACATCTCGACGTTTCAATCGGTATATTCTGGGTGTCTTCACGAAAATACTGGACTTTGTTGCTGTTTTCCGCTTAAGTACTGCCGATGAGGTTTAGCTATAGCATGTAGGCTTAGCGCAATGGTTCGCGAAGGTGGGAAGCTGACGGAATAAGCTGGGCTTAGCACAGTGATGCGTGCAGGCTGGAGCTGGAACTGGATCCTATAGTGGGAGTGGGTAGGTCATTTGTGCTCACTGAACTCTGCCAGTTGGTGGTAACAAGCACCGGAACAGGGAAGTAGGGAGCCTACCGGAGACTGAGGGTATAGATGGTCAAAGTCTAAGAAGTAGGGGATCCATTGGTCGGGAAGAGTGGAAGCCAAATGTCACTGACGTTGAAGCCAATGAATTGAGGAACAGTGCCATGCTTGTTTACTTTTGGAACGTTCAAATGATCCATGAGTATATATTCGAACAGTGTGCAGACAGTATTGTCCTCGCTTGACAACTGTGTACTCAGTTTGATTGTGTGTACAAAACCACTGCGAGGGTAAGTCGCCTACCTGGGCTTCAATCATGAGGGACAGTTAAACTTGTCAAATGTGTGACTTCCAAACACGGTACAGCTTAAAGTTTCGAGCTGAAGAGCTCAAACTACACGCCTGTCTTGATATAAAGAAAATAAACATGGTTGACTACATTCATCTGCACCTAAATCCCGAAGTAGGCAAAGTGCCCTTGTAAGAAACAAACATGTGCTGTCATGTCGAGGGCGTAATCCAACCATATAGAGCCGCTGTTTGTGGCGCTCAGTGATCCAACAAAATCACAAGTAAAGTGAAGTCACAAGTAAATCATCTTTCGTGTCTCAGGAAGAGCTTAATCCCAAAGAAAACATTGGTGTGGTGCTTATAGCGACACAAACGCGAAACACACGTTTGTCTATGGTGTAAATCCAGGACTTGTTTTGGTAGCTGGTCACGGTTTCTAGAAAACAAGGACATTGTTCGTCATATTGTTCTTGTTTCGATGTGACAAACCGAAATATGAGACGATTCGGAGAAATGTTTTTGTTTTCCGCACATGTCAGTGTTTTAGATGAAATATTTCTCAGGACCCAAAGTATCAAGTTGGTAAAAAGTAAAGCTTTGACATTTAAATTCAATCATCATTTTCTTCGATCATCACCGTGTACTGTAACCTTTAAATATTTGGAATAATTTACAGCGCATTGAGGTGGGATGACAAATAATGATGTCAGCTGGACCATCATTATTTTGTTGGCATTGAGAATTAGACTTCTGCTAGTCAATGGGTGTTATCAATTCAGCATCGCAGTCGCGTCATCTTTGAGATAATGTTCTTGGAAAAATCCAGGAAGACGTCTGAGGGATTTTGATCTGTTTTCATCGTGATAGAAAGCCAACTGTTTACAGTGAACTGCAGATACGAAAGTAACTGAGAATGTCTGGCCTACCTCAGACCTCGGTAATGACATTTTCGTGTTCGTCATCCCGAGACAAAGTTGGCTCAGGTTGTGCCGGAAGTTAACAATTGTTGCACTGTGAAGCTGTAGCCTGACGTGCTTCCGGTAGGTGTCACTACCTCAGCACTCTCCAAACTCTGACCCCGATGTTTCCAGATGAGCGTATACCAACTGTGGAAAATATCTTCATACGACTGAGTTATTGATTGAAAACTTTACTCGCTTGTTTGTGTCAAGCTTATATCCTTACAGCAATGATAGATTCGAACTATGACCCGAAGCTTCCGGACATAGGCACCAACTGACCACAACACTACATCTGATAATACTGTGATCGATGATCATGGCATGGCATTGTGCCAACGTTAAAAACATGTCGGCAAAGTGGGATTTTTCTTTTTTTTAACATAGAGGGAACATGTTTGCTTGTGTCTAGTGCACGTGACACTTTACCACCCACAGCCTGATTTTTCCTTCGGATGTTACATAAAGCCGTAGGTTCCGTTCAAGAGAATGGGTAGTACTTGTTAAATAACCAATAACTATCACAGATTTTGTCTTTGGATTGGGGGGGGGGGTGTCCAGTGATTCTAGCTCACGTAAATCACCCTCACGGCATCTGAGCTATAGTGATTAAGTTCACCTTTGAGGCATCTTTGGTTTCACTTTACCAGGAATTATCATTAATAATAATAGCGTCCAACATCTTGCAAATCTATCAGAAAGGCAACACGGTGAAAGAACGCAGTAAAATAGAAATTAAAAATGCATGTCTTGTGGGCGGAGCTAAGTTACCATTGGGCATTCCCTTGCGTTTCTCAGCTAATCCAGGAGATTGCGGTGAAGCTACTTCTCACCCACATCATCTAGCTTTCATTAAAGGGCCATTCAGAATAGAGTCAGTGTTAAAACATTTCGAAATAACTGAAAATAGAAATTCAGGTTTTGTTAAAAAAAGAAGAATATATATTAACTAACGAAAAAGAAGAAGAAAAAGTACCCAGCTGGCCAAGATTGTCAATTCAATTCCTGATTAAGCTACAGTTTGTTAAGTTGTTTGTTTATACCTGGAAAAAAACCCATTGAAAACTACTGATGTTGGAGACCTTTGGTCTAAAATATCTGGTTCATTTGAGGCCTTACTTTGTTCTTCAGTGTATAGATTATATTATGAAGCCATTCGAATTTTTTTTACATTGGCTATTCTGAATGACCCCTAACATCATACAGTCAACTTGAGAACATTTCATCAATATAGATTGCCACTTTTTGGGGGTACTGCGGTGGAAAAAGCTTTGTCACGAGCGTTCGTTATCCATTCTCATTTCGAGTACTTCAACCACAACAAGCGACGGCAAGCTGGGGGTCTATAAATGCTATTTTCACTGTAATTTAGACAGAATTGTTTCTCTTGAGAATCCATGAGCTTTCAGACTGAATGAAACTGATTAGGTATGGATGAATACCAATTCTACAAATGCCTTTGAAGGGTGCGCGCAACACTGGTAAGGATGAACAAAAAGGTCACATATTTTCACATAACTTACATGGTATAAAGATAGTCAGGTGGGAAAACTTCCCTTGAAATAGTTTGGCCTTTAAGAATGCTATATATGGTCTTTTAGAAATGAGCAGTACAATTATTGTTGAGCTCGCGGGACCAAACCTCAATTTTTGAAAGTGAAAATATGTTTTTGTTCACATTTTCTGGTGACTCCGGTGCCGATTGAGCTTAAATTGTCAGTGTTTTGTAATTTCGTGTATATAAAAAAATATATTAAAACAATTTAAAAAAACGTTGGGTCATACAACGTGTAGATACTAGTGTTTGACAACTATCAATGTTCATGTGCATGAAATAATAAATGTACCGCCAGCAAGTCGCTTCCAACCCTACCTCTTATGTCAGACAGTTCTTCTTTTGTACGACAAACAGCATGGTGTTACAAGGAATGCAAGGCCCTGGCATTGATTACACGATGTTTTATTTGAAACAATGGCATTCTGGTAGATTGTCGATCAATTCAGTTTTGGTGATTAGGCCGCTATTAAACTGTGAATACAAAAACACTCGTTAATCTATAATAAGCAGGTTTGTGCTGCGAACCAAAACCCGTGTAATGTTTTTACTATGCTTAATTAGAACGGCCGCCCGTGATGCGTTCAGTTTAATCGCAACTCCAGTCAGTTTTGACTTCTCGTTGCCAACTATTGTAGGCAGGGACATGAGGAATAACAGAAATGGTTGCTAGAGACAAATGAGTCACGCTGGATAAGACACAAGGGCGGAAGCTGTGGATTATACCGAGAAACCCCCGCCCCTTTCCCGTTTCATGATCACACAGCGTATAACTGGCATTGAATAATAACAGTCATTGCAGTGTACACATGTCCAGAGCACTGTATGATTCCTTCATGAGTCTACACCGAAGGGTTCGCTGGAACTCCATGTAAATCATCTTTCACAATATGAGTAATCATGGTTCTGGTGATGATTATGACTCAGTCTGCTCTGATTATCATTATCTTTTAATCCTGAAAACCACCAGCGCAGAATGATCGAAACGTCGAGTTGTTGATATCACCGTTCTTTAGAGACATTAAATACATGGTGTATTCATTGTAGTTTCAGGGTGTTGTATACCCGCCATCCAAAGCTTGAAATTCGATGTCATAACTGGATTGCTACTCATTTCAAATGTACGAACATACAAATTCGGGGGTGATTTATTTTATGAAAGTGTAAACGCATTTTTTATTGATATTTTTTTGAATAATGAAGTACGCTTCTCTTTTCTCCTAATTTTGAAATAACGTCATCTCGGTACCCTTATTTCGTTAACTAACACTGACCACCAGTATGGGCGGCATTAGAGTTAAAGAGATCGTTTTGTAATTGTCAATGTAACTCTGATTTATAGTCGAAATTATCAAGATATCTTAAAAGTCACCTGTGAAAGTTTCAGCTGAATACAGTGTCTACTTGTTGAGAAAACAGCAAAAACTGGCACGGTATTTTCATTAAGAACGTCGAATCCATCCGGCTCAGTGACTTGACAGCGGGAACCAGCCGCATCTGGGTCATACAACGTGCACATACTAGTGTTTGACAACTATCAATGTTTATGTGCATGAAATAATAAATGTACCGCCAGCAAGTCGCTTCCAACCCTACCTCTTATGTCAGACAGTTCTTCTTTTTGTACGACAAACAGCATGGTGTTACAAGGAA
Organism: Pisaster brevispinus; assembly: GCA_023634235.1. NCBI lineage: Eukaryota > Metazoa > Echinodermata > Asteroidea > Forcipulatida > Asteriidae > Pisaster > Pisaster brevispinus. Next base: position 3,619,917 of record JAMKCF010000022.1, read on the forward strand.
TGCAAGGCCCTGGCATTGATTACACGATGTTTTATTTGAAACAATGGCATTCTGGTAGATTGTCGATCAATTCAGTTTTGGTGATTAGGCCGCTATTAAACTGTGAATACAAATACACTCGTTAAACTATAATAAGCAGGTTTGTGCTGCGAACCAAAACCCGTGTAATGTTTTTACTATGCTTAATTAGAACGGCCGCCCGTGATGCGTTCAGTTTAATCGCAACTCCAGTCAGTTTTGACTTCTCGTTGCCAACTATTGTAGGCAGGGACATGAGGAATAACAGAAATGGTTGCTAGAGACAAATGAGTCACGCTGGATAAGACACAAGGGCGGAAGAAAAAATAGTTAGTTGCCTGACGTTTCGACCCTAGAAGAGTCTTTCTCGAAGGCTAAAACGATTAACACCTTTGTTGTTATAAAGGGTAGCACATTGATGTATTAACCTATGGGTATAATTTGATGGCATTATTGTATTAATGATCAGTAATTGTATGTTTTGCAGTGAAGGCAGTCCTACATTCGTCAACCACTGGGTGGCAAAACTCACGGCTGTGACGTCACTTAAGAAAGGTCTGTAAGGGCGCGTCCGAATTGGTGGCTGCAGCTACGGCTACGTCCTTAGCAACACACTTAGCAACAGTCGTAGCCGTAGCTGTAGCCGCCAACGCAGATACGGCCAAACTAGCCTTAATGTATGGGGGCATTTTGCAATGGTGGATATCGATTTTCATCCTTCTGCTTCCCCTGCGTATTATTCTGCTAGAGCCAGAGATACCGTGTTATATTCCTCACTATTATGATTAATGAGGTGTGGATCAGAAACAATGCATCACTTTGAAAGTGCACAACTTAGAGAAAATAATTGATGGCGACTGTGTGCTTAAATTAACAAGTTTCGGTTCAGGATTGAGGCTATGGTCTCGATCAAGGCTTTGTTTTTTGTTACTCGAGCCTGTCTGCATCAGTTATTGTTTCTATCATTACTGATGTATAAAATGACGGCGCGGCGCCGTCATTTCATACATCGAGTAATGATGATCTAAGAAAGAAACCAAATAGTTCAATAATTATTGAAACAAAATTCATTAATTTAAATCTGATAATAAGTGGCCCGGGGTGGCCGTGTTAGTCAAGTTATTGCAGACAGGAGAATACATTGCAGAACCTTAAAGATTAGTGGCAAGAATTATCTACAAAAGATTTCGTAGTTTAAATCTAAAAGCTCACTGATAATAAAGTTCAAACCAGTGTATCAATCCTCAAAAGAAATATATTTCCGTCGGAAACACTGTCAAAGCCATAGCTCATGAATTCGTCGTGATAACCAGTTTCGAATATTAACCGCTAGGCTGTAATAAGCACATCGCGTGCAAGCCATCACTGACAAAATTCTAACCGTTTCTCGTTTATTTCACGAAACATAACCGTTTAATCCAGTGCACAAAATTCCCAACAAAGTGTACGTTTTCGTCGTTTTTCACTCAAATGTGACTGCCTATAGTTTGATGACATTTTAAAGGTGTTGGTTGGACGCTGTGGTTCTTTAATAAAGAGGTTGCAAAATATTTGTTAAACTTGTGATTTGATGCAAGTTCGCCTCAAAGCAAGGCTAAAAACCACTCTCGGTAAGGGGCTATTAGAAGAAAACATTTAAGACGAAAACAGCTCAGGGGAGGTGAAGGTAGGAGTTGACATTCCACTTCCAAAAATCAATGATGCAATGCACCTTTAACAACGTGAACAATTGTAATAGATGTTCAATTTGCATCGCGGATAAAGAATATTGTTTTTGTTGATACACCGATGTGTGTTAAGCACTGTATACTCTGTACTTTACTGCGTCATGTGCAAAGAAGGTGAAAAATGTACTTGAACTGATACCAAATTGAACTTCACACTATTTTAATGACCAGCCTCTACTAACGGCTGCGTGCGAGTTTGATTGATGTTCACTGTTTCTTTAATGAATTGGAAGTATACTGCGCAAAGAAAAAGAAATACATTGCCCAAATATTTATTAAACACAAACTATATTTGTTTACAATCCTCACATATATGCAAAACTAAAATTGACAGGCCATCCTACACCAAACAATTGTTGCACTTCGTCGTCGTCGTCGTCGTCGTTGTTGTTGTTGTTGTTGTTGTTGTAGCTGCTGGATTATTGGATGATTTATTTTGGGTTGCATGTTTGTTTTTTTGTAGGAAGAGAGGATATTGAAGCATTTAACAGAACCATATATCTTACGTCCGCCCACCTACATATATACACACACCCACCGATAATTATTGAGTGGGAACAGGCTACGGCGAAGTATTCCCTTAAGTCCCTTGCATCTCATCATTAACTGTTGTTCGCTGCGGACACTACGGCGCCCCATTCCAGTATGTAATGGATCGTTGCAAACAAGAACTTTTAAGACGTCACTCTAATTCCCGGGTCAAAATTGATCTGGACCCGTATCAGGGGGAGACTCGTGTCCAGGTCAACGTAATCCGTTTTGGGTCCCACTAACCCGAAGTGTGAGTCTAAAGGGCTTGTCACACGAGGCAATTTACAGACAACCAATTCCAGGCAATCTCCATTAAGAAAATTCATTCACATTTCAGTTTTCTCAGGGATAGTGAGTTACAGCTAGTAGAATGTCTTTTGTGCTGCCGAAGTTTGCCTTCAAATTGCCCCCAAAAATTGCCGTGTGTGGTGTGGCCTTGACATACGTACTTGACCAAGATTTCAGAGCAACGTGACTCGTCAGAAAGAAGGCAGAGGGGAAAGCCATATTGAAGGTCAGCATGACCAGCCATTGGGGTCAAACTGACCCGAAATGTGAGTCTAGAGTACATTATTGACTAAGTGTAAAGTGGGTGACACGAAACATGGGTCCAAAGGGGCTACACCCATTTGTGGTCACACCGAAATCTTATGAACACGATTTACTGACCCGCAATCCTGATATCATTGTGACTCGAAAAAAGTGTTATGTTGACCCAGAAACCTGTGTCGCTCCTCTTGGGACTCAGATGCAGGTCAAATCTGACCCGGGACTCCAGAGTGTATCGACCCCATTTCTTAACAATCAGTGATTGCAAGACTTAAAGGTATCTATTTAAAATTCTACTTGGGAGTGGATGGAGAGTTCCGCCAAAGCGTTCAGACACTATTTCAAGACATCACAATGTTACGTGCTGCATAGAAACATGTTTCGTCTCTTTCTATTTCCAACTCCTTATTTAGTGCTACAGTCCCCCCCCCCCCCTTCTGCAATTACCTGACTAACACAGCTACCCACCACTTATTCCTAATGAATATTCTTGAATAATCTGTCTTGTTGGAAATTCTATGATGCTAATGACTACACGTCGATAACAAACAATATGTATGCTTTACATAGCTGTATTTAGAGCTATGCAGCTCTGTGATACACTACATGAATAAAAAATATAAATTTGCCAATAGCTGTACACTGATGTGTGTTAAGCTCTGTATACTCGGTGCTTTCCTGTGTCCCGCTGTGGAAGAAAATCTACTCGGGTGGGATCCGAACCAACGACCTCGCCATTCTGGAGTAGATGTCCCACCATTTAGACCTCAGAGCTATAAATAGAAGTGATCACTTTCAAGTAAAACTGCTTCTCCGAGAGAAACAAATTTGACGATTATACAATTTTTTGTAACATAGTTATTGCCATAATACATAAAAAGGAAGGGTGGCACAGATGCCGTTATTCATGCGAGACACCAATTTTATCAATTTATTAAAAAATAATTGTTGTGAGCTGTTGTATAATTATTTTAATAATGCGGCAACAAAAGAAATTCACATATGGTGATCAGTAGAACCATACCAAGTAAAGCTTTCCCAGTTACACTGGTTAATTTAATAATTTGTTTTAAAATGCAGTGCATTTTTTGACACTGCGCCATGTCTTCTTGCGCATCGGCGCCTTTCGCATTAATAGCGTCCCAACTGTTGCTGAAATTGTCTGGAGTTGCTCGTCCGTGCGTGCGGTAAACGAGCTAACGTGCGTGCACTTTCCTCAATCTAAGCGGTTATTTCAGTCTTTTACTTGCGGCTATTGAATAGAAAAAGCCTTGATGGTTTTAAAGGGTTGATGCAAACATGGTTTCATTTAATGAATGTAAATGTTAAAAGATCCTGAGTCGACTGGGTGTGGGAGAGGGGATGCAGGCTGGAACCAGACATACTGCATCCAGAGAAGGCGGTCAAACACAGGATCAGAATTGATCAATAAGTGGATAGATTATCGCTCAAAATGGATGCGTAAATGACCTGGATTTCATGTAATTGTGACCCGGAGTCGTGTTGATCGAAAATGGGTCAGGATGACCCGGAATGGGTCACATGACCAAGGAATGGGTTGTGTTTAGTGTGGTTCAAACGAAGAAATGTCAACATGAACAATGGGTTTTTTTAATGAAAAAGTTTCATTCTCTGTCGTCATTCGCATTATTTCCAAAAGTCATGCTACCCTCGCATCATGAAAAAAAGGTTTACATTCCGAATACATGGAAGCGATTTACAGTTCGTTTCTGAAGTGCTTGAACGATATTGTAAAAGAGCTTGGCACCGATTTTCTGCAAGTCACATTTTTTATTTTTGCCGCAAAGAGTTTATCATACAAGTTTAAATTGCCAATCGCAGACTCGTTAAGACCGATAGCGGTGTCTCTGCATTTAAATACATACAGCAGAGACAATTGTCAGTTAATTGCAAGTCCCTTTGACATTTTCTACGCCAGTCTGCTGAGAGCAATTTTCGGCGATTCTTGTCGCTTGTTTATTGCTCACTCACTCAGAAATATGGAACACTGTCTCCCGGCAGCTAGCTTCAGTCGATGCGTTCTATCATTTCCAATTTGTCAATTTAGCCAAACCGTAACAAGTTTTTGATGAAATTTTGTTTCCAAAATGAAAGAGCGAGAGGGGGAAAAAAAGTCTTCGAACCTTGAAGTGCCACGGGTCTCCCATATTGTGGTGACTGAAGACTGACCAAGCAAGAAAGATGGAGGTGGTGTGGAGGGGGGGGGGGGGTTGAGAGATGGGATGGGGGTATTTGGGGGGTAATCAAGCATAAACATCAAGTGAAACATTCAGCAAGCATCCTCCTCAACAGTGTTCTCTCTCACCAGGAAACAAGCTAAGATGCCAGATTATGTCTTGAAGAGCAAAACAAACAGCAGATATACAAAAGCATGACACTGGAGCCGCCTGTATTTATGAGTTTGCTGATGCTGATGATGCGACCGTACTCATAGTTCAGCTTCGACTGTTTGAAGTACCACTGCTATATTGACACTGACTGATCTCAAATTGCTTGTACGATTCACAGATACTTGGGATTGCTTATCAATTTCCCCACTCTCTTCAAGGCCGAAGCCGCCCTGACGCTTCTGCATACTGTAAGCTTCTCAACCTCCAACGATCGCCACAATGTTTTCAGAGATAATTTCTCAAGACTTTTTCTCTAGTTGTTGTATTCTTATCGGACCAGCTTCACCTTCCCAAAAAAGAGTTATCCGAATCAAGTCTCTAAATTTATCTTTAAGGAACAAATTGTCAATAGTTTTTGAGAAGTACACCAGTTTGAACATTCTCGTTTTCATCAAACTCACTACTTCTTTTTGATAACTTAAAGGGTGGGCTTCAGAGCGAAAACAGTGTTTTCTAACGCAGGGCTATAAAGACACAGTATGCTTTATGTAAGACAATATTGTTGATTGAAATAAACAAAATATGAATATATAGCACAAGAAAAATAATATAAACCAAGAAAAAATGTCTTTCTTATAAGAGTCTAAGAATGCAGCCAAATTCTACGCCTAAAAGTGTTTATGGACTTTGCACTACAGTTCCGTCATAATTGTAGCTATATATCGACAATCAATTGAAATGTGGACCGTCTTTGTCTTCAGACAAGACCCGGCCCTGGAGCCAGGATGCGGGGCTCCCCCATCGACCTGGCATCCTCATTTTCCGATCAGACACGTAGCTCCGTTTGATCAGCTGAAGAATGAAAAACACAAACCATCACGTTCTACGCAAACCACGGAAGCTCGCGTCAAAATGATTGCTCCTTCAAAAGGAAAGTTTTGTCGCTCTGTATTTAAAAGTATAAGTGAGTGGCGAGGAAGTGCTTGGTCTCTTTGCTCTAAATAAGCTTTTAAGAAATATACAAAACCCACCTTCTGATATTGTTTGAAGTAGGGCTGTGTTAAAAAAAGGTTGATAAGTCTTCTTGAAGATTAGAAAACAAGTAACGACGAAGTCTTTTTGTGGTTGACTTCATGGTATTCTCTCACCCCTTGCCGCCTAAACAGTCAGCATCCGTCTGCAAGTTTTACTCTCTATCTGTACCCTTACCGTCTTTTTGGCAGTGTCTCTGCACTAAATACGTCAGGTGAACAGAGGTTGGATGTGGCATACACACCGACTACTGGAAGGGAGAGTTGTTTTCAGAAAGGGGTCTGGTGAACTCCCCCAACCCCACCCTCCTTCTGCGATCCTTCAAACTTTACATACCCCTATTGTGTGTTTTATTTGTTTATTCCCACTGTCCCATCCAGTTCCATCTACCCATGGCTTCGCTGTATACGCTCCTCTGCGTTTAAAGAGGCAACTTTTATAGAGTAAGTGCTTTGGTATCGTGCTCTTTTGGCATTGTTATGCGATTGGGCACGGTAGGTTGTCCAAGATCACACATGAGGCTGAAATATTTGCGGCAATACAAACTATTATTATTTGGCCTGCCCAAAATCTTATAAGTAAATTTACTTTTCATTCCGTCTGTCAAATCCTAAGCCTCTCTGTAAAGGTTACAGAATACTAGTTTAATGGGGGGGGGGGGGTGGGGGACAAATTAGCCAACTTCTGTACACAATCGTGGTGTTGATAGACTACGTGCTCAGAGACTAGCCTTATAATTCTCCCTTGTTCAAGTTTGAGTTATAGAGCCGTTAGTCAAATGGTTGTAAATCCCTGGTTTCAGGGGAAACTTGGCGTGTATACTGTTGCGCTCCCATGAGATGGTCTGGCTCACTAATCCACTGCCTTTACAAAGGTAGTACTGCAAATGGCGTAAGTATTTATTTAAGTGCGTCACCCTCAGCTTTTTCACGCTCACTTTTAAAAAAATTGTTTTTAATGCGGTCCATCTCGTCTCATGGGTGATCGTGGATTACTTGTTTGAAGTCATTCCGTTAATTATCACTTTCTTCACCCGAAAACGTGATAGTCGTGCTGTCGTGTGTGTAAGGTTTTACAAGGAGCAAAACTGCGGACAGAAATTGAAAAGGCATACATGGAATAGTAGTCGTGTCCTAATAGGTGTGAAATTGGCGCGTAAATTTCCCCACGTTTAAGGGCAGTGCCAAGTAGCAAGAAAGCCGATGCGGAAAAGTCTTGGGAGGTGAGAATGTGAGGTGAGAGTTGAAAGCCAGGATCGTGTGTCGCCTCGGAGTGCTCCTTCGTATTGTCCCAGCTGAGCAAATCGTCTCGGCCGAGTTGCCAACCTGTTTTTATAGTTCAAAAATCTTGCCATGAACTCAATAGGGTGACGGTATTATGGTTATACCACGATTACACGTAAATCGAATGCGGTGATGGGGAATGGTGAGCGTGATTTAAAGGAGGAATATTCAATTGATTTGATTTTTTAATTTGAGGTGGAACGGAGGGTGTGACGAGTGTTTTTTTTTTACGAAATGTAATCTTTATTTGAAATATGATTGAGAAGATTGTGATGAAGTGCGAGTCAGTGCGTTTTTAGTGGGGGGGGGGGGGGGGTATTGAATGCAGAATGGGCATTCCTCCTCTCAGGTTTTATTTATTGTTACTTGACTGACAGGTTATGTCGTGTGCAACCAAACTTGAGCGAATGGTGTAGTAATTTGATATGAGTACTGGAGTGTGGAATAATACTACATGTATATAGTTCGTTATCTATATTTCCGGATTGACATACCTTTATATGTGAAAAGAAAACCAGCTCCCGGTTCATTATCGTCCCACATTTGTTCGTAGACAAGCAAACATTTAACCATTGTGGTATCTCCACTTCCAGATTTATAACAGTGAAATTAAAAGTGAAAACAAAAAACAAAACAAAAAAATTCTGAAGAAAGAAGCAATGAAAGTAAGTAGTTAAAGCACCAGTGAAAGCAGTGGTGAAAGCAATAGTGAAAACAGTGACTGGAAATGGGGAACCACCTTTACTACTACTGCCAAAAATGTTTGAACCCTGACCTCGCTTATCCGGATCCCGGCTTAGGCTACCTCAACTATCAAGACGCAGTGCTTTTCCCTTCGAAAGACAGTCACCGTGTAAGATAAAGACGGCCAGTTATTTCTGTTATACAGAAATAATATATTCTTGAAAACTCTTTACAACAATATAAATATAAAGCGTCAGATTTGTTTTCTCGAAGCAGGTGATTTTTTCTTCTGGGAGGTGATACTGTGTAGAGTATGTGCGGTGTTAAATCTAACACCCTGTGACTCTTAAACAGGACGTCTGTCGTCGTGCTGTCTGTTAAATCGGACTTTATGAGTTCATTGGAGTCGATAGCTCAGACTGGACGGGTGGGAAAATGCTATTCTTTGGGCTTTGGTTACAGTCGAGAAATTAATGTTAAAGTGATCACCATTGGTTCTTGAAGAGTAGTAAATTCGGTCCCATCATCTGCGCAGTTAAAACAAAACAGCATTCTATCATGGAGGAAGGACCCCACCTGTGAAAATTTCGTCAACTCACGTTTTAGTTAAAACCCTCGTGGAATCGCGTGTACTTTAGCTGTCTCGGCAAAACCATTATTTAGTGCATAACTCTCTCAAAAATGATTAATGTACCCATCCTTCCAGAAAAGCCCATTCAATTGCGGCATTTCACATCAGTTCAAAGGATCAACTTAGAAAATACTAACCCCCAATTTTTTCCACCTAACATTCCACAAGGTTTTCCATAATGTAACTACGTGTAATTAGCCAAACGCAAAAAGTTAAAGTAACTGGTTTGACAATTTTACTAAATTGAAACAATTTAGACCTCAACATTAGGTACTCTTCAAGGAAATTTCTGAATGTTGTCAAACAGAACTTCAAAAATATATTAATTAATTACAAAAAGTCACTCTCACTGCAGCTGAAGTACACGTGCTTCATCCCAAAGATTGTAATCGAGCCCTTCCCTGTAAGAGTTAAAATAACGAAGAACGTTTTTGTTGTCTTGTATTTTTTGCACGTTCATACTTGCTTATTTGAGTTATGCTGTTTAGTAAACATGTGACGTCACAGGTCACAAGGTCTATATATTTTCACTAATTTTATATAGCTTCTTTAATTTCTAAGTAATTTGCAATTTAGGCTTATATTTCCGCACTCTAAAAAAAACTCGTGATTCCGAATTGACCCGGACTTCGGCTCCCAGGGGACCCGACCCATTACATGGTCAGGTCGACACAGAAACTGGTTAGATATGAGGATTTTGACTCGAAAATTAAGTCAGTTGACACATGTTGGGGTCGGATCTTAACAATTTGGGGGATTTCAGTAAAATGAAGAAAAACAAGTGTAGGTGAACAATCATAGGGTTTACTCCGTGTCATGGATGGTTGAACATTCATTGGAAACGGCCAGGACTCCAACATTTTGATTAATTTTTATTGATATGAAAGAACTTGCAAATCTGGTCAATACACGGGTGCTGAAATTGGATCCAGTAGCACGGCAGAGTGTTTGGATAAAAATCGCAAAACCTGAATTAATTATATTTCCAATTTCCCGCGGCTGTTGCTTCGTGATGATCAAGACTTACAATCGACACGTGGTCTGCATTTGCCACACAGTCACACTGTTCACGCTCTGTACTGAGTAATATTTGAGTGCTGGAGAGATAGACGATATCTCCGCCCCGTGCTCCTTAGCCAGCTGACCTCGCCACGACGTAGCCGGTAGGTCTTTCAAAATCCTCCCCGGTGAATATTTATTCCGGGGATTGGACCCTCTTATTCTTGCTCGCCGATCGACTTTTTTCCTCAACGGAAGTTGCCGAATAGCGAGGGTTTTAGTGACGGGTGAACCGCCTTAGCTTTTTACGTTATTACAACCTAAGGAGTCGCAGCAGTTAATGCGTGGTGGCTAAGAAGCTGGAATCAACGGCGGTGTTTTGCGTGAATTAATTATGATGGAGGTAATAGTGAAGTTCTATATAAGGGTTCATCAAGCCTGGAATAGGATTATGTTAGGAATACTGACTTGATTATTTATGGATGTTTGCTTGAAACGTCACAGTGGACCTCATATGCAGTAGTACGGTAGTCGTCCAAGCGTACAAGCGTACAAGGCTGAACGGTGAATTTGGTGGACATTTACACACCCGTTTACTCACTCTCGTATTCATAAAGGTAAAACCTGGGATCAGCAGTCATCCAAAATTGTATTATCTGGAAGCTCACTGATAATAGATTTTGGCCCAGTGAAAATCCTCTCGGTGTCTGAATCCTCTAGGCTTCCTTAGAAAATACTGCCGTAGTCAAGAAAGTAGCATTTGAAGACCACTCCCCACTCTCAACCCCTACTCCCTAAGAAAACAAACCCTGGATAATACCGGTAATAGAAATTCCACGTACTGCATTTCGTTTGAACTCCTTGCCTGGTGCATGTTTCCCGCCATCCTACAATCTAGACTGTTTTAAGAGGAATATCAATTCCTACCCTCAGCTCCCCTGAGCTATTTTCATCTTAAATGTTTATTTCTACGGTACCCACTTACCAAGCCTGGTTTTAGCCTTGTTGGGGCAAACGTGAATAATAAAAAAATAAACCTAAATAGAAAATATTAAACAATCATCTTTGCTTATTTCGATTCCAGCAACCAACAAAATTAAGCACAAAACCCCTTGCAAGACATCAACGGTCCTTCGATTTTCAATGTGGTTTTTTTTACCTGCAGGTTTATTGTGGTGTTAAAGAGTAAACGTAACAATGGTAAAAGTTGAAAAAATAATGTTCACAGATTTGCACATAACTTACATGGTAAAACGACGGTCATGAAGGCAAACTTCCCGATTTTTGCCTGATATGATATAGTTTTTGAGAAGTGAGTAAAACAATTAATTTTGATATATCTCGAGACCAAAACTCAATGTTTGAAATCGGTGAAATTTTAATAAGAATTTTTTCCCACTGTTTTTTTCGTGAATCCATGACCAATTGAGCTTCAATTTTCACAGGTTTGTTATTTCATGTATCAAGTGCGATCACCGGTCTTTGAAAATACCATACCAACGTTGTACATGCAGCGCTTTAACAGAAAACTGCTGGACCGGACCGGAGTGCATTTATTTTTCTAAAAACCAACGCTGTATCATACCTTGAATAGTTTCTTCATTAAGACTAATGTGTCCCCCAGGGCCCAAGAAGAATCTTTTCACTTCAAATTAACCACACGTGTGTGCCCTTTTCGTCGTAATTCCCTCCCATTAAAAAAACCCTTTCACCCCGTAGCAGCCAATTTGCGTAGATCTATCCTGCATCCAACCGACAGGCCTCGCTTTCATAAAAGTAGTTCGTTCAGGGAAAAAGTTGCTGAGCGCAGGAAAGTTTCTCTCATCAGAACTGGGTTACCAGCAAGAAAAATAATGAAATACACACCGCTTACAACTGTTTCTCTGGTAGTGTTTGCTTAGCAACTAATTTCTCTGTTTGCCGATATACCAGTAGGCCCTACATCTTTAAGAAATGGAACCAGTGGTTTCAGCTTTTGCTTGAGCGACGGTCGACTGTTCGGTCATTTCTCCCTGTGATGATAAGACCATAAGACTATGGACATCCTCGTTCCCAGGGGTGATCGATCTCGCCGCGCCATTTTTTCCCAGCATGCCTTGCTCGATCATAACCCCTGGAATTGGTTCATTAAAATGTGCTAGAATCTAGCACATTTTAATTAGGCCTGGGCCGATCCGTTCTACGCGCGCGCTCAAGTACGGTAACCCGTAAAAGAGGCTTCAAGTCAAAAAGCAACTGGTCCTCTGTCATTCTTCTTTGATTTTCGATATGTCTAACTGTATGCAGTTATGGGTGACCGTGTAAAAACATGATTCATTTGAAATGGAATCGCGTCAAAATACTTGCATTTTCACACGCGCGTACTAAGCGCCATGATGCGCTCGAAAGTTTTTAACAAGCGTGCACGCAAAGTAGTCACCCTTGGGAGCCAATCAGCGTTATTTCTCAGTACATCCCTACCAGGGGTTAGTGACGAGAGGTATCGATACGGCGCGCTGCCCATGGTAGCGAGGCTGGACTATGGAGGTCGTTTTCCAAACCACGACTTTTAGGGCTCCGGCTTCGGCTGAGGCATTATCCATCTTGTTGAGGTTCTATTCAGAACGCGTACGTTTCCAAACTTACTGACGGAGCCAAAGCTGGAGCCTATAAAGACAAAAGCGTGGTTTCGAAAAGGGCACGAATACCGCACTGAGTTATGAACTTGTGTTGTTTATAAATAAACAGATAGCTGACTGCATCAACAACGTTGAGAAACATGTAATTAGACATGAATTAATGTTGTTTGATGTGAAAACATGACAGTGTATGGAATTGAATTGAATTAACCGTGACAGTGTTTATGCTCACACCATCAAGCTGTTCTCGCCGGGTTGACGTGAGAAGTAAAGCCCGGCAAGTTATACTTCATACAAAGCGAGTTTTGACGTCACAACTGTATATTATTCACAGGGATTGTTTGACAAGAGCTGCGCACATTTCAATTTGAGCAAATTGCTCGTTACGAGTTTGTGACGTCAAGTTTCTCTTTGCATTCCCATTCGCATGAAGTATGAACCGTGCTTTGGGCTTTGAAAGTCACGATCACCCTCTGTAGCTTACCCTCAACATGGGCGGTGAAAATGACAAGAGTCTAACTGTTATACAGCACCATTGTATTCCTGGCGAAAAGAGTTTTTACAAAATTGGAAAAACTCATCCACGTAATGTATGTTCAACCGGAAGTATCATTTTAAAGGTTTCATACAAGCATGGTAAGGATATAAATTTTAAAAAAAACAACATAACTGTTTAAATGTTAGTCTGAAAGCTTACTCACTTTAAAGTTAATAAAACCATTTATTGTTGTGATATATTTCCCTCTGAAATGAAGTCATGATATTCGAGAAAACTGTATTCTGAAAACCTTAAATAAAGGTTGAAAATTGTTTTTTTTGGTTGAAAATTGTGCATGGTTTTTCACTATTTTCTCCTGACTCACGCAACGGATTAAGCCCAAATTTTCACAGGTTTGTTTTTTCATGTATATGGTTGATCACACAAAGCATGTACACTGTCTTAAATTATACCTTTAAAGCGATAAGGTTGCCGCCTCTTTGCACCTGCACAGACAAAATAGTTTGGTTACCAACACTGCATCACACGCTTACATTACCTTTGTATTCAGAGGGAACAAGACATAAAGATGGCTAACTCGTGAATAAGGCGAATGGAGCTTGGGCCGTATCCGATTTGGCGAGTTACAATTACGGCTACGACTGCTGCTAAGGGTGTTGTTAAGGACGTACTATACTTCAACGCACGATGACGCGGCGATCAAGCCGTAGCCGCTAATTCGGACACGGCCTTAAGTTGCAGGTTGTGAACGTCAATTATTACGGGGCAACTGTATCTGTTGTTGGTGAAAAACCAGCTGCAGGCTTTCAGCAATGATGTACACTGGACAACTATTACGGTGATTTTAATACCTGGCGGCATCCTTGCTAAACAATTACAGTACATTTTGCACTTAATGTGATGTTTAACAAGTTAATGTGATTTTTTATAATATAAGATATACGCGAATCAACTGGAACTATGATAACCTTTCTTAGGAGAGAGCATAATTGATTGGCACCCATGCTTCCTGGTAAAACATTGTACGAATCACGCACAAATTCAAAGAAGTTCCTTAGCGATGCGTTCATATAACTTGGAACTACATGTATAAGCATGAACTGAAGATATTGTCGTTGCATGGTTTACAAAATAGTTCTGGTTGATTAACCACTAAACGATAACTTCTGAGTAAGAATAGCTGAAAATGCCATTGAATCGTATACAAAGTGTAGGCCTACTGGTTGATTAAACCAGTAACGATATTTTCTGTGTTCGATGGAATAACTGAGTATGTAATCATTGCATCGATACTCAGTCAGTCGGTTATTCAGTCGTGGCAATATCCTCTTCTACCGTGTTCTCTCTCCATCTCTCTCCCTCTCTTTCCCCCTGCCTAGCCCCCCGGGCCAGATGCGCGTCTTCCATCGGCATGTATATACATACACACTGCGATGTATACAAACAAAATGTTGGACACGCTTATGCATCATCAATGTTTAGAGACGTGGATGAAACAACGGGGTTAATTTACTCCTCGACACCTGCTCCTAGCGTCGAGCTCCGGTGTGTGAGCCTACGGTTCCCATGGGGATGGATTTGTAAAGCTGGTATTGTTTCTATTGGTCAAAGTGGGACCCAGGGGACATTAACTTTAAAAAAAAAAGTATCAACAAATCCAACATTTCTGATCGCATTATTTCGTCAAAATGATTATAGAATCTAGACCTATGCCCCAGATCGTTGTGAACCTCATTTTTACGCGGGCATGTGGGGTGGGATGGGGGGAACAAGAACGTGAGGTAAAGATATATTATATGTTTGTGTTTGTTTGAAAAATTACGCAAAAACTGGATTCGTGAACATCCAAGTTATTAAGTTACCTGTATTAATATACTATACAGGTCGGTCAGATCACATTAAAACACATTATTTCAATATTGCATATTTTGTTAGTAGAAGAAATAGAATGTTTTACATTATAAAAAGAGTTTATTCCATTCTGGTTTGGGAGTAACTGAATCCATGGACACCCACACGTGGTAACAAAAGCAGTGACATTGTGCTTTCCGGGGCATTTTTTGGGGCAGGCAAGATACCACACTGTTGATTCGGGCAGCTTTGTAAACAAGTCTGTGGGAAGTACCAGCCTTGCGCCTTTCTTCCAGGAACACGACGAGATGTTAAGTTTTCTTCCTGTGTGTGTACTCTTTGTGCCTGCAAGAAGTCTGGGCTATTTTTGGTGCTTTTGTAAACGTGTGATGTCATGATTGACGGTGTCTCAAACCTTTTCCAATAATGCTGTCAATGGAGTGACATGGAAGAAAAATACCTTGGTACTATTGTCAATTTCGGTCACACGCTGACTCAAATATAACTGCCTGTCTCATAAACCCGCGTCTGCTATTCATCTTTATATTAAGATTATTTAATCAAAATGGCAATCCGAAGCCTTGTTATAGTTTGTATTTTTCAAACTCCAATTTTCTGATATATATTTAACATTTGTGCACAAAAGGCGTGTAGCCGCCCCCCCCCTCCGTTTTATTCAACACTGCAGTGACAAAATAGGCTGGTGCTCATTTTGCGAAAATGTGAATTAGAACTACGTAGCGGGATTGTCATTTCGTGTAAGTGGGAATCTGACAATCATGTGAGACGCCACTCTTGTAGTTGACAATAGTCACGTGAGAATTACTGAGAATTAAATGTTATTGAAAATTTACTCGGCCATTCAACCCAACTTAGCTTCTGACATCTGCCTGCCTTCTCTTTATCCCCTAGTGTGATAGTCAAGAAGATTGCATTTCTTAGATGTTAAAGGTAGCACATGACCAACAGTCCACTTCTAGGGAAGGTCCCGATCGTCTTAATTGTTCAAAATAATAGTTATTACTAATTTCAGTGAACATTATTTATAATTGAGACTGGAAACCTCCCACACTGAAGTTAGATTACATTCCTCCCAAGTTTTAAAGATACCGACTCGATCAATGGTCTGAGTTTTTTTTAAAATATATCTAATAAAGTATGCCAAATTACGGTAGTTCTTTTCTCTGTTTGTACTTGGCACTACGCCTTTTGGGTAAAAACCTTCGAATGTGTTTTCGTTGTTCGAATCTTCTATTAGCGCGAAAACAAATTAACTGTTTAACTAACATACGCAAGATGCGTTTTGGGACACCAGTTAATTCATTCAATCATTTCTATATCCATCCACATTCACCGTTTGGATACCCGAGTAGACCACTCTACACGTTTTAATCTGACAATCGAGTGGGCTACACTCAGACGAAGATCTTGCGCTGTTTGGGTGGATGTCCTGAACTCACAGGGGAGGCTTCTCAGCATCCAACGGAGAACCAAAGATCATTCACGGTGCACAAAGCACGCCTGTTCACCTAGCAGCGGCAAAAAAAGTCCAAGAGCACGTAAGAGGTCAGGCCATTATTAAGTCAGCTCTTCAAACAAAACGAACGGAGGGGTCGGGTGTTACGTATTTTATGGGTTTGCGTTGATCATAAAAATGAGATAAAAAAACGATAGGTACCGGTGAAAAGGAAGGTTAATGTTCATATATTTGGTTTGGCTAAATTTTCCCGAAGTCTGTCTTCCTTACTTGTGTGTGTGGGTGTGTTGGGTGTGCGTGTGCTCTCACTTTCGGTACCTTATGGAGACCAAGGACAAAACAAAAAAGGTAAAATAAAAGGACTCCACAAGGAAATTCTAAAGACCGGGGTGCTCCACAAGGAAATTTGTGTACAAACTCAATGGGAAACTGTCAAGTGCAGGGACAAAGGAAAGAACAAAAGAATGCCCCACAAGGATGCATTTTTAGAGAATAGTTGCTTAACGCTTAAAGCAAAGACAAGGACTTACACTTAAAGCGAACGAAAATACTTCTTATATTTCTTTGGTGAGTAAGTTATACAAATCTCATTCTCTAGTTTTCAACAAAGACACCTTTAAATAACTTGTTAAAATTTCATGAAACTCGGTTGTCATGATTCAGTGGGTGAGAAACGCTAATCTCTTGCAATGGATTCTGTGCCCACGTTGCATAAATTATCCGGAATGATACATTTTGATCATTTAGTTGACGTGCTTCAAACGGAGTTCTTCAGAGGATTGGTAACGATGCATGAACTAGAGGTTTCAGATTGAAACTATAATCACTATTGAATGTCCTGCTAATGAAGGAAGGAACTATGAATTTCCTTCCTTCATTTGTTGCTTCCTTCTTTGTGAAATCGGACTAAAACAGTGCACCTACAGTCTGGGTGTGGGTGTGGGTGGGGTGGGGGGTGGGAGGGGTGAATTGCACACAGGCTGGGAGTGAACGTCGAAGCAGGTGATATTCTCATGCGAAAAACTGCCTGATTGGAGGAAATGAATGTGAACCACAGCAGGCAGTAGTCTCAAGCTCAAATATGTTTCTTTCTTAAAACACAAACACAAACAATAGCTCTGGTTGTCTTCCCCCATCTCCCCATTGCGTTGCGTACACGCCTTAGGCATACGGGGTAAGATATAGGTAGCTCTATCACGAAATCGTTGTGGTATATTTTGAAAAGTTGTAGCTGTAGTTATGTGCTAGTGTGTTGGGTGGTTTTGTTTGGTTCGTTTTAACATCCATCCTGAGAGAGCTTAGCACTGTCTAACACACGTCAGACCTTTCAAGACTAAAATTCTACTGAATTATATTAGTGTTTGAAGGGCTAAATACCCAGGTGAAATAAGCCTACGATTTGCCCGTGGAGCAACCCTTATTATAGTCAACAATCAATCAATCAATCATTTCAGATCTCGTTATAACCTAACGTCTTGAGACACGAATACCGTTGGGGTTTAGTGAGGGCAGTGTCTTGCCAGTAGCAGCATCGAAGGGCTTGCACGTGCAGCCGAGCTCAGTTCTAAAATAACCGTCGCTCTGTACACACACACACACAGCGCCTTGACACGCACACACGAACAAACACGAGGCATGCCTGCGTCTTTATGAATTTGCTATGAATTATTACTACTGTTGAAATGAATGATACTTCAGGGGTGTACGTTGTAACGTGTGTGGAGACCGTCTATGACAGCTGGCTTTGGGTCACCGTTTTTACATGCTTCAGTAACTGAACAGTGCACACGCCAATAGCGCAAGGCTGTGCAGGGGAACATGTGCAAATGCATGTAGTGTACAATCAAGTTCTATTATTAGTTAAAACGTTGTGTACATGCTAGATAGCTATGTGCGTACACCACGGTCGACCGACACTGTCTAAAGGAAATATCTGATTTAGCATGGAGCAATACAGACCGTCCCTGAGCTGAACAACCCGCATGTGCATTGGAATATCACAGACGGACTGCACGTACATAAAAACACACTTGAGATCTTCAAGTCGACATGGATGGCGTATTGTTATCATCGATTGTTATCAGGAGAACAATAAGCACTGCTCCCTCTCCACCTCTTCACGTCAACATTGCCGAGGTGAACCAGTGATAATCGGTGACCGTGTGTTTGCTGCTGAAGATAACCGCTGTGTGACGTCGACTGAAGACCAGCGCTGTCTATTACCATGCAAATCACTGTTGGTTGGTCACCCCCAGTTGTGTACTCATTGATTGGTAGTGGGTCTTGCCTGTGATGATGATATTATTAACACGTTGAATGCTATGGGGTCTGGCAGCAAGAGAGATTGGAGTTTATACCAGTATCATCCAGAGCAGTGTGGTGATCGCCGGTTAGCGAAGTTCTTGCCTTAAACTCCGTGAACAAATGCCTGCCTTGACACTAAGCGAGCAGGAAAACCATGTGCGTTGTGCTGTGTGATATGCACACACCCCTTAAGAACAACAACCCATGTGCACCCATAACAAGCTCGTCTGTGAAGGAGTTAACGTCTTCTTTTCGTTTGTTATGACATCTGTAACGACCAGAGCTTACCTCCATGACTAAGAATTGGTAGGAATAATTGTTGATAAGCGACGCGGCCGGTCAGTATGAAGCTGAAACAGAGGGCCCTCGTGGCCATGGTGGGTACTAGCGTAGCTACAGCTGTTTTTCTCATGGTCATGGTACTGGACCTGAGTCCCGTGTCCGTGCTGTACCACCACGGTGCACAGGCCGAGTCGCCTCAGGGAGGTCCGGTCGGGGACCACAACCCGAGGCGAGACGACGAGCCTCCCGTGCACCTACGGAGACAACTGGGAAAGAGTGCTTCCCGCTCTGGAGGTAGCATCATCAACTCAACCGTAGTGCGACACCCGCACGATCTCGACCCGTTATCAAACCCAGGTAATCCTATAGAGAGACATGAACACATTATACAAACCAACTCAAGAACTAGTAGCAGTAGGCCTACCCGTGGAGGACCACCCCAACCAAACGGCTCAAGACCAAAACGACCTGAAGGTTTTCCAGAAGAGGGTAACTTCTACAACTCCAACCATAAGTGGCTGAAAACTCAACCGTCGAAACTGAAACAAAACACTGGGAAATACAAAAAACTTATGTCCATGCCTTCAGCTCAAAAAATACCTTCAGATGCGGATCCACTATTACACCTGCGAGGACAAAAATACGTCGGGTAAGCACAGTAATTCATTAATTTGTAGGCAGATGGATATAGATTTGGATTTTGTAAAATTGATGTACTATATAATAATGGGATATACGTGTGTCCCTAAAAATGTGAAGGGCCTGCCGTTATTTTCCATGGATGCCCCCGGGGACTAGACTAGTGTGAACGGGGCTTAAATGGGTTTTGGGTCCAGCATTTGGCCGTTTGTGCACCAACGGTTTAGTCCCCTGCGGTTCGTGTATTTCATTTGCATTGATTGAAGACATCGGAGCATTATGAAAGGAAATACATCAAGCTTTTAAACCATCATAACTCATCTGAGATATTATTTACAGGGTGTTTACGCTAACTTCATCAGTTTGACAATTTGTTTTCCCCATGCAAGAAACATAACAAAACAATCCTTAAAATCTTAATCCGTGTTAGAATAAACTGTTCCATTTTGTTAAAGAATCCAAATCACGAATTACAAAGCTGTTACAGATATCACTATTGCTTTCTCCACTTTATACACAGTGCGTGAATGAATTTCTCAAACAATTTCCCCCTCGGGGAGATTGGAAATCTTGTAATAACGACTTTATTTCCAAGTGCTCTGTATTTTAAGTGCTCCAGATTGAGTCCATGTTGTAGTTCCCGTCGTGACCTTGTTTTAAACGACTGGAATAATTCGTTGTGACAATGTGACCTAATAACTATATTTGCTCAACCTTGTTGGTATAGTTCTCTAAATCACCCTTGCTTATTTCGATGGCCGTCATTGATTTAAACACGTATATGGACGTGCACAATATCCATGAACAAGAAAAACCATAGAACCAAACAAAAACCGTTCCTCGTTTTTTTTACTATTAAAAACGGGGCCAATTGATTTGGTGAACTGTCCATTATGTTGGTTTGATAGTGTGTTAATTGAGAACTAGAGGATATGCATTAATTTACTCTTTCAAAGAACAATGATGTATCGTACTTTTATGTGAAAACGCAAACAATGCCTCCGTTGTTTCTGCAGAATGCTCCTCAGTATCGTGACATTTCCTGACCCTGGTGAGCCGGTGTTTTTTCGAACATCGCAGTGGGTGTCCATCACTGACTCGTACATTTGTCGGTTTTGCGTCACTGCCAATTTATCATGGCAGGGCAGTGTGTGTATATTATTATTATCGTGGTGAGTTCCCACAACTATCTGCAAGACCTATCTGGAGGTCAAATCGTTTATTGAAGTTCCGTCTTTCATTATTGCGAGTTGATGAGACCGCTATTTCCCGTCTAACCCCTTTGCACACCGTGCTGTGTGCCCGTCATAATTACCCGGTTGTCACAGGCAGACGTCGTCGCCGTATACTTCTAAATAATGCATGTATGAATTCGTGATGAAGCCACGAGGTTGGTGTGAAAATAATAGTAGGTAATAATGTAGAGAGTAAATTCATTGCAAATGCCACCTCAGAGCACTTTAACCCTGTGTTAATGCTGGTCACGTTCACTATTGAGTTCAGTCAGTCACAGGCATTTACTTCAAGTCCTCCCCAAGCTAAAAAAAAATGGAAGTGTACCACAAATATCATGGTGCAACTAGAACCTTATCTCAAGTGTTGTTGTGACTCGACGGCAACTTTTGACTCGCACAAATTCCCAAGATTTCTGTCCAAAATGAAACCATTAGGGCCTACTGGCAAACAATGGGAATGGTAATTAAATGTATAATACAACACTAGTCTTTGGAAGAGTGAAGTTATTCACGTCGTCTAGTTTTCACTGAATACACAGTCAGCAAAAACTAACGGAAACCGGTTTGTTATTTTAGGAGGGATTCTGTGAACGTTCACAACATCACTTCCTTGAGGATTTGCACTGGATTAAACTTTCTATCCAGTGAACTTCCAGATTAGAGCTTAATATTTTACTTCGATGATTGCCAGTGGTTCTGCAATTTTCAGAAATGGTCACAAATACATCATAATAGGCGCTGCTAAATGGACCAGTTTACATACCATACTTGTTTGTTTCGTGTATAGAACCATTATTATACGCTGCAGGCCTAGATAAACTCAGCATTTTTGAAAGTGTAAAGGCAAACCGAAACTTCACTCCTGTTCAAACAAAGCGGAAGTTAAAACCGGAATCTGCAGTCTCCAACAACCCAGGAGTCAGATGGCCGGTCGACAGGGGGGGGGGGGGTACTGAGCCAATTGTCGATCTCACGGAGCACCTACATACTTGTAAAGCAATTTACATCATTTTTAGGCAAGCAATATTATTTATAGGCCTGTACTGCTTCAAGGGAAATGTCAACTGTTTTCAGCGAAGTGTAAAAGTTGTCTGTCATGTGATCCGCCCATTCAGGATTTTGCCCTTAACAAGTTTTTTGTATCACTAGCTATGACCAATGTAATCTTGTCACCGAGAATTTTTACAAGACAGTAATTTAAGTCCCCACCCCACAGTCTTGTCGTTTGTATTGGACTTGAATTCGAATCTTATATGAACAATCCCAGACTGAAGTGACGAACAATGAACTGACTGGCTGGACGACTTTTGAGATAACCTTTGGCAAGTAGACTACTGTTAAAGTGGACGTGTTTGGGTTGGTAGTTGTAAACATTTCGGATTTGTTTCTAAAATCGCCTATGATTATACCAATACCAATCCTTCAAGGAAATGTTTCCGTCGGAGATTCAGTCAAATTTGAGAAAGAATATAGCACTCGAAGACCACCTTTAATCACCATTTCTTATTCCGATTGCCGCCGCAACCGAAATAAGCAAGTTGTGAACGTGTGTGTGTGTGTGTACAAAATCTTTGAAAAATCATAATATAAGCCGTTTTAGTTGTTTTCAAAGTACGTGTCCATCAGTTTGATAAAATTGAAAACTTATTTTTGAAGAATAAAATGTATTTTATTCTGTGTGTACGTACGTGGTTGCCCAGTGTAATGTACATGTAGATAGGGACGAACTGACGAGTTCGTGTTGTACTCAAGTTCAATGTAAGGATGTATTTTCCCCTCTTTAACGAGCCTTCAAGATGCATCTTAAGCATCCAGGTGTGTCTGTCCACGGACCCTGAAGACGACTACTGCACCTAGCTCTGTGTCTACATACAACTCATGAATGACAATCATGGCTGCAATAAAACATTGCATGGGTACAATTCTTTTGCAGTCTACCGAAGTCCGTGCTTTCTGCGTCCAATGCTCAATCTGTGTGCACACAGTCTGCACTAAGTGTTCACTTGAGAGCAAAGCAGGCATTCTTGGCTACATTTTCACATGATTGTCAACAAGTTTCAAAATCAACTCGTTGTAAAAAGGACTGGCCATTGCCCTACATGTACCTTCCCCTGCTAAATTTTGTACCAACGTTTGCCCCGGTATAATGTTTTCTTTCCTCTGACCATGGAGTTTTCGCTTTGGACATTATGCAGGAACTCGTTCTATTTAGGCCTAATTGATTTTTTTTCGTCGAATATCTGGACTTTATTAATTGTGCGTATATCAACGTAAAATGCTTAATTGATTTTATAATCCATGTACATGTTTATGCGGGCGTAACAATTGCAATCTCAACAAAGCAAAACCTCATTTGTTTTTGATAAAATATTGCAATGAGGTTAATATTTATTTATGGGCAAGGATCGTTGTTTACTAAGGAGTAAAATTGACAGGATAATGCATGACGGGGAAGGTATATACGCGTACAGTGGTACCTCATTTAGTTTCACTGCAACTACGAAAGCAGTTCACCCCTCAATCCCCCCTCCCTTCCCCCTCCTCCCCTCCCCTCCCTTGCGAGCATCGACCGTATAAAGACCCTGGCTCTGTGATAAAACAGCAACCACCGAAAAACGTATCAAAAACTCCGCGCCGGGTGTGTGACTTGAGCACCTCAAGGTCATCCAAACGACCTCAACATTTGTTGTTAAACCGCCAACATTCATGACCCTAGTTGAGGTCTATGCTGTCATCATTTCCGGTTTGAATTTGTAGCTGGCAGATATTACTCTACGCGATCAATGTGCACAGGACAGCTTTGGCTAGTTACACTATTTACTACCTGTTGCGTAAATTCAATATCGATGCTTAAAGTGCCCAGCCAGGTTTTAAAATTTCGGTTATTGGTTTATGAATCCGCTCTTATACCGTCTGTTTCTACCCCCGTTTTCTGAATTCTGACCATTCAGAGTGACGTCATTTTTGGTGAATGCATTTACACACTTCTGTACTTGTAGTAGTAGTACAGGATAATACATGTACATGTACACTTTAGTCCTGTACACCATTATCCCTTGGTTCTATTCTGTACACAACTTAGTTGAATGGTTTCGAACGGGCGGTCAACTTTCTGACAAATATTGAAGGTTTTAAACATCATTCTTCACTTGCTTGCGATGAATTTGAATCGCCTGACTGTTATGAATGTATTGGCAATAAAACCAATACTATATACAAAAACGCCAAATACAGTAATGTATCATAAAGGTCACGAACTTCGTTGAGACAGTTCACCTCATGAGGGTGCGAAACACATCACAGATGTGAAAGGTCAACAAACCACGCTGATCATTTCTTTTAAATTTCCTTGTAACTAATTTGACTCATAAAACCACACTCGTCATCATACCAGTAGGGATTCATGGCGGGTTGGCAGTTAGCTCGAGATCAAGAGCATAACTTCCGTGGGTGTTGGGTTGATCATGGACGGTCAGGCTGGCCTGTGACTACAATGTGCGGTGCGAGTAGACCTATACCCTTTAGAATGCCAGCCGGATGTTACTCTCCTAGGACCCGGTCTAGTCGAGTAGAGAGTGTGACTCATGTTGACGTAAACCCGGTCCCATTTTCCTTTGGCAGTTGACATTGGATGATCTAGTTCAGAGTAAATGCAGAACTTCGGGAAAACCTTGTTTTCAAATTAGGCTCAAAGGGATTGATTTAATAGACCTTAGTGCTGATGATGTCACAGTTTGTTTCATTTCAGTTATTAATTTCATGGGTAAAAACATTACAATAATTGCATTACAAGAACCACTTTGCAGAAGAAAGAGAAAAAATTGAGTCGCTGCACAACTTGATGCAATCAATGCATTAAACCAAACCGTGACGTCATCAGTGCAGGGTTCTCGTTTGCTCCGAGTTTTCGTTCGAAATACTACCAGAACTTTAATTTGGTAGTATCACCTTCAGATTTTCCTGAAAGAGGCAGAATTGCCACCACCACATAGATGAAAGACTCGCTTGTTGTGACTAAACCTTCAGTTATCTAATTCAAATGATGTAGAGAGTCTGTAAAAAAACTAGTCTGCAGTTTAACATTTTGCAATTCTATTGCCATTTAATATCTCTACACAGAGGGAACTTTTATCTATTTTCCAGGATTTGTCATGTTCATACAATCTCTCCCCTAAAGGGGTAGGTGATGTAAGCTACTTGACCAGTTTCATACTGCTATTCTGGCTGATGCCCGATACTTCACGGAGGCAACGGAGGCAATTGCTTCCACGCCCCTACTCATTGCCTTGGTGCCCTTTGAATTATGCCATTTACATTTTTTTTTTAAATGCCTTTAACTGAGGAAAACAAACTGTCTTGCCCTTACCGAAATATTAGGTCGGCTTTAGAGCTGTCAGTTTTACCATTGGATCAACGTACTTTAAGAAAGAGTATGTATTCATTTCGCTGGTGCTCAGGGATGTCACTGTCTACCTTGGAGCTATGTGGTTAGCGTCCAATACGTTTGACTTGAACTTCATCGGTAATGCATCATGTTCGGTGATGCGTTTATTGGCGATGTCTTCCATTGTAAATCACTTTAGTTAAAGGGGTAATACGCCAGGGGTTTTGGGGAGAGCAATATCATTCCGTTCCTGTAGTTTTCAACAAACACACCAAAGTGAAGAACTTAGAAAGAAAACCATCAAGAGTAACGATTCGTGTTTGTCACTAGTTTATTATGTGTTCATTTGCGGTAATTTGGATTCAATAATTCAAGTGTTTAGGAGACAACTCTAACGGACATACCGTTTTTAAACATAAGTATTTCTCAAAATAATTGCCACTAGTCCCTAGGGTCACAAAAAGCATCCCAACTCCCATCACAGGCTCACAGCCTTGTGATTACGAACTTGTTAAAAGTGTGGTACACAAAACTTAGATTTAGAATGTGTCTTTTAAACTGTGGACGTGAGAAATTTCAAAAGTTCTAAATCGATCATTTTTCGAAGCTGTGCACCATGCCTGTTAGAAATTCGTAATTCCACCTAGTTGGGATGCATGTGGTGTCCCTGCCAAGATTGACAGTTCAAGTCAATAGTTGAACTTGACTTAATATTTACATACAATCCAACATTGAACTCTGATAATATTTTGCACTTAGATCCCTATACGTTGTCCCACTGCGCCTGTTTGTGAATAGTGCACAAGGAGGTGACTGCAGAAAGATTTTGTGAAATTTTAACGTTGAAAATAACTGACTCTTTTGATGAATTTCGTGGCAGACAGCTTAACACCCTAACCCCAACAAACCAACAAATTGAGTTATCATCCGACATTTGTGACGTTAAGAAAACTCCAATAAAAATTGGGGTGCAATATTTGGAAACCATTTTTCCGTTGAGACGTGAGCTGTAGGCTGTGTGTTGTGTAATGCACGTAAAAGAATCCATTTACACTTACCGCTAAGAGAATGGGTTTGCCGCGGTGTTTCTGGCAGTGGCTGCTGAATGCGCCGCAGCACCTTGTAAACCATTAGAAGGTGCTACATAAATAGGTCTCATAACTCAAACATAGCTCTGCTTATCCTGTTGACAAACAAATAATGAGCGATTGGATACGCCGCTATTTAAGGACCCAGTACTTATTATTAATATTTTTTTTATCACAGGAGCGCTGTTTTTCAGTTGTTTGTTTTAATTTTGTTCCACAACCACAGCTCTGACAGGTTTCTTTTATGAATATGTGTAAAATGACATTACCAACAATTGTGTTCTAAACCATTTAAAAGATTATATTTTTCGTTAAAATTGTGTATACATACAAAGCTTCAAATTATACACGATCGGTCTAATAAAAATACGATACACCCCAAGCGAAGGGGGCATTGGGCACGCCGTCTTTTAATCAAATTTGCCTGCAGACATCTGCCCGAATCCCCCGCCAAATGTCGATAGATCAATAACAAAATGTGCAAGAAAGAAAAACCGACGAAGAATCGCTGGTTGGACACGTTCTGCGGAGCGGCTCTCCTGGCGAAACGACCGTTGTGAAAATTCGTAGACGAGGTAGTAAAATTCGTAATAGTCCCATAGCGCTTGATGCGCGTGTAGAGAGGCAGTGCTGACAACAATGTAAAAAGGTGATTTGTTTTGTAGCGTGGTCCCCGTGCTATCGTTAAAGAGAAGAAGAAGCGAACATTGTTTAGTTGTGGTCGTGGCTATGCGGTATTTATGAAAATGTTGTATTAAGAATTGACATTTCTATAATGAGAATACCTTCATTGTAGGCATAGTGCATTTCACCCGGGTCAGGTCACATGTTGGCACGTGACATTTGGTAAATCTGCTCGAAACATTGACTTGTGTGTCTTCACTTTTAAACAAATTGCACAGAGAAAGCAATGGAGACTTTTGACCGGGTTCTCGAGTTTTGTACTTCACAAGGGAAAGTGAGTGGGTAAATTTTAAAGTTTTGGGGTTGAACAGTAGTCGTATACAAATCCATATGTTGACAGATCTGGATCCGCCATTTTGAATTTTGATGTCAGGGAAAATTAATGTAATGACTGAGTGAGTAGAAAAATGTTGAGGCATAATGTTTACTGTAATGACGGAAATCAACCTCTCTTTTATTATGAAAAGGGGGTGGTAACTTGAATTCAAAAGATTGTCCAAAACATTCCAATATGAGGCGCCTTAACTTTATATAGCTTATGAAAGCTAGGCCTACTTGTGTACAACATGCCATCCGACTCAGATGTAGTGTTCAATATGCACCCGTGTATGCACACAGCGACGGCCGAAGCATTACTTAGTCGTTTACAATTGACATCTAAGTGTGTTGACCAAACCAATTTGCACAAGTCGTTGAAAGCGGAATTAAACTCCGTTCCAATGATGCCGTGTTGTTGCCAATGGGGAGGGAAAACGCGGTAATAGTGTTTCACCTAACTTAACCTTGAAAACAACGAAACCAACATCTTCCATTTCTGTTTTCTGAACGGCTTATTGCAGAGAATTTGACACCATTATGTTGGTATGATTAGATAGCTCATTAAAATTATTGCATTCGGTTCTTTATAGGTCTCCCCTGGCAAGATATTACAGTTCCTACTTTTGTCTGATTTCTAATTTTTTTGCACTTTGAAAAAAAAATCAGAAAAATATGGTTTAATAGTCTGAAAAGTTTATTAAAGCCTGTATGTGTATATGTAGGTCAGCCCTTACCCGTTTAAAATGTTTATACTTTTTTCCAATGACCAATTATCAAACCTGAATCTTCCATATAATTGCCTTTTTGCTATTTTGAAAAAGTTTGCTCTCAGCAATAATAAAATAAGCATTTGAAGTACATTACGATACTGTTACTAGGAAACTTTCAGGTACAGCCATGTGTATTGCGTAAATATGTAGAGAGTGGCGTGTTGTCTCTGAAAAGTGCCGGTGTGAATTATCTCGACGTTTCGAAAAGTATACTCTGCTCGTCTTCATCAGGAGATATAAGAATTCACACATGGTTGTACCCGCAAGTACAGCTATGCCTACTTCCAATTATCCACAACATGCAACGTTGCAAACGTCACTGAAGACAATAATTCAAAAGCAAACTTGTTTATTTACATTAAACTTTTCTTAGGTAATTTTTAAGGAAATGTTTTCTCATTTCAAAATGTAAACAGCGTAAAAAAACAGCGAAAAGAAAAAAAAACCCACACAAAAACCCGACAATAAACCCCCGTTGTCTTTGGTCAAATTCATTATGATCTGACTAATTCAATAATAAACCTTCCCTTAAATGTACATGCAGATTGCCATGCACATCTAGAACATTGACTGATTGGTTGAAATACTTTCATGCTGTGGTAAAAAAATAAACTTAATTAGTAAAATACTTTCATGCTGTGGTGGAAATAAATTTAGTTAATAAATAAATGCAAAAGTATCACTGACGAGTTCATCGTTAAATTGAAAATAGCGCCACGTGTATACCTTTTCACATTATGAATAGGAAGCAGAACAATACCGAAGGATGGGGCATTGTTTGGCATTAACAACATCTGTCACTATGTCGACATGTGTTCATTAGTGACCATTGTTATCAAGCAATGACGATAATAAAATAACACGCACTTTATAAATTATTTAATCGATTACGGTACCATAATAGTCACAAATACTGAGCATCATAAGTTTCCGGAATATAATTTTTTTGATTTTTTAAATTTATTTTATTAAAAAAAAAAATCCTTAAAACATTTTATTAAGCATGAATTCCATGCAATGTTATACCCTCGCTATACAGATGTCAGTAAAATCTGTGTTTCTTAATATAATATTTTGTGAATTGATTTTTTCATATTTTCAACGCCATGTTATGGAAATCGTATTGTCAATTGCCCCATGCCCCATCCAGTTTTGTACAATTTCATAAACACGCATTCAAATTCGCGCATTTTCTCCCAATTCAACCAAACTATACAGTGTCTTTTGTTAGCTTCTATTGCATTCAATTTCGTTTTAGTGCACACATGATTTCGTTTTTCACGTTGAGATTCGTTTAGTCTTTTGACTTCATTTGTAGGCTTTCAAGACTATTTTCACCCGTTCTTCTGTTGAGTTTCTACTACCCATCTACAATTGATGAATTTCAATGGTTGACTAGCCTCTTGCTGTTGGCTTTTGCGAAATTGAATCATCTTTCCAACCTATTGCATTTGAATGATCTTATTTTACCATTGTTAAACTGTTGAAATTGAACAGCTCCTTTGGACTTTTGAATGCTAATGCAACAAAGCATTAATTTTCAATTGAAACTGAATGAGCTGGGTGTTAAATTGTATGAGTTGTTGTTGAAATGGGCCGGGGAAATCTATTAAAAAAAATTAATTGATACAAATTTGGCGAACGTGATGGGAACAGTTCAACCAATTGTTTTTATGGTAGTAGTAACGAGTGACACCTTCGCACCAACAAAGCTTTAGTATATTAAAACTCGACAATTCATTTGGATTCTGTATGAAATCCAAGACTATTGCCTTGAATAAGATGAGCGGTCAACGACCTAGAATGTGTTAGAACCCGGTGGTATACATTTGTACACACTAATGGTGAAATCATATCCGCCTTCCCTGCGTGCGTTTTCAATGATAAACGCCGACTCCTACCATGCCCCAAAAGGTACCAGTCTATTTTGACCTGCACAATTTAGTTCCATTGATTTGAATGAGAGGCAGGAAAACAAGACCGCTGCGCTGTGATGAAGGTATACACAAACTGCACAGCCAGTGTAAATTATAACTTTTACAAAATATAACCACTGGAAACACGCTCAAAAACATACAGAAATTGCAAGCGGTTTCAAGTCTACACACCCTTTTAAAGACACTACAATGTACCATTTCTGGCAACGATTTTTCCTGCATTTCCAAAGAAATACACGTTTTAAAGACGTCACTTAATTATTCTTTTTTGAATTTGTTTTACCCTTTACATTTCAGAATAAATACGGTTTTAAAAGAATCACTCAGGCTAGTTTTTAAATTTCAGGGGAAAGAATGAAAGAGAAAATAAAGCTACTAGACATAGTATTGTATTATTCTGCTGTTTTACATCAAATTCCTGCTTTATGTGATAAATTAAAGTTCAATCACCTGAAACAAACTGATTTAATGCTGGACTGAATATGTATAATCTGCCGGTGAGTGGTAAGTAGGCATAACTTTAAATGTTCAAGTAAGTTGGTGGCATCTGTTGACATTTCGTCCGACAGGAGGCACTTTGAACAATCAGTTGTTTTCGTAATTCCAACTTTGGACTGAGCAACCGATGTGGCATGACGATGTAATGGAGTCACGCTTATCTTACCGCCACCATTTTTGTCACGTCTCCGCTCTACAATATTTTTCACAAATTAGCCTTGTTGGTGAAAATGGTTGGGATCAACGTTACAACCTCTGTAGCCAGTTTCTGTCTTTTCTACATAATTGATCTTGGTAAATGTGCCACCAGTGTGTCAGACCTAGTTCCTCCTATATCAGGATGGTTGAGCGTGAAATCAGGCGTTCTGCTTCTTCTCACCCATGCACTCTCACTTTGCTGAGATGTAGAACAAAGAGCCATTCTAACAGCTTCACTCCACGTACTGCATCTCTTTGGAACTCCTTGGCTGGTGCATGTTTCCTAATCTAGACTGTTTTAAGAGGAATATATTCAATTCCTACCTTCAGCTCCCCTGAGTTATTTTCATCTTAAATGTGTTCTTCTTGTAGCCCCAAGAGTGGCTTTTAGTCTTGATTGGGGCGAACTTGCTTAAAAAGTGCCAGTGTGGAACAAAAAGTTTGCAAGATTTGAGTTTCTTACAGGCTTGCTTTTGTTACAATTTCATTGTAGTAAAAGTAATAAAAGTGCATTCACCTTTTCATGACTGTTTGTATATGAAAATTGCACTTAATGATTTAGTCTCTGATAGCGCCGTTCTGGCATCGTTCCCAAGAACACGTCGTCGAAATGCTTATGGATTACGGACAGCTGAAATTATTTCAAATTTAAATTTAGACCTAATTGAATTAGTTCACAGTTTTCTTTAACTCCGTTTCATCCATTGCCTGAAATGGAAACCCGTTTTTATTTTCTCTGTGAACCGACTCCATTCACGCATTTCAATGTCGTTCTTGATTGTTTTGTTGTAAGGTTAGGTTGGAGGAAAAACAAAAATGAATGGCCATGCAGTGTTGTTTTGCCCAAACCTCCGGTTGTGTTCAGAAGCCGCCTTTGAATCACGGAAAGAATGGATTTGAAAACGTCCGTGTTTTTCTATGTCATGGTTTCTTGTGTTTCAATGAAGTCGTTTTCAACAGTGGGGCTTTTACTTGTGGAAATTGAAACTGACTACGTGTTTCGATCCAGATCCAGAATAATGCATCAATCTGCAAGGGCTTGGTTAGCCGCGGCTGTAAATATTGAATTGAGGTCGACGCGTTTGTTGTATCGATCCAGAGGAAGGTATACTTGCACATTGCATTCATATAATAAGTTTTTGAAAATACACGTTTTTCTCTTTGTTTGTAGTAGGAGGTAATGTCACCCGAGATGCAACGGATCTTACGCTTCCTTGACCATAAATATTTTCACTGTGTTTTCTTTGTCATATTTTTAAGACCCGTGTTACATTGTCTATTTGCCAGATGGGGGGGGGGGCAGCCTTTTGCTTGCTTACGTTTTTTCTTCAATATGATACGCCTACATATTGTAAAAAAAATCCACCTATTGACAAGTTTGGCAGAAATCATTTAAAGTTTTATCATTCTATAGGGACGAATATTAATGACCTTGCAACTCCATTTCTCGCCACCCGTCTTCTGAAATCGTTCAATTCATTTTCAGATAACTTATACAATAACCTTTTTGTTATGAAACTGATTTTGTCTCATCATATTTTTACCCACGCACACGCGCACAACCTTACAGATCTGGCTTGTGGGGGTCCTGCTGTTGTTCTATTATTCCCTTTTCTAAAGAATTCTCTTATGGGGTCCAGGTTGAACAAAGAATTCTCTTATGGGGTCCAGGTTGAACAAAGAATTCTCTTATGGGGTCCAGGTTGAACAAAGAATTCTCTTACGGGGTCCAGGTTAAACAAAGAATTCTCTTATGGGGTCCATTGATCCATTGTTGAAAGTACCCCACAAGGGCGTTCTCGTAAGCCCTCAAAGGATAACAATTTAGTATGATGTTTGTGTATATGTCTTTGTTCCCGTGGTAACGGTGTATGAGCTGATTGGGGGGGGGGAGGTGGAGGCAGTGATGCATGTCAGGTTATAATGCTCGCTCAGATGTGACTGTGACTGCCAACGTAGTCGTAGCCAAATGCTTCTCTCTCCAGCTGTAGTTTCGTCTATACGTCCATCTATGCAATGTTGTACTGATCAAGGCACCAGACCAGTTGCTGCATTGATCACTTTAGCAAGCCACAACCAAGAGTGGGCGGTGAGTTTTACGCTTCATTAAGCCCAAGCTTATTGCTGGCGTACTTGTTCTGGTAATGTACAATGCATCTGCAAAATGCCCGACTGAGCAATTATTGTTACGAAAGATGAATAGGAGATAGCAACAACGCATCTTTCACAATGGCAACAGAGTATCGCCATGGTAACGCAATCTTTACAATGTAATCTTTACGATACCGTTGAAGGCTGTAATAAGTTTGGAATTCTATAACCCGAAGCGCAGTTTCCGTTTGGTCTAGGCTTACTTATCTGTAAAGCCCCCGTTCGACAGAGATGCTGACGTCTCACGATCGCTCACATTCCGAATACAATGACTGTTAATTGATGAACATTGCACTCTGCAAAAACATTGCAAAGTGATAATAAAACTGTTTCATCACAGAGAACCCAAAGATTATGGTTGGAGGTTCCACACACAACAAACATTTGACAAGTAAACAAGACTTTAAGCCTGAGATTATGTGCTATTTAAATCATCACGCACTGTTTCATCACCTGATCCACGCTCCCGGTGACCGATTTCAACAAATAGATCCTGTTCCATTGTCATTGTCTTGTTTGTGTTCTTTTATGAAAACTGTAAAAGATTAGGCCTCTGAAACATGTGATAAATTGAAGCAATTTGAGAAATTGATTCAGGTATGTTCATGTATTCATTGCCCACTGCGCCTACAAAGAGTCATTGCCCCCATGATGGATGGTGGCAGGGTTGTTTAATCACAATGCCGACAACATTTCCAAAGGATTTGAGTAATTGGCAGCTTTATTAAAGAAATGTGTCACCTCCTCGCGTCATCTTTACATTCGGTTTCACTTTTTATTTCTGGTTCACATTTTCAATAAGAAAACAAGTTGAGCCTCGGTCTATGTGACGACATTTTTTTAAGCCAGACAATCAGCTCGTGTGTGCAGTGTCTGACATCGTTCAGTGATACCATTTTACGCAAGACAGAGACAGAGATTATCCCAGAAGTATGTTTTCTTATTTTCCTTCTTTTTTTTTTTTGGGGGGGGGGGGGGTAATATATTGACATTTATTTTCAGTGCAGGTTTCTGACAGAAAGTCAACCGTCCCCCCTAAAAAAACCTTTAAAAAACCCACCCCAAATCAACCAAACAAACAAAAAAAACACCGTGCTTTTTCGGGGGGGGGGTACCTATTAATTACGGAGCACCGTAAGTGCCACCAGGCATATTTTTGTAAAAGATGATTCGTAGATTATGCCACGATACTAATATTACTTGACCTCACTAGGAAGATGTGTCGCCAGAGGCGGAAGAAACCGTTTCTCTGCCTCCTAATAAGTCTAGGCTCTGCGTTCATGTTTAGGATGAATCAGTTTGTAAAAGTATCAAATTTTTCGTTGTTAATCACAATTATACAAAGTTTCACAAAATATCGAGTAATTCCTCCAAATGAAATGGCTTTTACACACATAAACTTAATTTGATTTTATAAATAAATATCAATGAGTTATCAACTGTCATAAAAAGAAAAGAAACGATATCAAATTCAAATTAGTTTTAGTGATCTCTTTAAAATCAATCTTAATTTTCGTTTGATTGGCGACTGACAGTTCTTCATAATAATTTCCGCGGTTGCATTTGTACTTTTGACAAGGTTTTTTTGAGGTAACTCGTAATAAGAACACCATCTGTTGTTGTATTAGACATTGTTTTAATAACCCCGCGTAGAATGTATTGTTGAGGAGGCTTATTGATAACATTTGAATGGCACTTCTGAAGCTCTGTACTCATAACCATACACTGTGACAATGGTTTGCTGCACTCATGATATCAGTAATTTTCAGGCAATTAAATTGCTGTTATAATCATGGCGCTCCTTCAATAACATGAAAACATTCGCCGTGGTTGATGTTCACCACATCTGTACGCTGAACACTTCAACAAAACTCCGATTGAATGGTGTGTGCGTTGACTTGATATTAACTGATCGCTTCTGTTGCGACTTGACCAACAGAGGTCGCTCTTCATGAAAGATGGCGTTCGATAGAACTGATCAGCGCGGGATGGTTTGAAAAGTGAATAAGACGAGTGGACACATATTCCATTTCATTTTAGTTGCGATTCTCGCTGGGGACACGAATGAAACATTGAACCTTTTTTATTTATGAACAATGTAAGCCTTGTTATGGAAAACGAACCTTGTTGTATATATAGGTTTGTAGTTGAGACAATTGTTTATTTATCTCTTTTTCTTGATAGTGATCTTTATTGTTATTTCATTTTACAACAGAAAACACGATCTAAAGATTTGGGAGGCATTCCAGCATAAAATCAACAGATATGAAGTTTACTCCAATTATTCTGAGGTCGATGAACTTTTGGACTACATCGTGACGGAGGCATTATACGGAGTTGGTAAGGATTGGCTAATCCATCCACCTTTTGCTCAAGTGGTTTGAACCCAAATGTTTAACTCGAACAATAATCCAACTGCTGGTTTTGTTTGATTCTGTTGGACTAAAGACTGCACTAGGCAACTGGGATTTATTTTCTCGAGATCGGGTGCACCATAATCCAACAGTGTACAAATGTTTGGTTGTGGAATTACCAATTGGTGATTGATTTTGCTAAAGTGAAGAAAGATCCTTTTTAAACCACTCAAGGGAAATAAGGTTTATGTAAAGAATTTGAGAACAAATTGTTTTCGCCAAGGTATGATGCATTGTAGATGTTTGGATGAGAAACATGCTCAGCTCGTCTATTTTTCAATGAATACACCACACAGCGAACCTCTGGAAAGTTTTCATCAACCAAGATGAGGTTGAAAACCTTTTGACAGGGCTGTTGTGTCCGGTCATAAAATGTTTGTGTCATCGATGTAATTTTTTTAATCGAATCGAAATGTTCTCATTGGTACTGTTTGTCAGACGTAATATTGTCTCGGGACGAATTGGTGCTGATATCAAATTAAGGACGAATTCGGGTTAAAAATCGTGTATAAAGTATTTGGACATTACCGACCATGTAAAGACCTATAGAAATTGTGAAACAAAGTGTAAAATTCCCCCGTATGACCAGTGCAGTCTCCTGCCTGCCAGAAATGCTCTGGAATGTACATGGTAACAAAGGTAACATAGTCTATAGTGGGTTACTTAGCCTATAGTTAATATATACTTGTGTCTTTATAATATGATGCGTTCCTCAATGAATTGATATACACTTTGGGAAGATCAATACAATATACAAAACACTGACAGGTTTCTTTCCTAATCAGCAAGGAATATAACTGCCTTTCATACTGGCTCACAACAGTGAATAATCACATGAATACTTGTAAAACATAGTTATTCTGTCATTATTTGTTTTTCTTCCGTGTATTAGATGAGAAGTCTGGAGGTACCCAAGTGAAACTTATTGTTACTTATGATGATGGAGGTCATTCACTCTTCAAGCCTTGGAGGTAAGTGTTCCATACCACAAGCATTTCCCCCGTCACTGCTCGTGTCCAACATTTGCTCCTGTTGACGGTAACAAAAGATTCCTAAATTATTGTTGCTTTACGGTATTTAGGGGTGTAACACTCAGTCATGGCACTTGGCACTTCTCTAAATTGCAATGCTCAATGGGGGAGTCAAAGTTCTTGATATTATAGACTGGACTATTTCAAATCTAAAAGGGGGTGTCAGGTCCCCAAATTGTGTATTTTAAAACATTTTTTGAGGGGCTGACTTATTTTCACTCATACTTTGCACACACAGTTTCAAAGACATACAGACCCTACCCACATCTAAACCTTCTGACTGGATATCTTGCTGACAATGGCTTAGTGGTGCTAGTAACCTTCCAGCCATTTGTATTTTCCCAGGGGTTACACCCTTTTAGGTATTGTACATTAAAATTTAAGCACAGTGGCCACAATAATTCATATAATGTTTCTCTTGTTAATGCTAGGGTACCGCGAGAATATGAAACATTACCGAATCATTTCTACTTCTCGGATATTGAGCGTCACAACGCTGAAATAGCAGCATTTCACCTTGATAGGTAAGCAGCACAGAATGAGAAGGTATAGAGGAATAATTATTCTGCAGAGCCAGTAGAGTACAGCAGAAAAACGTGGCCACCATATTGTCTTGTTCCCTGTATACCGGTAATGAATCCAGATAGTAAGCGAATCCGGACTAACATCGGTTTGTTAATACCATGGCCCTTTCAAAAACTACGGATCTGGCTACAGCTTCGGCAGCCTGTGGCTTAGGCTCCGTCTGCCAGTTTGAAGTATACACGTTGAAAGTGCTTGTCTTCAAAATACACGGCGGACCCTAAGCCGGAGCTTGTAATCCCAAATCGTGGTTTCGAAAATTGCCATTGAGTCGAACAGGGAATGACGGATGGCTGCAACATTGTATCGCTTCATATACACCATATAGTATATTTCCCCTCTTTGCATACAAGTTCAAGGCATTTGACTACATCACTCTTAGTGCATTAGTTCATTCAAAATCAACTTATAACGTGCCGTACAAATTAATTGTATCGACGTTTTAACCATGCGTTATTCCGTTATTCCGTTATTCCGTTATTCCGCATTAGGGATTGTTGATCATATACAGTGAACTTTGTTTGACTTCTGTCAGAGAGTAGATTCGGTTCCGTTGATGGGCGACTCTGTTGTTTCGGTTAACATATAGTTCAATGGATGTTATCAATTACAGTCATTTATTTCTATGCCTTTGTTTGTTTGAAGTATAACTGTCGAGTGCACCTGAAACGGTTTAGATTTTTTGTAATTTTACTTGGTTGAAATCACCCTGTTTATTTGTGTCTCCTTTCTGTGTTGTCAAGTCCGAAGTTAAAAACAGAAATAAATTAAGTCAGGAAAGATTATGATATTAGTCGAGTCCTCTGGGGGGGAGGAACAGTGAAATAAATAGCAGAAGATATCTGTAATTTAATAACAAGCAACTCTATAGTTGGCGCATTTTTAATCCAATAACAAAATGCATTTTAAAGGTATGGTATATTTTTGGTAATAACTCCACAAGTCAATGACCATAAAAACTTACTTTGTAAATAGCACCGGAGAGCTGTTGATAAAACATTGTTAGAAACGACCTTTTGAAGTATGTAGTTTTTGAGAAGGAGGTAATTTCTCAGCCCACAATTTGAATCTGAGAAAGGCTTAAGTCTCAGGCATCTAAAAGCACATTATTCTATGCAGCAATGGTGTTTTTTATTTTCTTAATTCTTGCAACTTCGATGAACAATTTTTATTGAGTCCAAATTTGTACAGGTTTTTTGTTTTGTGCATGTTAGGATACACCAAGTGGTGATACTCGTCTTTGACAATTACCCAAAGTATACACAGCCTCTAAACATTAAGATTGACATATAGAATCATCTACTATGAGTAAGCTTGTACGTAAATAATTGATAAACAATCCAGGTTCGTTTCTTGAACCCAAGCTCACCTCGTAGTTCTACAGATAAGACGAAGGCCTATTTGATATTTGGTATTTTTTTCCCCACAGAGTTTTAGATTTTCGGAGGGCGCCACCTGTTGCTGGTCGCTGGTTCAATTTGACATCCGATATCTATGATTTGGCCGATTCGGGACTCCGTAAAACATTTTTTCGTTCACCTGGTAGGTCTCTTGATCAAGTAAACTCAATATAATTCATTTCCCCTCAAATTCTTAACTTTATGAATGCTTTTTTAAAAGATTGTTACAATGTTTTTGAACTCTCGGTAAAACGTCCCCTTTCTCCTTAAGCCATGAAACAGTTTGCAGACACATTAGCTTTTCGGTGATTGGTTGTTGAGAGCCTGCTAGTTATAAACGTCACTGTATCTCTCAACCAATGAGAGGACTTCACGGATTGCATAAGATATAAACGATTCTTTGTATGCACAATGGACGCATTCATTACTTTTATACTTTTATTTTAAATTCAAAGAAATCAGAAGGAAATAACTTGTTTAGGTTTCAGTGGTACCTTGCTATTTCTTGGTAATGTTTATGAAGTTATTGTATTGGATGAAAAAAACAACAACGGTGCGATCAGCTGCCGTTTAGCAGAAAGGAATCCGGCAGTTTCATTTGTAGTATCACAGTATTGTGTGAATACTTTGTAATTATTTGACAGGTATCCAACTAACACTAATCTAGTTTCTGTACCGTTTTATTTCCAGCTAATAATATTTGTTTCGTGGGTCATTGTTCCTACTATTGCGAAACTGAGACGGCTGTTTGCGGTAAGCCAGATATGATCGAGGGCTCCATAGCAGCCTACCTGCCTTCATTCAAGTCAGCGCCTCGTAAAACGTGGCGGCATCCATGGCGAAGATCATACAGTAAACATAGAACAGCCGTGTAAGTTAATTACGAAATCATCCAAAGTTTAATAATGCAAACGTCTCTCAGGTTGAGGTGGTAGTAATATGAAGAAAACAAAAGTTACAGAGGGAAACAAAATTTGAGGCATTGAGGCATTGAAATAAATTCATTTGAGTAGCATCACGTTTCCAGTTGGAAGTGAATTTTTAACAGGAATCGCAAGACTTGTTTTTAAACCCCCGCACTTTAAAACACAAGTCACCCTTGCAGTCAATTACGTTACGCTTGCCTCCGGCTGTGCAGTTTACCCCGGTCAGCCAGCATGCCTTTGTTTCCAATCCTCCATTATCCATTTTACATAAAAAGAAGAACAGCTGTGCATTTTAACTGAATTACAATTTCATCATGATGTCTGGTTTGCAGATGGGAGCAGGATCCGACGTACTGCGAGCGGGTTGTCATGAATAAACACCCGTACAAGACTGGCCGGAGACTCCTCGACCTCATGGACATGTGTGTCTTTGACTTTTTAATTGGTACGTTTATAGTATTAAAAAATTCAATATAGGCTCATCGAAGAAAACAACGATGGATTTTAATCTCACTGAGTACACAGTACTAGTGCCAATTCTATAAAGACAAAGGTTTCCGTCTGATAAAACTGCCAGATGAGAAGCTGAAAGTGTTTAAAGACCAAAGAATTCACCGAATGCAGCAATCAAAATGGTAAACGTGTACAAATCAAAAAACCGTTTCGCATTGTTTTACATAACCACCCAATTTGATGAAAGCATGTAGGTTGTGTGGTAATATGTGATGAAAACTAGTGGTTGGGAATGATTTCACGTTTCCAAAACATAAATTATGTTTTAATCCATTAAGGAACATCTGATCTTGTACAGTGAGACACAATTTATCGCTGAGGGTCTGATATTTTTCAAAGATGAACGAAATGATTGCAAACTAATTGAATAAATATTCAGAACCTTGGAGTAGGTTTTATGCTTGATTGAATCCGGGATGGCGCTGTTGAGATTAACGTTGTTTTTACCGAAACATCAACTACAAGGCTAGAAGTACGAGAGCAGCCGATGAACTACGGACGAGTTGTTTCGGCTGGTCCTCCGTTTCTGTTAAGAGGCACTATGCAAAGCAAATGTGGTTTCATCTTTATAAAATCGGAACCCAGGTTGCTAGCTCCAAATAACTGCGATGTTTAATTGCTTTTGTCTGAGATTTCCAATTAAATTGTTTTATATTATACACATGACCTTAACTTATTCTTGGAGTCTTGTTAAGGATAGAGGCTTCGGCTGTTATTTCTCTTAATAGAATGACCTTTTATTCCTGTAAGAGACGAAGACATAAACGTGTAGTGGTGAGGTATTCGTTGAATTGCAGCATCAATAAACTTATAACAAATTATTAAGAAGAATGTTTTCATACATTTAGACAAACAGTAATAAAGGAAATCGTAAATGGCTAAAAACAGCTTTGTCTCAAAATCATGACATGCATGGTGGTAATCGCCATCTTGGATTATCCTTCGACTACATCTACAACCGATGCTCCTGGTCGGAAATGTTCTAAAGAACAAATACTTATAAATAGCTTCTTGTGAAAGAAATCAAGGAAAGGAGTTCAAATTATAAACTAACGAACTTGTCTTTAGAGAACTAAGTAACGGAACATACCTTTAGCTCGGCAACCGTTTTTCTTTCTTTTTTTTTACTTTTAAACTCTATGTCAATAACCTCGAAATGAATATAAAAAAGTATTAAAAAGTAATTGAAGGTATAAGCATAATTTTACAATACTAAACTTAAATGATGATTTTAGAGAAGAAAGCAAATGGAATTAAACCAATGGAAATAAAATAACTACACGTATTGCCTGTACGAGACGAAGACATAAACGTGAGGTGAGGTCTTCGTTGAATTGCAGTATGGGGTGACGGAAGCGCGCGAAAATAACATGATTGTCAAAAGAAGGCGCTTCTCTTGAATAACTGAACAATTTATACAGGTTAAGGAAATGTTACATAATAAATACAGGTGTTGAAACTAACGGTGGTGGTACATTCTCTATGACCGTCACACATTACGTGCTTTATACGCACTTCTGCCTAGTCATAGTTCTCCCGAGAGACGGTTCAGTGAAGTATGCTGTTGATATGAGATGAAATGAAAAATATCATAGCTATGTAAGACACTGTGTGGCGTTATTAACGCGTTCATCATAACTATGATTTGAGATTGGAAAATGGAGGGAAATCGATACGGGGCAAAGAAGGCAGGTGGACTTTCGCCGCTTCCTCTTTTACCACCGTGGTGAGAATCAATTGGAAACTGGGGGAAGGAAATGACGTAGTGGCAGGTATGCAAAGACAGGTGGCTCTCGCTGAAACAGGAAGAAGTGCCGCCGAAATGGATTTGACGAATTGGTCATTTTATTTGGCCCAAAAACCATAGACCGGATCCGGACATTCTAACCGTAACGGTGTCCAAAACGTCGGTCGTCTGTCTTAATTAACTACCACTCCGAATGAAAATGTGGAGGGATGTAATAGTTAACACATTATTAGTGCCATGACCGCAAGAGGCAATTTTACAGGCAACATGGAGACAACCAACTGCACTGCATGCAAAGGGCACACTTTAGTAGCAACAAGAAAGGCTCGCGTTTTAGTGGCAAAACAACAATTAACAAAAAACAAATATAGGCGAGAGTGATTTGGGTGTCTCCAAATGTTATTCTATTCACTTACGTGTCCAATCCTTGGCCAGAATAAACCCTTCTACTGCCTGACCATTCAATATCATCCACATCGTTTTGAATTGTATATACATGTGTACGCACTATGCCGGCCGTGGTGAATGCATCTCTTCTGCTGTCTATACAATTTTTATAATACACCTTACAAATGTTCTGCCTTTTGATTGGTTTAGAGCGCGTCACATGATACGTCTTATTTTTACTAGTTGAACCGCGCGAACGCGACGCAGCGAACAATGTACTATACCCATAGTAACCAAATGTACTATCCCATAGCAACCAATGTACTATACCCCTTGCAACATCAGCTTCTTGGTTCCTAGACGTCTAGGCACATTATGTTTGGGGTGCTATAAAACAAATATTATCTGATTTTACTCGTGCTAATAGCTACGACTCCCTCCGTGATCCCCGGAGCATTCCATTTTCCTGCCGAGGATCACCTCGGACGTGGTAGTTTTAATAACCAAAGCACTCGAAGCAGTCAATATTTGTATACTCTATTATCCACTGTTATTTTGCATGCTGTGTATATGCACTATGCCAGTCTGTTGATGTCATGTGGCGAATGAATCAACACTAAGATAGTTCTAATGCCGCACAGTTGTAGGTCGGAGTGGGTTAACTCTAAGTGGTTGTTCAACTAACTGGCATATGTATTATTATCCTATGGAAAGTTTTTAATGTTTTTCTTTTCTTTTCTCTTCCCCGAACAGGTAACATGGACCGCCATCATTACGAGACATTCGAGGCCTTTGGAAACTTTACATTCCCGATTCATTTAGATCACGGAAGATCGTAAGTGCACCACTTTGCTCCCATCAGAGCAGTACCACATCAGCCCAATTTCAATTTCTGCTTAACATAAAAGTATGCTTTTCACGGTGCCCCTTAAAGCACATAACAATGGGCCGTAAGCTGATAATCAAGGCAATGATACTTGTCCTTAAATGTTCCATAAGGTAAAAAACAAAAAACAACGACAAATGACAACGACAGCGACAGCGACACCAGCAACACCAATATCAACAACAACACCAACCCTGCACTGAAATTAAATTATGAGAGACAGCTTTGTTTTCCCATAGCAGCCTTCTATTTTTTCAAATTTTTGGTAGAGCCAATCGAAAAGGGACTTTATGAACGTGACGCCAAACGCCACGACAAAATAGAATTGTCAATTGGTTGTTTTTCTCGAGACATTTACCACCGTGCTGAAATGATTACGCTGGTTGTATGGTGTTTTTTAGTTGGAAAGGGGAAGGCATGATTTTACTCTTTCAAAATACCACAGATGCATTATACCCTCGAAGACATCGCTGTAATATGCATTTAAGTAATACGAAACAACAAAAACACCACATGACTTTTTCTTCAGAATGTTATCTTTATAATTTTAACTTATACTTTTTTTCACTCAACTGTTTTTCTTCTCTCTTTTATTCATTTTCGCTCAACTAGGTTTGGTAAACACCATCATGACGAGTTATCCATTCTCGCACCACTATTCCAATGTTGCCTGTAAGTGTATACAACCACATCCGCGTTACAAAATGCGGGGGATTTGCAATAGAGTGCGCCACCAATAGTCTTCCATAGAGAGGTCGTTTTCAAAGACAACTTTCAATATAGATGACCCACCTTGCGTGAAGAGCTTTTCAGCTGATCACATAATTTTGAAGCCTCCCATATGAGCATCGTAATATAGTTACCCACACGAACGCTTGTCACAAATTAAACTTCAATCTGTGGAGGTGAACTCCAGTTAGCAAATGAAACCGACGTTTAATTGTTCGAAATAATAGAAAGTTGCGTCGTTCTCGACTTTTTCCATGATTCATGTACAACAAGGACAAATAAAACCTCTCATTTTTTAACGTCTTGTTGGTGCTCCATATTGCAAATCACCCAGATTAACATGTTCGGTGCTTTTGTAAAATAAAAACTTAGTTAGGAATTAGTTAATGTTTTGGATAAAATTTAACAATCCATTTGTATTCGTAACTCATCGTGATGAATTGCAACCGTTTGTACAATACGTAAAATGAACGGGTCTATAAAATTGAGGTCAAGTTTATAACATATTCCTGTAAACTTTAACATTCAAACAAAAGGGATCCAGGCAGAGTGACTAACCGAGGACGTCCTGGGATTGATTGTTGTGTGTCCCCCCAAAAAATAAATGGAGAAGTCCTCGGGTTACACTTTGTCACAGGGGACACTAATAACGTA
Source organism: Pisaster brevispinus (assembly GCA_023634235.1). NCBI lineage: Eukaryota > Metazoa > Echinodermata > Asteroidea > Forcipulatida > Asteriidae > Pisaster > Pisaster brevispinus. The sequence continues at coordinate 3,663,924 of JAMKCF010000022.1, forward strand.
GATATACATGTACGCATGTACATGAACACAGTCACACAAACGCAGTCCCAAGTCACTGCGGCAATGAGAAATGTTTTGGTTTCCCACACGTTTGACTACGTTAATTTTTCTAATGGAATCAAATCAAAATTTCAACACCACTAAATACGGACTTGGCTGTACATGTATGTGTATGATTCCTTATCGTTTATAAAGAACTCACCAGTCTGTGTTTTAAAGACGATCGTTGTATTGTCCAGCATCGTAGTCGTGGCCTTGGACTACTGGAGCACGCTCGCGAACGGCTCGAGCCGGCAGGGTGGTTCTGCACCGCGGAATTCCTTGTCGCCATGCATGGTCTTCGACTTCGTCAACTGAAATTGCTAAAACTATTGGCAGAATTACTACCACTGTCGCTGCTCTACTGTTATAAATGACTTCCTTAAATATGCTTTGATCTTCCTAAGAATTGTCACTTTTAGCAATGGTGGAATTTGTCGAAGAAAATTCACCAAACAAGCTTGAGTGAATGAAAGTATAAACAGTGTATGGTGACAACACAAGACTCTTCCACTCTTAGACGTCATGTAGTTGTTCGCGGAAGCAGTGTGCACGTGGGGGGGGGGGGGGTCTTTTCGCGATTCGGAGTGGTGAGTGCAAAAAAACTGGGTCTGTAAAAGTCGTTATTTAGGCATGACCAAAAGGGAACCGTCGCAAAAAACGCTCAGGTAACACTTAAAGTGTCACCCCCAATTTATTGTATGTGCTGTGCTTTTTTTTAAATCATGCCTCTCATTCTATTTTGTACACCAAATCAGCTGCGAAGTTTGAGCTCTCGTCTTTTATGCAAACCAATTTGATTTTTTTCCTTCAGTTTACGAGAGACGACGTACGACCGGCTGAAGCTGCTGGCCACGGAGCAATTTAAACTGAGTGACGTCATGCGCGAATCACTCTCACGTGACTTGTTGTTTCCGGTCGTGATAGAAGCCCATTTGGAGGCGTTGGACCGACGGCTTCAGACAATCCTCGGCCAGGTTGAGAAATGCTTCCAGAGGAAGGACATGGCGAAGGTCCTCAAACCAGAACCTCAGTTCAAGGATTACGTAGAGCCTGAGCAGTTGACAAAAGTCGACAACTTTGAGGACGAGTACTGAACTCTATGATCACTACAGAAACAACTGCACACAAATACTGCTGCCGTGTCCTAGGCCTAATTTCAAACTAATTAATACAGCAAACAAGTTTTTTAAATGTTTGATTTAGTTAAATCACAAATGAACAAGGGTCCACGTGCTTTTACTTTTGACAACAAGTCTGTTGGAAATGAAGTAAGTTAAATGCGTACTTAAAAAGCATCAACAACGAGTAACCGTTGTTAATTTGTTTGGTTTGAACAAAAAATGAAATCAGATTTTGTCTTAGTTTTTGAGGAAAGGGATATTTTTTTATATGGATACCAAAGAATCCAAAGGAAAGTGTGTAGCCCAAAAGTAAAGGAGTTTTATTTTTTCTTGTGTGAAGTTCCCAAGTACTCCGCAAATTCCAGGAATTCCATTCTAAACGTTTAAATCCTTTGTTTTCAAAATTTGCGGATTAAAGAAAAACACAAATTTAATTGAAAATACAAAATAATTTTAATATTTGATTTGATTTTAAAGTCAGTAAATCTGTCCATCTTCCGTTGAAGAAGCATTTCTTTACTAAAACTAGCTGATGTTTCTTTCTTTTTTCTCTCACCTGCTTTTTATTTTACTTGCATTAAAAAAAAAACCTTTTAATTCCACACAGATGTGTGTGAAGGTGGTTTTCTGCTTTAAGTAGAGGTTTATACTTTGTCTTTGGTTTCTTAAAAGAGTTGTTGTTTTTATTCTCTTAAAAGCAATTTTGTTTTAATGTCTGAGAATATTTGATAACAACCAATTATTTTCATTAAAATTAACTCACAGTTTGTGTGTGATAGAAATGCTGTAAAACAGCAGCCAATTACAACACCTGGATGAGTGAATAAGTAAACCCACTCACAGGCACGTTTTTTATGTTGTACCAATTGATATTTTCAAGATAAATTGAACTGATCAACTTTGATGGTGTTATCTATCTACTTTGCCCACTTTTTTAGTAATAGTTTTTCCGATTATGTTTGTGTGCCCTTGATGGCGCTTGGTGATAGAGACACGTGAATACGAGGGATTTGTGTTTTGATAAACACCACATCTGATAATGGTGTAATGGGACTCTTATGTTACACCATTGATGCTTGCTGTATAGGTCTACAAAAAAGAGACATAAGCATCGGTGCAACCATGTTGCAGAACACAGCATTGGTTTCAAGAAGAAACGCCCTCTCCTTTAATTGTGTTTCTTTTCGTTTCTTTCTTTTTTGCTATGAAATGAAAATGCCCCCATGGTGGCGTCATTGCCGGTCAGTGCAGGCCTTCTGTTTAGTGTTTGGAAATTTGACTTTGGCTTTCCTTTCAGGCTCTCTGAGAGACTTCGAAACTGTGTAGTTTCAATAAACATGGCTTCAAAATAGCCAGAGCCAGAACTGTAGCGAGAAGTAATATATGTTGTTTCGAAAATAACTCATTCCGCTGTTTCAAAAATATTTTTGTTGGTTGACGTTAACAACGACGCTAGCACTGACAGACAGAGTAATGTAGTTGTACTGCTTGTATTGGCTTCTCGTTTTAATAATACTCATTTTAGTTTCTCACTCCGCGTTTTTTGGTTGTATTTTTTAAAGTAGTTTTACATTTTGTGGGGGTGGAAGTATTTTGGAAAAAATTATTTTAGTTCAGCTGCTTTAGAACACCATCTGTTTGTTTTCAGATTAAACGTACTGCGCAACTCTCTTCTTCATATTGAAAGCGTGCCTTTTATATTACTACTATGAATCGCGATATTAGCGGATAAAATGACGGTACAGTTTATCAAGATTTGTTTTTGTTTTACCACAATTTTAGCGTCGCTCAAGTGTTTTTTTTATTTTTTATTTTATTTATTTAATTAATCGATCGGTTAAAATATCAATTTTGTTTGGAGATTTGTTCATTTTGTTTTGATTACTGAAAATTTGGAAAGGCTTCTCTTCTACCTTATGTGCAATTAGTAGTGTTAATCGATTAGTAATGTTAATCGATATTTTTGCTTTATCTAATTTCTATTAGCTCTGGTTTTCTTTTAAATCATTTATTCGGTATTATACAACTATCGAAATCTCTCTGTATATTAAAATGATTGCTTTATTTTAAGGTATAATTTTGAGAATATATTGATAATAAATTGTATCAAGTTTATATAAAAAGAATACGAATGGAAATAATGAGTGTTATTTATGATTGTTAATTACTGACCCCTCCTTCAGATGCATCCGTTAAACTAAAGCCACATATGTATGATTTGATGATGGGATAAAAAAAGAAAGTAATTAAAAATACTAATTAATACCAATGAGAGTTTTAAATGACGTTTGTATGTCATACTTTGTGTACATGTATTTTTGTTAAACATGTATCAATGTCGTCTAGATTGTATCACACATTGTACCACACTAAAATCTAAATGACACAACAGTAAAAAATACACCAGTTATTTTATTCTAAACAGTCAAACTAAACCAGGTTTGGTTAAAAGCAAATTTCCTTATTCATGAACCCTCAAACGCATTACGCTGCCATATATTTCATTTCCATTGTCTTATTGTACACATTGGTCAGCTCACATGCCATAAAATCCTAAGCTGGACCATGCCTCACGCCCTAGAGGGGTGTCAATCAATATGGGACCGTAATTTGGTTAGAAAGGGGTCCCAAACAGGTGCCTCATTTAAGGATTTTAACATCTTATTAACATTTTCTTTCACGGAGCAATCGCTCTGTGTGCAGTTCACCTTGTTTACTCATCTCTCTAGATATTTTTGACAATTTGTTAAATTAACACCTATTTACTCTTTCATGAAGTTTAATTATCAAAATTAATTGGGCCATGTGCTGTTGTTATGGTAAATTTTCGTATGCAAGATTCGCACAATTTTTGACTTCATTTAAAAACTGTTTACTCTTTCATGAAATGTATTATAATTATCAAAATTAATTGAGCTAAATGCTGTTTTTAAGGTCAATTTTGACCTAATTTTTAATTAAAAACTATTCGTTTTTACTGAAATTTAATCATCAGTTTTAATTGAGCCAAAGGTCAATCTTTGTACGCAAGAATGGCGTTGTCTGTGGGAAACAAATTATTGGTGTTTTTTTTAAGAAGGCCGCCCAGGGCAATGTGTTCATAACCTCAACCCGTTGTAAAGTAAACTTTATAAGTAGACTGTTTCCCAGTTAGCGGACGCAAGTTACGCATGCAAAACTTGGTCGGAGTTGATGAGTCACAGGGAGCTAGACTCACTTTCCAAGTCGGCTTATTACCAGGAATTTGGGTTGGAAACTTGGACTCGAGCCTAGGTCACGTCATGCTGACCCCCGATAAACGTTTTAGATACTGGTAGGTACTGATCAAGTGGAACGCACCTCTGTGTGTCCACCATTTCCGCCCACTGATCCCTAGTATAATAGAGATCAGTGTTTCCGCTACTTACGGAGTAAATTATTTTAGTTGACCTCGTTCCCGGGGTGATCGATCGCTCTGCGGCATTTTCCCCAACATACCTTGTTCGTTTATAACGAGGGGCATCCTCGTTCCCAGGGGTGATCGATCTCGCCGCGCCATTTTTTCCCAGCATGCCTTGCTCGATCATAACCCCTGGGGTGCGTTTTCGCGGTCGTAACCAATAACTGTTTCGGTTGACTTGGCCACTGTTTAATCACTAGTCAATATACAGCCGCGAAAACGCACCCCTGGAATTGGTTCATTAAAATGTGCTAGAATCTAGCACATTTTAATTAGGCTTGAGGCCGATCCATTCTACGCGCGCACTCAAGTGTGGTAACGCGCAAAAGAGGCATCAAGTCAAAGAGCAACTGGTCTTCTGTCATTCTTCTTGATTTTGTGATATGTCTAACTGTATGCAATTTAGGGTGACCGTGTAAAAACATGATCCATTTGAATTGGAATCGCATCAAAATACTTGCATTTTCACACGCGCGTACTAAGCGTCCTACAAGCGCCATGATGCGCTCGAAAGATTTTAGCAAGCGTGCACGCAAAGTAGTCACCCTTGGGAGCCAATCAGCGGTTTTTCAGTACATCCCTACCTGTGCCCAATTTCATAGAGCTGCTTAACGGCCGATTTTGTGCTTACTGCGCGACTTCCATTTCATAGCGCTGCTTACCGTGAGCACATGAAAAGGCATGCTAACCTTCCGGCGCTTACTGTGTGAAAATGAATGACGTAACAATGCAAATCCATGGTTAACGCGCAAGATGGCTGCCTAATTTTGTTGCTAACCTGTGAAATACGCTTACGCTTAAGCAAATTTTTCTGCTATAGTTAGCACGAAAATTTGCTTACCGTTAAGCAGCGCTATGAAATTGGGCCCAGGGGTTAGTGACGAGAGGTATCGATGCGGCGCGCTGCCCATGGTAGCGAGGCTGAACGAGGGGTATCAATAGGCGCGCGTATCTGCTGCACGCTCGAAGTTTTCGCTACTAGTTTGTCCCTAGACTGTTTCCCTGTCCTTATCCGCAAGGAAGGATAAGGACAGACACCGGTCTATTAATCCGGTGCTTTTATTGGACAGACATGCAGTGTATGTAATGTTGTTCTGTCGTCCGTGTGAATGGGATGCGAGGTCAAAGGTACATCTTCGCTCGTCCCCAGCGCCTTGCCTTCAAACCAAAGGCGCTGGGATGGGCAAACGTATCAAGCACGCTCATTGGTTAATGCTCAGTCCCATCATGCATCACACTCACACTGCAAGTACTACACGCATGACGTACTTCCTGAACAAGAATCTGTGCAAGCTGATTAGCCCATCCCAGCGGTCCTTGATCCTGGATAGGCCGCTGGGGCCGAGCGAAAGGTACATCTGCCAACATCCGGTCTGGCAGGTATCTGGTGTTATTTACGAGCCTCGAAGTGTGACGTCAGATGTTTGGGCTCATTGATCTCCATTAATATTAATGGAGATCAATGTTCGGGCTAGACAAGCGCCCCCAGCCTCACTACCATGGGCAGCGCGCCGTATCGATACCTCTCAAGGCATGCTGGGGGAAAATGGCGCGACGAGATCGATCACCCCTGGGAACGAGGTTGGGCGCCCTCTCGCTTGCATCATTTGCTGCACATGCGTAGTGAGTACCCAGAACGCATTGCAAAATAATAACAAACATTGAGCTGTCGTCTGCATCGTACGACGTGTTGTGTGTCTTCAAATTGAAATGTAAGCTCGATCTGGTAAGTACGGATTTTTATTTTCAGTTTTTTACATTGTAATCTAAGGAAAGGGTTAATAGGTCATTTGACGTGTATCATCTGTGTGTTAAAGATGTCTAAAAAGGAAAACTTTTGGCAGCAAGTTAGTTTTGTTTTGACTGTAGGGAGTGTAGTGTATTCCGTACTAAAGACTGTAAAGTCAAACCAAAGTAGTGTTTTGTTTACAATACATCCGCCATCCCTCCCGTCTCCACACACAGCGGAGAGAGACAGACAGAGCGTCTGACGTTGACAATTTTCTGAGGGAGGTAGACATGTCATATACGTAGTAGTATGGTAGTACGTAGTCGTTGCTGCTTGTGGTGTTTACTGCAGTCCTGCACACAGTTGTCACGAGTTTCTTTGAAATAGTTATATGTCTCTGGCTGCTTGTTGTGCCACAAACAAACAGTCACAGTCCCTCGAATCGTAGACAGTCCAGATTATAGATCGAGCGAGGTGATACTGCTAACAGAGTGGCAGTGATCATGGTGATGATTGTGTGTATATTGTGTAACTCTAGTCTTGACTGGTTTAGTAGTCCCAACCCTGTAGGCTGTGCAAACTCAGTCAGTGTTTTTGACCAGTTCCACATCAAGTTCAACCACCACAACAAGCCCATCGCTACGGAATGAAATGCCAAATGGCACACAATACAAGACATTCATACACAGTCATCATTCACACAATTTAAATAGTCGCTATCCATTATGCCATCAGCAGGTGAGAGTGATGGATAAGTCTAATCTATGGGAGTTTGTGAAACAATGGATTTATGGCAAGGCCTTTAACAACTAGGCTAAACATTACAAATCATGGCTTTAAACTCATAGTCACAGAGGTGAGGGACGAAAAGAGAAGAAGCTACTGTAGATAATTAAAGACAAGATGTTTTTCATGAAAGTTCTGAAAACAAACCACGAATGACCGTGTCTTATTTTTCAATGCTATTCCAAAAAAGAGGTCCATAGAGTTTAAGTGTTCAGATAATAAGTGGTGCATGCAAAATATACCCCCATTTCTACCATCCTTGATCCCAAACACCCATCCCCACTTTGCTGCCACTCTGGATCCTCCCCCACCATTGTACCCTTTTTAGTGCCATTCTGTGTGTCAATCCCAACCATTCACCTCACTTTGATGTAAGGATCATCCCTCAACATGTTACTCCTTTTACATTGTCATGTACTTTGTCAATCCACTTTACACATCTCCCCCATTCATCCAAACAGTATCTCATAAATCTGCCATCTTGACATGTTGTCTTTTCCCTCTAGATCCTATCAGTATCTACTGTATCCCTCTTCCTACTGATCAGCACCCCTACCCGGTCTCCTGTTCTTACACTTATGGTTTTTTAGGTTGAAGTTGTAGTTAAAGTTGCGGAAAGCAGGACATGCCTGATGATGTGGTTGTGAAGATTCATCACAGCCCAAAGACTGTTATACAAAATTGTTGCCCGTTTTGCATCCAATTCTGTTGTCAGTCTGGGTCTTCCCCCAACCCCTTCTTGTGCCATACTGTATGAATCCCAAAAATTCATCCAACTTTGTTCTTACACTGGATCCTCCCCCAACATGTTACCCCTTCTAGTGCCATACTGTAGACAAAGTTTCTGAAAGCAGGATACGCCCGTTGTGGTTTTGAAGATTCATCACAGCCCAAAGACTGTTATAAAAATTGTTGATCCTTGGCTGGAGTAATTGTATGCATACATCTTCTTTGGGTTTTTATTGCAGTACATTTAAGATGATCTGACAATTAATCACATCCTTTCTAATGAGAGATGCACAAACTCAGCTGAAGAGATCACTTGGCTTCCATCTCAACCATGAATTCAAAGTTCTACGTCACCATCTCTATTTGAGGTAAAATTGTTTTGTTAATAATAAACATTGCAAAAGGGCCTGTTTACACCAAATTTATAGGATCAATCCCAATCATGCACCCCACTTTGATGTCACTCTGGATCCTCCCCCAACATGTTACCCCTGCGAGATTGCCGTACTGTTTTAATCCAAAACATGCACCCCACTTTTCTGTCACTCTGGATCCTCCTATAAAATGATACCCCTTCTTTTGCCTTACTGTGGATCAACTCCAATGGCATCCCACTTTGTTGCCACTCTGATCCTCCCCCAACATCATGAACATGTTACCCCTTTTATTGCCTTACTTATCAATTCAAATTGCATCCCACTTTGCTGTCCCTTTGGACCCTCCCCGAAAATAATACCCCTTTTGGATTGCCAAACTGTTTTATTCCCAAACATGCATCCCTTTTTACTGTCTCTCTGGATCCTCCCCCAACATGTTACCCCTGCCAGATTGCCTTACTGTATAAATTCCAATTGCACCCCATTTTGCAGTCCCTCTTGACCCTCCCCCAACATGTTACCCCTTTCGGATTGCCATACTGTTTTTTATCCCAAACATGCACCCCACTTTTCTGTCACTCTGGATCCTCCCATAAAATGATACCCCTTCTAGTGCCATACTGTTTTAATCCCAGACATGCACCCCACTTTTCTGTCACTCTGGATCCTCCCATAAAATCTTACCCCTTCTAGTGCCTGACTGTATCAATTCCAATTGCACCCCACTTTTCTATCACTCTGGATCCTCCCATAAAATGTTTCCTGTTCTAGTGCCTGACTGTTCCAATTCCAATTGCACCCCACTTTGCTGTCACTCTTGATCCACCTCCGACATGTTACCCCTTCTTTTAGCCATACTATTTCAATTCCAAACATGCATTCACACTGATCCTCTTCAACATTTTACCCCTTCTATTGCCTTACTGTATAAATTGCAATTGCATCCCACTTTGCTGTCACTCTGGATCCTCCCCCAACATGTTACCCCTTCTAGTGCCATACTGTATCTACACTTTTTGAAAGCAGGACACGCATGATGTAGTTTTGAAGATTCATCACAGCCCAAAGACTGTTATAAAAATTGTTGATCCTTGGCTGGAGTAATTGTATGCATACATCTTCTTTGGGTTTTTATTGCAGTACATTTAAGATGATATGACAATTAATCACATCATTTCTAATGAGAGATGCACAAACTCAGCTAAAGAGATCACTTGGCTTCCATCTCAACCATGAATTCAAAGTTCTATGTCATCATCTCTCTGCATCAAGCAACCTCAAATCTGTATCTTAAAGAATTCTGGAATGTTGAGGTAAAATACTAAACATTGTAAAAGGGCCTGTTTACACCAAATTTATAGGGTCAATCCCAAACATGCACCCCACTTTTCTGTCACTTAGGATCCCCCCATAAAATGTTACCACTTCAAGTACCATACTGTTTCAATCCCAAACAAGCATCCCACTTAGCTGTCCCTCTGGACCCTCCCCCAACATGTTACCCCTGCCAGATTGCCGTACTGTTTTAATCCCAAATATGCAACCCACTTTTCTGTCACTCTGGATCCTCCCCCTACATGTTACCCCTTCTTTAGCCTTGAACTGTATCAATTCCAATTGCACCCCACTTTTCTGTCACTCTGGATCCTCCCATAAAATCTTACCCCTTGTAGTGTCATACTGTTTCAATCACAAACATGCATCCCACTCTGGATCCTCCCCTAACATGTTACCCCTTTTATTGGTCATACTATTTCAATCACAAACATGCATCCCACTTTTCTGTCACTCTGATCCTCCTCCAACATTTTACCCCTTCTAGTGCCATAATGTAGATAACATTTCTGAAAGCAGGATACGCCCGTTGTGGGTTTTGAAGATTCATCACAGCCCAAAGACTGTTATAAAAATTGTTGATCCTTGGCTGGAGTAATTGTATGCACACATCTTCTCTGGGTTTTTATTGCAGTACATTATTTTAAGATGATCTGACAATTAATCACATCCTTTCTAATGGGAGATGCACAAACTCAGCTGAAGAGATCACTTGGCTTCCATCTTAACCATGAATTCAAAGTTCTACGTCATGACGGTCATCATCTCTCTGCATCAAGCAACCTCAAATCTGTATCTTAAAGAATTCTGGAATATTGAGGTAAAATTGTTTTGTTAATTTAATAAACATTGTAAAAGGGCCTGTTTACACCAAATTTATAGGATCAATCCCTATATGCACCCCACTTTAATGTCATTCTGGATCCTCCCCCAACTTGATACTCCTTATATTGCCTTACTGTAACAATTCCAATTGCCTCCCACTTTGCTGTCCCTCTGGACCCTCCCCCAACATGTTGCACCTCCTGGATTGCCATGCTGTTTTAACCCCAAACATGCACCCCACTTTGCTGTAACTCTGGATCCTACCATAAAATGTTACCCCTTCTGGATTGCCGTACTGTTTTAATCCCAAACATGCACCCCACTTTTCTGTTACTCAGAATCCTCCCATAAAATGTTACCCCTTCTGGAGTGCCATGCTGTTTTAACCCCAAACATGCACCCCACTTTTCTGTCACTCTGGATCTTCCCATAAAATGTTACCCCTTCTAGGTTGCCGTACTGTTTTAATCCCAAACATGCACCCCACTTTTCTGTTACTCAGGATCCTCCCATAAAATGATACCCCTCAAGTGCCATACTGTTTCAATCCCAAACATGCATCCCACTTTTCTGTCACTCTGGATCCTCCCCCAACATTTTACCCCTTTTATTGCCTTAATTACTGTAACAATTCCAATTGCATTCCCCCGACATGATACCCCTCCCGGATTGCCGTACTGTTTTAATCCCAAACATGCAACCCACTTTTCTGTCACTTTGGATCCTCCTATAAAATGATACCCCTTCTTTTGCCTTACTGTGGATCAATTCCAAAGGCATCCCACTTTTCTGTCACTCTGATCTTCCCCCAACATGTTACCCCTTTTATTGCTTTACTTATCCCATTTTATTGCCTTACTTATTAATTCAAATTGCATCCCACTTTGCTGTCCCTTTGGACCCTCCCTGAAAATAATATCCCTTTTGGATCGCTGTACTTTTTTATTCCCAAACATGCATCCCTTTTTACTGTCACTCTGGATCCTCCCCCTACCCTTCTTTAGCCTTGTACTGTATCATTTTCGAATTGAACCCCACTTTTCTGTCACTCTGGATCCTCCCATAAAATCTTACCCCTTGTAGTGCCATACTGTTTCAATCACAAACATGCACCCCACTTTTCTGTCACTCTGGATCCTCCCCCAACATGATATTCTAAAGCCTCCCCTAAAAGTGTCATGCCCCTTCTAGTGCCATACCGTATCAAACTCAAACACCTGTCCCATCATGTATCAATCCCAAACATGGACCCCTCTTTGCTGTCACTGGGGATACTCCCCCAACATGTTACCCCTTTTATATGGTGCGTTCGATTAGCTTCCCTGTGTGTACCAGGGGTTTACACTCGAGGTAGCCACGAAACGAGGCTTATCGAACACCGTGTTTTTGCTTGGCACTCTGGGAAAATTAAGGTCAATATTGTTGCGTAGCGGCGCGACTTAAAAAGGTGAAAACAGACAGCTCTGTCATTTCCATCGTCTGCTCAATTGGAAAGTTACGTCAATGTCCGTGACGACACAAAATAATTGTATCATTCATACTTTGCACACACTCACCAACTGTTTGTTTTTCAGGAAATACATTTCCTTTCTACTTGCCATAATCGTTTCATAGACGATAAATCAGTGTATTAATTTGTAGTTTTTGTACTCGCATTGCAATCAACTTGCCAGTCATTACACCCGGGCATACACCAGAGACCCGCTCGTGAACTGGGGCTGTGGTGGCTGACACCGGGGCAGATACAAGTATTACATGATGGCTAATCGAACGCTCTCGTGTAAGTTTTACTTTAACGTGTAAGCTACTTGAACGCAGCCATAGTACCATGTACTTTGTCATTCCAATTACACCAATACACATCTCCCTCATTCATCCAAACTGTGTCTCACTTACCTTAACATTTTGTCTTTTCCCTCTGGATCCTACCAGTATATATCTGTCTTCTTCCTCATCAGCACCCCTACCCTGTCTCCTGTTCTTACACTTAGAGTTGAAGGTTGTTGATAGAGTTGCTGAAAACAAAAGAACTCTATAAAAAGTTGTTGATCTTTGGGTTTTTATTGCAGTACATTCAAGATGATCTGACAATTGAACACCTCAGTTCTAAAGAGAGATACACAAGCTCAGCTAAAGAGAACACTTGGCTCTCGTCTTAACCATGAACTCAACTACGTCATCGTCTCTCTGCATCAAGCAACCTCAAATCTGTAACTTAAGAATTCTGGAATATTGAGGTAGGCTTGTTACGTTAATACTACACATTGTAAAATGGCCTGTTTACACAACATATACAGGACATCATCGCCCTCACTACTAGTCCTCATGTGATTCTTTAAAACCACATGTACCAACGACTGTAATTAAGCATACAGAATATGTATGCCAAGAAGATTTTTAACCAGTACAAAAGTGGGAAAAAGTATTCTGACAATGTCGTGTATAATGTAAACAGACCTTTAATGTATACGTTGTTATTTCTTCTGCTTTTTTATTGCATTTATGTACTTTCAACTAGATTCGATCAAAATGCAAACAAAACTAATTAAAAGTGCGTCATATCTAAAGGGGCTGTGTATCATCTGTGTAATCGTAATTGATTACGGTCCTCAATTTCTTGAAACAACAAGCTGCTACAACATTAAGTTTTTCAAAACAAACTCAATTAGATTAATTTTTTGTGCAGATGTTTTGGGTTGACCTAGCCATTATTATTGGTACTTGTAGATGCAAGTTTGATGAGGTTTTAGAGTGCTATGAAGTGTAAGATAAAGTAAGAAACAAATTTGTTCTCCAATATGCAAATGTATCATATCTAAAGGGACCTTGTATCATCTGTAATCATTAACGTCTCTTCGAAACTGATCACTGAAACAACAACCTGCAACATCTAGACTCAACTAGATCAGCTACATGTATGATGTCCTTGTTCGTTAGATGTATAGTTGCTAGCGTTCACCTAGCCGTAAAGTTTTTTTAAACTTGTAGGCACACGTTTGCTTAGTGGTATGATGGATAAAGTAAAGAAACAAGTTTGCTCACTATGCAAATTCTATACTTTAAAAAACGGACGTTTTCCTCATGCTCTTAAAACTTTAATAAATCAGTCAGTAGCCATTTTTGTCTGGTGCCCTGTCTCCAATGAACAACACAGTCTCACAGTGACACATGAACATAGTAACAGACTATTATTGCCTCGTGAACTAAAAATCCATAGAGTTAAAGATCAGATATTTTGAAGTGTAAGTGTGTTACCATACAGTCAAAGCTATCGCTGGACTAAAGTTGTAAAATTTATTTAAAGTTTTTCCTTTCCAGAACTAAGTTGTAATTTTCTGTAAATCATGGGATCAATATTTGCAAATTCAAATGTGCTCTTTAGACATCGTAAATGTTACTTTTTTTATTTGAAACTAAAATGGTGTTTTTGTAAATGTAATGTAGAACGTCTTAGGCCCTTAAACCAGAAGGAATTTAAACGCTGTGTGCAATCAATAGTGGAAAAGTATGGACATAAAGTTAAGCATCTTTATAAGGTGTTTAAAGAAATGTTAAAGCCTTAAAAATGCAGATTAATATTGTGTAACCATTTAAAATGTTTTGTGTGTGACCAGAATGCGTAATTTATGTAGTAGAGTAATTTAAGTATCGTTTTAAGCATGAAAGGGTGGCTGAAACCTTTTATTTCCCCCAAAATTAAAAGTTTATGGTAATTTTGCACAAAAAATGTGATTTTTTATTTATTTTTTTTGAAAATGCAAAATAATTAACGAGCGTGCGTTTCAGCCCATTTTAAAAAATTGAAAGACCGTAAATTTTTAATTTTTCATATTTAATTTTTTTTTTTTTGGAAACCAAAAATAATTAACGAGCGTGCGTTTCAGCCCATTTAAAAAAATTGAAAGACCGTAAATTTTTAATTTTTCATATTTAATTTTTTTTTTTGGAAACCAAAAATAATTAACGAGCGTGCGTTTCAGCCAATTTAAAAAAAATGAAAGACCGTTAATTTTCGGTTTTTCATACTTTTTTTTTTTTTTTTCCCCTTCGAAAATATAAAAATGTATCCACCCCTCTTCTCTCTCTGTCCACCTCCCCTCTCCTTCCTCCGTCCTGGCCTGTCCCTCCTTGTGCATCGTGCGTGGTGCTTGTTAGTGCGTGTTAGTTAGTGCATGTTAGTTTACATTATATAATTCCACTTACCTTGTGACTTGCCGGGATTCGAACCCATGCAGGTCTTCCGATCTTGCTCCCCGTGCGTGACCTTGTCCACTAGGCCATCGGCGATCCACACCAAACCAATAATTTTTAACCATGATGAATAATAGAACCACGTGTTGTATATACAAACACACGTTGATACATGTAAAAAATATATAGTGTAAATGGCGCCCTCTGTTGACTATAAAGGGCGCCCTCTGTTGACTATAAAGGGCGCCCTCTGTTGTCTGTAAAAGGCGCCCTCTGGCAACAAAAATTAGTTATTTAAAAACTACCACCACTGAAAAAAGTTTTCCCCGTATAATATGGAGATTAATTTCCACTAAGAAAAGTTAATACTTTAAATTTTGTTGTGTTTTGCTATTTGAAGTTTTTAACAAAATATACATTTCCAAGTTTGACAGATAATAAATTAACACGAACAAATCTGGAAAGTTTAGATGTTGAAAATGTATCTCTTTATTTAAAACATTGTTCATAAAAATAATCAAAATAACATACATTTTTAGGAAATTAGTTCAAAGCATTTGTATTGTTTTCTTCTACAATTGAAATATCAAAGATTCAAAATAGTATTGGTATAAACATTTTCCAACAGATGTTTGCAAATAAATCAGAAGTTTTATTTGCAAACATCTGTTAGAAAATTAACGTAAATTTTTTCAGTATTTTCTTCTTCAATTTAAGTTTAAAAAGTATATAAATAAATATATAAATATATAAATATATATAATTAAAAATTATAAAAAATAATAAATAAATAAAAATTTAAACAAACAAACATATAAATAAATAAATGTATAAATAAAAAGAGTAAAATAATAAACAAATAAATATAAAAATAAAAATAACTAAAATCAATCAATAAGTAAACAAATAAAAAATAAATAAAGTATAAACAAAAAACAAACACCCCAACAAACAAATGAGCAAACATACAATTAAATAAATAAATTATAAATAAATAAATATGTAAATATATAAATAAATATATAGAATTAATAAATAAAAAATAAATATATAAATAACAAAAATATGAATATTTATATATAATTTGTAAAATATAATAAATAATAAAAATAAATAAATAAAAAACAAATAAATTTATAAATAAATAAATATATAAAATAAAAAGCGTAAACAAATAAACAAATAAATATAAAAATAAAAATAACAAAAATCAATAAGTAAAGAAATAAGATATTAATAAGCAAAATATAAACAAACAAACACCCCAACAAACAAGCAAACAAACAATTAAATAAATAAATAATAAATATATAAATAAATAAAGAGAATCAATAAATAAAAAATTAATACACAAACTATTACATAATCCTCACATTTTGAATCCTTTATATCCGCATTTCCAATATCAAATGAAATTTAGATAAAAATCCTTCATTGTGTTACGCTCTAAAAGTTGTAATCCCAAGCACCCAAAGTTCTACAGAGCACAAGTATGTATCCTTGGAAGAGTCTGATGCAGAATGTCAGGTGTTCCATCAAGGTTATCATCAGGTGTTCCATCTTCCATCTGGGTTATCATCAACATGACTGCTACATTGTTCATGGTAATCTGCAGAGGACTTGCTTTTCAAGAGCATTCAATACTGCAGCATATCAGTTATGCTAGGCTTGTTGCATTTTATAGATGGCTGCAGAGCGGCATTCCTTTCTTGTAGATTCCAAAAGCTCCCCGTGAGCCCAATCTGGACTTCTCCTGTACAAACAAGAATAAATAATATTCATTAGTTAATTCATTATCAAGTAATGATTGTGAAAATGGAACAGCAAACTAATTATTGTTTTAACAAATATCATTATAATGGGTTGTCATTCTGTAACCTCACCCCCTAACCAGGGGGGCTGGGGCTGGTGCCTCCCCCCCTCCCCACAAATTTGCAGTGGCCTCACCCCAAGGTGCCACCCCACACAAAACAAAACGGAATAGTGCTCACAAAAATTTATAGGAAAAAGAAAAGGGGATGCCTGTTTGTATAATCTAATTAAAATTTTGTGCACGATCGTTATCGGTATCGCTACCACAGCCACAGAATGCCACGAACATAAGAGGATGGTGGCCCCCTGCAGCGTCCCCCTTCCAATATAAAAGCAAGACCCACCACTGACAAGCCTATCCCCCTTGGGCCCCCACAAGTAATGCGCTCCCCATCACACACACTGAAAAAGTCATGGCTACGCCGCTGTCCACGCCCTTCCCCCTCAAAAAAAAGAAGACAAAACAAAACAAAACAAAAACACCACCACCAACAGCAACAAACAAACAAACAAACAAACACGAACTTGTTCGCTTCTTTTTGATCGTCAAGGAAGTAAAACTGTATCCTTATTAATTCTTAATAAAATATTAAACTTGAAATACTGATTTTAGTTAGAAAACTGTTGACAATATTTAAAAAAACATGTTGATGATTTGTACTATTTAAAAAACCTCTTTTTTAAAGAAGTTAAAGCATGTTCACTTTTGATCAAACGTATTAACAAGAATTGTGTGTTGACAAACACAAATTAATCTCTTTCTTGAGTTGCCTACCGCTTGGACAGCATTTTTTTTTTTAAGCCATGATGCCCTTGACATTTGAAAAGGGGTTTAAAAACAATAGGCTTCTGGGGGATCCCAAAACCAATCCACAAACCAAGTTTGGAGTTGATATGCCAAGTCCTTCTTGAGTTATCGCGCGGACAACATTTCCTTTTGTTTTAGCCATAATGACACTGGCATTAGTTGTAGGGCATCCAAAAACACTAGGTTTCTGAGGGATCCCAAGACCAATCCACAAACTAAGTTTGAAGTTGATATGCGAAGTCCTTGAGTTATCGCTCGGACAACATTTCTTTTGTTTTAGCCATAATGACCTTGGCATTTGTTGTAGGGCATCCATAGGCTTCTGGGGGATCCCAAGACCAACCCATACACCAAGTTTGGAGTTGATATGCCAAGTCCTTCTTGAGTTATTGCTCCGACAATGATTGCAGACACACACACACACACACACACAACCTTACGGATCCGGTTTGTGGGGTACTGCTATTGTTGT
This sequence comes from Pisaster brevispinus, assembly GCA_023634235.1. Lineage (NCBI taxonomy): Eukaryota > Metazoa > Echinodermata > Asteroidea > Forcipulatida > Asteriidae > Pisaster > Pisaster brevispinus. The sequence continues at coordinate 3,681,590 of JAMKCF010000022.1, forward strand.
TCTTTTGTTCCCTTTTCTAAAGAATTTCCTTGTGGGGCCCTATTGTTCCTATTGAAATTGCCTCGTGGGGTCCATTGTTCCATTGTTAAAAGTACCCCGTAAGTTGGCATGTGTAAGGGCACCCAAGTGTGTAAACACCTCCAATCGGGGACCTCCTATTGTCCCTCTTTTGTTTGGACTCTAACTTTTTGGCAACAGCTCCCATTGGTTTTGTACACAATTTCTAACTGGGGACCTTTACCCAACCGGGGACCCTATTGTCCTCTTTTGTTATAGGTCCCCGGTTCTAATGTGAAAACAAACTCACACACACACGAAAGGACAAGGCAAACACTATATGCCCCTTCGGCTTTGCTGGCGGGGCATAAAAATAGAAAATATATGGTTCTCAAAAGAGACAAAAGTAGGTATCGATTTTTACCTGTAAAACATGGTGCCCACCTTGCCGTCATCCACCGCTGGGGATGTCTCTCCATCAACTGGTTCTATTCTGAGGTGTCTCCACGCTTGATCAACTTCTGCCTCATCTCACAGCTTCATCACTAACAGGTGAGCTCCTCAAAGTAATCTGACTCTGTTTTTCCATCAACTTCACTCTGAGACCCTCGATAGTAGAGTTAGCTTTCTCAGATGTTGGGACAGACTGGAATTGCTCGATCACACAAAAACAGCTGCTGATAAATGTTAAAAAGAGATTGAAAAGTCATAATTGGGATCTAAAAACACGTGCCCCCCCCCCCCACAAAGTATTGGGATCCAAAAGCTTTTAAAAACGATCAGTTCAGTATTCACTCAACGATTACTCCAAAGAAAGTCATTTTAGATAAGGGCAAATGCCAAGTCTGCCCCCCCCCCCCATTTTTCACTCATTATAACTAAAATAAAATCTTGTTTAACCGAAAGTGAAAATGTAGCAGTCAGATTTTTGTATGTATCCCGTTTTTAATGACTTTCTTTGGACAGATCACTGAGAAAAGACGTAGTCTGATCATTGATCCAAACTGTCAATGTTGGTAAGCAAGAATGGCCATGCTGGCAGGCTGATGGGGCCTGTAAACCCACAATGATGTAGGCCCTTTGTGTTAGTACATGAACATTAGAACTGTATTTAAACATTTTCCACATGCCCAGACTCCCTGGGCACCACTACATACAGAATGAAAGAGGATGGTCCAAGAAACTCACCCATGGTCATCTTGACCAAGCCCATGGGGTTTTAGTATTTGAAAACATTAATATTTTGACGCATATCCTGCTGTACATGTACATGATCTTTATGCAGTTAATCAATGCATTTACTCCTAATTTTCAACGGTCAGTTTACATGTCCAGACCCAATGGGCCGGGCACCACTACACACAGAATTGAAGAGGGGTGTCCAAGAAACATACCTATGCTCATCTTGACCCGGCCCATGGTGTTTAAGTATGATTTTTATTTTAATAGGCCATATAGTTCTAAGAAAATTCCGTACATAATTTTTATCCACTTAATCAATGCGTTTACTCCCAATTTTCAACGGTCAGTTTCACATGTCCAGTCCCCATGGGCTGGGCACAACTACATACAGAACTAAAGAGGAGGGTCCAATGAAAACAGTCATGGTCATCCTGTTTTTAAAAAAGAACGAATTTTTATTAGATTTTTAAAAAAAATAATGCAAAAGCCGTACCGTGCACTAAATGACCTGGTTTGACATTCGCAAGGCAGCGCCTGCTGAACGAAGGTTTTACATTGCATTCCGAATATTTTATGGCCAGTTTCACATGTCCAGACCCCATGCGCCGGGAGCGCACCCACTACATACAGAATTAATGAGGATGGTGCAGGAAACACACCCATGCACGGTCATCATAATCTGGCCCATGTGGTCTTAGTATTTGTTTTTTTTTATAGATTTAAAACAAATTAATATTTTGACTGTACAAATATCACCGTACATGCATTCAAAGGTAGAAGTGGGTCGGTTTCCGTGAGTGTTCCCCATGTCATCCGACATTATTTATTCACGGTGCGATGCCCCGCCTATCGTCCGTCTGTCGAGAAAAGGGTTTTTGTATTTTGAAAATTTTTGAGATTTTTGCTCCAAGTAAATATGAGGGCGCTCTTCTAATTTATTAAAGTTTCACTTTGAAAAGATCAATTTATCGTTTAGAAGATAATAACAACTGCATACACTTTGTATTTTTCCCCCGAGTAGGCCAATAGACCTTTCTATTGCAACGTCACAGCCAGAGTTTTTGCAAAACACAAGCAGATAGCCACAGTTTGTAACACAAATATTCAAAAATACTGTTGAATTTGTTTGAAATAAAGCAACCAATCATGGGAGGTAATTTAATTGAAAGTTTGCAGATTGAATGTTTTGCTAATACTCTGCCGTCCATGCCAACCAGCGCAGTTTGTTTATTATCAACAAAGGAAAGGTCTATAGTATACAAATAATGAATGTTTATGAGTGCAATAGTAAGAATATTTTCATGAGTTGAAAGATGGAATGTTCCATTCAACGAGGCGAATATTCTTACTATTGCACGAATGAAAAACATTCATTATTTGTTTTATATAACATCCAAGTAGATTATTTGATTGGAGGATAACAGTATACTAAAAAGGATAATAATAAATAAATTGTACAAGAATGCTTTCTTAAGTGCATCTACTACTTTTATTTTGACTTAAAAAGTAAACAATTAAAAGTCAACAACGGTTCAAGTTAAAAGTTAACAATGGTCCAACAGTCAGAACAGTAAAACAAGTTAAAAGTTCATATTTAATAATGTAACTATCCAATCAAACAATTCCGCCATACTGTGTAAACAGGCAGTCACTTTCGTCAGTGGAGGGCGGGCGAGCGTGGCAATAGAACAAAACGAATGGAACGAAAAATGCACGGTGAATGGAACGAAAAATGCACGGCGAATGACGTAGTCTTGGTTCAAGACTCTCCTGAATTCGCCACAAGAGGGCGCACTCTCACCATAGACCGCTATCACCCTGACGCGCTATCAACCACGAACCGCTATGTGGCGAATTCAGGAGAGTCTTGAACCAAGACTACGAATGACGCACAGTGGGCCAGGCTGAAACCAAAGTGCGCCAAAAAGGGTGATACGTGACCCTACTGCTAGTTTTAATTTTTTCAACACTTTTGAGGTTGCTTATACCCCATGGGATCATTTTATGGGGAAATTAAGCAAAAAATATATATATATTGACTTGTCATGACCTCTTAAAGGTATGCAATCCACAGAAATTGGCCACAAAATGAAAATAGTTGTGGAAATCTTCATAAAGCAAAATTAGACACCTTGCATTCAGCTATGGAGCTAAACTTTCACTTGGCTCTAGTTTAGAGTTCATATTTGAAGGAAATTAAATCAGTTTTTGTTTTTGTTGAAGTTTTCTATGAATAAATACTGACAATTGTGTCAAAATTGACATGAAACTTACGTTTTCTGTGTTCAGCAATACGGAAACTAAGGATTGCCGTCGATTGCTGCCTAAAGTCTACTCATTTCTAATAGAGCAACTTGTTTGCATCATTTTGGTGCCAAATTTAGCTGCGACAACCTGCGATACACGATTTTAGAGCAGTTTTTCTGAAGCAATCACCGTACGTTTTCGCCACTTTTCTGAACTCCATATTACATGTGGCGCGCTCCACTGAGAAACACGACACATGAGCAAGGCAGCGCTCGCCGGAAAAGTCGGTGTTGTGCAATATGATACCCCTATTTATGTCTGATTGCGCAGTTGAAATTTCAATGTACTTGGTGTCTAATATATTGTGATGAGGGATACTGCCGCTAGTTGCCTTTAAAAGTATATCTGTCAGCTGTACCACAGTGACACTTCATAGCATGTGAGTAAACGTCCTTTTCATTTCTATAACATTTTCGATAACGGGGTTGTCCTGTGTAGGCCAATGTTTATATCAAAAAGTCAAAAGTACAAGTAGAGTCTGTATATTATATTCCTTCACAACTGCCATGACGCAACCATCAATGGAACATCTGTTTCATAATTAGATGACGTCATGACATTGCAGTTAAAATTAAGCATATTATTTAATCGTAAAAAAAAACACGATGTTAGCAATTTCCCGTTTGTTCTCATTTTTTATACTGAAAAGCAATAATTGGTCACAATTTTACCGCGATAAACAGTCCATTACATCAGGACCAATCAAAACTCGGTATTTTGCTGACGTCATACTGCGATCTAATTATCACCATTGGATTCTACGGGTCGGAAAAGCTAAGCAGGTGAACCTTCCTGCACAGAACTTAATGATTTATATTTTTGGCGCACTTTCATCCCATTCTGGCCCACTGTGTGACGTAGCAATGGTACGTTTATTTGCCATCACGTGACGGACAATCCTCCAATCAAATGGCAAGGATCTGATTGGGTGTTATATAAACCTAAATAATATTGTCTGACACAACGGTATGTCCTCGATACTTTTACTTAAACGTTTGCCATAACATTAACGTAAGTCTTTTCTTTAATGTTGAGCTAGCAAACTAATGTATGTCTCGATATACCGTTATGGCCAAACAAAATAAGTGCAAACAGAAAAAAAATTAAAAATAGCGATAATTTCCATTCGTTTGCCAAGAAGTTACGTGCAACTTGGACAGATTCTCTAATTTTAAATTGTAGCAATGAACCATTTCGCCAGAATAGAACACTGCTGTATTAGACCATGTTTCGCGCTATTTCTGATTTACGTCTTTTACGTCAAAAAAATACCTCACCTCCCACTTTATTGAGCTACCTCCCGGAAATATTTCCAGAATGTCATATTATTTGCCGTATCAATAGTGACAATATCTCTTTCTCTTTTAAAAAATGCGACAAACAGAAACATGATTCACTTATTTGCTTTTACACAAATACATCAATGTAGATCAAGCATTTAAATGTTAAAATTAATCTAAAATTAAACTGTTTTTGTGTGTGTGATAATGTTATTATTTTGACGATCTCATTGTTGTACGCCCATACTGTCAATAAAGTATTGGAGTGACATACACCCTTCTGCCGGAAAAAAAGAAAGAAAAAAGTAGAAGACGTGGATAATGGTATACATCACATCATTTTGCCAATAAACGCCACCTTTTCTATTCTACCTCCATGCTTTTTTATGGGCAAAACTGTTATTGTCAATACCTTTGTTGGCGCTAGTATCAATTACCTGCCTAACAGTATAGCGCCTTAGCCTGTACTGGGCCCAATTTCAGCACAAAAGCGTAGTAAGCACAGACAAATCTTGCTTAGCAGAAACAGGTTACCAGCCAACATTCAATAAAGTTCACACTGTTGCCACTTGTACCCCGCTCAATTCTTAAGTAAAAAAAATTGCTAAGCAGAATTTTCTGCTTAACGGCTGTATAAAATTTGGCCCAGGGCCCAATTTTATAAAACCTGTAAGTACACAAATTTGCTGATCACAGAAAACGATTGCTTAGCAGAAACTGGTTACCAACCAAAATCTAAAAAAAAAAAAAATTGTTGTGACTGCTGGTGCCTCGCTCATTTCTTGCTAAGTAAAGAAGTTTGCTAAGCAGACTTTACTGCTAAACGGCTTTATGAAATTGGGCACAGGGCCAAATTGGGCACAGGGCCCAATTTCATAAAACCTGTACGCACAAAAACTTGCTAAGCACAGAAAACAATTGCTTCGCAGAAACTGGTTACCAGCCAAACTTAACGGCTTTATGAAATTTGGCCCAATTTCATAAAACCTGTTACTAGTCAAAATCTTTTTAAAAAAATACATTGTTGTGACTGGTGCCTCGCTCATTTCCTGCTAAGTAAAGAAATTTGCTAAGCAGAATTTTCTGCTTTAACGGCTTTATGAAATTGGGCCCAGAAAAATCTTGCTTAGCAGAAACAGGTTACCACCCAACATTCGATAAAGTTCACACTGTTGCCACTGGTACCCCGCTTATTTCTTGCTAAGTAAAGAAATTTGCTAAGCAGACTTCACAGGGCCCGATTTCATAAAACCTGTAAGCACAAAAACTTGCTGATCACAGAAAACAATTGCTTAGCAGAAACTGCATGGTTACCAACCAAAATCTAAAAAAAAACCACATTGTTGTGACTGGTGCCTCGCTCATTTCTTGCTAAGTAAAGAAATTTGCTAAGCAGAATTTTCTGCTTAACTGCTTTATGAAATTGGGCCCAGAAAAATATTGCTTAGCAGAAACAGGTTACCAGCCAGCATTCCATAAAGTTCACATTGTTGCCACTGTTACCCCGCTAACTTCTTGCTAAGTAAAGAAATTTGCTAATCAGAATTGTCTGCTTATTGGCTTGCGCTGCTATACGGTAAGCAAATTTTCAAGCTAACTAGCAAAAAAATTTGCTTAAGCGTAAGCGTATTTCACAGGTAAGCAAGACAATTAGGCAGCCACCTTGCGCGTCCACCGTGGATTTCCATTGTTACGTTATTCACTTTCATACAGTAAGCACCGGAAGGTTAGCATGATAAATTTAACTATGAGAGGGAAGGCTGTTGTCATTAGTTTCATGGGTGCCAGTCTATCCTACCAGGGATGTGTTAAGCAAATGGAGCGCATTAAGTGTTTTTTTCTTGAAAAAAGGTGTCTCCTTATGGAAGCCGATAAAAAAGATTTGTGGTTCAAATTAAAACATAGAATTCTGGACGATGGAAATATCCGTTTTATTTACTCTTTAATAAGATAAATTGTACAAATTTGGTATCACGGATGACACTGATCGTCTCGACACTGCAAGGTTATGGGTTGAAGCTGAACGTCAATAAAACCAAAGGCCTCTCCTGGCTAGGGAAATGGAAACATAGACAAGACAAACCTTGTAATTTTATTTGGTGCGATGATAAATTGAAAAAGCTGGGTATTATCTTTGGTAATCGTGTTACACCAGAGGACAACTTGGGGGCCGAGAGTAAACAAAATTCATTGTGTCCTTGACAAATGGTCCAAACGCCACCTTAATCTAATGAAACGATTGAACATCTTTTTATAGAGTGTGATTTTATAATGCTTTGTTATTTAACGAAAATTTTATTAAAAAGTACAATCCACATTTCTATCTCTTCGATTGTGCTAGAATTCTCGGTATTTACATACGATGACGATGCAGTTAGCACAAAAATTTTCTTACCGTTAAGCAGCACTAGAAATTGGGCCCTTTGCCCTATTTCATAAAGCTGTTAAGCAGAAAATACTGCTAGGTAATTTTCTATGCTAAGCAGAAAATGAGTGGGGCAAATTTTTGGAATTTTTTCTGTGCTTAGCAAGTTTGTGTGCTTAAAATTCTGATTAGCAGATTTCTTTACTTAGCAAGACATGAGCGGGGTACCAGTGGCAACATTGGAACTCTATGATATGTTGGCTTGTTACCTGTTTCTGCGAAGCAAGATTTTTCTGTGCTTACAAATTTTTGTGCGAAAATTGGGCCCAGGACAGGCTATAAACCGCTACCTAAGTAAATGACACTAGCGCCAACAAAGGTACTGACAATAACAGTTTTGCCCATTAAAGTTGAACTCACCACCAACACCTGTTCAATTATACTGCATTTATACAATGAATGCCTGGGTCTTTGTAGAATACCTTATTACACTCTGGTAACAATTCTTTTATCTAAGTGACCCAAATAGAATTCTTGGATATGATCTAAAACCGGTGCAATGTGTTTTAATAGTCAAGATGCTTCGGCAGATTTGGAACATCATACATCAGGTGCAAACAAGTTTTTCTAAGCTACAAAAATCCCTTTGATATCGATATTAATTTTCTGTTTAAACGTACTCTCCAGCACTTTCTCACTTTAGAAAAGGAAAGAATGGGCAGTGATAAGTTTTTGTCTATGCTAGAAACAACACCCTGTGCTCTATTAATAAGGTAAATTAACTGGAATTAAGCTTTTGGTTTCAATGTCCCATTGTTCATGCTCAATCTGTGTCATTTTTGTACTATTAATACACTTATTTAATGACTCCTCTCTAATTGTAAATGAGTCATGCATTCCGTGCCAAATCACCCAAAATTCTAAAAATTTCGGCAGGAACAGCCTAAGATTTTGCTAGTTTTTTTGTTTAACAATCCCATATGGGTGCCATGAAAAAAACAATTTTAGAATCCTACTCCTTAACATTACTGAGATATGACCCCCTAAAAAATTAAGCCCCGCCCCTTCAAATTTAACTTTTTCTGTTTTGGGCATTTTTAGAGGTCTGTAGGCTATATACAAATGGAGAATGGAGATAGGATGTATAGCTACAAATTAAGATACAGGGTATCTGGTATCCCATCAACTAGAATCTACTGTCAAAAGTAGCGCAGGTCATTTTTTGTCTATCAAGGTATAGGTCTTTAAATTTTAGCATGCGTAATGACTTTTCGTCATTTTTGAGACCCCTTAGTGCCTAAGTGAAATGTCCGATTGCTTTTATATTACACTTGATTATAAACTAGGTGCATATGTGTGACATTATAAGGATAGATTAGTCTCACCTTTGACGGGTATTTGGCAGGGGTCTGAATATGTGTCATAGTTCTACTTCTAGGAGTAGTTTGGGTCAAGATGACCACGGGTGTGTTCCTTCGACCCTTCCCTGTATTCATGTATGTAGCGGTGCCCCACCCATGGGTCTGGACACGTCAGACTGACCGTTCAAAACTTGTATATAAGTTATATAACGCATTGATTTTAAAGTGCATACAATGTACGGTAGAATGTTCGTACGTAAAAACAACAACAACAGCAACAACAACAACATCAACAACAACAACATCTTTTACAAAGGGTCTGGGGTATAGCTCTAGGGTCTGGGCATGTGAAAAATGCTTCAATATAGTTCTATGGTTTATGCACAAATAAACGTTAAATATCAAAACAGTAACTGGTACTTGTTTGACATTCGAATGTCGAATATCGAACGTCAAACGAGAAACCAACTTCTCACCGGTGGCTAGTAAGACCAAACACGTCATACAAAACAGATAGGGCCTATGGACACACAATGATGGATCAGCGGTATGTTTACATTGACTTATCATGACATGATTGAGTCGAGTTAATCTGAACCTACCTCCATGTCTGAACTAACGTTAACCTCTGAACCTAACGAAAACCCGACAAATCTGCCTATCAATTTAAAACGTACCTTTATAATATCCAGTGAGTCTCCTGCTTTTGATAAACAGTACTGTCACTCAGTAGTAAGACCAAACACTACTAGTACTACTAAACAATCAACGGTATGTTTACATTGACATGCATGACACGATTGATAATCTAACGTTAACCTCTACTGGCCATGGTACACAAATAGAAACCCGACACATCTGCCTATATGTCAATCTAAAACATACCTTTATAATATCCAGTGAGTCTCCTGCCTTTGATGAACAGCCAAATAATCCATACAGCGTCATAGTTTGTGTCAAAAGAGACATTTCTAGGTAGAAGTTAGGGAAACGAAATTGAAATCGAAACTCCCTCCATGTAAACTGTATTAATATGACCTGGAGAGGGCGCACTTCATAAACAATCCAAAATCATTAAAGGGGCTATGCGTGTTACTTTTTGGAAGAGAAAATAATTATAGCAAGAAATAATAACTACTTACACTAGAAACAACAACCGATTTGATTGTCAAATATATTCATGATGTCGTAAATCAAACTATGAGAAGAAAATATGAAGACTAAAATGGCCTCGATGTTAAGGTTTACGAAATTGCACTATATGACTTAACAAGCTTGACCCGACATACATATGAAGCCCATTCTGCTTGTATGTGGAATCTTCCCTCAACATGAATATTTGCCCTACATACAATTATGAGAAGATCCAAACGTCAGGTTGGGGGCATTGGGGCCAAACTACGTTCTCGAACGCGTTTTCCCCGCAGGGTTTTCGAGTTTTCGTAACCGACAATTATTATGTTTGGATCTGAAACAAGTTTGTGCCAAATATACGCAGTTAAAGGTTGTCACACAACGTTAAGGGTTATGATTATGTCAAAATCGACGTCTCCCCCTGCTGGCCGTGGCTTTCCTGTTGGGCACACCTCACGCTTCACGCGTCTGGCATTGTTTCCTAGGGAATTTGAATTGCACTGCCTTGAAACAAGTGAATGGGGGATAGCCAAAAATTGTATAATTGGTTGCATTGGTAAACGCTGACAGCACCATCTAGTTCAGGAGGGGCTGATTCATGAAAACCGCGTGTACCAGCGGTGGAATCACTTAAAGCCTTGTAGGCTTTAGTTTCATTAAAATGCTGCTTCCATAATCACTGTGGATCTACAAGCATACACGAGGCTTCATATCAATTTGTGAAGCATAGACATTTTATTTCACTGTGAATCTACAAGATGATCATGAGGACTGTGAATCTATAAGTATACAGTCAAGAGGCTTCAAAATTGTATGTACGGTCACAAGCATACACATTTCAAGTCACTGTAAATCTACAAGTATATGAGGCTTCAAATGTTCTATAGTCCCCCATCTTCTAATACATGAGGCTAGCTCAGTAAATTGAAACGCCAAGTACACACAAATGACGGGCTCTGTGAAAATGAGTCACATGGGGAAAAATCAACTTTTTGAGTTTTATAAATGGCTAAAAAGAACATAAAACAAGCTTCATTTTGACATATCTCACACACTTGTGTCATATTTGGTTCTAAAGTTATGACCTTTTGGAAATTAAATTATGTCATAATCTGAAGATGACCTGTAATGGAGAAAAAGCCAGTTTAATAAAAGACATCAACTATTGTAAAGGAAACAAACTTGTACACAAATAAAAAAAAATGGTCCAAAAATTCTTTCATCTTTATCGATAAAAAAAGAAGTTTCTATTCGAGAAATATGAAAATACAATAATTTTGTTCACCCTCCGGCAACACTCAATAGTTCTGTATTTGAAAGTGGACTGTGCAACAAGCGACTCATTTTCGTAGAGCCCATCCATGTGAATCTACAATCTTACCTGAGGCTTCATTTTTAGTAATTAACCGGAGGCGTCATCTAAGGTAAACGATGCGGATCAAGGTAAATGTATTGCAATTTTGACCGAAAAACTGAAAAATAAGGATCAACCCTTTCTGTATGGTCAAACCAAACGAAATAACATCAGTGATGTCTGCTTCATGTTAAACAGCTACTTGAACGAAAACTTGATGACGGGAATGCTACTTGTTTATAATGTGTTTCTTTATCATTTTACTGTATAATTGCGATATTTTTACACTTCTGAATTGTTCGTAAATATTGAAGAAAAAAATAAGGCCAAAGTTTTCTGAAAAACTAGCTACGTACGCACTTCTGCCGTTGACGGCGTGCGTCAAAATGACAATACTACAACTTCATTTGTGGGATATTCCTTTGTTATACGTCCATGTTACACCATTTAGGTTTGCTTTGTTGACTAGGGGGGGGCGGTGTTCTCACATTCCATCCACATTCCAATCACTTTTCAATGCATCCCCGCCCCTTCATGACACATGACATTCTCGGTCTATTGTTTTATTAGCTAGTATTTAAGGGTACATCTACTCAAGCATGTCATTTTAGGTTTCGGCACACGCTTAGTGAATGCATTTCGCAACTGCCTGCATGCTAATTTCACCAACAAAATTTTTTTTTTTTAATCTTGCTATGTCGCAACAAGAAGAACACAATCTCGATCCGACTGACATTTTCAGCAATTTAAGGATTATTTCGACGAAAAGTTCCCCCCATATCCAACGAAGGGTTGAAGTTGAAGGAACTTATAACAAACTCGAGTCGAAAGAGTTCAACAAATTGGGAAAAGTTGGACAAAATCAAGGTCGCATTACTGAAAAAGAACAACACTGGTATAGCAATAGAAGGAATTCAAGAGGCAGAGGAGCTCATCGCGGAAAGAAAAAAGAAAATTAGCATCGCCGACAACAGTAGGCTGGATGCGTCACTGTTTCCCACCTCGAGAAGAGTTCTTCTGAGCATCTAGTCTTCCAAGCAGCAGAAGAAGGTTAAATCTTCAGAAGAAGACGCTCCCAAAGAAATAGAAAAAATCAAAAGATGTCGCAGACTTTCGGTCTCCAAGATGGCATGTTCAAATCACCAGCTAGTCCCGCTGATCGTCTGCTTTTTCGAGGTACATGTACATAATTATTTATATAAGTTGACTTAATAGCTAAATGTTTTTCAAAATACCTCTGATTTTCTATCACCCAATATACTTTGGCGTAATTCCATCAGCGTCTACGTGCTTAACAAAATACCATGCTGTAAATGAAATAAATGTTTAATCATGAATTCAAAATTACTACGTTTCTTTTCACTCCCTCATTTCCCCAGTCAGTCTGTTTGAGCGCAGCGAAGGAGCATGAAAACTCAGTTATACAAAACGGAGCTCCCGCATGACGTAAAATGCAAGTGATGACGTAACAGGGTTTTTCGCGAATCTTTCTCAAAAGCACCAGAAAATGGTATTTTAAAAGATTGGGATTTGTTTTATAATTAAAATTTGTCTATCTCTCATGTGAATTTAATTTTCTTATTGATAGAAAACATTTTAAAACTGAAAGAACAAAACGAAACAATAAGGGTCTAATAATATTTGGTCCAGCGTTTTTATCAATTTTTTACTATAAAAAAAAATCAAATTTGTATATAAATGTGAGTTGCAACAATTTATCTTGATTTTATATAATCATTATAAATTTGTAAATTGTAAATCATTATTTACAATCAAGTTGGTTTTGTCAAAATGCAGAATTAAATTATGTTAAGAACGTAATGTGATCCTGGCTACGTGACAGTTAAAGATTGTATGGCTTCTGACTGGCACCCCGAGCAAAGATATTGACAAAAATAGGCAGACTGCCAACATAGGGTTAAATAGCTCAGTTGGTAAGAGCGCCAGCACGTAAATCCAGAGGAACCAAATCCCGCTCTAGTAAATCTTTCTTTGGTCAACCCCAGATTAACTTTTGTACAATTTACATGAATAAATGTAGTATGGAATTAAAGTAATGGCGTTTCTTTGACAGGAAATTGTCGTTTCTGTAATACAGAGTGCATTAGAACCAAATCACTGAAATTACTGCAGGTATTTATTTCTTGTTACACATATTTTGTGGGGCTTTTTGTGTGTGTTGTATTTTTTTATGGAAAAAATGCAAAACTGAAATCAAATCCGTAAAATAAAAACTTACTTGTAAGAACTTGATTATACCTTTTTTACAAACATAAAATAATAGCAAATACAAAAACGCTCTCAACAACATTTAAACAATTATTTTCCATTTAATTTTATTAATTGAAAGTACTCTCATTACGTACATTCAGTTATCTACCACTAATTTAATAAAATAATTTCCAGCATAAACATATAATTGTTGCGAACCATTTCCTTCGATTTAAAGGCAGGGTCATCGTTTGGTAACCATCCCAAAAGAAAAAAAATCAATTTCTATCCCAAAACTTACTTGTTATAAAGATTGAAATGGTAGTAATCATCCTGTGCATAATATCATCTGAAATGCTCCATTGATTAGAAATCAATAACAAACATTTTAATCTGAGAAGCGGTTCATAAATGAATCACTTCTCAGATTTCTGAAGGTTGGTGTCTATTCACGAATGCTGCGGTTGGTACCCGCTGTAACCTCGCTAAAAGTGGATGAATTTGTGTGAAAATACAGAGATTTTTTTTCTCCAGCAGGTACACACTGTATTTAGCAGAAACTTTTACCTGTGACTGTTAATATATATTTCTATATAATTTTACCTGTAACTAAGCATTACCCATGAGGGGGGGGGGGGGGGGAATGACAGAAAAGGCAGGGGGAGTTGAAAAATTTTTGAAAATGAAGGCCCAATTCAAGCAAATTTGTCCATTTTAGTACTTTTTTCCCCCCTGAAAATTGTTCTCCTTTTTGGGAAATGCGCCATTTGTGCGAAATAATGGAGCGATGGAACAATAGCATGATGTCACAGGTGAATGTTAAATGAAAACAACCACTGTTTATGATAAAAGAAAACAACTTTAGTAAAAGTACAAAATGAAATATATATAAATATCATTTAGATTCACTTCCTAGGAAAAAATATATTTAGACCTCCAAAGTTTTGCATAAAGACTTCTACTAAAAGTAGTACATGGCAAAAAAAACCTGTTTTTAAACGACTTCTCTGATAAATAAACTTCTCTGATAAATAAACATATTTTGCACACACATGTGCCTGATACATTGGTATAGCCTTGAGCCTAAAATCATATAGCTCGATCTACCACTACCTTGGAACATTTACCACTGCACTTGCAATAAAATAAAACAAATAGTCGCATTCCCTCTCCTGCCACTTCCCAGGTTGCATCCTAAATTTGGTTGTGATTTTTGGTTACATGGCAGTTACTGACTGGCACCCAGAAACAAGAGTAGGTAGGAGGGTGAAGAAAATAGAAATTGTTACAAATTGTTGCCATATTGAGTAAAAAACCGCCTCGATGTTAATTTCAACTCATTTATGAGCAACCTGTACCATGGAAACCAGGAAAAGGTAGATAAATACTTCTGATGATTTATACTTTTAGTTGTTTTGTTACTGTTCATCAGTTTCCAAGTAACGTTTTTCATTTTCCCACACATAACAAAAAATTGCATAAAATAATACAGCTATTAACAATTAAAATACTAGATGTTATAGAAAATAAAACACCGTAACAATTACATATAAAGGTCTATATAGATAATACATTTACAAAATAACAAAAGAGGTATAATGTCATTAGTTAAAAGCAGTTTTAAAAAGATGAGTCTTCACAGTAAATAAGACCTTATGCATTGACGTCATCAAGACACCATCTTAGAGGTAAAACTATGAGGAAACAAGTGAAAATGCGCAGCTTTGTCTGCATGGCACACAGGATCAGCCAATGAGCTACCTTCTGTTGACCTCTAGCCAAGGGCACCCTACTTACAACAGCTTACCAGGAGAAGTTTTCGCCAAAAAAAGTATTTTAATATCTTTTGGATTTGATGGTAGTAGATCAAAGCTACGATACACATACTTTACAATCGACCTTTATGCCTGTAAGATTAGTTTTAGAATAGACCTTAGTCCCATGAAATATGTACTTACGCACTAACACACTACTGGTTGGCAAAATGAGGGAACATCACATCTTTTTTTATGGGGCTGTGGCGTGACACATATACCTTTGTGCGTCTGCCTAGTGCACAGCCTTTGCCAACTAATAGTGTATGTAGGCATGTGTGAATGTTACTAGCATAATTTCAGAGGAAAGGCTAATTTCATTAGCAATGAAAATCTGCTGGTAAGACGCTAGCCAATTTTATGTCTGGTGCATGATTCACAAAAGTGGTCTTGTGTGACCTGCGGAATCTTTTCTATTTGTTTTTATCTCTTATAATTTTGGATGGACGTCAGATCACTTTTTTTTTTTTTTAATAAATAAAATAGTATAAGTAATAGAAAAGGACTTGCATCTTTGAATAAATGAGGTAAGATTATGAATTATTAAATGAGAAATTGGTTACCTGAAAATATAATATGGTGTTTCTCCCTCTTCGTCCAGAATATGAATGACTCCGGGAAAGCCCGCCACCAACGGTTAGTTGGTGGACTCAAGACTTGATTCATACGTACTGTGAGGCAATGGAATGAAAAGAATAGAGATCAAGAGGGGGAGTATTCACATCCCAGTGCATGTCATAAACATCCAGATCTATCCGTCAAATGTTTACTCAGTTCAGAGCTGTAGACTGCTCTCGTTAAATGTATTAAACAAGATTGGTAGAGTGTTCATGTTTTGGTGTGATCAACCTTATACAACCATATACAAATATTAAATAACAAACCTGTGAAAATTTGGGCTTAATCCGTTGTGTGAGTCGGGACAAAATAGTGAAAAACTGTGAACAATTTTCAGCATGTAAACACATTTCCTTAATTTTGGTTGAACAACTGAAATCAGCTGTTGCATTTAACAACAATTTCTATTTATCTGGGTTTATTTTTTGGTTTTTGGGTTGTTGTTGTTTTTTTGTTGGGGGGGGGGGGGTGGTTTTCAAATAATTTTTTTCGAATATAACTTTAAAAGGTTCTAGTATAAACTTCATAACCAGTAAGCTTTCTGACTAAAGTTAAAACCAATCCTGTATAATACCTTTACTTTGCAAACTGATTCAGCGATGTTGTTGATGACTTAGTATTTGAAGTGATCTCGACATCACTACTGGTATTCATAAACTCCCTTTTTGTCGAACATGATTTGGGCTTTCGGCTTAATCAGCCTTTTTGAAGCCCCGTACTGAAAGTGCCCATATAAAAAATAACTGACGGGGCCTGAGCCAGAGCCCAAGCCATGGTTTCAAATGGGCCAAAGATGACATGAGCCTGGCATCATTACAGCCTTGAAATTTTTTTAAACTTCAAATTTAACAATTTATCTGAAGAAAAAACTTACTCTAAATCGATCTGAAGTTTGGCTTTGTCCTTGAGTTTGGTTCCACTGTCCGACTGAACTTGTTCCTCATTCCTGCAGAGTTTTCTCTGCCTTCCTGAAATCTGTTTTAAACAAGATTCAAAAGTTTTAGTATAAAAGTTTAAATTCTCAATTTTATTTTTCGTTTTGGGGTGTTTCAGGTGCTGAACAACTTCTGGGTTTCTTTCACATTCTTTTTGCTGAAACTTATCCAGGGATATCATATTTGCTCAGGTCAGAATGACTAGGTATTCACATGTGAGCATGCATGTTATCCAAAGTCAGGGCTAGAATTTTACACTGCACCACAGACCTGAGGCCAGTAGTTTTGGTGTCAGGCTAGTAAACATTTGACTGGACAAGTCTGGCGGACTTGTGCTTTTTAATAATATTATTGAAGAATAATACCTCACTGTGTCACATCTGGAACACAAAATAATGTGTTCAAATGTTGACTTTGAGTCTGACAAAATACCTTTCAATTCTATTGAGTAATGACATAATGAAATATACTTACCACCCATGAAGACAAATGAAATCAATCTTCTCTACATGTCATAGAGCTTGTTTAAATAAAACAATTAACTAAACGCATGTTAAACTGGGTCAGAAAGTTTTTCCTTATTTTGATTCTGGTCTTTTTAAAAACAATTCTGGTCCAGTAAACATTTTGGGCTTCAAGCCCTGAAAGTCACATCATCAGGATTATGATATCATTTACATACATTTATTCAAGTTTAAAGTTGCATGGCTGGTTTTTTGCTGAAAGATTTGGGTTTGTATTTACCCTTGAATTGAAACAAAAATACTGTAAACTCATCAAGAATAATAATGAACCACAGCACTAACAATCAATGACGTCATGATGAGGCCAAAACGTATTGAATCACAATTGACTAATACAATATGCATTTATTAAAAAATGGTTTATGAGAAATTGCCTAAGATCACGAGGCGAGGCTGGACGGCAGCTTCAAGATGAGGTCTACACTTAACTGCTTTGGGCTGTCGACACCCCCTTCACAGTCCTACTACCTTCCCAACTATTTACAAAGCAGTTATGGTTAAGTGCCTTGCTCTAAGGGCACAAGTGTAATGACCGGGATTCAAACCCCGTTCTGCTGATATTGAAAAAGATAAATGCAAACCCTGTAAATAGCTGGTCTTTCTATGGCAGACTTTGCACTTACAGGATTCCTGGGGAGCTGGTGAATTTCTGGGCCTACTGGAATGTTACCTTCTTGAGTTGATCCCAGTCCAGATCCAAAGAGCAAACATGCCTTGATGCTGTTGAACCATGGGCATGTTTACTGCTCCTACACCCACTGGGCACACATCTTCTGCGCTGGGTGGTTCACTGGCTGGAAAGTGTTTCAGGAACTCTTCAGTGCTGAGCTTAAGTGCTGATGATGTGGTGGAATGAAAAAATAGACAAGTAACCTTTTTTTATATCAAGTTCATACAAATGATCTCACAAGATATACATCTTAGTTTGTAGAAAGCAGATTAATTGTATGCTTGTATTTTAAATATAATTTAAGAACCTACTTTTAAGGTAAAATAAAGGACAGGACTTGTGTTTAAGTCCTCCATCCTTGACTCTTGCCGCAAAACTTCAAAAGCATTTACAAGTAAAAGCATAAACTCCTTTTTCGTTGTTTCAGTTAGAACTTGCCTGCATGATTTGATAAAATCATCACAGGTTGGTTGTATGGTGTATTTCAGTGTCGTAGTCAAGTACTTTTCAGCTGAGTTTAAAGTAATGTTGAGCATTAGGATGGCCAAGTAAGACTAACCGGTTCCCTGCCCTCATACTTCCTGTCCTCTTTAGGGTAAAATGTGAAACTTGATAATATTAGATTTAAGGGGTTTTCCAAATGTTTTATACTGTTCATCCTTGTATCTAATTTTGTATTTAGTTTTGGGAACAACAGAAAAACTGACTAGAGCAGTTAACGTGCCGGCGCTGTTCAAACTGAGTTGTTATGCCCTAAGCTGACGGTCTTCCTATTTTGTCAATATCTTTGTTTAGGGGTGCCACTCAGTATAGCCATTCAACCTGTAAATTTAGTATAGCCAGGGATCAAAGCCAAGTTTACGATATAACCTGGGAAGTGGCAGCAGAGGGGTAACCTTAAGGGGATGTCTCCATATTTGTGAATATTTTGTTGGTGAAACCCTCACACTGATGTGTGATAAGCACAGTATACTCAGTGCTTTGTGAGTCCCGCAGAAAAAAACCTACAGGCTACTCGGGTAGGATTCGAACCCACTCACAGCATTCTATAAGTCTGAAACACTAAATCAATCAGCGGTCAGCTGATGGGAGGCCAGTTTGAATCCTATAATTGGCAGTGGCTACTGCAAACAATTCAATTACATCTATAAAATGTGTGTTTGTGAGTTGATGACATATTGGCTTTGGGAATTACTGTGAGTTGATGACAAAAATTGGCTTTGGGAATGACAGTGAGTCGATGACACATCGGCTATGGGAATGACAGTGAGTCGATGACACATTGGCTTTGGGAATGACAGTGAGTTGATGACACAAATTGGCTTTGGGAATGACAGTGAGTTGATGACAAAAATTGGCTTTGGGAATGACAGTGAGTTGATGACACAAATTGGCTTTGGGAATGACAGTGAGTTGATGACATATTGGCTTTGGGAATGACAGTGAGTCGATGACAAATTGGCTTTGGGAATGACAGTGAGTCGATGACAAATTGGCTTTGGGAATGACAGTGAGTCGATGACACATTGGCTTTGGGAATGACAGTGAGTTGATGACATTGGCTTTGGGAATGACAGTGAGTTGATGACATAAATTGGCTTTGGGAATGACAGTGAGTTGATGACATTAATTGGCTGTGGGATTGGCAGCGAGTTGATGACACAAATTGGCTTTGGGAATGACAGTGAGTTGATAACATGAATTGGCTTTGGGAATGACAGTGAGTTGATGACATAAATTGGCTTTAGGAATGACAGTGAGTTGATAACATGAATTGGCTTTGGGATTGACAGTGAGTTGATGACATAAATTGGCTTTGGGAATGACACTTGAGTTGATGACACAAATTGGCTGTGGGATTGACAGCGAGTTGATGACACATCGGCTTTGGGAATGACAGTGAGTTGATGACATTGATTGGCTTTGGGAATGACAGTGAGTTGATGACATTGATTGGCTTTGGGAATGACAGTGAGTTGATGACATAAATTGGCTTTGTGAGAGACAATGAGTTGATGGCTTAACTTGGTTTTGGGAATGACAGTGAGTTGATGACATAACTTGGCTTTGAAGTTGTGAGGTTACTGGTCCAATACTTAAATTACTGGACTTTGGCCATTAATCCATGAATTCTAATAATGTTTACTTGCAGCTGAGAAGCTGAATGTGAAGGACCCCTCTAAAATGCATTCCAGCCACACACATGAGGGCACCCTTGGCAGCCAGCCACATGAACCCATGTATAACCATGGAGCACTTCGAGCGATCAAAAGTGATTTTTCTGGAGGGAGGAAAACCAGAGGGCCCGGAAAAACCCTCATGGCTTAGGAGAGGACCAACACAAACTCTACTCTCATATCATCGGCTCAGATCTATCAGGTCCTTAATTGCATTTTCACTATCCATAATGATCAAAAGGGTGTTAGACTGAAAAATGTGTACATTTGAAGAAAAAAAAAAACACAACAAAATCCACAAATAAATATTTAACTTAATAGAAAATGATTGCTTCTATTTCTCAAACAATTACTTTGGAGACCACTCTTGATCAAATAAGCTCCATTTACCAGGAGCTCCAAAATAAGCAAAACCATTTTTATGAAAACCATACAAATGACCTCGTAGTTCTGAGGCGATGATATAACCTTAGCTGGGAATTGAACCAGGGCCAGTAGAAGAAGATGAAGATGGAGATGGGTCTTCACTATTAATTTAAAGTTAGGGTGATAGTTTGGTATTGACCCTGAAAACATTGTGTGGTTTTTACCCGAAAGCCTCCTTGGAATAAAGATAGTAATGGTAGTAAGCGACCTGCAAAACTATTTCCTCTGGAATGCCACCATTGATTAGAAATCAACAAAAGTGTGTAAAACAGTTTGAATCTCCAAAACTCACCTCAACAAGGTGAGTTAGGCCTATATGGAGATTCAAATTTCCATGGTGTCCATTTGTGAACGCTGTGGCCCAGAGATGGAGGTTGGTACCTGTGTCACCTTGCTATTAAAATGTGGATGGATTTGACCACCTTCATTAGTATTTTGCTGCTTTCAGTCTACAAGTAGACACTGCATTCAGGTGACACTTTTACTGGTGACTTTTATTGTATTTTGATAAGTTTGCCTATAACCATAGAGAAAGGCTATTTTACGTTGACAAAAACCAATTTATGACCCTACCTTTAAAAAAGTCCTCAAAGACCAAAGTTTTCTTAATTGTCTTCTTTGCACAAATACCTCCTAGACTTGTGGCTTTCATTATCAGAAAGAACATTCAGTTTTCACCCTCCCCTGAGAAACTATCTATCAGCATAGGACAAAAACAAATGTGACCAGGCACCTCTAGTGCACTGTCCCTTTAAGTGCTGCTGTTGCCTAGCAACAATATGCACTGGACTTGGAGGTGTCCAGCACCTAAACTGCCAAGGGTAATTTTTACCATTCTTCCACAGTCACCCCTATGTGAGGCGGACATGGGAGAGGGATTATTGTTTTACAGCTGGAGTTTTAGTACACAAAGAGAGTCTGATGGTCCTTCATTGATTGGTTCTATATTGGTTCCTGTAGAGTGAGTACCCAAATTCTTCTTTCTTATCCATAATGCAGCTAGTATTTTCTTATAAACCTAAATGAATTATTGACTCATCAGTGGTGTGGATGACATTACTAATCAGTGATTGTATTGGATGTTTGTTGATTTTATATTTATTATTATAGTATCATCTTTATATTATGTGACAGTCAGGGTCTGGTAATTGTTAATTTTAAAGTGATATTCTGAGGACTGAATTGCAATTGTTTTTCCATATTCAAGAAGTCATACAACTCACTATGTCTGTGAATTGTTTCCCTAGGTGGAAAGACATCATGCAAAAGTATTTTACCCAGAATAGAATGGCATCCTTTTAAAAATATTAAATGAGATTATGAATAAAAAATAATCTACACAAGTTATGCCAAGTTTAAAAGACACCATCAGGGTGTGTGTAAAATCAACATTGGAGGATTCAGGTCTGTTAGCATCGTTAATTCACAGTTTTCAGTTTGAAAAATATATATATTTATATATAAAAACAAAACAAAAATGTTTTCCTCATTTGTGTAAAAACTTATTACTTTTTAGACTAAATGCAGGTTAAGAGATTACAAATTCACATCACAAAATTACGCAATGTTGAAAAACAATCATCAACCCACCCATATTTCAAGATAAGGTGCTGTAATTTGTTTCTCTTTAACACCATGTTCATGCTAGTAACATTGTCAATGTTGTTCCAATCTGTCCCAATATTCATTTAGATTTCATTGCAGAGTTGTTTACAGTGTAACAATTTTTCTACTACTTGCCAGTATTGTGCATTTCCAATATCCCCCAGTTAAGACCAACATACTTTTTGAAAATGTAATGTTTGCAGGTTTTGGGATAAGACGCATTACCAGGAGCTGAAAACGTTTGGCTAAAAGGGCTACCGATGTTCAAAGCAGTTCCACTGCAGTTGAAGGAACACTGGAGTCGACCCTTGAACCATCAAGAAAATCTAGTCAGCTAACATCAGGAGATTCACAGGCACAGCAGTAGCGCAAACCCACATGTCCTGCCATCCAGATGTATTATTTGCAAAAAAGACAAGAGGATAACCAACAAACAGTCAAGGGAAAGACTGTCAAACTGTGAACACCAGTCAGGTTGGTATACATTTCCTAATTTCACATTGCCTCTTAAGTTGTCCTTGGTTCTAACTTAGTGAGGAACATGGTGTGCCTGTATTTTCCCATTGATTAAACTACATGTAAATTTCCCCCTTTTATTACATGTGGTTTGCTGCTCAGAGCTACAGAGATTCTCCATGACGAAACTAATCTGATTGACATCAAGAGAGAAGACATGGTCGCAATTGAATTGAAATACCATTGAAGTTGTTACAAGGACTACATTAAGTTCCATGCAAGGAGCAAGCAATTACAAACAATGTCTTGTTCCATAGATCTATGAATAAAGCCCAATTGGCCATGACTGGCCACTTGATGAAAACCTAACGCTCAAATGGATGACCATGCCTGCAGCGAGTCCTGCTGAAGCACTGCAGCATGTGCACTGTATGTGCAGGAAAACTCACTACAACACTTCAAGCTGCTCTTGTCATAAAGAAAATCTCCCTTGCACTGAACTCTGCAAGTGCAGTGATTGCAAATCTCACTCACAGACTTTAATGATGATGCAGAAGAAGGTGAAGATGAAGGCAATTGACAAAATGATCACAGCTATCTAGGTTTTGTTTCACTTATTTTAGTTTTCAAAGTCTTTTAAACAAAATGTAATGGTGCATCTGTATAATCTGGTCCTTTATCATTTTTCTCACATAATAATGTTATAATTAAAAGACACTCTCGACATGTGCACCCTTGAATCAAACAAAAGCGTATGCCTTTCAGGCTTTAAATCATGAGCAGTACATGAATTGTATTGTTTTTAAATTGTAAACTTTGTAGCAAGTAAGCCCCTGGGCTACAAATGCATTGTTTTAATAAACCAGATATAACAATAATGTAAAACTATCTCTGTAGTCACTTGGTTATACTGCCTTTAATTGCCTTAGTTCAGCATAAACTCTTTCGCGCACATGCATATTTGCATAATTAATGACTAGCTAAAAATTTGCTTGTACAATTTCTATATGCATTTTATGATTATTTTTAACTTATCGAAACTTATTATACATGGCCAAGATCATGAGTTGAAAAGGCTGACAAATTTACAAAAAAGGTTACATGTATATTGTTTATGTAATTTATGTCACTTCCATCAAAATTTAACTTGTAAGAAATATATTTGCCAGGGTGCCGGCAGAAAATAGTCCAGAATTGGTCAAGTTCAAAGTGCTGTAACTTTTAAAATAAAACTTCCTTTGAATTACTTTTTCTTCCACCATTTTATTTCTGAAACCAGCTTTCATTTGATGTTTCACTTGGCCCATTGCTATCATAAACGTAAGAAAACAGAGTTTATATTTGGCAACAACTAACATTTGCAGGCAGAATAGTTCAGAACTTGGCCAAGTTCAAAGTGACTTTTTAATTAAAGCTTACTTTGAATTACTTTTTCTTTCATTGTTTTAGTCTTAAAACAAGCTTCCATTTGATGTAGAGCTTGACCAATTTGCCAAAAAATGAAAAAATTGGGTATTAAAACTAGTAGTACCATTCACAATCGCGAGTCGAAAATCAAGTAATTTTCCCCCAACAAAACGTGTGATGTTTTTTCAACAAATGCCAGCAGCATTAGGGCCACAGGGCTCGAATTTGACACTGGACCGCCGGCCCGAGTGAGTGATTTTAGCCTCGGGCCAGTAAACTCATGACCTGACAAGTCCGGCGGTCTTGTGTTTTTCAATTGAATAATAGCCACTATGTAATATCTTTAATAGAAAGGAACGGTATTCAGATGTTGACCTTGAGTCTAGTACAATTCTCTTCAGTATCAAGACAAAATAATGAGATACATTGTAAATCTTCTCTTAATAGTGCAATTTGCATATTAAACTGTGTAGAAAGCTCTTTCTCATGAAGATTCTGGTCTTGTGAAATAAATTCCGGTCCAGTAAACATTTTTAGCAACAAGCCCTGCGGTCTTGTGGAATTTTACCCCAAATTCGAGCCCTGGGCCATATTTACAAATGTACTGTCCTCTGTAGCATTCGATAGGTAAGTTTCATGATCGAGAACGAGGCGGATTGAACATTTGAGAGGGCGAAAGAATAGGAATGCAATGGTACTGGGGCCAATAAATGGATACGAAGTGGATTGGCCCTATTTATGGGGCTAAATAGTACTATTAGTAATACATCAACATGCCCAAAAATGGATGGTAACTTTAAAATAATCTGTAATTTAGAACCGAATTCCAAATTCCTCCCTCCCGTCGTTTCCTTCAATTCTTTCGGTGAAAATCATTCATACCATACAAAAATTATCATAATCACAACTGTAATAACTCACCAATATCATGCTTTTGTGGTAGATAGTTGAACTTGTAGTTGTGTCCTTTGGAGCGTTGTAAACATTTAATTTGTTTTAAAAAGAAAAGGTGACGACAACCTCTTCCCCAGGGTGTGTCGAGCAGTACGAGGTTGACTGCTCTCTCACCCTGGTATAGACCGTGCAAGTCTCGCGCGTATTCGAACATTTTTGGGACCACTGTGGTCCCACGTACATTGCTTTGACGCGTTAAAGAAACAACCTCGCGCGCTTTAACGGATCCCAATGTTCGAATACGCACGAGACTTGCACAGTCTATTGGAACATTTGCATATCCAAAATTTTTGGATACGTAAGCAAATTAGAATTGTCTGGCTGCATATCGAAATTCACATCTTCGCCATAGTCTCGTGGTCCGGTACCAGATTTAGTAGCTTGTATGTATTGGAAACATGTATGTGCTAATGTAATGTTGTTGTCCAATCAGGGTCCAAGTGAGGAGTTTCCACATCCCAGGGTTTACTATTTACAAAACATGGTTGGAAATAAAGTAAACCATGGGACTATTTACAAAACATGGTTGGAAATAAAGTAAACCATGGGGACGAGGTTGAGGTGACGAGGACCTTTCTACCGATCACTGATCTCTAAATAGAGATCAGTGCTACCGATACCGGCCATTTTGTATTTCTCGAGCGCGCATGCTCCTGGACCGGTGGTTTTCAACAAGTGAAACCGGCTGCTGTGTCACGTGATCCTGCAACGCCAAGGTTCAGAAACTAAGGCCGTGTCCGAAACGGCGACTTCGGCTACAGCTACGGCTAGATCGCGCTCGTCTGCCTATTCTTCAACACTGGTAGACGCGCTGATCTAGCTCTAGCTGTAGCCGAAGTTGCCGTTTCGGACACGGCCTATCCTAACTGGCATAAGTATAGACTGTTTGCCTGTCCTTATCCGTAAGGATAAGGACAGGGACCGGTCTATTAATCTGGTGCTTTTATTGGACACAGACATGTGTGTATGTAATGTTGTTCCGTCGTCCGTGTGAATGGGATGCGAGGTCAAAGGTACATCTGCCAACATCCGGTCTGGCAGGTATCGGCGTCAGATGCTCAGGCTAGTTTTCCCCTCATATGGAAAATTAACATGGAGTGAAGGAGATTGATTCAAAAGAGGGCGCTATCAGGGGACGTTCGTACCACAGACATATAATACCTATTATTATGTATGTGGTTCGTACACAGTTCGTGGTATGGGGGGGGCCAGAATCTCCTCCCACACCGGCTCCAAAGTTAGCGTACAGGTAATTTAGCAAAAGTCACCAACTTCATAGTTCAGAAGCATTATCTTATGATAGAGACTGAGAAGACATCGAGTCGTTGAAGAACGTATGAACATCCAAGTCCAATTTTTGAACTGTTCTGGCATAATCATCAAAGAAAGGCTTCTGGTAAACAGTGGAGCCAGTTTGTGTGAAGTGGGCGTGGCTTACAGTGGAATTACGTCACACTTACAAACAGTAGCCAATCACCTGATGTCATCATCACAATAATCTTGGTTGCACACTTCATTTGGGGAGTCAATGTCTCCGTGTGTATTGTGTGACTTTGAAGTAATGCGATGTTTTATGCATACCTGCTGTTGGCTCCCACAGTGAGCGTCAAAAGGTCAACAGAGAAAAACGAAAAAAGTTGTAATGAAATACCCTGCGATTAATGAGAATAAAATATGATACAATTCGCAGAAGTCGCCAATTAAAGAAGATACAAGAAAGAAAAGGCACGCTGAACGCAGCATCAAGAGTAATTAAAACACATTGCAGTAGGCGCGGATTCTGTAATAATTACATTTGAAATATACTGAGCATTGATACAATGACAAGAACTCACAGGACATTAGTGGACCGGTCCTGTGCATTAGTGGGAAGACAACTCCAGATAGATTGTCTTCTGTCGATTAGGATATTTTGAGATTAGGGGCACGCTGTTTGAAAGTTGTCATTTTCTTCAGATATCCATCACCATGCTCGTCATTACATAATGCTTTTAATCTGCCGACACGACCTGTGACTTTTTGCAGTAGGTGTGATGGAAATATGGATACATTTCGTGACATATAATTATTTATATTGATCTCATTTATTATGTTATAAATTTAGATCGTGGAGTGGCTGCAGGTAGCCGCTACATGTCGCACTCTCCATTGATTTTGCCGAAAAGAAAAACATAGGAAGAAACAACTCTTGCTGTAAAAAATATCACTAATTTTCAATTAGTTTCCAAGGAGTGCCAATTCCATATGTTTTAGGTTCACGTTTAATGTCCCCAAATCACAAATATTCGCGTAAACATGTAAATTACTCAGCGCGCGTGCGCACTAACACCACTGGTTGGCAACATGATGGAACATCGCGTCTTTTAAACATCGCGACATTTAATTAAACAAATGAGACGCTGTGAAGCATTCCGTGAGCGTCAGTGGAAAGGTTGGCCATCTGTGAAGAGCACTGGTCTTAACAAACTCAATGGTTTCGTTGGATAGACAATACATGTAATTGGCATAAATACCAGACTGCCTGATACTACGAGCAAATTCACGACCAGTTTGTATGTGTTTTGCACAGTCGTTGTTGCATGCAAGGGCAAGGTACATCTGGGCAGAAGGTGGCCGGTTAAACTACCCTTTACACTCGGTTAAGTTACCTGACGAGTGAAATTTTCGTGGGCTGTTCGCACTGGACTTTGTCAAGTTACCCATTTGCTCGGTTAGTACACCCCAAGAAAGTCCAATGCGAACACGGCTTATAGGTTTGATGTCAGATGTTCATGCTACTGCAGCTGCAGACACGTCGACGTGTTTCCCGCTGTGGTTGTAAAATGTCACACACCCACACGCCCCCATCGGTCGCATGCAGGAAGTTTTCACTCCCTCAAGCTTTCACGACCTTGTATTTCTTACCCAAAGTCACCACTCATTTCATCGTTTGAGAGTATAATTATAATATAACCTCACAAAATAAAAGGCCTGTGGAAATTAGTACATGAGTTGTTTTTAACATGTAGAATGATTCAGAATCGCTCATCTGTGTCTGATAATTATTTGTGCTGGTGATTTTAGTAACATTTTCATCTCGTGTCAGATGGTTGCCAAGTGACGGTTTATTCTACCTTACGACAGCCCCCTAACAAACAAGCAGCAATTATTTTAGAGCAGTCCACCAGAAGAGACCTGAAACTGAGGACTTGATCACTTTTGTTTGTTTAGGGAGGAAGAAGTGGACGATTCTCTCCTTTCCTATTTAAATCAGAGAAAACGAAATGGTTCATTTGAATGTTATGCTTCTTGTTGTCGTGGGTTTTGGTTGTGGGTGCATTGTTGCTGAAGTCTGCCCTTCAGGTTGGCACCGATACAACGAGTCCTGTTACTTCATATTAAAGGACATGGTGGACTGGTATGAAGCAAATCAAACTTGTGCCGAGTCACGAGCAAACCTGGCCGTCCCAAACTCGCCATCCGAACAGGATTACATTTTACAGTTGTTCCTGGATGCGTTTGATGGGAATTCATCAACCCATATCTGGATCGGTTGTAATGACATCGAGGAGGAAGGAAAGTGGCAGCACTGTCCGTTAAGAGGAGAAACCGACTCGTATGAGAACTGGAAGGATGGCCAACCCAGTAATGGCAACTTGGAAGATTGTAGCCTATTGTGGTATCCAAGTGGCAAATGGCACGGTCGACAGTGCTCAGGTGAAAACTACGCGGTATGTGAGCTCCCTGTTGGCCAAACCCCGGTGTTCTGCAAACAGACCGGCCCCGACGACCGCCTTACTCCTCAGTGCCTGCTGCATCACGCCATGAAAGAGTTATCGGATGGGAAATCCTGCCGCTCACGTCCCCGTTGCCGCTCCTTCTATCTTCCCAAGCAAAAGTGATAGAAGATTAGAAGCCCTACCGGACAACATGGTCCGTTCGCGAAAATGAAATAAATGAAGTCATTGAATTCTTGCAAACATTATTGTGACCGGATTTATACTTTGCATTTTAGAAGGATTCACCGCCATGAGACTTGTAACATTGGTTTCGCCATCATAAAAGAACCATTATCTCAATATGGGTTGAGAACATTGTATTTTCACATCACTCTGTGCGGTGGACCATAGTGATAAACTTAAATGTTTAATTACACAGCTCGCTTGAAGTGTTTCTGAAGGACTGTACCAGAGTTCCTTTCACAGACAGAGCGACTGAATATTTATTGTGCGAGTTATTTTGCTACATTTTCTAATTCACTGTTGTCGTCGTTGTTGTTGTCGCTGCTGCTGTTGTTGTTGCTGCTGCTGCTGCTGCTGCTGTTACTGTTCTTGTTATTGGTGGTGGTGTCATTGTTGTTTGATGTTGTTGTTTTCATCTCTTTTTCCCTTCGTTTTGCCACTCTCATGGTCTACTCTCCGTTTGATAAGAGTACCACATCATGCACCAATTCAGTATGTCTGGTATGACTCCAAAAAATGGACAAAGCTATCACGGTCAAAATTGAATTACAATACTGCTTTGACCATTGAATGGTGATGCATGGAGCAAATTCATTTTCGAACTAAAATGAATAAGCCACATTAAATTGAAAGTGTTTCGTTTTTAAATTGCCGGGTATATAGGCATTGTGGACATGTGCATTAAAGTCCACACAATGTCTCAAGACCCTACATTCTATATTGGTTTTTGGGTTCTCATTTTGCAATACTTACTCGTTGATTTTTGCCCAGTAAAATAATGGCGTTTCAACATATATTTTGTTTTTATATATTGAGTCAAATTACTACAGAACAATCCCGTCAACAAGCCTCACCCGGCCCAACAATTTAAACAAAGCTAATGAGAGATAACACCAAATTGTCATAGTTTTTTTTTAGCTGCTGCTTCTCACTGTGTGGTACTCACTACCACCGGTATCACTACCATCCTATTCGCAATGCAATATACACTTTGATAATAAAACAAACTGATTTGTTACTGATTTGTTATATTACAAGTATTCTTTGGCTATGTAGCAACGTTAAATGTACCCTGTATCTTTGGAAAACATGCGGCTGTATAATGTAGGCTATTGCACTATAATTGTATTTAAAAAAAATTCACAGATTAAAGCGCACTGTAGTGTATCCAACATTGTGTAAAGTTGTCAGAATTAATGAAACTACTGTAAAACTTGCCAGACTCGCTTATTTATTTATTAGCTGTTGTGTGAGTTTGACCATTGTATTATGATGCAACATAAACAATCTAAGATATCCAATATTTTGAGTTATCTTTTCATTACATTTTTTGAAATAGTGTGTCACACTTTTGCTTGAATATTTTTATACACAAATTGAGAAATGGACTGTTTGCACTTCAACTGAATTGAGGTGTTGGGTTTTAATTTAAACTCAAACACAATTTGAGTAACAGAAGCAGGACATGTGGTCAAAGATTATGTAACCCACAAACTCTAAAAAGAAAAGTCTGTTGTTTCATTTGATTGACGGCAAGTTGTCAATGACTGGCAAAATACATCACTACGTCATTGGCCAAACGTTAAAGCTACTTCGGGCCGTCATTTACGTCAATGAAGGGGGAAATAGAAATGCCGCAAAATTACTGTTTTATGACAATTTTATTGTTTACACGGGTTCCACAACGCCTTTTTCTATTCTACATTTTGAACTTAAATAAGCTACACGGTAAAGCTTACCTCTAGAGACATTAAATCACACCAAATGATCGTAGTACACCCACGGTGTTAACATAAATCAAGCATGGATGGTGACCATTTTGAATATTGCGTCACGGCATCAAGCCGTCGAGTACCCTGACCCCTACTTTATGTTTATCTGGAGTTCGGCGGTAATTTGGGGCCTTTCTCAAACCTCGGCTTGGGCTCCGGCTCCGGCTCCGTGCCGGGGCTCCGTGCCGCGCCGGCTCCGTGTGATACAAATACACGCTGCGCCAACAATTTATAACGGAGCCCAAGCCGGAGACGGAGCCCAAGCCGAGGTTTGAGAAAGACCCCAGGTACCTTTCGTTTTCTTTGGCTGGTTACAATCACCTGTGTTTGTCAAGGACCACAGGGATACGCAACTGGCTCCCGCAAGATCTCGCGGTAATGAACAGAAATGCGATAGTCTGGCAAGTATTGGGTGTGGCTCGTTGGACATGATTACTTTTTGTGACGTCATGAAGTATCTTTCTACAGTTTTATTGGATGTAAGGGAACCGTAACAAAAATCGCTCTACTCACACTCCTTAAGATTTCACGACTTCCACGACAGACCAGTACAATAAAGCTTTAGGAATCGGTATGCAAATTAAAGTTAGGTTTACTATAGGGTATAACATTACTGGGTGAAGGTCAGGATCATGAACAATGTTTGACAAGGGTTAAGATTAGAGTCAGTGCATCAGGCTTGGGGTCAGGGTCAAAATCACCTTTATGGTTATGGATTGTTGTACAACCAAAGTGAAAAAACGGAAAAGCTTTGTCCTAAGGGCAAACACCTCATGTCTAGTTTATTATTATATTTTTTTACTTCACCAAGTAATGTTTTGCCGTGTGACTTATAGCTTATGGTTCAAAGGAGTTAAAAATGTATTCATCGCCAACCGCACTACCTGCAGGCAAAATGCTTTTGTTCCCCGGTGGAAACTAACATGGACAACGGAAGTTGATCCAAAGAGAACACTGTCAGACGAAATGTCTACACCATTCGCTGTATGGGGGGGGGGGGGCACAAGATTCTCCTGCCACACCCCTCCTGAGCTAAGCTCAACTTGAGGTATTTTAAAGAAAGGTAGTCAGAAATTGGGAATTTTGCTCGGATTCTGTCTCAGTTTGATACCAATTAACATCTTTATTATGATTTACTCTTTTTTCATAATACATCGGCCGCAAAATGAGCAAAGTTGATGTCATTGTCATGACAGTAGTGTGATTACAAATGCTTCAAAGTAGCCCTTTACGGCTTAATTGCCCCTCACTGTAGG
Source organism: Pisaster brevispinus (assembly GCA_023634235.1). Taxonomy (NCBI): domain Eukaryota; kingdom Metazoa; phylum Echinodermata; class Asteroidea; order Forcipulatida; family Asteriidae; genus Pisaster; species Pisaster brevispinus. Next base: position 3,713,336 of record JAMKCF010000022.1, read on the forward strand.
CCTATGCTTATATTCAATACAACTGTATTGATACAGTTTATCAGCAGTTCAGAATTTGATTATGCATTATGAATTCACCAAGGGCGAGCTAGATGAAGTTGCTGTAATCGTTGGCTTTCTGAAGAGTATTAATTCACTCCTGTCTTTCAGATGTCACTAACACAATGCCATTCGCTACAAGTAGCCTTGGTTTTAGGAAACACAGCGAAAATGGTATTTATAAAACAAAATGTCACTCGGAGTTTGTGCAGGCGTTCATATCTGGCTTATTTTGATTGGGGCAATTGAAATAACCAACAGTGATTTAGAGGATTAAAAGCTTTTCGTTCTCGGCTTTTGATAGCATAGTTCAGACGTTTTAGGTTTGGTATAAACTGTACAATGAGTACAGTTTTTCTGAAATGAACAACCTTCCCCAATAATTTACCAATCAAGCACGCCATCTTTTCACTGAGGAGTCCTTTACCACTGTAAGTCTAAGTCCTTTTCATGTAATATCCTACTTAATCAAGACCCATTGAACATGCGAATATGCACACACATCAGCGCAGTTGTTTTAATAATTTAACGTAAATTTTATTTCTAAAAGCCTGTATTATTATTTCTTAATGAGCTGTCGATGTGGCCTATTATCATAAAGCAGCTTACGATGGGCCCTATTCCATAAACAAAGTGAATAAACGCCCGGGTACCAGTCAAAGATAGTACATGTTACACAGTATTTGTGGGCTGGTAAACTAATATTCAGGTAATTTTGTTATCAGGCTATTCGTAAAAGGTTATAATGCAGTAATCGCTGACAGGAAAATGGTTAAACAAACAAACCAACAAACAAAAAAACAAAAACCAACATACACCCCAAGCCCCCCCCCCCAAAAAAAAAAAATAAATAAATAAATAAACACCCCAACACCCCAACACCCCCCCCCCCCAAAAAAAAAAAAAAAAATAATAATAATAATAATAATAAATAAATAAATAAATAAATAAAAAACTGTTCGGTTTGGGTGTCTACCCACAATCTTACCCTAACCTAATACTATAGTGTCCTAGTAATGTATCCACCATATCTAAAAATGGTTTATGGTCTTGGAACCAAGACTACTGGTAGCTCAGAGGGGTACCGGTCAAATCGGTCTGAGGTCAACTCGGTCCGAGTCAACTCGAAAAGAAGAAAAATAATGGGTGAAGTTTTTTGTTATTAATAATATATAACAAAATATAATGCATATTGGCCATTAATTTTTGTTATTCAACGTGTCACTGCCCAAATCAAACTTATATCTCAGACCGAGTTGGCTTTGGACCGAGGTTGACTTCGGACCGAGTTGGCTTTGGACTGAGTTGACCCTAATCTGCTCAGAGGACGCCATACTTATTGACATCATTTGATTTAGACTATTGAGAGCACAAAAAATTATCTTGAGTTCAATTAAATGCCTGATGTTACATCGTATCGAGAATCCAGTATGCAATTTTCGAGGTATTTTGTTTTGTCTTTTGGGCATTTTTTCTGGCTGGGGGTTGGGAAATCATAGCAAATTACAGTATGCGTCGTGCTAGGCGGAGAAGTTTCCTGGGGTGCTTGTATGACCAAAGATGTCAATTTTTTTAAAGGAGTACAGCGCAGTGTCGGTACAGCAAAGCAAAACGCTACTCAAAATGTATCGCTTGATACTCAAAATTCATAATTTGCTACTCAATAACTAGCATTAGTGGGCACAAAATTTCTTCAGTCTAAATATTTCGCTATGCAATTGCTGGACGAAATCGTTCTCTGCATGCAGCGCCCCGTATACTGCAACTGGGTCTAGACTTTAGAGGTAGCTTTGTTAGAGGTAGCACGATATTGACATTTCCTATTCTGGCCGCACACAAAAAAGAGGTTTTTCAAATTATTGTTGCTTCGAACTAACATGCTGTCTGAGCTTCAAATCACTCATGTAGGTCAATAAAACTCTCTTCTTTCATAATCTCTTTGAAAAGAGGCAAAACTTTACCTCACTTTTTCACACATCAAAAAAATTCAGAGATGGTCACCGACGCGACGACCGCGAGCGCAGCCATTTTTGAACTTTTTTGAGAGATAAATTGGCTCTGACCGTTTTCAATTATACCGCCCTCTCTTGACTTCTAACCGAAAAATACTGCCATCTATTGATAGAGAGAGGATTGGAAAGTCTACGGTGCTTTTTTTCCCGTCTCAATCGGTGAATAAATAAGGTTTTTACGTATTTTTTTACCGTTTTTGGCCAAATTTTGACTAAATTTCATATTTTAAAGGAATGTATACATTCAGCGACTGCGGGGTATGCTGTCAAACCTATATCAGTAAAATCCTTGTCCATTTTTGAGTAAGAAAAGTTGGGTTTTGTTCCTGCGCGAGGTCGCGCATTTTTTTTATGGAGGTTTTAATTCAATCACGGTACTCGGTAAAATCTCATTTTATAACCTTTGAGTGCACGTTAGAGATAGGACTGAAATGCCTTAGCAGTCCGGGGGGTCTTAATTTAACAATCTCTTTACCTCAGTTGGCGACCAGAAGAGTACCTCGTGTATGGTGTCTTTAGAAAGGCATAACTCATTAACGAAAGCACCTATGACAGTGGCGTTTGCACCATTGAATTTCTCCTGAACAGACCTTTAATTTGATGTATAATTTTAATATATTTGAAAAAAGGAAATTTTTACTATAATAAAGCTATTAGAGGGCAACATTACTAAACTAAACTAGTGCTACAATCAACCGAAAATAAGCCAAGATAAATACTCAAAATTAATGAGTATCTCTTTCTTCAAAATACCCATAATTATTCAAAAATATCTTGGAAACTCTTACCTCTGTCAGTGCAGTTTAATTGCAGATCTATTTATAGTATTATACACACTTTGACCATAAAAAACTAGCCGTGCTTTGACAGCACAGAAAGTGGCTTGCTAAGAGGTGAATGCAAGGTGCACATGTGTGAATTACATAACTCTGGTACCTAGTATAACAACATAGCGTAAGCAAAAAGGTGCCTGACTAGCATGGTATCCTGACCTAATGTGTGTGGAAAGTACGGCAAAACCTGACTATTTTTGCATGTGTGAAGCTTGTCGTCTGCTTGGTTTTCTGTGCTGTTCTAAATGTGATTTTCAGGTTAGGACTAATTTTACTAGGCTTGGTATCCACCATTTTCGGATTCAGCACCCCCAAATTTTGTGAAATAGGTATGTCACAAAATTTTACTCAAAAATACCGCTTGATCTTCTTTAAAAAAAAATAAATAAATAAATACCTGGCCTAGTCTATGTCAGTAGTGTCATGGGGATTTTGTCCCCATCCACAGTCAGTACATTGACTCGGGACTGAGCTGAATGAACGGAGACCGTGACGAGATAGTAAGTCGACTGAAGCGGACGTTTTGTAGGAGCAACCGCCAACATGAACTACCATATGTTTAAAGTAAGATTATTCCCCACTTCTTGAAACAAAAAAGGACTACTTAATAACAATAAACAATGGTCAAGGGTTAAGAGCAAAAACTCCGACGGTACCGAATTAATGCGAATCACCTGACGAAAACGTACCGCTTGGTGGCGCAAGACAAGTCGGTCATACATCTTTTTTGTGCGACGTGAATGGAAACAAATGGTCCGAGATTGCCAAAATTTGTTATTTTTGTAAGACCAGTGATTTATATTAAAACAAATATGCCCAAGGTAAAACGATCTAGAAAGCCCCCACCAGAGGGATGGGAGTTAATTGAACCAACTCTTGAAGAAATTGAGCAGAAAATGAGAGAAGGTAAGTAAACTTATTGTGACTGCGCTACCGAGTTTACGCTTTTGTGATGAGTATGAATCTATGAATGATTAATGAGTGTATAACTATACACTGCAGCTAAATTGTGTTCAATGAGTGACACTACCAACTCGACCTTGAATTAAAACCGGCTTGTCCACACAACTCATCCATTTAATTATAATTGCTATGGTTTCGTATGGACCACTATCCCATAAAGTTATGTTATAGTATTACTATTATAGTTTACCTGTAGACCTGTAGAGTGTAGACATGTTTGTAGATCGATTGCACAATTGTAATTACACAAACGTTTATATCTAAAGTAAACAACAATTTGTAATGAACTTTTGATGTTTCTCTTCACAGCCGAAACAGAAACCCATGAAGGGAAACGAAAGGTTGAATCTCTCTGGCCAGTCTTCAAAATCCACCATCAGAAGTCCAGATATGTCTACGATTTATTCCACAAGAGAAAGGCAATCAGCAGAGGTGGGTTTTAACTTTTATGAGTGTGAAAAAGAGAAGTTGAATCTTTTCCTTGAATGTTGAGGACAAAATGGTTTCACTGCAGACTGGAATAGTTTAGCTGTCATTCAAAAACATACGCTACTGGATGATATTGAATGGTAGGCGTTTGACTGTGTACTGTGGCGATGCATTTATGGCATGTTATCACTCAGATTGCAGGCTGACTTACTGATTAGCTGTTATTCAAAACCATAGTGGATGATATTGAATGGTCATTCAGAATAGGGCTTGGGCACTTAAGTTCAAACTATCGCATGCAAATTTCAAACTTAAGCAAGTCAAATATGTTCCCTCTACCAACTTAAATTTAGCAGTGAAATTTGTGCACTCCACACAATTATCTGATAGCGCCCTCTTTTGACTTAGTAAGGTCTGTTTAATGTTTAAACAAGGCTAGTGTTTGTATCGCATATTTAAACATGGCCATGTGATCTCCTCTAGGCCAGTCAGAACTCAGAATGGATAAACTGTCCCAGGTATTATAAATAGTAACGATCAACACTACGTTTTTAATTTGTACACAGAGCTGTACGACTACTGCATCAAAGAAGGCTTTGCGGACAAGAATCTGATCGCAAAATGGAAAAAACAAGGCTATGAAAATCTCTGCTGTCTCCGCTGTATCCAGGCAAGAGATACCAACTTTGGCACAAACTGCATCTGCAGAGTTCCAAAGAGTAAATTGGAAGAGGTGAGAAAAATGTCAAGCTCCTGAGAAGTAAATTTTGGCGATGTGTTGCATTGTGCCCTCAAAGTCGCTTCATAAGCGTTAAACGTGGTAAACATGGGAAAATATCAGTTTAACACAAGATTTTTACGATGACCTTTTGGGTTGACTGGAAGTGCATGTAGGTGTGTACAAGTTACAACACTGGTTTGCACATAACTTTAATACATGGTATGAAAATGGTTCATTAGTGGTAAACTTCTCTTGAAATATTTCCGTCGGAAATGCTATACTTTGGGGAAATGAGGAAAACAATTTGTTTGATCTTGCGAGTCCAATACCTTGAGGGTTTTCACCCGGGCTCTCCGGTTTTCTTCCATCCAGAAAAATTCTAACGCTTTTGACATCTGGCTGTGCTCCGTGGTTGTATCATATGGGTTGATATGACTGGCTGCCAAAGCACCTTACCATGCCTGTGGCTCAACCACGTTGTAGCCGCGTCCTTCGCTATTCAGCTTCTCAGCTGCAAGATGATTAGTCTCCCAAATTATAAATGGCTGCAAGATTTGGACCTACATGCACTTCCATTCAACCCAAAAGGTCATTGTAACAAATCTTGTGTTGAATTGACATTTTCCAATGTTTCTCGTGTTTAACATTTTTGGTTTTTATAAAACAAAGCAAAATGTCTGTTTCCTAATATTTTGGCAGACATTTTTACTGCAAACATCGAGTCAATAGCCTTTGCCTTGCCTGGGCATATGATGATGATCAGGTTATGGTCTACAATGGGTAATACTGAAATGATGAATACATTGGAGTAGGAGGTGAGGTGGGAGGGGTGCTATATCACAGTTTGGTTAGTAGTTCTTTGTGGTCTTCTTTGGAAAGTTTGAATGTGTGACGCAGGCAGATGATTCCGGGTAGAATGTATTGCTAATACAGTATTTTGTATTTGATTGTTGTTGCAGGGACGAATCGTCGAGTGTGTACATTGTGGATGTAGAGGATGCTCAGGGTAGATGCCAAGGTTACTGCCACTCCCAGACAGGAAACCCCCCCCCCAAGCCCGAGTCATGCAGCTACAAACTGTTTGAATATCAAGAACAATGGAGAGTCACCTCATTGACATAGCATGGTGTGTGTTTAGGACTCTTCCTCTGTGCTGTTCACAGATAGAGTACTTGGGTCCATTTCCCAGGTGGAAAATTTTTAGAGCTCCGTAATTCAAATCTTACCTGTAAGAATTAAGATACTAATCTCATCTGATTAAAAGTCCAAGGCCGCATGCATTTTTCGGTTTTGGACGCCAGACATTCCTCATTTGTAAAATAATTCAGCTCTCAAGGTTAGATATAAATATTTCTGCAAACTTCAAACAGTTCATCAGGCAAACCTATTATGCATGTGTTTGCGCAGGCACCGATAACACATACCAGAGTACAGTTTGAATTCACAGGAACTTCCTGTGCTTAACAGGCTAGTGTATGCGGAACAGGCATGTTTAAGAGAACAAACAAAACTGAAACTTTTTACAGTTGAGAGCTGAAATTGAACTGCATTTTGTACACTTATCGTCAACAGTTATAATCAAAACACTGTGGCAATTAACATGAACAATTCCAGTCATACATATCCGGTTTATATTTATGTTATTTGTGGTCTTCAGTCACTGCTTTGTTGGGGGGTCAGACTAAGTTAGCACTGCTCCTATAGAAAATAAACACTCACCCCTCCCATTTTTCTTGGCCCTTATAATATATCACACATCTTGTATAAAGTTCCCACAAATAACCAGGTAAACATGTATTATTTACTTGTATTTAAGATGGTATTTCTTTTAAAATTATTCTTATTTTTTGAGGGGGCACATAGGACACTGTTAGGGATTAAGTTTCAAGAAATTAGTGTCTTAAAGTTAACTACTCAATTTTTGTCTGCAATGCTAAAGAAGTATCCAATGGTAATGTATAGTTACTGTGTTTTTGTTTTTGTTTTCCAGTGTGAAAATGGACTATTACATTCTTGTATACCATTGGTCTGTGAAATCTTAAGCCTATATTCCCAATTGTGGTGAGTCGTGGCCCCAGTGGTCTAGTACATTGTACTCAAGTTCTGATGTTCTGATCAATAGAGTGTGGGTTTGAGTCCCGGTCTTGACACTTGCGTCCTTAAGCAAGACACTTGCTTTTCCTTTGATTGGGATGTAAAGTTGTTGGTCTTGTGTGTTCGGAAATGTATTTTGAAGAACCTAATGCACTCGCATCATTTCCAAAACATACCTGTCATAAAAATGACCACTTTGAGATGTCCGTGATAAAATGCTATATAAAAAACTTTTACTATTATAAATTGTCTACTTTCTAGAAATATTACATGTATGCCCAAAACAATCATAAAACCTTTACATGTGTTTTAAAGTGATACAGTGGGGGAACAGTTTTGTCCTTTTCCCAAATGAGGACCATTTTGTGGTATGATTGCATTCAGAAACAAGTGTTTCATGTAATCATTCAAACCAGTGACAATTAGAATTAACTTTAGCCTTGTGAAATACTCCTAGGGATTATTTGTTGACTGTCTTTTTTAAATAGTTGTTTTCCTTTTGTGAGAATAATGGGTCAGTTGTTAAGTGGTTTTCGCTCTTAATAATGGTCACTTAATTAAAGTTATTTGTTTTGAAATAATCTTGTTTGCGTTTAATTCTTCCACTGTCATGCATGTGTTTTTTTCATAGAATTTCACAGAAGGGTCCATTATAGAGAAGATTTGGCACATCAAGAGTCTAGAACACACCTTGCTAACTGGTATTTGAAAGGGCATTTGAAGAAGATCTTTACAAAGGGCTTGACCCCATGGTTAATTCACAACCTGCTACACGTGTGAATCTTGCATTTGGAATCTGTGATGGTGTAATTTCAATTTAAAACCAATATATGTACATATTCATTGTTTGAACAGGTGCAAATCTACACTATACTGTGCAACTCTTGCATGTATTCAAACACCACTGAGTTCCATTAAAATGTGTGATGTGATTTCCTTTACGCACAATTACAGCAATGTACATGAGAACCCAAGGTTTGCAGAAATGTTGGAGAAAGCTAGAGACTTGAACTGTTTATACTTGGCACTCAACACATTGGAGTTAAACATGCACCTGACTTTATTCATAACATTGATAATCAATCCTCATTTCTTTCCATAGATTGAAGTTAAATCTAAAGTCTACACTAGTTCAATAAGTGTATTATACACATGGGAAGATCCAGAAACTGTATACAAAGTCCTTATTTTAAAACAAGGCAGTTTTTCATCAAAAGTAGTTTACAACATCAGCTCTGACATTTTTAGTGTAGACCCCTTGCATATGACGTCACAAGCCCAAACAGCGCCTTCACTGATGTCAATGAAGACCTTACCATTGGCTGAGAGTTGTGCCCAGCACGTAGATACGTGCTCATTTCCATTATTTGACCTCAGCAATAGTGACTAATGCAAGGTGGTCTATTGGAATGCTCCTTAGTTGCTGAACTCCAAAGACCCACTGGCCAGAGTCCAGTACAATTTCAGCACTAGGCCAGTAAATCCAACAAACGAACAAGTCCTTTAGTCTAGTGTTTTTTTTTTCAAACACAGTTTTGAAGGTTTACAAACGGATGCTTAAGCTTTTAATTCCAAACTTTCTCCTGAAGACACAGAAAATGTGAAACAGATGGAAATACTGTAGTTCCAGTGAAAGTTCTGAGCTACAAGACATGTGGTCCAGCGGAAAATTTCTTAAAATTAAGCTCCGAGTTGACCAAAATATCAACAGGATTAGAAGAAAAAAGAACACTCTCTGAATTAAGTTTTAATGATGATTCAGACCAACCAGTTAAGTTACATGTATGTATTCCTATGACAAAGATGAGGTTAACTAACATAGGATGTTCCATGGACAATGTACTAATCATAGTAAGTTGCTGAAAGAAACTTACCCATACCCCAACACTCCTGACTAATTGACTACATCTAGGATCCTTCCTGAGAAAGCAGAATCCAACACCATACTGTATTTCAATACCCAAACTGATGGACTCTGATCATTGTGGTATACCTGGATACGATGTAGAGCATAATCAGTTTACTGGTGCAGTCTTCTCAGTGCACCAGAATCAAACAAAGCATGTAGGTGGATTTTGAAGGGTCTGGGGTTGTTACGGCAAAAGAGACAAGTGACAATTTTCTTAATATCAGAACTCGGATAGTAATCAAATGCTTTAAACATTCTACATAATGTTAAATCGAAATTGCCTTGCCTGGCCTGGCCTGGTGAGGGTTTTTCAGGTTGATTAGTACAAGTTCCAAATCCAAGTGTAGACCAAGTATTCTTACCAATTTTTGCAATTTGAAAACAAATTGAAAGATTTCATATCTTTAAGTACAGATGCATTAGCAAACAGTTTATTCCCTTTTAAGTACACATGCAGTGTAACCACATGATGCTTAACCCCTCGTTGAAATTAATCAGTGATTACTAATACAACTACATGTACATGTATAAACGGACCTGTAAGTGGACCATTAAAAAAAAGAAGCTGAAACACTACGTGATGTAAGAATGGTTGTGGAACGTCAAGTGAGCGTCACATGGGGCATTTACGGTTGTCGAATTTGGGGCACGCCCCCCCCCTCCCCCACAAAAAGTTAATTGAATTTTAGGGCCTCAATGATAAATAATATATCTTATCGGAGTTACTTACAGTTGCAACAATAAATACAGGTACATACTGTAGAAATTAGATTTATTTTGCCAACCTTTGATGGTTGGTTCTACAGCACACATTGATGAAGGGTATAACTACAGTATCTTGGGTCATTACCCCAAGACATTACACCACAACACATTGGTTTCTATGCAGACTAAGACTAAACTACACATCAGTGTTAAACATGTACAGTCATCCCTATGACTAACCTGCGACCTTTGACATGTCATTTTCCCTTTATTGAAGGTACAAAATACATGCAGTTTCCACACCACTCTTCCTGTTATGACTAAAACCTGTGGGCATGCACAGGTCTGACTCATTTTGTTCAGTTGTAGTCATTGCGGTTAACGCATGTTTGCTGCTTGGTGGTACATTGATGATGTCATACTGTTTACATACACATGGACCCTTCAAGAGCAGTTCTAGAGTTTGCCCTGCTTGGCCCTGTGTGTTGTCCCAACATCAAGCCCCTTGCATATATGACACCATAGCTGAGCCCAGACAATAGAAACACCTCTTACAGGCACTTGTGCCTAAAACAGTTGCCAAATAATGTGCCACCTTCTTGTATGACCAAAGTGACAGCCCTGTCTGAGGCTTTGACATCATATTCTCAAGAGTCTATTGTAAAAAGCAAAATTACTTTACAAAACTTCCTGTAGATGTAACCGACTTCACAGATTAACAATTGATAGCGATGTACAAGTATGGTGGAATCTGCAGGTCATAAAACATTACAATCTTGTTTGACCTTTTTCACAATATGTTCCTTTTGTAAACCCTGTGATTTCATATGACACATCTATACCTCTTGAAGTTTCCTTTTCATTACAAGTGAAGTAGGCCAACAGATTAGTCCACTTCAACCCAATTTCCTTGCTATGATTGCCCTGGCATAAAGCCAGTGTATTAATCATGGAGGCGTTGGCCAGTGAATAACCCAAAGTTAGCTCAAACTATCCCAGCATTATGCAGAGATTCTTTTAAATCCACCACTCTATTCCAGGTTACAATGTTAAACTCTCCTAAAGCTGTGAATTTCATTCCATTACTGCAGAAAAACCTACTGACCCCTTGCACGATGCTCAGCACACTTACACGCCCCTATCCTGTCCCCCATTTGAGGTGTAAAAATGTACTCAAAGGAATTGAACCCCAAATGATAGATGGCATCTTGCAGAGGTACGTTCTGCCTCTGCACAGGGTCAATACTTGTTTTTCTTGCTGAATTTGACCAAACAGAAAGAACACTTAAAAGGCCAAGAGACCGAATTCCTATCAAGCCATTATTTCAAATAAATGCGGCATGCGCTGTATCTCTCCCTGTACTGAAACCACAATATAGTTCCCACTTCCGTACTAATCACACTTACATGCACCAAACACCAATTACGCCTCTATACGGCAACAAGTATATGATTCTTATACACAATCCCTCTGTATGGTACACCTAGTATTTATCTATCACATTTCTTAATAATGTTATTAACCTTCCCACTAGACTTGACCCAAGTCAGACTTGCCTCATAATAGTCTAACCCCAATAGCAATCAAACAGCTGCCCACGCAATACACAGTGCAGAAAGCCCAGGCATTTAAGTGCAGTCATTGCGCAGAACTAGCACTACATGTAGATGGCTGGCACATTATAAACTTTAGCAATTTAACTTCTGTCATGTGTATTGCGTAAGTGGGCGGTGGGTCCCTGATGACACAATGGATTTAGATCACAATGAAAAGTCAGACTTGAGTCAAGTCTACCTTGCCATCAGCTGTACAATGTTGCCCTTGGTTACATTTCAAATACTATAACTAAATACACCCTCCATGTTTCAGATTAACTCTTCACTTTCCGATAACCCAAATTATTATGCCACATAATCTTTTCTAAATAACAAAACAGCACACAAGTATAACAATATATTTTCTACATACTTACACCCATATCCATACCTGTTGGTTGGCTATACCTTACCTAATTAAACTACCACCCAACACCCTACGGATAAATTATATTATTTGAATATGATTTGTACATTTCATTCATAGATTTCTCCCTCTTTGGCAAATGTGCATATTTTATCAAAGCAAATTAAGAACTCATCATTTAAAAGGAAATCTCATTAACTTGCCAAATGTGAACTATAAACACACCCATCAAACTACATAGTACATGCAATGTACCAATCTACACGGGTGTTCGGCAAAACTAAGGTTGTGACCATTTTGCCAACAGATGTAACACACTTCATGAGGACTGGTTTAACAATCCACCGATCCATTAAGACCCACCCAAAATCTCAACAGCCAAGCAACTGCGCCCCCATGTGGTGACGCATAGGTTGCACTAGTCTCCAATTTGCAAACAGCTCACAGCACATAGAGTTATATAATAAAACACAGGTCACGCACCAGTTCACACAGCCACCATTTTGTAAGTGGACATAGGGATTCGTTCCCATGGTGGGACAGCGCAGTTATGAGTGAGTATAACGATGCGCTCCCTCTAGCATGTCTAGTTCTATTATATAAACTCTATGCCACCGCAACACACTAAATGCAAACTATGGCGAACAGTTGTTATCATTCTAGGAATAAAACATGTCAGACTTTCGGAAAGGGACCAGCCGTTGGGATTAGCTAATGCTTCAAGGGCGGAGCTTAACGGATCTGTCCATTGAGACCTTCTGATGTTTTAATCAGACTACATTGTATCCCAATAATACACAGGTTGCATACATCACAGTTTACCATAGTAACCTATTTACATCATTCACAATAACGCTAAAAGTCTATACAGTTGTCATTACAGTTTTAAGTACAATATTTAGCATTGTAGGTAGTCATGTGATCTAAACTATGTTATTTACACCAAATATGAATTTGCACAGCGGATGGTTTCAGCTGCTCCTTTGGTCTCTTTCCCTCTGTGGGGCACTATAACTGATGAACCACAGCCTTGGTATAGTCACATAAGAAATTCAAGTTGGCATCAGAGTGAACTACACTAGACAGTTTTCTTAAACTAAATAATCTGTGTTTCTCTACAGCTTCCTAATCTAGCCTTGGTTAGCTAAGTGCCAGCATCTGGAAAATTGGAAACCAAAATGACTGTCAATTTAAAAACAAGACATTAAAATACTGTTTACAGTTGAATGACATAAAGAGGGATCCCAAAAGATATCCAACCACCCTTCTTGCTAACAGTGTGATGGGTGTGGTCCGTAGCAAGGGCATTTCCCCCATGTCAGCCCCGCCCTCCCAGACAGTTGGCCGTTCCCTGCTTGTTGACACCTCTATCTCATACAAGATGCCATATACGCCCAACTCCATGCTACAGCGCTAATCTAATGCCATGAAGCCCTAAGGTACCAAGTCAGTGCGTACTAGTGAAATGACTGAACCAGACTATTTCCTGAGAAGGAGGTTGCTCACTTCCTCTTTCCCATACTTACAACTATGTACAGTACATACATTGTACATATCAAAGATAACCTACTGTACATATCATACACAAGCCTGGGTAATTCTAACAAAACATTCTATTTAGTCTACAAGTTTAACCGCTTGGGCCACCCTGTTCTCTTAACACACTCATATTTACATGTATGTTCCAAACTTTATATATCCATAAGAACCTTCTTACTGGGCCTAACAAACAACAATTTTGTTTCCAGTGACATATTGGAAAGAAAGAGGGTTGGTTAAGTAAAACATTTTATTTTATTAATAAAACATTTTTTTTAAGGAAAGTTTTTACAAAGTGCACACCGAGAAATAAAATGAAAAAAAGCAGGATTGGGATAAAACGGTATTCTTACCTTTTTAAGCATTCAGATTTGACAAAATATTTCAGTGAAGTCTTTGATTCTGGTGGTATACAGTGGTGAGCCATGCAGTTAAATTATTAATAAAATTGTTTGCAGTTGGCAGATTTTTGAACAGACAGTCGGGTAACAGGAAACAAAAACTGTTTTTTTCTTAGGCCTTACTATAAGTTAAAATCCAATGCAGTGAACCCAACAAAATTACAAAGATCTTTTCAAGAAATAACAAAATACTGAGATTCTCCACAAACAATTGTAGTCAGCATTTATTAACATTTCCCTGAAATACATGGGAAATCAGGGAAACTTGTGATGACAAAATGCTTTATTCTTCTGAAAGCAGGTTTTGTTTTGTTTTGTGAAGGCCATGTCACACGAGGCAATTTACAGGCAACCAGTTCCAGGCTCAAGTCTCCAATAAGAAAATTCTTTCACATTTCAGTTTTCTCATTGTTTTCTTGAGGATAGTGAGTTACAGCTAGAAGAATATCTCTTGTGCTGCAGAAGTGTTCCTCGTGCATTCAGTGCCCCCAAGTTACCTAAAAAAATTGTCTCGTGTGACAAGACCTTAAGGTTTGTAAATAGAACAGAAAGTCAAGTGGATAATGATTTCGCCCTTCAACAAATAAATAAACAACTAAACATAAAATCTTTGTAGTTTTACTTTGGATACAAACTGCAAACCTTGTCTCAAGTAACAAAAAATATATAAATCCTTCAAGACTGATATTACTACATGGATCCAACTCCATAAATATTCAAACTGTCCCATTTGAAAGGAGTAATCATTTTTTTATTGTTTTTATTATTTTTATTTTGACAACTCATAAGTATTTCAGATTCGTTGGGACAATTAGACAAGAAATTATGTCAAAGAATTAAAAACTTCCAACATTTTGAACGATATTTGATATTGTTTCAAAAATATGCTTTTTTAAGTACAGTTTGTGAGCTATAAGTACATACACATTGAGGTTTTAGGATAACAAAATCACAAAAAATAGTTTCCAATTGTCTGGTAATATGATTGGCAATATAAGTCATTGTATAACCCTGATACATTTGGAAACATTAAAAAAAACATTTAAGTTGACTGACCATCTCAAAAGCTGCATTTTTTAAAGCAGAAAACTTAAGTGCCATACAGATGCATTTGATAAGTTGTTTTGCAATCTGTTAGAGTGCTTTAGCACACAAAACCATGATACTAATAATCAATAACAATGGAAATTACATGAAGGCAAGGCCATGGCCCAGTTGCCCCATGTCTGGGTCTCTGTAGTTGCCACTAGTCTTGGCCTGTGTTGCCCTAAATCTTGGCTTCCCATCAAAACTCCCATCAGCTTTAACATTAAAATGTCCAACCTCTGGTTGAAATTCCATAACTTAATTAAATCATTGTCAGTTGGAAAATGTAAAATGGTGGTCTTTTCATTGACCCCCCAACCTCCTCCCAGGGGTAGTCCATTTTATAGGATGTACAGACTCTCTACATGACCATAAAACTAGAGGTTTGGATTTAAACTGGGCTGCCTTTCTACCTTTGATATAACCATCCCTTTGTCTCTTTCAAAGAATTTGAGCAAAGGGAAATCAACGCAAACCTGAACCCAATACAATTTTCCTGATAAGACAGCACAGGAGGAGCGTGCCTCATTCAAACTAAATACCCAGTCTAGAACTCATCATCTGAACTCAACAGCCCAGACTTCTCATTCTGACTAGACTTGCTAGTGAATCTTGGGAGTCGAGGTCCCACACCGCCTCCTCCACCTACCCCTCCCTTTGCGTTGATACTCCCCTTGAGGCCGGGGTTCTTGTGGTTGTTTGACTCAATATCGTCTGTGCTTCCTTGCTGCATGTAGGTCTGGTAGGCTGGAGAGAAGTTGTGGATGGTGTCTTGGAACATGTCTCTGGGGTTCACCGTATCCTTCAAGTTGGATGAAATGCTCTGCAAATCACCACAAAACATTTTTTTAAATTATTTTTGTTTAAGTAAAAAGATCTGCAAACAACAACCTGGCTTTAGTTGTTTAATTTCCACTATATTCAGCATTTGTTCAAGCTACTTTTCAGGTAGGTTCTGTCCTGTTTTTATTTCCCTGATGAGATTCTGCCTGTAGAGATCTTCAACCTGGGAGACTTTCAGGGTGCCAGGTGGCAGACTAAACGGAAATTTAAACGATAGAAAATTACCCAGTCTGTCTGCTGCCCCACCGAGCGTCTCACATCATCTGATTCTATGTATATTGCTAAAGTAATATCGTTGATCAGAAATCACTGTTTTTCAGCATCATTCAGTATTTGCTTTTAACTTTATCATTAACTAGCCAAATGGGATAAGTTAGCTTGTCATTTCACTGGTCCACAAACTTTTTTCAAACTTGGTCCATCTTTTAAGGTTTCCTTTCAACATTGCATGGGTCTTGAAATTTGAAGTAATATGGACAATCACAGGTTTATATGTGGTGGAAGAAAGCAATGCACAAGCTAGTCAGACTAGTTGGACAGAATTTGAACTGGTCCTCGGGTGTTTTAACTGGCAACACAATAGTTTACCTGCATGGTAGATGCCCTAGGTCCTTCCGGCCCATCAGACAGCAATGTACACTGTTCATACGTTGAGTAAGGGAAGGCCAGGTGGAGTCCAATAGCAGCAAAGAACATCTCCACACAGATGAGGAAATTCTGGTAGCCTGCTGAGACGGTACCGGCCTGCACAGTCTCCCTTGCCCCTTCTACTTCCAGAGGTTTGATTGCACCGGCCACTTCCAGAATAGCGAGAAGAACACCTACAAAACAATATAGATTTTATAATAAATTGAAGAATAGCTTACATAATACACATGTAAAGTTTCATATTCTAAATTCGCAGCGAATCTATTATTTAAATTCGCAGCGATTCAGAATGAGAAATGTATTTTTGTTTTGGTCTGTTCTTGTGTTCTTGTCACTAAATACATTGCGTCATCAGCTAAGTTGGGTGATTACAATTTCGTACCCATTAGTGTGCGATGTCACGATGTACCACAGCATGTGCGTTGCCTGTGTTTGGGAAGGAGGTTGATCACCTCACTTGGCCGGTTGTGGGAAACATTTTTTGATCGCTTTGATAATGTTTACAAAATACATCGATCCGAAACAGGCCAATTCTTTCGTCTTTGTTCTCTTTTTATGTTTTGAGTATGATTTAGCTGTCATAAGGAATATAAGATGATGTCAACCTAATTGTAAAACTTAAAGAATTTCAGCGGCAAGTGAGGAGAAAAATGTATAGGTCTAATGTATGTGCAACTTCACCAAGAGTAAAAATAAACGGCGTCGTAACATCGAGCTGAAATCATGTTTACAGCTAGCTGAGGTCAGTTCATACGCTTACACGAGAAAAACACACTGCTATATTCCTTTTCTAATCCTAAAACGCTGAGATTTTCTAAATTACTCTTTGTTGTTGTTGCTGACACTCACCTTGCCAGAAAGAGACAAAAATGATGGACTTCACCATGAAGAATTTGGGCACTGGTCTGAAGGAGCTGAGAAGATCCCGGGTGGCAAAGTAGAAGAGGAACATGGCGTAAAGGGCAAGACTAACCGAGATATTGTAGATGATGGTAATGTAAAGATAACCATCAACGACACTGTACACAGAAAAACAAAGAGAAAAAGTAGATGTTTGAATTAATGATACTAATGTATAAAACTTTAATTTAAAAAAAACCCCAATGTTTTAAGAAGAAACAAAAGAATGTGTTTTCAAGTGATAATTTACTTCAAAATACAAAATACTCAGAAATCAGATTCTGTAAGACTGGATATGTGGAGATTTGTTGCAATTTATCTCCAAATGGTTAACTCATGAATGTATACAAATCATTCCAAAAACCAATGTATTTCCAATGCGTGTGGTCAACAACTATGCAAGTAACCATGGAAATATCTGTTGAAAGTAAGAGTGGACAACTCTGAATGCTAATATAAAGTATAAAATAAAAAATTAAAGATTCATTGGAAAGAGTAGTCTTAAGAATAAATTTGCATATAAATCAGTATCAGCTTTGATACTCATACATGAATAAGTCCATAAATAAATTCAGAAGTGAGAATCATTGCTGACAAAAGATCTAAAATAGGATCCATATTTTAGGAGGTATATTGAAATGATGGCATTTCAGTCTGTTAGTCGTCTCTGGATGCTTAGAATTCAAGGAGCTTTTAGAAACAGTAAATATCCTGAGCACTAGATAATGTAAATCAACGAGCATATGTTTTTTTTCTTTTTATATCTGATGAAAATAACAGCAAAATTTTTCACCTGGTGGACAAAAAACTTACTATTTAAATGAAAGTCAGAAATTTCTCATCCCTGTAAATCAAGCTTGAATGGTTGTACCTGTACATTACACAATTAATCCACTTGTCCTGAAAAGACCATAGAATGCAATGCCTGGATCTTTATCTTTGAAGAGGCAAGGCCCTTTTTTCATTTTGAAAGAGAAGCTTCCATTAGAAAAATCTTAAAGTGCATGCAAGTATTTTGTAGGGGCGCCCAGGCCATTACCAGGGTCTAAAAGAGATCATGGCATGCATATCTCTAGCCTTGGATGATCTTCATCTACTACCATGTTACTGTTCCAAATTTCAATCCCGTTTTTCTCGAGTCCCCCACCTTGAATGATCTTGTTTGACCTAAATGATGGACGACCCTCATAAAGAAAGGGTCTAGAAGACACTCATCTCCTTTGATAATGTGAACTTACGAGAAGTTTCCATCGGAGTATTTGCCGAACGGCAGCAGGATAAGAGTAATAAGGACCATGATGGGTTTGACGAAGCAGAACTGAAGAGTGGACTGTTTACAGAAGCGAAGGAAGCCGATTGAATAGGTTCTGCCTTGAAGACAACAGGTACAACAGAACCAACTGGTGGGTCTGAGGAAAGATTATAACAGACGAATAGATGGAAATATTAAAATAAATGCAGTTAAATTATCAAAATCCTCTCCCTTCACTAGCAAGTCAGTCCAAAATCCATCAGCAGGGTCCAGAAGTACAAGTCTGTGCAAGTCTCGTGCATATTCAAACTTCTGGAACCAAGTTGGTCCCAACCATATTGAGTTGTATGTGTGCGCGATTCTGTTTTTTCAAACACTTTAGTTTAACACTTCTATCTCGATCCAAAGTGTAAATTTTGTCTCAATGTTACATGTAGTTAGATCAAACAAATTATTTGTATTATAAAGAAACTGTTGGTTTTTACTACAAATTGCAATGGGTATTTTTATTTTCAAGAATTGAGTAACAAATAGAAATGAATAAGATTTGATTGCATAGAAAAGTATAGCCTTTGCTCGAGTTGTTTTCTCAATGTCGATATGTGGGAGACTTGCACAGTCTATTGACTCATCAAGTTATTCCATTCAGAGAAACTGTTTTAAGTTTCTTGTATTGCCCCATTTCACCTGACGTCATCACCCTTGATCAATCTTGATTGCCCCATTTTGGGAGTTACATTTCCTGTGTGTTACTGTGCAGGGTCCATTTATACATGTTATATGTAATTAGGCAACGCACAAATACATGTAGACAAGCACCATGCATATTTCCATGCAATTTTACCCCCATAGTGGCAAACGGCAGCAGCGTGTGACATGGTCTATTTTTTTAAAGGGAGGGGGAAACCAAAATGAACATAAATTAAAAGTTTAATGGCAAAGACAAAATAGACCCCTTACATACATGAACGCGAATGATGTCACAACATCACATGCGTCGAAAGAAGAGGCCTCATTGGTTGACAGTTTGTATAATTAAAGACATAATGTACACGGACGTGGCCATTACCACTGGGGTGAATGCAAGCGGTTTGTACCATAGCTACTTTGAGTTATTACAGTTCTTTTTGTACTGCATAGTAGAAGGACTATCTGGGAAGGTTTGAGGTTACCAGAGATGAGATTTGAGGAATGTGAAAACTCCTGAAAAATTGGTTTGCAGCTTGGGTTCCCCCTACCAGATGATATGGTTCAGGACGATTACAGACTCACAAAACTAATGTAAAAGTATAGGTTTGGATACACTGTGGACTATTTCTCTCTCCCTTTGGTAATTGCTTTAATGCTTCTTTATAAAAAGAAAATGTGAAGGTTCATGGAGATGTTAAGAAAATCCTGAAATCAGGAAAAATCCTGAGAAATCACACACCTGGGTATAATACCTGGGAAGTGTTGTGGCCAAGCAGTCTAGTGCACTAGACTCAAATCATTACATGTATGTTGTCAGATTGGATTGATGCCAGTTGTGACACCTGTACCCTTGAGCAAGACTCTTAATCTTTTGTATCAGACATAAAGCTTTTGATAATTCCTTCAAGTCACTAAAACAGATTTGACTAAAACCCGCTTCACACTTCACGCGAATTGTGAAAGAGAAGCGAATTGCCTTGCGTCACAACTGGAAAATAGTGCATAACAGCATCATGTAATTCATTTCGCTTTCGCTTTCATGTGAAGTATAAACCAGGCTTAGGAGGAGACTTACGTAATAGCTTTGCCTCTAATCTCTGACATGATTGAACTCTCTCCACCCAGGTACTCATAGCAAAGACTCAAAAAGTTGTAGATTACAAAAGCTGTAATGCAAATAAAACAAGACATCATTAGTTTAATGAGGAGTTGATAATGAAGTGTGTCATGTACGTAAATGTCTGCTGACAGTTACAGGATTCAAGCTTGCCTTTGATTACCAACCAAGCATGCTCAGTGGTCTAGCCTACCACCCTTTTTGGGAGTCAAATTCAGCCTCGCTACCATGGGCAGCGCGCCGTATCGATACCTCTCGTCGCTAAACCCCTGGAAGGAAACACTGAAAATCAATGCTGATTGGCCAGCCAAAATGTACTGCTTTGTGGGCACTGTTGTTAAAAAAACATTCAAACGCTTGTAGGGCGCTTGTCGGTCGCTTAGTACGCGCGTGTAGAAATGCACGTATTTCGACGCAATACGTTTCAAATGAATCATGTTTTTACATGGTCACCCTAAACTGCATACAGTTGGACGAATCACAAGATCGAAAAAGAATGAGAGGGGCCAGTTGCTCCATGACTTGATGCGTCCTTTGACAGCGCGCTCTGCGTAGTCTCTAAAACACAGAATGGATCAACCATTGGATTAAAATATCCAATATATTTGGATATTTTAAAGTCACACTTCCAGGGGTTACAATCGAGCAAGGCATTCTGGGAAAGAAAACAAAATGGCGCGTCGAGATCGTACACCACTGGGAACGAGGTTGAGTCAAATTGGACCTAAAAATACTGGCAAGCAAGTAAACGCCATGTTGCCTAAACTGCACACTACACTTTATTAGCACACAGGGACATTAACTGCCAGATTGGCACAACCAATATTATTGTGATGATGACGTCAGGTGAATTGGGTTAACAGAATGCCGGTGTCGTGGGTCTGAATCCCAGTCGTGTAGTTTGTGGAGTTTGTTCCTGTAGGACTCACGAAGCACAGAGTATGCAGTATTTATCACACAACAGTGTAAGGTCATAAAATCAAAACTATGATATACACCATGTACATGTAGGATACACCTTGTATTTTGTTGCTCACTTCTTTCTTGCTTGTACATAATTCCCTTTTGGTTAAGGACATATAAAAAATAACTGAAAAATCTGCATGTTGTTGTTATTGTTGTTGTTGGTTTTTGTTTGTTTGTTTGTTTTTTGTTTTTTGTTTTTTTTTGGGGGGGGAGAATTTGCCTTTTTCCTCCCCTAATGTATTAAGCAGGCACGATATTAAACCGATTAAACCCTTGAAAAGAAGCAGGAGAATCTTATTGATTCAAGGGCTGACCTACATGGTACAGGCTTTTATAGACTTTTTCAAACTAGGCTATTTAATAATAGTCTTACTGATATTCTTAGGGCAGAGAAATTGGAAATCAGATTACAATAGGACAGATATCAGGCCTGGTATTGAGGAAGCCAGTAAATACTGCTGTGCATTAGTATGTATTGTAATTGTATTCTACACCAAATAATTCACTTTTAAACAGGCACTGGCGACAATGTAAGGCCGACTTACATTCTACATGCTATGTATGGTACAAGATGCTTTTCTTTTGGTTTAATGAGGGCAAAATAATACTAAAAGAAAAAAGCAAATCATTTACACAGGAAGAATATAATGCCTGCATTAAAGACGTGTGGTACATACATGTACTAAACTTGTTGTGTACAGTATCTGTTTAGCATGCTCCTGGCATGCACAGTTTGACAAAATATCATAAGGAAAGTGCCAGGAACAGCAGACTTTGTACCGTATGGCAACAACAGATTGTAGACGTTACAACATTGTGGCTTCGTGAGACCTACATTACCTGACCTCAATTATGGTTACATGCCAAAAATTATACCGATTGCGACAAATGACCTGGTTTAAATGCATCTACTGCCAAAGCTCCCATCTACTCTCCATGAACATGAAGGAACTAATATTCAGCAAATCCGATACCATTAATAAGCTCAAGCAATAATCAAATATTCAGGGCACATATGTATATAATTACATAAGCCTTGCATAACAGGCTTTTATCAATCGTAATATCTACACACAGGGGTGAAACTGTGAGTCATTTCTGAAACATTATTAAGGAGGTACATGTACATTAAAATGGTAGCATTTCCACCTTGTTGGTAACCCCATGAGTTATAGAAATGAAACTACCGTAATTTCCTGCGTATAAGACGCGTCTTATCCGACTTTCAATAGCACAAAAACATCACTGCGCCTTAACCGGTGCACCTTATCTGGTGACGCTCGAGATCAAAGTGATCATCACACCGTCGTGCGATGATTTCTTTACATTGTACTTGTAGTCGCATTTTTATTCCTGACAATGCTGCAATCAGTCTCAATAATGCCGTCAACCATCAACTGTTGACGTAGGACAACTCAGTGCTCAACTCTCCAGACACTGTGGCCGTATTTTCATTCCGACAATGCCGCAATGTGTTGATCCCCCCTTTGTGGCTTCGTTTCCCTTGTACATAGTGATCATGTTTTCATTCCAACAATGCCGCAATGTGTTGATCCCCCCTTTGTGGCCGCGTTTTCGTTCCAATAATGCCGTCAATACAAACGTGCGTAATGCCTATCAAGCTTTCTTTATGGCCGTTTTTTCATTCCAAAAATGCTGCAATCAGAATTACCTTTAAGCGTTTGGCACACGCATTCACCCAACCTCTATTGTGTGCATGTTGATAGTGTTCTACCTCCATGGTTTATTGTAAAACATCTTCAAAGTGTGCTTTAGCCTTTTACCTAATATTTTGAATAATGTGAAGTTCCGATGTTTTTTTGAAAGAAACAAATAATAATAATACAAAAGGCCTAGGCCTTGTAAGAATTCATTCACCGCATTTTGGTGTTGCTCAAAGGGGGTGTGCTTTGGTTTTTTCTGCAAGACTGAAGATGAAGATTCTTTCCACCAGCCGCCTGACATTTAACTTCAAATAAATTTGAAGTGTCCAACAAAACCAACCGTCCTTTTCAGGATGCCCAAACGAGAAAAGAGATGGTTCATGTGTCTGTTTCGTTTATTTTATTAGTAAGATATCAAATAACTTTGATGATATTGAAAACAAAACTAACAAGAGACACAATGTCTTCAAAAATATGTTATGATTGTGATTAACAAATTTGTTTTTCTAAAAAAGAACTACAGCAAAAACCCTGATATATATGTTACATCTCCCTCAGAGTGGCAGGAGATTCTTTTCGTATGGTAGCGCCCTCTGTTGAATCCACTCCCTTCAGCCCATGTGACACACTGGAGAAATAATCTCCTATACCGCGTAGGATTACAAAAAAGCCATCTTGACGTTATGTATCATGTACCGTAGTATTGAACGGTACACCGTTTCAGACAGCCTGCGGGGACATCGTTTCTGGCAGCTGATTGGGCCATGCTACATTAACAGGATCGCAAACATGAACAGCATTGGCTGAACGGATGGTTGGTATCAGTTTTCATTGGTCTTCTCTACATGCGTCCAGTACATGTAATGCATGTGGTTACGGTTTATTCACGCATTACATAGCATGATGCTTTAAGGCAACAAAATGACCCTTTGTGGCGACACGGTCTTCTGTGTGTGGTCAAAGGCGCGCCTTGTACAGCGGTGCGCCTTATACGTTGAACCTCATATTTTTTTTTGTGATTTGGGGGACTGCGCCTTATACACCGCGCGCCTTATACGCCTTATTGTGAAATGGAACAGCATCCTCAGGGCTGGGGAAGTACATGTGTTTGTATAATTACAGGGAATAATCTGAAGAAAAACAAATTTTAAAACATTGAATAAGGGAATAAAAGCGTGGAGACAAGGTCTTAAACAGCCACGACCATACAAGATTTTAAAAACAAACATTCAAGACTGAGTCATCACTCTCTTATTCCCAATCATAACTATACCATTCCATTAAAAACATCAAAAACCTTTAAAAGTTAAGAACAAATCTTAATGTTTAGCTTCAGCTTGCCTCGACTCTGCATTGAATTTCTTTCCATGTTGAGTGCTAAGTAGCTCTTCGTGTGTGCAAGTTTCAAACTTGCCCGCTTAAAATTCAAACTACTGTACATGTACATGTATCTTACAAGCGAGTTTGAAACTTGCAGTAAGCCAAACATGCGACCTACCAGCTTTAATTGGGTTGTGAAATTTGCACGCTCTGCACAATCATCTGACGGCGCCCTCTTTTGACTATATTTCCTCAGGCCAGGTTTATATTTCACATTTAAACATGGCCACATGATCTCCTCTCAGTCAATCAGATTGAACAAAAACTGTCCCAAGTATTTATGAAAACATTTTAAGTGTCATTTGGTACAAACTAGGTTTCATTATCTGTGTTAAGGGTGTTCATTTAAATATTTTTGAGAAACAAAAAGTTGTTACTTTATTTCTTCCAAGTTCCAATCTTTATGGAATTCTATTCAGTGTTTTACTTATAATGAGTAATTCGAAGAACTCTCTACTGCTTTATTTTGTGTGATATTGAAGGCCGCAGATCAGCTAAATGTACACTGGATGTTTTTCCTTTAATAATAATAATAACTTTCGATTTATATAGCGCATAATAATTAACACTTACTTCTCTAAGCGCTTTACAATAGTGCCCTGTACATTGGGCCAAAATATGAACTGGAATAAAAGAATTCCTCATCCATCATATCAGAATAATATTCTAAGTATTGATGCCTAGTAATAATTCATCTTGAAGACATTCTCCTTCAGATGGGATAACCACAATGAAGACTCCATTCCACCACTCCATCTTTAAATATTGAGCATAATTGGATTCAGTTCCCAGGATAAGTCATTTAACTGGCAAATACTAGGCACAATCCAAACATCACAGTAAACAGATTCTGTAGGCTACATGTCCAGGCTGTGTACAGCCAGGAGCTATCCAGTTATTACATTGTACACAGCGCTATACCTGAATGTGAGATGTACCTGGGTTGTCAGTCAGTCGGTTATGCAAACACATAGTCCCAACATTGATTGCAATTCCACCAGTAAGTGTGTACACTGTGATCGATATTGATAATACGGGAAAAAACATTCATGACAAAAAAAATTGCTCCTGGGGTTACGGTAAGACCGTCTGCACATTCTTCCTGTCATCAGAAGATAGCCGAACTTCCATCTTCGCTGCCATGACCAATGTTTACATTAATAGCTTGAAATCAAACAGTGTACCATATCCCTTCATGATATTTGTGTGAAAAATGGTGGAATCGGAATGATTTTATGTTATTATGTACTCTTCCCAAAAAACAGGTCTGGTCCATTCCTTTTTGACATTTTCTTCTTGGTTCTCTGGGAAAACAAGAGAATTGGAATAAAGGTGTCCTTCAGAAAAATATTGTCTGCCAATTCTTTTGACAAGACTGAGAATTTTTGGAAACTTTTTCTGTTTATCCCTTTTTGTTGTCAAGAAAACTTGGAATAAAGTTATTCTTTGCAAAACAATTGGACCAGGGTTCATTTGAAGATGTCCACATACATACATGTAGTGTATAAAGTCAGTATGTAGAACATTACTGTAATTCTCTAGTCCATGCGGTTTGAATACACTGTCCATACCACATGAGGTACTTCATTAGTTTTCCTTTGATTGTAAATGACCATTCACAGCATGAACAATGCACAGCGTTTTACTACACGTACATGTACAGTGTATGCATTCAGGATACAGGGTTGACATTCACCTCGTGTACACTACATATCGTCAGACCTTCATTTTTAAGGACTGCGAGTGTAATCACTCTCCTCTGCACTCCCTAACCCTGTCTAAGGAGTGCCTTAAACAAAAATATTGATTAAAAAAAGGAGAGGTAATAAACCACTTAAGGATACGTGTAACTGACTGAGTAAATTTTAAATAATTTTGGGTTGAACAAAGACAAACTTAATGGAGAGGGACCTCTGAATTAAGGTTCCGGCGCTCTACATGCTGAGCTATCTAGCCCTAATGTTGGCTGTCCCCCCTATGTTTTTTATTACTACAGGAAATAACCTATCGATGTGGCTTTTATTTATTTTATTTTTTTGTTTATTCGAAATTTGTTTGTTTTTTAATTTTTTGTTGGTCTATTAAAAAAAAGCACCCTAACCATGCTAACAGGCCGATTTACATTACAAATGAACAAACAGCAAAAAAATACAACAAGATATAAATAGTAAAAAGCGGTGAGTAAAAAGCGGTAAATAAACACACAAAAAGCACCACTGGGAACACACTCAAGCAGACAAAGAAGAATGCAGACAATACCCAACAAAGACGAAGTCATCCAAGTATCAAGGACTCTTGCTTTGATCGTGTAACAAAATTAACAATCCACCAATCTAAGCCTTTAATCTGGTGTATTGCAGGTGTACATTACTGATTTTAAAAATAGATCCTACCCATGGAATATGTAAATTGCACATCACGTAGGCACTAACACTATTGGTGGGCAAAATGGGGGAACATCACACCTTTTTGAATGAGGCTGATGGTGGCGTGACGCACATTTGTATCTGCCTAGTGCAAAACTCTATGACGTTTCCAACCGATAGTGTCTGTATGCATGTGTGAATGTACAATGTAATTAGCATTTAATGAGCAGTCAGATTTTATAAAGTCATGCTTTAATTTTACTTTTAAGACTAATGTGAAATAAAGGATCGAGGAAGTTAAATACTGAACTCATACTTCTCTTAAAAATAAAGGACTGTATTGTTGTTGTTCAGTTGTTGTGCATTATTGTACAGTATGGAGTGGTTCACATAAAAAGCAGCTTGTTATTATCATTTTTTGACACTACACATCAGCAAATTGTTTCTGTTGGTTATGCTGTGACCATAGCAACAGACCATATGCCAGCAGTCCGGCACTGACTTTTGCATCACAATTACATCTATCGGAAGAAACCACACCAGATGTCCTTTCAATCTACACAAGTGCCCGTTTCGTTGTAATTCATACATGTACAATGCACATGAAGCAATTCACCAAGTGTTTTATCCACAATATCAAGAATGTGCAGTACAATATGCCCACATGTTCATGTACAAGAAGTTACTTCCCCTTTGTAGACATGCAGCTTTGTTTTTGCAGATAAGAAAACAAAATAATTTGTGTTTAACCATAAGCCAACATGTGTTAAGCACTGTTTACTCAGTACGTACCCCCCCCCTCCCCTCTGAGTCCTGTGGGAAAAAAATCCATGCATATTTAATACTCTGGTCTTGAGTATACATGTACAGTGCTCAACACCCATCAGTCAAGGGTTAAACACAAATTTATCACGTTGTTTATCCCTGATGTCAATTTAACATCTACATTGTAAATGCACTGGTATAAAAAAAAATCAATAAATGGAGAAAAGTCTGCAAAGCATACGTGTACATATTGTTGTGTGGTAGTTTTCTACGGCATTAAAAAAAGCCAAATCAGCTGATTAGCTGACAACATTGCCAGGGCTTGAATTTTGGGGAAAAATCCAGAGGACCGTAGGGCTTGTACATTACATGCAGCTCAAAATGTTTACTGACCAGAATTTGTGTACATGTAGGGCCTACTCCCGGCAAGTGTGGTTTTGATGCATGTAAACATTCACTGCATGAACATACCGTCTACCGCAGGATAACATTCCACAAATATTCATGACACAAAACCAAATGTATTAATGAATAGTACATAGGTTTACAGTAATCCATCAAGAGATTGTAACAATGCCTACAGGTTCATGTACCTACATGTCTTCAATCCATCCCTAATCTCTACCCATCTCTGTACATTTGTTGTTACTGAGAGCAGATGTCCAATTTAAATGCCATCATGCATATTTCACTGTAAATGTCTTTACCCCATTTGAACTCAACACCTGCGGTCTGCACTTTACTACACATACATTCCTGTACAAGACACAAGGCTTCTTGAATCATCACTTTGGTTGGGATTTGTAGTAAGTCACTTTAAAAAATAGTATGTTGTTTAAAAAAAACACTAGACTGCAGGGCTTGTTTCAGTTGATAGGATGGCTCTTTGCTAAGATTACTGGACTACATGTAGGGACCAGTGGTCCAGTGGGTATTTCGAGCCCTGGCTTGGACATGTTGGACAGGCAAACTGGTCGAGTGGGGACATTTAATGTTCTAATCTACATGTTAGAGGGAAATTTGTTTCCATAATAAATAATAATAACAACTAGTTTATAAAGTGCTTTCTACGGGCGTCTCAAAGCGCTTTTCAATATTTATTTTCAGACAGGTTTTTGAAGTTTTTGAATTTTGAGACCCATTTATGTAACACCTTGTAAGGATTTACAAGGTGCTGCGGCGCATTCAGCAGCCACTGCCAGAAACACAGGGACAAACCCATTCTCTTAGCGATAAGTGTCACTGGGTTCTTTTACGTGCATTACTAACACACAGGACCAACGGCTTTACGTTCCATCCGAAGGACGAAGCAATAATGGTTAAATGTCTCGCTTAAGGACACAAGTGTCAAGACCGGGACTCTAACCCACACCCCGCCGATCAGAAACATCTGGATTATTAATTCCATCACCAAGTTTTTTATTGTTAATAAAAAGGAATACTTATAATGAAATATACAAAGTGGACATATTTTATGAATAGACAACAAGGAAAAAACGACTCACGCTATGTCCTTTCATTTGGAATGTTTACAATTGAAAAACAAAGCATCATCAATGCTTTTTTTAAATAGTATTTCAGAAATATTTTTATAATAAAACTATCATTTTATGAAGGCTCCAGATCAAAAGTCTCTCCCCTTATAAGCTTTGGCTTTTTGAGTTATAGCCTCCATTGTTGGTTATCATTGCTTAGAAAAAAATGCATTTCTTCACTCAGTCTTAAAAAAAAAATAGCTCTGTTTATTCAATTCGATTGTTTTTGTTTGTTTTTGTTTTTCAATTAAACATTCATGTCATCCTCCTTGAAAGTACATAAGGAAAATACATACAGTACATTACTTGCAATTTTATCCAGAATATCAAACTTCCTATAATTCTGCACTAAATGATACAAAAAATTCATCTGCAAGTCAAAGAAGTACTAACTGTATTAATTTATGCCCTTTCTTTGAAACTCTGTACTCCTGTGAAAATGATGTCAATTACGGACAAGCTACATTCTGTACAAGCCAGAGACAAGTCCACTGAATAACATTAAGTGCATGCTGAGTTCATTTCACAGCCACTTAATTTTCACACATGTTCATGTTTACTCAGCTTGTAGAAATTAATAATGCATAAAATGGTTGCTTCGCAAGTATTGATCCCACAAGTGGACAAGTCCGGTTCATTGATATTAAGTGAGGCTAAAACAAATAACAGCTTCTGATCTATCCACACGGCAAATACCAATCCTCTTGAAATAAAACTCTCCAATCAAAATTTACATGTATGACATGTATGAACATGTACCTCTGCACACGTACAACATGAATTACTTCAGGATGTACACATACAGTGGTGTATGTTACATGATCTAATCCATTTTGGGTTGAACAAAGAAAAATTGACTCTGGGACCTCCAGATTAACATGCTGGCGCTCTACTAACTGAGCTACCTAACCCTAATGTTGCCGTTCTCTCTATGTTGTCAATATCTTCGTTCAGACACACCAGTCAGAAGCCATTCAAATTAGAACTGCCTTATAACCAAGTTTTCGATACAACCTGGGAAGCGGCAGCAGATGGATCACCTTTGAAGCAGATGCAACTTTTTATTTCAAGAATCAAGTAATAAACCACAAGGGAAACTGACTGGGTAAATTTGACATAAATTTTGGTTGAACAAATAAAAATTGACCGGAGAGGGACTTGAACCTGTGACCTCTGGATGAACATGTTAGCGCTCTACAAACTGAGCTACACGTATCTAGCCCTAATGTTGAGCTAATCCAACAACTTACATGTATGGTTACAATTTAAAAGAGATTGTGTAACTTTCTTCCAGAAAGCCTACTTGTTATAAAGATGGTAATGGTAGTACGCATCCTGCAAAATTATTTCGTCTGAAGTGTCCGCTTTGGTTAGAAGTCAATAAAAGTACATGTGTGTATGTCTAAAAATTGAATCTCCAAAGATTGACTGTAGGCAACACTTTGAAATTTGTGTGGTGTCTGTTTGAATTCTTTGGTTGGTACCCTCTAAACGTGGATGGATTTGACGTTCTTTATGAAAATATTGTGACAGTTTTTTTCTCTTTTCTCATTTAAGTAGACACTGTGTTCAACTGAGACTACACTGTAGGTGACTCTGACTGCACCTTTCTTGATAATTGTGTCTATAAATCAGCATTTAATTACATTGACAAAAAACAACCACGACCCTGCCTTAGAATCTGAATGCTACATCAGTACATCCTTGCATTTGATGCCAATAAAGATTGTCTTGAACCCGTTTTTTTTCTTCTTTCTCTTTTAAAGGTTGCATCCCTGATGGTAATCCCCTTACAGCAGCTTCTCAGGTTGAATCACAACCCAGGCATATCTGGCTATGCAGCAGTATACAGTTGCCCTCCGGCAAAGATATTGACAAAATAGGAAGGCTGCCAACATAAGGCTAGATAACTAAGTTGGTAGAGCACTTGCACGTACATCCAAAGGTTGCAGGTTCAAATCCTGCTATAATCATTTCCAATCTCATTGATGATGTTGTGCACACCCTTTACTAAACTGTCCCCCCCACACACACACACACAATTCTGCTTGCCCATATCAAATCAAATGGTATTTTCTCAGGACAAACCTTTTGATTAAATAATGTTGTTGAAAACTAGAGGAAAACTAGAGGATTCAAACAAAGTTGCTTTTCCAAATATGAAGTATCTATAACAGATAATAACACCTTTAATAAGACACCAAATCCTGTTACCTTACGTTGAGCTAAATGCATACATGATGTACATTGTAAGTAGCAAGGTACATTATTTAGAATGAATGTGAGACAGATGTCAAAGATTCAGTGTCCGTAAGATCCATAATCAGTTCAAAAAACCATGTCGACACGCTGACTTCATCTAATCAGAATCAATGGTCTGAAAGTGGCTCCATTCCACAAGGAGGAAACGATTTATAGACAGACGACTAAACTTCTAAGGGACTGCGTCACATTGACAATATTCAGCAATAAGGACATAAGGACAGATTGCGCGGAAGACTTGGGGGTAATATTTAGAAGAAGAAGAACAAAATCAGTATGCTTCCCGGAAGAGATCAAATGTCAAGAGGTGAAGTCATGGGATGAGAATATTCCAGCGTGAGAAAGTGACAAGTGTTTTCAAATTAACACTGCTGAATAGATGAGCTTTGTACTGAAGGATGACATAGACTCAAACTGTACACTTGCAGTGCATGCCGAGTCAAGTCAGGAATACTAATCAATCTGACCAAACAGCACTGTCTAATTTAACATGTTTAAGGAACAATGTAGGATCACGATTCTTTGAAGTATCACGCACAAATAATTTAGTCTGACCAAATCTCAAGTTCTCAATGAAGCAACTAGGAATCATTATGTATGATGAATGGCATCAGCAATTAATCACTAGACCCCTTGCCAACGAGGTCACAAGCCCAAAACAGCGCCCTCAAAGAGGTCAATGAAGACCTATCATTGGCTGAGAGTTGTGCACGGCGTGTACACGCTTCCACTGTCTGACCTCAATGCAAGGGGTCTCTACACTTATCCATTAAGCCCTGCCTACCAACTACCAACTGTCTATCAACGACACCCATGTGGGTAGCGCGTGCAACACTTGTGTCTTGCTCTGCTCTACACCCCACACAAACAAGACAAGACGCAGCAATCCAGATGGCAGAAACTAGTTACATTTTTGCAACAGGATTTAAATGTGTCTAACTTTTGTCAGAAATTTAGGTGCATGTTCTCTGTTATGATTGGTCACTACATTGAGGGGTGGAGCTCTATGAACTAACTCTAGGTCATGTACATGTAGGTTGATTATTTAACCACTGTTAAGTGTAAAGTTGTGTGTGTACAATGTATCTCTTCAATGGAAATATTTCCTTGATATAATGTTTTTATGAGAGAAGAATTAAGACCAAATCAAAAGATTCTTAAAAAGCCCTTGACAATTCTCCACATTGGTACAGATATTAAACGTAAGTTATATATATTCTGTGAATCATTTAACATTTGCTGAATTTGTATTTCACCAAAGTCCTTCAAACCCATGGGGTAGAACCCAGCATGTAATTTTGTTAGAGGTTGTAACTTTGTACCTTAGAATGCTACTCAAGTTTTTAATGAAAAACAGCATGGGTGGACAGGGACAATAGACCAAAATGTGCAGGAACGAAAATGAAGGGCATAATCATCAGTGTCAATAACTGAACCACACATCCCACTGGCTGCCAACATGACATATCATGAATTGGTTTGCATCTCCATGGTCTATCGTCCATTGATTTTCCTAATTAGCAAATTGGATGTTTGCGTCGTCAATTACGTCTACATGGCGCAAACAAATTACTCCATGTGACGGATTTTGGTTCAATCAATTAAATATATTATTTAAATAAAAGTCTAGGCATGGTAAATATTGACCCTTTTAGGTAAATTAAAATAATAAATTAACCTTCCTTCTCTCGGAAAATTTTCTGGTGTGTTTCCAACCATTGGAAAACATTCCACTGCACAGGTTGAATATAGTGGCAGAACTGTTTCCAGAACCTGTGTTCGAGGAGAGTTGCAGAATTAAACAAGTGGTAACCTGAGGTAACTACAGGTTGAACCCTGGATAACCCTGGAAAACCTCACAAAACCTCGAGGATTTGGGCCAATATACAAACAAATAAAAATAAATAAATAACAAATTGTTATTGATTATTGATTGATTGATTGATTTTTTATTTCTTATTTCTTTTTGGGAGAGGGGAACTTGAGATCAAATTCACAAAAATCATCAAAATAACACCATTTAGAATGCCCCATATTGCACAGACATGACAGAAGGGCATTCAAAACCATAGATAAACACCAGCCTATTCGGTCAAAATTTCAAAAAGTTGAGTCCAGAATATGCGCGACAGCTTTATGAAAATGGGAAAAGGTTGCATACAAGCCCAAATAGTACGCACCTAAAGTACTTTTATAAGCACTATTTGTAAACTCTGCGAAGCTTGTAAATGTTGCTCTGCTAAACAGCCTTAGGATATTCTCCAGGATTCAACCCTGGTTGACTCGTTAAACAGTAATACATTCTCACCTTCATAAATATCTCTGACACTGTCAAAATACACGTAGTAATGATCCTGACTGAAGAAAAGTAGACTGAGCCAGGAATCAAAAGCGTAAATAGGAATGATGAAGAGAATGCGAATAATCCATCGCTGCTCCCCTGGGCAGGTGTAGTGCCGTAAATGCTTGTATATCTGCATCATGGGGAAAGAAGAAGAAGGAAACAAAAATTACACCTTGATCAAATTACGGCTAATGTTTCAAAGATGCTTTTAGTGGGTATCCATGATGGGGGGGGGGGGCCCTAAAGGCATATTTAGATCAATGTATCGGGGCTTGAAGTTTCACAAAGTTAGACATAATGTAAAGCCATTCAAGGTTGGATGGGAATACATGTACATTGTACAAAAGCAATTAACATCAACTAAGCAGTGGAAAGGTCTGTACATGTATGTAACTTTTATGCAAGTGTAATAAAGTGTGAATGTAGCAAAGGATGATCTTCTCAGTTTTTGGAAGTATTATTAAATTGAGGCGTGTCGTGGCTGAGCGATTAAGAGCACTGGACTCAAGCTCTGGTGTTTCTGATCAGCAGAGTGTGGGTTTGAGTCCCGGTCGTGGCACTTGTGTCCTTGAGCAAGATACTTTACCAGTGACTTTGTCCTTCGGATGGGACATTAAGCCCTAGGTCCTATGTACTGGTGGTAGTGCACGTTAAAGAACCCACACACAACACTTATCATGGAACAGCAGGGGTCAATCCCGCTGTTCCTGGTTCACATCCTAGCAAGCACCCTTACAGGTTACCCTCTCAGGCTTGTAATTGTGAGCTACAGTGATTAAAGTTCACTTATGAGGCATTTCTTGGTTTCATTACCAGAAATAAAATAGTAATAACAGTGTTGGTCATGTAATTACACAGTCATTCTGTAGTGTGTCACATACACACATTAAAAGCCCAATTTAATGGCACTGCTTCCCACAGAATTCTGCACTTAGGACGCCCTGCAAACAGGTAAAGGGCATTACATGTAATTCCATTTAGTTGTTAATGCAAAAATTCACAGTAGGCAGCCATGAAATTGGCCCAGTTGTACACAGCTCGTATAGGGCCTACAACATACATTATGTCAGCGTGATACAGAATCACAACAAGATTCTAAAATAGGACTCTCCAGGATCTGTCTGCTTGTTTACAGGAAATCAGAATGTGAACACTTTTTTATGTTTTTATTTTTTGTTTCCGGACAGTAACATTTGACTTCATCCCTTGATGTTTATTTGTATCTCTGACCAAGGACAACTGACAAACCAACAGCTCATGCAGTTTACTTCAGTAAACACATTCGGAAAATTTCCAACGAAACGAGATTTGAATTGGAAATTTTTGAACAACAATTTTTACAATCATGTATTTTTCAGTATCACTTTGTGTATCACGTCTCTCGCTTAACATGTTTTAAGCAAAACAAAATGTATTTAATTTTTAACAACTGTTTAGCCTACATATGAAACAAAACCTGACGCATATTTCGTTCAAGTCCCCCTACAGTATGGTTTTATCATGGCTTGTTCCTTGTCATCTCAGATTAAACCATAAAAACTAAAGATTATTAAAAGATAATGCTTCATTCCTGATCATAGTATTAAGGCTTTACATGTATTTACATATGCATAGACTATGACACACACACAGGCATACTTTGACATGGGATGTTAAGTAGGAAAAGGACTGCCATATGCTGTGTTTTCTCATGATCGCTCCACTTGGGGGGTTTTTCTACTCCGTTATTTTGAAGTTGTGCCTGAAGCTACAGTTAGGGCAGCCTTTCGCATGTATTTTAATATTGCAGACCGGTTTTTCGCACGGTCTGCTTTGGTATTCGGCACATGTTGTGATTCACTCTGGAGTGGTGTACATGTACTATGTAGGCCTATACAGCCCAGGTGAAGCAGTGATCCTGGATGGTTTTCTATGCACAAGGAACTGCTAGAAATGGAAGAATCCACCATATGCTCGCCAAGATTCCTTCACTTTATTAGTAGTACAATATGAATATCACAGTTGGGCAATCAGCTGGAAGATATCGACTCATATCAAGCCATCCATCTTAATTAAAAAACCTGCATGAACATGATGTCAAGTCAACATCCGTACTCGATACACAGGTGTATGTTATTAAATGTGCATTATAGTGAATAACAGGGAAATTCTTGAAAACTATGCAGGCTTTTCCCTTGTGCTTAGGCTTTTCTTTAAAGCAGCCTGCTGGGTGCAGTAAACTGTGCTTTTTGCTAGACCAGAGAAGTGTTTAGTAGCCTGAGATAAATAACAAGGAGAAATGTTCAAATAAGTAGCATCTTTTCAAAAGGACATATTTGGCGCTTGGGTTAGAGATTCAACAGGAATTTTAAAAATAATAATAATTTATGCAAGTTCGCCCCAAACTTGGTAAGGGGCTAAAAGAAGAAAACATTTAAGATAAAAATAACTCAGGGGAGCTGAAGGTAGGAATTGAAAATTACTCTTAAAACAGTCTAGATTGTAGGATGGAAGGAAACATGCACCAGGCAAGGAGTTCCAGAGAGATGCAGGACATGAAATAGAGCCGTTGGGATGGCTCTTTTTTCTTTTTATCTCAGCAAATAAGCAAGAGTGAATGGGTGAGAACAACCAAAAAGCCTCTTGAAAAAGGTTTTAAAAATAACTAATAAATAGAGGAATGTTGATAATAATTTTGTATCTTGTTTGATGATGCCGATGGATTGGACATGGTGATGTATGCATAGTAACAACAGCTGCTGAGAAAAAAAACCTTGGGGTTTTCAAGAAAACCTGATTAACCTCAGACTCAGAATATAATTTTGTAAATAATCACCCAACACAATGTCCTTATAAATAACACACATAATTTGACAATTTGACATAAGTTGGAATTCCTTGCTAAAAACATTTTAGCTTTTAAAACAAAGTGATTAAAAAAATGTTAAATTTAACTGTGATAATACATACATGTAGGCCTTACTATGTACAGTATTGCACACGTAGTGCAATATGTAACAATTTTCTTATGGATTATAACTAACTGAGCACACAAAATGTAATTACAGAGCGCTATGATTATTGTATTGATCCACTGTAAAGTGTTTACCTTAGCATAGAAAACGGTGTCCTTTCACACAAGAATAAAAACAGAGTCTAGCTAAGTACTAAAACAATGTCTATGGGCAATTCCAGAGTTATGTTACATTGACCACAGACTAGCAAGGCTCAAACTTCAAGTAAAACTTGACACTAGTGCTTCAAGTACATTCTGAACTTTTATTGAACTGGAAATTTAATGTATAGATACTGTACACAGCCAACATAGTTCATGGCTATTTACATGAACATGTCCCCGTACATGCCAAAAGCCAAGTAGGTATCAGGTGCACAAACTGTACATAATATTATGTACAAGTGTTATCAAATGTTATATTAAAAAGTATTGTGGGATCAATGCGGTTTTGCAACCTCGTACAACGAAGTGCACACATACATGTGTACACATGATCATTATAGTTCGGTCACAGTAAACTGGGACCAACATGGATCTATTCAAGCACAATACCGACTGCCGTGGGCGTGGCGAACTGCAGTTGTGCAGCGCGTAACGTTTTCCGGAAAATAGTGCTACCGCCCTGGACAAGGCAAGGCCCGAACCACAGTAATATTTTATCCTATCTTTTTTTCACATATTGTATAATTGTCACTTGCTGAGTATTACTACTAGGCAGAGGCTCAAATTCGAAAGCCTAAACCATAATTGCATGTAAATTAGTCTCAAAAGGTTATTTGTTTAACATGAGTTGCAGGAAAACAACAAATACAAAAACTGCCAGACTTGTTCGGTTAGTAATGTAACCCCAATAAAATAACTGGACTTGGTCTAGTGGACCAGTGGGAATTGCAATCCCTGATAGACTGTCTTAATCATTTTCTTGTTTAAATACGCTGGAATTTGCCTACACAAATTTTGGATGCATTTACAGTCACAAAAATCCTTTGAACAGGAAACTTTGAAATTGGTAATATTTCTGGTCACTTGTCAGCTTGTGTTGTTTCATTGAGTGTGGAATTGCCCTTATTATAAGGTTCCTGTAGTAATGCATCAATATAATTGCCTCTAAAAAGGTAAAGCCACTGTGAATGTTTTGCGGCCCAATTTCACAGTGCCAGTGAGCAAACAATTCCTGCCTGCATTTCTTATCGACTTAGCATAATTTCTTACCAAAGGCAAAAGGCGTGCTTGCTGGCGATAACTTCATCAGCAAGTGTGTGATGCATCAACACAAATATTGTCAATCCAAATGTAAAAATCAGTCATATCCTCTTGTCCATTTATGAAACATTTTTTTTGCTTGAACAAATGCTTGTTTCTGCTTTAGTAAGCAGGCACAAATACTTGCCTACCAGTAAACAACCTTAAAAGTAAAGAGATTTGCAAATGATGTTCATGCATGTCATGTACACTATGACATTTGTAAGTATTGGGAACTGTGAAAGCTGCAGTTTCCAAGTTGCCATCTAAAACAAAAGCAAATTAATATTGCAAAGATTTTGCAAGGCAAATATTATATTTATGCTAACAGAAAATGAAAACCAAACTTGGAGACACTCGACACTGTGTGGTATTATTACTGTTTTCTCAACAATATTTGCTCCAATAAAGGGCCATTCAGAATATTCAATTTTTAAAAGTTGCAATCTTTTTTAAAATTTGATTTGACCAACCACACACCCAAAATTGCACTTTTTAAAACTTTGGCAGACTACCCTATTACCCTTTACACCAAAGAACAAAGTAAACCTAATGCCTCAAATGAAGCAGTGCATGTACACATGTAATTCCAGCTCAGGAGATTTTAATGGCTTTTCCTGGCCTCCAGCAGGCAACTTTGTATGGGAAAGTACATGTAATGTAAATTTAAAGTATAAAATAATGTTATTTAATACAGTATGCTTGTTTCCTTTCTGGCTAGATATTTACTTTTTTGTTATTCACTCATTTATAAAAGGGAGACCGCCAACATAGGGATAGATAGCTCAGTTGCTGGAGTGCCGGCAGGTCGATCCAGAGGTCGTTGGTTCAAATCCCTCTCTAGTCAATTTTTCTTTCGTTAACCCCAAATCAAACTCTTTATTATACATTAAAGTTCTGACAGAAAAATGGAAAATGAGTGAGAATTTTAATTCAAAATGGAAAAGTACAGTAGTTTGTAAATGAATTTCTTTTAAACTGATTCATAATACACTACAGTCGCAGATAAATACTATAGGTACCCGGCCCAGGAACCCACGCTTGTACTTTATCTTTAAGAGAACAAGGCCAAACTTTTCTTTTTGCAAAGGGCACTTTTGTTGGTAAACCTTCAAGTCTTAGACTTTTATCATTTAAGAGAAGCTTTGGAAGGAGTAGTACCAAGGTCAACAACACAGGGCAACATAGGCCATGGCCTCATCAGTGCCCTCCGTGCTAGCCCACCTTGTTGGGCTGTTATGGCTCTCTTTTAACATCAGTCTCATCATAGTTGCCATAAGACTGATGTTAAAAATAGAGAGACAATAGCCGAACAAGGTAGACTACACATGTACCTCTCCGTGCAATTCCTGGTCTGGGTACTTATCATGCATTCGACACAAAGTAATAATATAAGAATAATAGTAATAATATAGCAGCAGACTCATTCTTAGAAACATGTGTCCCAATCACTATTGTTTGGTTAAAAAGCAAGAAAGATGGGAAAAGCATATAATCATTAATTTTAACATCAATCCTCTGTTCATGACTAATTTTGGCACAGATTCGCATTGCATTGTGACCATCCTGACCATTCATGCCAACAAGTGTCATTAAATATTAATAAAATAGGATGTCAACTGCCAAACAACAACTAAAACTCACAGTATCCCAATTCATCATCATTTCTACAAGTTATAGTACAACATTAGAAAATATTACATGTTCAACTAAAAAGTATGCTACACACAGACTGAAGTTCTTTAATAGCACAACTTACCTGATGGCAAGTAATAAGAATTGCAGCCCAGGCAAAAACACCAGCGATTGCTTGTGCCGCTGCTGTCTGCAAAAAGATTCGAGAATAAGCTGGCACTTCTGTCGAGTTACTCCACGAGATTGTGGTGGCATTCTGGTCGAGAACAGTGTGTAAAAGCGTTGTCATTACATCCTTTGGCGATGTCGTTACCATGTTTATTACTGAAGCGGAACTACCTGGGGAGGTTGCCGGTGTATCGGGCGATTTTGTCGGTATCACTTCTGGACTCACGCCAGCTGACTGAGCGGTAACTGTTGTCACTGTGTTGAAAGTTGCGACAAGCACAGCCGCTGTCGACAAAATACTCGGTGATTCCTCCATTTTCAGTTTAAAAATACAACTCAAATTGTATCAAAAAGGAGTGTTTTACAAGTGGAATACATGTTAAAACCAGAAAACTCTGGAATAACTGTCAAAACGCGAAATTAATTGGTAACATCTGACCGTCACATCACCGGAATTAAACTAAAATAGTCTGCTAAATAATTGATCAGCAATTCAGGTCTGGCTTCGTATTCATTTCAACTAATACAAGCACACCATCAATGACGATGCCTTGGGGACCAGACTAAAAAAATACAAGTCGTTACTACGCAGGCGTAGTGTCATTTCAGTATCAGTTTCAATCGTGAATGTATAACTGTCACTTGTTATTTTTAGCTCTTGTAAACTAATTGAGCGCGTGATTAACTTTTTCGGAAAATTACATTCCTAAAAATAACAATCGGGGTAAATTCTTTGAAAAATCAGTTGTTGTATTAAAAAGAGGTGAAAATTAAGCCGTATAAAAATATGATCGAGTTCGAAGGGGCGCGGTTCTGGTTAGGTTCTTAACTATAGCTCCATGTTTCTGGTTCAGTCGGTAAATCTTATGACTGAATAGCCCACCAACTTCTAGATCTTGAGACTCGCATGACGTGGTTGTTAGATCTGACCTGATCAGTTGATCAAATTGAGAGACAAACAAGCTCTTCGATTTACATTGAAAATAAATCATACTTTGAAAATGGTTTTTATTTGGTGGCACTCGAGAGTAACCCTCGCCACATCAGTTCGCCTCATCGTTCTTGAATTGTTGGAATAAAAAGTATTTAAAAAACCCCAAAGCATATCAGTTTTCTACCTCCATGGTTCTAGGACCTTGTTTGAACCATAACCCTATCTGTTTGTAAAAGACACAGGGCCTGCATTTGTCCCCCTTCAAATAATTCCAAAAAAATAAATTTACTTATAAACAGGCCTGGAATTTCATCTTCGAGCGGGCAAGGCCATTTTCATTTTGCAAAGGGCACTTACCTTAGAAGCTCTTAAAGTCTATGGGAACCTTTTGAAGGGGCATCAATGCCAAGACCCGGGGGCAACTGAGGCCATGGCCTCTGTGGCCTACTGACCTCCATGTAAATCCAGGCCTGCTTGAAGTGAAAGTAAATGATTGATTTTTGGAAGAGTAAATTAATGTCCATCATGTAATTTTCATCTAAAACCAACCTGTGAAAAAGTCATCACATTCAATGGTCAAATTTTGCTTTGCAGGGATTTTGTGAATATTCATATCATTCCTTTTTTGATTGTGACAAACAAAGCAAGCAATTGTGATTTGTGAAGTCTTTAAATGTTATTTCCTCAATTTTCCCTGATTCTCATTACTCAATAATGTTATCAATGCTGTAACTTGATTTATACCTGTATCCTGCAGTTTGAATTTAACCCAACCCCTACAGAGTGCAAATGTTACTTTCCCCCCATTTTCCAGTAACCAACTGTTCTATTAGCACAAAGATTCAACCCAAAAAGTGGATCTATCCACAATTACATTGAAGTATCTCAAGAACATTTTATCACCATTTTAAAACCACAAATTATTTAAAAAACATTTTTTAGCCTGAAAATTTGCTATTTCAGGTCATCCAAAAGTTACATCTAATTATTGTAACTGAAAGTGGGTAGGGCTGTGTTGGCAGCACTGTTGTACAAACCCCAACACAACATTAAAGAACGGAAAAACACAAACTTCACACCAAATTTCCTTTGTTAGACATTTACAAGGTGATTTTTTTTTATTACAATTCAACAAAAAAGAAAATTGTCATTGTAACCCCCAAATATTGGCTATATTCAACCACATCTTGTTCACCCCAATCGATTGTTTGTTTTGATTTGTTTTGTCTATAACATTATAACTTCACTTATTTACAATTTACCATACAAATATCAACTGAACAAAATAAGCATTTCAACGGATAAACTTATGACACTCCCATTCAACTCAAAAATCACATACTGTTAAACAGCTTTCTTAACTAATAATACCAAATGTGCAATAAAAAATACCAACCTGATCTAAAGATAATATGAAATATATACATATACATACATAGACATGTATATATATATACATGTATATGGGAACCAACCTGCTTTTCTACTGTGCTTTTTCTGCTTTAAATATTTGCACCTTGTTTCTTCTTCTTTTTATTTTTAGTTTTAATAGATACTTATTTTTTAGAGATAATTATAAAGTGATGTTTACAAGAAACTGTAATTTGGGGGTCTGTTTATGGGAAGGAAAGAACACAAATTTGGAACAGGGAAATGTCCTTGGACAAAAGAATGATTGTTGTCTACATGTACATAACTGTAATTATTATTATTATTTTTTTTCCAAGACGCGTTTTATCAAAAAATGATCAGCAGATGTTTGAGATCTGTTTATTTCTAAGACACCAACATACCAAGAGTTATTACTCAAAAAGATGGGTACTCCTACCCAATGCATGAATTTATACAACCATTTGATAATGAGGGATTTGTACTTTCCCTTTGAACTACTTCTGGGTTACTCTTTACTGCTTTGGTGATCAAATTCAGAAGAACACAAAGAATCTGAAGCACATTTGTTTTCCTTAATGTTAACTCTGTGTGAAGTAAAGCAATACCAACATGTTATATTGCACGCCTACTCAAAAAAGCTCTGCAGTAGCAGCTGTCTTAAGGAAACACTTAAATGAAAAGATAAAACATCACTATTCCAAATAGACGAAGATTAAAATTAGAGTTGTTCACTTCCACTTTCTGTTTAAAGACTGAATAAACTCCAATCGATGAAACAAATTTACGATTAAAATTTGACACATGTTCACCTCTATATCCTCTGCCAGCCATTTTGAATGTACTTTGATGAACGCCATGGGCGGCAACAATACACAAATAAATAGCCTAGGCCCAGTTAACTGCAACTGCTTAACCACGAAAGTTAGCTAGGCACTTAACAATTCTGCTTACCAGATAAGGTTACCTACCAGCCAAAGTAGTATGTCAAGTGTACTGTTAGTGACTATGGTTACCCGCATGTTTTAAAGCAGTATTTGAAACTAAAGCAGCTTATGATATGAGGTTTTGGTGCGTGCAGCAAGGTCCATCAGCTAGAACAAAGTTAATTTCATTCTCTACTGATCAAAGGGTCCTGTCATACAAGATAATTCACAGGAAACCAGTTCCCGGGGGAGGGGGGGGGGTGTAACCCTTTAAAATTACAATGTTCTTATCATTTCCTTGGGGATGGTAAAGATACTGTTAGAAAAAACACCTCTTGTGCTCCCTTTGCTTGCTGTGGATTTGAATGGTTGCTTCCAAGCTGCCTGAAACAAACTTAGCAAGTGTGACCCAGTCCTGCCAGCTTTTGAAACAATGTTCCCATTGCTGAAATTGAAGTTCAAAGGTACATGTCTACACAGAGTATTCCACTTGTAGCATAATGCTCATGTCCATGGTTATGAAATGTACAATTTATCTAATAATTTAAAATTTTAAACAGCATTCAAGTCCATTGTTACAGAAACCTCCTCTTCTTGTACGAGTCTTCTTCAGAGATTAAAGAAAGCATTGATCATTACTATGACACACGGTCTGAGTAGGTGATGGCAATGCAGCTTATCAAACAAGTAAATACAATTTTAAAAGCCGCCGCTATGACAAACTGTTAAATGTTATTGAAAATGAGATAAATGTCAGGCAAAAAGCACAGTGTTTTTTGCAAGTGCAAAATCTAGCACAAATATCATGACTAAAATGTAATTAGTTAATCAGTTAAATTGGTGATTAAGTTCAAATCTGGGCGCCCTTCACAACAATTTCCAATGTTGTGCAACATGCATGGAGTATCCAGTTAATGCCGTGTTCGAATTGACGACTACGGATACGGCTAGGACTGGATTGCCTCATCATTATGCCTTGAAGTATAGAACCTCCATAGCAACATCCTTAGCAACAGTCGTAGTCATAGCCGCCAATTCAGATACGGCCTAATATAGCGCAAGCCTTGGGTTGAAAATGGAAATAGTCGGGTCCCTTTCCAGTGTGATGTCCCTTGCATTTACAGATAATAATTAACACAAGCAACCTGACAAAGACAGCCTTATCA
Source organism: Pisaster brevispinus (assembly GCA_023634235.1). Lineage (NCBI taxonomy): Eukaryota > Metazoa > Echinodermata > Asteroidea > Forcipulatida > Asteriidae > Pisaster > Pisaster brevispinus. The sequence goes on from JAMKCF010000022.1 coordinate 3,757,217, forward strand.
TGTTTAAGGTCAACAAAGATTTTGACAAGGATATCTGGTCATGCGAAAATCAAATGAAATATTGGTTACATTATTTTCTTAAACTATGTCCACCCAACTAGTTTATATGAAAGATCAATCTTACTATCGGTTTATGCAATTATAAATATCATATGGACTTAATAAAAAATAAGTAATGCAAGTTGTCAGCTTGGCCCAATTTCACGTCTCTGTTTACAGTGGAATTATGCACTAATGGTCCATAGATTCACGCACATTTCGGGGCTCCATAAGCACAGAATTCTGCGACTAGAAGTGCCATGAAATTGGGCACTGTTCATAGAATGAGACATAACTTTTCAAGATCGCTGCTTACCATAAAGTGATTACGCTTTAGAGCTTTGAAAGAAAAAACCTCAGAAGAAACCCGACCGTGGTTTGCAAACAAACACAAAATGGTACTAATCAATCAAACTAATTTGCCAAATTTTGCAATGCCATTCTTGGGGAAAAAAGCAACTAAAATGATACAGTGTATTCGTTATCATTTTCGGTGAGATCCAAAAACCAGATAGAATACATCTACGAGGGAAAAGCTCTGGCCATGGACCAACTGGTAATCATCCACTCCCCTCCCCCTATTTTTTCTTGCAATCTTGGGTCGTGGCAGTCACTCAAAGTAAGCACACAGATTTTTCCCCAAACCCCACTTTTTTTAAACAAAATAAACTGGTACATGTGGGTATTTTCAAATGATCTACACAGTATACAGACTGACGATTACAGATTATCTGTGAATAACTTTTCATTTTGGCAAAAAAAAAAAAAAAAATAAAAATTATGGCTCAAAGTTCATACACACAAATTTTAAGATCCAATAGGACAAATGGAGAGAAGTTAAATAGTAAAATGACAGATATGGACCTATCTACAAAGTATTCACAAAACAGCTCCATCCTGGACCACTAAAATACAAAGCTTTGGTAGGCTGGATTTGAGCCTGTAACAGCTCGACTGGCACCCCTATTCCATTCAATACTCCTGACAAATTATCCAAACACCTATTTTCCATAAATGGATACCCTCTCTTTGGCCAATGAATACAATCTATTTGATATTTTCTAGGAAGGTTTCCTACTTCCACCCATCGTCCCCCAACATTCCCAAGTTTTAGGAAGGGCTCTAGAGAAGACCTTCCAACCTTTGCCGTCTTTCCTAAATAATCGGCCCATTGCATTTAAACACAAAGAAAACATCCTCACTTCATTAACATGTGGATCAAAACTTACATAAAGAAACCTTTGATTAAAGGTGTTATACAGGGTTGGTAGAGCTGACTAAATAGTCGCAAAAAAGGGGTTCTAGTATGCATTTCGTAATCAGTAAGCTTTCAGACTAAAACTAAACAAGGATGATTTGTATCCTTACCAATCCTGTACAATACCTTTACAAAACAAACAAAATGAGCTCTTGAGGGAAGATGATATTCATAGCGTAAAGCCTAGCATCTGACCTTTCACTTGTGAAACAAACTTTGACCTTTCCACAGGACAAATCTTTATAAACATAGCCATTGGTGTTGATGGTTATTTCAGCCAATGACAACAGCTTTGAATTTATTCTCCTACTAGTTAGGGACCTACATATACATGTTTAATTATCAACAAAATAGTTACATAATACTGTACTCCATCAAAGTTTCCCGTTTTATCCAAAACAAATTACTCCCAAAATGTTCCAACCATGTAGTGGGAAAAGTCATTAAGGTGTGGGTTCCAATCTTGAGACAGACACTTGACTATATATGCTTCACTTGACCCGGAGTAATGGGTACCTGTGAGAGCAGAGATTGTCCTTGTGATTGATCCAGCTTGATGCAACATCCCTGTTGGACACCGGCGCGATATAAATGACCATTCTTACTATTATTATTCTTATTTCACAACTCACAAGAGATATTTCCTTGGCTTTACAGTAAACCTCTCCAGATTAGAATGTTGATACCGCCAACTTTTTTCAGGACTAACACAACTTGCATTAAAGGTTTTTTGTGGAGTAACCCTCAAGCCTCCCAAGTAGTTACACTGGCGATCATTCAACCTCTGTGAATCATAGGATGGGGGGGGGGGGGGTCTTGGCTGGGTCACAACAAGCCAACAAAAAAAGAGTCGAAAGGAGATCAAAGTAACATTTGTTTCTTGGGACAGACGGAGGTTGGAGAGTCAGAATATTTATCTACAGGAATCGACACTCTCTCGGGGACAAAAACCTTTATCATAGAGGGCACTCTAACATCATGATTTAAGCGCAGAAATACAGAGAGCCTGCAAGTCAGGTAATGTTCAAGATTTCTGTTAACAAAATACACACACAATGGATTGTTTCAGAGAGAATGAACAAACGTTTACCAAATGAGCCATATGCGAGTTGAATTGTAATGATTTCTAGTACACTGACTTGTCTTGCACTTTTAAAAGCTCAATCTCAATTCCTCAGACTAATAAAATTGTGGTTACATCAATTACATGGTTCCAGACAATCTTTTGCATAGCAACCTCTAACTCACCTCATGGCACACATTTATTAGGAAAATGTGTACGGAGGTGTTTGACGTCCCAGTTGTAACTATGCAAAAACTTGCCCCCAATAAGTATGCGACAAATTAACACTGGATCTAGTCTGAGGAAATTAAATTGAGGATTCACTTGTGGGGGTAGAGGTACAATGCACTTTACATGACAAACAAAGTTTCCAAGCATTGTAGACATTTATAAATATTTCAAAAGTCCTCTGAGCAAGTGTTACTTTTGAGTGCCATTCCTCTTAAGAGAGAATCTTTCACAAGATTATTTAAAATCTTACCCAAGACAAATGAAGGCGCAATTAATTATAGCATCAACAATTCATGAGTTTGTGTTATTAATATTAGTATTATTATTACAACTTTTTTTTTTACAGAATTAAGTCCACCAAATTGACTAATAATGTGTATCTGACCTCATAGAATGAATACATGGCATGAATAACAGCTAACTGACCCCTGCACCAACATCACCTGTGGCTACTGTCTGCCGGGCTGGTCATTTTGGGAGTCAAGTTTAACGTAAAAATATGGCCAGCTGTGTCGCCTAAAATGCCCACCACACTGTATTACACATTGGAACATTGACTTCCAAAACGGCGCAAACAAGATTTATTGTGATGAAAATGTTAGGTGCTTTGGGTCAATAAATGAACAAATCTGCCTCGCTTTGCCCTTCCACTCACCACCATCCAATTGCACTTCAACAGCTCAAATACAACTATAAAAACCAATGACGATTTTCTTTGTTTATCCATTTTTGATTTGTTTACACGACTTGTAGTAGCTTTGTACATTATCAGTGAGCTCCAACTTCTAGCACTAAATCCAAGGCAATTTTATACATCAGTTGAACATTACTAAAGGAAACAGCTGATGGTACAGACATCTGAGTGTCAATCAACCAGGAATGGATTCGGAAAAAGCTCCATCTCGACAGTTTCTGACATCACGAGATAGGGATTGTAGAGCGTTGCTGCTGATCTGAACTAGGTCTCAACTTAGACATTCCTTTTGTTAATCATGAGCTTCATAGCCCCATACTGAATTTAGAAAAACAACGGCTACTTTCCAACATTTATAAAGGTACACACAGAGGCCTTACCGATCAGAGAAGAGACAAAGTGGGTTCCAATAAGAACTAGCAGTAACAGTTTATCAATCAGTATGTTCTGATCATTTGCAAGACGGCTTGAGTTTTGGAGTAGGATCGAGGGTACGTTCTCGAACAAGACTTCATTTCAGAGGAAAATATTCCACAAAACAGTCTGGTAATTATGAAATTGTGACCTGGGATGTTTGCTTCTATGTGCACCTTTATAGCCCTGAAGCTACCACTGTACTATATTTTCCCAAACCTGAATCCAATTATGGAAAGCCTCTTCCAAATTCGACTTGTATCAGATACACAGTTTAAGAGATTGAATTTTCCTTGGGGGAAAAAACCAAAAACAAAGAAACTTCATCTACTGGATTAAAAAATCCTTGGTAATAATTATCATATAGGATAAAATGCAACTTTCTAAATGACTGATTTAAAGTCGCTGCCACCTCCTACCGGCAGTGTTGGGGAGGGAGGGATGGAGAAGCTTAGAGTAATAGATTCGCTAGTTCAAGATCTTGATGGCTTTCTCAAAGTAGTTAAACCGAGGTTTCTTGTTCTTGTTCATGTGGTCTAGGCCGAGCCAGGGCTTCGGCTGTGGTGTGCCAGCTGTAAAAGATGATCAAAAGGAAGTTATTGTAAGACAGCTGGCCTGGAATTACACGGAGCCCCATGGAGGTCATGGCCTATGTTGCCCCAATCTTAGCATTGGTGCCCCTTCAAAAGTTCCCGTAGACTTTAAGGTTTTCCAACGGAAATGCCTTTTGCCAAATGAAAATGGCCTTGTCCTCTAAAAGATGAAATTCCAGGCCTGAGAGGGCATCAAGGGCCCTTTCTTAATAGGGCGCTACAGACTCTAGAGGGATGACGAGACTGTGTCATCATGATCAAAGCAGGCCTGTGGCTGTACATGGAATTATGAACTCTCACCCATTTACTGCCTGTGCACGGCCTCCATCAGTATCAAATCTATGGAGAGCACACGCGTGAGTGCGCGTGTGAGCGTGCAGTAACTGGGCGAGGGTTCATAATTCCATGTACAGACATAGGCCTGCTTTGATCATGACGACACGACCCCTTGCAGGAGTAAGGTGCAAAATATTTGAGAAGGTTAATCGCAGATCATCCGACTTACCGCTGTGTGTTTGTGACTGGAAATCCTTCAAACTAACTTTGACATCACCCTCTGTAATAAAAAAGAACAAATTCATTTTAAAAGCATTCAAATAAGGGTACCTTAAATCAAGTTTTTTTTTTGCATCTTAAAATCTTGTTCGCATATCTGTGTAACCCTCAGTGTTGCGACTAGAATTTGGTTACCTGCTGTTTATAAATAAATATGACTGAAACTGGGACCATAAATTAATTTTGTTAGATATAATAACATCATAGAAATATGTAACTCTGATCAAATTAAGACATTACCTTCTGAAATATACGTCGGCCTTCCCATGACAACTATTGCAAATTTGATCTGAAAGTTGAAATACAAACTTTAAATTTAAAAAAGGGATAACACTGGTAGAAAGGTGTCCAGAATATTCAAATGGGGACTGGGAAAACAATTAAGCACTTGTATGTTTTGCTATAAATCAAAATGAGAAAAGAAAGACACAAAAAACAAACATTACAGGGATGTGATTTACTGGAAGCAAAACACAAAGAGGCCATGATAAGAAGAGGGTTTGCGAGGATGAATCCCCTCCCATTCTACAGTACCACAAATAAAGAACTTGGGCAGTGGTGCTGGGCTTGATTTCACAAACAGCTTGGACTGATATCAAGATATATTATCAATGGCCATCTACAACTCCATCTCAAGATGAACCGTAATGCTTTGTGAAGTAGAGCCCTGGGGTCTCTCTAATTGGTTTATAAGGATGAACCCACCTCAACTTCCTAGGTTTAAACCTCATGATTAGTTTACCAACACCCTTCTGGAGGTACAAGGAGCTTGTTCAAAAAACAATTCCATCATCAGGAAAAATCTAAATAAACAATAATAATTATGCAGATTTCTTACTTTTTCTAACTCCTTTTCTGAGATATCCAGAATTTCTCGCAGTCGTTCCTTGACATCAGAGAAAGATTCTCCCTGGAAATTGCAACAGAAATATTTTTTAAATGTGAAATATATTGACTACATTCCATTCAAATAAAACAGTATTGTATATGCATAGGTTATGTTTACAATGTAAACACACGATTGTGGTTGTACAGGTGTTGTGAAAAAAATATGGTTTGCTGCAACACTATGTAAACAATCCAATGAGTTATGGTGGTTCTGGAAAGAGCTGGTGGTGTAGAGAGATTATTTACTTGGTGTCTCTTCCAAGCTAAGCTTCTGGAAGTGTGTTTTGTCCCTACCAAGCAAAGTTTCAAATCCTACTCAAGGTGATGTATCAGACTATTTTGGAGGTATGCATGAGTCTTGCAGAATGGCAACTGACAAAAAAGTAGGGCACTTAGTACACGCTTGTGACACAATACACTTCAAATGAATCGTGTTTTTACATGGAGTCACTAAACTGCATACAGTTAGACGCATCACAAGATCAAAAAAGAACAAGAGGGGACCAGTTGCTCATGCGTCTTTTGACAGCACGCTCTGCATATGTCTGTAACACCGATTCGATCAACCACGGAAGTAATTAAAATATCCAATATATTTGGTTGTGGATATTTCAAAGTCACACTTCCAGGGGGGTTATAATCGAGCAAGGCATTCTGGGAAAGAAAAACAAATGGCGCGGCGAGATTGTATACCACTGAGAACGAGGTTGGCATAGACCCTTTGCATATGACATCACAAGTTCAAACAACGCCCTCATTGAGGTCAAAGGAAGACTTTTTCTTTGTTAACTCGCAGACAAAAGTAACAATTACCTCTTTGATTCTTAGAACAAACGGAGTACCAAACGTGCTGAATAGGTCTTTATGGTAGTGGGCCGTATAAACCAACATTTCATTATCGCTTAGCTCCAGTTGATCTGCGGGAATCTCCTACAAGTGAGTACAGAACACAATAATCAATGTTAACTAATCACAATTTAATTTCTCTAATGTTGTTGTTGTACCCCCACACCTCATACCATTGTCCCCCATCTGGGCCTGATTTCATGATCCTGCTTACCGTAACTGAAAAGGAAGCATACAAATCTACACTTAAAGTACATGTAAGCGTATTTCACAGGTTAGCAAGAATATTTTGGTTGTGCCCGTGCATGCATTACATTATTAACTCTTCAGAGACCATTTATTTCTGTATAATCATCACAATATACCCATAGCTACTATTGATGCTTCTTTCTTTTTCTTCTTTTTTTCCCCCAATACAAACGCCTAAAAAACCAATATGCAACAGAAACAATGTGTCTTTTTTTTACAAATGTAAATGGTATGTCAATACAGGAAACATTGGAAGATGTCAATTCTGGACATGACTGTCACTGTGACCTCTTTATACAGGCATGAGAATATACGATGACAAAAAATCCGGAAAAATTTAACGCTACAAATTGCATGTCCGGATTTTGGGCAAGTCCGGAATTTTTGCGTGTCCGGAATTTGGGCAAGTTTACCCAGGCAGCAAGTTTACCCAGGCGTCAGCGTCGCACTCGGTGAGCCCCTCTGCATTAGGGACCATACGTAGGATCGAGGATTTATTAATAGGAGGACAATACTTATGAAATCATAACAGTGCTAGACGTGTTTTGTCTTAAAAGGCTCAAAATAAAATGATATTCGGAACTTACTTCCACGAAAATAAATGATTATGAACGGAGCAGTCATACTTTTGACAAAAGTTTTGTTACAAATTTTGATTTTTGGGGGGTCTTTTTACCTGTGATAGTGTATAATTGTCTTAAGTGTTCTCCCCCTTTGGCCATTGAAACTTGTTCTCCAAACACCTTTCTCCAAGATCCCGACAGTTTATAAACCATAGCATTTTGGAAAAATAATGTGAGACGTCAAACGTTAACGAATCTCCCCACACGTGTGTCGCACACTCAAGCTCAATTGTCTCGAAGTTTCTTCCAGGTCATAGTTCAACGCATAAAAATATCTCCAGCCGTAAAACACATTAAACGTATCTAAGAAATGGCACTTAAGCCTATGAAGGTGCGTACTGACGACTGGTAAAAAAAGTCTAACGATGCGCGCGCATCCAAAACACCGTGCGTTGTTGTCAGTAGACTTTTTAATGTCTCCACACATGTTCCTTTGCTGCAACAGTAAACAATTGTATAACATGTACGGTCAAACCGTACCATGAATGAAGTGGGGAAAGACTGAAAGAAGTCTACACATGAACGCGCTGCACATGGAAGAAACAAATCAATGCATATTGGGTCGGCCGGCCGCTGCCGGGCGGCAATTTATTACGAAGAAGCATGTCAAGGTAAATGAGTAAACTCCGAATTTCAAGACCAAGAAGAGGGATTAGCGAGATCCAAATGTATACCCCAACAACTCACCCCCCGATTTTTATATCAAATTCACATTGAACTCGGAGACCACATATTTTGAAGTGAAAAATCCGGAAATCCGGAAAAATCCGGAAGATTCTCATGCCTGTTTATATGAATGGAAGTGGGTCAAATCTTGCAGCTGTCTGCAGCTGCTATGGGCTCTCTAGTACATGCTTTTGGCTGCTATGGTCTTAACAGGGTTAAGCATGCTTCGCTTACACAGCTAGCGCAGAAATTCGACCCTAACCCTGTAAGCTGAGAAAGGCAAGCAGAGCAATGAAAGGTTTAAAATGCGGTTTAAGACCCAGTCACCACTCTTTTATTCCCATTCCTCAATAACCTTTCCATTAATAACATCCAAAAACCTTTAACAGTTGAGAACATATCTGAAAGTTTAGCCTCAGCACGCCTCGACTCCGATTTGAATTTCTATCCATGTTGAGTGCTAAGTAGCTCCTTGCGCTTAAGTATCTAAGTATCGCATGCAAGTTTCAAACTTAAGGGAGCTAAATATAGCACCTACCAACTTAAAATTGGGCCCTGAAATTTGCATGCTCCGCGCAATCATGATAGCACCCTCTTACGACTCAACTTCCTCAGGCCATGCTTAAACTCCCCATCGTGTTTATATCGCATGTTTAAACATGGCCATGTTATGTCCTCTCAACCAATCAGAATGGATAAACTGTCCCAGGTATTTATGAATGATAAATGAACTATGCCAGCCTGCTATATGATATCATGTGGTCAATGCATCTACACAGTATCTACCCAGGTGCATGGCTAGTTCTGTCATAGTTGCGCCATAATACACAACCAGAGCAGTTGAATGGTTTCAACTGGTTGGAAGAGTGACAACTGACCTCTATCCTGTAGGTTTTGGTGCCTGCTGGATTAAGTTGATCCAGAAGTGTTTCATCCTTGTGCTCTTGGTAGATCTTGTTGCTGATCACATCAAGTAATCTAAGAATTAAGAAGTAGATCAGTGATTATTTGCATGGGTATTAGATAGAACAGAAGAGCATTGTCTTTCAAAACCAGTTCAATCCTGTTCAAATAAACCATCATTTTCACTCTCATTTTGTCTTAACTAACCAGTTTCCAAATGACAACGAAGACTCCAGTCTCCTGAGGACAGTTCAAACACACTAGAAAACACGTTGAGAAATAAACCAACCAGATCTTTTCGGAATAACCACCTCTTCGAAAAAATGAATACTATCACTTACACTAACAAGATCAAGGTGCTTTACAACATTCCCCTTGTTCATCAGGCAACCAACTTACAAGCTTTCTCAACTCCCTGGGGAGCATGCAACCTCATGCTGCCTATATTAGCACTTATGGGTTGATAGATAGTTCCTGATAGACACTATCTTTATGGGCAACTTGGGTTTTGGCGTTGGGCAGCGTCAAGCATTCTAATTTGGTATTTACACATAAGACATAGTTGTGCTTTATCTGACCATAAAGATGGCTGACTGTACACTGTATGACATCAAATTGGAACTCTCTATAATCTAACATAATACTGTTTCAGCCCTAGCTGGTTCCCATTTATACACCTGGGATATAAGAAGCAACGTATGCTCAAGTGTCATGACCAGGACTTGAACCTACACTCCACTGACTAAGCCATCAAAACTCCAGTCTGATATGTCAGACCACTTGGCTATGACAGGCCATAAAGAGACCATTACATGGTTTACTAATGAGACCATCACAACAGAAATCAAAACTCCCTACAAACCCAGATGAGAACAAACTACCCTTTCTTTCCAGAGGAACCCCCCTCTCCCAAAAAGAGATCAAGACATGCGGAACCTTAAAGATCAACACACTTTGAGTTGCTGAATGTTATTACTGATGTATCGAGAACAAACCAAACATTGAGAATACTTTTTCAGAGCTACCGCCACTTCCCAAAAAAGACAATTACATGTGTACCCGTAAGATCGATCGCATATATCGAGGGAAAACGTTTACTAACTGAATGTTTCTAAAAGTGTAGTATGAGATACGCATACCTTAGTTTCCCTGTGCCTCTCTCAGACAGTTGAACATACTTCTTGGCTTCGGTTAGTAAGTCCTTCACAGTGTCTGTCTTGTTTGGATATAACACCAGCTCCTAAACCACAAGAATTTAAATATAACAGCATTCAGAAAACCATATCAATGAAACGCATCAACGTCTGAATTGCGTAGAGACCATGATTAAACGTCTCAAGGTTGGGTGATGTTGGGGGTGATGTTGGGGTGATGTTGGGGGTGATGTTGGGGGTGATGTTTGAGGTGATGTTGGGGGTGATGTTGGGGGTGATGTTGGGGGTGATGTTGGGGGTGATGTTGGGGGTGATGTTGGGATGATGTTGGGACCCTGACCAACGTCATTAGAGCTAGATCCGTGGACCTGCAACACTACTACATGGTTTTTAGTGTGTTTTTTTTATGTAGTTTGCAGGGTTTTGCTAAATATAATTTTCCTCAATTTGGACTTTGGTCACAACAGAGTTATCATAAACCATGAAAGAAAAATCCTCTTTGACTTTTTAAATGCCACTAACGGCCATTAGAATAGACCTACTTCCACCTAATAAGTCATAATATACCTTGTTTTCTTAAATTGACATTTTTCAAATGTTTTCCATGTTTAACAAACCATCTACATTTTTGGCCAAATGTCTGTTTCGTATGATTTGTAAAGATTTTCTAGAAATGTTCTCTAAAGTGTAGTCTTCTTGGTCTTAAACATTTCTCCTAGTGATTGAACATTCCACTCCTCTTCTTCTCACCTCTTCCTTGAGTTTGACATTGACCCAGATACACTTGAATTGTCTCTTGTTCTCCAACTCATTTATCTTGATGCTCAACTACGCAGGAGAAATAAATCAACGAGGTCAACTGTTGTCAGGTTCAATAACATTCAATGTAAGGAAAAAGTACAGGACTGGAAATCACCAAAAAGAAAACAGACTCGTACAAAACTGGAGTTCTTTTGAGAAAATCTGATGGCAAAGAGAGACAGAAGAAATAAATCCTGAAGCCTGAACCAGTACAATTGTTTCAGAAGCATGGTTGCAAAAAGTCTTGAAAAACTAAATTTCCAGACCAGACAATGAGCTTGTTTACATGACGTGCTGCAATGGAAAGATTACATGAAAAGTCCTACCTTCTGGTAATACAGCTTCTTGGGCTGTCTTGGTTTTAGCGTTGATAGCAAATCTCTAAGAGTTCCATCATATGTACAGCGTAGTGGGTGGCCAGGGCCATCTCTATGTCTGAAATAACCAACAATAGTTTGCCAAAGTTAAGCCATATCTGCCCAACTAAGGGATTTCCTCTTGAACACACAAGTTAAGAACAATAAGTGTACAGGTTTTCAGGCATTGCATGGTGAGCTATCAATTTATACTCAGTTTGCAGTAGCACCATATTTACTTCGCTGTGAAGATTTGTTCTTGAGAACTTGTCTTACTATTTATTCTACTGCCGCCGGGAATTCGGGAGACTACTTAGTTCTGAAAAGAACTGTCCAACTTGTTGAGTACTACCTGAGGAGGTAGGAAATCAGCCAGGACTAGTACTTCCACTTAGTTGATCGAGGAGACTTCTGGTTATTAACTTCACTGCCGCAGAGTGAGTTTCGACTAGCCTGCTCTAGCCATCGTCAGGAGACAGTGTTAGGCAGATGGAGACATATGGGAAAAAAACTGAAATCAGGACAATCCTGACAAATCCTGATTAGAACTCACCCTTGGCTTTTGAAGAATTGAAGAAGCATTGGATCGGTGTCTAATTGGTTTGCTACGGCCTTAGCAATCTGTACACAGACAGGCAGATAGAGAGAAACATGAAACATGAACCAATGTTGTCAACATTATTTATTTATTTATTTACACTGTTTATTTATTTATTTAAACTTACACTATTCATCCTAGGCCTAAAAATACCAGGTGTAGAGAAGACCATGAAGACATGTTCAGTTTTAGCTGAGGGAGGAAAACCGTAATTGGGGAAAAACCCACATAATCAGGTAGGGACTAAAAACCCAATCCATACGCAAGGCTCCAGTCCGTAGTGGGATTCCAGTTGACAGGCCAGAAAAGATTTCCTTATAACAGTTATGCAGTCAATGCTTCACAGAAACATCAATCAGTCAGACGCAGTCATCAAAGTTTGCCACAACTCATTCAAACAAAAAATTGATGACGATTTAAACAATGACCCAAACTTGGCACATAACAGACAACCAAATGTTCGGACTATTTGACAAGCAGGTTGGTATATTTGTCCTCATGCAAAAAGTGGACGTATTTGGAGTTACCAAAACCATTTCCATCAAATGCAAGCAAAACAATGAGATGGATTTAGGAGGGTTTGCAGTACTGAGGGATAACTAAGCAAGATTTTGACGTCTGAAAAATAAAAGAACGTTTTCGCCTAGCATGTTTGACCTGACCTGGAAGTAGTTCATCTTCTGGGATAAGACGAGCGTGAATCCTTGATCAGCTTGGTTGTTCTTATCCAGGAAAGTCACGTCTACTCGGTAGTAGAGATCCCTAAAGTAGTCTCTAGCAGTAGGCAGCTCATATTGTGAGTTGTCTGGATCATCCCTGAAATCAAGATGGAGAAAAATAAAATTGATCAAAAGATTCAATGGGAAAACAAGGGCTCACCTACATATCATCGATCACACCACAAACTGACGTACTGATTACAAATTTTAAAAATTGCCAAATCGTTTTTTGTACAAATTATTGAAATTTTTGTTACTGTTAAAATTATCAGGACCCTAAGAGGTTTCAGGACCTAACACACACATTTTCATAATTACATTAATTAGCATGATGAGACATAATCTATTTGATGAGCAAGTAAACCCAGATGTGTATTTTTCAAATCTTACCTATGTTGTACACATCAAAAAAAAAAAAAAAAAAACGAAAAAAACCCCAACTTATTTCTGGTCTTTACCTTTGGAAGACAATGATGTCACCATCCATCAACTCATCCAAAGCCTTGTCAAGTTGTAATGTCACGTCAGGAATCTTTACTGTTAGGTTAGGTTTGACCTCCTGAAATCAACACAACACAGGACTGTTATCATTCACTGTCTGATTGTGGGTTCCAATCTTACTCAGGTGCTTGTGGGTTTTTTGTTTTTTTTCTCAAATGACTCGACGTCACCACTCACGATAAATCTTGGTTGTGCCATTTGGGGAGTCCGTGCGGGGTGCATTTTAGGCAATGCGCACAGTCAGACTGGCACCCTATATCTTTACACATGGAACTGGACTCACAAAATGGCCGACCATGAGAAGACAATAGCCTTGTGCGACATGGGTGCAAGAGGTCAATACAGTGTTTATCATACATTGCTGATGGGCAACATCATCTGGATCTCTTCTCTTGACTTCAATTAGGATGACCAAATTACTTATTTTTAGCAAACTGTTTCAAAACCTTTTAAACAATACTGGAATGTATTCGATTATCCCAACTACTATGCTATTGCCTTCAAGAAAATGTGTTTTTGTTAGGGACACCCTCATAGTCATGACTGTCAGCCGAATGTCTGCAGAGTTTGCCAAATTTACAGAGCAAAGAGACTCCTAGATACTGAACTGGAATCCAGCCACTCAGCCATTACTGGCATCACAATAATTTTGTTATGTTAATTTGAACCCAGAGTACCCAGACTCCGCCTGCTCAATGGGAACCGGCCAACTGATTATCCTCTATTTGTCTGATAAGGATCACTGATCTTTAGCTGGTATCAAGTTACTCAGACAGTGATCTTGCTGTCTCTGAGAGAACCTCAAAAAAAATGTTTTATCAAATCAGACTAGCTGCAGCCAATCATGGAACAGTGTAGCCATTCTGCTGTTGCTGTTTTTACAAACCTCACAAGACAAGGAGCAAACCACATAATGATTTGACCTTCTTGTGTCTTCTTTAGAGTCGTAAAAATCTTGAAAATAAAATGCATGCGAACCTTGCTTTATACCCCTTCAATAAGGGAACTGTTGGGTTGCAATGCCCCAGTGGTACATTGTCAGCTCATGCTTCCAAGCTTTTTCAATAGATTCAGGCAGTTTCTTTTGTATTCGTTCGACCTTTTCGTTAATCTTAGGGTGCTGGTTAGGTTCAGGTTATTTGCCTGGGTTAATTTAAGCTTATTTGTTTGCTTAATTAAGTATTACATTTTGGTTTCATCTACCACTGACAATTGACAATTGATTTTGTAAAAAAGAAAGACGCTGGCAGAGTTGTCCTGCTCAACCCTGACCAAATCACTGACCCCTGTTGATTGACACCCCTTCTAGGATGTGTGGTATGGTCCAGCTTAGGATATCATGGCATATGAGCTGACCAGTGTGTATGATGTGGTTAAGACAATGGAAATATTGATATGTCAGCGTATGCTGACAGCCGCTCTCACTGCAGGGTAGACAAGAATATTTTTAGATATTTTTAGACTGACCTCATATAGGGCTAATGGAGTACTTGGTGGGAATCCTGCTTTCTTACACATTCCTGGTAGTAAGTCACCTGTCACACAAGCAAAGAACGTTAGAACGTTACAAACAGGGCTCAGTTAAGTGGAAAAAGTTTGTCAGCACTGGTAGAAAAATGGTGTCATGACTTTTTTGGGAATGGTTGAAAAAACTGACTGAATTCAACCTGTATGAACTACTTCAATCACAACACAGAGTCTCATCCTTGAAACCGATAGTCCATGGAATTTTGTAGCTCAAAGTATTGCCCAAATTGTGTGTTTTATGAGTCTGTTGGGTGATGCTCAGCCATGACGATATGACTTATGACATCACATGTTTACAAAGTATTGAGAATGTTGAAGTTGTTGAATTCTGAATTGGAGATTGACTTACTGATCTTGGTGCTGATGGGTGCGTAGATGAGACCACAGAAGGATATTCTCTTGAGTTTGGGATCGTACATCTTGAGAAATAGTAAGACGTCACCTGAAGAGGACGGAAAAAGAGGTGAGAGATAAAAACTGTTACCTTAAGAGGATGTTTGTAAGGCAAAGAAGTCTCTCCAGTCACCATTTGGGAGAAGGGAGTGTAGTAGGAGTGTATAATCAGTTTGCGGCAATATAATAATCAGTTTGCGGTGTAAGGTAGGGATGGGGTAAAGAAGGGATGGGGTAAAGTAGGGTAGGGGTAAAGTAGAGACCAGGTAAGGTAGGGATGGTGTAAGGTAGGGAAGGGGTAAGGTAGGGAAGAGTAAGGTAGAGATGTGGTAAGGTAGGGAAGGGGTAAGGTAGGGAAGGGGTAAGGTAGGGAAGGGGTAAGGTAGGGAAGGGGTAAGGTAGGGAAGGGGTAAGGTAGGGAAAGGGTAAAGTATAGACCAGGTAAGGTAGGGATGGTGTAAGGTAGGGAAGTAGTAAGGTAGGGAATGGGGTAATAGGTAGTGACATTCTACTGACATACAATTGTACTTACATTCCTTATCAAAACTGCGCAACCTTATAGGGTATTCTGCTTGTTGTATCTCTAGGAAGACCGTCCATACAGTATCACCATTAGCTATGTCATGTATCTATGAGCAAAGAAAAAAGAACATCAATTCTTCCAACTGTCAATGCAGCGAAATGACAGGTTTGCTCACAATCCAAACAGAACCAGCTATGGGGTAGCCTGGTATTACAATGAAGTGATCTTGTTCTTTGCTATCTGTTTAACCAGACAAAGGCTGGAGTCCAAGCAACACGTCCAGATGCCCCTCTGACTACCACTATTTAAATCTCACCGTTTTGCTTGAATCGTCAAAGTCCAGCACTGTAGGTCTATAGGTTTGATTACTTCGGTTGATGAACGGCCATATTCTCATCTGGTCTTCAGGGTAACCCATGGCTTCCGACAACTTCGTCATGACTTCGGGATACGTTTCTGTTTTTAATAGACGGAATTCCCTGCATGGAATCAACCACAACGCAATCAATACAAGCAAACTTTTCCAGCTAGGAAGATTCCCTCTGACAGACAAAATTTAATTTCTTACAGATGAAAGAAATAAGGACAAGAAAAATACCAGCTTATTAAACTTTTTTAAAAATATGCATACTTCAAACTGGAATTGTTCTCTTGGCAATCAGTAACATGTAATAATTGCCTTAGGAATAAAGAATACTTTGGTTGACCCATAGTAACAAGAGGTGTGATACAAACCTGTATCACACGGTCCATATCACACCCTGCAAATTGCCCCGATCTAACTCCGCGTATCACGCTATTTTAAGCTAAGTTACGCAAAATGTACAGTTAAGGTTGCTTGAGGATTCGTAATCACACGCACCCACATGGAATACAAAAAATCTAGAGAGCCTGTGTCCCATATCAAACTCGCCTTTGGTCTGATTGGATATGGGATGGAGAAGCGCTATATTTCTCATTATTCCACTCATGCTCGAGTCGTAACTAATATTGTTTTGATTTTACGCTTCAACTGGTATGCGATAAGCACTGTACAGCACTGAGGATACAGTGCTCAGCACACAGCGGTGCAAAACAACTGACCTAAATTTCATTTTGTCGTAGTCACAGAGGTCGTTGCCTTGGTGACCATACAAATCGTCTTCTAATGCTACTTGTAGGGTCATATATAGATGAGCCTCCGTCCGTTCCTTGCGCTTCTGGGCCTCTAACCGTCTAGAAAATAAAACCACAATCGTCACAGTTAATAAGCAATTTACAGATCTTGTGTGTTTACATTAATGTTGATCATTTTTAAAGGACACAATAATCTTGTAGGTTCAACCCTTTAGAGACCATAGTGGATGCAAGGGGCTTGTACCCAAATGCCCATGGTGTAAGATTTAACTTACTTCCTCTCAAACAAGAGGGTCAAAGAAAAGGTATTGGACCGACATTTTCCAATGTTTCCCATGTTAACATAGAATGTACACAACTTTAAAACAAAACCATTTATATCTGTTTCTTACTCATTTTCCTTACATTTTCCTAAAAACAATGGGGCAAAAAGTCAACAAAATTAAGCATATATGGTGAGGATAATACAGAAATGAACAGTCCCTAAAGGGATACCCATCATAAATGTTCATAGTGTCTAAACATTTGACAAGAAACTTTCAAACCTTGAGTACATGCAGCAGATTTGTTAAGGACAAGACAAATTTAGGTAAACGCTGAATAGAACTGTACACAGATTTGTTTAGGACAAGACAAATTTAGGTAAACACTGAATAGAGCTGTACACAGATTTGTTAAGGACAAGACAAATTTAGGTAAACGCTGAATAGAACTGTACACAGATTTGTTTAGGACAAGACAAATTTAGGTAAACACTGAATAGAGCTGTACACAGATTTGTTAAGGACAAGACAAATTTAGGTAAACGCTGAATAGAACTGTACACAGATTTGTTTAGGACAAGACAAATTTAGGTAAACGCTGAATAGAACTGTACACAGATTTGTTTAGGACAATACAAATTTAGGTAACGCTAAACAGAGCTGTACACAAATTTTCAATGAACAAAAGCAGCTGTATTTCACCAAAGTTCATTTTCCCTTTTCTTCATGATACAAACAAAAAAACACAACCCGAAAACAAAAATCTGAAGTGGGATTGTTCAAATTAGGAAAAATACATGGTCTGTAGATGAAACCTCCAGGATGTTAACATCTTGGTAGATTTTCAGATTATCTACATGACTACAAACTGTTTGGCCATAGCACAACCTATGAGTAATCCTGAAATCCTGAATTCAGGACTAATCCTGGCAAATTAAACCCCAAAACCAACACCTCAACGTAAAGACTGTTGTTCTTACTTTTCTTCCTGTAACCTTCGTTTGAGCGTCTCAGGAATATCTTCATCAGTCACTGTTAGTAGCAGGTCAGCTAAAATGTAAAAACACAATAGATTGTTATACACGGCGCTTGATGAACATCAGAGACCTAATGTATACTGGTCACAAGTTGCAAAAGTTTGCCTGCACTGGTAGAAAAGGTCACGACCTTAGTCTTTGTTTCAAACTGGTACAAGCCATATTATATCAAGCTAAACTGATTGATTTCAACCTGCAATGAACTACTTTAGTCGCAACGCATGGTATCTCTGCAAGTGATAATCTGTGAATTTATATTTTCAAGTTTGTTGGCTTTTGAAGCCCAAAATGGAATACACTATGCTTAAACTAAAAACTACATTGTAGTGGCATCCAATTCAGCTTCTCAGTCGAACGTAAGCGCGATTAGCAATCAAAATTCTGTTTATTCTTCTTCTTCTTCTTCTTCTTATTACTATATACCCAGAAAGTCTCTACTGTCACCAATGACCCCCGCCCCAATAGTTGCCATTACTAGCTTTTTTACTGAGACTCTTACATTTACAGCTGTCCCTGATGTAAACCAACATGTAAGCGTTGGTGCAGTGTCTGACAGAGAGGTCGTCCTCGTGACCTCCAAAGTTATTATCAGTGGCCTCTTCCTTTGTACATCTCGATACAACATCATCATCAAATTTACACCACTGAGGAAGGAAAGCAACAATTTAAAGTCATTAAAGAGGCAAGCATTTCAAATCATAATATGATGTGCCAAATTAGAGAAAACATCCACTGGGAAAATGCCCGCCCACCTAATAAAAAATAAATAAATAAAAAATCTCATTGAAGCTGGCTGGAGAAAGGAAATTTGTCCCCAAAGGAAAAAATTACATTGATCTTGTAGATTCAAAAGACACCACAAAAGATCTTTTAGCACACTAAAATACACAAATTGTGAAGACACAAATTAAGTTCAAACAAAGTTTTTAAAAATTAACAATATATGTTTTCAGAGGTTTCATGCCTTAACTAAATTTATACAATAAAAATATAATTGGTTTTGGACTCACTAAACATTCTAAAATTACTCATAACTCATGTCAGGGGATTATTTTAAAAATAAGATCAGCAAAATCAGAGTTACAGCTACTGCCAACCACAAGGTGGGAAGACCCACTTGAATATTTAGTACTCACAATTCCTTGCTCAAATTTTGCATGTTTACCTTGCCATCTCCATTTGGATTAATAAAGCCAACGTAATGTCCCCCATGGTTATCCCCACTATGTACAAGCACCGAGTGTAACGTGTAGTCCGCCGGCGTAGATTCAGGCTCCTTCAAGAACGGATCCAGATTTAACTTAAAGGAAAACTCATACCTGGAGACACAGAGCAAAGAAAAACCGAAACTTTACTGCATACACTATGACAAACATCCTGAGCTGAAAGTCCAAGGCAGGGCAAGGCAGGGCAAGGCAGGGCAAGGCAGGGCAAGGCAGGGCAAGGCAGGGCAAGGCAGGGCTAGGCAGGGCTAGGCAGGGCAAGGCAAGGCAGGGCAAGGCAGGGCAAGGCAGGGCAGGGCAGGGCAGGGCAGGGCAGGGCAGGGCAAGGCAGGGCAGGGCAGGGCAGGGCAAGGCAGGGCAAGGCAGGGCAAGGCAGGGCAGGGCAGGGCAGGGCAGGGCAGGGTAGGGCAAGGCAGGGCAAGGCAGGGCAAGGCAGGGCAGGGCAGGGCAGGGCAAGGCAGGGCAAGGCAGGGCAAGGCAGGGCTAAGCAGGGTAAGGATGGGCTAGGCAGGGCAAGGCAGGGCTAGGCAGGGCAAGGCAGGGCTAAGCAGGGCAAAGATGGGCTAGGCAGGGCAAGGCAGGGCTAAGCAGGGTAAGGCAGGGTAAGGCAGGGCAAGGCAGGGCAAGGCAGGGCAGGGCAGGGCAAGGCAGGGCAGGGCAAGGCAGGGCAAGGCAGGGCTAAGCAGGGTAAGGCAGGGCAAGGCAGGGCAAGGCAGGGCAAGGCAGGGCAGGGCAAGGCAGGGCAAGGCAGGGCAGGGCAGGGCAAGGCAGGGCAAGGCAAGGCAAGGCAGGGCTAAGCAGGGCAAGGCAGGGCAAGGCAGGGCAAGGCAGGGAAAGGCAAGGCAGGGCAAGGCAGGGCTAAGCAGGGTAAGGCAGGGCAAGGCAGGGCAAGGCAGGGCAAGGCAGGGCAGGGCAGGGCAGGGCAAGGCAGGGCAAGGCAGGGCAAGGCAGGGCTAAGCAGGGTAAGGCAGGGCAAGGCAGGGCAAGGCAGGGCAAGGCAGGGCAGGGCAGGGCAAGGCAGGGCAAGGCAGGGCAGGGCAAGGCAGGGCAAGGCAAGGCAGGGCTAAGCAGGGTAAGGCAGGGCAAGGCAGGGCAGGGCAGGGCAAGGCAGGGCAAGGCAGGGCAGGGCAGGGCAGGGCAGGGCAAGGCAGGGCAAGGCAGGGCAAGGCAGGGCAAGGCAGGGCAAGGCAGGGCAAGGCAGGGCAAGGCAGGGCAAGGCAGGCTATGAGCACCTTGGGTGTTAGGGTTCACAATTAAATACTTTCTGTAGCTCCTACAATGATACACATTATTAATAAGCTTTCATTTGGTAAGAATACCCCTGCTTGGTTTTGGGGACAAAGATTAAGGCAACCTGGCCTACTGCTAACTTCCTTCAATTGATTTGAGCCAATGACCCTTGAAGGAAGGGGGTGGGGGCAATAAGGATGAGGGAAACAGGAGGAGACTGTTAGGTGCAGATGCTACATACTTGTGACTGATTGTAACATTGCTGATGTCAGCAATAACAAGGAGGGTGAGGGGCCACATGGATGAGGTGTTTGGAGTGGTTTGTGTCACCTTTACCTGTCATTGATTTTAACATTAGAGTCAGTTTGTGGATCGTACTGGAACCTCATCAGTTGAAGGTGAAGGACGGGCGGAAACTTGACGAATATAACACCCTTATCAGCCTCCTGGGCACAACAATCAAGAAGGATCAAATGATAATAATTATGATCATTGTTTTATTTGTCTGCACAATCCACAGTCAAATGTACAAAGTCAAAAGACCCAAGGTCCAAGTAGAACCAACATAGTTAAACAAAAACACAAAGTAAACAAGAAATTGACAAGGAGAAGGCGGCTAGATGGAAATGTAATGTTCCAAGTAACCAAAACCTTCAGCCTACCAATTAAACATATTAAATATAAATACATTCAAATTATATATACAAAGGTAATCATACAAACAATACAAATCCTTGCAGAGCAAACAACAATTCCAAATTCAGGCATGATATTTGGCCATTGGAAAAAAAGCGGGAAAATGTTCGGGAGAAATGCCAAATTTAATAAGCAGTATAACAAGGTAACTAGAGGTTGGACCCAGGATAGCCCCAGGAAAACCTTAAAAAACCTCCAGGCTAAACTGAGCAACCACCTGTTTTATTTTGCACTCCTCCATTATTGAATACAAGATCTGACCTACATATGGTGGACTTGTATAGACTTTTCAGGCTATTCAAAACCAACTTTGCTGAATTTTCCAGGGTGCACAAAAACAGGATCAGATTAAAGTAATAATGTTCAAATCAACATCTATTAAATTTTTGCGGTACCCTGCTAAAATATAGGATTCAAACTTCCTCTAGGTGCTGGGCAATCTCAGTGGTCTTGCAGTAAGACATCTGCACTAGAATGGCAAAGATCCTGGGTTGAAATCCCAACCGAGTAATATGCATGTGGATTCATTTTCACAGGAATCAGATGGACAGCCATAGAAGGGACAGGGGCTAGGATTCTTACGGATGGACAGCCATAGGAGGGACAGGGGCTAGGATTCTTACGGATGGACAGCCATAGGAGGGACAGGGGCTAGGATTCTTACGGATGGACAGCCATAGGAGGGACAGGGGCTAGGATTCTTACAGATTGACAGCCATAGGAGGGACAGGGGCTAGGATTCTTACGGATTGATAGCCATAGGAGGGACAGGGCCTAGGATTCTTCAATGCGTACCTGCAAACCATGCTCTCCGGCATCGTACTTGTTCTCACCGTCCATCGTCTCTGTAGCAATGTAGTCTTTGAACGATTCATACACTGCAAAGGAATTCATTCATACCATGATGACTAGTTTTTATATAGTGCTTTATCTACGGGTTTTTGAAGTTTTTGAATTATGAGACTCATTTATGTAGCACCTTTTAATGGTTTACAAGCTGCTGCATCACATTCAGCAGCCACTGCCAGAAACACCGGGGCAAACTCCTTCTCTTAGCGTTATGTCCAAGCTTTATGTTTACTCACGTACACTGACTGTACTAATGCAGTCTGAGCAGCTCTGTGAAATTGAGCACCGGTTTGTAAACTCCCGTTATATGTAAATCTGTGATTCTTTTCTTCCCCGTCACGGCACGGAAACCAATTTAGTTTTGGCCAATTTGTAACAATTGTTGTTGTTACTTATAGTTGAAGTAACTTAACACATAACCCTACTATGATCAGTGTGTTGTTTTTTTTAGAAAACCAATGCATACCTCACTATGCCACAACAGTGGCATTTGAGGCACACACATGCTGATGTAGCGAGTAGAGCCATAGCTCACAATGCTTCAATGAGAGTAGCAAACCAGAGAAGCCACCAGCTGTGCTTAAAGTGCAGAGTGGATAAGGCTACTTATGGTGGAGATAAGGTTCTCACTCCTGGTGAGCAACAGCAGTGGCAATTTGTGGCACTTACTGATCACACTTACAAATGCAATGACAGGAAAGTGTGGCATGGGTAACCTCACCATTGTCTGCATAGCTTAAGGGGAGATTTTGAGGCATTTTTGTAGATGCACCTAGGTGCAGGAAGATTAAGTAAAAGCAGCAGATATTAAAAGTAACTTCATTAGACGTACCGTTTTTCTTGCCTTTGATGTTGAGCTGAATGTCATAGAAGGGTTCGTTTCTGACGGACTCGTAGTCAATGTATTTGCATTTGATATATGACTGCAGACAATGCAAGACAGGAAACAGGGTTAGAAATCAAAGTATCCTGAATCATAACAAAGTATTGTTCGCCCTTTGCACGGTCAGCCATTTGCGTGTAGAGCCTTGAATTGGGGACAGCAGTGAATAGAAGCATTATATAACTTTTATGTGACAGGGTAATGTAATAACACTTTCATCCAAACGGATACATAAATACATAAATGCAGGCGAGGCTCTACATGCACTTTTTTATGTTCTTAGAAAGTTGCTTCAGTGCTAGCATTGAAAATGAGATTGAAGTAAAAGTGGAACCCAGACAATCATTGGATAACTTACATGCATCTTGCCTTCAAAGAGTTTAGGTATGGTGTCCTCAACACACGTATTCTTCATCTTGATTTCTATATTGTCTAGAAGCTGAAAATAAAGTCGTGAAGAAATTCAGTTTTAGCCCTCCTACTGTCTGACCAAATAATATCGTCAACTTTGGTTGTTGAACGATAAACTATGCCAGCCTGCAATAAGATATCATGTGGTGATTGCATTTACACAGTACATCCTCCAGCCATCTGACCATTATCCACTGTGGTTTTGACCTATTGATAAACTATGCCATCAACACAGTGTACAGTCAACCCTCCTACGTCATACCTACTATCGGACCATTTAATTATTATCCATTGTGGTTTTGAATGATAAACTATGCCAGCCTGCAACATGATATCATGTGGTGAATGCATACACAGTACACACATTTTACACAGTTCTGTGCAAATACACAAACCTTACAGTTGAATGGTTTGAAATGGTAAGTCAACTCGCTGAAAGATGTTACAAAAGGAAGACTTAAGAAAACTACTGATCACTTTTTTTTAAACGGATTTTTACAAGCTGAACTCAACCCAAACTGTTGTAAAAAATAATACAGACATCATGCATATGCTGCTACCGCCGAGGGAAAAAAAATGGAACTACAAACATCTGTGCCACGTAAAACTCCCAGCGAATAAGAGGTCTTCTTTTGACCTCAGTGGGGGCGCTGTTTGCCCATATGACATAATATGGAAGTAATAGATGGATACAATCAATCTTAAACAACTCACCACTCTACAGAGTTCTTGGACGTCATGTTGCATAAAAGAGTCTAAGGTTTCCCACCTAAGAGACAACAAAAAACACCCATTTCACAAACAAGTTTTTCAATCAATCATTTGGAACCTACCACTACGGTCAACATTTATAAAAACTTATCTCCGACCACCCAAACCTTGTCTGGTCTGCATAGTGGTAGGGTTGGGATGTTTAACCGGGTAACCGTTTAACTGTAACCAATTTTAAAATATGTTTCCAAATTGCCTTAGCGGTTAAACGAAGCCGACAGTAAAAGGAAAAAAAAACAAACGAAAGCCCACAGTTAAATTAGTTTTTTCAATTTGGACCTTTTCTTTCTTGAAAGTGTTAGCCCCAGACGCAATCCAGTTTAAACCGAAAGTCACAAGTTCCATTTAACCATTTAGAAAACTTAATGCAGATGCACAACCCTACATAGTGGTTACAGAAATAAAGGAAACGATTTTGGAGTCTATATTGATAACGTGCGAGAGACATTACTTATAACAGGGAGGTTCTTATAGTTTCACAGAATTAGAGGTTTCGAAATTAAAAAAAATAAATAAATAAAGACTGGCGTCTTTTTTTACCCAAATGACTTGGTGAGTTTCTTGGTTCCTACAGCTTTCTCGCTGTGTTGTAACTCATAGAAGACTCTCTGTAGCGCTAGAGGTACACTCTTAGATGAATCATCACTCTCTGTTGGCATCAGATATACTGCCTACAATACCCCAAAGATAAAAAGCAACAGGTACATTTCAAAAAAATACATTTTTCATGATGTGTTTTGTTTTTGTATTTTCATCAGAAAAACAAATATTAACCTTGCAGCTGAATAACCTGTTACAATTCAATACCATCCCCTGTGCTTTTGAGTGATGGATAAACTATGACAGCCTGTAATATATTATGTGGTGAATGCATCTACACAGTACAGTCAACCCTCCTACTGTCTGACCATTTAACATCATTCACATGGTAATGGATACAATATGACAGCGTGCAATATGATATGTGGTGAAATAATCTAGTTCTGCACACAGTTGTATCACCACTTGTTGGTTCCAAGAGGTTAGCTGACTTGAAACTAACATCCAATTATGGACACAATGTTAAGCAATTGTATCACCACTTGTTGGTTCCAAGAGGTTAGCTGACTTGAAACTAACATCCAATTATGGACACAATGTTTAGCAATTGTATCACCACTTGTTGGTTCCAAGAGGTTAGCTGACTTGAAACTAACATCCAATTATGGACACAATGTTAAGCAATTGTATCACCACTTGTTGGTTCCAAGAGGTTAGCCAACTTGAAACTAACATCCAATTATGGACACAATGTTAAGCAATTGTATCACCACTTGTTGGTTCCAAGAGGTTAGCCAACTTGAAACAAACATCCAATTATGGACACAATGTTAAGCAATTTCCCATAAACATTTTTCACCTGGTGTCAAACTAACAGGGTCTAGAAAATAGGCCCTTTGTGATACACACACATCCAAGTTTAACCCTATTTCCCTACCCCTAGAGTAATTTATTAAGATCCATCCTCACTCTAACAAAATCCAACACAATACGGTGACTCAACACCCAAACTGTTGGACTCTGGTTATGGTGGTATGCCTGATCCCTAGTAATGCATTATCAGTTTACTAGTGCAGTCCTCGGTCCAGCAGAATCAAACAAAACATATGCATGTGGATTTTTTTCACAGGACTCTGGAAAGTTCTTACTGAACAGTGCTTAACACACATCAGTGTATGGTAGTTTTTAAAGCTTTGTCCCTCAAAGCAAACAATTTTAAAATGCGGCTGCTATGGGCATTGTGGTACAAGCCACTTGCAGCTGCTATGGGCATTTTGGTACAAGCCACTTGCAGCTGCTATGGGCATTGTGGTACAAGCCACTTGCAGCTGCCATATGCATTTTGGTCCCAGCCACTTGCGGCTGCTTTGAGCATTTTTATAAAAGCGTTTTGCGGCTGCTATAGACTTTTTGGAACAAGCCACTTGTAGCTACTATGGTCTCTGAAGGATTAAGTCATAGCCAGAGCCAGAGCTGGATCCAGAGCCAGACAATGAGAGAGAAGTAAGATCAGACCTTCCTGAGCTTGTTAGTGAAGAAGAGACACTGTAGCAAGGAGTTCATGTAGCACGTGGCTCCTTGGTTCTTCAGACCCACATAACCGGTCAACTTCTTGGAATCCCAACTGTCAAATCAAAACAAAAGTATGAAATAAATACTTATCCAATGTCAACTTTCAGGAATGAGAGTCACTGCCACAAAAAGGTCTGAAACTAGGATCCCATTATTAAGAGGTACGTTGAAATGATAGTGTGACGTTGATGCAGGGAGTCAGTAAGAAAAGAGTATGAATTCTTTATATCTGGAGAAAAGAACACCTGTTTTTCTTTCACCAGGCAGAGTGAAAAGTCTGAATTCAGTTAAAAGTCTGAAACACTCATCCCTCAAATTTCAAAGGCTCACAGCTTGTCTTTGACAACCATCTTCATTAAGTTTAGCTCTTTAACTTTGGATGTAGAAACACAAGATTTGATCAAGATTATGTCATGGATTCCGATACGTCAAATACAATGGGGTACTTTGGGCTGCTACGGCGGCAAACATACCAGGTAATTTATCATTGTTCTCATGATTCTGTGCATGTGCACACTCCGAGAACAATAGATTAACCTGGAAAGTCTGCTGCCACCTAGTTTCCCAGTGCGACGATGTAAACTTAACGGTCAACCTGACGAGTTAAGCAGGACTAATCATGACTACGGAACTAACTCCATGGTGTTCATCTGATACTACTACGTCAGCTTTTGCACTTGTCACTGATTCATATTAAATAGGGATGCTTTTCAACACTATACTAGCCAGCCAGACCGACTGGTCCTCGGGTGTTTTAACTGGCATTTGGCCAGCCAACCACTGTCAAGGGATAACACTGTTGAGTCATCCTTGATGAAGAGGGGAAAGGTGTGGGTGATATAAAGTAGAGAGGAAATGGTTCCTACTGTCTCAACTACTAACCTGACTCCATGAGGTGCATCTGCAGTTACACGCACCTCTAGGACGATGGAGTCATCCTTGATGTAACCCTTCTCTTGATCCAGTAGATCCTGAGTACAATCATCATAAAGGAATGTCAGAGTCAATCATTGATGGGCAGTAGGTGGAAGGTGGGATTCATGTCCTGGTGCTCTGGTAACAGAGCTATCTAGCCCTATGTTGGCAGTCTTCCTGTTTTGTCAATATCTTAGTGGGGGGCACTCAGAAGTCCCACAACCATAATCCACCCACAGTCAGTTTCCTGTGTGGTTTATTACTTGAAAATAATGATCCATCAGACAGATGTAAATCCAACATTTATCATAAATGTTTTGGATAAGGTTGATGTTAAAGGTAGCGTCGTACTTAGGTAAAGAAATTGTGTAATTTTTATCTGAAAGCCCAATACCGTTATAAAGGTGGTAATGGTAGTAAGCATCCTGCAAAATGATTTCATTTGAAATGCCCCCGTAGATTAGAAATCAATTAAAGTACATGAAGTATGTCAGAAGATTTCAAGCTCAAAAGATAACCTGTAGGGATGCGGTTGGTACCTGCTAAACGTGGATGGATTTGACCGTCTTCATGGAAATACTGTGACAGTTTTTGCTGTTTTATCAACAAGTAGACACTTTATACAATTAAAACTTTCACATGTGACTTTTATTGTATCTGTGATAATTTTGCCTGTAAAACAGCATTATGTTGACAGAAACAAAATGATGACACTACCTATAAATAAGACTATAAACACAACTAATTAAGTCTGCTAAATGCCGTTTGATTTGCAGACCGTTATAAAAATATGACTATACGTACCGACCAGGCTATGAAATGACTAAATCCCCAATCATTCTCTTTACTGTAGAATAGATGAATAATTTCTGAGGAAACAAAGATAAATTTACACTATTGATAAAACTAAGCCAAATTCAGACATTCAAGTCTCAATTTCAAAACTTTTCAATTGTAGAGCCAAAGTCAGAAGTAGTTCAAGAAATTTACTCAAATTGTACAATGTAAGTGATTTGTGGATTGCCAAATAGCATCTTGGAAAAAAAAACTTTTTGGAAAGTTTGGTCGTTTTCTTAGTCAATGAATAACAGTTAAATTAAGTACAGGAACAGAAACTGATACCGCATGCATATTTTATGAATAAGGTTATTTACAATTTTTACTATGATTCCAAACAGACATGCAGCTGTGTAATTACAGATTATGAGCAAACGGCTGAGTAGATAAGCTTTGTACAGTGTTTTTCAGTATTCAATGGCACTAAAAAAAAAGAGACAAAAAAAAGAAAAGGAAATCCGCCGATCAGCTGAAAAGTTGCGCCCCTCTTAAAATGTGGCAACTGTCTTGATCTGAACCTTCTACCATGAACAAATACTGTTCATGGGGTGCCAGATACCGCCAGGCACCCAACAAATTGTCATGAATAAAACTAGGCAACATCTTGCTATTTTGTAAATTTTTATAAAAATACTAACGTTTAGTATGATCTGGTCCATCACGCTGGTTGAGAAGCCTTAGTTCTGCAGCTGCTTGACACGACCACGTCCTGCAAGAATTAAACCGTTATAGAAACAAAAACGCTAATCAGCCTTCAGGACTTGGATATTTTTAATGAGGGGGAATGTCAGGGGAAAACAGTGGAAACAAATATTTGAAATGAAAGTGTCAACTTCTGTTTACATTGCCAACAAATGTTGGTTGCACCACCAACTGACGTATGATGCACCACAGCAAGAATTTCAAGTTTGGAGAAAATCGCAGTTGAAGTTGAGCTGTTTTTTAAACTGCAGTTTTGAAAAAAAAAGGTTTATACCAAAGTAAAGCTGTTACTACGTGGAAACACAGAAGTCTTACTCGGTGTGTTTTGCACCATGCCAGCGCTATGTGTTTCAATAGATAAAATGGAAATGCAAAATGGCTAATCTAGTGATTATGAAATTATTACATGTTAGATCCTGAAACTTGCTGAAAATGTTAACAGTAATGAATACATCAAAAAGTTGTACAAAAATCGATTTGCCAAACTTTGTGATTTTTAACCCATACGTCAATTGTCGGGGCGACCGACGATATGAAGTGAAAATAATATAACATTTAACCAATATGCATTTACAATGTATAAGGTACTTTTAAACTTCAGGAGCATGAAAGCACTATGCACTTCCCATCATCAAGCCTTACATATTCCTGAGATATTTCACCTCATGTTGAATATGCAGCACCCATGGGCATACAGGTTGCCAATCATTCCCATCAACAACCCCCTACCCTTGCAGGTTGCCATTTACTCCTGGGAGATGACAAGCAATTAAAGTCAATTGCTTGCCCAAGATTCGAACCAACACTCTGATAACCCATCAGAGTTTGAGAAGGATATGCTAGATTGTTCAGTCAATTTTGATGCTGTGATTTACTGTGTGAGATTTGGCTCTACTCACTGAGACTCTGACTCTGCGTTACACTGCAGGAAGAAACCCAGGGTCTTCGTTGTACGCTCCCCACTGTTTGAAGTCCTCTGCATCGCCATGATTTTCCTGCCAGCCAGAAGTAAAACCAGTTAGTATGAATTTGAAACAACACTGGATAAGGCCATGAGGAAACTCACTGACTATCTTGCTCATTTCAGAGAATTTCAGATTTGAATAGAAAGTGTTGACATGCAGCTCTTTGAACATTAAGGTGAACATGGTGAATGCTAAGATACAACTTTTGAAATGTTTACAAATATTTTTAAAACTCACTCAGAGTCAGTTGTAAGAATGATGAACAATTACTTGAATACTGAACGATGCCAAATAAACTGAACATATTACCTTCGTTCTTTAAGGTTATTCATAATCAATGTTTACAAATCATATGTATTATTACATTTCTTTTATAACACTATTGCACTCATCTGACAAAAGAGGGCGCTAGAGTGGCCAGTTCAGGTGCACAATGTAATCACAAACACCTATCATTTCAAAACATTTACATTTTACTGAAAACACAATAACTTTGTGTACAAGGGCTGTACCCAGCAAAACCAAATGTTCATCACATTGGTGTTCATCATAATGTCTCTTACCAGGGTAAATTCCTAACAATAACCGACGGGCTGAGTGATGTCTCCTTGAGCTTACTGATGCCATGCGCAGTGTACCTGAATGTAGCTATAGAACGACTTCCATCTGAAAGAAGAAAACAAAATCAACATCTTAGGATTTCAAGGCAATAAGAAAGCGGCAACGCCGTATCTGACGAGTCATGTTTGAAATAATTGTGGGTAGAAAAAAAAGAAAGATTTACTAGAGCGGGACTTGAACACGTCACCTCCGGAGTACACGTGTAACATGTCGATGCTCTTCTAACTAAGCTATCTAACGCTTTGTTCAGGGCCAAAAATATCCAATACACTTTCCGTCCTACACTGACCTGTGATTGTAAAAGTTTACCTGCGTCCTATTGAAAAAAAAAAAATTCCACAGGCACTGCCAGTGGGACTCTACCTCTATCCGCAATCTAAGGCAGATATCTTAACTGCTAGACCACCAATATTAACAATGTTGAAAGGGTTTGTTGAGGAACTAATCCTGGTGTTGGTTCTGAAGTGATTCTGTTATAGATGCAGACAAAAGGTTCTACTCTTCTCAGAGCCAGCACTTCTTCTACAAGAATTTGTTCACATTGTTGTACCTGCAAGAACTACAACAAGTCTAACACAATCAATAAAGTTCAGTACCTTCTTCAGCATTTTCTTCATGTTCCGTCTGCTTCCCTTCTCCTTCCATAGCGATGTCTCCGTTGATAGTGACTTGGTCCTCAGACTCTTTCTGGCCCTCGTCATGGTTTCCACTATCTGCCTTGTTGACATCGGAACCTTGGACCTCAGGGACTAAAGAGTCATCAGGTGCTGGAAAAACATCAACAACAAACACGTTAACAAACAGAGCTGGCGTTCAAAGCAGGCCTGATATCGCAATGAGGCAATAGATGCAATGACCTCCATGCCCCTGGTCATTGCCTTGGTGCCCTTTGAAAAATTACAGTAGAAGTTTAACTTCCTCATAGAGGTGCCCTTTAACAAAGTACAACTTCCTTGCTAGGCTTGCACTTTTACTTACAACAACAAAGTATTAGGTCCGTTCATTTCTCCAAAAAGGGGTACAAAACTTGTCTCTTCTTAGGAGATGAAGGAAATGCTTGCACATAAATTCAAACGAATCATGTGTACTTGTAAATGTAGATGTAGTTATGCCATACATTTACAGTTTTATCCTTCAAGGCTTAATATGTTAATGTATTCAATTGTTGAAGTGAATTAATTTTTGATTGAATCTTAAGTTCACCATTTGCACAGTGTACAACTTGAAGTATATGGATTCATTAAAACAATCATAATGATTTCCTACCCCAATCACACCCGCACCCCACCACACAAAAAAGAGGGAGAAAAAACTTCCTGAAAAGCTGCTCTACTTCACCTGATTCTTTTTACAAGACCGAAAACACAAATATGAGAGGAATGCCGAGGCAGTGGGCCATGTCTACATGAATACAATACAAAAATAGACATGGAACTGTGACGACTTTGACAACAAATAGACAAGGTCCTGCATTGTTCTTGGCTAGTGTTCAAACTATTGTTGTTTGACTTGAACTATTTTTACACAAAATGTAGGAGTTGTGCACAACATTATATAGCGGGCAACCACAACACTGCTGGGCCCACTTTCACGGTGCTGCTTACCGCAGAATTATGACCCTATGGTTCCTGTAGGGTGTGTGATTCTATGAGCAGTATTTGGCAGTAAGCACAGATTTCTGTGGTAAGCAGCACCCTGAAAATGGGCAAGGTTATGAGTTTTAATTCTGACCATCCCCAACCCTTCAAAATCCAACTGCATGTTTAGTTTGATTCTGTTGGACTGAAGACTACACTTGTAAACTGATTAACTCAAACAGTTCCAAATCTATCAAAATCAATTGGCAGACTGTTTGATTACGATTGCTTTTTAAATACACTACCAGATTGAACCATTTGGTTCAATGGTTCATTTTGATGGAGTTCCTCTTTCAGAACATAAAATCCTGGTTGATTTTAATTGTTTTTGTGGATACAGAACTTTGCCATATCCAGTGATTATGTAGGCATGTTAGGGTATCTATTGGTGGATTAGGGTATACTGTATGCAAACCAATTGCTTGATTTTGATGGACTTGGTACTGCAATAGAAATAAAAGGGAGTAACTCCAACCAAGTCAAAAGCCCAATGTACCAAATCCATCAAAATACTCCAACATTGTCCTGATTGATTCCGATTGATTCAGTACTTTTGCAATTAATGCACTGGTTGATTAGGATTGACTCAGTACAGTCATGATATTGATTGTTCAACGATTGATTGATTTTTGGCAGATTTGGTAATTGGTATGGTTTCTAGCCAAGACACCTAGAAGGTTAGGGTTAAGGTACTCATTCAGGATCAGCATAATCAGAGTCAGTAGTTTGGGTGTCGAGTTTTTTTATGGTGCAGGATTTTGTTAGAGCGAGGAAGGACTCTTGTAAATCAATCAATGGAGTTAGGGTTGTTGTGATAAAATAACAACATCAATTTTGTTGACAGACATTTAGTCGTTTCTTGCGGCTTTTTGTAAAGGAACAACCTCTTTTGGGGGGTACATGTAGCACATGTGTTACAATACAAAAACCAAACAATACAATAATCATAAAACATCCTTACATGTATATACATTGTACAATGAAGCGTCATGCTCAGCTAACGCTCAAGGCACTTCACAATAATACCCTTATAAAAGCTAGGGCCAAACACAATATGTAAACATGAATGTACAACAGCAACAAAAGCAGTTAACTAAACAACATCCAGCACATTACAAAATAAGCCAATATGCAGTATGTCACATTTACCCCATGAGCCAATGGAAGTTGGCAGGGGTGCAATCGTACACAAAATGAAATATCCTTCCATAACAAAATGGGTTAGGGCCTCCTCTTACTCAAGCAAGCGATACCCATAAAGTTCCCATGCTGTTAGTATAGATTTTACTGGAATTACAGACATTTCACTTTAACATCAAAACTAAAACTACATGTATGAGTGTTTGGACAAAATCAAGGCTACGCCTTTCTTCTCTAGATGTTCTCTTCATGTCTGTCAACCAATTTTGATTACAAAGGGAAAAAACCTGACAAAACACTGGACTGTTATGAAAATGACCAAAAATACAAAGCCATTGCTCAAGTTTGTGTCACTACTAAATGGTTTAATTGACCAACTTGTGCTCAACCCTTTAATGCAGCAAATGGAAAAAATCCAACATGATACAATTTGGTTGTTTATAATCAACCGATACTTTGTCGACATTGAATGTATACAAGTTCAATGTACATGTACATTTCCCCTTCCCTGTACTGTAGTGTTAACACCCCAGTGCATGGCATGCATATTTGTGCTAGATACAAACATGTACATTGTACATGCACTAGATACATTTGTACTAACTGTAAATACATTTGTACCAATGTAGATACCTTGTCTCTGGATGTCCGAGTTACAATAACATGCAGTGTACAGTATCAAATCGTTTTAAAGGGATTTATTCATGCCCCAACACTTGTACATTGTTTTTGCTTCCCCGTGAGCACAAAAAATGGCACTTTGACGCTACATGTACATGTGTGAAGCTTGAAGTAGGCCCTATACAATGTACATGTACCTTTGGTTCACCTTGTGATTCAAATGTTTTTTAAATCCTTCGAGATTATACAATAAAACTAACCTGTGAAAATTTTATTTCAAAAGGTGATAGCGTTTTTGAGATATCACCGGAAATCTGGAACGGTTACATGTATCCATGCAGGATGAATAATCCGTAATTGGAATGTACAGTACTCAATCTGAGAGTTGTTTGATGCAAAAATGTTTCTCAGATTGACAATCTATTGGAACCCTTTCTCTAAAACCACATTCCTTAGGGAAGTAATTGTTTCTCTAAGTGTTAAACATCGTCAACAGCTGTCAAAAGTTCAGGTCATTATTTTTGAAGTAATTACCAAAGGTAGTCCTTCCCTTTAACAGGGTTCCATATGCTCCCCTACACACACGTACATATGTGTTTACCTTATCTTACATCTTAAGCCAAAATTTGACAACACATCTACACCTACGTATATAAATGTATGAAAATGTCCTGCTACGTATTCCTTGCATGGCCATCACATTGGCATGAATGTATCTGCCCACATTGTATACTATTATTAGTACAAGGATGTATGACTGTAATTATAGACGACGGCAAAACCAGACTCATATAATTTGAGGGACAAATGAGTGACAAAGAAATGGTTTGGGGGGGGTGGGGGAATTATGGAATTTTTAGCTGATTTGAAAATGTGCATGTATCAAAAACGTTAACCATAAAACTGATCAAAGTAGACATTAATCACGTTAATAGTGGTGTAAAGAGTGTCTTGTCTAGCATTAAGACCATGTGACCTGTGACATCACATGTTTACAAACAAGCCACCGAGACTGGACTTCCTGCAGGCACAATTTGTACACAGCTTAACGGAGAAGACATAAAATCTCAAAACTTTCCAACTATTATTTTTTATAACTGAGCTTCAATTTATGTGAAATCATGACATACACTGTAAAAATTAACACATGACCAGTGTAGTACATGTATCTTGCCTGCCAGAGAGGCCCTGGAATTTACAAGGTCACTCTTTTTGTAAACAATGGTAACATGGTTTATATGTAGCTCCATGTACACGATTATAGAAGAAAGGTGTCATGGGCCAGAAGCCAAAACCAGCCTTTCCCTGCCCACATTGTAGCCTGACTTATTCACACCTTTTGGTGGCTGCTTACTTGTTTGATTTCACCCAAATCCTCATCTTTCAAGATATATGTACCACTGAAAATACATCAAACATACATGACATAAGGTCCAGTGTGTCTTAAAATATAGCATGAAGTTACATCATAATTTATGGTTTTGCAAAACAAGGGTTTAGTACCTGTGTAAATGGGATCAACAAGAATCGCCCAAATTATTCAGCTGTGTACATGTACATGGGTTCAATTACCCATTTTACTTTTTATCACTCCACCCAGTTCACTATCCAGAGAAGACAGTATGTACAGCCTCAACATTATAAACAGTATGTTGTTTATGAGTTGATGGTCTGCACTATCATTGCTCATGGGGGGGGGGGGGTGGGTGTTGGGGTGAATCAGCTCATATACAGAGCTACATGTACATTATAGTCTGTTCCTCTGTGTTCACACTAACCAAATTAATTTACCATTGTCACTCCTCATGGAATTGATGCACAACTGGTACTGTACGTGAAATGAATGCGATCTGATCATCAGATGGGTCTAGCAATACAATGGCAATTCTTACAGCAGTATTAGCAATTGCTGTGACAATACCAAACTGCACTATACATGTAACATGCAGATTGTTTTGTATTATACAGTTAAATGTTTCATCAGGTTTTGCCTCTAACTGTTTCTGTGACCATTTAGCTCAGGGCTTGTCCTTAACACTAACCCAGCATACATTGTCTAATAAAAACTGGCCAGTACAACCACTTCTCAACGTGCCATGTGAACTACTAAAAACTGTGCAACCTACTTCTTTGCAATGGTCATACATACATCTCTTCCTTTTGAAATGTGAATAATAGATTTGTAAAAGGTGTTTACATGTAAATATATTTTTGAGTTGTGCATATACATGTATGTGTAATTTCATTTGAACAATAAACTGGTTTGTGATCACTACCATATGTATATCAGAACGGTAAAGTTTTGTCAAATACATATTTGAAGTTTGGGCAAATCCAATTTCCTTGGAGCAAGTAAAATGCACAGTCTACTCAGTACCAGCCTGGCAAGTTACTTTTTTAAAAGCTGAAACGCAAGCGCTGTAGCTTTTCATTTCACTGGTCTGCCAGATTTTTTACTAGACAATACACACATGTATTTTAAACAAAGCTTTCATTTAACAATGTTGTTTGCATGGGATTTAGCATTTGAAGTAATACTTAAGCTAGTTCCCACTTAATGCCACACTGTATATAAAGTCAGCTACATGTATCTTTACACGCAATGATGTCAATGTTCTTTGAACGTGATTTTTTTTTCATTTCACAAAAATTCACAGAAGTTTGATCAAATTCCTTCCACTATTGATTGGTGAACCCCATGGACATGATGGATGCATAGAAAAAATAGAATGCTAGATGCAGCTCAAAGCCAAAACCCAAGCTGCCCGTAAAGATGGTGTTTATCAGGAACTATCGATGTTTTAACTATATGTAGCATTTGGCCAGTAAGGAACAACACAATTCATGATACATGTATGACTCACTGAGAGTGTCAATCCTCGACACTCGACAGGTTTCATTAGTTTCATCAAACCGCTTACAATTCATCCAAACTGGACGTCCCTGCACTACTGTATATGTAGACATCACTGACTTATTGAGAGTACAATTGTACACGTGTACATTACTTTGGAAGACTAAGATGGTATACAATCCATACCATTGGATAAATACAGTATGACAGGGTTCGAAATTAACGGTCGCCCGGTCGCCAAATGCGAGTGAAAACCGCGGCGGGCGAGTCAAAACCCTTCCTTTACTAGCCCGCCGGGCGAGTCAAATAATTTGTCTTTTTCACAATAAATGAGGGGTACACTACAGTGTTAAAATCCCAAAAAGAGATTATTTATAAGTTCGTAAAATGGTTTGCCAAGTCTTGACATTGCTAGATTTAATGATCGCGATCGCGATCAGGACCGTTCATAAGTAAAACACGCACGCACGCATGCAGGCACACAACCACATGGCAGTGAGTATCCACAGGCCCACAACGTACCCACAACGTTTGCTCGCCCGCCGGTAGTCCACACATGCACACAGCACATGGTGTATTGTACAGTACAACAGCAGGTCCAAAGTCCATCCTAACCAACATTTCGCACGCTGTGATTGGCCCGTTAAAAAATATAATATTCATAAGAAAGCTTGGCTAGCCTCCAACTCTGTACACGTTCGCGAGTCGAGTAAACAAATGCTGCACAATGTGGCGCACGCCACATACACAGCGTTGGGTTAAGGCTATTCAAGCATCGACAACTTTTGCCGATTGAGGGCGTTGCAGGGCAAAGTTCATTGACTTTTTTCTCAATCGTGCGTCGTTGATCGATCGTTAACACGAATATTTCATTGCAAAAGAAGTTAAAACCGGATTCTCAAATCACAAATCCATAGAAATGGTTGTTGATTAAAAAATGATTATTGAGGGCAGAAATTAGGGGATAAGATAGTTCAAAAACGCAAATTTCCGTGTGCGTGTGTGTGTGTTGTTGTTGTTGTTGTTTGGTTTTTTTATGCTACGAAAATTGTGTGCATCAATACATACGGGCGAGTGAAAAAACTTGCGGGCGACCCAAGATCTTGGTTGACTCGTCCAGCGGGCGAGTGAAAAAAAAAGTTAAGGGCAACCCCTGTATGAGTGTACAGTGTATAAAATAAAAATTTAGTTTCAACTTTGTTTCCCCTGGTAAAACAAAATAATGTAGCAAAACACTGAAACCAACCCAACAATATTGGACAACCCCTGCTTTGGGTTCATCTACATGTATTTGCCATTTAGGCCAAATAAAATAATGTTGTGTTTACGGTAACCCGACCGACCTGGATTTTTTGCGGCTAAATTGCCGAACTCAAATCTTTTTTCTAACTATTTTGTGAGTCGGTAAATGAATTCTACTTTGGACACAAACAATATTACGTTTCACGTTCAAAAACTCTCAATTACTCAACGGCCAATTTAGATCAGGAGTTGGCAATTTCTAGAAATTTTACAGCATCGCTGCAGCAAAAAACAAGTTAGAAACATGCAACAGCCGTTGCGGTATCAAACATTGCATATCACGTGATCGTGTACAGCTCCACACACAAACAGAAACAAATCGTTAGCCATTTTGTTTTCGCTTCGGCGACAAAATGTTGAAAGTTTACGGTTGATTTTAGACCTTTATGGGTAAACAATCAATGTGTGTGTTCTTATAGAGCAGGGGTAAGCTAGTTTTTATGTATGTTTGGTGATTAAAGGCATGGACAAAATGCAATTTTGGTAAAAAAATGTAAAGAACGTGCCGTGAATGTGATGATTTTGTCCTCCGTGTACTGTTCTCCGTGTACTGTACAGGGCAACGTGTATTCATTTGCTACATCAAAGGCTCAACGGTTACGATCTCGTAACTTAT
Source organism: Pisaster brevispinus (assembly GCA_023634235.1). Taxonomy (NCBI): domain Eukaryota; kingdom Metazoa; phylum Echinodermata; class Asteroidea; order Forcipulatida; family Asteriidae; genus Pisaster; species Pisaster brevispinus. The sequence goes on from JAMKCF010000022.1 coordinate 3,795,612, forward strand.
TACGGTCTGATTTTTGATGTTTTCTAGTTTAGAAAAAAGAATTTTAATAAAAAACACAGTATTAAATTCGCTTGCCTATTCATTTTCAACAGTTTTGCATTTAGTAACATGAAAAAAAACCACAACTTTTTTGTCACTTTTTTAAAGTTCAAATTCAAAATCAAATCCCATTTTCCGTTTCAAGGGGCAGATTCCGCGAAATCCGTCCGTGTTCCGCGATCGCGAAAAACCATTGGCCCTAAAAATAAAACATGATATTTTGTCAAAACCTGAAATTGAGAATTGGTAAAACTAATGTCAGCATTTAAAACATAGCCCTGATTGGTGAGATACAAATTTTCCCTGAAACTTCTGTTTCTGAAGCGCTTGCAACTCGACCCCCTCTGTAACTGTCTATAGCCCATGTTATATTTGTTTTCTAAAGAACTTATAAACTTTTAGATTTTACCACTTTTCAACATGACTAATTATAACTTATGAGTCAAACAAGGTTAGTATAATGGTAGCAAGTTACAAATTTGAAAACAAATAACTCAAAATTCAAGAACTTCAAAACATAAAAATAAATGAACAAAATAAAATTATTTTCCTACCTACCTGGATTTTTTTCAGGCCGTTATCGTAAACACAACATTTATTTTATTTGGCCTTACACACATGTACATTGTGTACATGTAGCATTGTACATGTACCAGATCAACTACTGAACTAATGGTGCCCAATGCAAGTGCTGACCACAAAAAGTCCATAAAACCCATACAATGATACATGTAATATCTAAACATGCCCCAGATGAACCATTCTTTTCCTTCCTACATGGGCCATCCAACCATGTCAAAACAAGTACGTATGCAGTACATGTACCTGTACAGTAATACTGTAGGAACCTAAACAAACTAAATCCATGTTCTAATCTTTAAAAACCCTATTACATGTATGGTACTGTCGGTATACTCTCCTGCCACAAAATTCCACAGGAGACTGTGGAGACCAAGTCCACAGTACATACAGTAAGCAATGGGGTTTCCTGATACTACCAGCAGTACAAACAGAAGAAACACACGCACCCAATGCTAGCCTGGAAGGTACGGTATTTTGTTGCAGTCTGTGGTACCAGTGTAAAGGAGGGTTAATGACATACACAACCCTGTGGCAAATCCAACCAACTAGGTTTTGTGTTTGGTAACTAACAAATTTTTATTGGATTTGGGGTTGAACAAAGAAAAACTTACTAGAGCGGGATTTGAACCAATAACCTCTGGTTTAACATGACGGGGCTCTACCGACCGTGCTATCTCTAGAGCCCTGTGTTGGTAGTCTCCCAATTTTGTCAATATCTTTGTTTTGGGGTGCCAGTCTGAAGCCATACAACTGTTAGACTGCAGTATAGCCAGGGATCACACCCAAGTTTACGATACAACCTGGGAAGCGGCAGCCAGGGGATCACCTTAAGGGAATGCGACTTTTTATATTTGAGCAAACAAGGCAGGGAAAAAATTTACATACATGTACATGTGTACAAGTACAAGAAGCTACTAGTATAGTAGTGATTTAGGACTTTTTAAGTTTGCTGAAAAGTTACATGTATCGGTAAGCTACATGTGTATTCCAACCGCTTTTTATTATTATATACATGTACACACAAAGCCTTGTCACTTGACTGTGGAACACGAGTCATGTGGCATCCTTTATCATGCCATGTTTACTGCCTCTAAAATGTAATCGGAGTCCTACGTGTATGGCTAATTCTAGGATGCCTCGCAGTATCATTTCCTAAAAAAAACGTTCCCCGCAAGTTTGTCCAAATGAAGTAAGGTCGTGTCGTGGCAGACAAAGTTGGTGTGTAAATAAAGCCGTCCACTTTGTTTAGAAGTTATTTAAATAGAATTTTCAGAGTGTGGGGTGGACAAGTTTGTACTGTATGACTATTTCGACAAGGATCTGCATACATGTATACATGTGTGAGTTATAAACCAAACAGGCTGTTGAATGCATTTCATTCGTGCATTGTCAGATCGTCGGTGAGATCTGGCTTTAACATTAAAGTCCAGATTTCACCTCGCGATCAGATTCTTTGACAATGCACTCGTATGCATCCAATGTTTGCATATGTATAGGCCTACTTTACAAGTTTCTTGGAAGTGAATACAAGTATTGGTTTTAGTTGTTGAGATAATTTGAACCGTATGTTTGACAGTTCAGACAGACAGAGGCCGACTACAGATCTATGGTGGGAAAGAGGTTGTAATGTTGATCCCAACCCTTCACCGACAAGATTATCAATACGCTACTGCACTCTTATAGATAAATGACAGGCAGAAGCTTTGGCCAAAATGTGACAACAGTTCTCCATTAGGCTACATAGTTAATGGCTTTAATGCAGTTCAAACATATTGAAAACAAGTATTTGAAGGTGGGACAAGATCAAAAACTTGATAACCGCTGGAAAACGCTTCTAATACATGTGTAGTAACTGCTGGAAAAGGTGCAACACTAGAAGCTAATAATAAAAATAAATACAAGTATTAAAAATACTGTACCCCACTTTGACTTGGTCTGGCCTAACTGTCTTAAGGCTCTTTACCAAAGCACGCCCACTTTCCAACTAACAATCAAATGTGCACGAACTGCATATGCCAGGGCTTGAATTTGGGAGAAAAGTCCACAGGACCAAAGGGCTTGTACCTCAAAATGTTTACTGGACCAGAAATTTGTGTACAAGCCCAGAATCAAAATGGAATAAACAACTTCCTAGCCTGGCAACATGCACTTAACTGTTTTTATTTGAGCAATGGACCTCTAAGACTTGTAAAAGAAGATTTAAAATCTCATCTGTCATTTTGCATGTTAAGTATACTTTAGAGAAGTGAGAGATATCAGACTCAAAGTCAGCATTTGAACAAATCAGTTTCTGTTCAAGACATCACACAGTGAATTACATGTTTGCTTTTATTCAATTAAAAAACACAAGACTGTCGGACTTGTCAGGTCATAGGTTTACAGGTCATAGGTTTACTGGCCAAACACTGGCCACTGGCCTGGGGCCTGTGATCCAGTGTAAAATTCAAGCCTGGTATGCAGTAGAAATCAGATTCATGTGCACGAACTCCATAAAGTACTGTGGGATCAATGCGATGCAGTTTTGCTACAATTAAAACAATGCTCTCACATAGAGCCTTATTCCCAATAGCCAGCTTCTGCTTTTCTTTGTTCTGTCACTGGCATTCCAGAAACAATTACTTCAAAGTATGATTAGTTGAATATTCATCTCTTTTTACTGAGGGATTTATTTGAACAATTATGTTTGATCATAGACTCTCATTGATGTTTGGAGATGTTATTCGCTGGTATTTTGCATTTACAAGAGAATAAGTCACAGATTAATTTACAATAGTAGTCCTAAATTCTGCCTGGCCTGCATCCTGGGAATTACACCACCTTTGCAAAGAACAGCGGAGAGCACTTTAGTGTTACATGTATCTTAGACAACGGTTTGTCAACAACCCCACCAGATTTTTGAATCTGTGTAAAATACATGTATTTGCAAAAAGGTGAACCAATGAGAATACACTTTAGGCTAAATTAACATTTATACATGTTATAAGACAGATTAGACCAGAAAACTGACCTTTTTGCAGTATGTACATTGTAAATGTAGCCTACATGGTGGTCAATTTGGACAAATATACAGCCACCTAAATGTAGTGCATATCCAATGTACTGTACATCCACCTAGTGCACATGTACATGTACATATACATCCACCTAAGTGCACATGTATCCACCTAGTGCACAAGTACACAATGTACATCCACCCAGTGCACATGTACATGTACATCCACCCAGTGCACATGTACATCCACCCAGTGCACATGTACATGTACATGTACATCCACCCAATGCACATGTACATCCACCTGGTGCACAAGTACATCCACCTAGTGCACATGTACATGTACATGTACATGTACATGTATATTCACCCAATGCACATGTACGTGTACATCCACCCAGTGCACATGTACGTGTACATCCACCCAGTGCACATGTACATCCACCCAGTGCACATGTACATCCACCCAGTGCACATGTACATCCACCCAGTGCACATGTACATCCGAGTGCACATGTACACTTAATGTACATCCACCCAGTGCACATATACATGTACATCCACCGAGTGCACATGTACATCCACCCAGTGCACGTGTACATAGGTACATCCACCCAGTGCACATCCACCCAGTGCACATCCACCCAGTGCACATCCACCCAGTGCACATCCACCCAGTGCACATCCACCCAGTGTACATAACAAGTACATCCACCTAGGGCACATGTACAGTGTACATCCACCTAGTGCACAAGTACATCCACCTACAAGGTAGCCTCCACGAAAGCGATAACCGTGGTCGATCATGCGTGAACTGCCATGTGACACACACTGCAGGAGCTGCGATTGACATAAGTGGAAGATTTTTTATTTCAAACCCTGGCCTACCATAAGCATATGCCGCTTAACAAACTGCTTAATGTTCCTGTTGCCTTGCCCAATTTCTTGGCCCCCACGGTATTGATTTTCTCAACTTTTTCTCAACTTTTGACGCATGGTGGGGATCGTAAATGATATTAATGCTGTAATTTTTGTGGCAAAGCTTGAGAAAAACTATCACCAACCACTCCATCACACACACTGACTTAACATACTGTAACTATCCGCCCAGCCCATACCACAGGCCATCATTTATTAGATGCCAACCTAACTATACTGCATTCTGCAATAGGGCTATACTCTGCAAACGTGACAGCCATTGGGCATGTTGGGGATATGGGGAGACTGGCTCCGATGTACCCTGTATTTGCTGCGATACTGCAATGCAATCCCAAATGTATGTAGTTGGTGTGTTCCAACTGTAACACTCAAGTTAGGACCAGTCCCAACTATAGATGGTGGGGGGGGGGGGGGGGATTGTCAAGTTGGGGCAGAACAGTAAGTACATGTACATGTACATGTACATGTACTACTACAAAAGTACATGTACTACCACTCTGTAGTACTCGTTTGTAAAATGTAGTTAGGCAGGCATGATGAGGCGAACCACTGCGGCGGAAGCACTTTGCAACAGACTTGATGGCCCAACTATATTTACAATAATCATGTATGCAATTCTAGTAACCTGCCCAAATGATTATTTTTTATAAGGGCATTTACAATGTGAACAATGTATTACTGTTTCACCACAGATTTATGAGCTGATATAAAGTTTAACTGTCAGAGAACTTCAAAAAGTACCATTCTTAAATCTTATGCAGAAGATCCTAGTTGCAAGTTTGTTCTAATTTCTTCTTCACTTGACCTTACTCATTGCTTTCTGTCTGTCTCCAACTTCATCTTTCAATTCATGTCTTTATGATCATCTCCATTTTGTATAGTTTTGGATCTGTCCGTGGCACAGGGCAAGGTACAAAATCCATGCTTCCCCATTTTTCCAACATGGTTGATGGTAGCACTAGCAGTAGTTGCAATAATCGTAACCCTCTATCTTCCCTAGGATTAAATTGAGGGCTACAACAACTATTGCAACTAACTGTTAGTGTTACTGTTTAGAGTGGGCAAATATTGTTTTCATTACACACACTCACAGTTTATCGAATTGTTAAAATGTTTACGGAAAGGATGCCAAAATTACTAATTCAATCATATGTCAAAAACATAATCTTTTGTTAAAGATACTTGTTTCTATTTAGGTCAATTTTTGTCATATATTAATTATCATAATAATGATTAAAATTATTATAAAGAGTGGACTGGGAAAAAAGGTAGTCTCTCAAATTCATATACAAAAAAGTGTTATCTTTTGCATTGTAATTGTTGATTACTGGGTATCCAGATTTGAAATATTGAAAGCTGCTTATCGATATTATTTCAATACATGTAATAAATGTATCTAAAGTTTTTAATTAATAATTTAATGAACTGACAAGTCAGTCATGCATACATATTTTTCTGTACATGTACACAACTTTTGGGGGGGAATGGCCTAAATGGCCATGCCTCTGTAGTGGTTGGTAATGGTAGTGCTACACAAGAAAAGTCACCAAATTTGTGGTTTACAATGACTGGCTAAAGCCTCACCCTCCTGCGTTTCCATCTCCTCTGGCTCACTTTGCGGTCGTTCTTGTTCCTCACAGTGATTCATATTGTTGATCGGACTCTTGTTGTTCGACCTCCTTAAAAATTTCCGCTCAGACTTGTCCGCGACCGATCCCCGTTCACTGCCGGGCGATGAGGGAGTTTTCCGGGACGCTGGAGGCACCTTGACGTGCTTACTCGCGATGCGCCCAATCTCGGCGGTCTTAACCCCTCCGTTAAGGGGCACTCATTAAGAAACTAAGTCCAGAAATAGTCTATGTACAGAGAGAAATCACAGCTACCCGGAAAACAGTGAAATACATGCACTGTTTCATACTTTCTCAATATCACTGTCTAAAAAACATAAACCCGAGTAACATGGCCGCCATACATTGAAATGCATGCATTATGGGTAGGCCGACTTATGGAGACCTGGAAATGCCATGAGTTTATATAATAATAGCCTCACGATAATGTCGAAGTACTTAGAACGGGTTTGAACAACAATGATAGATTAATTGACATTAATAGTTATTTTGCAAATGTACATACATTTGGGGGACACGTCAAAGATAAATGAAAGCCTTATTTCTGACATTTTGTGATGTTTTTTCCTACTTGCCAAGGTTGGGTTCCCCCACATTGACATTGAGGGCGCTGTTCTAATTGCTTGTTCTAAATCTAACTTGGTCGATCTCATCTCCGTCATTGTGCTGAATAAGTTGTGTTTATAAAAATAATAAAATTTCAGATTAAATATGACATAGGGCCCCATTTCGTTTTGGATTATGACCAATCATTATTGTTATTAGGCTTGTGTTCGAAATTCAACCTGTGGAAATTTGATCAGATTTGGTCGTCGTAAAGTAAAAAAAAAAAACACGTTTTAGTGAGTGGATTGTGTGTAGTTCATATCGAGCTAGCTTGATCATTTGTGAAAATCGAAATCATTTATTATTTTAGATGTTCTAAAGTTATTGTTGTTAAAACTATTGCTGTTTTCTTGAATGGGTATAATTTCAGGTGGATGTTATTTCTCTTGAAGACTGTGGGTATCATGAACTACTTTACCAGTAGAGCTTGAGCCTTCAGATTATTTAGATGTTTTACAAATCCTGTATTTTCTGTCTTCAACATTAACTTCAAGGTAGGACTGTTAATGAAATCGAAGTATAATGTGATGGATAATGCCGCTTTTGTGAGAATACTGAGTGAGTTAGGAAATAACTTGAGGGGGTGTCCAACCGGTGGCCCAGCCACGGACAGCAGAATCGTCATTCTTCTTCAGTGAAACCGACCAGCTTATGGTAATCGTGTTAAATATACCATTGGGCACCTCTTTCGAAGAACTTTAAAAAAGTGGTATTCCAAAAGAGAAGAAAAACAAATCTTGATGCCATCATCAGATAATGCAATGATTGATCCCCGAACGAGAACGTGTGGAAGTTTGACACTTCCCAGACACCGTAGCTTGACTCGCTTAAAGACGGCGTAATTCTAAATTCACCCGGTTTAGTGAGGGGTCGGCTCGTTGTTGCCGGCCGCGCCGCACTTCTAACTAAACTTAACTTGATGACGTCATCGTACCTGAATCGCAGCTTCAAACAGAGTGAATTTAGCATCCCAGACAAAACACACCCTCCTGTGTTCAAAGGTTTCCCTTTTTGCAAAGCTGCAATTTATAAAAACTTATATTTTTGCCAACGCCTTGAAAATTTATGGTTTATAACAATAAATTTGCTAAAATACATCTAAATGATACTAATTAGAATTCGGCGAGGAACAGATGTGCAAAATACTCTGCGCTTGCGCATATTGTTCTACCCACAAATCATTGCGAGCTCACTGCGACATCAGACATTCGACGTTCGTTCAGGGCGTACTAATTTATTCTGTCCAAATATTTCGTAATGTTTTAGGGCCCAAAGTATCATTTTTAGTGTACATTTAGGACAATCTACCTCTTAGTTACTAACATGACTGAGCAGAAAGAGAGAGGGGACGATTCAGGGGGCGAACTTTGGACGTCAAGTTGGGAGCAACAATGTCTGGACGAGTTGGACAGCGAACCCAACTTAGACGATCGGCTTCCTCAAGAACGGCAGTTTGCAGCTGATAAACTGTGGTACAGTTTTCAGACTTGCGCAAGTGCTGTGACACATCTGTATAAACTTGGTGAGAAATGGAATGTAAAACGTGAAAGGAGATTTTTCTTGCAATATTACATGTTTTAAACTGTATAAAACATGATTTCAATAAAAAAATACACAAATATTTATTTGGAAAATAAACACGATGATAAAATTAAAAAGTAAACAACAGATTGTCAGTTGAAAAATTATTATTCATTTTCTAAAGATACCTGCTTGTGCTACAGTAACAAAAGTGCTACTGGCCTGCTTCAAAGTGTTTTGCTTAAAATTCAACAAAATATTTGTCTAGTGCATATTTTGACTAGAATTTGAAAGTTTCCATAGTTTGTTTTCAATCAACAGTGTACATCCATTGTAAGTATTTATGTAACCGATTATAATTGTATGACCAGATGACTATGATTGTTGTTTACTTTTGTCTAATAATATGGCTATCGCTTAATCTTTCCAATTAATTATGCTCAGAGTTCCACTCCAGAAAAGTCCAAGAACTATTTCAAGGTTGGGAGAGCCTCCCTGCATGCCCTGCCTTATTATTTGTATTATTTTATTCCCATGGCATGGACTGTATTTGTATCATTCTAGATTGTGATGACTAACAAATTGCCACACTCTGAATTAAGCAAAGTTTTGTGCAGAACAAAGAAGTGACCCAGACTTTTCATCATTTTATTTAGTTGCGATAATCGTAACCCTTTATCCTCTTTGCCCATCTGGACAATAGAGGGTTTTATGATTATTGCAAAGTTCTACATTTTGTTATAGGCATCAAGTGTAGATTCTTAAAGGAAGAATCTTCATTTTATGACATAATTACTCTGATGTTCAATTCATAAAAAGGTGAGTGACATATCAAGGAATACATGGTCCTAGTTATATTTGGTGAGTCGTATAAACATTCCGATATTTGTTTGTTTGCAGAACGCTTGACTGGTGGTCAATCCAATGCCCTTCCTCTCTGGCTGGCATTTCAGAATGCCGCTAGCTCAGTAACAAAAATGTACAAAGGTAAAGTTCAGATAAGCACATTCACAGCTTTTCTTCAAGCGTTTCATTTAGTTACTTTATTGCTTTGAAATTTCTTTGTTTCTTTGTTGACATTTAGTGCAATGAGTAGTTATTTCTTTGTAATAAAAAGACAGATCGAACAAAATGATGAATGTATTCTTGTTGATCTCAGCAGCAGACCAAGCAACTCGTTTTGTTTTACAATACTGTATGTATCTTGTTGTAATCCAGCAGGTTCTACTTTCTTCCCCTGTTGATTAATTCAGCAGGGTGACTGTAAAATCCTTGGGAAGTAAGAATGAGTGGGGACTGTCCATTAGTTTTTTCATGGATGAGCCAACATGACATCTGGACCAGTTGCGATGTGGCTAGGTCTCTTTCTTGTCCACAAATTTCTTCTTTGGTCGTACCTTCGGAAGGTTTCTCTTTAGCATTGTCATTTACATGCTTGGGACTTGAATTTGAAACCACCTGAGCATTTAACGGTTTACATTTACTTATTGAAAGCACATACATGTAACTATCATGTTGACAGATTGGTCCTCATGTGTTTTAACTTGCAACAGGCTTGCGGACCTCTGTTAAATTAATGGAAGAACACTAAGGAGATATTAAAGCTCAATAGCAAGCTCTAACCTTGTTCTTACTTTATTCCTGCACATTTCAGACAGCTTAGAAGCACACAGGGGTTCAATAGAGCTTGGTACCCAAATCGGTTACCAGCGACGCACAAGAGACATAGTGGGCTGGGTCAAGAAAAGGAGACGCTTCATCAAACGAGAGGACCTCTTAGCATTTCTTTGTGGTAAAGCACCCCCTCCTCGTATTCGTCCAAGTCAGATGGGTCGAAGTTCAGCAGAGAGGTCATCTCCGCGGTCACACACACAGCCCCATGATGTGGTGGGACATTCTGTAGAAACTACTGATGATTTACAGCCATTCAGGGAGGCTTTAGCATTACAAGGTGAGTTGAGGGCATCTTCCTCCCAAATTTATCTCCTGGTCTTGCATGAGTTTGATGGACTTGGTACTGCACAGCCAAACAACCTTGCATCGCAAAGGACCAAGTATACACAAGCCTATCGGGGGCCCAGGATGCTGAAGCAGTTTAATGCTGGATGAATAATTCAGAATAGAGTCGGAGATCAGGAAGTTGATGACAAATGTGCGAAAACACAGATGTTGAGTAACAACTGATGGGCTATCGACTCTTCCGAGTGATTTACTAGGAATTCCTTCCTCACTCACTCTAACAAAAACAACACCATATGGTAACTGGACACCCAAACTTATTATGGTGGTATGTCTGATCCCATGTAAATCAGCTTGACTACTAGTGCGGGTCTCTGTCCAACAAAATCAAACATGCAGTTAGGGTCAGTATTCAAACATTGAGCAAAAATCTTATTGGAATATTTTGGTACTTCTGAAGTCACTGATAAATCGTGAAATTAAACTTCAAGGAGTTACGTGCATAAGGTTGACAAGGTTGAGGGAAACTTCCCTCTTTTAATCCTTGGAAACCATCCTTTCTGTGTCAAATTGTGCAAAAAAGAAAGTGCTACATTCCTCTCTGACTATGTTGATGTACTCGTGAATATGAAGGTTTTCCGCAAGGTAAAGGCCACAAATAAAAGTAAAAAAATTTGTTTGAATAAGTTTTTTAAAAATTAAAGCTCTTGCAAGTTTTTTATTAATATTGTGTCTGGATTATTATTTGATTTGGTTTTTAAAGGTTTAAACGGAGCGATGGCCAATGTTGGTGTATCCCAGTCTCCACCACATCACTCTCATTCACGTCGCCGCCACGGAAACGTACTAGATCTCTTCCCGGATGAACTCTTTGCCCATCCAGATTCCCGAAAGAGAAACACCTCACCAAACGATGTTCACATGGACTCCCCTTCACATAAACGCAACAGGCTACTATGAAAGAAGGACGGGCTGGCCACTGTAGGTGTACTATACTACCATCAAAAGAAAATTTTAAAAAATTAAAAAAACTCATGAAAAAAAAAGAACAAAATAAAAGCAGTGGTTTATGATTGTTATAGAACACTTAACAGTGGAGCTTAGGAATGTTAAGAAATTGAGATTGGAGATGGACATGTGTGACAAATGGAGATTTGGTTTGGAGCTGTTACAACCTCAACACTGAGAGAAGAAAACTGAGGGTTCTTGATTTGTCTTTCGACTAACCTTCATCTGTTCATATTGTATTGAACTCCGGTGAAGTGTAGACATTATGGAACAAATCTTCCTCTCTCGTCATGGTAAGTCAGTGTTTCGACTGTCAGGTTTACACGTCTTGACTGGGTAGATGACAAGAGCTGGAACTCTAAATAGAGACAATGAAAGATGAGAGAGCTTGTTACAAGCTGATTCTTCTTGTTAACACTTTATTTAGAGTAGATCTTAACAGTATATGTTGGTTGAAGGACCAGTTCCGTCATCCATAACATGTTGCAATGGATTGTATTTACAGTTTGCAGTGTCTGTAGTCTTTCTGATGTGAACAAGACATTTTGAGACATTCAAATTTCTGGTGTCAGTGTCCCAACTGCAAACAAAGCAACTTGTAATAAGTTTGACTGGACTTGTCCTAATTGTGCTCGTTAACGTTCCCATTATCCAGGTAACGTTTGCTCTGTAATTTTTCTTACTTATCGTTTATCAGGTCTTGAAGAAGCAGCTCTTGTTTTATATAGGAATGTTTTCTCATGACCAATCAGAAAAACCAACAAAAACGTGACTAGTGAACCAAGTGCCCATTACGACGATTGCAGGAAGGAAAACAAATTGCACTAGAGTAGGTTTGAGGATCTACAGCCCCATGACAAAATTCGTCAGGCAATTTTGACCCTCAAAATGTTGATGCACGCATTCAATGTTGGCTCGTCAGTGATTATGAAGGTACTTTTTAACACTGTTCCTAGAAGAACCTTGGCCAAGTTACCATTGCAGGGGTTGCAATATCTTATTTTGGTACTGTTCAGCGGGGTTACAGCCAGAATTCGGGTAATGGGTGACTGAATTTGCTGTCGGTTGGATACAATAAGACCCAAATTGCTAAACTTGACATGCAATGGATGTTTCAGTAGGGTGTTCAACTTCAAATCAGGACCTCCAAAGCACAATGAGATAGTCTGGCTCATAGCATGCTGTGTCCAACCAGGCTCCATTTCACAAAGAGCTAAAATTGATATTAAGACGTGTATCAATCTTAATTGCTAAGCAAAGTGTGATATCACTATGGTGTTACTGACCTCTTGTCTTAAGATGAGTCTTGGTGCTTTGTGAAATCGAGCCCCGGCAGTGTTACCTTGGCTTATGAGTGAGGTGATTTAAGTTGATGATTGACGCAAAACTTACCCAGTGTGCAAAATGACAAAAATGCAGCGCTTGCTCAAAGGCGTGATGATTCCATCTACATAACCAAATTATGAGTTTGTGATACAAATAGGTCAAGGAAAAAACTGATAAATGACATAGAACATGTAGAATGAAAATGTTTTGATTAGTAATTCCTTTATGGCAAATCTTGGCAAAACAATGAGCGAGGTGGTCACTGATAGTAACGATGTGAGCTGCCTCGCGTTTGAATGGGCGGGGAAATTACTGGCTCCTCCCTCAGGATTGTAGCTTTCACTGCATACTTGGGCCTTGTACTTCATCCTTGAAAGGGAAAAGGCACCAAGGTGTTTTCTCTTTTATAAAGGCCACCTCTATGAGGAAATTGTACATTTCTATTGGAACGTTTCAAGGGGCACTGAGGCAGCGACCATGGGCATTGGGGCAATTGCCTCCGTTACCTCCATGAAGCATCACACCTGAACACTAATACTGAAATGGAAACATGTGACAAAAAGACCAAATTCCCCAGTTCACAAGGTTTAGCTGCCATTCTCATTCCCCAGGTTGGGACAGAGTCGGACTCTGGAAAAAACAATATGGCCACTGCATGACGAAGGTAAATTTAGACGTAGAGAGTAATGTAAAAGTACATGTGTAGTATTTAATAGTAATTTATTCACCCTTTGCCTGGCTGCGATTCCAATTTGAATGAGAATACAGACAGTTTCATATTATTTCATTTTCTTCTGTTGATCTACCCATCTGATATGGTGCCCACTGCCCAGGGCTCGTGGGCTTGTCACATTTTTATACTAAATCCTCCGAGCTACATGTAAACTTTCATGTCAAGAGTTAAGAAATGTCCAAAGATCAAGTATTATGTAAGTTTAATAACAACATAAATGTATACATCAGTATTTTAATGGAGGTGAAAGTTGCTGATAAGGGACTGTAATAATGCTGGTGATAAATTTTGTGGGGTAAATGTAGGCATGGACTCTCTGGTTGACTGTTTTATATTCTCAACAGAACAATCTCAACAAATTGATATATCTACATCTGTGGGTAGTAAACACATCTAGGTTCTGTTCCTACTTCTACTGTACAATTAACACACAGACAACAAGGGGTGGGGGGGGGGGGAGTGTGACCCAACTAGACAGAACTGATACATGTGCAATGTATATACCCCTTGCACAGGACATCACAAGCTCAAACAGTGCCCTCATTGAGATGAAAGGAAGACCTATCATTGGATGAGAGTTGTGCGTGGCGCGTACTCACAAGCTTGTTTCAGCAATGGCTGACCATGCATGGGGTTTACATTAACCATATGGTACATGTACATCTGACAGTATGTGGTAGACATCGTTTCTGATCATAGCTGGTTCATGTGTCACCAAAGATAACCTAAACTGTGACTATTAGAAGATTACCATGCTGCTGAAATGAAATGCATGGAACATTTAAGGCTCACCAACGTTGTTTTTTGTTAGAGTTTGTACAAAGGAAACTGATCTCACATTATTAGCTGCTAATGCACTTTTAACCAATAACAGTATATTTTTTTTGAAAATACGCATTTAAACAAAAAATGTCTTTTCACCCTTATTTTTAGAGGGACGTAATATTGGTCATTATTTAATGGTAAAATTGAAAAAAATTCTTATAAAGTGATCAAGATGAGTAGTCAAGATAAAAGAAAGTCTACTGGAACTCTGTGGACTGTTACACTGTACATAAAACTGCACAGAAATTGCAAGCGCCCTTTGTACAGACAAAAACAAATTGCCACATGAAGAACAAAATTTGTTTACATGGATACATTATAACCCCATCTTTGAACAAATTCGGCAGAAAAAAAATCCACAAGTATGCATTTACAGACATTTTATCAAATAGGTGGTGTTCTTTAAGAGCACTTCTTATATCCAGGGCCCGATTTCATAAAGCCTTTAAGCACAAAAACTTGCTAAGCACAGAAACAACTTGATTAGTAGAAACAGGTATCAGTCAAAATTCCTTGAAGTTTTCATTGTTACGACCGGTGTCCTACTCAGTTTTTTCTTAAAGCAGCATTTTCTTCTTAACAGCTTCATGAAATTGGACCCAGTATAGTCTAAGATGTCATTTAATTATATGTGAAGGAACGACTTGGTTCAGATCAGCAAACCTTTGTCTTATCGAAGCTCACACGATAATACAGATTAGGCATTAATAGTGGGCATTTATTAAGCTGTGTAAACGTTGAATCAAAGCGCCTTACACTATTACTATTTACTACCCCTGTTCAGTGGGCCTACATGTACAGTATATCATTCCTGAAACCATGTCAGTGCATTAGGAGAATGCAGCATCGGCAACCACAGGCGCACAGGCTGCTAATCATTTACATACAAGCTCTACCCTCGCAGGTAGCCTTATACTCCTGGGTGATGAGAAGCAAATAGTTAAGTGACTTGCCCAAGAACACAGGTGTCATGTAAGACCTGGATTTGAACCCACACTCTGATGACTCGGCCATCAGAACTTGAGTTTGATGCTCTAGACCACTCGGCCACGACCACGACATGCTACGAATACAAGCAGCACTTTAACACTCAAGTCTCAAGATGCCACTCAAAATATTATGTACAAAACTAAAACGTATCAATAAGGTGTATTAACTGCAGTTACTCATGCTGAAAGAAACAGGACTAACCCTATTATAGTTGTTTAATCCATATGATTTGAAATGTTGATTTATTGTTTCATTACAAGTCACAAACTTGTACGACAACAAATTTTAGGATGTTTTTTGTGGACTCAAGTGTAAATTCCTACACAGATTGTAGTTTTCAATAGTGTGAAGGGTACAAGTTTGTAGCATTCACTTAATGGTTCTTATTGTCAGCCATGATATTCTTCCTGATTCCACTTTTATTGCAATCAGAACATCTGTTTGCTAATTACTAAGCCTTAACAACCTATTAAAGCCTAAGCCTATGTAGGTCGGCCCTTATACTAAGATTTTCTTACTTTGTCAAGAGTCAAACATGCCTGGTAATACATACATCTTCCCCAGAGTTGTGTATTGACAGTGATTGAGAGAGTTGCAACACAAGGGGACCAGTTTTTGTTGGTCACATGGTTACTGGATACCATTTTCAGTCCTAATGGAGCACGACCCAATGTGCAGTCTAGTCTGGCACTCTGTGTGTGCACATGTGGGTTTGGGTTTTTTGGGGGGTGGGGAGACCGAAAATGGCTTTTAATCGCAAGTTGTCGCAACTCTCTAAATACACAGCTCTGATCAGCCCTTACCAACACCAACCCATCAAAATCCAACTGCATGTTTTGTTTGATTCTGTTGGACTGAGAACTCCACATGGGATCAGGCATACATGTACCTCTATAACCAGAGTCCAACAGTTTGAGTATTGAGTTACCATTTGCTGCTGGATTTTGTTAGAGTGAGGAAGGATCCTAGTGACTCACCCAAGGGAGTTAACATGAATAAGATGACTGGCTCAGTGCTATCATTTCTAATTTATTACTCTTTTTAGTAACATGTATTTATATAGACTATACTTGTACTCCATCAAGTTGAGTTTTGGTGTACAGCAAATTATATCTGCAGCTAGCTTTGGCAACAACCTGTAGGTGTTTTTCAATTGATATTGAACTGTAACAATTTTAATGCTGTTTCTTCAAAACTACATGAGCACCAAAAGTGATCCAATTTAAGTTTCATTGTATGGGTTGGAATAATTTTGTTTACTCTTCAAACAATATTGCACGTCATTTTTACTTCTTAAAAAAAATTATGAAAATAATAAATGATATGTCCCCTATTCAAGTAGTAACATCCAAGTATACTTATTATATATTATTCTGAGTTCTTTTATTTACTATGATTATTTATATAATTACACATTTTTTCTCTTTTTTCTAGAGAGCTGCCTAGTTATAAAGTGATGTTTGTCACATTATGCAGTAGTGTATCTTTCGTGTTTGTATAATGTAATATTATTTGCCATTATATTATACAGAACATATTGTTTTGGAGATGACATAGTTAATGATGTTTTTACAACAAAAAAACACAATAAATGAACATAATTAAGATACATGTAATCGGCACTGCGCTGGAGTTTTCAGTGTTGTTACTGGGGTTACCTTAACAATAATGTTACTGGCGTTACATTAATGTTAGTGGTGTTACATTAGGAATGACACATCATTGATTCTTTGGAAAGAAAATTTGTCCGTCCTCTAGATTCAGCTGACACTCCCCATAATGGAATACAATTCATTCCTATTAAAATCAATTCCTCCATGCCAGCACCAAGCTGTGAAGTTTCATAGAGTTGCTTAAGCATTCACTTAATGGTTCTTATTATCATAAGCAGTGATTTTGTTCCCTTTCATATGTGATTATTTTGCAGGCAAGCAACTTCTCAGCGCAGATCGGCTGATTTTCTCGTTTTTCTTGGTTGTTTTCTGTAAAAAAAACTGACACTGTTTACCGCAGCATGGGACATAAGCGCATAATTTCAAGATGTGGGCCGGCTGGGGCTTGGTACCTAAAGAAGATTCAGTGGGGATGTGAATTAAAAATCGGTTAAAAAAGGCTTGTTTTGTCCATGTACACTTAAATTATTATGGTGCTATCCCCAACTTGACGCTCAAATTTCGGTCAGTCAGGTTTTCCAAACGCGCAGGCAGATTGCCGTTGCCGTTTACATTTCTTTGTTTTGAGTGAGTGAAATTATTGCTATGTTTTCCCTGTTGACCTTATCTGTAGCGTGTCTAGCGCTGCGCACTCAATTATTTTACAAGTCTTATCACGTAGTCACACAAGAGGGCGTGCTTTAAATTGTACGGTAAGTGTTCAATGTGTTGCACAGATCTCATAATAGAACTCATTACTTGATAAAAAAAATGATTAGCGGTACTGTGATTGTTCTTTTGTGTATATGGATGCTTTCATAAGAAAGGGGAAATGTCTAATATAGATATGCAGACAAATTCTGAAGTTTGATTCTGAATAACACTGGCCCCTATAGGGCGGCCTTGTCACACGATGCAACATTTTGTTTTACAGTAAATTCAACCAACTGCAGTGCCTGCAAAGTGAACACTTCAGTAGGGCAGGAGTAGTTTTTGTGATGTGACTACCTTCTAATACGAATAAATAAGTGAACAAAATAATAATAATAACAATAAAATAAATAAAATATTAAATAAATGAATGATAATCAGTAACAGTATTATAATGAGCAAATGGAAAAACCGATGCAAGTAAGGACCGATGATCAAACCCGCATCAGCTGATCGTAAAATGTTGTCACTTCTCTAATGTTGCATCACAGAGGGGAAAAGTACAAAACAATTTTAGGAGGAAGTTCCTCTTAAGATGTGCAGAGTATATGCTTCCCGGACCATCGAGACTAAAACGACAATAGTCCTCTCAAAATGAGATTTACACAGTCGTGGTCATGGTTGTAACAATAGTAATAACGAGTTCTGTATCACTATTTGGGGTGGGGTGGGGGAATGAGGAAAAGTTCTCATCGGCTGATCCCCCGCAAAAAACTCTAACAGATCGAGATTCAAACTACAATCGTTTTCAGTTTTGTCACTCACAGATAAGGAATTGTCACTGTAAAGTTGAGTGGTTTCGTTTTGCACCTTTCCACAACGACTTGGTCAACAGGGCGCCCTCTGCTGATGACAACCTAGAAGTTATTAGGCCTACATTGCACAAGGTAAATAATACAAAGAAAGCTACTGTATGTACCACCAATCCTTGTATTATTTCATACAACAATTTTTGTTAGAACGAGTCAAGTTAATATAAAGTCACCGCTTCCCTCTATCGAGTCGACCTTACAACCGCCGTAACTTTATACCGGGCTTTGGAACCGTGACTGGGGTAGACATGGTGGCCCAATGTCCCTTCAGGGCCACCATACTATAAAGATCTTCTGTAAAAACAAAATAGGCCTACTAATGCAATAATGTATGTACCAATGTATGTACTAATGTATTTATCATATTAGCAAGGAACTTCACTTATTGAATTACAAATAAACACAGTTTGAGATGATTATTGGTACAAAATATCCTCTGAAATCTAAAGAAAAGGTACAAAAGAAAACATTCACATGTCCCATGATAATGATATAACAATGATGAACACTTATGGCGCCCCAGTATTCGCCACAATTAATGGGCGATCCTATTCGCGCATGGTTTTTAACGATGGGTATTCAGGGCCAATATGAGACCAACTTTTACGTTGCACTGAGGAAGTTTTTGTCCCATCTGAAGGACAGAGCAACAGAAGTGCCTTGCTCCGGGACCCAAGTGTCAAGACCACGACCCACACCCACACTCAGCACAGCCACGACTCATTTTCGAGAACAGTCAACACGACGAGCATAAGGGTGTGATGACATAATTGTCCACAATTGCCTGGCCGGTCAGTAATAATAAGACCAAACTTAACAAAACTGTTCTCGGATATTTCAGCATGTTTAGATGTTGAGTCAAATTTACAACACAGAGTCAGAGTTTGAGATTTATAATCCACGGGTTATTTGTCTGATTCACAATCCTGCAATATTCAAGCTGCGTTAATATTCTGAGTGAAATTAGTTTGGACAGGCTGACATTTTTGTCAACTACAAACAACATAGTCATTGTTTGATACAACTAACAATACTGCCCTCTGTTGACCACAGTCTGCTAATTTAATGAACCGTGGGAATGAGTTTTTCTGGCACAGTTATCCCCCCCCCCCCCACAATGTAAATATTATTTCTATTATCCTGTTACACCAAGCTGATTATTCTGAAAATGAACCCTCTGAAAAAGTGCGTTCTGGCTTCATGCCAATAAAACACCATTACTTGAATGAAAAATCAGACTGTGTGAATTCATTGCCATGGCAACAACCCACTCTTAATAAAATCCCCAGACCAGAAAATAGTTCGCAAAACCGCAGATTCGTTAGTTCTAAACTTGTTAGGCTTTGAATTACGAAAAACGCATGATGGAGTACCACTTAATAAAATTAAAAACCCAGACTTATTTTCTTGACATTCAGGCCCCGGAAATCTGCCAAATTAGTGGTTTTTGTCAGTCTTTGGGTGTGTGGGCGGTGTATATCAGCGTTCATAATGGATCTTAAGATCCAGGAATAAAGACTTGAGACTCAAAGCCCATGATGAAAATGGCGGATCATCCCACCCCCGTTCACCTCGGAGTTCTAATTGATTGCCCTTCCTATCCACTTATGAACACTCCTACGATATCAACACTGTTGTTTTTGTGTAAAGCATGTAGCTGGGTTAAGAGGTATCAGTAGTACGTGAAGGCTATGTGGGGTTTACATGTGCACACTTCGAACGCTAACATCCACCATGGCCATAGCGCCGAAGTGGACTTGGCGTAAATAACGATCGTGAGGCGAGAGATAATTGAATTTTAATGTCAACATTCTTATTCGATGAACAAAATAATTGTCGTTTATAAAGTCCGTGTTAAACAGTAGAAACCTCATTTCATGTGTGGGCGGCATAGTGGAGGGGTGGGGGGCGTATTCTATGACAGCGCAATATTGCCAACGGGAAAACTTTAATTTGTACATAATAACCACTTTGGACCTACTTATATTATGGTGATGCCGCCATTAATTTGTTTTGTCCTTCATTCGAATGAATGTAAACCAAACTGAGTCTGGGGGATAGTCTGGTGCGTGTTTCTATATTTAGGTAGAATCGTGGTGGGCAATCATAGAGGGAACAGGACGATGAAGACAAAATCAAACAGGAGCATCGATCACCCTACAATACAGTCTGAGGTACACATCCTCTTGAATATCAGCAAGCCACGTGGGACATGTTGAAGAAAAAAAACCATACCCAATCATCTTGAAGTCGTCCCTTCCGCACTTTCCATCGGGATGATAAAAAATGATTCATATGTGCCTCTTGAACGGAGGGCCCCATGGAAGTGATTGGGTTGGGATGACCACAAATAATCCTCCTGGAAATAGCCAAAAACAACACAAACACAATTGGCAAAAGACCCCCACCAGCCATAAACTCCCAACTTTTGTGCCAACAAACCCCACCACCCAACCCGAAAGCCGATTTTACATCAGCCTTTGAAATTTTCCGGGTTTTTTTCATTTGTTTATTTACTTTTTTTTTTTTTTTTTGGGGGGGTCAACTACGGTTGGCCACGTCCCGCCCAAGCAATCCTCAACACTGTCTAGACGTTCTCCAGTCGTGCATGCTTGATGCTTTAATACTTACGACCTCCGCAATTACGTTTTCTGCAAGAGGAAAGAATTGTGCAACAGTGGGATTGTTATGATAGACTGTAATGACAATCGCCAGGTTGTACTACTGTAATACCGTAGCCGTACTGAGATAAGCTCTTAATTGGGTAGTTGGTTTTAAGAATCCGGAAATGAAGAGCTGAAGAAGTGCTCCGGGCTATAGTGGGCGCGTAACTTGATGGGATCTTTTCTTTTATAGCTGGTGGCAAGGGGTTCACGAAAGTGGCACTTCGCGGGGCAGGGTGCGTGAGCTGAATTTGGGATGTTTTGCAATTTAGGGGTATTCTACTATAACTATCACAATCAGCGCCGTAACTAGGGTACAATTTGAAGTGGCCACGGAGGGGGGGGGGGGGCACCATTTTTTCTAGGGGGCCACTTCTGGTCAAGTTTCCTTTTGCTTTTTTCTTAAACAAGCCCCGCCTTTTCTAGCGCCTTTTAAAATGTGATTTACTGGCGCTAGTGTAAAAACAAATAGTCTGTGTGTAAATGGAAAAATAGTTTTAAAAACATCAACATTACCAACAGCAAGAAAGCGTGTAAAATGTAACATTCTACTCTGGAAATATCCCTTCCAAAAAGACTAGATTTCAAATGGGGGGGGGGGCACGGACATCAGTTGGGAGGGGGCATGTGCCCCCCCAAACTTAGTTACGCCACTAGTCACAATCCACAATGAATCCTGGAAACACTAACGTACGAATCCATCATCAATAATGTGGATTTGTTACTTGTTTAATACTTGTTCACTGAGGGTGGTTTTCTAAAGCGTGTGCGGTACTCGATATGTGCGTTGGTGGTAACCCCGCCCTCCCATTGCGTTTTCATTGTGTGTTCTGGAAATCTCACAGTGAATTTTAAGAGGTAAGCGGTAACTGCCTAGCCACGGTCACTTATAAGTAAGGGCGTGGAGCATTACCGCTTTGCTTATAAAGCGCTCATGAACATATTATGCTTAATGCGAGGGGCTGTAAGTTCAAAATAAGTTTGGTGATGTTCTCACTTTCCAATAGAGCCATTATGAAAGTTGAATAAAAGCCTCTAACTTCACGTGTATGCTATTGTTGTGATACTCTGCAAGCGCAATTTTTGTCAAAAACCAAAAACGTTCGATGACATTATATTTCAAAATATATGGTCTGTACAATTTTGCGGAGAGAATTGAAGTTTTATTTTATTGCTAAATTTTGATGATATTCAATCAAAATGGCATTAAATGTTGACCTTTTGACTGGGCAGTGCAACAATTAGGCCTACTCGTTGGAATGTACAGACCTATTTTTGTTGTTGATGTCCGATGACGTCATACTTCAAATTTCGCTCTGAAAAGGTATCCAATAAGTTGATATTTTACACCATTTCAACGTGATGAGGTTAGAGACTTGTACCATTATTCTATTTTAATGAGGATTTTTCTAGAGAATGGGTGCGTCACAAAACCTTGGAGCCCCTCTTAACGGTCTTACGTGAAGCGGTTGCTTGGCGAATCGGGTACATGCAGCTACAGGTATGGGAACACTTTTGGCATACGGCGGTGGGGGGGGGGAACTCCCTCTGCCACATGCATGGTATTAGGAATACACCACCCATCTGCAGTTGTTGTTTAATTGTTTGTTATTGTGTTGGGTGTTGGTGTGTTTCTTTGTTTATTTATTTTTTTTTCCATTTTTTTTCTCGTGAAGTCATGAAGCGAAATTTTACAGCTGCAGTTTTTCCTTTTATTCCTCTCTCCATGTTTTGGCAAGAGTCCACAAAAATCCACTTTGAGCGTTATCCCGTGTCCTGGCACTGAGCCATTGACAATCAAGAGTCTCTTGTTTGATTGACATTGAAGGATAGGGTCAACGACCCCTCCAGCTCATGGCTTCTGGCCACTCAAAATAGAACAATGGCATGTAATGAAGTTAAGCCATTGAGTAACGTCTCAATGTAGCCTTCAGACAAAAGCCGCGGGTGGTGTCTCATCCCTATGCCAAAAAGGGGGAGGAATAAAGTGAAGGGAAAAAAGAAGACACCCCAAAAATAAAATAAATAAAACAAATAAATAAAAAAACAAATAAAAAAATAAAAAATAAATAAATAAATAAATAAATAAATAAATAAATAAATAAATAAACAAACAAACAAACAAACAAACAAACAAATAAATAAATAAATAAATAAATAAATAAATAAATAAATAAATAAATAAATAAATAAATAAATAAATAAATAAATAAATAAATAAATACATACATACATACATACATACATACATACATACATACATACATACATACATACATACATACATACATACATACATACATACATACATACATACATACATACATACATACATACATACATACATACATACATACATACATACATACATACATACATACATACATACATACATACATACATACATACATACATACATACATACATACATACATACATACATACATACATACATACATACATACATACATACATACATACATACATACATACATACATACATACATACATACATACATACATACATACATACATACATACATACATACATACATACATACATACATACATACATACATACATACATACATACATACATACATACATACATACATACATACATACATACATACATACATACATACATACATACATACATACATACATACATACATACATACATACATACATACATACATACATACATACATACATACATACATACATACATACATACATACATACATACATACATACATACATACATACATACATACATACATACATACATACATACATACATACATACATACATACATACATACATACATACATACATACATACATACATACATACATACATACATACATACATACATACATACATACATACATACATACATACATACATACATACATACATACATACATACATACATACATACATACATACATACATACATACATACATACATACATACATACATACATACATACATACATACATACATACATACATACATACATAAATAAATAAATAAATAAATAAATAAATAAATAAATAAATAAATAAATAAATAAATAAATAAATAAATAAATAAATAAATAAATAAATAAATAAATAAATAAATAAATAAATAAATAAATAAATAAATAAATAAATAAATAAATAAATAAATAAATAAATAAATAAATAAATAAATAAATAAATAAATAAATAAATAAATAAATAAATAAATAAATAAATAAATAAATAAATAAATAAATAAATAAATAAATAAATGCTTCAAATTCCACTAATGTTACGGTTATTTTAACTGTCAGAAATGACCTAGCACCTATTTATCTACAGAACCTTATTTCCACTAAAGCCCAAAGTTCTCGCAATCTACGTTCTTCTACTTCTCATTTGTGCTTGTCCCCTGCACCCCGCACTTATACGCGGTATGGCCAACGAGCATTCACAGTCAGTGCACCGACATTATGGAACAATCTCCTGCTTCACATCCGTCAGGCATCATCTCTTGAATCCTTCAAAGCCATGTTAAAAACTCATTTGCTTTTATCCTAAAGTTATTAAAAGTTGTGTCTATTCGTTATGCTTTGTACAGCGCCTTGAAACCTTTGTAAAAGGCGCTTTATAAATGTTATTTATTATTATTATTATTATTATTAACTGGGAAAATTTGTGAAAATGGTTACTTTAATTAACTTTTACACAATCTACGCTGTAAAACAGCCTTTGATATTGTTTAGAGGTGTTTCCATCACTCACAAACCGGTTATTGAACTGTAAGGCCGCGTTTTGGAATTCAAGCGACTTCGGCCATACCTGCTGGCGAAGCCATCCTTGATCAACTTGGACGAAGACCCAATTATTTAAAGTTGAGTCTAGTATGCGTATACGATGTTCGTAAAAAAGCAGAACTATAGTTAAATTAACTGTGCGATTGTCTGGTACACATGCATTGTTTTGCACGAACTCCACTGTATATTTTTACACAGATCCTTCTGCCTTGTAAATCACCGTAAGTCACTGACGTCACTTTCCATAATTTATAGTGAATGATAATGGAAGCCCTTTGGAACAAAGGTTTGCTAAATAACTTATGGTTTAATCTACCAGTTGCGTACATTAAAACCATTTAAGATTACGCTATAGGGGGACGCCTGTGAGTTTTTTCCATTTGATATTCCCCCGTAACGAAAAGGCTGTGAATAAAATTACGTAGAACGACGTCTTTTTTACAAACAATGACGTCATCGTGAGGAAGTAACTAATAAAATACTAAATCTTTGCACTTGAAGCATAAAGCAAACGTCATATTTGCAGTTTGCAACTGCCGAGGAAAAAACCCGGGGCAGTTGTATAGTAAAAGCAGGCATGTCGAGTCTAATAACGGATGACCTTGTCCATCTGACAGCAGTGAATTCCAACTGATTAACGTGCTGCCGACGCTGTCCTCGTGGGGTAATTTTAACTGGGTTAGCCGTCTTGTTGGGCGTGGACCCAAGTGCCCTAAATGTGACTCCTTACCACGCTCTTTGAGGACACGAACCCAACTCAAAAGCTCTACTTTCTAAGATGGTTACTGGGTCAGAAGCTCTATACTTTCTAAGATGGTTACTCGGCCAGAAGCTCTGCTTTCTAAGATGGTTAATCGGCCAGAAGCTCTATACTTTCTAAGACGGATACTGGGTCAGAAGCTCTAGACTTTCTAAGATGGTTACTGGGTCAGAAGCTCTATACTTTCTAAGATGGTTACCCAGCCAGAAGCTCTGCTTTCTAAGATGGTTGCTCAGCCAGAAGCTCAGCTTTCTAAGATGGTTACTCGGCCAGAACCTCTGCTTTCTAAGATGGTTACTCGGCCAGAAGCTCTGCTTTCTAAGATGGTTGCCCAGCTAGAAGCTCTGCTTTCTAAGATAGTTAATCGGTCAGAAGCTCTGCTTTCTAAGATAGTTAATCGGCCAGAAGCTCTGCTTTCTAAGATGGTTGCTCGGCCAGAAGCTCTGCTTTCTAAGTTGGTTGCTCGGCCAGAAGCTCTGCTTTCTAAGATGGTTACTCGGCCAAAAGCTCTGCTTTCTAAGATGGTTACTCGGCCAGAAGCTCTGCATTCTAAGATAGTTAATCGGCCAGAAGCTCAGCTTTCTAAGATAGTTAATCGGCCAGAAGCTCTGCTTTCTAAGATGGTTACTCGGCCAGAAGCTCTGCTTTCTAAGATGGTTACTCGGCCAGAAGCTCTGCTTTCTAAGATGGTTGCTCGGCCGGAAGCTCTGCTTTCTAAGATGGTTACTCGGCCAAAAGCTCTGCTTTCTAAGATGGTTACTCGGCCAGAAGCTCTGCTTTCTAAGATGGTTACTCGGCCAGAAGCTCTGCTTTTTAAGATAGTTACTCAGCCAGAAGCTCAGCTTTCTAAGATGGTTACTCAGCCAGAAGCTCAGCTTTCTAAGATGGTTACTCGGCCAGAAGCATCATCGTCCTTCTAAAGTATCAGGATTTGTGATGATTTCGAAAAGTTTGGACCGCAAAAGCTCACCAATGTAACGTCCATACACCAATATATCCCCCAAAGAAGTATTTCTGGTTGAAATAGTGTCGAAGTATTAAAATCCCGACAAAAGGTGTAAACCGTTTCTCATTGCAGTGGTTTTCACTAAAAAGGGGGACCACTGCATTTAAAGGGGTCACCTAATTTAATAATAATGTCCACAGGTTTTGTTAGATGGCGTGTTCGTTGAACAGTAGGTGACACTTGCCTCAGTCTCTCACCTTATTTTATCAGTACTTTTTAGGCTTCGCATAGAGCCAGGCCTTTAAAAATTCTCACTGTTAACTGTTTTGTAACACTTTCAATTCGGTCGTTAAATGGTAATTTATTCAAATTCCAAGTACCACTTCTACCCGTGCATATACATCAATGAAGCATCAATAATAGTATGACCCCCAATTGGGGTATATATCCTTATACCCCGATTGGAACACCTTCTCACAATGAGGACAGCGTTGTTTCGTGTGCTCTTTGACATCAACGTAACCCTCAATATGAATATTGATTATTTTGATTGAACTGAACTGTCAACGCCCGACGAACCCGATGTTGTTATCCCATTTCCTTAGCAACGTTATTGTTTAAGTCCTTCATCTAGCTTATTTTTGGCAAGATTATATTCACAAGGAAGCTAGCCAACAACAACCTGAAAGGGGTGGGCCACTTTAATACATGTTTATTATAAAGAAATGTATGGCTTAATAAAGAGCTTCGAAATTAGTATTTTCAAACTCCTTGCCTATTTCCCTCGGCTACTTGTTTACATAGATATGGATTGTTTGATGAAAGCATAACAGAAGGGAATAATTGATCTGAACTTACTGCAACAGCAAGTGCGCCCACACCTTATCCTTCTTGTGAAAAGTCCACATTCTATACCCTGAATGTCCACCCACACATCCCCAAACAAACTTCTCGTGACCCCATCCCCGGGACATTTGATTCGCACATCTCTACCCGCCACGGCTCGGTTTTCCCTCAGCCCTTTCGATCGGATGACCACGAGAAGTCTTCACTGACTATTTGCCAATGCCTCATCCTACACTAAGCTCATATAACATCAATTCAAAACACTTAATAAGTGTTATGATCTTTCTCCCGCAAGTTGCAGCGTAGAGAAAAACAAGGACACCTTTCTACGAGTTTGAAGAAACAATGTTACAAATAGGCTAGGTGCGTACTGTTCTGGCGCCTGATTTAAAACGTGAACTTTATCTCAAGTGTTGTCGGTGGCATCGCTATCCACTTCAACAAGCCGGTACTCCAGTTACACACATCGCCTTACATTACAACTTTGACAGATTGTACACAAAGACCGAGTCCCACCAAACCTGGCCGCATGAACCGCTAAACTCCGAGTCGGAACGGTACGGGGGCAAACTCCGGTCACATGGAGCTTCAGCATGACGAGGCACGGTGTTTTCTCATGTGACTTCCTCGGCTCGTTCGAAATGGCGCTATCCCTCTTTGGGTTGGGATACGAGCCAAGTCGCATTTTCAAGAGATAGTTTGCGCGCCAAACCCCTTGCCAGTTTCCTTGAAATTCCTTGCGGGGATCCACCAAGGGTCCGCTTATTAAAAAAAAGGGGAAAAAAAGGGAAAAACATCTGAAAACTTCCGACATTTGAACCGTACGCACGATGTGGACGTTTTATAAGATGGGTTTATGATATGTAGGGCATGCTGACCTGCCCGAGGCCACGATTGCGGTTTTTTAGTTTAATTCGAAGGACAACTATGAGGCCACCTTTGAAGGGAAAAAATTCACAAAAGTAGGCCGCCAGCCTGGGGTAACGTCCTCTAACCTCTTTGCACGAATCGACCACCAACAGTCAAACAAGACGCACCCTTTTATCTCCTCCCGTTTCCGTTCTCTTTGTGTCTGATCACCGAAGGATTATTTAACTAACTTGAGGGGTGGCGACGCTGGGTATAGCCCCTTAACCACAAGACTTTCCAATGGCCAGTAATACTATAGGTCCTTAATACTCTCATAAATACAACACGTTCGTGGGAATATTCGCCACATCTCTTAGACTTGTATTTAGTTCAAATATAGGTCGAGCTTGAAGCATATAATATGGGTGACCGGGTCATTTATAACTTTGTTACCGTGGCCTCAGTCTATGGGTGCATTGACATCACGTATAACAAGGTGAAGTGAGGGTAACGGTCTTCCATCACTGGTATGTTTAAATACTACTCTTCAGAAGCGGAAGTTATTTTGTCAGTTTTGACTGAGGGTGAAACAGCACACTGGGGTTAACCACCCGTCCTACTTTTCGACAGTTGTGCATTTCCTTTCCCTTGTCTCTGGTTCGAAAACAAAAGAAACAATACAGCTCCTTCTGGTACTTGCTCAAGGAAAAATCAATCCCAGAAACTAGTACTCAGTAGGCCTTCAAAAACTGACTTCTGGAGTGCTTGGATTTAGCTTGTATTCCTCCTACATACAGAGCTCTAGATAGTACCAAAGGAACAAGTTTATCTCCATCCAAATCAAACGAACACTTTCTGTTATTTATTTAAGAGTCTTTTACTTAACTTTAAAAAAAAATGTTGTCGTTAAAGCACCGTATTCGGAATCTACCACCAGATTCTGCACTCTAAAAAGTCCCTAGTCAAAAAATACACCAGGTCAGAAATGACCCTGGTTAAATTACAGGGACAAAGGTCACAATGAGCCTGACCTCTTTCAAGGTCAGCGTGACCCTTGTTTGAGGTAGTATTACGAGGTATCCGGATGAGCAATGTGAGTTGACCCATAAAAACGAGCCATGCTGACCCGCGAACGGGTATGGCCAACTTGGACCCCATCCCTGGCGAATATTGACGCGGGACTTGTATGACTGTGGATAACTAATGCTGTGATTTGTTGAGATAACTTGAAGAGGTAGGCGAGGTAAGTGACTTTTGTAATCGAGTCTCTACATCGTGTCAACATTCAACATAAACAAACAACGAGCGTTTTCACGTCAAACGGTCTCGGAACAGTCCAGCATTAAGCTTGTCACGAGTTTGTTTTCTCACAACTCTCACCGGGGGAGTGCTTTTTTAAAACACTTTAGCCTTCAGACAAGAAGAGACCAAAAAAAAAAAAAAAAAGGGGGAAATAAACCGGGTTTAACCTTGTGCTTCTTGGGTAACCTTGGAGATGTTTTGTTTCTGCTCTTAACCGGACGTCATTTTCCGGTAAATATAAAAGATGGTGAAAGAAGTATATGCTTCCATCACAAAGGGTCTAAAACGGAATGTAATAAAAACAAGGGTGGGAAAGAATTTTTATAAAAAAGAATCATTTCAGGAAGTATTTTTCTTAGAATCTCGGAATGAGTTTTCCATTTGCTCAAATCAATCACTTGAAACTTGATGAATTGTAAACATTTGCACAATTCCTGTTCGTACCAGGATTGATGTAAAGATCAGTGTCATTTACGTTCAAGGTTTTCCACGAAAGAAAAAACACCCGCTTAATATAATTTAGTCCGTTTTCACACATGCTGCCAAAGTATAAATGGTTTTGAGAAGAAAAAAAACAAACATTCGCGTTACTACAGCCTAGTGTTATGTCTTATGTCTTATTTTTTATTTATTTTTTGTAGAACCACTGTTCACTTTCCCCTAAACTCAGCCCCTGGTTCACATGTAAAATGATTTTAATAAAGGTTTTCCCGGCCAATTACAACATAACGCCATTCATTTTAACTTCTGGCTCATTTAATTTCGTTTGAAAATGAATGCTCTGTTGATTCAGCATTCAACAGTCAAAAGGAGTAAGTCAGTTTCAACAGTTTAGCATTCACTGGTCAAATAAGATCATTCAATTTCATTACGCCACAAGACTCATTCAATTTCGTAAAAGCCATGCGCAGCAAGAGCTGGTCAACCATTCAATTTCATTAATGAGCAAACATTTTCTAGATGTTTGCATTCAATTTCAAATTCTATGTTATGTGCTTTCTGATTCGTAGCTGCCTATATAAAGGCAGATATTTTGAGGGAAAACTCATTTCTACAAATAACTCCTGACAAATGCGTAAGATAATAGCCAAACTTACATGCCGAGATGTCTGGCACGTCAGATCATTGAATGTTAAAGAAAACAACTTCAGATATAAATAAACGAATAGAAGAAATGTATAACAAACAAAGAAAAGGACCTGTGAAAAAAATCCACAGGAAAACAACAAGATTAATTTGTTTTTAAATTTTATAACGACCCCTTCTAATTTTAAGCTTTCTTCCCCTTTAAAACATTTGTCAATTTCTAATTTGACATCGTCCGGACATTAGCAGATACAAAGACAACAACATAAATACCAGGGCAAAAAATCACAAGGCTATATAATCTGGTTGCTTTGAGTGAAAAACAGTTGTTGCTATGAGTAAAGTACACTGGTTGCTATGAGTACACACTGGTTGCTATGAGTATGAGTAAAGTGCACTGGTTGATGTAGTATAGTACACTGGTTGCTATGAGTATAAGTACACTGGTTGCTATGAGTATAGTACACTGGTTGCTATGAGTATAGTACACTGGTTGCTATGAGTATAGTACACTGGTTGCTATGAGTATAGTACACTGGTTGCTATGAGTATAGTACACTGGTTGCTATGAGTATAGTACACTGGTTGCTATGAGTATAGTACACTGGTTGCTATGAGTATAGTACACTGGTTGCTATGAGTATAGTACACTGGTTGCTATGAGTATAGTACACTGGTTGCTTTGGGTTTAGTACATTGGTTGCTGTAGTATAGTACAGTGGTTGCCATGAGTATAGTAGACTGGTTGTAGTATAGTACAGTGGTTGCTATGAGTATAGTACACTGGTTGTTGTAGTATAGTACAGTGGTTGCTATGAGTATAGTACACTGGTTGTTGTAGTATAGTACAGTGGTTGATATGAGTATAGTAAACTGGTTGCTTTGAATATTATAGTACCTGGGTTGCTATAGTACACTGGTTGTTTAAGTATAGTACAGCGGCTTTCCAGGAAAAATAAGACATACTGTATTATGTGACACGCTCAAAATCAATCACAAGGAGGAATTTAAGCATGGGGTGTTAATACCCCTATAGGTCGTGAAAGTGCGCAATTTCGTTTCCTTCCCATGGTAGAGTAGGTTCATAAAACCAGGGAGAACGTTCTGAAGTTTGAATTGGATAGAGTTTGTAAATATAACGCGTAGTTGGTTGCGTCTTTTCTCAAGCGTTTCTTATAAAGTCTTGCATAAACCATAACTGCTCTGTGTCCTTGGTGTATACATTGCAATTTAAGTTCTCTGCGCTAATAACCCATTAGACTGTCTTAGGCGCCATACACACTTAGCGCACACTTCTTACGAATTGCACCGAAATAAATGGGATATCAGATATCACATCTTCATCAGTGACGTGAATGTTGTTTTCAACTTCTCATGTTCTTTGTTTGCATAATCTCGTCAGCATTGCGAAGGTGTCAGACATCTGCCACCCCCCTCCAAACAGAAGCAGACTTCTTAGAGGATGGGTTCAGCCTCCCATAGAAGAGTACAACTAAAACACAAACGAGAGCACTTTTGTGTCCGATCTGCACTCCACCAACAATCAAGCACCCTTGGCTTAACGTCCTCATTTAAGGATCCTGCCGAGTTATCAACGTAAACGTAAACGTAAACGTAAACGTAAACGGTAGTTCAGGGGAGGGGTATCGGTTTAAATTTGAAGACCTTTAATTATCAAGGTTATACCCCGTCTGACGCTCCGGAGAAACACTCTCGTCTGAAATACTTTCAAAGGGTGGGCGTGGTTCTACTCTACACAAACCAGTGTTGCAGTGTCACACGAAGCAAAATCCCAAATGTATCGCAACCGACGAATATTGTTGCTAGACACATATTGAAGGGAAGAATGCGATACCGAATGAGCAGAATAGATGGGGGTTTAAAACGGTGGATGGCATTCTTAATACATTCATGTGCATTGGTGTTCAAAGTCGGCAAACTCAACCCGATTTCCATTTATTTTAAAGCCGTGTGTACGCCAACTTTTCTCAAAACCACCACTACCCATACCCACAAATCTGCGCTTTCTGTTAATGAGTGCACTAGCATAGAGAGAAACTCATGCGCGGTGCCTCATGAATAAAATGTCAACCCAACAACCGATTTGAAGGTCATGGGTTTTATTGTTTGTTGGAAAATGTTCCAATATTGTGCCCCTGGGTTGTTGACTTGCAACCTGGGTCGTTTTCTGTCCACCAGCCCTCTAAAATTGCCCTAGTTTGCCGAAGGGTGTAGGGCCCATTTTCCCCAAGGAGTCTGGCCAGTTTAGGTGTTTTTCTTTAGCTCAAAAGCTAAACAGCTAAAACTCAAAACTTAAAAGAAACATGAAGTTTAGTTGTTGGAAAACATATTTGATCTGTTTTCAAGAACAATCGAATCGAACAATCGTGTTAAGTGTGGTGCACCCGAAGGGATTTCTGGGAAAACTCGTTGGACCCGCACCTATAATTGCGTCACTGTTTATTGCGTGAGAACTAAACAGTATTAATGCGGCGGGCTGAGCTTTCAACAGCCTCTTGTGAATACGACGTTAACGGCTTCTTCAACTTTCAGGTCACGAACCCATGCAGGTTTATTCTTTAGTGACGTGAAATTTCTATGACGCGTTTACTGTGCGTGAAAAGGGGGTGGGCCTTTAGTCCGGTAAAGGGGGGGGGGTAAATGACCTGGCCGGCACAAGCTTGTTTATATGAGCTTTGAGGTGTGACCACCACTCTGTAGTTGTATTTGATTTAACGAAATATTCATAAATGTAAAATACACAGCGTGCCTTTGAAGTGTATTGTTAATCCAAAATGTCACAACCCATTTGGGTCTTCTGTGAGGATAACATTGTTGACTTCAAAATAAGGAGAGGAAATCGTATTTCATGTATTTACTGACCCCCTTTTCCGAGGAGCGGGGGGGGGGGGTGTTGATGCCTAACGCTCCATAAACAAATTCCACAGGTCACCTACACCAGGTAAATGCCCCAAACCACGCCCGAGCCTGTGTTATGATATTGGCCCTTACTTCACTCACCCCCCCCCCCAAAAAAAAAAAATAATAATAAAAATAAAGTTTGAGTTAATATGTTAGCGCCTAGCTTATTGTAAACTCAATGTGTTTTCTAAACATATGTGCCCTCGAAAATGAGTTGAAGCCAGCACTCGAAAAAAAAAGAAATATTGGAATCTCATTTTAAACTGAGGTCAAATAGTATGTTTGTTCTTTCATGAGATGTTGTCTGGGTTGATCTGGGACGGACGTCCCTCGCTGACGCTATAAGTTCTAGTTTCACTACCGTCCTCATCCAATAAATCCTGGCCAAGCGGGGGAGAGAGAACGGCCCAGTTCATCAAAATGTAGGTCGTCGGGCTGGGGTAGTCGGCGTGCATCAATAACAAGGGATGGGGATTTATGACACAATTTTCTAACTGAAATCAAATGAGATAAGATTTAATTGAAACTAATTCACATTTCCAGTATAATTATGAACCTCCCTATTCTGAATGTTTTTAAAAACCTCGTGCGAAATATAAAATAAAATGGGTAATTGGGACGACTAGAACCAACTAGTCAAAACTTGGAGAATAAACAAACCGGCTCGTTTCAGTGCAACCACAACTAGATTATTACATGGTTTACCTATGGTTTACCTATGGTTCACCCATGGTTTACCTGAACGATTATACTAACTACCACAACATTCTACATTTTGGTAAAACTTCAGTTGGTTAAAGATGGCTTATATAGCCTACTGCTTGACTTCATGGTGTCGTCTTTGCCTTCTTAGTCTGGAAGCAAAGATGACACCATTGAGCTCAAGTCACGACTAATTGTATCCGAGGAGATCTCCACCCCCCTAATTAAATGATTCGCCTAATCATAATCAAGGCTGAAGTAATGCATATGAAACATGCGCCCACACGTAACCTACATGCATCAGTGATAAGGCTAATAAGCACGAGAATTAATTTGTGCAGGCGCGTCAGACGTTGTCGGGAGCTGTTATAAAATCAAAGTGTACAGAATTTGGTAGCGGGAAATAAATTGACTACAGTTTCTCATGACGATAACATTCGCACCAGTATCAAAAATCATCCAGATAATTATTTTCCCCTCTGAACTACCGTAAAGTCGACGAAATATATAACTTGAAGACCCCCCCCCCTCAACATACACACGCTCGTTTACATTATGGTAGTAACGGGGTACCATTGTTGCTCTATTATTCCCTTTTCTGAAGAAGTTCTCTGTGGGGTACCACCACTAGAACAAAGAAAACCTTGTAGGGTCGCCTTGGCGTGTGTAAGGGCACACACAGCATATTTTAACGTTGCAATCGAAATTAGCCTGGTAACAACCAGTGTGCAGAATCCCAGACAAAATATAAACAGTGTTTCACTAAACAAAAGCCCAAAACATTACTTAACTTTCCCTTCAATATCCAAGATATTTACTTACAAGACGCGACCCCCCCCCCCCACTGCCCTCCTTCTCATCAACTAGACCGGAAGTAATCTTGCCTAATTGGTAGGGCAATGCCCGCATCCTCCTGTCTGAGCTTGCTCTTAAGAGACACAAAGTCTTGGCGGCATGGGTGAAGGACACGCATCTATGTACTGTATCAATATGGAGATTGGCCTTTCTCTATGGTTGTACTGTCTACTATAGATGGATCAGAAATAAAATTTGATCGTGTAAATTAAGCATGGTTGCGTTCCGCACAGTCAATTTCATCCAATCAACCAAAACTTGTTATCGCTTGATCTCGGCCTGAGGGGGTTGTTTTCGACCAAGAATAGACTGTGCACCTGTTGACAAATGGAGGTCTTACGATTAGATGGCAGTTGGGGTTGACACGGGTTACTAGACGACGCACGCACGTCCCAGTTAATGGGAATGGACTTTGCAGGAATTACCAGTTTCTCAGAAATTGTCATTGAAATTGTACATTATCCGAGCTGAACCCGCGTACTAATCACTTCATATCCGCGGTGGAAATCTCTCCTTTTTTCCCTAGACCGTTGTTTTTGGGGTAATTTTGACTCTTCGTCCGTACCTTTTTCTGTTAATAATAAAAAGTATACCATGACACTTTGATCATCCTCAGATTTGCAGAAAAAAAGCCCCACGAACTAAATAATAGCCAATGGCTAAACATGTTTTTTGGATGTGGAGGAGTTCAAAAGTACAACAACCGATGGGTATAAGGAGTTGTGAACATCGTCACTGACTGATACAATCAATGTAACTCAAGTTGCCCCTGACTGCGATACGATCACGTCCTGTCCAAACCCGGGCAATAGACTCGAACCATCCGCCTGGTCACTCAGGGCTGCTGTCCTCCCTCTCCACCCTCTGACTCAAATAATGGTAGCAAAAGAATGTTCTCTCGTCTACAGCCCAAGATGCAGTCAAAGGACTAGTTTGGGGCGACTTAAGAACTTAGAAATTCTAGAAGTGGAAGATAACGAGAAGTGGGGGGGGGGGGGGGACTCATTGACAGACAAGACTCAACTTGTTGATTTTCCACGACTTTACACTTTGTATACCCTTTACACGAGGAACATTGTAAAGATACTAGGTTGGATTTCTGGCCGATTTGACCCGAAATCTTACATTCGAATTTTAAATAGTTATTTTCTAGATTTGAGAAAGTTACACGTCCATCAGCCATGTACAAACAATTTTGCATGTTCCATGTGTTATGCGCATTGTCCGCGGAATATGCAAACGTTTGTGTACGATTTTTGTTTTGAAACTTCATCAACTGTCAGAATTCGTCAGGAAAGAGAGAGAGAGAGAGAGAGAGGGGGGGGGGGGGGAGAAAAATAACCAGACAGCTAAAATTGCGTCACGCAACTTCAACCATGGAGAAATGCGGATTTTAGCCTAATGAATTATGGCAATAATTCAACAACATTATTTATTCGACTTAATAATTAACCTGCAATAGGTAATTCTCATCAGCAAAAAAAACCCTGCTCGTTTTAATTGTTTTAAAATATTATATTATACATAATAACGTTTATTCAGCATATAGTCGACCCTAAACCCACAATACTGTACCGCATTACAAGTCCTTATTCTTATAATGAAGATTTCCTTGGAACAAAATGGCCTTAGAATGGGGCGGACTCGGGCAAAGTTTTGCGGTCAGAAAAACAACTTAATTCGTACTCTGAACTTTTGAAAAGTCCACATGCATATCATGCCTCAATCGATGATTTTTTACACAACGAACTTTTCGCAGCGACCGTCTTTGAATCAAAACAAGTAATTTTTCATGGAAAACGGGGTTACAAAAACGAAGGTTATTTGCCCCTTTTACTTCATCATGATTAAGACGTAAGCTATCTGTAGGCTGAAGAAGAGAGCTCTAAAGCTCCCATAATCAGCCGGGAGACGATGGGGTTTACTAGAGGTTATGTACGGGCAAGTTGGGGCCGGCAGTAATATCTAATAGTACCTTTTGTACCACAGTCGTGGGCGGGTTTGCTTCTTTGAATCGATTTTGAACACCATTGTACCACGGCTAGCATCCCCGTCAGCTATACATTTCAAAACACGTCTACACGCCCCCTCCCCCGATATGTAGACGATATCCTCATTCGACAACTCTGTAATTAATTACAGCTACCTGTGTGACGTCTTGATGACGTACCAGCAACCAAGTACTTTTCAAGCAACTACTTTTCAAGTACTAATATATATTTTACGACTGACAGAGGATTTTCATATACCAAAATTTGAGCCTTGTATTTGTAAACAATGTTTTTCTACATTATTATCTGTTTGATTGAAAAATATCGACGCCGCAGCGCAGCGTGAAATGGTCGAATCTGGCAAAGAGAAAGAAACAAAAACGAGAACAAAATCGATCCAAACAGTAAAATGTTTACCCTACATTACTGTCAAATGATATTGGATCATATATGCTGGTGGCAGCAAAACAAAGGCTCGGGAAAAGGCAGCACAGGGACCTTATAGAAAAGACAATTACTGCCGACAGGAACTAAACAATTGAACTAAGTGACTGTTGCCCTCGAGCATTTAGCTCCAGCTAAGCTTTAAGGCGATCAAATGTGATCAAAATGTGATCAAACATTATTTTCAGAAAATGTTTACAAATAGAATTTAGAAAAGCAACCAAAAAGGTTTGGTCCACTCAACATTTAAGGACAAAACGAAAAAGAAGAAACCCCCCAAAATAATAAAAATTGAACTGAATTGAATTGCAGCGGTTTGGTAACAAATTTTTTTTTTAAGGTCATCGCAGCCAGAGACCGAGTTAAGATAATATAAGAATATGCCCCAATATATATATTACAAATTTGCACTTTATATTATAAATTGATACTAATTACTTTTGTTAAAATCGTCAGTTATTACAAAGCTTCAATCCTCCACTCCCCATCACGCCAATGTGTCTGGGATCCAACAAGTCTTCTGTTATGTAAACAATACCAAACTGTTACATTCTATTAATAGCTTTAAATAAGGAAGGCAGACCTTAACAATTGTACGTTGTGGTATGCCAGGGCCATTAAAGTTTGTGTACAAAAGTGTGGGAACATTTTGGCAGGCTTATTGTAGTTTCTTGCAGACAGTGCACCCGATGTATGATGTCAATAGAGTTCACCAAACATTCCAATCTAAAGCTTCGGAAGTTCAGATCCTAAAAGTTGGCAGTCTGCCAAGGCTCTGGATTTTTTCTGGCTCGCCTCAGAAGACAGTCACTGAAAAAACTCCCTTGGAAAACGTACGATACGGACAATGCGATTGTTCGGGGGATGTTGTTTTGGTTGGTTTGTAGCGGTAAGACATCTTTAAACATACCTGTTTTCACAGATGATGGCTTTGAATTAAACATGCACGAAATACAATTAATATTAACATAAGAAATGTAAATTGTAATGCTATTATTTCAAAGTTGCTCACAATTGAGAAAAATATTAAACATGACCCCTCCTGTTTTATAAGTCGATCAATCCAACTCGCTTAAGAAAATACTGACATCTGATTGGCCACTCTCCGTTCATTGAGGGTTTTTTTACTATCAGTTTATAAACGCCGGCAACACGTGCGTATGCTGGGACCGGCTTATCGCCAAGACATAAATAAGGAGAGGTTTGTCATCGTAAAGGTAGTGTCTTAGAATCAACGCAAGACGGCGAAGGAATCAGAAGAGGTAGCTAGTTTACATCACGTTCAACTTGGCTAGTCGTCAATCTGAAAAACAAAAAACAAAAACAAAAACAAACACTAAACTGTCAAGTTGAAGCTGTGAACGTACTGAGCCCGTCTCGAGCAAAGACTCTTAGAAGTTTCAATCTCGCCAGAAAAAAGCTCGTCAGTTGCAGCTGTACTGCCAGGCAACGGTCATGTGAGTTCAATTTTATAATATTCTTTCTTCGGATGTTTGATTTCTTGATACATGCGAAACGTATGAACATGTAGGCTGTATTGATTGACACCATGGGCTTGAAACTATTGCATTCATGTAGTTATTAATGTCAGTTGATTGATATGTGTATCCCAATTCTTTTTTTTTTCCAGGATATGCCCAAACAGTTACAAATAGTTTCCATATGCAACTGTAAATTCAACAAGCCGTTCGTGATGAACACGATAATCACAAACCACCCCAATATTATTATTTGTTGTTGATACTACATGCTATCTCGACGGGAGTGTCCCATAAATAAATAAAAACATACTTAGGGAAGAAAGAGAGGAGGCTCGTGATAGCACCCAAATCACAGACCAAAATCAGTCTCCTGCAAAACGTATTGCTCAAATGCTAAGTAATGTATGTGGGCTCATTTTTTGACTGGCGGATATATTTTGGTTACGCCAGCAGTTAAGACGCTCTGTACAAACTTAGCGAGACCCTTGAAGATGGAACTTATTAAAGGGTGGGCAATGTTTCAGATGTCGAGTTGATTTTGACACCAGGGGGTCGGAACTTTCAAGGAGTGAAATGTGGGTGTGGACGATTTTACACGATGATCGATAAGCCCTTGAATACAACCATTATCAATTATCACCTCGTGTTATAACCTAGGTATAAAGTGAAGTCCATCTTTCTCAATTTTGAAGTAAACAAAACAGACCTCGTTTTTTCTGATTCCAGATTTCAAATAAACCACACCTTCGCCAGTGTGACCACCACCGTGACCACGACACCACCAACACCATGCAATCCGAACATCTCTCTAGCTTTAAATCATCTTGCCTCGTCTTCGTCATCTTAGTGTCTTGTCTTAGTATGGCCTGGGCGGGTGTCATAATGAGGAGAACACCCCACAATGCGCAAAAGCTTCAACGCAATCTCGGCACCGTCGCCAGCAAGTCGTCCTCCAACAGCAAGTCTGCGACGGACACCAAAACGAGTGATTCCAGACTGCCCAGTCGTAGTGTCGTCATCACCCCGGCACAACAGAGAGAACTTTTGGAAAAGGGCGAGACAACTATACGCTTATCATCCCAGGGAGACAACATCCAGGAGAGAGATAGCAAAAAGGTAGGCCAACGCCCCCACATTTCATAACTCAAAGCTAGGTTATCAGATTCTGAGATAAGAATGCATATCAGGTAACTATTAAAACCTTGTGGTTATGAGCCATACCGTTCATCAAGAATGTCGTATTGTCAAACATGGTCGGCAAGTAGATTTGCTGTATCTAGAAAATTTCCCAAGGACTGGTTTCACATGTCGTCACGTGTATAAATAATGTACTTCCTTATCGATAGATAAATTCACAGTATGGAGTGATCTTATATTATTAGAATCGTTTTTTGTGGACGTCGTGGAACATGAAAGTTGTACTTCTTGTAAACTGTGATCTAAAGCCATAATAATGTCGGTTAATCGTACGTCGTACATGTATTCCCATATTGTTTGGTTTTCTCGGTTGTAGACGAATTGGTTAACTATACCTGTGTAATTGTGTACTACTTATTTACACATTGAAACAAAAATAAAAAGAGGTGGGGGGGGGGGGGGTAGGTCACAGTCCCGATTGTTGTCGCTAACCGAGGCCCAACACATTTATGGTTAAAGCACACATTGGGTGGGTTGTACTACATTTAGAATCTGGGTTCGAATCCCGGGATGGAAGTCCGTGCACTCGAGTTCGTACATCAAAATCAAGACAAAGCAACAGAGTGAATTGGCAGGGTTCTTAAACCTCGTTTTCAATAGCTGATTTGTATCCATCTTGAGAAATGTACGGGTTGATCACGCCCTCTGGGATTCTAAACACATCCACTCGAAACGATAGTTAAAGACCGAGCTGTGTTATCAATAATCTGCAAGAATACAAATATTTGAGGTGTTTATATTGTATATTTATTTATAATTTGCTTTTGTGGGAGTGGGGTGTGTGATGTTCTTAACTTTGGAGCTTGAGTTCGTCTGCTGGGAAGAAACCGGAGGTTGCTCGAAATCTTTGATACATGTGTATGTCGAGTATTATTACAAATTGTTCACTTCATTTATGGTACTTCAAACACAATCACGGGATTCACAGAGCTATGTATTGAGTTGCGACAACTTGCGCTTTGAAGCCATTTTCGTTAAAAAAAACTTAAAAAAAACGGTAAAAAAAACCACATGACCAAACAAACTGGTCCCTTCATGTTGCAACTCTCTCAATGCACATCTCTGGTGTATTCAAAGATGGCACATTCGATGTAACGAGGACCAATAAAGCAGGCGCTTTAATTTGAGTTGATCGTATATTCGCTCATTATGTAATACGTTAAGAATCATCGAAAAACAACAGAAATCCATATTACAAAATGAAACAGACCTGATTGGTTGGAGTAAACGTGGGCTCTGTACGTATTTGAGTAGGATAAACTGCAAAAGTGGCCTCTACTGTCTGAAAAATCTTTTTAAAACACTGTATTATTTTGTGAATCGTCCGAATTAAAATAATCAAACTGTCATCAATATTGACTTTACTTGTTGGTGTGTATTATTGCAGGCATTCCACCGGATCGTGAGGCGACAGACCTCCCTACATAGGCAGTGCTCTGTGGAAGTGGTCGAAATTTCCTACCATATAGGATCTTGCATCAGACTCGGCAGGTCAAATGTTACCGGTTGCCAGACTGAACGCGTTTTAGACTTGTACCACCCAAATTGCATCGATGTGTAAAAACAAAACCTTTCCGTGCTCTGTGT
This sequence comes from Pisaster brevispinus, assembly GCA_023634235.1. Classification (NCBI taxonomy): domain Eukaryota; kingdom Metazoa; phylum Echinodermata; class Asteroidea; order Forcipulatida; family Asteriidae; genus Pisaster; species Pisaster brevispinus. The sequence continues at coordinate 3,837,373 of JAMKCF010000022.1, forward strand.
GGTGCATTTTCTTCTAAAAGTCTCAAGGCTTTTGTGTCGTTTGTATTTTCGTACTAAGGTTTGTATTTAACAGACCTTTGACTTAGTCTGCTGTTTTCCCAATCACAAAACTTAAGCCCGACTGCGAATTGAGGGTAGTTGGCTTTGGCTGCCGGTAATATTAAAAGCATATACCTTTTTCCAATTCACAAACTCCAGGCCCGACTTCCACAGCGTCCTAGCTATGGATGTTGAGGCATTTGAAGTAAACAGTCACTAAGCTACAGCCAAAAGCCGTAAATTCGCAGATGGCCCGTGACCGAGTTTGAGAAGACTGTAAGAGTGTGGCTCCATTATTACGGGGTAGGAAGCAATTACCACAACATGAGGCGTGCAGGAAACCAAACGTACTAATGGCTATGGTCTGACAAGGATCGGTTTGGTTAAATGCAATTTCCCCATTAAAAAGAAGTATTTAAAATCGCTATCAATCAGATCAAGAAATAATGAACTAATATCACAAACAATCCTCAGTATTCTTACATTTCAAAGCCGCATTTCGAATATAAAGGAAGTTCGGTCGAAAAGCAAAATCATATAAAAACACTTATAACGGTTTCTGAACTTAATATTATCTGCTTGGTATTATTGTGTGGTATGATGTTTTAACAGCACAAAGGCGATATTTTAAGATGGGGACGACAAAAGACGTACGGATTCAAAATGGTGGAAATCAGTACGTTTCCAAGCATCCGTGTTGAATTTTACCCGTACTAGTCTTCACTCAATCAAGACGTGTACTCTCACAGATGACTAACTAGCCCGTTATAAATATTACAGACGCTATGTGGCATACTCGGTTAAAAAAAGCTGTAGTATTGATATATTTTCATAACATGCCTTTGTTCGTTGGATATTTCATTGAATCGATGAAGGTGCATTATATTGTTGTATTTGTAAATATAATTTATCAAACCTACTGTAAATAAATATTGGTAACTGTTATTATTATTGTTATGAAATCGTATATTTCAAGTGATATTTGATACAAAATATGTAGTTACTTTGCAAGCAGGTGTATCTGTAAGTTATGGAACTAAAAAAAGGGGGATCAGAGCAAACAAAGCGAATGCGAGATCAAGCATTGTTTAAGCGTTACGAAGTGTGGACCTGAGAACAAAAGAAGTCCGCATAATGTTGGGACTTGAAACACTATGTGGACTTGTACATGTCCACATAGTGTTTCATACTGTGTTGAAGAATATGGTTTTGTAAAGTCCACAGAACAAAGGAGTGTCCACAGAGTGTATGCCATACAGAGCTGTGTGGGCTAGTGAGGGTTTGTGAAAACCGTAATTTGCAAGAAAAGAATCTTTACTGTCAACTAAGGAAGGTAGTCGCGTATAAAAAAAATTCAAAGAACGTAACCTATTTCTCAGAATAGGTGTAAACTTGTTTAAATGTGATAGTATATTGAACTTTAAACTGTTTTATATTATTTTTATACTTAAAATCTTACTTTCTCGCATAAAGAAGAAAAGAAAGGAAAACATAACGTACTTTAAACTGAAACACTTTCCAAGATGTTTGGCTTTAGGTGTTCTATTTTTTGTACAATGAGGAAAGTTATGGATTTATATTGAATTGACCTTTATTTTATGTCTCATCCCCAGAATACACGCTCACTGTGGTAATCTGATTACTATCATAGCTGTATGAAATTGCTTACTCTTCAGTCAAAGTTTTGTGTCATTTTGTTGTATCTAATGCCATGCATCTTATCGTCATCGTATTAGACTTCCAACCCGTGCCGTTGCAAATACAGTGCAATACACATGCTGTGCCTGGCACTTTCCTCTTTTTGACAAACTGTAGTTGCGTGCCTGTGGTATTTTTCTGAAAGCAAACACAAGGAGTTTTCAAAAAAGCAGAAGCTATCCTTGGCACAAGACGGGCAGTGATCGACAGTGGTTTGCGCATGCACGCTCCTTGCCCGTTTAAATCATGCCGTATGAGGGCGCGCTATTACGAATTACTATGCGGGTATTATTGATAATATACATAATCCACTACCGATCACAGACGTCTTGAGCCAAGACTAAGCCAAAGCTAGCATTGATACCCGTTTAGCAGGGTGATGATGGAATTTTTCGGTTCAAAGTTCGGAAGTTAAGCTACTCTACAGTTTTTGGGCAAACGATATAAGAGTTGGTTGGTTTGACCATTATTGACTATAAATCTGCCCAATTTTTGTAGTTAGTTTTTTTAACTGTTCATCAATTTACTTGCGGTATACCAGCCGGTGTATGATAGAAATTGATAAAGCACTTATTTTTGATGTAAGGTTACTTTTATTTTGTTAATAATTGATAAGTAAGTTGCCAGTGTATGCGATGATTTGTTTATATTGTCATATATTTTATAAGTTGTTATTTATTATTGTCAACAAATAAAACCAATTGTGTATACACGAAACAGAAGTGTCGGGGTAAAATAGTTTCATAAAAGAAATATGAGAAACGTGAACAATTAAGAACTTTCCCAGATGACAAGGTTTGAATGGTTAAATCTCCAAAATCAACTCGACAATGTTATTGTTTTTATTTACCGCATTATTTTTGTCTTATCGTATTTATTTATGGAGTAACTACTAATATAATCACAGATTCACAACCCGAAACTAAGTCCAAAATTTATTTCATATTTCTCGTCACACAAAAAATGAGAAGGGAAAATTGTCATTATTTGTTATTTTGTTGTTTGCCCACATTCATTCAAACTTGGCCTACCTCACTGATCGTTAGTTAGTCAGTTTAATTTTGCCAGTCTACCTCGCTGTGAGGATTTTGCCTTTGACTGGAACACTAATCGAGATGTTTATGTTATGTCAACTTTGATCCATTTCCTTGACCTCTATGTAACCCGTACGTACTAGGGCCTGACCCATGACCCGGAAACTGTGCCAAAGTTATCCGGAAATGATCAAACTGACGCAAAATCAGAGTTACACAATCCCATTTTTAAAACAAGTTTCTGTGTCAGCCTGACCGCTGAGATCCGGAATCTGGGTCAATTCTGAGCTGGGAGATTTTAGATTACATTTTGAATGTGTATAGAATGGCTCATTATCTGTGCCGCGAGCGCTGCATTCTTGTCAGTTTGGCAACTGTTCATTTGAGCTTCGATCATCATCATTTCTTCCACCTTGCTTAGTTCATTAACCAGTGGAAACACTGGTTCCAGACAAGTGGTAAATCATATAAGAAGAAAAAACAAAACAATTTAAATGTTGATTATGCCCACTCAATGCCTCCGAGCCCACCAACCACAGTTCTCCTTCCAGAGTTCTGGAACTCTGAATCCATAACACAGTCACCTGACGATGACTAGAGTAGGCTAGTCGAAACGGTTAATAACAATTAAAAATTCACTCGCGGCAGTGAAGGTTACAACGAGAAGTCCCCTCGAGCCACTAAACGAAAGAAGTAGTCCCGATTTCCTACCTCCCCAGGTAGTACAATGGCCATGCGGTAAAAATATCTTAGGAGTAAGTTACATTGAGCTACTTCCTAATCCCCTTATAACCCTAATTGGCATCCATATTTGGTTAATTTCATTGAAAAGTTAATTTCTGCATACATTTAGAAATTGAGTGTGTATTAATGTATTGTTGTTATCAATCAAAACGTTTTACCATAACATTCGCCTAACCTTTCTGTGTAACTTGAAAAACAGTAAAATGTTTGAGTATTACATATCTTTTTAGGATTAGGCCTATTGAGACAACTTATGGCTGAACACCAATTTTTCGATCTGCCTTCGCTTTTCAGTTGGTGGTTAATAGTCGGTCTGAAGTTTTCTCCATTTTGCACTACCGCGTAAAATAGCTTTGGTTTTACCTAGCTAACAACAGCGGGCGCGCTAACGTGTGCAGCCATTTTTTGCGTTTCATGGTTCCGCACACAGTGTCCAAGGGTGCACCCCAATAAATAATCTCCCACAGCATACAGTGCAAAATGCTAAATATTCATTTTTACTGTAAAGGGGAAATTATTCATTGACTCTTCAACTTTTATCCTCTGCTCAATTTAGTATGGGGAGTCCCTGGGCCCGTCGAATTATTCCCCCTCCAAATAAAAACACCCCTACTCCGGAGTAATTTTCCAAACGTCCGAGCATCAAGCTTGAAAAAATGTCCGCACACCTCTCAGCAAATAGGACCATCCAAAATGACTGGTTTTATACTGGTTCCTTTTATTGGGCTCTTAAATCTGTCTAAATAGAGAATATTTTGAGGGCCTTCAACATATTAATGCGGCCGACGCTCTGTTTTCTTCTTGTTTAGTGGGGTGTGTTCCGTCCCAACTTGACAATTGTCCCAACTATAGTTGGAACTGGTCCCAACTTGAGTGTTAAAGTTGGGACGTCCCAACTATAATTGGGATCGCAGTAAACACAAAGCACCCCGATGAATAAACTAAAAATATAATACACTGTAATAATAGTAAGTATCATAGTATAAAGTTTTAAGACCACTTTCCCTTGAGAATAGGCCTATTTGAGATTAATTCGAATGTTGGTTTTCCAAGAGAAGGGAAACTAAATGCGTATGCCTACTTTGAGAATGAAAGCGTCACCCAGCATCGAGTATGAGGCCGCTGTCAGAACCTTCATGGTTCTGACAGCGGCCTCATACTCAAAAACACTATTTACACCGAGTTAGCGTTCCATTATGAGCGATATATTACTATCATTCCAAACCTTGTCATGGGCATCGGTTCGCGACAGGCTCTAAAGTAGCCCCATCATCAGTTTTGACATGAGTTTGTACAGAGCCGAGACCCAGGTTTCAAACAAAGAATCTTGTTATTTAACGCCGATCGCATCAGCTTGTGCGTCTACAGTAGTCCTACCTCCATGGTCACGCACACGGTAATCCACGCATGATCGATCACGGTGTCCTATGGGCGATACCCCTAATGGCTATGTGCGAAATCAACCTTGTCATTGCAGTCAAACGGCCCAAGCCGTAGCTAAAGTCGCTTGAAACAGACACGGTAATCCATGTACATCCTTGATAATGGTTACGTAATGGGTTGTGTACTCCCTAGAACACAATGACGCCCATCCTCCATGATGGCAGTAACCAGCATTGATCCGTGTTACGGTAAGGCAAACAGCTGAATGTTGTACAAACTGGCTACCTTAGATTTATTTCACTGTAATAAACTGATCAGTTACCTAAGACAATGGAATAGTAGACAGGCATTATAGAGTTTGATTATGGTTTGATGACAATATGTTGGTGGTTATGAAATGCACGGTCAGTAATTATTGAACATGGTTTGGCCAACATAACGGAGGACATGTCTTCCTCCATGGTTTGGCTCATGTTTGGGTCATACCTTGCTCGTTTGGGCAAAGTGTAATATAAGAGACAAAACAATACACATAGACTTTTGAAACAAAAATACACGGGGATACAGTCAATGTTATACACCAATGTTAAGAACATTAGGAATAATGTGCATCGATGTGGTTTCGAACATTACGGAGGTCAAAGACGTAAGTGGATTGATCACAAATGCCATGGACGACTTCAGTTGAGATCACATACAAAAAAAACCACCCAAACCTGAGCTCGAGCTCGAAGCCCCCCTTTTGCATTCTATAAGGCTGTAATTAGTCCATAAGAAGTAACTAAAAGTCCTTGCTTGTACAACCTGTACGTAAATGTTAGAATGATTGTTCGGGTTCGTCATGGAGGTAGAATGGGTTCGTCATGGAGGTAGAATGGGTTCGTCATGGAGGTAGAATGGGTTCGTCATGGAGGTAGAATGGGTTCGCCATGGAGGTAGAATGGGTTCGCCATGGAAGTAGAATGGGTTTGCCATGGAGGTAGAATGGGTTCGATATGGAGGTAGAATGGGTAGTCATGGAGGTAGAATGGGTTTGCCATGGAGGTAGAATGGGTTCGCCATGGAGGTAGAATGGGTTCGCCATGGAGGTAGAATGGGTTCGTCATGGCGGTAGAATGGGTTCGTCATGGAGGTAGAATGGGTTCGTCATGGAGGTAGAATGGGTTCGATATGGAGGTAGAATGGGTAGTCATGGAGGTAGAATGGGTTTGCCATGGAGGTAGAATGGGTTCGTCATGGAGGTAGAATGGGTTCCCTATGGAGGTAGAAAGGGTTCGTCATGGAGGTAGAATGGGTTCGCCATGGAGGTAGAATGGGTTCGCCATGGAGGTAGAATGGGTTTGCCATTGAGGTAGAATGGGTTTGCCATGGAAGTAGAATGGGTTCGCCATGGAGGTAGAATGGGTTCGTCATGGAGGTAGAATGGGTTCGTCATGGAGGTAGAATGGGTTCGCCATGGAGGTAGAATGGGTTCGTCATGGAGGTAGAATGGGTTCGTCATGGAGGTAGAATGGGTTCGTCATGGAGGTAGAATGGGTTCGCCATGGAGGTAGAATGGGTTCGCATGGAGGTAGAATGGGTTCACCATGGAAGTAGAATGGGTTCGCTGAAGAGCCGGTGTCATGGGGGATTTTGTCCTCCGATTTGTGTGTGTCCCCCAACAATAGGCTGAATTGGGCGGAAGGAAGTTGATTCAAAAGAGGGCGCTATCAGACGAAAGTCTGACGTTGTCGGCGTTGGTACGGTGTTGGTACGGTGTCATCGCTTTTTGTTACAGTATATTCATGCTGGTCTATTTTACAAGGGTGGGCGGAACTGTGCCATGACCATTGCTTTGTACAATGTATTGTCAACGGTTTTGCCGAATTATACTTATGGCTAAATAACAACATTATGCCCAAAGGTTACCGAATAGCACTATATCTAATACACTGAAATCTCTTGACACGTATTAATGTGATTCATTTTAGAGGTGTCTAAGGCCTTCAGAGCCTTACCCGTAATCCAAGCTAAAGATGGTGAGAAACTCGATTTCGTCTATAAGGGAGTCAGGATGTATAATATATGCGAGAGGAGATCACTAGAAGAGGTACAGTCGTGGGAGGTGCGCCCTGATGATATCTTTGTGTATACATACCCAAAGTCAGGTTAGTTGTACACTCTAAAATGCTGCCGGGTTAGAATTGACCTGGATCCGGGTCCTGCAGGGCTTGACCCATTCTGGATGACCCAGAATTTATGTCAAATTGACCCAGAAAGGGCTAGAATAGACGCAGAGTCCGAGGCAAAATCTTTCCTTTTTTTTACCAGTTTCTGCGTCGGTCTGAAACAGAAAGGTCAGGCCCACTGGGACCCAGGATCTGGGTAACTTCTTACCAGGAAGTTTTTATAGTGTAATTAATGACGTATAGATTCAGAAGAATTTGTATCTTGTCCAATGCAAAAAAAAAATGGATGTCAAAGTTTACGGCAATGATCATCTTTCTAAGTTGCGCCTCGCAATATCTCCGTTTTGTATATATTCCAAGTCAGATAGGACCTGCTGTTAGCGTCAACATACTCATTGGAACTAATGCTTCAGATTACATTTGTTATTGTCAGGGTCTACGAGGTGTAGCCTGGGGTTGGTGCGTGGTCACACGAAACCGGGGTGAAGAATTACTCCTTCGGTAATGCAGGAACACTCCAAAATAAAGTTGAAACTTTATAAGTTGATTCTTGATGAATGTTTTATTTAATTAAACCCCATAAAATCCCCTACAGCAAAGGCACAGAGAGATAACAATACATTTAATCTTGTACAATAAACTATCTCACTTTTCTTGTTGTAAAAATAATATTTAGTATAAGCACTTTTTCTGGACTTACCAGACACCACTGGGAATGAGGCACCCTTTACGAGTCCACGCTACAATTCTACCTCCATGCTACAATCAAGCTAGCTGTAATAAATACAGACATACTTTATACAGTCATGGTATTTGTATAGTACAGCGGTAAAGCACAACCCACCGACAAATGATAGCTAATGTTAATTTTATACCCATAAACCTATAATGTGATGTTATTTGCTTGTGTGGGGTTCACGTCGTGCTCTGTTACCTGCCCCCAAAATACGTTCAAAACTCCACCTTTGAATATATTTTGCACTCCTTTTCATCATCATAAGGGAGCTTTTAAATCACCGACATGTTTGAGCGAAATTTTATATCATTGGGCGCTCATTTGGAGTCTTTTTGAGATCCAAAGTTGCTGCAGTTGTCAAGCTTATGTGCATTCTCTTGTCCACTCTGCCGTTGGAATCCAAGATGGCGCTGCTTGCTTACGACCTATAGAGATCCTGTGACATCATAGAGTGACTTCATTGTTGGGAATCTGGCCTTAGGTGTGGTCACTGGGGAAATTCTCAGGTGAGATCCAACCATATCTTCCTCTCTTCAAAATGGAATTTAGAGCAGTTTCCAAGTTATTTTTTGCTGGTGTTCTGATGTACATCATTTCACATAAACTGAACAATGAACAAAGCATGAAAGACTCTATTGTCAACCACAGTGACTTGTATTGTACTAGTTGTATGCTGTCAAGCGTACATAGAACCAGACATTTACAGATTCTATTATTAAGTAACCCTCATAAATCACGTATAGTGGACACAGCTAAACAACCAAAGAGGTTAATCCAACATCTTCTGTGTACATTTCTGCTGCTCCAAGCTGGTGACCTGGAGACCAACCCTGGACCCCGCCCATTAAAGTATCCTTGCCAAATATGCCACCTTGCATGTAAATGGGGCCAATGTGCAGTTAGGTGTGATAGTTGCAATTTATGGTATCACAAAGACTGTATGTTGATGGGTACTGCAGCGTACGAGTATCTAAATAAAACAGAAGCTTCGTGGATATGCTGCCAATGTGGACTTCCAAACTTTGACTCAAGCCTATTTAGCAACTGTGACTTCATGCACTCAAATCCATTCTCACCACTGGAGAGAAGCAGTGGGAATGCCGAGTTTGGTGATATTGAGGGGCACGCCCTGGCGACATCATCACCAAAAGAGAACACCAACCGTACCAGGAGATCCACACATTCTAAACCATCAACAAACTCCACGCCCGCAGCCAGCTGTAGTAGGAATGCTACCAACAAGAACTTGAAAGTTCTTATTGTTATTTGCCAAAGCATAAAGAACAAAACAAGGGAGCTTGAAAACATGATCAACTCCACAGATCCTGACATCATTTTAGGAACCGAGTCATGGCTAAACTCATCTGTACTGAATGGGGACATTTTTCCTAATAGCTATAGTGTTATTAGAAAGGACTGTGACAGTGGAAAGCTCGGAGGTGGTGTTTTCATTGCATGCCGGAATGACATTGTCATGTCTCATCGCCCTGACTTGGACTCCAATTGTGAACTTGTTTGGGCACAACTGCAGACTAAAGGAGCAAAGTCTGTCTTCATTGGCTGCTTTTATAGACCCCCCAATGACAAGAATACCAGTCTCCAGCAATTAGAAATTTCTTTGTCTAAACTCTCGCAAGTGGCTAAGTCAGCTAATATATGGATAGTTGGTGCCTTCAACTTGCCGAAGGTAGATTGGCATTCTAACTCCCTCCCTAAGTATGCCAACAATGGTGTTCAGTGCCAGACCCTCCTTAACATCGCTGCAGAATATAGTCTGAGCCAAATGATTAAAGAGCCAACGCATCGTCAAGATGACTCGGAAAGCTTGATAGACTTGTTCCTGACATCTAACCCCACCACAGTGAGTAAGGTCTACCACATGCCTGGACTGGGTGTGTGTAAGCATGATGCAATCATGGCACATGTGGACACTCAACCGCAGAAGATCAGAATCCCCCCACGCAGGATTCTGACGTTTAAAAAAAAGGACGTTTGTGGGCTAACCAAGGAAGCGGGTGACTTCTGCTCTGACTTTCTACACTCCAACCCAATTGATAGAACTGTGGAAGAAAACTGGACGGTGTTTAAGAACAAAATACGCAACCTGATTGAGAGACATATTCCGTCAAAACTAGTAAGGCCAAGCCGAGATCTACCATGGATGACCAGAGAACTAAAACAGAAGATTCGTCAAAAGAACAGATGGTACAGAAAGACAAAGGAAAAGAAATACTCAAAAATCTGGAACAAGTACAAGCAACATCAGAAAGAGACGAAAAAGGAAATGCAGAAGACGTACTGGAACTACATAAACAATATCCTCTCACCAAAGATGGAAGAAAACCCAAAGATGTTCTGGCGCTTTGTTAAAGTCACCTAGTCATCAAGGTCACCTAGTCTCAGATGGGAAGAAAAAGAGTGAAATCCTCAACAACTACTTCAGCTCCGTCTTCACGAGAGAAGATCTTTACCACATCCCCAACAAAGGACCCGCATCATACCCAACCATGGACAACTTTCTTGTTACATCACCTGGGGTAGAGAAGCTACTGGCTGACTTAAGTCCTTCAAAAGCAGCAGGACCCAACATTGGCTTACCCAGCAGAGTTCTCCGATTACTCGCACCACAGGTAGCACCTGTGCTGACCTTCATCTTCAACCAATCCATTAGCACTGGATCGCTTCCATCTGATTGGAAAAACGCTAACATTACACCGATCTTCAAGAAGGGTGACCGGGCTGAGCCAAAGAATTATAGACCGGTGTCCCTCACCAGCATTTGTTGTAAGGTGTTGGAGCACGTAGTACACAGCCAGATGATGAACCATCTCAATTCCCACAGCATTCTATCTGACAACCAACATGGATTCAGAAAGAACCGGTCCTGTGACACCCAACTTGTCATTACACTTCATGATCTCACCAAAGCAGTTGATAAAAAAGAGAATGTGGATGTCATCTTCCTTGACTTTACAAAAGCGTTTGACTCCGTTCCCCACCACTGTCTTATCAACAAACTGAAATATTATGGCATCAGTGATCAGCTAATCCTATGGATCTCTTCCTTCCTGATGGGCCGATCACAGAGGGTGGTGCTTGAAGGGCAGACATCACCAACAGCTGCTGTCAACTCTGGAGTCCTGCAGGGGACAGTTCTAGGTCCCTTGTTGTTCCTTTTGTATGTCATCAACATCAAGACTTTTTGCCGACGATTGCGTGCTATACAGAAGTATTTCATCACCATCAGATTCAAGAGCCCTTCAAGACGACCTGGACAAGTTGACAGAATGGCAGAGTGAATGGCAAATGCAGTTTAATCCCACCAAATGCTACGTAATGCATATGTCGCTCGCACGCAATCGTCAACAACGAGACTACGTGTTGTGCAACCAGAAGTTGGCTGTGGCCAAATCCCATCCGTACCTGGGAGTCTACCTTCAAGACGATCTTGGGTTAAGTAGCCATGTAGGCCATGCTACCTCCAAAGCCAGCCGTATGCTCGGAGTCGTGCGACGCAACCTCTACGCTTGCCCAGAAAAGCTCAAGACTGCCTACTCAAGCCTCGACCGACCTCATGTTGAATACGCCCCAGTGGCATGTGATCCCCACAAGAAAGGAAACATCAAAAACATTGAAAAAATACAGAGAGGCGCTGCTAGATTCATCAAAGGAAACTACATCCGCACCGAAGGCACGGTTACGCACCTCCTGGAAGAGTTAGGTTGGTGCACACTGGAGGAGAGGAGAAAACAAGCCAGGCTCACCCTCATGTATAATATCAACAACTTGGTGGACATCCCCAGTGACCGCTACGACCCCAGCAACCCGACGCTCACATCATTCAAATAGGAATAGCAGAAGCTTCATAACTCACAGTGCCCGCTTGGATATCCACAAATACGCATTCTTTCCAAGGACCATAGTAGAGTGGAATGCCCTTGATGACTCATTAGTGAATGCACCGAGCTTGAATAAGTTCAAGCAACTGCTCCAATAAATTCCCATACCCCGCACAAGCCTGGCATCATACTCTCATCGAGTCCAGCCAGTGAAAGTGAAAGTAAATAACGGATTTACACCATGAAATGTAAAACAAATGTTAACTCACCAGAATCCACAGACAAATTTAAGTTACTTAACAACTTTTCCAAGCACGTAGGCGAGCAGTAAAGGCTGTGAACACTGTTGTTGCTGTCTATATATAAAGTATCGCAGCTGTATGCGGTTAAAAATTACACTCAATGGCGACCCTTCAATGCACCACACATTGGTTCAACGTAAGGGAAGTACTGCAACGCTGCAGACCTACAAAAACAAATCACTACGCGCCAAAAGAAAACACGTTTGTGGACTACTCAGGGAGTTAGAGTACCCAACGATAACCTAATTATGAATTAAATATTTACTAATAAATCTCCTGTCACTACTAATGTAAAAGTTAAATGACAACACTTAGTGAACTGATTGCGAGTCGCACTACATTAATGCAGTATGTTTACAAAACACTGCACAGTAATGTGGCTCTCTTGCGTAAAAGAGTTACCCACCCATATCATAATGGTGCGGTCCAATGTCATTGCGCAAGCGCAATAGCATCACGTAAGCCAATTCTACGGACGGAGAAAGTTGACTATTTTTACGAACAAAAACATTTTTTCCCGTGAAAAATATGTATGCACGATGGTTCCAGTCAGTTTTAAACGTGTTTCCAGATACACTCTGATTTCAACCATTGTATTTGATGGTATTTATTGTTAAACTTGTTGTCTTGAGTTGTCTTTGACTGAGCTGTCGTGAAATGGGCCTGTTGACGCTAATTAGTATGACCGACGTGTTTGGCCTCAAAATTTTACAACTTGATGCAAAGTCGCGCATAAAAGTATCGCTTGTATTTGATGCGTTGTAATTAACCAGCCGTAATCCCCGTTGATTCAGGCACTACGTGGATGCAACACATTGTCTTGGAGATTTTAAAACGTTCAGGCAGTGTGGAGTATCTCAGAGACTCTGATCTCCACTTGTCCTTCCGATTCCCGAATCTCGAATCTACATGGATCCACCATATTTCACAGGTAGGCCGTACGAGAACTCGACATAGAGGATGCTTTACAAATTGTATGTGTATTATTATTATTTACTGTTAATAATATAGTGTTCTCATCAGGATGGACCGTTCACCGTGCTTTGTCATGACTTCATGATAACAAACGTAAAACATTTAAAATCAAATGATTTCAAAGGTTTCAAAATAATTTCTAGTTAACAACTCAAACATTTCTTTAAAAATAGAAAAGTTTCCCCGACTTTGATTTTGATTGCAGAGTGGTCTTGTGAAGCCTGGACATGTCGTTCTCAATGAATGTCCGTCCCCACGACTCATCAAAACACACCTCCCACCCTGTATGATGCCATGTCAACTTCTTGAGAAGAGACCACGAGTCATTTACGTGTCACGAAATCCCCGTGACGTAGCCGTGTCTTACTTCCATTGGCACAGAGCGGCCTATTTCTTGCCAACCTACAATTCGTGGAATGAGTTCTTTGAAGAGTTTATCCAAGGCAAAGGTAACTCCTAAATCATTACAGTAAGTCCATGTTTCTGAAACGATTTAAAAGTTGCACCGAAGCCAAATCAAAATAATTGACCTTCACAACAATGGAGACGGGCGTACTTGCACACTAAAAATTCCTTATGAAGCAAGTAATCCTAAACTTGACCGTTATGTAAACTTTGCCATTATGTAATGGCCGTTTTGTATTTCTGTGCAATTATTTTCGATTCCAGGTCGTCACTCTGCATATAACACTTGCTATCATCTTGCTTAATTTTCGAGTGTCGATAAACCAACACGACAAGTATCGATTCCCTTGAACATTACAGTATAGACTAAAAACTAAACTAGGAAAAGGACAATTTTACATGCAAAACGTGACACCATTAAATAGTGATCCATCATCCATTATCTTCATTTTACCTCTTTTATTGAAGTATTTCAGTACTTTGCTTTTTAGGAGAATTCCCCCTCCCATAATTTGACACTGCCGAATGCTCTGTTACTGTCCTCAGTTATAAACGGATGCGTGTTCGAGCATAACCTGTTTTGGTGGAAACTGCGTCAGGAACCAAATGTCTTATTCATTAGGTATGAAGACATGAAAAAGGTGAGCAATCCAAAGATCTGCGTGTTTATGAGCTACAACAGTTGTTAATAATTTGCTCTTTCAATACCATGATGGCGATGGTGTACAATACAGGTTTATTGTATATAGACAAAACAATGCGGGCATAGGCCTATGCCTTTCACCAGCGTTTTGGACGTCCATAAAAACTAACTAAAAAAAACCTGTGCCTGTACATTGACGACTTCGAATCTAAGTCCCGTACCAGTGACGATGTTGGAAGCCTTACGGTGTAAGTGAAGAAACGGACCGTGAAGAAGACAAACTAAATGGTCGTGTTGGCTTGTGGCACTTCATTATTGAATGACAAACACTGTTTCAATGTTTTGAATTGAAGTTTTAAGTTACAGTGCAATTATTATGTTGACCGTAACAGAACCTGAACGACGTAGTGGGTCGTGTTGCAAACTTTTTAGACCGCCCTCTATCGTTGGCCCAAGTCGGCGAGGTGTGCAATACAAGCACATTCAGCAACATGAAGGTCAACCCGAAGGTCAACTTGGACAATAGTTATGGCAACATGGATGCATTCATGCGGAAAGGTAAGGCATTTAACAAATTGCTGTCAATGGTTTTAGTTTTTTATACTTTACACTGATGTGTGGTGACTGGTGAGCACTGCTTCCGAGTCCTAACGGGGAAAACAAATTAACTGGCGGGCGGGATTTGAACCATGGACCCCGCACTTAAGGCCAGACATTCTCCGGACCACTGAGCGTGTCCAGCGACGAGAGATCAATTTGAAATTTGTAACTAATAGCAGGTACCGTAAACAATTGAAAAACAAAATCATTATGCTAGTTGCATCGGGGATAAAGAATGCTATTTTGGTTTATCCTTGCACCAATATGTGGTAAGCATCAGTGTATAAGAAACCGAAGGCTTCTATCCCCCGAACCCACGGCCCCGTGTCCGTTAAACCATTTGAAAATCTTTGATGTTCAGACTATTAAAGCATAAACGGGCAATTTATTGGGACCTATCCTCGGGAAACAAGGTTGTGTCTATAGATCTACTTTGTTTCTTGAAAGCAGCTTGGCCCGATAATTCGCCAAAAGAACCCCCCAAATTTGATGTACGGAGCTTTTAAAGAGACATTTTCGTTCGAACGAAGATTTATTTCCCGATTATTGTTTCACTATGTCCCTTTAAAGGCTACGTATGTCACGCACAATGCACGAAAAGATCAATAAAAGCAATGTACTTTTGAATGGCTACGTGAGATAAAGTCGGATCCCGACAGTAACTCTTTGATGGCAGTCGCAGGCGTACTCGGATGGGGCCTGGCGGAGCTCCGTTCCCCACCAAGTGGCCGGACCAGATGGGTCGCGGTATCAATTTGAGAAAGAAGCGGGCGTTGCATTTTAGTGAAGATTCTGATCACATTCCGAAACTTTTCTTAATCTCTTTTTTCGTTTTATGAAGGAAAAATTGATGATTGGAGAAGCACATTCACCGATGCACAAGACATGGCATTTGAGAAGGTCTGTCAGGACAAGCTACAAGGAAGTGGCCTTACATTTTGACCTTTAACCCCACGAAGGGTGATAACGATGTGACGTATCGGTCACAGGGCCTTCTGACTATGCCAATCCCTACTCTAATGATATTGTAAAGTAAAATTATCGCAGGTCACACATAATTTATTTTTCTTCTATACAAATGAAAGCAACGAGGTTGATTGGACACGTTTGACATAACATTCTGGCGCCTTTTTGTTCTAACACTGATCACTACGCATTAGGACTCCTGACTGGGGTAGCCACAGCACGAAAAATGTACAATATACCTTGTTATTGTTTACAAACACTAACCGCCATTTTGCATGGACAGCTTCGAGTAATACAAAATTATGACTGGGTAGACACCACCTGCCCATTTAAATAAAACGTATTAATCATGCCAGATACTGATAACAAATTACACAACATAAGTGCGGGGAGTTGATCCCGACAGTCAAAACAAAGAGGTGCTGTTATAGTTGCACTAATCAAATACATACTTTTACATCTTTTGAATTTATTTTCTCTTCTGAGGGTCTGCAGATATTAATAATTGAAAAACAAATAATAAACAATATAAAACAAACATTGGGAGGCTAGGCTTGCTAGCTATACGAAACTTCTCAGACAACTGAGAATCGTCCTGTTTGTTGTGTTGACATAAGGATAGACTATACACAAAATGAAAATATTATATTCAAAAATAATTAGTTATAATTGGTCATTTTGTGGGGTTATCCTCAGAAGGGCTGCCGACCCACAATGTTTTAGTTAATTAAACCCCATTTTAATAGGACCGTGTCTGAACTGACGACTACAGCTACGGCTACGGCTACAGATGGATCGCTTCAATGTATAGGACGTCCTTAGCAACACCCTTATCAACAGTCGTAGCCGTAGCCACCATTTTGGATACAGCATTGTATCTAAATAGTTCATCATTTTGGTTGCACAACTTAATTTCAGTGGTGTGGTTAGGTTGACAGCGAGTTCTATATGAATTGATTAAGCGTATTATTGTTAAAACTTGGTTGAAATTGATAAAACGACTGTGACGTTGCAAAATAAAGGTATATTGAGGTGCAATGAGTGACAAATGTTATAGTGGGGAAAATGAAAATATGAAAAATAAAAACATTAAAAAATCCAGAACTATTGATCTCCAATGTTCCAATTATTTCGGATCTACGTATTTTTTCTTGTGTTAGTGTTGCTATTGTCACGGCCCATTGTTTGTCTGTCTGTTGGGGGTGTTTTTTGTTTTGTTTGTTTGTTTGTCTGTTTTCTATACAAGCTTCTGCTATATCAAAACAGCCCCAGGCTCTACATTTATCTTTCAATGTGTCTTTATTTTGGTTTTGTTATTCCGTAATTATATGTAATGTTTGTTATTTCTCCTTAGAAGTAGGGCCTATGGAAATAAGCGTTCATCTGAATTGAATTGAATTGAACTTTATCGTACGGGAATTAATAGCCACCTAATCATGTATTTTTCCTAAATGCCAGAATACTGAAATGCTTTATCTTTGAGGAAAATGACCTCGAAGTTAAAACCCTGAGTTAGTTATCAAATGCTCAATGACGAGATTACAAAGATGTACAGCTGTTATTGTATAAGTTTTTTTTATATGGCTCTATAGATTGTTCGGCTCGGAAGATCCATTCGTCACGACCACAGCTCAAAGTCCATTCCAACCCAGAGGAATGGATCCTGAAGGGTCTCATCATAGCTTATACCGGGCCCCAGTTCGCACGAAGACCCATTTGCTGACAAGCTGTCAATCCCGGATAACCAACATTGATAAGCTTTTGGCCGTACATGGAGATTTGACCTTTCCGCGCGCACCCAAAATGGACATTGTGCGAACTTGTTATGGACAAGTGCCCCCCCCCCACACCAGTGCCCACATTTGAAATCTAAACACTATTTAAAATAGCCAGAGTAAAATGTAATTTCATAAATCATGAGATAATTCCAATGTTTTTACAACTAATTTTCTATTTTTACCCAGGCATTATATTTGTATACATTCCCCTCGGATTATCTTACTAAAAATAGTCAATGGCATAACAAGGAGCTTGAAACTACAGTTTTAGTTAAACAGAAGGGCTCCTATAAAAAAGTGCATCCCTTGTGCTTCCCTAAAATACCCTGGCTTCGCCGTTGGACAGTGGCTATGGGCTGGAACGCCGAATAGCCCACAGGGTTTGTCCTCAAAATGTTCAGTGACTAACTATAACTAGCCAGCTGTACCAGTTAGCTTGTCGTTTCAAAGTCCGTCAGTTGTTGTTACTAGTCCTTGAGTCAACTTAAATAGAGACTCTTTTCAAGACTGAACTAGCCAGCCGGACCGCTTTGAGATAATTTTGACTGGTCCTTGTGTGTTTAAACTATAGTATTCAGCCAGCGGACCACTGATAAGGGAGTCTTATGCATAAAAAATAAAATAAAAATAAAAATAAAAATAAATAAATAAATACAAACATATATTAAACAAATCGATGTTTGAAAATAGTGAAAATCTACATGTATAAATGGTTGTCTTCTTTTAATGATTTTGTCGATGATCGAATTGAGCTCGTATTTTCATAGAAGTTGTTGTTTTTTGTTGGGTCAAATAAAGTGCGGATACTGGTCTTTGATAATTACTTATCGTCGTTGTCAATGTGCTTGAAGTCATTTGCATTAAAACTCATTTGCATTGAACAACTGATTATTGATTGAAATGAAAAAATAAAAAAATGATTGACAAGGTAGTGTGATAAGCAACTAATTGAAACTGACGATAATTTCGGTCATTAGCCACAACGACCTGGCCGGACAGACGGACGCAGGTAAGTACGCAATACTGTCATGGTGATTAGGAATACCACGTCAAATTCACCAACTTTCATCTCAAACTGTAAAGGCTTCGAATGTAACGCCGTGAGCTTATGACACTAGAACTTACTTGCGGTTGTTTTTGACTTTTTTAAAATATTTTTTACTCAACGGTTTTGTACGGGAAAAAGTGACAAGACTCAGAAAATAACCCTTATGGTTGCAATAAACTCCATTGAATGTTGAATATTGTTAATTATTTATTGTTGATTATTTATCATTTATTCATTAAAATCGTTCTCAAAACACAAAGTTTGCTGGATGACCATAGAGGTTTGATTAAACCACGGATATTCAGTTTTCATTTATTGTGAATAATTATTGGGTCTCGCGTGTTAATTGGTACAATTAGTGTGTGGATAACATCTCGATTAACAAGTATAAATTACAGTTTACAATATGTACTTATGTTTATATTTATTTATCTTTCTACATTTACGCACAGCTGGTATGCCTAAATAAACAGTTAAAAACGAGTTTTATCCCACTGAAAGTCCCACTGAAAGGTCTCCCAATCTTGACGGTATATGCCTACATTCCACACGGCAAAGAAACAAAAAAACACAAAAAGAAATACAGTTATTTTGGCCTGGTTATAAGAGCACTTGACGTAACGATGAAGACGGCTTGGTTGGTGGTTGTGATGGTAGTGTATGTAGCTCGAGCCACCGGGGACGTTGCGACGCAGCCCTCGCTGAAAGCCCCTCTATTCAAGGCAGCCGAGACAATACAACGGGAGTATATTATTACACTCAAGGTAAACCATTTACGTCATTCTTCAGCACCAATGACACACGTTTACAAAAAGGTGCGGCCTTGGTAATATTTATGCGCTTGTTATCCAAAATATCCTGTGTAATAATCGAACTTGAATGTCATAAAATGTTTCCCTCTTTTGTCTTCATCATTCTGTTGTCTTATCCATGACAGAATGCCTTGTCCTGCCCACGCATCCAATTAAACAAATATCCAGGTTTGATTATTGTAACAATATCCCCCAACAAGGCTGCACTTGCGGAAAAGCACCGTACAAAAGGGGGGCAATGCGTTCTCAAGACCGTTGTAGTAGGTCGTTGTTAATGTCAATTTGTTTGTATTAATGCTGCTCCACTTTCTGAACACATGATGAAATCTGAGTAAGGAGTTTATCAAATTTTTCATAAGAAGAACTGTGGAATTATATTGTTTCCTGGATGTTGTTGCTTTAAAGACAAAAGTAGAGGGTTGGTAATTACTGTGTCTAATTATTAGTATCAATCTAAGAGCTCACACCACTAGCAAAGTCGAGAAAAAAATATTCAAAGTCGTCCTAGCTTAGTTTTGTTTGAACAAGATTTGAACAAGATTTGAACAAGATTCGCTGAGTTATCCCTCCTAGCCAGCCGATGTTGCGCCCTGTACCGGCGACTGAAATCAAGACTTTTCATGAATGTCCACAAAAGCCCAGCCACAAAAACATGATGGTCTTTTCCAATTTGATGGCCGGTTGGATGGTGGATGGTACACTCAAAAAACTTTTGAGTCATTATTAACCATTTCGGGGTCAGGCTGACCCAGGAAGTGCTTTTAAAATGGCATTTTAACTTGGATTCTGCGTCAGTTTGTCCCCATTTTTTTTAAATTCTGACACGAGATTCCGACTCGCACTGACCCAGAAATGAGTCAGGCCCCGTCATCCGGGTCAATTCATGAACTATTACAAAAGCTACTGACATGAGATTCCGACTCGCACTGACCCAGAAATGAGTCAGGCCCCGTCATCCGGGTCAATTCATGAACTATTACAAAAGCTACTGACACGAGATTCCGACTCGCACTGACCCAGAAATGAGTCAGGCCCCGTCATCCGGGTCAATTCATGAACTATTACAAAAGCTACTGACACAAGATTCCAACTCGCACTGACCCAGAAATGAGTCAGGCCCCGTCATCTGGGTCAATTCATGAACTATTACAAAAGCTACTGACACGAGATTCCGACTCGCACTGACCCAGAAATGAGTCAGGCCCCTTCATCCGGGTCAATTCATGAACTATTACAAAAACTACTGACACGAGATTCCGACTCGCACTGACCCAGAAATGAGTCAGGCCCCGTCATCTGGGTCAATTCATGAACTATTACAAAAACTACTGACACGAGATTCCAACTCGCACTGACCCAGAAATGAGTCAGGCCCCGTCATCCGGGTCAATTCATGAACTATTACAAAAACTACTGATGTGTAATACCTTACTTACTGGAATTAATCGTTTCATCTTTCTTGCATCAGGATGTCTCGGAAATCAAAGTGGTATCCCAAATGATTTTATCAGCAGGGAGAGCGAGGAAACAAACTGCTAGAGTGACCAACACACTGACTAACTTGCTGCCCACCATAGTGGCCACACTTTCCAGTGAAGTACTAGACATGGTAACTGATACGATAAAAAACTGACAAGCGAAATGACTTCAATAAGTATGTCAGCGTTGTAGACGAGACAACCGAAGAGAGGGAGGGACGGGAGAGGGGTGAGGGATGGGCGACACACAAACACGCCGAGACCTACAATGCATAACGAAGTGTTAATGGTTGACAAGAGAAGGCTTCAACTTCATTCAAAATTAAACTAGAACATCCCACCCTTCTTTTACTTCCGTGTAGTTAGGTGGGTTCAAATCCCAACAATGACCAGAACCGACTTGTGGATTGGGGTTCTATGGTAGCCACATCTTGGCCTTCTCTCACACACGAAACAAGTTTCTTGACTATATTCTCTCTTCAAACGAAAGTGCCACAGACTGGGACAATAATTTTATACCCAAACAGTATCAAACTTAGTTAACAATGCGAATATTAATTAATTTCGAATAACAAATTGCACCTGCTATTTTCCATAATTATCTTCTTCTTTTTAAAATAAATGTGTAACATACTTGTATTACGATTAGGTCCGCGGTCTTGATGCTGTAAAGTACGTAGAAGAAAACGGGCAGTTGGTATTGGATTCGCATACAATACAGTGGGGACTAGATCGCATAGATCAGACTGACATACCACTGGATTACAATTATGACACAAAGTGTAAGTTGGTACAAAACAATATTGGCACAAAATCACCTTAAGCACATCTGGTTAATATTCTGAAGCTACATCATTGACTTTCCTTGTACACGTATACTCTGCCAAATGAAACCCCGAGCAGGCTGAGATTTAAAGAATAAATTAAACAGAGTGCGCCCTTGTACAATTTTTGGGCCAATTCTCAAAATTTACCAGAAAAGCCAATGCATGTTAACTATGGTTTGTTCGTTGGTCATGTATCTGTACAGTTACTGGCCAGGGGGTGAATGTGTACGTGATAGATACAGGCATCAAGGCAGATCACATCGACTTTGGAGGCCGGGCTCAAGTGCACGAGTGCAGCGTTGCAGACGTAAGATACTATTATACCATAACACAAGTCTTGGCCCATCCCTTTCAAAGATTCCTAAACAAACAAACAAATCAATAAATAAATACTACAAGTATTTCAACAGTATTGTAAATTGAAGAGAATGGGATTAGATTTGAAGTCGCTCATAAAAGTGTTAAGATAAAAGGAAAGGAAGGGATAAAACATTATTGGTGTATGGAGGGGTCAATTCACTTTATTCCACTTCAACAACAACAAATTCCCACTATATATACTAAACAACAAGAAGCGGTTTATGTTTTGTTAGCCGTGGGATTCTGCACACTATTTCGATTCATCATCAGGGACCATTGCTTACCAGAGTAAAGTTATTGAACAAAATGCCGTATCACACGTGCTGTCCTTGACTGGTATCTCGCTTAGTTTTTCTTAGAGGAAAATTGTCAATACATGTCTGCTTGCCGCTCTATGAATTCGGCCCAGGCTGTTTTCATCCATTGTTGGATGAAGCCCTCTTGCGGCAGTTTCCATATTCCCCATGACCTTTACTATAATTATTCCCGACAAAAATATTTGGTACTGGTATGAAACTTACTAACTACTAGCTTCCATTTAAAGACTACGGTATTTTGGCTGGTAACCTTATTACAATTTTAATTTGTTTCCTTAAATAAACTGACTCTTTGTTTGACGTCATCCCCCAATCAGGGAGTTGATAAGAGTGGTCATGGAACCCACGTAGCGGGCATTGTTGGCAGTGACACTTACGGCGTAGCTAAAAAGACCAACATTCACATGCTGGAATACACAGACGTCGCCTCGGTGAAGATAAGTAAGTTTGACTGAGTTTGACATTTCTAGAGAAAATAATGTTGAAACACAGGATTGAACAATTAGACGTCAAGTGATCTTTGCTATGTCATTTAACACGTGTTTAATCAATATGTAAATTTAGCTCACATGAGATTAAAAAAAAAAAAACATTTGTGAAAAAAGGTTATTAGTATTTAAATTACAAGAGAACAATGAAGCAATACATTCGAAACAACTTCTGCATATCACCTTTGTTGAGACTTCACAGTAAACACGTCTCAAGTCTCCAGAATCGAAACATGCATTATGTCCAAACCAAATTAATGGGCTGGTATTTCCATGACACATAAACAAAGCAAGATTGTCGTGCAATGTACCTCTCAAACTTGGGTGTTGAAATATAGAGATTTATATAGACTCTCAACATTCTCATCAAAAATGGAAAAGTAGAGGCTAGGACACAATGAAGCTTGCCCCATATTCACATCTTGCAAAACAAATGTAACTAATTTCGGAAAAGTCCTTATAACATGTTCCAGGCCCCCCGAAATCCACCGAAGAGTAAGGCGAAGCGGACGGACTATTAAGTGTCACTGTTTTAAGAAGAGTACATTTTGTGTGGTCGCACCCCTCCCTCGTCCCCACTCCTCCTTCCAGTACGTCTAACCCTTCCTAAGACCACCGGCAGGGTAGGCCTACACCCCTTGACATTCCTGCTCACGAAGTGGTCTTTTCACAGTACTCGACTGTCTCGCACTGAAGATGAAGAAGCCTGCGGTTGCCTCCATGTCTCTGGGTGGCTTCCCAGTGTCCTTTGATGACTTCGCAGCGACATTCGTGACAACGACAAATGTCAACTTTGTCACCTCTGCTGGGAACAGTAACATTGACGCGTGTGCCAATGCGCCCTCTGGTGCCAAAGAGGTATTAAAAATACTTACTTCAATTCCAGCGGTGGTTTGTATTTAAAGAAGTGACAATACGTCACTAGTTTTTGAGGTAACACCGTGCACATGAAAAATCTCTCTTGTGAGTTGTGGTTATTCTGAAAAGATTCGGTGGTGTAACAACTCGACGTTTCATTAAGTATGCTCTGACTGTCTTCATTACCCTACTCTCGTTTCCAGTAGAAACAGAATGTTAAATGGGGGGGGGGGAAATCATCAAATAAGTTGAGCAAGTTTTTATGCATAATAGTCATTTGATAATTTCAAGTTGAAAAACCTTAAGTAAGAAAATCAGTATTTGGAACAAAAATTTTCTTTTTTACAAAAACGTCGGTGGATGTAGGCCTACCTAGTTGGTCAATATTTTTTTAAACAGTTGATAACAAGAGAAAAAAGAAGAAGACTTAGTAAACTCTGACATTAGAGATCAAAATAAAAGGTTATAGTCAATAAACACGTTACCTATTATTAACCATTCAGGTAATCACAGTGGCAGCAAGTTCGGGGTCAGACTGGCCCTATGACGTCAATAATTACGGAGCCTGTGTGGATTTATTTGCGCCTGGTGTGGGTATCATTAGCACTGGGATCAAATACGCAACGGACGTACGCACAGGGACCTCAATGGCATGCCCACACGTAACTGGTATGTAGACGGTACCTTGTAAACCAGTACACAGTGCTATGTAAAGGAATAGGTATCATACTTCAATATGTAGCTCCACGTATATACCGTGTAGGAAAAATACTTGAGACGCCCAACGGGTGTGAAAGAGTGATGACATAAGAACTTGGTATTATTATTACAGTTCGCTCGGTCCCGGCGCCTCATTCAAAGGCCCTGGGGTGGAATGACGTATAATACATGCGCATTGGACCATTCCCTTTGACCTAAACCCTGGTCACCTCTTCCTGTTTACAAAATATTCGACTGTCAATAATAATGTAGCTCTATTGTGTAAATCCATTGAGACCGAATTATTTTAAGCTAAGTTCAGAAAAAACTTTATGGTGATGAAATCAGCGGTTCTCAAGAGCTAGTCGTGACTTGTAATGTTTGGTCTGTAGGCCTGATTACAAGTAAATACAAAAATAATGTTTTTGATGAGGGAAGCAAACCCGAAACAGGAGAAACCCGCGTAAACAGATTGAGACTGAGGATACTTATCCACACGCAAGACTCAGGTCACAGCCTAGCCTTTAGTCAAGGCGCACGGGCGGCGGCACCCCAGATGTCACGCACGAAAAAACCCAGCGCGAGCAGTGAAGCCGCGAAGCGCCTTAACCAACTCGTTTAGCTAACCAGTTATTCATGATCATATTTTAATACATGCAATTTTGTATAACCAATCACTTCTATATTTAGATGGGTAATCCCGTCTGGCAAATATTTATTTTAATTTGACAATCGAAAACAAAAAAACTAAATAGGCAATTTGACAATTTGGGCCCAGTATTAGGCTATACAAGAGAGTATTGAGAGAAACAAATTCTGGCAATTGAAAAATCACAAATCATGGGGAAAAGCAACACAGGCCTGGCTATGCAGGATCATGCATGATTTGGGTGAGGTAGGAATCGTCGTGTAGTGTCCGTGTCTACAGCCTACACCCACCTGAGGTGAGATTTAAAAAAAAATATCTACATTCCAATACATTCCTAACAGCATGGACATTGCTGTGGCTTAAACTCACCGGAAATGTTCATTTGCTGAGAGCAGCAAAGCTAAAATGCTTTGCTGAATCAACTTGTCGTCGATACTGGTACGTGCAGGCATGCCGGCACTTGTAGTCGACATCTTGCTAATAATTTGCATCAAACATGCATGTGACGTCATACATAAATTGTGTCTTCTTATTGGCCAACATCACAGCGAGCTTATGCAATATGCATAACATTTCTCCTACCTAAATAGGTAGCAAAAAGTAAAGAAAAACATAAAGCTTCAAAACGAGTTGGTAAAGGCGCTTCAAGGCTTCGCCGCTTGCGCTGGTCTTTTTTCGTGTGTGATACATGGGTGTGCCGCGTGCGCCTTGACTAAAGGCTAGTCCCAGCCAAGAATCGAACTGGAAACCACAGAAGTGAAAGGCAGGGAAGATACCTCTACGACATAGTGACTACTGACACCCAATGAATAATTCAACATTCAAGTTTGTTTTTTCTACACAGGAGCTCTTGCACTCTTTATGGAAAAAGAAGGGCGACATATTGGTTACCCAGAGGGAGAGACAATGCTGACAGGAATGGCAGTTAGAGACAAGATCAAAGGAGACACAAAAGGGACACCGAACTTACTGCTGCAAGTTGTGTAGTCACCCGATGTGCAGAGCGTTATAATTATAAAGTTTGAATAAAATGTGCATGTTCCATGGGGCGAGGTGTATAGAACTCGAAGTTGTCAATGGTACATGAGAGAATAAACTTGACCCACAAACAGAGTCATATCATTCATCTAATCATGTTAACTTGTGATTTAAAATGTACAGACAACAAATAATCAACACTTCACCCTTCCTTCAAAACTTTACTAAAATGTTTTCCCGTTGATTCCATTGGAGTGAGGCACGCGCTGGTGTACAATATCAATCGTATAAAGCTGCGTTAGAGTTATGGATGGGCAGTCATGTTTTGGTCAACAGAGGGCGGCAGGTACAACAAAGTGCGGTCATGTTTGAATGAAAAATAAATATCATCTCGCTGCCAATATTTAATTGGTAATATTATGATTTGGCTTAACAGCTATTATTTTTGTTTTACAAATACACTGATGTGTGATTACTTGGGTGGGATTCGAACCCATGACCTTTGCCATTCTCGAGCAGATGTCTTACCATTAGACCACTACAATTGCCCGTAGCTAGAGGCAGTTAACCTCATCAGCCGTAAATGTATCAATCATTTTATTTGGAAAAGTATCAACTTTTAGCCTTGATGGTTTACACCGTGCCACTTCATTGAACCGCTAGTTGCTGTATTTAGAGCGTTTAGAAGGCGAAAGGCGTTGTAAATACCTTTAATTTTGTCAAATCGTAGGGGGACTGATGACAGGCGAGTATTTTTTAGCAGTTTATTTCAGAGCAGGTATGGGGGGTTTGTGCAAACGGGTACAAGGCCGAGAAAGCCTGCTCCATGAACCCTCACCCCATCCCAAGTCTGACACTGAGTCCACCCACCCCACACTCGACCTTACGGTGCTGTTTTTTCACCAATTATCCGTTCGCTTTTTAAAAAGAGGTAGCCGAGAGACGTGCTAGATCGGTTCATTTAATAGTTAAATGTGGCATTATGTAGAAACAAAACATAGAAATTAACTGTTTTTCTTTCCTTTGTTGTTGTTTGAGAATCACATGGAATGTATGTATACCTGGTGACATACGCACCACCACAACATAGATAGCAATAAATTTATACATGTGTCGTCGGGCATCCGGGCATCTTACCTCAGATACGGAAGATCCAGGCTCTCTTCTCATCAGTTCAACCTGTTCTATGGTTCAGCTTGACAGTTCCTTTAGTCATTTGCAAAAAAAGGCCGTAATTCCCAAAGAACGACTTCAGTCCGTCCGTTTACAACATGTATCGCCACGGAGGAAAGGAGCCGTCCATCCAAATCGCACTGAAGTCGCAGATCGAAATGAATCTCGGTTTACGCCCTCTGTTGGTAGAAACGTATGTTGACGAAAAACACCCGTGTCGGTACGCAGTATTGGATTCAGATTGTATTATGTTCACGGCCATCATCTTGTTTTACAGCAATTAAAGTAAGCACACTGATATCCAGTAAAGTTCATGTATACTTTTATTTATAGCATATTTGTTGTTATACCGAAGTTCTTGAGTGCCATACATCTCTCATCCTTACCCTCTCGCCACAATAGGAGTAATACCATGCCCGATATGTGAGAGGGCGTCCCAACCCCCCTGTAAACGCTCCTATTATTATTATTCTAACACACTCCTTCCTGCTTGTACAGAAGTAAACACCCCTCCACGAAAATCCTCTAAAGAATTCCTGAGATTCCCAAAACACAATAAAATATTGTTTCCCCTTCTTTATCTCCTTTGAGCCTTTCGTTGAAGATCATTCTGCACTTTACTGTGTGAATCTGGCTAATTGCTGGCTGGGAATGTTCTGATGAAATGAACGCTGTATACGCCCCACTCCGTACAGTGTACATATCGGTAGAATTAAAGAATAGAGCGACTTAGACCCAAGATGGGTTACGTGAGTTCTTTATGTTGGAACGTGAAATAAGCATAGACGCCGCATATGAATTTGTTGCCCCCTGTTTTGTTCACTTAAGATTACACGTTAATTCTTGTGCGTTTGCTGGGAGGCAGTGTACTGGGATCATTAAATCGGATTATCCAAACCTTGCGTAGCTGTGCGTTCGACCATAACAGGACTGGGTTGCATGTTCCATCAACAAGAAAATGTTTGTAATGTATATCATTGATAGCAATGGTCATTGTCTGCACTGAAATGCATCCAGTGCATAAATTCACACTATTCTTCAGGCCGGTGTGGCATACAGAGAATCTTGCACAACGCGCAGGTGGAATTGGTACTATGCGCATTGTGCGGAGGTGCGTTAAACTGAAATTTCGGATTTTCTAAAGCCATGGGCGGAAGTGAAGGCGCGTCATGATGGATTGTAAATTAAATGATGAGTTTTAAGGAATCCCTTTCATAAAAAAAATCACGGGAAAATGTAATTGCAAAGCAAATAAATTACATTTCTCATTTCCAAACATTATTTGTTCGCGTATGCCCTACAGAAGGTAAAATTGATTATATCGCCACTTGTCAACAACTGAGGACGAGGCTGATTTGGTGCAAAGTTTGTCCTGCTGGTTGTGACGTGACCAATAATATATATTAAGTTAAAGAAAACTGGAGACGTATAAGTTGTTTAATGGACTTTTGCTGATTTTAGGGGAGACATTTTCTTGCGGCGTAAAGAAAACTGTAACGAAATTATTGAAAAGCCTAGACAGGCTTACACAGGACTGTTATTTTCTCAGCTTTCGTGTCGTTTTCAATGTGTGAAAAAAAACCATTTCCACCTTAAACCTTAAGATACCACTTCATGAACATTGCATATAGCCGTTTACAAATGCTTGGCGTTTAGATTAGACCGAACGTCGTTCCTACAACTTAATTTTGTCCACACTTTAGCCCGCCTTGATATTTTGCGTACGCTCGCCGGTTGAATGCATACCAACGAATCGTGAATTAATAGACAGTAGCACGTTGTAAATCTACAGGCGGTGCGCGTCAGCCGCGTCTGCGCAAAACATGCACCGACGCGCACTTTGGCCGGAAAAAAGTGTGTGACGAACGAGTTGTTGGGTCTTCACACCGTTCTGTACACAACGCAAACAAATGAAGTTTCGTGCTGGAGCAAAATTATTTGCTTGCATCAAAATTTACTCATTTCTCCTCAGTTTTTGAACAAGATGCTAAAGAAATTTAATTCAAATCTAAAGGTTCAAATACAACAGTGGTGAACTGTTGCGCAGTTATAAGTTGTCAGAATGCCAGACGTATAGATGTTCAGAAAACTGGAATTTCTATTCACCAAGTAAGTGTTTTAGTCTGTATTGATTGTGTGCTTAAAGTAATACTTTGACGCTAAACATTAGTCTATTATCTTCTTCATTGGATACATTCCTCTGCATGTGTATTTTATTCAGCAAACACCTTCGTTTTAAGGAAGTGATCATCAGATGTTACGTAAACTTTATCATGGACAG
This sequence comes from Pisaster brevispinus, assembly GCA_023634235.1. NCBI lineage: Eukaryota > Metazoa > Echinodermata > Asteroidea > Forcipulatida > Asteriidae > Pisaster > Pisaster brevispinus. Next base: position 3,866,651 of record JAMKCF010000022.1, read on the forward strand.
GATAGGCCTATAATTTGTGTGTGTAGGCATCATGTACGTTTGCGTGTGAGCAAGTCCCTTGCGCGTGCGTGTTTTCACCTGTAATGAACCGTCTAGAGCGTGTACACAGCATGTCGCACCATTGATCATCTATGAGCGAGTTCGGGCGGGCGACTAGAGTGACTAGACTGTGCGCCGTGTGTGACGTAACTCTCAAATTGACTATCTCGACCATGCTCCAGTGCATGGTCGATCTAGTCAATCTCCCTGTGCTCTATGGTTTTTGGCAAGTCTAGTCACTTTAGTCGCCCACCCGAACTTGCTCGAAAGTGTACAAACGCTTTAGACGTGTCTTATTCAGTCAATATAATAAAGATCAATGTAAGAAATGTACAGAGTCTGCCTTTGATTGGTTAAGAGCGCGTCACATGATATGTCTTGTTTTAAACGAGAAACCGCTCAAAACGCAGCTAGCAACCATATACATCTAGGGAAATTATACATAAAACAACTATTGACTGCTTTTACTCAGGCTTTTGTTAAAGCTACGACTCCTTCGGTGATCCCCGGAGTGGGAAAACAGAACGCGCCGAGGATCATACTGACGTCGTATATTTAACCTTAGCACTCGAAGCAGTCAATATTGTATACTGCACTATCCGTAAAACATTGTGCATTGCTCGGCGTGTATTTTCGTATGGATTTCCAGACACCATTGCCCGTAAAGATTGCCGACTTAACACTGTGTGACGTCAAGTTGGAACTAAATGCACACACAAGTTCAAATCCAACCTGGGAGTGTAGTCTCTGCGAAATACTTGGGAATTCACCTTATGGTGAAATGTAACGAACTCTCAAGTCGTCTTTTAGAACATCGCAATTCCACTCGCCCCTCCCAGTGATCATGTCGGCCCCGATCCTCCCCATTTCTTCGGCCATCATCGCTCCGTAGCTATTTCCACCAACCAGCACGCCGACACTGGACGAAACCATTCCGCAATAGGGGAGTTTAGTTGCCGTGTCCAAGTCCACACATGTGTAATGTATCTCCGACAGCGGCTTGACACCTTTATTTTAAGAGGCAATAAATACATAAATAAACAACATCACTTGGCTGGCATTCAAAAAATAAACGTCGCCGAAACAGTAACTACATAAGGAAGTATAACAAACGAACAAGTTTGTATTAAACAATAGCAGAAAATGGAACAAGTTCAAACATTGTCTCAAAACATGAATCCAGGAAGCTGGGCCAGCCTTCCAATGACTGAACGATATCTAGATCTAAAAAAATATCCACAACCGCACAAAGATGCAGCTGTGCCAGACCCTGGTGCTGAAGCCTGTACACTCGGAATAAAGATCAAAACAGGTGTGTGTTTGAGCGGACAGCAACACGGGTGTGACTTAGGTATAGCTTGGATGTGATTTCTTACCCTTGACAATACTGTGGAATAACGTCTTGAGTTTTTGTACAACCTCCAGGTCAGCTGGCTCGGTATACCATCGTCGCACTTCATCCAATGAAGACAGCATTTCCTCAAAGTAACCACCGTGACCTATTTTCACGTACATTTTACCTGCATTGAAAACATGAACCATGTTCTTTATAAAAAAAAACCTGGCCACTATTATTAAACGCTATGAATAACAGTAGAACCCAATCATTAACGTGGGCTGGTATTGTTGGTCGACTATTCGAAACCAGTTGGCGGGTTTTGTGTGGTAGAACAACCTGCGCAGAACTGTCGTTGTATTGTGTAGACGCATTTACTGACCTCGTCATGATATCATTTTGTGGGCTGCACAGTGCATTTATTTAATTTAATGGACACAGTGGGTGGGTTTCATTATGAATAAGGATAAAAAGGATCACAATGATGAATTTACCGTCTGGGTACCTGATCGGCGGAAGGATATAACACTCTCTATGTGACGGCTCTTGAAACTCTGACGTCATAGACGGCATATCGCGTAGCATCTCAACACACTCGTCATCAATTTCAAATCTAACAGCAATATCAGTTGTGACCTTTGCATCTAATTTGCAATCCTTCGGCAGGAGATCTTTGAACTGTGTGAAGGCGCCCGTGCAAAGAAGAACCCGCTTCGCGGTGACTTTCTTCCCTCCCTCGGTCTCAACAAGCACGTGATCATCTCCATCCACGCCAGCTGATTGGCCGGTCACGCGGTTTACAACGTCACTTATAACATCACAGCCCCGTCCACGGGCGACCAAAGTCTGCGCCTTGACGTAGTCACGTGCGACGAGGTAACCGGCGTTTGTTTGAGCGAGTATCCCAGTCGGTCCGTCTGCACTGATGTCAATGTACGGGAAGAGTTGCTGAATGGATGAGGCTGATTGTTGCACACCGCCCTCTGGGATCGAGTCAAATGCTTCTATGCAGTCACCAAACTGGATGAAACCAACCTCCTTGTAAAATTGCATTCCTATAATGACCAGATAACGCAAAGTTCTTCACAATTTTAATGCATTTTAACATATTTAAGCCTAATGGCGGTGTGCATTCCTGCAAATACTGTTTTAAGATAATCAACATATTAACCGCTGCCATCGAGTTCAATGTGATGGCGCAGCATTTTTGAGAAACTTAACATGGCTGTAATAGGACATGCGTAAAAACAGGATCGGATGCGCATTCAACTTATTATCTCTCTAAATGGAAGAGTACAGAAATAATTCTACCATTGGTACACGTAGACCATAAAAACAAAGTGCTTTACAAAAACTGTCCCCAAATTCCCTTTTGAGCACCTGTCCGCCATTTGGGAGTCAAAATATACACAATGGAAGACATGCATACATTATTGAGCAAAAGGTCGATCAATACCACGTCTTAAACACAATCATTCATTATTATTTTAAAATCCAGATTAATTGGTCAGCTTGACTTTATTCGTTACCGGATTGTTTCTGTAGTTCTGGAAACCTTGTCATTGATCGTTCAGCCAAGACGCTCCTGATACGTCCCACGTGGTCATCGTTATGAAACTTAGTGTAGATGCGACCCGCGTCATAATGAGCGCCGAAGATTTCACGTGTGGGAAACTCCTGAAAATCGAAGACTGTTTCATGAGTTGATAATAACTATTGCAGACTTGTTAGGAGCCAAAAGCAAGTTCGAGTGAGCACATCAGTTGACCCGTGGTTGACCACTGATTAGCAACATACATGCGCAGTGACGTACTTACCGCTCGAATAACTCGTTTGGAAGTCTAATCAATCATAAGCAAGTTCGGGTGCTAACCCCGGCGATGCCCCCTTGCTCACGTCAATTTTCATCCGGAAACTGGTCTCCCAAAATGGGAGTTGACCCGGATTCTGTGTCAGTTTAACCCATTTCGGGGTCATAGTAACATGGATCCCGGGTCATACTGACCCAGACATGGTTCAGGCCCCACTGCACCCTGATCTAAGTCAATTCTGACCCGGTGCTTTAAAAGTGTATCTGGACCAGTGGCGTAAAAACTTTATATTTTTATTTGGGTGAGGGGACTGAGGGGGAATGCACACTTTAGATGTGTCCAACTAGCTAATTTTGTGGGTTGTTGTTTTTTTTATCTGGGGGGGGGGTAAGGAAGGGGGCAAGAGCTCGTTTTGTTTTCAAGAGGCTGAAAGACTTTTAAATAAATGTTTTGCGTGTTTTTTATTAATTAGCATTTTGCATTGTTTGCTTTGGGGAGTTTATTTAGTGCGGTACGCCCCTATGAACTAGTTCCCGCACGTAGGCTTACCTGTAGTGAAGGCTCCGGAGGTCCGATCAAACACACAGTCAGATCATCGTGTCCTGTGACATAGCGGGCCGCTGTGGAGCCCCACATACCAGCACCAACAACGCACACATCATACATCATTGGCACTACTATTCCGTTCCAATCCAACCGCCCAAAATTAAGGCTTGTGCTGAGTTTCTGATGGTGTCTTTCAGTTCACAGGCTCTACGTTTCAGTCAAGGCCTGTACTCATGACCTCTTTAATCAAACCATGGGGGACGAAACAATGTAACTAGAATCATACGATTTGCACTTTGTACTTCTCCCCTCTAAAAAGACTACACGGTTTGTCTACTGTATTGTTTGCTGTACCAACTGATTGCTGCATTTCAGACAGTTCTGCAGAGAGCCGCAATGGGTTTTCTGCTATTAAAAATCTGCAAAGTAAACAAACTGTGACGTCATCCGTACTAGGCCACCCTTATATAACCAACCCAGTGAGCAGGGTCGTGCTCGGTTAATCTTTGATATATTGTTATATACTTTTTGATGCTTTGCATGGTGAGGTATCAATATATATACGGTTTGCGGTAACACCCATGTGTATATCTACTAGCTATGTAGATTTGTTCTTAGAGAACTAGGTCTTGCTTTTTAATTCTACTGCCGCGGAGTAGATTTGGAATCGGGAGACTACTTCGGGAGACTACTTAGTTCTGAAAAGAACTGTCCAGCTTATTAGCTACTACCTGGGCGGAGGGTAGGAAATCGGCCGGGACTACTACTTTAGCTTAATAGTGGATCGGATCGAGGGGACTTTTTGTTATTAACTTCACTGCCGCGGAGTGAGCTCTTAATTTGGTCTCAACGTTTCTGCTAGCTTGCTCTAGTCATCGTCAGGAGACTGAAGAGTGTGAGACATGTTTGTCCATTTATAGGGGTTCAGAGGTTTCAGTGTAGAGTCAGTCACTGCTCTGATTGGTTCTTCTGATAGGAGAACTGTGGTTGGAAGGAGAGCAGCCGATTTCACGAAACGCTAGGATTAATCCTATCTCGAGTTAGGACGAGTAACTAGTCCTAACTTAGGATTAATCCTAAGGTTTACATGTTACAGTGCAAGGCTGGGACTCGTCCTAAGTCCTAAGATTAATCCTAAGTTTGGAAGAGTTTGGTGAAATCGACGGCTGGGCCATTGTGTGGGTTGCCCATTGTGAGCGGGTGCCCAGTGCAGTGGGGCGTGTCAGTAGACTGTGGAATGTCAGTAGAGTAGGGTGGTAGGATTGTGTGCCAGATACAATGAAGTAACCGATATCTTGTGGTACAGTATTGTGCTTGTGTATTTCGATAGCTTCCCTGATGCGCCGTGTATACCAATGTCTCTCAGGAGCTATGATTCGAGCCTGATCCCAATCTATGACATGGTCTAGATCTGTGGAGGGTTTGACAATGGCAGATTTGTCATATTCCCCTCTGCGGCCATGGGCTTTGTGTTCCTTCAGCCTAGTGGTAAGGTCTCAACCAGTCTTGCCAATGTACACTTTACCACAAGAGCAAGGAATTCGGTAAACTCCTGCTGGACTGCTAGAGTCATACTTGTCTTTGTGGGTGTGCAGCTTGGATGTCTCTGTTTCCATGGTAAACTGAATGTTCGGATGTTGCCGGTTAAGGTGACTAAGGAAGTCATCAAGGTTTTCCAATCCATGTGACCAAATGATGAACGTGTCATCCACATATCGAAGCCAAAACTTGGGTTTGAGTCGAGCTGTACCCAGAGCTTTCTGTTCAAAATCTTCCATGAAGATATTCGCTAAGACAGGGAAAATAGGAGACCCCCTGGGAGTGCCCAAGACTGTCTATAATACCCATCTCTCCATTGAAAGTATGTGGACTTCACACATGTCAATAATGGCTCATGGATCTGGTCTGGCGTTAGGCTGGTTCGGTTGGTTAGAGATTCATCTTGTTCCAGAACCGATTTGGTAATTTGGCATGCTTCATCGGCGGGTACGTTAGTGAAAAGTGATTTGACATCAAAACTCGCTTGTACGTCAGAGGTTTGTAATTTAATTCCCTTTATGATATCGATAAACCCTGCTGAATTGGGTACATGGTGAGGCGTTTTACCCACAAGTGGGTGTAGGAGCTTTGTCAAGTGTTGTGCGAGGTTGTAGGTTGGGGAACCTTGAGAGGAGACAATCGGGCGGAGTGGTTTGTCTGGTTTGTGGATCTTTGGTTGGCCAAGCAATCTCGGGCACTTTGAGGCTGAAGGCCTGAGATGTCTGTAGAGCGGAGTGGGTATAGCAGTGCAACGGTTCAGAGAGAGAAGCTTGGCAGCCAACTTCCTTTCTACTGATGGGATCGGGTTCTTCTTTAGGCAGACATAAATATCTGTGTCAAGGATACTTCGAACCTTTTGATCATATTCAGTACGGTCCATTACAATTGTGGCATTACCCTTGTCAGCCTTCAGGATGTGTATTCAGGGATCCCTGCGTAGGTTATCAATAGCCTGGAATTCATGTCTTGTTAGATTAGATTTGGAAGGTTTAGAGTTTTTCAAGACCTCATGAATCTGGATTCGGATATCGTCTACCTTTTGTTTGTCGAGCTTACGAATGGAAGGTTCAATTGCCTGAATGAACTCCTCGACTGGTATCTTGTTGGGGGTAGTGGCAAAATTCATACCCAAGGGTAAGACATTCGATTCCGTATCAGATAACTGGCATTTGCTGAGGTTTACGACTGATTTACGTTTCATTCCTTCATTAAGTTTCCCTTTGTTCTTATTACCCTTGCTGTTGAGTTAGGTCGTGCGACTGCTTTACCTGTCCTTCCTTCAATATGTTTCCCTTTGGTTTATCACCCTTGCTATGAGGGTTAACTCTGAGGCGCTGAAATTTACGGATTAGGGTCTTCCGTGTGGATTTGTGTGTGTATGATATAGACTTTTCCGTGAGGGCGGAAATCTTATCATAATCGGTAGTTTGCATAGTCATGTGGAGACTAGCTTTGCATTCGGATATATGGAGGTTGGTTCGGGCAAGGCAACTTCGGATAGAGGCAATCTGATTTCGGAGTAAAGCTTTGTTAGTTTTATGTATGATTCGAGCAGAATGATCAGTTTGTATGGGGTCTCTTAGGCAGAGACTCTTGGGGACAACAATCGAATCATACATAAAGCTAACAAAGCCTTACTCCGAAATCAGGTAAAGCTTGTTTCAGGTAAAATTGGGTCTTTTTTAAATTTTGACCCCTGTTGACCCATTTTTTGACCTTTAACAAAAATTGCTAGACCTTTCGAGAGGGACACCCAATCTAATTTTGTTTGCTATCCTTCAGGCAACCCAAAATCATTGTCACACCTTTGTTCCAACGAAAGTCCAACGGACCAATAAGATTGATCCTTTACTAACTCTATGACTGCAAACAAAATCTGACACGCACCCAACGTGACCGGATACGGTTATCGTATCTGGACTATCCGTATCCGTTTGCTCGCGAAACCTCTCTAATGTCTGGGCCCAATTTCATAAGCTGTTAAGCAGAACATTCTGCTTGGCAAATTTTTTTACTTGGCAAGAAATTAGTGGGGTACCAGTGACAACAATGTAAACATAATAAAATATAGGCTGGTAACCTATTTCTGCTAAGCAAGAGTTTTTTGTGCTTAGCAAGTTTTTGTGCTTACAGGCTTTATGAAATTTGGCCTTGGTCCCAAGCTACTATAGCGACAGTTGCTATGTCACATGATTCTGGGCAAGCTTTTACGTACCGGTAGTTAAGTAAGAGACGGTAAACACTAAACACAATTCTGAATGAATGTGTATGGCACAATGGTACCAGGTTTTGCTCATCTGGAGGTTGCTATACAAAAGGTTTGCCCGAACCATTTGACGTAGCAACTGTCTCTATAGTCTGAGGAATTCAAATCATGTGACTAAGCAAGTCATTGTTCCAAACATCATTAAAATATAGCTCGTACACGGCCCGGTCAAACCAAGGGACTTGAGCAGAAACAAACAATACAGAGCACTCTAGTATTTCATAATAAATCAATTAAATGTCTGTATTTTATTCTGCTATTATTGATTTAATAACTAAAGAACGAGTCAGATTAATCTTTTAAAATTTATTAGTCAATAAATAACATGAACAAACAAGAGATTAAGTTTAGTTTGATATGACCAATCTGTTTGTTTTTTTCTCCCCAAAGGCACATGAAAATGTAATTTCCCTTTTGGTTTTATCATTCTTCCGTTTAAACGGATTACATCATCAGATTCCGATGAGACCTCTCCATCAACGACTGCAGTACGTTAAAAAAAACTCAGTTATATTAGACAAAAACAAAAGAGTGCAGCCAAGCTATTGTTAATATATAAACAAGCCTATTCAATAGAAGCATGTTAAGTTTAACATAAGAACCCCTACAATACAATAAGAAACATGCAACCAGACGCCGTACTAACTGGCTCCAAATCGTTAAGCAGGCTATACAAGTTAGAATGCATTTTCCCAAAACCTTCCAAACTAAAGTAAGAGGTTTTATTTTTACAATATTAATTTGGCGAAACTGCACGTGTTTTGTTGATTATTCTTACGAGACTGAGTGCTGACACGAAATTTGGTGCATTATGTGAAGTACACAAAACCCCGTTAGTACTAGACCGTGAAAGTCTCACACGTGTTCGAACCAATGAATAAAAACATCGCATTTTAACGGGGTCAAAACGTTTGAAGACACATGAGACTTGCACAAGTCTGTTAACAGATGACGTCATGATAATTTTAACCGCTGCTGAAACAACATTAATCGATTATGCTCACAACAAACGTCTCTTCTAACAAGAGATTGGGATGTTGTTGTTAAATAATAATAAACTATCAACTAAAAAACTCCAGTCTTGATTGGCGACGTTTCATTTCGTTAACGTACCTCTGATATCTCAACACGAAAGTGGCCGGAACACGAATTACTGGAGAAGAGATATCTGTGTCATAATCTGGCTCAAAACGAGATTCGTAGACTTGCACAATCCCTCAGAGCCAGTCGATGTTGCGCCCTCTACCGGTGACAAATAAAAATATAAAAAACAGCGTCGCCAATCAAGACTAAAGAAACTCAGACTTCCTGTCTTTGAATGTAATTACAGTTTAGACCAATGACTGCTCAGCTTTTAACTACGTCATGCAAACAGCTGCAGTTGATTTAAATTGGCAGTTAGAAAGAAAGAAAAAATCAAAAGAATTCCGGCAAACTTAGGCCATGTCCGAATTAGCGGCTGCGACGTCGGCATCAGTCAAGTTCGGACACGGTTTTCATTCTTATTATGCTTTTATAATCCCAGAAAATGTGTGAATTGCACAACGGATGAAGAGAGTTTAACCTTTACAATTAATTCATTGTATACATAATTCGGAGAGACGTGGAATAATTGTCCTGATAAAAATATATGTATGTCGTATATACGTCGAAATAGTTATCATTACAAGACAGTGAACTTTTGAGTTGCTATAAACTACTATACAAAATAATGAAATCATGTGAGTGCATTAATACAAAATATAATACGGACTATTCCATTTCACGAGGCGAAGCCGAGTGAAACGGAAAAGCTAGATTTCACCGAGTGAGCATATTCTGTGACAATGCATGAACGAAAAGCATTCAATCTTGTTTAGAACTCACACATAGATCCTTGTCATTTGAAACATTTTAACAACGAAAACCAAATAGACACAGAAACTCGTCCATCCCACACTCTGAAAACTCTAACCCCCTCCCCCTCCCCCACCCCCCCCCCCAAAAAAAACCCTAAGAACATGTAGGCACCAACCTTGTCCGCCGTGACACAAACTTGCCTTGTTTGGACGAACGAGCGTGAACGATTGTTCTGGGACTCACTATACACCCGTCCTTTATTTACTTTCATGTGACGGTCATGGCGGTCCAATGTCGCGACAGTTAAATGAATGGGAAAATAAAGATTACACGTGACACCCCCACCAATCAAATGACAAGGATCTATCATATGTGTGAGTTGTACAATAACGTGTCTTTTTTGCATAAAACATTGTGAGCAGTCTGAAGCAATACCGACTGGGCCATGACTTCCAGGAATGTGATCTTTTGTAGGTGTCGTGACATAATAACTTTGCTCTCATCTGAATGTGATAAACACTCCATCTTTGGATTGACCACACCACACGGTAGTAGCGGAATGCCCATGGACCTTTATCATATATTGGCCATCTTTTATTTCGGGTTCCCTTTGACACGATAACGACAGTGAACGGGGACCAGACTATTTTTGGCCTCCCAATCTCCATTTGGTTTCAATGAGTTCAATCGAAGAAACATACACGAATCAAAATAGCTGAATCCTCATTGATATCGGTCTATACTCACTGCCTTAGATTAACAAAATAGTATAAACTCACATTTTCTGTAATATGTGTTTCAAACAAATTTTTAGACCATTAGGCCCCTATTTTTTACACTCAAGACTCTGAAGGCTTGGTATAGTGAAAAATATATGTTCATAGTACCACTTCTGGCCCAACCTGATACAGCCGTCCATTTTGAGATTACTTCTTTGAAGAATTTATGTGACATTCAAACACCGATCTTGCTTATGCCGCAAGCAATGTACGGGATAGCTGAGCCTGACACACTGCAACAAACTCTGGTGTCAAGTTGAGTTGCGTTTAATTTTGGAATTATTGGATTGGTACACCATTGACACTAAACAATGGCAGTTCACTTGACACGTGTTTCTATGTGCAAGGGTACACTGGGTTTGCTGTTAAGGAAAGAGTAATATTTTAAACCACACGAGGTTTTTGAACTGTAACAAAATTCTTGCTGTTGACTACGATTAACTGCGGCAAGCAAAAAATTGGTTAAACATCTCACTGAAATCGTTCCAGATACTTACATTGCATAAAGTGAATATCTTAAATAGTAATAAAGATGTTTTTTTAAGGAAATGATTTACTTGTTGTGATGTAATAAGAGGCACATAATCTACCGTCCTGCGGCTACATAATATATTGCGGCTCCTTCTTTTCCACATTCATATCAATACATGAGAATCAAATATCAGTTACTTTTTAATTCTGTACATTTTTATAAACGTTGATAAGATGATTTTTACAACTTTCATTGATAAACATACGAAACTCGTGCATAGTTATACTTAAGATTAATAATAGATACTGATATGTTATATTTATATAAATGTTTCATTTTTATACTTTTCACAGTGGAGTTTACAGAGAAAGTATGTATCAAATATTAATTGTTTTATCTCCATAGAAAAAAACCCAGATAATTGTTTTCCCCACTCGCAGATGAATTTATATAATAACTGGTAATATTTGTTAAAACATTAATTACTTAGAGATGTATCACAATCAGTGACATAGATAGGATATCGTAGGTGTTCCGCGTGCATTGAGTCACATTATGTATTACATAAGGGCTCTAATAATTATTGTGGCAAAGTCAAGAAGGGGAAGGGAAAAGTAGACCACACTCTCCTCTCGGGTCAGTGTAGTGGGCCTACGATTGGGATATCAAAATAAATTCCAAGTGTTGTTGGATAGTTTTCTGGCATAATTTTGTTAGTGCACCCAAGTACATGTAGTTTATAAGCAGGCGGGCGGTCGATAGCGTTCTAAATCCACCTCGATTAAACACTGGATTGCTCTATCATAATACCATTGGTAGTATTACGTGAGGTTTTTTAACGAAGCGGTCATTATTATATTACTGATAAACCACGCGTACGGTGGCTAGGCGAATCGGTTGGCTAGTGTCTCATCAGACGGGATTATTTCTCAATATATTCAACTGGTATCAAATTTTATTTAAAAAATAAGCGTTCGGATTAATAACCATCAGTTAAGTTGGTCGATCGTAAAACCAATCATGCATTTCAGTTCATAGGTGTGGATATATATTTTTCTATGATTTAATCTAAACTATTTCAACATTGTCATCGTTCTCTTTTATCGAGTTTTGGTTCCACCGATCACCCCCCCCCCCCCCCCATTGACAGTAGACAAATAACGTGAACACAGTGTCGGATTATGCTTATAGGGAATACCATGATATTCCATTGGGATTCCATTGGGACCAGTTTAAAGTGTGCGAGCTTGTTTCCTTCACGCGCTCAAGCAATGGAACCAAAGTGGTCCCAAACTGTTCAAATACGAGCGAGACTTGCACGGTCTTTGGCAGTTGTTTTCAGATAAAGTGTACAGCTCTAAGTGTAAAATGTAAACGTCTGTAATTTAGAGAAGTAATTTTTTCATTCATCACCAAGCATCAAGAGTTGCCGTAAGTGCTGAACAACTAAACTTCTGGTCATTTTGGTTCGGAATTGCCCCAACGTGTTTTAAACGAACCCCCGAAATCCTCGTTTGCAAAGTTGTTTTTTTTTAATCTGGAGGTACCACAATGTTTCAGTAAAAGATTTAAATTTATAAAAGAGTCTGTTCTATAATCACCGGTCGAGACCGTGGTATACAAAATTTTCATTGTGCAAATTATTATTAAGAAAACATTTGCAAAGACACTTAACAATGAAAACAGATGTATTTCCAACCTGGCTTAAAATGATAAGTTTATGGTTGTTAATTTTCAACTGTGCTAAGCATGTACTTTTTTAAACAGTGCATTTTGAACTATGGTTGTGCACATGAAATGTGGGAAAACCCTTTTCTCCGTACACTCATACGTTAGGGCGGCCCTAAGCCAAGTTTCTAGTCCATACCCACTGCGAGCACAGTTCTTCGAAGACGGTAAGTGGAGCAACAGTGCAAATACATTGCTAACAAGCACACAATCTGTCTCGATCGGTTATGAATACTGTTTTGCTCGCACAAACTTTCAGCTCTGGTAAAAGCAAAGATTTGCTTAACTGTTACACGTCTGTATGCAGTGTAACTGCAAGTGAAGGCCTGGTCATCCTCCAATCTAACGCCCAAGTACCAGACTGTCATTAATATACGGATTTTCCCCGTTACGTTTAACAATTGGTACTGTTGTAATTGGGCAAATCATGAGAAGCCATTTCAAATGTTTAAATTGTTTATTGTGCATATATTAATATGGTTATTTCAATTCTCTTTTGATTATCGAACGTTTTATAAACATCCGACAAGCAATTCAATAAACATGTTCAATGTATATAAATCTCATGAATGTACAAGGAAAGGGACAAGTAGAAAAGGCACTGACAATACGAAGTTAAATCATGCTCTACATTTACGTCGTAAGTTACTTACCAACAACAGAAAAAAACTCTTGCAGAAATTATTTTTTGAAACAAAGATTGTATTTTAAAGATGATATAGATAACGAAAAGAAGTCTTGATACTGCAAGTACTTCCCAAATTTTGCAACACAGTTCCCGGACGAGTTAGAACTATTTCCTGCAATAACTCATGATAAAATGTAGTTTTTACTATTCACTGTTTTAAACAGTTCTTTTACACAAAATTAGGCAAATGATTTTTTTACGGGCTACAACCAGATGGCTTTAACACGCAGTGACGTCAATAAACAATATTTTAGTATCCCGACAACAATGGCGTGCTTTCAAATGCTTGACCCAAGATTGACGGGCGGAGGCGGTCTGTTAGCATACTTGACACGAGAGGGCGTCCCAGTCAACTCCTCTGACATCTTGCGGAAGTTTCTGTACACAATACAGTTTATTACTCCTGCTATAAGGCATAGGCCGAATGCAAGCCAGGCGACAATAAATGACCAACCGTGGTGCCAGCCACCCCCGGATGTATCATTGTTTTCATTTTTGGATGTATGAATACTCAGCATCATAGAGTGTCCAACCAACATGAACATTCCTGTCAGAAAAAAAGAAGACAAATAACCTTAAGCAAACAAAAAAACTTCAACTTCAAACAGAACACTTTATGAGAAAATGTAAACAACGACGACAACAACAACAACAACAACAACAACAACAACAACAACAACAACAACAACAACAACAACAACAACAACAACAACAACAACAACAACAACAACAACAACAACAACAACAACAACAACAACAACAACAACAACAACAACAACAACAACAGCAACAACAACAGCAACAGCAACAGCAACAGCAACAGCAACAGCAACAGCAACAGCAACAGCAACAGCAACAACAACAACAATAATAAAAACATCAACAACAACAACACTAACAACAACACTAACAACAACAACAGCAGCAGCAACAACAGCAATGTTAATAGCAACAACAGCAGCAGCAGCAACAGCAGCAGCAGCAACATCAACAACAGCAGCAACATCAACAACAGCAGCAACAACAACAGCAACAGCCACAGCAACATCCACAGTAGCAGCAACAGAAAAATCAACAACATCAACGAAAACTGTTCCAGTGCAAATGTTGATGACAAATAACATGATGTTCTATAATGAGGCAAAACTGCTGTAAGAAGTTACCCACCTGAAAAGAACATTGTGAAGGCAGCAACGAGCACTGCTAGAGGCTGCTGCTTGAATATAGCTATACCAGCAACGCAACATCCTGCTAGAGTTGCAGCAACTCCAATCAGCTCAAACGCCAGCATCGACTGGAAATATACTAAAGAAATATGGATAAAGGCAAAAATTAATCCCAATGGAATGTTATGGTATGGCCTTGTGTTGCAGAAGTGTTCCACTTCACATTCGATGTTCATATGCACGCCGCCTGAAATTTTCTGGGTATCTAAACTTTCCTCCATTGCTTTGGGGTAATTTTTTTGTATAAGACAAACCTTTATCTTAAACACAGAGTGCAAGCCCCCTTTTCACGCGTTCTTTTTAGGTTCATGGTTTATGATAGTGCGGAAATGTACTTATGTCTTAACAGTAAAAATTATGTATTTAATGCAATATACATAATTTATGAAGGTTTAGCTACACATATTTACCTGAATGTCTACGTGAGCGTGTGAAATATTTTCGCGGACGTCACGTAAAAAATTGCCCAGCATATCAAACTTACCATTTGTCCACGTTAATATCTTTGTGCAGCCGACTGTACGCAAACTGGAATTGGCAAAAAGTGATGGCATCATCTGGCAACAGCTCAAACTTTCCGCGTTCCTAAACGAATTGTTTTCTCTCACGTAACGTGTAGCTAAACCTCCCTACTAATGATAGGAGATCTCCATTTTATTATGGTGACACTCGAACTGTTCCCGAAAGACGTCCCCTAACCTATACGGACCAATTGCACTATCAGCTTAGTTCCAAAAATCTGTCTGCTGATCACACTCGCATTAATTGGTCCTTTATAGCACGCGGAGCGAGTTAAACATTACAAATACTGTGTAAGAATACTTTGAAACAACGATTTGAGAAATGTAAAAAGTAGCATAAAGTCAGCAAAAGGGTGCGTGTTTCTAGGTTGAAAAGATGAAGCGTGAAAAAGAGAGACAATTAGTTTTTCCAAACAAATTAGTAACAATTCTGAAATACAATTCATGTGTTATGATATTAATGATTTTCTAGTTTCATTTTAACAAAGCACAAATTTCAACTAAGCTCACGGCTAAGAGTAAAGATTTACTGTTTTAAGAACCCGGTTCTGACGCTGTCTTTTCTAGTGTCAAAGAGTTTTCTTCAGATAAGTACAATTTGAATATAAACAAACTGTCCCTCTCTGTGCTTATTTTTACCAAAGATACCCGTGCACAATAATTACTTCACATATGTATACAACATTGATACCAGCTTTCCAACTTTACGATTTAAATCTGAAAATATTACTGCCGACTTCATCAAGGAATACGAGAGCCCCCAAAAGGTCCACATAAGCCACACATGCTTGATCCTATATGTTTCATCGTGACTGTTTGCAGACGTTATTATTGAATGAACATTATTGTGGGCGTTTTTTTAATTAACGTCATTTCAACTCCGAAAGAAACGGCTGTTTGCTTAATTCTTTTTCGGTTTATTTGCAGAAGGGATTCATATAATTATTGTCAATAAGAATTAAGCATGATTCTACGGGACTGCTGAAGATGTCACACCTAAATGATAACTAGCAGATAAACTACCTGTAATCCTGTTGCTGTGTGGTCACAAAACTCCAAACATTGATTGCGATAAGTTATAAACTGCTGCTTCTCTTGGCTTTGTAAGCACGGTACAATAAGCGAGACCAAAGAGAGCGAGAGAGACAAACGGAGGCAACATTAGAGCTTAAGCAAAGAATAACTAGCTGCTTAGAAATCTGCTTAGCATGTAAGCATGGACACCCGAGCATGATATGGCTACACTGCAAATCGGCAAAGGTGAGGCAAAACATGGCCTGGATTGAGAAAATCAAATAGTATTACATGCCATAGCACATGTAAACCAAATTGCTTTCGATACCCAAAATCTAACCCCTTACGAATTGTCCTCAGTGTGTTTAGTGTGTTAAAAGCAGAAGTTTTGTATCAATGGTCATATTTCTCCTTTTTGATTTCCTCTTCTGTTCTACCCTTTCCCACTTTAGCCATCACCTTGAGTGGCCTGTTTTGACAGCCTTGTGATTGGCAACTTCCAATAAAATAAATAATACATTTCAATTTTAAACATCCTATTTTTCTGATTGGCAAATTTATTTTTATGCATATTAATAACCCAATAATTCCGCTTTGGATTTTGAAATTTCTAATTGCCTCAAAAATTCAAAACATATTTCTACCTATCTGTCAGGTCTCTGCCCTCCATTCTCTTCTCCATGAATGGATGATTCGTGGACGATTCGGAATAAACAATAACAATAACAATAACAATATACGCAGTTTCTTAAATGATTGTCCTTTATCTACGCCCAACGGGCGTCTAAAGCACCCATTATTTTAACGATAGCTATCCAGAGTTATGATTGAATGATGAGACTCCTGAGGCGTTCATAGTCTGATGACTGTTCTCTTTTTCATTTCTTCAGATTTGCAAAACATTAAGAAAAACCCGTTCCTCGAAAAAGGAGGCTATTTCTGCTAAGGATGACAACGCTAATATCTGCTATAATATGATTTTATATTCATATAGTTGTTTTTTATTGTTCTTCACGAAACCAAAACGCATTTATAGATTATGCTATTGCATTTTTATTTTAGCTGTTATTTATTATTATTTTTTGCACCAGTCTTGTTCAATGAGTCATCAGATTGTTGAAAGCGTATCTACCCGTTGAAACTTGAACAAAAGTGACCGGGGTATTTTGACAGAGCAAGGACGCCCCCGCTTCGCTTTTGTGTAGAAAATATTTAGGAAATCTTTTAAAAACTAAGGTACAAACAATGGGAGAACAAAGACAAGTCCTCGAGTGGTCTACAAACCTGTGTGTTTTTGTGTGGTTTTGGTTTTTGTTTGTTTTTTCATTTTATTTTGAGGTGGAGAGAGTAATTAAATAGTTAGTGTAGCTGTAAGGTTAATGAAAAATAAAATGTTAATAAAGATTGCCGGTTAATAAACAAATCAACAAAATTATTGAATGGAATTAATCCAAATTGTTTACCAAAAGGAACATTAATCGCAGATGTAAAAGTATTGCTATGGCCTTAAGCCAACAGTAATAACACAACAATAAATCGCGGACTAAAAGCAAAAAAATTAACACAGACAAGCGGACGAAACAAAAAATTAATTGAAAATTCAATTTAAAAAATAATTCCTCTTCCAAAATGTTTGATGATTCTTGTTTCTGATTACAGTGTCATGTGGGTCACTTGTGCAAAGAGTTTTGTTTTTTGGGCATCTCTTGCCAGTGCGCAAGTGCAATGAACACATAAATTTGCGGAAAGTATAAAGGAAAACAGAAAAAAATGCGACAGAATGAGTGTTAATTCATCATAAAATGATAAATAGGTTTGCGTGAGTGAAAAAAGAAGTTGACAAAGAAATACTAACCTTCAGATGTCTTTATAACCTTTGTCAGAGTTGTTGATTTTGTCCTGTTCGAAATAGCCCCAGCCAAAAGAGCTGTCGGCAGCCAGCAAGTAATCAAGCATTTCGGGTACGATTATTAATGTTTTAAAGACGTCTGCTTTCACTTCTCTAATGAACTATACGGTCTTAACTAGTATCACTGTCTTAAAAGGCAATAAACTACCAGCTGCTCACTACAATACACGAACCCTTTGGTGAAAACTAAGGTGATGCGTTTGATGCTGCCACCAACGTCCAAACTTTTTCAGTCTTTGGACACATTTTCAAGCAATCATTAATAAGTCAAGATTATCACGTGCAAATTCTGCACATTGTAATTTCCGTGCACTTCTAAACAGCTAGGGCAACTCCATCTCTCAACCAACTAATTTGTTTGTCTCTTACCCATAATATATTTTCCCCTTTTTGTGTGTTCTTGAAACAGGCCAAATTCACTTGGCTCAAGCCCGTGTTAGTAAAAACGTCGTACAAACTATACAGTATTATCAGATTATAAGCAACATTCTTTTGAGGTCTTCCATTGAAGTTTGATGTAAAGCTTAGCGATAACCGACTGCTATTTACTGATACAAATTGACTTCATTTCATTAATTAATGGGTAACTTAAATGCCATGTTTGAGACTGTTGTGTGAGTTTCTTAAGATTCTGAGACTCATATAGAAAGCTCTTATTTGTGAATTTTGATCTGTTAGCCAATTGGGATAAAGCAATCTGCCCAACAACCATCGATTGGACACACTAAACATGCATTTTCCTTCATGCATAACGTATGTGCTGCTTTGAAAACAAAATGGCGCTTGTAAAAACAAATCGTGGCAATCTTTGTCGTGATCATCCTCACCCCCAAGGCTAGTGACCAACGAGCCTTCCTACCCTGGAACTCTAACAGCGGCATAACCAATTACGTTGACAGTATAAGTAGCGGGCGGGGTCATGAAAAGTGTTATAATAATGAAAGAGGTGATTGAGGTGTACTTACACAACTCCTTGGCGTTTTTCATGGATGATAGATTCATTATGATGTTCAAACACTCCCACTCTGTAAACAAAAACAAAAAGGTAGAGAAACATGAAAACATGTAAGAGACGTTTTCACTACGGTATTTTATCATGACTAGATTGCCGGGTGCGCTTAAACTTTCACAGGTCTGTTATTTCGTGTATACGCTGAGTCACATGAAAGGGCGGTGTTTGACAACTATCAATGTTGTCCGCATGCTTGAGTGAAAAGTGAAACCCCCTATAACGAACAATGGTTTGTTCCGAAAGGCGTGGTCACTAATTACGGCTCTTTACAAAACCACGACTTAGGCTTTACAGGCTCCGTCAGATATTTTTTTTGAAAACGTACGCTTTCCGTACGGGGCTTTAATCAGTCAACGGAGCCTGAGCTGGAGTCCAAGCCAAAACCGAACAGGGCCTAGATACGATAATATCTAGGGGAAATGGTATAGACTTTATGCACATGACGTCATTTGAGTAGGGCGCCCTCGGCTAGAGGTCAAAAGAAGGATTCTCATTGGCCAACGCTCTGCGCCGCGCGTACAAGATGTGCGTTTTCCATTGTTGAATCATCAACATTTACCTCTTAGATGGTTTTTAAGATGTAAAAGGTCTATTCTCTGTACCCTGTACCGACAACACATGAGTACACTGTTAAAATAACCAATTTATGACCTTCGAAAATTGTTCAGGAAATGTTAAATAGGAAACTTAAAATTGGTGCTTCTTTATCTGGCAGCAAATTACAAATACTTGATAAAGTTAGTATACTTCAGTCGTCGCGAATAACATTCCCGTCTTAATTAGATATGATCAGTAAAACACCCTAAGGTTATGGGCTGAACCATTTTTTAGTGAACGTTTTTATTTTAGTATTATTATCATTATATATTTATTTATTTATTTATTTATTTATCATTATTGTTATTATTATTATTATTATTATTATTATTATTATTATTATTTACAAATTACTTATTTATTTCTAAATAAAAAATGCACCTGAAAAAAATTATGAAGAATGCCTCCTTCTAAATCCATCATAAATCCATTGTTATAAAATATTCTACCAAAAATAAGGTCATGCAATGTATAATGCTTTCGGCTTAACGGTTCTCATTTCAACAGAAACAGCAACACGCGGTTTAAATATTGTCTGTTGTCTTAACGAACATCAGGCTAGTATCTTACAACCGATCCCGATCTCACCACATCCCGAGTTTTTCCTTTTTTTCTCTCGGAAGGAGCAAGGCAAGATTCGTGTTCTAGTTTACACGGCACATCCATCTCCTATTATTATTTTGATGTTTTCCGTTACCTTGCGCAAAAAGCATGTATTATTTACACTACGGAAAGGACTGGGTGCTTTTAATGGCTTTGCGCGTTGCCATCACTTCCCGCCATTACAATGCATTTATATATGGAAACTTAGATGGAAACCGTCATATTATAACACACTCCGCTGGGCTGTGCACGACCTCTTGGCAGGCAAGCGTGGCTAATGCGCGGGAATATCTCCCGCTTGATTGAGTGCGTGTATGTCTGTTACCATGCCAACCGGGGTTATATTTCATGGTAACAAAATACAGAATGTGCTGTTACTTGCATTTCCCAATAGGGGAATATATGGCGAATTGTTCAGTTCTGATGCACAGACTTTCCGGTAAAAAAAAACCTGAATGTAATAAAAATACAAGCGTGTAGCGCTTAAACTTTGTTAAATCGATCGAGTTATGTCGAATTGAGACCCCAAAATGTCAGCTTGGAAATGTTACCATGTTTATTGCATTCCAAATGTGGTCCTGGTATCGTTAGAACGTTCAACAAATCTTCCTGCCCCTCAAGACTACGTTGTTGTGGTTTTTACCGGAAACATTTGCGGAGTAACCAATATGTGAATTTATTTTTAAAACATGGTAATATTTAAAAAGAAGTTAAAGAGTAAAACTTGCTGACAGCGCTGGAAAACAAATTCCTCGACGACTTCATAAGCGATGAATGTTGCTCATAAACAACTTTTGCAAGTTCCGATTGAAATAGAGTCTTCATATGCACCACACACAAGTATAGGCTTACGATGTTCTGTCATTTTAATCCAGTTATAGGAATTAAAACCTCGTTCATTATCAACAATTTTGATTATTATAGATATAACTAAGGTTAATGTTTGAAAAAAGCCCAGGAATAGAAACTTCCCTGTTTCAATTTACGTCCCTTCCAACCTTAAGGTCAACCTTCATTTGTTATTTCTACACTTTCTTTTAATCTTTGAAGACTCCTCAATTGAGTTTGTTCTCATCAAGGCGATGCAAAGGAAAGCATGCAGAACGTGCCTAATAAAAGGCTGCAAGGTAGTCCATTCTCAAAGCCTGTACCTAGAACTTATCAGATCGCAAACAACAATCCTCCTCTCGGATTAAAATATGCATCTGCATTGTTTTTGAAAGAAAGATGCGGGAACCTTGGACCCTCTGATACAACAAGGGGTCATTAGACAGACAGTTTCTATATATACACGCATCTCAAAACGTAGAGGGCAAATTCTTCATTCTTCTCACAAGATATGTCACGTTTCGGCTGAGCGCTGAGGGTTCCTATAGCAAGCTGAAGATTATCATTGATATGGTTTCCCAGCAACAAAACAACAGAAAAATTGTTTTTATTTCCCGCTCTTATTCGGGAGAGCATTTACGTCATAAAACATTATTTGATTACATTTAGCCTATCACCTTTATATTACAGAGCGAAGTCTGCTTTTAAATATCAGTTAGAAATGCATTTCCAGTATCTATGAATTGATGTTAAGATGTTAAAAGTAGTTTTATGTATTTCATGTTTTCATTACAAATATAACACCGAAATGTGTACCGGGAAATGAGGGTGGCCATTTCGTATTAAAATCCTCAATAAATGTGTACATCCTGGTGTACTGGTCTCAACGAAGGAATGCTTTGGTTGTTTGTAAAGCTGCCCCGTGTGACATTAACCATAAAGCGATGAAAGTTAATAATAAAGACCAAGGGTAAAGTATACTCAAGATACCCAGATATGCTCGAACACTCACGAGACTTGGTGATTTGTTGAACCACGTGGGTGGTTTCATTAGTCGTTGTCCAAGCTGCCAAACAAATTTTATCAATAAACAAACAATGGGAAAACATACCTAAAAACAGCCATGAATTAAATACACACTGTGTTTGAAATATTTGATTTTTAATTAGTCGAATACGCTGACAGGTGTTATGGTATAGCAATGGCTCTGACGAGATCGGTGTGAACACTGACTTTGAATCAACATAAGGTGTATTTGGCAAAGTTAGCCAATCTGCTTGTCGGTACAGTTACTGTTTTTAAATCAACATGATGATGATGCACGTTATGATGTACAAATGTTGGCCAATTCGCTGCTTCGAACAAGCTTTCTCTCAATGAATCAAGATAAAGTACATCTACGTATTATTTGCATAACATCACGGGGGGATAGCAAGTCGCAGCGGCGAACCTCCCCCCCCCCCTCCACCAACGCAATTATCACCCATGACAGGGACATATGAAAATGTCCAAGTAATAATATATATAACATTGGAATGTTACGTAAGCATGCGAGTGTCAGCAGGAAAGAGAATTCGACACTACGTTATATCTATAGAAATGACAAATTGATGCAATGGCGCGAAGCATCTCCCATCAAGGTTGTCTTAATGTCTAGAGAGACAACTGCCCATTGCTCTGTGAATGCTGAGAGGTTCAAAACATACAATAAACGACTGCTTATTGATGGGTGCAAGCATTATGAAGTGGGCATCTGCACATACCTTATGACAAACTGTGAACGTATGTATGCAGATAACAATACAAACTGGTACTCGCGTCTGTCAGGCTATCTATATACCGAAGCTCTGGAATACTGCATACTCAAATCAGGAATGAAGCGTCTACAATCAATTGTCTGCAGAAAACGTTGTATCCAATCTCTCTGGGTTCGGTGCTTTGTACAAAATATGCTTGTTTTTAAGTTTTGGCGAAATATGAAAAAAATAACTATCAATAAGATTTGAAATGTTGCATGGTGGGAACACAACTGAGCTTTGCGAAAACACCATGTACATTAAACCTTGGTGGTTCAGAACTACCAGAACTCATATTATATAAAGAGAGTTTTGTATACATGTGTTTACGCAAAACTTACTATAGTTATACTAACTAACTATATAGCTATTTAATTGCTGGTGGTCATCAAGTTGCTTTCTCTCTCTGATGATTAGTCCGGTGTTTTTATTCTTAAAGGGGTTATTATTGGTTTCAGAAGAGTAATTATTTTTAAAACCTTTAGTTTTCAAAAGAAACCTACGTCACAAATGGACCATGCGTCATTGGTTATGGGTATTTAACAAGAACGAGAACAAGAAAAAGAAGAAAAACATTAACAACAACAACAACAACAACAACAACAACAACAACAACAACAACAACAACAACAACAACAAACAACAACAACAACAACAGCAGCAGCAGCAGCAACAACAACAACAACAACAACAACAACAACAACGACAACAACAACAACAGCAGCAGCAGCAGCAGCATCAGCAAAGGCAACAGCAAACAGCAACAGCAACAGCAACAGCAACAACAAGACACCATCACCACCACCAACAATGACAACAACATTAACAACCATCATTCCAGATGGAAAACACTCTAATCGTATATACCAAGGGAGTTGTCAGATTAAAATTACTTGTTTTACCTCAGGTCGTATGAAAGTGAAGATCGTAATTATACACGATTTTGTTGAAGATGGCCGCGGCGCAGCAGAGGTAAAACACTTCCCATTTCTCTGTTGAGAGAAATTAAAAATTATCGAAACTACGGCACAAGGATGGCAATTATCGACGAACTTCATGGGCGTAAACAATCGTTTGTTCCCACTGTCAATAGTTCAAGCACGCGCCTGCCACCGTATCGATTCACCTTGGACAACAAATTAAGTGTGTTTTTATCCTTCTCTATTAATCTTCACTGTAGGGACCTGTACTAATGTTTAATGGACACAGTAAACATGTTTAATGAGTACATGATTTACATGATCGGCCTTTTGATATCATTGCTTAAATTTGAAACTGCGTTTTGTGTCTTATACATGGAATACAGGCGGAAAAGGGTCATAATTAATTTTACGTGTAAAAGCAAAAATACATTGTATTTTTGTAACAGTGGCAATACATTATGGTACGTAGCTCAAGTACAGAATACATGGTGTCCCTTCCTTTTTACTGTCCTCCAGTCTTAACAAAAACACTATCAAACAACCTGTAAGAACGTTACCAAATCAGTGGTCACGTTTGAGTGAAAACAACAAAACACGGCATACCTTTTGCCAGAGATTTTGTGGGTAGATTTTAAAATGCAGTATTGTGGCTTCCTTTTTTTACGCTTTCGGTATATCTCTTTCTTTATTTGTTTTTGTTTTGTAAATGTTTTGTTTGTTTGGGTTTTTTTCTTTTCTTTTGCTTTGGCTTGAATCAATCTTGGTAATGCAATCTATACGGTAAATTACATTCTTTATTATCATTATATATGTGTATATTGCTCTTAATTTGTTTGTGGCAATCAAAATAAGCACGAGTAATTTTTAAGTCCCCAAATGCTATTTTCTTGACTTTCAAACACCACCAAACTGAAACCAATCAGATGTTTCTTTTGATAAAAATCAAAATAAGTAACCAACCCTGCACTTTGTCTGGCTGTACTGCATCTCCGAGTCTTTGTTCGCATCAGTACTGAACAAATTCTTCTTCAATAAAATGTTGATCAACAACCAAATAGCATTGGTGCTTTTTTCAATTGATGTTTGTTCATGGGGTCCAACCTATAGAGCAGTTTATCAAGAAACCCAATCATTTAGACGTCACGTTGAAATAATGACCAGACGGTAACCATGGTAACTGATAATGGCCTGTACGGGGTTTTAATTTTATTTTTTATTGAGACAATAAAATGTTATACTTAAAGCTTCCCTTAAATTTACCTTAGCTGAAAGGGAGGGGCATGAAGTATTGACGTCATACAGATGACGTATTACTGCGAGTGGTCACTGATTATTTTCCACGAAGTTGAATAGAATCAAATACATGTAAAACGTACATTCAATTTACCAGGAAAATTGTGGCATCCAATCAAAGTCAAAGGTCAGGAAAGCAAAAGCTTTTTGCCTGTGTGTCACGTGACATTACTTCTTTATATTCCTTCAACAATAATGTAGACTTTTATTAACCCAGCAACGGTGCACCATAAACACGAAAAGAAAGCGAACTACCTCTCCACCCCTTTGAAAAAACAAAAATTTTAAAATAAAAATACTCCTTTTTTATTTATTTTTGTCTTTAAGTATAAATGTATTTATTTATTTAGTTTGTGTTTATCTTCCGTAGTGGAGAACCACTCAACTTGTGATGGTGGCGACGCACGACTTTATCGGGAAATTCTCGATCGATATATCTTGCCATGAAGGATGAGGTAACTGCACATATTGCCGCCACATGTTCAACAAGAATCACTAACACTTGAGTCAATTAGTAGTTTGCCAATACATGTTCCAATGTAATGTGTGGACCATTAATGACGCAGTACCCAAATTGCCATGTATCTATTAAACTACAGTAGACTGTACCTTTATCATTCTGTATATCTTACCTGTGGTGAGGGCTGAAACTTGTCTCTCTGGTAAATGTTGTTGGGCATAAAGTTGTCTTTATTTGTTTTTATTATAATGTATTATTTGTCCACTTGGAAGCTCACAATGTGCCACTCATCCCGAGACATAGATATATTATATATATATATTAAATAAATGTCAGTGGCGAGAAAATAGCATTGAACAATTCTCAAATCGCCAATGCTTATTTCGATTGACGGAAGGGAAAGCCAGATATGAATCTGGAAGGGCACTGTTTTATCACTTTTTCCCCACTAAAAGTTTGATAAATTATTGTCATAGTTAATTTATGGGGTGTGGTCGAGGAAAACCTAGTGAGTAAGGGTATATGGAACAAAATAAATTTTTTAAAAACATAAAAAACTTTCCCCTTAAAATTGTGTCTACTTTTTTAAATATAAATATTGTTAAAATGGAGTCAAATTGAGTGTTTCATGTTCAACTCGCGTTCAGCTCTAGGGGAAAAAAACACTTCAACTCCCCAAACCATGGCGGCAATTTTGACGCATTTTGACTGACACGCCAGAAAGCTTGCCGGATCCAGCATCTCAAAGCGCTCCAAACCTCTTATCGCATCTATAATCTCTCCAAAAAGCAAGGTTTCTCTCATCTTGAAAGACAAAAACAGCTTTTCAATGTTTGAAAGGCAGCCAAAAAAAAAGAAGAAAAAAAGAAAAGAAAAGTGCACTCTACACTTTTATTTCAATCCGTTGGGCTTGTAATAAAATTACAGAAATAGACAAGATACTGGCATGTCGACGGCGAATTACTGTCGTCGTGATTGCCCGGCGGCTGTTACATGAGTGATAACCCGGGTAATATATTAAATTTTTTGATTCAATAAATCCAGGAAGCAGACTATTTATGTGACAAAAGTCACAATAGGTGTGACAACTCTGTAAATAAAAAGGAGCAATATTTGCCATTGAAACGAAACAATTTTTTGACCGTATAATCAAAATTTGTTAAGTATTGAGTAATAAATGGCCATAAAATACTCTTTTCATTATATTGTAATAACAATACAAATAATAAAACATATTAATAATAATAACAATAATAGGCAAAAATCACACGTTTTCATTTCTGGTCTGACATTCTTTTGTAAAGCTCATTTGTCTGTTCAGATAATAAGTGTTACAAATTTGAATGTGAATGTTATTATTGTCTTTGTTGTTAAAGTAAGACGTCCTTTTGGGCGTTACTAACTGCCATTTTGTCATTTAAAAATAGTTTGTAAATACAGTTTTATTTCATTCGTAAGATTAATAATTTTAGCCGATTACTTCGTCTCTACCGACTTTTCCGTGAACTAGAAGTACAGTGCCCTTTACAGACTTCGGTTCCATTCATATTTGTTCAGAACCCAATGAAGCCAGAAGTGTACAATGAAGGGGTGCACCAAAGGCCAACAACAAAGGAAACATCAGGCAAGAACAATAGCAGAGAACAATACGAGAATAATGATATCGGTCACTAAAAACGTAACAATTACCACATTTGTTTGAGAAGTACATACACTTCTCGAACAAAAGTGGGAACATGCGATCAATTGGACAGAGGAAAAGGACAGACCAAAGTATAATTCTAGAAGAACTTGGACGCGTATAATAATTATCGATTGTTTTGGCTTTTGTTCTGTTTGTGTTCTGTTTGAACTCTTAAAGCATTTTGGTGTAATTTATATCATGTACGCCTATGTATTTTACTTTGGTATATAACAAATATACATGCCTTTGACGAAGGTCCGGATTGGATCGAAAGCTAAGGCCATCTCCCCTACTAATTTTATATATGTATATATATTAAATATCGTTTTATAGTCAAAGCTCTTTTTAAGCAGCTTTATGAAACTTGGCCCTGTTCACAAGCGTTCACATCTGTCAGCCACGCCCACTAGTGACACAAACTGACTCCAACAATAAATACCAGGAAGCGAAGCTCTACTGCATTGAGCTGGATTTTGTATGAAGATTTGTGCATGAACAGTTTAATTATTGAACTTGGATTTTACATACGTTCTTCAAAGACAAATGTCTTCTAAGAATAACAAGTTTCTGTCATACAAATTTGCCCTGTACGCTGAAACGGGTGATATGGGGTCTACACGTGCCAGACAGCTTTGGAGCCGGAAGTAGTGAAAACCTCGGGCATGAAGAAAATGCGGTGCATGTGACGCAATGACTTAAACAGGAGTTTCACGAATATTCTGAGAATATTCGGCATCCGAAAAATAGCGTACATAACCTCAATGGGAAGACAAAGTGTCTGGATTATAATCAAGTTACTTGATCCAGTCAAATGGCACTAATCCATTTAATCATAATAGCAACAATATTGTTAGAGACACAGATACACAGGTATATACGCAAAAACGTTGTTTCCTCAAACAACAATAATATGACATGATAGACCAAGGACACTGTTAGAATGGTCCTAGAATAAGCACGGTCATTTATAGGGATTAAAAGCTTGAGAACTTGCTAAGCGCATAAATGATCTAGTTTTTAGCAGCAATGAACTACCAGCTCCAACACCATGCAATGTAAATCGCTTGCGACAGAATATTGTTAAGCACTTTTTCGTTATGCTTAACAGATTTTTTAGCCCTGACAGTTGACAAAGGTTCATGAATATTCATTAACTACGTCATGATACGTCACAGAAAGGAATGGGTATTAACAATATATCCACCACTTTACAATCATGGACCATGGATTTGAGTTTGCGGTATTAAACAATGTGTATAATAATGTGACTATGGCTGACTAGGATTGATCGTAATAGCTAGTCAATAACCATCAGTTATGCATTATTTCACGACATCTTTCCCTTGCAACAAATTGTGAAGAATGACGAGTTGGTCCAAATCAGAATATTTAACCGCAAAGAAAACTAATTTGTTTTTAAGCAAACAGTAAAATCAAGACACTATTTACTTCTTTTTAATATTTTCCCCCTTCAGCGATAGAAAAGAAGAGAGAAAATAAAACAAATGTCGATAGACAAAGAATATTCCCTACTCATTTGGTGTTGTACATTAATAGCGTAACTGTTATAATTTTTTTATAGCAATTCTTGTACAGACAGTACCATTAATGTCGTTTTAGCCTAGATGATAAAAACGTTGAGTTACCATGACGACGAACGAGCCCTAAATTAAACAGGAAGAATACCAAACAGCAACCGTTGTCACGCTGGCAGCGGTCTGAACAATGGTACAACTGCCCAGCAATCGATCATTACTCATTTGTTGCACAATTGATGAGTGGAGTCAAAAGCCAGACCTGCCAATTATGAAATGCTGTTTGGATTCCTATTGCAAGCTTTCCCTCGTTGTACATACTAAACAATGAGATACGATTTACGAATGGTCTATCTCTCTCTCTCTCTCTCTCTCTCTCTCTCTGTCTCTCTAGCTACATAAAGACCCATTGATTCGTGGTGAAACCCTTTTTTTTAGCTAGAAATGCAAACAATTAAGTAAAGCAACTTATTAGTATTTGAAGTTGTATAGTGAATTAGATATGCTGTCCTTTATAATAATGCAGGCTATGCATAAATAATGATTGTTTTAATGGCATCAGTCTACGACAGCAAACACTTCGCTCTGGTCATTCGTGAACTGGTGACAAAATGGAACGCCCTAATACTCATTCAAATGATATTATGATTGGTTTGAATATAACGCCACCTCATTGTGTAGTATAAAACTATACGTAAGTCGTTGTAAAAAGGCATTTGTCTTGTTAACATAGCGGTAAATCACACCAAACACCAAACCGCGTCAATGGAACAATTTAACGATGAAATTCCGCAACGGATTTCTGTTACTGGGAACACAAATTCACGTGGCTGTTTGAACAAAGTTTTTTCACTTGAGAAACTTTGAACTAGATTGTTGAACAAAAACACCACCCATTTCTACGAGCACAGAGACAAAACTTGATTTCGTCCTTTGTGTTCCCCACCTCTTGTGGTCAACCAGCCCCTTCCCCCAACCCCCCTTTTTTGGTTACCCTCCTCTCTGTTCAGCCTCCTGCGTTCTCTGTGTGCTTTCATCTCTATCATCTATTTCCACTTGACTACTTTTGTTACATCAGTATACCTGTTTATGTTTGTTATAGTCTTGTCATTTAGCCTTCTGCTAGGGTCGAAACGTCAGGCCACTAACTATTTTTTTTCCTATGCACCATACGATATTTTCTAACTGTAGATTTCCCCATTTGATCCCGTACAGGACATGAGATACAATGCGGCCTTCATTCGAACTGATTCCCTATTTCGATGTCATTAAATTGTTGCAGAGCAGATGCAACATTGCCCAAAGGTTATTGGCTTGCAAAATATATTGTCTAGCGGGGTTCTTGTGAAGATTATACATGTATAACGTATAACAAACGAAGGTGTCAGTATAGGCTTTTAATTTGGTATCTTTCTGCTGTTTTCACCTCTGTGACCCCGGTTCCCACCCCAGACCGGAGCCTTGCATGCAGATTGGGTTTTCAGTCGCTACCTAATCCCGTGGGTTTCCCCTAGTTGGGGTTCCCCTGCCACATCTAACACCGGCGATTTGTGTTTTACTGGAAGCCTGCAACGAGCCTCTGGAGAAGAGTGACTTGGTAGACGACCATTAAACAAAACACAACGAAAGAAAAAGGCTTCAAAGTCCTCGAGGCTGGAATGGAGATTTCCCTTCTTGAATGGTCAATGTGGACAAACAATCCCCCATGGTAAACCAGATTTAAGGAGGAATTGTCAAACTAAAGGGCAATGATAAAATAATTTTAAAAAACAGAACAAAAACCGTCAGGCATCTCCACCCGGTCTTTAGCCTAGAGCGTACTTCAAATTGATTGTACGTTACATCTGTTCGCCTTGAACGAGTTGTATAAATGTCAGGGTTGGGCAGATATACACGTCCATTTATATAAGAAGCTTACTTCTTATCAACGAAAACATTTTGCGTTATAAGGCAATCCGCTGTTAGCAATAAATCACGTTTGTATTTTTCTGTGGTATTTTATTTAAACATGACATTCCATATAAAATGTTTTAGGTTAAAATTTGGCCTAATGTGGGTCCGAGGTCCGGGCCCAGACTCGTTCTCTGGGTCAGGCACGATCCGCTTTACGGGTCACCCGGGAAAAGAAAAAAGGCAAAAAGTCTTTTTGGCTCGGATTCCGCCTCAGGGTGATCCAAAAACGATCCTCCTGACCCGGAATTGGGTCTGGATCCTTGATACCCGGATCAGGGTATCCGGATTTTACCGATTATTAAGTAACACTCAAACGACTTCCAGGTCAGACTAATGACCCATGTTGAGGTCATTGTGACAGATTGCGGGTCATACTAACCTAGAAATAGTTCAGGCCCTACGGGAGCCGGAATCGGAATCAATTCCGACCAGGGGGGGGGGGGGGAGTTGAGTGGACTATCAATAGAACAATTTCCTGGATTAAATTGATTCAAGTTTGAATAAATTCAAGTTTATTGCCCAATATGTGGGCGTTTCGATGAGATCTCAGAGTGGTATATGAAGATTGTGAATACGCTCCGTTCTGAAATGCTGTACTGAAATCAACGAGCTAGAGCGACAAACAATATTGTGATGATGTGTAAGCACTACTACAGCAGAGACACAGACATTATACAGATAACAAGGACACAGTGATCATTTATCTGCAAAAACAAGGATGGTAAGTCAACTTGTTAGTCGTCTTGGAGTGATACATTATTTCGACAAGTCGACTTTTATAATAAAACAAATAGTCTTGACAAGATAAACACTGGACAGTCGCTTCAAAATGGCTATTTAAAAAGAGGTCCCAGAATATCAGCACCGTTGCGGCTGAACAGTAAAATGACGACAAAGAAAGAGCTGTGCTCCTCTAAATGTAATTTCGATTGTGCATATGATTTTACCCAAAATAAGATTGATTTCAGCATGCACGTTGCACGCTGACTGATTTGGTGCGGTGTCTGTTGGCGTGTTCATCTGCGACGGCCTTGATCGGAGCGCATAATACGAACGGGCCTAAAAGGAAGGTATTCTCTCCGTCCACAATTAGGCGAAGAATTTCTATTATGTCGTTTTGGCAAAGAACAGGTTTGTATGGCACATGTTCTCATTTGCAGCATTGTTTGATGGATTCTAACTCAAGGTCTTTTCTGAGTCTTCTGTGTACAAGATGTCACTGGTAAGAGGCTATAACCAGCTGGCTGCACGCGTGCTTGCTTGATGGTTAGCAATCAAGCAAGTAACGCCTGCCGAGTAACGGGCGTTACTTGCTTGATTGCTTGTCAGTCTGATCATGGAGGTCTGATTGAGATCTCTCTGGTGATCGTTTCGGACCTTTTGGGTGCACCACACTAAATAGGTCAAAATTCATGTGCCAAACTAATTATCATAATTTGTCGGCCCTCAAAATATTTTGAATTATAACGTTTTGGGGGTTATGTAACTGATAGATCGTGTAGTTGTGACAAGTTACAACAACTGGGGGGGGGGGGGGGGGTCTGTGCACCAACTTTTGAGGAGACCTGATAAATTTAGGTTAAAGGTTGGTCCTATATTTGGCTTGGCAAGTGATTTTTTTTAGTGCTTCATGAAAACTGGCAGCAAGTCGCTTTGGGAAAAAGCACATTTTCGGGAGTGTTTTTTTTTTCTGGGGTGATTAGCAAAAATTCCAAACGGCTGACCTGCCAAAAAATGAAAAGAAATCTGAAGTTTAGTTGTCTGAAAATATGTTTGATTGGTTTTCAAGAGGCTGAGGGACTTTAAATATCTTTTGAGTATTTTTTTTATATTTAGCATTTAGCATTGGTTGCTATGGGAGTTTGTTTACTATGGTGCACCCATTTGGGTGCACCGGTTCTTTTAGGGGTGTCGGGTGTTTGTTCGCTGTGGTGTTTATTTGATTATCGTCTTTCTGGCTTGCTCAGATGGATGGATTTGTTCGTTTGCGTGTTTCCTGTGTTTTTATCTCCGTGTTTAATATAACAGCTTGACTGTTTTTGTTAGCTTGATTAACGTGTTCTTTGCAGGAATGGTTTTTCATTCGTCTGATTGCCGTCTGTTTTGCTTGCTGGAATGTTTGCTCCAATCCGTATACATATATACACACACACACACACACACACACAACCTTACGGATCGGGTTTGTGGGGTACTGCTATTGTTGTTCTATTGTTCCCTTTTCTAAAGAATTCCCTTGTGGGGCCCTATTGTTCCTATTGAAATTGCCTCGTGGGGTCCATTGTTCCATTGTTAAAAGTACCCCGTAAGTTGGCATGTGTAAGGGCACACAAGTGTGTAAACACCTCCAATCGGGGACCTCCTATTGTCCCTCTTTTGTTTGGACTCTAACTTTTTGGCAACAGCTCCCATTGGTTTTGTACACAATTTCCAACTGGGGACCTTTACCCAACCGGGGACCCTATTGTCCTCTTTTGTTATAGGTCCCCGGTTTGAATGTGAAAACAAACTCACACACACACATCCAACCTTACGGATACGGTTTGTGGGGTACTGCTATTGTTGTTCTATTGTTCCCTTTTCTAAAGAATTCCCTTGTGGGGCCCTATTGTTCCTATTGAAATTGCCTTGTGGGGTCCATTGTTCCATTGTTAAAAGTACCCCGTAAGTTGGCATATGTAAGGGCACACACATAAACACCTCCAATCGGGGACCTCCTATTGTCCCTCTTTTGTTTGGACTCTAACTTTTTGGCAACAGCTCCCATTGGTTTTGTACACAATTTCTAACTGGGGACCTTTACCCAACCGGGGACCCTATTGTCCTCTTTTGTTATAGGTTCCCGGTTTGAATGTGAAAACAAACTCACACACACACCGTCTTGTTTTGCAGTCGTTGTGTGGACATTCCTTTGTTCTGTACACTTAAGGAAAATCCTATTCCTCAACACTGCAAATAACGTTGTGTGGACGTGTGTAAGTCCACATAGTGCTTCAGATCCCTACATTATGTGGACCTCTTTTGTTCTCAGGTCCACACTGCGTATGTAGCGCTTGCCCACACAAACAACTTGGAACAGCTTAGCCACATTAAGCATCTTATATAACGCACGGGTAACTATGGCAACACCTCTTACCGATCCCCTATTAACTATTGTCTACATTGGCGCTTAAAAAAACCTACCATCACATGCAGCATGTAATAATTCCCCGACTACGCAATGACAAAGACCATGCTACTATGACCGGGTATAGAACCACATGCTAAGGAAGATTACAAGGTATTCACATTGTACCCGAACGACAGCCCATCGCAGTGTTACTTAGCGCGATGAAAACAATAATTTTTAGTTTTATTAGCTAAACATTACAGAGCACCATAACACAGTCTCTGTCTAGAACCGGCGTGCATGCTCAGGGAAGAGTCAGTTATAGTTACGGGGCCTGACGAAGCCTTGCACGACGAAATTTGATATTTTGGTGATTCCTTCCGGCACACATTGTAACAAATCTTTTCTTTGAAGAGGTGGTGGATTTGAGAAGACACGGTTGGTTGTAAGATTCAAAGGCTTATTAGCATGGCGGAAATAGCTATCTAATTAACTGTCAGTCTTTACAACCGGAATGTAATTATTGCTGGTACTCATTTGCATGAAGCGCTTTGATACATTCACTGCTAAAGTCATAAAACCTTTCAGGCCGAGGACCACGTGATTCGGGCACATTGTAATAATCAAGCTTGTTTATGGTTTAACCACCTTATTTTGTCGTTGTTGCTACAAATTAATAAAAAGCTGATCAGACTGTTTATATTGCAGCTCGTAACATTTTGTTTAACACTTTGATTTTACCTGGAATTGCATTGTTTCATTTTTATTGGTATATTTATATTGAATAGCCTTATACACTGCAATAACTGGGGTGTTAAAATTGACACCATGGGTGTTATCAGATATAGATACCGATGAGATAATCTAAGTTAACATCATAGGGTGTTAAAATAATACACATGTAATTGTTTTTTGTAGAAATTAGTGTTGGTTTAACACCCTATGTTTAAAACTTTGATGCTTTTTGGGTATAGATCTATTTGTGACAACACCCCAGTTTTTTGCAGTGTAGCTGCTGCTACGCGAGACTAAATTTGAGAGTTAGTGGGTGTTCCATGATCAACACTGTGTCCTCAAAATAGTTGGCTTAAGTCTCTCTCTCTCTCCCTCTCTCTCTCTCTCTCTCTCTCTTTCTCTCTCTCTCTAACATCTCAGAAAAGATATACTCAGCAGAGATACCCTTCCTGATTTCCCCCTAAAAGCAATGTTTTATGGCACTTCTTATATTCCACTTATAATTTATACATCACTTAAGGGTTTCTGCTCTATCCATTCTGATTAAAATGACCTTTCTTTAGGTAGGTACTGGCAATGATGAAGAAGGAGATAGCTACGAGGACTTAATGTCCACTGACAGCCCCGGAGCCACTAACCATCAATTATCCCACCCTAAAACACCTGTAAGTCACTGCCGGTCATCACTTAGCGGATTGACCTGAATTTATGTTGAGTTGTGCGCGGCAGCTGACTGTGATATAGATACAGGGGCGATCCGATTTTAAATACTCGCGTCTGAGCTGTCAGATTTATTTTCCAGCTCCCCTGGATGATTTTTTAGATAAACAAAGCCATTATGGGGTCAAACTGTCAGTGATTCTGATCCATTTAGGGCTACATTATACATCGATCAAGACGAGTCCAATCTGTTCTAAAAGAAGAAGAAAACTGTATCATCACCGCTCTCTCACGAAGAGACTGACATCAAACCCTTCAGCTACAATTTAATGTTTTCAGAAAAATCACGTTTAAGGTTAAACTGTTTGGGAAATTGCTGATTCGGAGACTGTTCCTCACTCATTACCTTTTTAACACCAAAGAAGAAGTTTATTGTTACGCCTGCCAAAAAACATATACAAAAACTACAAGTTTATCAAAGCTTGTATAATTTACACATTTATGAGATGCACTTTATGTAAACAGAAAAAAACAAAATCCGCGTATAGAGCGTTGTGTAGAGATACGACTTGATGGAAAATCACAGGGCATTAAAACCCAATCAGCAATTCAAACAATCTTCATTTCAGTTTGTGAGTCATTATTTTGGTACAGTCAGTATTTGAATCGGGAATAGACTGTACCAATTGCAAACAAGTGTGGAAAAACTTATAACAATTACGAGCATTGCACTAGATGGCCCCATTAAAGTACTGCCTTCTGCAGACAGTCGTTGTTTGTATTTATTTGAAGAAAATAATATTATAAACTCAATCCAACTACTGTGATTCAGACACGTTCAGAGTGGCTACTTTGACTGAAAATTGATGATTGGTTGTTAACAAGTGTGCCGTATCCTTAGGGGTTCTCTGATTCTTGGCTGTGATACACCTCATGGCCTAAATGTATCCCACAACCCATTCCGTAAAAGTAGCTTTAACAAATCCAGCATAAAGCCCCAACCCAACGTACCCCTGGCCTTAATGTGGCCCCAACAAATGTTGGGACTGCATTTTGGTTCAAGCTACGGTAGTCCGTTTGCCTAAATGTAGCCCCAACCCTGTACAACAAAATGTAGCAAAGGCTACATTTACAATAGTTGAGCCGAGTTTAGGTTCGAGATACATTTATGTGGGGTTATTTCAGGCCCCAATATCAAGCCAAAACCTTTCCAGTGCAATACAATGTCCACTTTAAACGCACACTTTGATCTAATTGGTCTCACGTCTATGACAAGGCATTTTTAACGGATGCTTGCCGAACAGAGCATGTGTATAAGCTGACACTATTTGGCACTGGAGATCTTTTGGCATTGCACCAGACTATACGTTTAGGTCTCAGAGTACATTGAAGCGCAATGACCTACAGGTTCTCTACTCTTTCTTCAATAAAGTCAGGGTCGAAGTACGCTCTCACTCTCCGGTGTAGTTCGCAAATTCCACGGTGTGGACTTCATTACCACTAATCCAACAAGGAACAGTTGAATGAGTTTTCCAACACGCGCTCTCCATTAGGCAACGGTCCCCATTGTCATTTTCTAATCGAATCATTCTAACATGTAGAAAACACATATAACTATTACAAAAAAAACAGGATTCAAATTAGGTACAAATTGGCAAGATCTCTCAGTTTGAAGATCAAAATGCTTATAATGGAATTATTGAGAAAGCCTTAGTGACATGGGTCCAGACTGGGGACACACTCGGCACTAACGGTTTTGTCTGAAGTCGAAAGAGAAGCATTTTCAAATCACTAGTTCTTATTTTGATAGCAGCAGTTGTAATAAGCACCATTTGTTTATAAATCCCTAATAGAACATGAATCATTGTTTATTATTTTCACTGAGACAGATTCAACTAGTTTGAAGAATTGTTCCCTATATTGGCTGGTGGATTGTGAGCTTTTTTGATGGCAATGAATTTACTCTTCGAAAAGTGTACCGTACCTTTAAGTTCATAAAAATGTACTTTT
This sequence comes from Pisaster brevispinus, assembly GCA_023634235.1. Classification (NCBI taxonomy): domain Eukaryota; kingdom Metazoa; phylum Echinodermata; class Asteroidea; order Forcipulatida; family Asteriidae; genus Pisaster; species Pisaster brevispinus. The sequence continues at coordinate 3,903,562 of JAMKCF010000022.1, forward strand.
TTGTTATTATGGAGAAAGCAATCTAAGTGTCAAGGCGAGACATTTATGACATTATAGAAATCCAGCACCTGAAGTTTGAGTCAATGTCATGTGCTCAGTTTCACACTGACATGTCACATTTCAAAGAGTTGTTAAGTCGGAGTAGTTGGGAGTGATCAGTCCTAGGTACGGAGTTGCAAACGTGCATGACGTAAGTACCCCGTGCAACACAGGTGACTGGATTCGGGGGGGGGGGGATTGTGGGGACGTGGCTCTGTGGCCGTTAAAATCATGCAAGTGATAGACTATAATTATTCGCAACTGATGAATCATAGAGTTGACTTTTATTATGGAATCCAATATCGATCGAGGTTAAGCGAAGAGTCGTCCACACCAATCAAAGTGTTATATGGGTCAGTCTGTTAGGGCGTGTCTAAGCTTAAGTTTGACGCAATTTACTGACTAGTCCGGTGAGGTTGCAGTGATTATCCTTTCTCTATGATCGAACAGATTCAGGAACGATTATATCTAGGAAGTTACCCCTAAGCTACAGTCTGAGAAATCTTTTTGCTTGAAATGCTCATCAGAACTTTCACCTCCCCAATGATTCTTTTGTCGGAAGTCAAACGTATTTTGTGCATAGGCTCACTTTTACGTTTACCGTTTACGTAATTAAGTGATGTAAAAATTATAAATAACCTTTTTTAGATGGTTGTTAAAAGAAGTAATAATGAAATAAAATAAGAAATAAGAAATAAACAATACTAAGACCCCAACAAACAAACGCACACACAAACAAACAAAAACAATGAATATCTAGTTACGCTACTTCAAAAACAAAGAATAAAACCGGTTTTACACAAAAGTTTTCTATACGTTTTATGTAATTTTGCAATATGTCCATGTCAGTTATTGATAAATATTTCTAAACAATTCGACGGTGACACGGTTTCCGAAAAACAATAACAACAACAATATCATTGTTTTGTAGGTGTCGGGATTGGCCTGTTGAGAATAATAAACTCCACGATAGGTGGTCGCCGTCTATAAATATATCGTGAATTGTCATTTTCCAATTTCACAGCCGGTTATTTATTGCAAAACCCAAGCATTCTCCAAGTTTAGCTTAAACCTTGACAAGATATTAACACACAAGGCAGCTGCTTGATGCGTTGCTAAGCAGGTGTAATCTGCAAAGAAACGTCCAGTCCATTGCCTAAATGCAGCCATTGACAAAAAGGTCGTTCCTGTAACCACTGCCACCCAAAAGACGCTGTGTACAGGAAAACTGCTAAACAAGGAAGGTGATGCCAGCACTTTAAGACTAAGTAATTATATTAGAAAAATAACTGCATAAGCTTTGGTATCAAGAGTGGTGTGTCAGTTGAGATCATGTACATATTTGACTTCAGATGATGCCGCTAGAGGAAAGATTGTGAAGGTAAAGCATCTTGCTCCAGCGCGTTGCATTCTTATCAACGCATGTAAAACCTCTTCACAATGTACGAATCCATTGTGATGGGACGTATCTCCACGCTTTCCCTTTTTCAATTAATTTTTACCGCTAAAAAATCAATAGATAATCATCGCTGAGCAATCAGTATGCAGTGAGATACACTTGACTGCAAAATGCACTTTGACATTTTATCAAATAAGAAATTACTTTTGTTTAATCCACAATCAACCATTCTTCTCTCTAATAACGCATCGGGTCATGTAAAAATACATTTTCAAACAGCAATGCAAAAGCATTAATATTGTTAAGTTTTCTAAGCTGAATTACACTACGTAATGTAAAAATATTTATTAATATACGAGTTACTGTCAAAGCTGAGAAAATAGCATTTAGAAGACCCTTATCTCCTTTGCCTATTTCAATTGCACCAATCGAAATAAGCTCGTTATGGGTGTTCTTCTTTTTTCTTCACTAAGTTGATAAAAACACATCCGCAGCTTGGTTGTATATGGTGTTTGTATTGGAAACTATAGAAGAGAAATTAAATTACTCTTCAAATCGCACGCAGAAAAGAAAATATAATTTACACAAAGAACAAAACCATTACTCGATTTAGAAATCCCATAGACTCGTGTCTCACGTGACAAGAATATTGTAAACAATGTATAGGCAAGCGTATCTGTTCGATTAAACAATGTTTCCTAATCGAATTTATTTTTTTATTACGCATGTAAACAATGGCGATTACATCATGGCGCTTCAACGTCAATGCAATATTGTTTCAAGTACTATATGCAATGGTGCCTTTTAATTTCATTCCTTCAGATAAATTGTTTAGCTGCGACTTTCCGTGTTGGCAGAAAGGTTAGCCAAAAATACTCTCGTCAAAAAACAACAACAGGAAAATAAACAAATTAAAACATTTTTTTTTTTTTTTTTTTTTTAAAGGGGGAGAAAGAAAGAAAGGAATAAAAAACGTGTTTTGATAAGAGAAGTTAATCTGCAATGTCTCAGATTGTTTATGTTAAAAAAGAAGGAAACATACAGGTAGTACAAAGGATATCTCTTTTCGACCAGTTAAAGAAAGCCGGAGATTTTTTGATTCAAAAAAAGGGGGTACATCATGTTTATTTCTTTAAAAGGATGGGCTAAAACACTCCCAGATACTTTGCGTGGCTTTTATCAATTTATCTTATTCTGGTTTATAACTCAATAATGCAGGCAGTGCATTCACAGAACGCGACAACAGTGCGACAACAAATCCCAGGGGTCATCTAGAGGACGCCATTTAACAATACAACATTTTATATCAGTTTAGAGAGTTAAAGAAAACATTGTGGGATTCTTAAAAATTAAAGTAATTTAATCGTAGCGCGTGGCTTTTCTGTCCAAGTGTTCATACAACACGGGAAACCATGAGATATAATTTCCTGGTTATTTTTTTTTTCATCAGTTTCCCCCCATCGATGCAAATTTAAAAATTAAGAATCAAGCCCTAAAAATAATTTTAAGACTGTTGAAGAATAAGATTGTTTAATCCCGCTAGTGTCAATAGTATTTAGTAAGTCCATTATAGACCTGTGTATACCAAACATACTTGCAGGTTTTGTTTATTTGGCAGAAATAGTGGCAGCTTTGCTATAAAATAATACAAGTGTAAAACCTAACTCGCTATTTCTAAAGTTATATATCTGCTCTCATCTTTGATAAAAACAACAGCAACCACTAGGACAGGCTTTTAACAGAGTGAAAGAGACTGCCTTGGGTGCTTGCCGTCGCCGATGTACATTCTAAAAGACCTCCGGGTCTGGGCTCCGTGGGGTATGACCCATTTCTGGGTCAATATTACCTGGGGATCTGGGTCAATATGACCCAGAGATGGGTCCAAATGACGCAGATTCTGAGTTGAAATCCCACTTTCAAACCACACTTCCGGGATGGGTCAGGCCCCCTGGGACCAGGAATAATATGTCAAATCTGACCCAGGAGTTTTTAGAGTTAAGTGTGGGTTCGATCTCCAGGGGGACTCAGAAACCAATGACCATCTTTCATTATAACACCATTGGTAAAGACAAATCCAAGGTACAGTTCATATTCCCAATTCGACTGAACTGCTTTTTTTTAAAACGGATATCTTTTGAGTTCGGTGTGTTTTCTGACACCAGAGATTTGTAAGAATTAACTCTGCTACAACATTACTTATTTTAAAACCACAACAAGTATCCACAGATTCTTGTTATGAAACCCTTTGGTTGATTTACATGAACAGTGACCAGCCACGTACCTCACTGGAGTTAATGCGATGTCCCCCCCCCCCCTTCTTTCCGATTGTAAGTAACGATTTGTAACCCGACTTTGACAACCAACCCATCTGCCGTCGTGCGTTAAACGACAGCGTCGGCTTTCAAATTTCAATTAAGACAAGGTGCGTTTATAGCCCTAGGGACTTGACACAGTAGAGTGTAAATTCGCCTCCAGGAAAAAGAGATCGTGTGAAACAAAAGGTAACACTTGACTAATGTGACAGTCTGGTAACCACAACAGTTTTCAAAAACCAACAGCAAGTCTAGGTCCACGACCAAACATCTTCATACCTCATTTGCTTTTTATGTGAATGCTCAGAGTGGTGCCGTGTAACACTGGGGAAAGGGTGCCTGTCCACAAAGATAATTTGCATTCAACATGCACACCTGTTCAACCTAACAAGTAATTTTGTTTCAGCAGTAAACTAGATTAATCCCAAAATGGAGTAGGCCTATACGGTATCAACGACTTTCTTTACAATGTATACTAGGCTAGTTAGGTACCTTATGAAATAATGTTGTTATAATAACAGTTTGTGTTAAATCTTGAAAAGAAATTTGTCAAATTGAAATTGGTTATCCAAAAGTCATTTCAGGGATGATTTCAATCTTTCCCAAAGTTGAAAGCCTAAGGCTGTGAGCTTTAACCACATTTTCACAAAATCACTAGACTGTTTGATATTTTAGCCCAAGACATGTGCATGGTTGATTTCTGATCAGTAAGGCCGTGGACGTGTATAGTGTTGATATGTGCGGCTCTAATTTTGTACATCCAGCTCATGTACTTGCTGCATGCAATGGTTAGTTTCTAATAATCTGATGAGCCTATCATAGTTATACATACAAAATTAAGAACAAAACATTTCATTAACATTTGAAACGAGGATGCCCATGCACACAGACGAAAAACAATTAGTCTGGTATCCATAATGATTATCATTAAAAAACAAATTGTGTTCAGGGAATAAGACGTAATAAGGTGGCCGCCTTGTGAATAGCGGTGTACGGCCAGCGGCTGAAATTGGCGACTGTGGCTGCGGCTATGACTAGATGCAGAAGACTGCGTCATAGCCGGAGTTGATTCATTGGGACACGGACTGTGTACCCTTCTATTATCAAGTGCGGGTATACGTTATTATCGACCGGCTGGCACGGCCCATGTGTAAGGTTTCAATCTTAGACACACCTAAAGCGGATAAAACCTGACAAATGAAAATTGATATGGAGACACCCTCAGCAAGTGACTCTCGGGAATAAGCGTGAAAACATGTGCAGCAGACGCCCGCAAAAGAGATACTTCCAAAGTTAACTGAGGTCCAAGAAAGCGAATGAATAAAACAACATTATAATGTTGTCTTAGTTTCAACAGTATGGTAAAGTAAAGCAACTTAAATTTTACAATGGATGTTTAGATAGTTGATTACCCGTGTGCTTGGGATGGGCTAAGGGAACTGAAAAACTACGAATATCACTTAAAACGAATGGCCTAACTGTGAGTAGAATGGGCGGGACTCGAACGTACGACTCAAATCCAACTGAGTGTGTACATTATTTCGAGGAATGTGAGTCGTGAAATCTGCCTTGAGAGACTTGAGACTTGTCCACAAAGACTCAATGAAAAGTCCGCGATTCACCCTGAATTTTGTCTCATTGTGCTTTGCAGTTCCCAGGCAGTATACAACATTACAGTCCCGCTACACGCAAATGTATCCCTATAACGTTTTAGAGGGACTGGTTCCCGAATAATAAATTGGCAATACAGCGCTTTTCTGATTTTGATTTGTTCCGTTAACTTTAAATAAATACTCTGAGAATTACTGTCATGGACAGGTGTTATCAATCAAAACACACACACATCTCACTCAAACTATTATGATCTCATGGGTGCCACGATGTGGGAGAGAGTATAAAATGCAATTGCTTTTTAAAAACTCCCAAGAGGCCCGTTCGGGGTAGTCTCTCATATCAACCCAATCCTCCTAGGTCACTCCCGGGAGTATAGGGGTTTTTAAAACACCCAACATTAGTTCACGATTACACAATGTAGAATGCTGTAGCGTTTACGCGTATGTTTAAAAACTCCATGCATTTATTGATCTACCCGTTGACGAGTATGCTGCGAGAGCTCGAGTTCACATACTACACATTTTGAACATGGCTTTCTGCTTGTTCCCTTGTTTTGCTGAGAATGATGTAGAACAAAGACCCCCCCCCCCCCATTCCAACAGCTTTAGTCAACGACTATTTTAAGAGGAATATCAGCTCCACTGAGTATACATTTTCATCTTAAATGTTTTCTTTATGTAGCCACTCACCAAGAGGGGCTTTAAGCCAATTGCTTGGGGTGTACTTGCATAGAATAAAAATAACTCTCCGAAATAGTCATACCGAAAGCAGTAGATATTTCACTTGTTCATATACGAATTAGAAAACAATCTGAAAATACAGATTTACCATTTTAATTTAGCATCAAGAGACGTTTATATATACTCATGGATATACAGTTTAAAACATTTACACAAAGATGCTATGTAAAAGATGCAGCGATGTAAGTACATCTGAGAGTTATAAATTTAATACAAAAAAACAACATCAACTTTCTGTTTCAAACAAAAACTAACCAACCACGAGTATTTTGCAGGCGATATTTTTTACAAAACATATTATTTGGGTGCGTTTGTTTAGCAAAGGCCAACATAGCCCGAGAGCATCTATGCACATAAGCTATAAGGTTTTCTGCGTCATCAACGGAGCCAAAATGCAGCAAACACGCGAGTAGCAAGTTCAGACGCTGTTTGTTTTTGTTTTTCTTGTCGGTCGTTTCTTGTTTTCATACAATGCTTGACATCCAAAGTTGAACCAAAGAAAGTTGCCAGGAAGTCACTTGTTCATGTGTACTGAAGACAAGAAGAGTGTACTGCTTGAAACGTTGAAACCCACCAACTCGACCTCGGTTTTCTCTGAACCACTGATTCTCATTAAGTGGATGGACTCCACAACCATGACTGTCACCCGCAAACCTCTTGTACTCAATCGGATGCTACAAACGCAAGACGTCCCAAGAACTTTCCAAATTTGAAACATATTGTGAAAAACCAACCCGTTGACTGAACGCCATAGTACAAGAGTATAATAGTTTATACGGATTCAGAAGTTGCCCCCAACCCCACCTATGCCGTGAGTGACTTGTTAATAAAAGACCTCCTCGGATTCAATAGCAAAAACCAGACACGGAGCGAAATTCTTAATACCATTCACAGTCATCACTTCTTTGTGTTTTGGCCGGTAACTCGCAGTTTAATAATATTTCTGAATATGCTAAGAGAATTGCTGTGGTTTTTACAGATTTGTGAAATTGAGGCCCTGGTTATGATATGTGATTGTTTTCAATAATTCACAAACTGATTAATGTTTGATTCAAACTGCATTATTCCGTACAAACATTGTGTCTTCATCTATAATAGGATTTCACACATACACGCACACAACCTTACTGATCAAATTTGTGGGGCCCTGCAACTGTTGTTGTTTTTTCCCCTTTCTAAATAATTCTTCTGTGGGGTCCAAGTTGAACAAAAGAACAACTTCGAGGGGTCTATTTTTCCAGTGTGTAAAAAAACCCACAAGGGCACTTCCATAAGCCCAGATGTGTTAACACCTGCAATCGGGACCTCTTATTGTTCCTCTATAAGGTTTCTACTTTATACTTTTCGGGAACAGCTCCAATTTGTTTTATACACTCTTTTCAACTGGGGACTTCACCCAACTGGTGACCCTATACTGTTCTCTTTTGTTATAGGTTCTCGGTTTGAATGTATACCAACCTACACCCGCACACAAAAATGACCCCCTTATAAAAAATAGACTGATAAGATTATACTTACCACCAGTAATGCCATCTTTTACTTCTGATTGACAAAGCTTCCAAAGACCACTGGTTGCTTTGACGGTGATGGTTTGGTGTCCCGGTGGGGAGCTATTTTCACCGGCTACAGCAGTGATTTGCTCCCCAGCTACCGGCGTTGTATTGCCCGTCGTCGTCATGAACTCCGTACCTTCTGTCGTCGTGTCGTTCAACGTACCGTTCTTGCTCACTTCCGTGAAAGTGGTCTCCGGGCCCGTACCATCAGGATAGATAAGGCGATCCTCCTGGGAGAGCAACCAGGACCCGGTGCCGATGGCCACAACGCCGAGGACAAAAGAAATAGTACCGATGACCACTCCGCTGATGCAGATAAAACGAAAGTATCGTAGAATAACCATGGTGATGGGCGGCCTGAGCCTTCGTTCGACCGCTGGTGGGGCCGGAAGAGGGTGGTGGTTGGAGTTTGACGACGCCACTCTGGGACTGTTACGGGGATACCACCCGGATCCAGGGTACTGCAAACGAGTCGATCCAACGGTAGCTGCTTCGATACAAATGAGCGTTTGTTTTGCATGTGGATGGTCTTTGAAGGCACAGATCTGCTACTAAGGCAGTTGTGGTTATGCCAAATGATGTTGCTGTCTTTTAATACATTACTATTATACTTTAAATCTCCACTCTGTCTGAACTCTTAATACATTTAATGTAGCATATAATGTTGTTAGTGAAGTATGCAACTCGCCTTCTTCGCATGGGGTCAGCGGATATCAAAGTCAAGGCAAGGTCATACATGAACCAGACTAAAAACTACTCCGTAAGACCAAACAATCACGAGGTCTAATAATGGCTAGCAGGTAGCGTGGCTTACCCAGACCGTATCCATTGCAATCTGCTGTATACACAAAACGCCTAATCAAGCTTCACAGCCAGCCATGCGCTCTCTGCACACACGTATAAGCACAGGCAATGTTGCATAACACACATCTTCCAGCTTTTTTTCCTCCGTCTATGCCCTGATACATGTATTTGTACCATAGTAATGACCCGTCACAGGCAGTTTCAAAGGCCAAGGATCTTACATAGACAAGGTTCTTACATCTCATGTACGAGCCGGTGATATCTCCTTGCTGCACTCATACACAAACACACACACCACTGTTACAATCGATCGTGGCGACTGAAATGCTGTAAGCACAATCACATAAAACACTACGCCTACCGCACTACAACTCACCTGCGTCGCGACTTAAGGCATAGCGCTTAATACACCTACGGCTGTTCGATGGGCGTGAATAATTGCAGGATGTAATCATGACATCATCTTGCTTCTACATGCCGTGGATGAAAATGCCTCCTGAGTCGTCGACGTAATCAAGCATGCGTCCACGGCTTATGATCCATACTAAGTCTACCCTCATAACAACATGGCGTTTACATCTTTCCTGACTGTTTACAATAATATCCCTAAAATAATACAAGCAAGCTTGAAATGTTCATGACTCTATTGTTACAACGGCAAGTCTTAAGGGCACATTACAACCACTGTGTATACACAGGGTGGTCCACGGTTAATATTTACTATTAGTTATTTACATCCATCAGCCATAAATATATGGCATGTCATTGTGTGGTATGTTTACCTGCGTAAGCAGTGGAGTGGCCTTCTGTTTCGAATAATTAGGTCTAACCAGTGTGGCTATTGATCGCTAGGCTGTGGGTACCAACACACACACATACACCACATGTCAGCAAAACACATTTCCCTGACTTGATGTTCATTTTATAATAGCGGTCGTCAAGTAGTACCGATCCAACACCACACTGTATTAGCATTTTTAAGCTTCCCGCGCGCCCAATTGAAACTTAATTAAAAGCATCGCTGCATTGCTTCCATTGTGAGCGTCCCGTTACTATGATTTGTTGGTACTCCCTCCATAGACATGTTTGCGGCGCCTACATGTAGCCCCAACATTGTATCAAAATGTAGCCGGGACCTTATTGTGTTGCTTGTGCCATATTGTAGCCCGGACCCGGGCCACATTTAGGTACATTATGGTTGGGTTTGGTCTGGGTTACATTAGGTAAAATGTTTGAAGTACATGTAGCTCCTGGCTTAATATTAGGTACAGGATTCGGTCTTCATTTATGTGTGGGTTATCTCAGGAACAATGTTGGGGTTACATTTAGGTTACATTTCATTAAGCGCCAGGTTTCATTAAAGTACAGGATTGGGCCTACATTTAGGTCTGAGTTACCTTAGAAACAACGTTCGAGATACATTTTGCCCCGGGCTACATTTAGGCACAGGGTTGGAAATACATTCATTGTGGGCTTCATTTTGCGCCAGGCTACCTTAGGTACATGATTGGGGCTACATTTAGGTCTGGGTACAGTTATGTACGGAGTTGGGCCTACATTTAAGTCCAGGCTACATTTGGGTGTCAGGATGCATTTAGGACTGTAAAACGTGGCATTTTCATGTTGTATATACATTCACCTCCGAGTATGTATTGCTCCAGTTACTTTATTTGTGAATTGTTACACTCGATGTCAAGATCAGCCCCTTCAGATCCTAGAAAATAGGCACGTTTCAACCCTAGATCAATAGGTGCGCACCCCACACCCCATTAGCCCCTCGACCCTACCAGCCCCACCCCAAGCTTCCAGCTAAAGAACACTTAAGGTACGCTGTTGGGTTTTAATGATGCAAACATGTAGACACAGGATGGTTTATATTCAGTAACAGCAAAAATAATATCCGCCATGAAACGTTCTTTTTTATCATTATTATACAATAATTTCATCAAGATCATATGCTTGTCGCTCGTTGCCATCTCCCACAAGCCAGACTTAATCAGATAATGCCCCAACAAGAACAAGATAGAGACGAATTGTAACCGTAATTGGAGTGGAGACTTTGTGCCATTATTCTCTCATGATTGCTCTGTTATCAAAGAACCATGATCGCTGTGTATGGTACGATCATTATTAAGTGTCAATCAACTATAAGTATATGCAGCTGCACTAGTCCAGTATTTTATTCGAGACCAATACTAAGCAGTTAGAGAATTAATCAGGAATAGATTGATCTGTCTTCCGAATACTAAATATCGGGTCTTTTATGTTTTCAAGGATTCTGCAAATAAGGCTTTCATTGTCAACGATGGCCGAATAATTTTAAAGAAAAGCGGGGTTTGAAAAAAGAAACCATTTGCAGTATTTTAAAAGCAATTTTCAGAAAGGCTGCAAAATGTTTTAACTACAACTTGTAAAAGATCCTTTTGTGCTTTAAGTGAACGAAGAGGTGAAGGAGGAGGTGAATGTGTCGTGGGCTTGACAGCATTCTCTTGAAGGTGGACATAGCACACTGTTCGAAACGTCTAAAATGATCTCACTCTGGACATTCCCAGAGACACTTCTCGCATTAATTCTATAAAGAGTGAAGATTATTATTGCATAGCTGTCATCCATAATATGAACAAATTACCAAAATGCCCTCTGGGCAATGTTACACAGCAACACTTGTAGAAGCACATGGAAAGAGTGGCTGGCGAAGGTTAAGTTGAAAAGGACGAGCGACACTGCAAAGTTTTCATCGGTATGCTCCGATCGTTTTCAGTTGAAAACGGAGAGGGGAAAAATAAAAGTTAGAGAAAAGTTGAGCGCTTTCTGGAGCAAGTAATATTAGCCTTCGTCAGCAGTTTAAACCATCAGCCTAAAAAGCCAGCCCCCGCGGCCACAGATGCGCTTGAGAAACGGATCATGACCAATGGATTCACCGTTAGATGGCCATATCATCTCTGAGCCCATCAAGAGTCATGCATTCCGGGCTAGTTGGGTAGATTGTTCATATCTTAACGGTGTGTATGCATGACGTCATGGACGTTGCGATAATGTTGCTGCGATGTTACGTTTTTGTTGTGGCAACGTTGATTTGTAATGTTGTGGTGACGAATTTGTGCGGAGTTTTCTCGATGTTATGACAACGTTGTCTTCTAACGCTGTAAACCAACATCCATACTACATTCGAATTTAACCTTCTTACAACGTCACTATATGTTGTAAAACAACGTATCTGCAACACTGTTGGCTCAATTATTTCAAGTAATTATTGTGTCTTAATTTGTACTTTTCAGTTAAATGATTTACATGTCATTTATGACATCAAAAACTAAATGCATACTACAGTCACTACAACCTATACAACCCTATACTTCCTTATGCACTGCATGTCTTATATTAATTGTATATGGTCCAGGATCAATAGCCTTTCTGGTCATGGTTTACACAATTTTAAATTAAAACTGTTTACTTTTTAGTTCACATGATTTAATTACAAATGTTTGTTCGTACTTTTGATGCCTACATATTTTTTGTATAGACAAACATCTACACAAAAGTATAAAAACTTGCCTTGGATAACTTAATTCAACCAAATTAATCAAAGACGAATCACACACTTTTAAGCCCCGCCCACAAATTTGCATTTGTGTCAACGTTGGCCCGGCCCTACGTTGTCTCAACGTTGGCACACAATTAGCGTGATCGTCTAATGCTATCCGAGTGCTGACTTCTTCGGGTATATTAAGGATTACTGCATTTGATTGCTCCACCTTAAAACACTTCAACGTTAGCACTGATTCTGACCATCAAACTTGTCCAATATCTATCAAGCAAACAATAATTTGTAAAGAAAGTTATATTTTGAAGGGAGAGTAAACATGTAACTTTACTCCAAAAATGTATGACTATAAAAACTTACTCGGTGAAAAGCACTGCAGCTGTTGATAATGTATAACATTTTTAGAAACGATTCCCTTCTAAGCAATGTGGTTTTTAGAGAAAGGGATTTAAAAGATTCAGAACGAAATCGCAACCTTCAGGCAACGTTATAAAAAAAAAACATCCGGGCGATGTTAGGGAACAAAAAAGTGTAACATTGTTGCAACGTTGTGTATAAATTAGTATGTAACATGACGTAACTTAAACCTTTAGGCAATGTTGCGACAAAACGTGCAAGCAATGTTTCGAAACAGAGAGACTTCGGTGCAACGTTGTATATACGTCAGTGTAACACGACGAAATCGCAACCTTCTGGCAACGTTGCGGCAAAACGTTCTCGCGATGTTACATAATAACGTCATCATTTAACGTTGTCGCAAAATAGTATGTACGTTACTAAGTAACAAGAAGAAATTGCAACCTTCAAGCTATGTTTCCAAAAAACCTTCCGGACGATGTTAGGGAAAGGAAATCTGTAACATTGTTGCAACGTTGTGTATAAGTTAGAATGTAACATGACGAAACTGTAACCTTCAGACAATGTTGTGACAAAACGTGCAAGCAATGTTTCAAAGCATTGTCCAAATGAAATGTTGTTGCAACCTTGTATATTTGTCAGTATGTGACACCAAAAGCGCAACCTTAGGGCAACGTTGTGGCAAATTGTTCTCGCGATGTTACAATACAAGGTCAACATTTAATGTTGTTGCAACATTCAGGCAATGTTGCGACGAAACGTGCAAGTAATGTTTCAAAACAATGTCCAAATGAAATGTTGTTGCAACGTTGTATATACGTCAGTATGTAACATAACGAAAGTGCGACCTTCAGGCAAAACGTTCTCGCGATGTTTCGATAGAATGTCACCATTTAACGTTGTTGCAACATTGTGTGTACGTTACTTAGTAACAAGACGAAACTGCAACATCCAGGTAACGCTGCAGGAGGGTCGTGTGTTAGCTGGGCTGGAACGATAAACGTCACATCCCCACCAAAAAACGATCGGAAATTGCCAGAAACAGCAGCAAAAACAATGATGACATTAAGTACAAAACAACAGCAATAACAAAACATGTCAGTTAGATTGACAGTGAGATCAGCAACGACACCGACAATCACAAAGACATCGACATTGACAACAACAACAACAAAGACAAGGCTATGACAAGGAAAATGACAAAGATATCATCAACGACAACGATAATGGCAATGACATATACAAATATAATGACAGTAACAATGACAACTTCATCAACAGTGACATCGGCAACAAAGACAACAACAAAGACATCAAGATCGACAAGGATAATGGCAAAGACAACAAAAATGGCAAGGCAATGACAATGAAATCGACAACTACAACGAAAACTTCAATATTACAACAACAATATTACAACGGGGTGGTGTGTCCACAGTTTTAACATCTTTTGCGGTCTAGCTAGATAACTCAAATCTTTCAAAGTGGAGTGTTTAGAGATATCAAATCTCTGTGTTGTGACTAGATATACCACAGCTTAGTGATGTGTTTAGAGATATCAAATTTCAGTGGTGTGTTATTAAAGATATACCACATCTTAGTGGAGTGTTTAGAAATTTCAAGTCTCATGGTGTGTCACAATAATTGTGGTGTTTTGAGAGATATCACAGCGTGTGTAACAATAGTTTATCCAGTTATTGTGTTTAGTCTAATCCAGTTATTTCAAATGGCTTTTGGCGTTGACCAAGAGATTCTAGCTTGCTAAACAAAATATGGTTTCATGAACAAAATTACAAATATACAATCTGTCAGACCATAAGCTGCATTCTAGTTGATATCTCGACGTCTGCGATACACGCTCCGTAATATCGTTTACGTAAAAGGTGCAGACGGTTTGGTATGCATGGCCAACCTGAAGTAATTGTCATGAAAACATCATCAATTTATAATGATAACACCATAGTCCCTCAAGCCTTCAATGGCAGATCTTAAGTAAATGAAAGAAAATGAGTAGTAAGAATAGCGGCAACACCTCGTATACTAAAATACTTTACACGTATGTGTCATGTATTTTGGTTGAATTTGTTGGATTAGCCACCAACCAATATTCAGTCTATGGCCAGGCACACCAATTTAATCTTACACTTGGTGATTATGGTAGCTTTAAAGGGACTTCGAGCATAATATTTGCAAATATTCACGACTCATTTGTGCCCCAAATAGCATGTATTTACGTTAATATTTATGCCCAGAATCGCAAAATATTTACGTAAATATTTGCGACATGGGGCACAAACCGTGACTCTTCACAAAAATATTTACGCACATATTTACGACACGGCATGAATCGTGAATATTTACGTGGACAATTTTGTAATTTTGGGCACAGATCGCAAATATTGACGTACGTCTGATGTTAAAGCCACCGTAGGTGATGATTCGGGAAGGTCTCAAACCAAAGACATTGTGGTTTTTAATCAATCAAACACAGCTTAGAATTTGGAAAATTCGTTCACTTAAGTCTAACTTGCGTAAAAAAGACCTGTAAATTGTGGAAATCCTTTCACAAAACAATGACTACACAGAAAAAAGGATATCGTCATTGGTAATTACATCCATTATGCTATCAGTACCGGTCTGATGTATCTCATATACCGTTAGTCAGTCAAGTTTTTTCCCGCTCTTATTGAGTTGACAAGAGTGCGTGCGCAAAGTAGGAAATGCCGCGATCCGATTGCCAGTGTGAATACCAATTAAATTGGCAAATTTGTTCCGGGTGAGAAAGTGAGAACAGACACACCATGTGAAGATGGCAGCTTTAATATTTAAAATCTTAATCGACTAGGTCAACCATCTTAATTGCGCATTATCCCGTAGTTCATGGCCTGAACAATATAGGCTATGTGCAGTTTGCCGGAAGAGCGTTCAGCAAGTCGGTTAAAAAAAATAATAATAAAAGCACAAAAATTAAAATCGGAGATTCTTAGAAAATATATATACTAATATTTTCCTTTGATTGTCTAGTACTTCGTGTGCCCCAAAAAGGACGTAGTGAAAAGTTACCGGGAAAAGGGCATAGGCAATCCATGTCCAAAAATCCAAGAAAAACTAAGCGTGAATGTTTGTCTGAGCATACAATGCTTAAAACACATCGGTGGAAACACCAAATTAAAGTTCTTTAATCCCTTTGCAAATATTACATCTATTAAATTGTTGCAGTACCCGCTGCTAAGGATTAGAACCCGCCTCTAGCCATCGGGCTAGCTCGGTGGTCTAGTGGTAAGACATCAGCTCTAGCAATGCAAATATCGTGGGTTCGAATCCAACCCGAGTGATTGCCCATGGGGGTTTTTTTTCACAGAGCTCTGGAAAGCACATCGGTGTAAGGGAAAACCAAATTAAAATTCTGTATCCATAGTGTAAATATTACATCTATTAAATCGTTGCAGTACCCGCTGCTACGGATTCGAACCAACCTCTAGCCATCGGGTTAGCTCAGTGGTCTAGTGGTAAGACATCTGCTCTCGCAATGCAAAGATTGTGGGTTCAATCCTACCCGAATGAATGCCTTTGGATTTTGTTTCACAGAGCTCGAGAAAGCACTGAGCGTACAGTGCTTTATACACATCGGTGTAAGGGACAAACCAAAATAAAATTCTTTATCCCCGATGCAAATATGACATCTATTAAATTGTTGCAGTACCCACTGCTAAGGATTCGAACCAACATCTAGCCATCGGGTTAGCTCGGTGGTTTAGTGGTAACACATCTGCATTGCAAAGATCGTGGATTCGAATCCCACCTAGTGATTGCCTGTGGGGTTTTTGTTGTTGTTGTTTTTTTACAGATCTCGGGAAAGCACTGAGCATACAGTGCTTAATACACATCGGTGTAAGGGAAAAACCAAATAAAAATTCTTTATCTCCGATGCAAATATTACATCTATTAGGCCTACATCTATTAGGCCTTGTTACTGGAAAAAGTATGTTTTGTGTCTGGAAGAAGGGTCAGAGCCTTACGCACTTCTTCGGAGTTTTAAGCAGGACAGATCACTATCAAAAGGGGGTGCTTATACAGAAAAAGGATCAGATTTTGGCAGGGGCTATAGTTACCAGATAAGTTCGACGTCTCTCCATTATCTTTACAGTATATTAGGCAGCTCCGGCATGCTGTTAACACGAACGATGTAATTACTGTTTGTTTGTTTGTTTGGTTCGGCTGGGGATGTTTGATTCTTTGATTTGTGTTTTGACGTAGTTTTGATTATTTGTTTGTTTTACACTCGTTTTGTATGTGTGTGTGAACATGTCTAGGCATTCAAACCGAGGACTTTAACAACAGGGATCCGGGAAAATGGGAACGTCGCTAAAAAAAAACTAAGTCCAAACCATGGGATGTCTTCGGTTTACACCATTTACATACGTGTGAAAAGATGTCTCCACAGGGATACAAAAAAATAGAATGTGTGTGCGGCCAGTGTGTACATCATCTGCCTCCATTGTGCTGCCGGTGTGTACACCATCAGCCTCCAGTGTGCTGCCAGTGTGTACATCATCAGCCTCCAGTGTGCTGCCAGTGTGTACATCATCTGCCTCCAGTGTGCTGCCAGTGTGTACATCATCTGCCTCCAGTGTGCTGCCGGTGTGTATATCATCAGCCTCCAGTGTGCTGCCGGTGTGTATATCATCAGCCTCCAGTGTGCTGCCGGTGTGTATATCATCAGCCTCCAGTGTGCTGCCGGTGTGTATATCATCAGCCTCCAGTATGCTGTCAGTGTGTACATCATCTGCCTCCAGTGTGCTGCCGGTGTGTATATCATCAGCCTCCAGTGTGCTGCCAGTGTGTACATCATCTGCCTCCAGTATGCTGCAGTGTGTACACCATCAGCCTCCAGTGTGCTGCCAGTGTGTACATCATCAGCCTCCAGTTTGCTGCCAGTGTGTACACCATCAGCCTCCAGTGTGCTGCCGGTGTGTACATCATCAGCCTCCAGTGTGCTACCGGTGTGTACATCATCTGCCTGCAGTGTGCTGCCGGTGTGTACATCATCAGCCTCCAGTGTGCTGCCAGTCTGTATATCACCTGCCTCCAGTGTGCTGCCAGTGTGTGTACATCATCTGCCTCCAGTGTGCTGCCAGTGTGTGTACATCATCTGCCTCCAGTGTGCTGCCAGTGTGTACATCATCAGCCTCCAGTGTGCTGCCAGTGTGTACATCATCTGCCTCCAGTGTGCTGCCAGTGTGTGTACATCATCTGCCTCCAGTGTGCTGCCAGTGTGTACATCATCAGCCTCCAGTGTGCTGCCAGTGTGTACATCATCTGCCTCCAGTGTGCTGCCAGTGTGTGTACATCATCTGCCTCCAGTGTGCTGCCAGTGTGTACATCATCAGCCTCCAGTGTGCTGCCGGTGTGTTTATCATCCGCCTGCAGTGTGCTGCCAGTGTGTACATCATCCGTCTGCAGTGTGCTGCCAGTGTGTATATCACCTGCCTCCAGTGTGCTGCCAGTGTGTATATCACCAGCCTGCCAGTGTGTACATCATCCGCCTCCATCGTGCTGCCAGTGTGTATATCATCTGCCTCCAGTGTGCTGCCAGTGTGTACATCATCCGTCTGCAGTGTGCTGCCAGTGTGTGTATATCATCATCCTCCAGTGTGCCCTTTTTGATACTAAATATCTTCGAAGACTAGGGTTTAATTCTGTTAAGAGCTTCAAACAGGAAGACGGAGCCTAAGTCAAAGCCCAAGCTGAAGCCGTTGTATCAAAATGCGCCATACCTAAAAAATTTACTTGAAGAGTAAACACCTCTTTGTAGTTATATTGCTATTATTTCTAAAACACGACCATTGTATTAGTTTTTAAAATGAAGAGAATTAAAAAAAATAAAAAAATACAAAAACAAACAAGCAAACACCCCATCACCCCCAACAAACAAACAAAAACAAAACCCACCTCCGATGAGTGTAATTTGCACGATTGAGCTACCGTCGTGCTGTCCCGTGTGTGCTACCGTCTTCTAGGTCTCGTGTCAAATCTCGGGGGAGAAATCAAGCCGCGGTCCCGCCTTTCACTAATTCTTCAACGACACACCATAAACATTTATTGGATATTGGCGGAGAAGACGAGTTGCTTGGATAGCTCTGAAGGAAACCCTCGCTTTTGGTTTATCTTGAATTGATAAATAAGCTTTATAGCATTCTATGTCGTGTGAACGGGATTTTTAAAGAATTGTTGTTGATCTTTTCCTTATATTATACTATTATTAACATATTATTCTGGCACTGAAACCAAGGATGACTCAAAAGTGAACTTAATAACTGTAGCTATATAGCAAGCCCGAGGAAACCTGTAAAAAATATACTTGCTATGTGTTCTGGGTTCTTTTACGTAAACCAATGACTTAATGTCCCAAGCATTCGAAGGACAAAGCAATTATGGTAAAGTACACTGCTCAATTATACAAGTGCCACGACTGGGACTCTAACCCACATTCTGCTGATCAGAAACACCAGAGGAGCTTGAGTCCGGTGAATAGATGGTTGATGGAATGGAAGAATATAGCCCCCCCCCCACAGACACACACACATTCTATTTGTTTGCATCCCTGTGGAGACATCTTTTGTTCTTTCCTTTGTTCCTGTAGTTAAGAACCTCCCCTAGACTTTGTACACAAAATTCCTTGTGGGGCACCCCAGTCTTTAGAATTCCCCTATGGAGACACGTTGTGTTCCCTTTTCTGTTTTGTTCTCGGTCTCCATAAGGTAGTGAATAATATGAAATCACTGGAGGCAGATGGTGTACACACTGGCAGCACACTGGAGGCAGATGGTGTACACACTGGCTGCACACACATTCTTAAAAATGCATCCTTATGGAGCATTCTTTTGTTCTTTCCTTTGTCCCTACACTTTAGTTCCCATAGACTTTGTACAAGAATTTCCTTGTGGAGTCCTTTTATTTTCCTTTTTTGTTTTGTCCCTGGTCTCCATAAGGTACCAAAAGTGAGAGCACACGGGGCAGATGATATACAGACTGGCAGCACACTGGAGGCTAATGATGTACACACTGGCAGCACACTGGAGGCTGATTATGTACACCCTGGCAGCACACTGGAGGCTGATGATGTACACACTGGCAGCACACTGGAGGCAGATGATGTACACACTGGCAGCAAACTGGAGGCTGATGATGTACACACTGGCAGCACACTGGAGGCAGATGATGTAAAACTGGCAGCACACTGGAGGCTGATGATGTACACACTGGCAGCACACTGCAGGCGGATGATGTCGAACCGGCAGCACACTGGAGGCTGATGATGTACACACTGGCAGCACACTGGAGGCAGATGATTTACACACTGGCAGCACACTGGAGGCAGATGATGTACACACTGGCAGCACACTGGAGGCAGGTGATATACACACTGGCAGCACACTGGAGGCTGATGATGTACACTCCGGCAGCACACTGCAGGCGGATGATGTACACACCGGCAGCACAATGGAGGCTGATGATTTACACACCGGCAGCACACTGGAGGCTGATGGTGTACACACCGGCAGCACACTGGAGGCTGATGATGTACACTCCGGCAGCACACTGCAGGCGGATGATGTACACACCGGCAGCACAATGGAGGCTGATGATTTACACACCGGCAGCACACTGGAGGCTGATGGTGTACACACTGGCAGCACACTGGAGGCTGATGATGTACACACCGGCAGCACACTGGGGGCTGATGATGTACACACTGGCAGCACACTGGAGGCAGATGATATACACACCGGCAGCACACTGGAGGCTGATGATGTACAGCATACAAACAAAAATTACAGTATACGTGGATCATACCTTTACGTCACAAACACACATTAGCACATACATTGTATGCATTTTGTCTCTATTTTGAGTTTGCTAAATTTGATGACGTCATCAGTTCTATTTAAGCTGTCCCACCTGCATCTCTTTGACCACTAAAAACGCTTCAGCAAGCAATGTTTAGCCCTCTCTACATTTCCAAGAATCCGCTGTTACGAGGTTCCTCGGATACATGATGGATGCAATTTCCAAAATTTCGCAATAATTCTGCGTTTGTGTTGTGAGCCAACTGAGCTTCGCCTCTCTACAGTACGAGCTTTGCCCTATACATCCCGTTTATTGACCTCACTGCCACCACGCGTTAAACATCACACTAACTCACAGCCTAAACCTGAAGCAAACGACTACCTTGCGTTTTCTTGTAACTCCTACAACATTTCAAAGAAAACCCCTTTTTTAAGCCCCCTGAAATTAACAATGCTGCCGTTGCGTCTGCACTCAATTAATACCCAAACAATCATAACATCACTTGAGCCACCTGCGCACCGTCATCAGAGAATGGAATAATGCGTTATTTTAAACAATTTTTAAATGGCGTTGGTACGCAGAAACGCTGAGGTAAAATGACTCAGACCTGACTGTAAAACCTATGATCATATACAAAATAATCCTTGGGAATCATTTTTGTCGACTATGGTGTTTAACACAAGACACCAAGATACATTTCAACCGCAGCCTAAAACATAGCCGTACCGTTTCGTCCAAACAACCTTAGCCATGACTATAGGGGCACGAGGAGGGGGTGGGGGTTGGGGGGCAGGGGCTGGAGCCCCAGCCCCAACCGCTCAGAATCCTTGCCACCCCCCCCCCCAACACACACACACACACACACACACTCATGCAATATAGTTTTTTTTTATTTGTTGCGGTTCGATACAATAAGTAGCACCCCAAAAACAGTTTTTTTAAATAAAATATAAAATAAATAATAAATAAATGAATAAATAAATACATAAATAGATAAAAATAAGTCTCTGTCCTTGTTTGCCCCCGAATGAAAATGTCTGGTTACGCCACTGGCCATGGCCCTCTCCTACTATAGCAAGCATAAATTAATACTACATGAACAGGAAATAATCATTGGCAAAATATGGAGATCACCAACAAAGGCTGTGCAAGTCTCGTGCATATTGGGTATAACCCTAACGAGAAAACACGTCAAACGAAGAAAAACTATTCTTCTGAAATCAAATCCTTGGTTTAAATTATATCTATGAGAAAATCTGAACAACAATTTTTATAAAATGAGTTTTAGCTTTTATAATAACACACAAATAATGTTTGAACTTTTATGGAAACAAAATTTTAACTCTAGGACAAGGATGCTTATTTGATCTCCTTTTGTAAATCCACGCCTGAATGTAACATTGATCTCTATAGAGAGCAATGTGTGTTACCACTATGAGAAATTAACGCGTGCAACGAATAGGCTTAGTGTTTGGCGATTATCATCGCGCGTCCAAAGCAAGCGTTAACATAAGTTTGGTGATCTGAGGTGGGCAAATTTCTATTTCTTTCTTTTTTTACAAGTAACCGGAATCTGAGGTCAAGTTTAATTCACTGGTTTTCTTCGTTATATTGTTGAATTGTTTTTACTTTCATTTTTAATTTTTTTAAATTTATTTTTTATCAATTAGTAGGCCTATTACATTCCCAACCTACATTTATATACTGTCATGGTCAAAGTTGCGTAAAACTAAGTTTAGGGAACTTGTCTTTGTTCAACCCATAAATAATTAACCTATCTACTGTGACCTATAACTGCATTAACCAGCACAAATACTAGCACTAACATCAATTACGTCAAACAATTTTTAAGAAAAGAGCATTAAGGGTACAGGAGGGAACGTAGGACCGGGTAGATCTATTCTTATTATGTCAACAAAACACAGGCTCCACCATTACACCCCAATGCCTGCATATCAAGGCAGACTTGTCGTCTCAAGCAGTTTCTTGAAAGTGAAATTCTTGCTACACTGCGTTACGACCAGAAATACTTACCTTCAACATCACTTTAACAAAAGGCTGGAAACTGAGCAACCTTATTACAAAGCCATTACGTTTCTCTTATTACCTCACTACAGAACGCTTGTGTAGCGCGGACCTCATTTTGATTGTGGCCGGCCGGGCTCCAAGAGTGGAGTGTGTATATTTACGAGTCGGCAGAGCAAATTGAGCAGGCTGATTGTAATAAATGATCATGGCTAGAGACAGACATGGAATCAAGAACTTCGGTTCAGATAACAGTCACACATACTAACAATTGCCGCAGTCGCGTAAAGACCCATTTTTATTCTGCTACACCCTTCACTGTTTCACTCATTCTACCCAAGAATGTGTAACTCTCACAGCAGAGACCAATCTTCAACATCATCAAACTGAACTGTCAACTTATAATATTTGACAATGTAAATATACCAGGATTTACATTTAAAGTAAGGTATCGATAATTGTTTCAAATCCAGACAAATGGCAAAAAAACATATAGGCCATATTTCTCAAGAAAAAGTGGATACCATAAGGAACACCAACTTCAAACTAGCCATATGATAATGTTATGACAAGGGAGCTCCTAGTTTCTTAATCTCGGTCAAGGGCTTACATAGGGCCTACTTCTGTAAAAAAAACTTTAACAAAGCAAAATGGAGGATTTCCTATCAATATCGTAAGATGTTTCCTGAGCCAGTAAAGAAAAACAACTTAAAATAACAACAGCATTTTTATCGTCGGATAAAGATATAACTTTGGACATAAAGCACGTCTTTTGTACGTATCAATTGATCTTTAGCAGAACCAATTTCCTTTAAGCTGTCAAACAGAAAATATTGCTTTAAAATTGTATTTGCTAAGCAATGAGAGCAGGGGAAACGAGAAATGCCAAGTATGTGATTTATACGTAGCCCATTTCTGCTATACAATGCAGGACTTTTTCTGTGCTAAGAATTTTTTTAAAGGTAGCCTCTGGTGGTGAACGTGATACTAAACCACTAACCAGGATCCAATTTCTGGATCTGCTCAAGCACAAAAAGTATCCTAGCACAATGAAATCTTGCTTACCAGAAACAGCAAAAATACCGTGTCACATACTATACCATCTGCGACTGATATCCTGCTAACTTTTTTCTTAGAAAATTGTACAGCGATATTTCCAGCTCCAATTATAGCAGCTCTACGAAAATGGGCCCAGCTGGTTGTAACAGATGTTAAAAATGTCCTTCAAGGGCTTCATAATTCCTAATGAACTTATTCAAAGAAAAGCATTCAGCCCTGAAATTATCCCCAAGGAAAAATTTTTACCTTCGCATTCATGGATGTTTTCACCAAAAAGATCAAACTCGGCAATGAGACCTACAGTGTCATGCGTACGGAACTATTCAAAATCGCGATCAATAGTCAGTCAGCGTATGAATACGATAGCAAGCCAAGCTCAAACAATTCCCCCGGAAAATGTAAGCATGCTCGAGAAAATGCTTTTTGAAAGTCAAGTCAAGCCAAAAACTAATGTCGTCATCAAAGCTTATTGTTACTCTGGTGGGACTGAAAACCCACGTACAAGACTCCGTCAAGTCTGGGATTCGAACCGGGGTCATACAGTAAAAGTTTAGGTCTATAAGCACATTTTTAAAATAACGATTCTTAGAAAAATGGGGGACTGGACAACAGTTTTTGCAAGAAAACAAAACAATAGCTCAACAAATAAATTTATGAGGTGCAGTGTACTTAACAGAAATTAACATGAATAGAGTCGAGTCTTAGAGAAACACGTTGCCTTGGATTGGGCGATTTGGGCTATAAAAGCGTTTGAAAGCACATGTTACGAAATGAACATGGTTCGACAGATTTACACACAAATTAATATGCCTCGAAATTGTGCGGTTTTCCTTTTAGGGTACTTCGTGAAGTAAAATGGTTCGCCATTTCGTAAAACCAAAATTTTTGAATCCACAAAATGGTGGACCATGTTTGTTCAAGATTCAGAAGTAAAAGGAAAACCACACAATTTCGAGGCATATTCGTTTCAGACGCTTTTTATAGCCCAAAGCGCACAATCCAAGGCAACGGGTCCCTTTAAGAGCTTTACATCCAATCTAACAGATTCCTTATACTTGACAGAAGGACGATTGGTCCAGCTACAGTGAATGCTTTTTGACACAGAACTTTGTTTGCACGGTGAACATTCAAGTGAGTGATGTCAAGTGTAGACCAATGCAAACATTGAGGAGTATATGATAGTAGGAGTAGTCAAACCTATAGTTAGTAAACTTGCGGGTACAACTGTGTATAAAACTCTTATTAGAGAAGCGTTGGTTGTGAGAAGAACCGGTGTGGTCTCGACGTTTCTAACAGTATACTCTGCTCGCCTTCAGGAAACGCGCAGTAGTATACTGTTGAAAACGTCGAGACCACAGCGGTTCTTCTCACAACCAACAATCCTCTAAAACGAGTTTTATACACAATTTTTATTATTGTACCCGCAAGTTTACTACTATAGTTTTTTTATGCTCCACACCACGCAAAGCTTCAACCATCACTTAACGGAGTAGTTTTGTTCAAGCATTTATAAACAAAAAAGAGAAAGTTTAAAATGTGTCCGTTCTCTGATCGGCAACATTTTCAAAATCGCGATTGTTTCGTAATGCTGTTTATTGAAAATACCATACACAATTCGTGCGCCCCACTGATGCGGAAACAGCAATTACAGTGAAGTTCATTCCGCATGTACAAAGGGATCATTCAAATCCCGTATGCAATATTCTACTCATTACGACATCCGCACATACTATTTCGTCCAACATTGTGACTGTACTGAAGGGAATCTGTTCCTCTTCTCCTTCTTGCCACCATAGTTACAACCGAGAGTATTAAAGTTTTACTCCAAATGCTGAACTGTTCAGGCTCTTTGCAACGCATGTCGTAGGGAAGTAAGCCAAAGACACAGACAGCATGCTGCGGCTAGCCAAACAGGTACCTATCAACAACCCATAGCTAATAATCTATCAGACAGCCAGTCAGTCATTAGAGTAGGCATTCAGAATTCCAGATCACAGGCAAGCAATCAACAAACCTACCAGCCAGTAGGTTAGCCAACCAGGAGACCAAAGCATTCTGACTATTCAAAAGAAAGCAAGCCAGCCAGCCAACCAGCCAACCAGCTAGTATGGTATCCAGCCAAGAACATGAGCAATCTGACCAACCAGGCAGCCAGTCAGCAGGGTAGCCAAACAGGAGACCATAAAGCAATATGGGCAACACGTCAGCTCAAAGGCACCATTTTCTTCTAGGTGGGCACTTCTGGCCATTTGAAATTGTAGTTTCTGTTTGTTGGAGGTAAAGCCAAATACACCGTTTGTAAATATAAAAAAAAAGTTTAGCAATCTGGCCTGCAAGCCATCTCACTGGCAAGCAAGCCAACCAACCATGCAGCAGCATTATAGCTAACCAGGAGACCATTATTCAATCTGACCAACAAGCCTGCCAGCAAACTACAGCCTAAGAGGTAATTACGTGTATTAGCATCTGCCAAGCTAGCCAGGAATCCAACCAGCAACGAGACAGACCAGTCAAGCATATCAGTTAGCCACTGTGGGTCAGTCAGTCAAACATCAAGCAAACCATGGTCAAGTAACCAAACAGCTACTCAGCAAGGAATTTCAGTTATAATTAATTTACATCAAGTCACCACCCAAGTATGCCAGTTGGCAAGCTAAACGGTTAATTGAGCTAAATCTATGACTAACTAATTTTCAAGTCTTTGGAAAATAATTAAACAGAAACCATCCTCATTACATTTATATATATATGCATGATTTGCTTTTAATAGTAACATATTTTTCAATATTTACATTAATTCAAAAATTAATTTGTACAAAATTTGTGGACATATAGTTCAGTCACCTGCATTAATGTACAACCTGGTTTAATAATTGTACAAAAAATTACAATGTTTGGGCTATCATAACTAAACCGTACAAATATGTTTTAGTTTAGACAATAATGATAAAAGCAACAATATTACTGAGTATTAAGTTTTTTGGGACTTAATTAATTGAAAGATTATGACGCTTGATCTGGCTAGAGATTACTAAAAAATAAGACCTATCACTTCTTTACCTTCCAATACTTCTGTTCCTAAGAAATAAAACAGACAATAAATGAAATGAGTTGATTGTTGAAAATCGAAGTACACAATTGGTTTTTTTTTACAACACAGGTTTTTGTTGTTCTCATCAGAAACATGATTACTGAATATAAGGACATTTTCAACGGTTGCTTGTATGGTGTGTTTATTGAAAACTAGAGGATAGAAATGAACTTACTCTTCTAAAAAGCCAGTGCAGGAATGCTTTCAAAACTTTATTCCTGTTTTGTAATTTAAGAATCCACATGAGGCAGTTACAAATTTTTTTTTCATCTTTCCATCAAAGGAGCAAGTCTAGCAATAAAAAAAAGAAGCTTTTTCATAGGAAACATTATTTCAGCATAGCACATTATTTTTTTAAGTAAGAAAGCAATCAATAATGAAAACACTAACTAAAGATGTAATAATCAAGTTTCATTGTCAAGTAATGAGAAATCCACATTCACAACTACAGATGAGATGGACAAGCACCAGTCTATAGACTGAGCAAGTCTTGTGCATACTTGAGTGTAAAAGTTTGCGATTTCTCTACGTGTTAAAGAAAATGTGTGTGTGAACCCACAATCTCTCCAAAAGTCTTTGAATAACATGTGAGACTTACACACTCTATTTAGGCTGCACTTTCCTAAACCTGAAGCACAGAATAGGAACTTACTTGCGTTACCAGACAAAATGCGTGCACTGACCAGGGCTCGATTTCACAAAGAGTTAAGATTGATCTTAACTCCAAATCACTCTTAATTACTAAGCAAAGTGTGATACCACAATACAAATCACTATGGTGATACTGACAACTCATCTTAAGATGAATCTTAGTGCTTTGTGAAATCGACCCCTGTACACACAGTCTTTTACACACACAGAGGTGGGGACTTGCTATTGTTGTTCTTTTATTCCCTTTTCTGAAGAAGTCCCCTGCGTGGACCAAGCTGGACAAAGAAACAATTTGTGGGGACCTTTGTTCCATTGTGTAAAAGTCCCCACAGCTATGTGTATGCCTACCCACAACTTAGTTTTCTTCCATTTTCTGCAGCAGAACACGGGTCCAGAACCTGTAGTAGAACATTGGTCCAGAATTGTGTTCTAAATAGCAAGCTTCATCTCAGAAGACTATTCTCCCACTAACAATGAAACGATTTGCTTAGCAGAAACTGGTTACCAACTATAGGATGCCCACTGCTCATAACTGGTTCCCTGGTAATTGATACCTAGCAAATTAATTTGGTAAACAGTAACTTTCCCTCCGCAGCTACAAGAAATTGAATCTAAAACATTGAGACATTTAACATCTCAGTCCAAAGGACTTCACGTAATTAATCCATCCGATTATCTTTGGGTCTCTGTGAGTTGAAGGAAATTCAAAGTGAAGCTTGAATTATTACTCTAATGTCCTGGGGAATGCATCTCTCTCTCCTTTAAAAAAAAAAACAATGAGCAGAAATATGGAAACAAAATTTACTTTCAGCGAGTAAATTTAACAACAAAAACACAACACAAATTCTGTATAAACAAAAAAGTTTACGTTTAAAGGTGCTACAAATTCTTTTTGAAAAAGCAAATAGTTCATGTACCATATATAAGATAATATTTGATCAATTTGATGAACAGAAATATATTTCACAACTCTCTACTTGAATGATCGCTATCTGAAACAATCTTCATGACTGTTTCGTGGATATTCATATTGGACACATTTAAGTTTGTGATTTGGTTTCCTTCACACACAAACTTATATACAAGGTTCCCAAAAGGTTTATGGAAGTTTGAATTTGCAGAGGTTTTTTGCTTTTGTAACCCTTGCTAGTTGCAGAGTCAAACACAGTGCATCCACAACGTACCAGAAACTTAACACTGCCACATCCTTACAATAATACAACAGACAACCTTACGCATCCATCAGCCTCTTATCAAACACAAAGTTAATTTAATGAGCTTCAGTTTTCTCTGAATCAGGGAATTCGAAGCTTCAATTTTAATCAATATATTGATCTGATCCTCACACATGTGAATCAATATCTATCCCAATTAAAATACCCCCGCCCCCCCCCATATGTAAGGTAAGGTTGACAGCACAGTAAGGTCGACAGTGTAACACATTGACCCAAATAACCATACAGAATATTGACTGCTCATTGTCAATAGACCAAAACTGTACAATTCTCCTTCCCATTTTTCATCCCCTTTTCAGAAGTTTGCCTTTGACCCAAAAATCTATTTAACCGGTCTGTTGCAACGTCATGCACTGATAACTTGATTTTAGGTCACAGGGTTGGAAGGGGGGGGGGTGAGGATGAGGATTTGGTATTTTTAGAATCAAGCTCCTCCACTTCATTTCCTCTAATTTCAAGGTAACATGGTTGCCATGGTTACGATTACGTATATTCCTTTGATTTCAATTCTTTAATTGTGTTTGGAATGTTTCTAAAAACTCAAGGAACTCTATTACATATTTTATTTATTTATTTATTTTCTTAACAGAAAGAAACCCACCCGGATTTAATTAAAAGGCGACACTTCCTCCTGAGTTTATAAACTAATGAAATGCCAAACATATTGTCAATCAATCTTCATGAGTTTTCTAATAAAGCGAGTTAAAAAACCCACCTGGTGTAGCAGGGGCTCACTTGGCACCAGCCAAACTTTCATTCCAGAAGGACATAACTGGACTGGTAAACCGTAGCACAGAACAATAGCAGCATTTTAATGTCGTGCCCTGGGACACTTTCAGATGTTGGCATGTGGGACATTTGACAATGCATGGTATTATTAAACACTTTTGAACACCAGCTGCTATGAACACAATCAGAGTGAAGAAGTGGCTGGTAACAATCACAAACCTGGTAAGCAAGTACTACCTGCTAAGCATTTATGCAGAAATTAATGATATATGGCTTAAAATAAGGCAAGCTCATCATTTCCCCAAGGCATTCAATGGGTCATCAAAGATACTAGGTGCAGAATCATCAAAGATGGATCCACCAGAGGCTGGCTTCTTTTCTGTGGGCTTCTTCTTTGCCTTCGTTTTCTTGGGTTTAGAGCTCGTTGGTGATGCAAAAATATCGTCTAAAAAAAAGAACCACAAATGCAACAATTAAATTACAATGACTTTCTGGAAATTCAAACAATTTATCTTTTATTTGAATCATCAGGAAGTGTGTGCGCTTCATTATCCCCAGACAATACCTCCCCCCATCAAATAAAATGTCAAATAAATACATAAATTATACAAACAAATGTTAATAAATATTACAAACAATAACAGATAATATACAAATATTGAACGATTGATTAGTAAAAAAGAGCTGTTGCATCACAATGTAACATCTATAACAATAGTACCCTGTCTTTACAAAAAAAAAGACAAATCTTTGACATAATTACATTTTTAAAACCGTTTGAAGGGACACTTCTTCCTCCAAACGATTTTCTATTTCTTGTTATTTCATTCCAATAATTACAAAACAGAAGCTAATCTGGTAGACAAATAATAGTTGTCTTCAGGCACAGTCCCTAGAGGGGCTTTCTCCAGCTAGACATGATAGCTTTACCACACATAGAAACACAGTTAATAACTCTTAATTACAATCTCAGACATAAGTCTGGAAGGTGTTGTTCACTTTCTTTGGAAGAAATGATTAACTTCTATCCTCTATCGTGTCTACTTTGCAATCAATTATTTCGTAATACACCATACGTGTGAAAATGTCATAGATGTAAACTAACCCAAACCCAAACCTAAGAATGTATGTTTTTTTATTTGGACTTTATGCATGTTCATAATGGGCTTATTTCTAAGGCTGAAATAAAAATTAATAAAGAATGACTTTTTGGTTCTTCAAATTTTTTGTTCTTGACTTTTCTTGGCATTGTAATAAACTTATAACCAGTCAGCTTCCATTTTGTCCTTACAACCGCTGGTGCCCACATTGTTTGACCACTCAAGCCTGAAGCACACATTCTCACACAACAACAAACTTGTGTTCAACGGTCAGCTTTACAAACTCTATTATTACCTTGAAGATTTCATTTAAGAGCATAATAAGTAGTAAAAAAGGCCTTACCTATTGAATTTCCTTTCATGTAATAACAAAAATCATTGACAAAAGCCAATAAATGTTCAAGTTCTTGGTCTTTGTTTCCTCAGTGAGTTCTGTGAACCCAAACAATTTTGTGTACACACCCATGTGGCGCTTCATAGGTGTTTGACATTTTGGATCTTTCCACTCCAATTTGAAAGGATTGCATAACATCAACCTAAGCTTGGGTATGGAGGGTAAACATGGACAAAACTACAGCTTGTTAACAAATGACAATTGTGCTCAGACTTGAGTACTTCTTGTGTGTTATCTTGGTTGACTAAAGTTGCCACTGGTGCTGAACGGGTCAAGTAATGCCAACTTTACCTTCAGCCTGATCAGCAAAAAGAGACGATTCTTTCTTTTTCTTCTTGTCTTTGGTCTTACTGCTTGGGATGTCATCAAATATGTTACCGCTGCTGTCTCCAAACAAGTCAGAGTCCGTCTTCTTGGAGGTAGATTTCTTCTCAGCTGGTTTCTTGGTAGCAAAAAGGTCATCATCATCCTCAAGCTGAAGATGAAACAAACAGACGAAAATTCAAAACATGTACAATTCTCCCGTCCTAATAGTTTGCTTTAGCTCACTTTATTGTAAGTTCCCCATCTACCCCCCACTATTGGTAACTCAAGAGGGTTGCCAACCATTTTTAACAATTCACTTGCGCTGGTAGTTTAAGGCCACAAAACTTTGGTGACACAGACTTGGGCCAATTCCTTGGAGCTGCTTAATGATTAGCAAATTTCCGTGCTAACTACAGCAGAAAATTTTGCTTGTTTGTCAGCGTATTTTAAAGGTTAGCAAGAAAATGAGATGGCCAGCTCGTATGTTCACAATGGATTTGGTTGTTTCGTCAGTCACTTGCTTACAGTAAGTGCATGAAGGTTGACATGCCTTTTCCTGTGCTGACACTTTTTATTGTAGCTCTATTTAACGGAAATCGCACAGTAAGCACAAAATCTGCCAAAATGCAGCACTACGAAATAGAACCCTGCACAGTGGACTGTGTAGATGCATTCACCATATGATATCATGTTGGAGGCTGGCATAGCTTCATTATCCTTCAAAATCATAGTGAATGAATGGTACTGAATGGTCAAACAGCAGGAGGGTAAAAGCACAAATCTTTTGTTTCTTAAATATTTGATGATTTGAAATGAAACACTATTCTACACAACTATACTTACTAATAACCAAACAAGTATAAGGATACAAATTCAAATGAGAGGAGGTCAAATACAGGGTATCTAACATAAGAAAAATTGCACTTCCAAACAGTCCATAAAAACAATAAGTCAAACTATACGAACATTGTAGTAGATGTAATAATTGCACCAGTACCAGCTGCCAATGACAGGATTCAAACTGGCCACTTGGTGATTGGCCCACTCAGTAGTTTAATGGTTAAGACATCTGCTCTAGAATGTGGCGGTCATGGGTTCAAATCCCACCAGCACATTCTCTGCAGGACTCAGAAAATATTACATTGCTTATCACACGTCAGGCTTAGGGTGAAACCAAAGATAAACCAAATGATAACCCCAACTAGTGGGCTTTCAAACAATTGTACTTTCCAAGAATGTTTGGTCAACTCATAGATTGACTGACTCACCTCTAATTTCTTGGTTTCTTTCTTTTTCTTGGTCTTAGTGGATGGCACTGAAGCAAACAGATCGTCGTCATCTTCCATTAACAATGCTGAAGACTTGGTATCTGGGAAAGTCAAGTTTGTACAAGAGTTCTTCGTCAAAAGTTTTAAAGAAGCACAACCAGCAGATTCAGCATGAAAAAACAAATCCTGACAAATTCAGCTTGGCCATTATTCAGACAAATACACTAGATTCCTGCGTTCAGTAAAGGAATTGGGACAAATTTCTGACAAGGTTTGTGGAACTATCATAAACATTCTCAAGAGAAATGTTTACCTGTTCAGAAAGGAAAGATCAGTGGATTAAACAAAATGCAAACTAAAGTACCAGATTAATTTGATTAGAAATGGTAATAAGGAATGAACTGTGGAGCTACATGACTAGTAACCTCACTGACCAAGGCATTTCCACAGGGTTTCCGGCTGAGAGAAAACAATCTTTGTAAACTATCTGCAACAATAAAGAAGAGTGAAACCTGGCACAAATAATGCACACCACACCATATTTAAAAGTACCCTACTTTTGCTCTTCACAATTCATCCTTGCCCAGATGCAGGAATGCTATATGATAACCACCCCACCCCTTTCAAGGCAATAAGCACATACCAATCGATTGAACAAAATCTTGAGAATTCACAGATTTGATCTTTATATCAACCTACCTTTCTTTTTTGGTGACTCCGTTGTAAATAAGTCATCCTCTGTCTTCGTTTTCCCAACTTTCTTCCCTGGCTTCTTGCTCTTAGGGGACCCCCCAAATAAATCATCAGCAAATGGATCCACTGCATCTTTCTTCTTGCTTGGCTGAAGCTTTGGACTTGAGGAAAACAAATCTTCGTCAATGTTCATTGGGGGTTTGGCTTTCACTTGTGGGACGGATGCAAATAAGTCGTCATCGTCTTCAGCTTCCGGAGGAAGAGCTGAGATGGTTGATTTTGGACTGGCAGTGAAGAGATCGTCGTTACCAAACATGTCGCCTGACTTTTTGGAAGGCTTGCTAAGGGATGATGAGGTGGGAGTAACATCACTTGTGAAATCCAGAGGGGCCTCAAAGTCAATGGAGTCTGGAAGGACTTCCTCTGTCATTGGATAAAGGAGAAATGTAATAAGTAATCTTGAAAGACTAAAAAGAAAATGGTTGTTAAACAGTGAAGCCCTATTTCAACTTGTGCTTAAATTTAAATTATGATTACAGTTCATCTCAAGTACAAACAATGAACTAATTTTTTTAAATAAAAATTGATAGCTTTAGAGAAATTTGATAAAACAGAACTACAATTTTAAAATCTTATTCCTGAACATAAAATCTCACTAATTTTGGTATTCACTAAATTAAATCACTTCATTTCAATTCAGTTAAATTTTCACATTAATGTTTAATGAATTACACAGTGATGTATATTCACATCCGACACATTTAAAATGGAAAAACAAACCAGTGAACTAATTTTCAGTTCAACGAGGTCATGAAATAATTACCAATAATTGAAAACCCTCCTCCAAAAATACAACTTTGAGCAAATGCAAATCTGGATCATTAAAATAAAGCTTCATGTATGTTATCAAATCAAACACTACTAATTATCATATGCTATTAATATAAAATGGTCTCCACAGCCAAGTAGCAAGGACACAGAAAAAGAAATCAGAAAAAATGGAGACAAAAACATGGGCAGAGGATAAAGGATTGAATGCCTGCCCCCCCCCTTAAAATATTAAATACAGCACACCCTTTTTTATATACTTTCCTCATTGATTGATTAGTTTTCTCTTGTTGTCCTTCTGGTTTTGCTTATTTGGTTTTATTTAATTATTTGATGCTGTTTTTATCTTTTTGTAGTTATTCTGTTTCATGGTTTGTTTCTTGTAGTTGGCCATATGTCCTTGCTGTTTTAAGACCCATAATTGCTTTTGTTGCTTAAATTTTGTACAGAGTTTCATATCCTTGTTTATGTATACATACATGTATATCTATAAATCCTGGCCAAGCCTCTCATGTGATATGTGATATTCACTTTGTCTTACTGCAGTTTCAATGTTTTTACATTGTCTATTTATACAATATTAGGGAATTGCTTTGTTTGCACACCATAGTGATTTGGTTCCTTTTGTGCATTTGCCAGGCTTCCGTTTGTCCTACAATGTCATTTTTATTTGTCTTGGTGTGTTTTTTTAAGGCTAAATTAATAAATATATAAAACAAATAAATAAATAAATTACCATATTGATAGGACTCTGAGTGACTGCTGTCATGGAGTACATGAAGTACATTGACAAAACTACAGACTAAGCCATATTACTATACCTCATACATATTCATGATCAAGAGCCCAATTCTCATTGGTCCATTTACTATCAGGAACCAGATGCTATTTTTGCTGGAGTATTCACACGCAGGGTAAGCATGCATGCAAAGTAGACAACTTTATGTGTAGTAGACTTTTGCAACAATCTTGGAACTGTTGAGCAGGTTTAGTAATAGCTACATACACATGAACATATGGTGTTACCGGTAAATGTCAACTGGTGTCTTCTTGAGCTCAATGATACTAAACTAGAGATGTATGAGGTAAAGTAAAACAAATATAACATGCTTTATTTTGGGTGTGCAGTCAATATTAGCCCCATTTCATACTAAAAGTTGACAAAATAATTCCCTTGGCTTTGCCCCAGGAACTAGTGTGTCACCCTCTAGCACCTCAGGAAGCTAATATCAACTGCACACCCTCAACCATGTTATATTTGTACATTCGCTCATATGTGTCATGTACCAGTATTATACCAGTGTTTAGTTCAAGATCGCTCGGAAAAAGGAAGATATGGCACATACTGTACACAAAATAAGTCAGTTTACCTCATTGTTTATTACTTAATAAAATACGCTTATGCTTCCAAAGAATTATGTGCTCAAAAGGGCTCTGTCATGACCATAAGCGCAAAATTCAGTGGTAAGTAGAGGCATGGAATTGGACTCATCTTGTTAGGCCTGTGGATGTCATAATTGGAGACTCTAAAAGACACTAGGTGGCAGCAAACATGCAAACATGCCACCTAAAATCTCGTGTCACCGCACCCTCACTCTTCCATTACACCCACCTTTCCGTTTACTGGCTGACGTCGCATTCCTCGACATTCCTGTTACATCACTTATACCCTTGGGACTGGAAGAGATATTAGGCAGACCTCCTAGAGGTGACTGATCCTCAAATAGTGGATCAGCAGAGATACTCAGAGGACTAGACCCCCCTCCCAGAGCTGGGCTTCTCCTCCCACCTGCAGCTCCTTCTGTGCGGTGCCGGCGGGAGGGGGCACGTCGCTTTCCTGACACCCTGGCACGACCCTGGAGTGGAGACATTAGAAATCAGATCAGTCAATGAGTTCTCAAGACACATTTTTTTGGATATCCATTTTCTGTTTTGCTTTAATATCACATACGAGCGCTGTAACTGTGGTGAAAATGCTTGTATTTGTTTCTTTCATTTGGTTCACACTGAAAGATTTGACTGCGTAGTTTTTGCTATAGGGTGCTCGATTGTATTTTGTACAAACTGTTTAAATTAGGGAATTAAAATATAAAAAAGTATTTGAAGTCAGCACTTAAACCTTTTTTGTTTTTGCAACATTGTACATGATTCCAAATTATAATTTCATATTATGGCTGAAACTCTCCTTACAATTTGAATATCCTGTCCATCCATTATCCCCCAAATTATTGGATTTAGGACTGCAGGTCTAATTGCTTATCTCTGGGCCAGGCATACCAATCTTATCCAAGTCCAAACATTTGTGTCATCATAGAGTGGAGGATAGTGGAGGATTCAGAAAGGTCTCTAGCCAAATATACATTCATGATCAATCTCTCATGGACCCTGTAGACAGACCTAGAGTGCAACCTTACCTTGTTGAGACTACTGAGTGTTTTGATCTTAGGAGCGTCATCAAACGAGACTCCTCCTGGCTCCGTGTCCTTGGAGGGTGGGGCTACACCTGGCCTCATTGCTGTGGGATCTATCTTCATGTTAGACTGCAATCAGATCAAGAACCGATAACATAAGAAGAAATGCTTCCTAGGGAATTAAGGTCAGGCTGAATCATATGCAAGGAAGCCCAGGATGCTGAGGGGATGTTAAGAGAGCATACAGTTGTTTTATGACTGGCATGGTTAGGTTAAAGAAAAACACAAAACATGAACAATGCAAAAGAAATGGATTATTCAAAGGAATATTAAAGACATCTGAATTTAAAAGACCAACTCCAATTTTAAAACTGTTCTGCAGACCTAGTGTAAATGTATTTTGCCTTTAATACCACTTTTATACATGCCAAAAACCAGGCACTTCCTGCCAAAACTCAAAACTAGGATTCTTTTCTAATCAAATAGATTGAGAGTGAGAGTGTTCAAGTAACACCCAATTAGAGCCTATAAAAGTAAGTGTTTTTGAGCATACAGAATGTTTAAGACATCACGTCATGTTGATATCAAGGCTGATGTTTGAGTCGTCTTCACTTTTAATGCCATTTTACGACTTCTGAGAAGTGCCTGAAACTAGCATTGGGTGTCACATATAATGTACTATTTACTTGCAAGTAGTTTATTGTTTGTATCTACATTGCCTTCAAATTAGTGAAGATAAACCCTGTTTACTTTCATAAACATGTCTGCCAAATTGAGTGCAAAATTGTTTCAAATTTTACAGAGCCTTTCATCAAAATACTGAAAAAGTGACCCCACACACAAAACACAACCAACAGTTGAAATTTTCGAACTGCATTTCTCCTAAAAAAAATTTTTTGTTGAAACATTAGCTGTTTAGTAAAAGTCCAAATGAATGTAAGCAAACTGCAGTGCCCATGCAACAGACCCACACCCAAGTTTGTACCCATGCAACAGACCAAAGCATGTAAGTTCAAAGTATTATGTAATCTCATACGCAGTTCAGTTTGTCCACATGTTTCAGATCAGGAAATTTCTCTGACATTTGATTTTTTACCTTCCTCTATAATATTTGACTGAATACTTTTGATAACCTAACGTTTATATTTCAAAGAAAAGTGTTAAACCATTATTCAATAGTGTTGACTCAAACTGTTTTTGACACCTGTGCATTATTAGCCCCCACACCCAACAGAAATGACATTGATAATCTAAGGCTACTTCTGAATCAAATGACTTCAACATCAGCTATGGCCATGGCTATTGGCTACACCATCAACCTTGATGACTAGACCATCAACCATGATGAATAAGCCTTTTCAGCAACCCAGCCATAGCCACTGTCAGAAAAGTTAATTCTGACATGGCTTAAACCTCAATTTTCAAAAACAAAGGCACCTGACTGTTTTCCCCCTTTCTGCCTCAGTCAGTGTGTCAGTGTGGTCACATTGGGTGGAGTGGTAGACACACAACATGGCTACCATAGCAAGGACTAGGGTGAGAACCATGGGTGATATACTTATTTAGCTCCTATAGATCAACAGGTACTGAGTAGGACTAATTCTCCCCTTTAATGGCTAAGAATAAGACAGGCAAACTGACAAGCCCATGCAATAATAACAAAGTCATGCACATGCTTCTAAGCATACAGACAGGAGGGCCTGGTCCTTGCTCTACATGCATGTTGTAATGTACAGCATTGGTTACTAGGGGGGTTAGGGGCCTTTTCCAAACCTAGGTTTGGACTTTGGCAATGGCTTGGGCTGCTTAATGAGTTTTAAAGTCGTGTGAATTTTGCACCATCAAGCAATGGAGCCCGGAGCTAGAGCCGGAGCCAGAGCCTTGGAAAAGCTGAGGTTTTGAAAAAGTCCTAGGTTTTCAAATTTTGCTGAAGCACACTCAGTACAATGTACAGACTGCTGTTTAAATGCATACTCTTAGTACAGTAGATTTATTTTACCAATGCTGTACCTTTGACACTGCCTCCATTAATAAGGTTTCCTTTTGAAATGCTGACTAGCATTATACATGTATGAACAGCAGATAAATCAACCAAATTGTAATATTTAGCTGTTTTTTCTTCAAGAGACAAGATTCCAAGATTGCCATGCCAACAACATGAACGTGCACCACACCTGAAGTTTTTGGACTGTGCTATTAGCGTTGCCAATGCGTATGCATGGTGCAGGTGCGGGTGAGCTAACCGCCGATCCCAACAATTTGGCTGCTTGGAGCCTCTTGGCACTGGTAGGTTTAGGGAGAGTCTTGGGTGCACAGGGGGCCTTGGAGAGGCAGTCCTGGGTCAGAGAGGGTGACAGGCTTTTGGAATTCCTACGCATTTTATAAGAAATTCTCTTTGTGGGGGATTTTCTCATTGAGGTTCTCTTTCTGAGGTGGACTACACCGGGAGGCGAGTCGCGCTTTTCAATCTGCTTCCTCTTAACCTTGGTATTAGCCAGCTTCTTGGCCGGAGTTGGTAAAGGGTTGCTTTGATCAGCCTTTGAGGCTATTTTGTCATGTCTGGTCACCTTAGTCCCATTTGGTTTTCCCGAATTGGAAAGTCTACAGGCTTGAGTTGATGGGAAAAATTTGAGGTTCTGAAACTCACGAGATCCTCTAGATGGAACTCTTTTGACAACTTTACTTCGTCTCGACACTTTGGGAATTTCACTTTCACAACCAGCACCCGAGTCTCTTTTTAAACCATTACCAGAGAATGATGTCTTCGGGGAAAAGTTGATTCGTTCCACCTTTCTGGGCTTCCAGGGCAGACTTATTTCAGGAAAGGGTACACTCTGGCGATTCTTCCCCTCTTCACTTTGACTCTCAGCTTTGTCTATCTCTGTCTTCTTTCTTTCTAATTTTGCCAATAATTCCGACGGGCCTGTTGTCTGAAGACCATAATTTTCTGGTTTCCATCCTTTAATGGAATTGTTTCCCGAGATAAGACCAAAGTTGATTTTTCTGTCTGGAGTACCAGGGGATTTGACTTGTGGAGGTGACAGACTAAGAGGATGACTCTTCTTTCTGGTATGTTTCGGGGGTACAATTGGTGGTAGTTTTGTCTTTGGACGGGAGTGGCTCCAGAGAGTAGCATCAGCTTCCAGTCTTTTTTGTCCAAGTTTCTGCATCAATTCAGATGTTTCATTTGGGGTGTCCTGATTGCAGCGAGAATTTATAACACATGCAGAGGAGTTTATATGCGGGAAATGCTCCTTCCGTTGGTGATTCTTGCTCAAATCCAGTTGATCATTTTCAAGTTTCTGGCTTCTTGACAAACTTTCAGGCTCAGCTGCAATCCTTTTCTTATTTAGTTTTTGCATTAATTCTGATGATTCAACGACAGACTCCCTTGTATGATCCCTATTTCTTCTCTCCTCGGCAGGGTTGATTTGTGGCAAATGGACTTCACTCTGATTGTAAGCATCCAGTTGGTGCTGATTCAGTTTCAAATCAGGCTTCAGTCTAGACTCAGCTTCCAGCCTTTTTCTTTCCAGCTTTTGCATCAACTCAGATGATTCATCTGACGAATCCTGACAGTGACTTGGATTTTTTCTCCTTTCACGAGGACTGAAGGTTTGTCTGTCTCGCTCAAAATGTCTAACGTGCGATTCTTGTACAGGTATGGATTCTGCTTGTGCCCGTTTCCTTCCCAACTTTTGCATCAGTTCAGACTGTTCACTTGAAACTGTCTGACAATGATTTGGATTCCTCCTTTGCTCGCAAGTATTCTGTTCTCGGTCGAAAGCTTGCTGGTTTGTTGACAGCGTCTTCTCCATTGCTTCTCTCTTGCGTGCTAACTTGGACAAAAGCTCTGACTCCCCTGTACATTTCGGCTGATTAAAAATGTTGGAACTTTGACGACCTTTATTTCCTCTGTTACTAAAGCTAAATGATGACGTCAACAATGCTTGACTACCTGACTCAATTTCTGCTTTCTTCTTGACCAGTTTAGCCATTAACTCAGCTTGACCTGTGGAATTAAAGTTGACTGGACTTTGACAGGGACTTGGGGTTGAATCTGACGAGTCTAATACAGATGTACCAGAGGGTAAACCTCTCTGTGATGATGGAATCCAGTGTTCATTTTTCTTCCTTTGTGAAGAGGTATAATTATCAGGCCTGGGTAGAGGCATCGGAGGTGATCTTGGACCCTTCCTTCCAGCCTGTGTTTGATTGTTGACAACAGGTAATGCATCAACTACAAGATTCCTTTTATTCTTTTGGGGAAAGGCTGGACAACTTCTGGGTGGGAGAGGTGGGGGCGGGGGTGCAGGAGGTGGTGGAAAGGATTCTGAAAGTGGATCTCGCGGAGGCAAAGGAGGTGCCACAGGAGTGGGTAGAGGGGGTGGGGAAGGTTCTAGAGGTGGAGGTGGGGGTGGTTCTCG
This sequence comes from Pisaster brevispinus, assembly GCA_023634235.1. NCBI lineage: Eukaryota > Metazoa > Echinodermata > Asteroidea > Forcipulatida > Asteriidae > Pisaster > Pisaster brevispinus. The sequence goes on from JAMKCF010000022.1 coordinate 3,943,992, forward strand.
TGGTAGTGATGAATTCATCCATGGAAAGGGCTCAAAATCTAAATCATCTTCCTCTCCAAATATGTCATCTTGTGTACTATTTAAGACTCTCTCCTCAGGGCGGACTTGGATAGGTAGAGGTTTCTCAAACTGTTTATCCCTGACGCTAGAAGTCTTTAGAGGATCACATGTGGTGTCAGGATATTGAAAGAAGCCTGCACTTGTAGTCTGCCCCAGTGGGAACAGTTCAGACTCATTTCTGAATGCCTCTTTTCTAGCTGCCACTTTAGACTCAATTTTTTCTTCTGGTAAAGGGCATTTCTGTCGATCAGCTTTTTTTGCATCAAGTTTTAAACAATTCTCTTTCTTGAGTGACGCCTTTGAAATTGACAGTTCAAGGGCAGCCTTCCGTTTCTGCATCTTCTGCAAAAGTTCAGAATCACCCGAGAGTGGTCTGGAAAATTTTGAGCCCTTTCTTAACTTTGTCCTGAGAGTGACGCCGTGTATCTGATTCTGACTCTTGTGGGTGTTAAAACTGTAAGTGGATTCAATAGGACATTTTTGCAGTTTTTCTGAGGAAAAACTTTGTTGATCGCAAGGCTGTTTGCTGCTCTCTTGACCAACTCCTGGAGTGCGTACTCTGTCTCTTGGAGGAAATACCTGAACTGTTGGGGGGGAAGGATCTGGTGGACTGCCAAGACTGGCATCCAAGTCAAGATGCATTTTCCGACGCCCTCTAGTTGGACTTTGAGGTATGTCTGGCAAGGGTTTGCACCTAAGGTGTGCCTTATCACTTCCAAGATTTGTACTTATGTCTTCAATTGTCCTGAAGTTGTTCCTTGGGATTGATGGAAGAGGTTTAACTTTGGCAACAAGAGGAGGTACAGATGGGGGCTCTTTGTGTTGATGCCCAAACCCATTCACCTGAGAAGAGGGAGGAATTGGTGGGAGGGGCTTCATAGGTTGGCTTGTGAATGTTTGACTCTCTTGTGGGACTGTGATTGACTGAGGAATAGGGGGTAAGGGCTTTGAAGACAATAGAGGCGATTTTGGTTGCTTCATATTAAATGAATCATTTGTGGTGAAAAGAAGTCTGAGCGAGGCTCTGGGATGCCCATCTTTGTTGGAGTCTTCACTTCCTGGTATAAAATGAACGTGTCTTGATTTGTTCTTGAGGGTGGAATCAACGCATGGATTGAAGCTTTCCACAGTACCATCGGCAGCTATGATTTCTTTGCTTGGTCCCAGACTGATTGGGAAAGGACACGAGTCCAATAAATTATCAGAGTCATACAGTGGCTCTTCATCAACAGGAAGAGGCAGCATTTTCCTGTGAGATGGTGATGGGCATTCCTGGACTCCATTTGAGACAAGTCTTTGGTGAACATCTGACTGAGGTGTGCTTGATAAAAGCAATGGTATCTGTTCAATTGGTTCATAAGTAGAAGGTAGAGTAGGAAGTGGTTTTGCAGGAGCACCTTGAGGACTGTTTCTTCTAGGAATCTCAGGAGGATGCTCACGCTCCATTGGCTTGACAGCCTTATGAACAGGCAAAGGTGGTTTAGGAGACATATCAGGTGACCACATCTGTCTTCGTCCTGGCAGTCTAGGTGAGGAGGGAATTTTTGGTACAGCAGGATGATGTGGCGGATGCTGAGAAAACCCAACTGGGGATGTCCGGGGAGAAGGAGTCGGGCATGGATTGAGCCTTGACTTATCCGGTGATCCGATTTTGGCAGATAACACAAATGTGGGGCTAAGTGGGGGCTTGCTCGGTTTATGAGGAGGGTCACCATTTGAATCGTTCACAATGTTGCCTTTCTGGAGAGGATGATGAAGAGCACGTCTTCTTGGGGACCTCTTAAGAGATGGTAGATCTGGTAGTACTGAGGTGCGGATATCATAATCATCTGGACATTGACGAGGGCAGCCATCATGAGTTGCCTCAGAGTCTGAGGAGAATTCATAAGAGTCCGTTTTAGGTGGTGGGGGAGGAGTTCGAGGTGGGGGTACAGTTGGCCGTTGGGGTGGAGGCCGTGTCCTCATACCATTTTGATGACGTAGTGTTTGAGGAGGAAGCGGTAGCGACTTTGGAGGTTTATCGCCTTCTTTATGGAACAGCCTCGGAGTTATTGCCAGTGCCTTAGATCCCATGGTCAGCAGCGCATCACTAGGACTAAATTTCAGGCATGCATGTTGCTTTCTCTTGATGCTACAAGGATCAGAAGGATGTCTACTGCGGGATCTGTTTGGACTTGTCGGACTGTTGTTGTTTCTATTAATGGGAGGGCTGTTGTGTCTCAGTCCTTGGTCAAACACGGGGGAGGATTTCAGTCTCTGAAGTACAAGTCTTGGCAGCTTGGAAGCCTTTTCTGCATGGCTCAGTCCATTTTGAGGTTTCATCTCTTTTACATGAGGATTTTTTGTTTTCTTGCCTTTTGGGAAGTCAATCCTTCTGAGGCATTTTCTCATGGCCTTTGGAAAGATCAAGTCCGACTTTCCATGGCTATTCTGCATGATGGGTGGTGATATAGGTCTCTGTGTTGGTGTGAAGTCTAGTGGGGACAATGTCCTAGTCAAGGGAGGAAGTGGCCTTTGAGGGGGAGATAAGGCCCTTCGAGGCAGTGCAGGAGGTGAGAAGGATCTGGCTACAGGAGTACAAGGTCTAGCTAGAGGTGATAAATGGCGAGGAGGAGGTAAAGGGGGTGACATAGATCTAGCAGGAGGTGACAAGGGTCTGGGCGGTGGGGTCTGGGTGGATGTGGAGAGTAATTTGGTCTTTTGGGCAGAGGACAGGGCGGGGGAATTCTTCAGCAGCATCAAGACTTCCACTTTGTTACTGTTGGAGGACTGCAGGAACTGAATGTAGAAGAAACACGGGACACAAAATGTACTCGAACGCCTTACTCACAGGAACTAACATCTACAGCATTCAAGCCTTATGTGAATCAAAACATTTATCTTCATCATAATATTACTGCTTTACTACGGCATGCATCTGTTTTAGCATCACATTGTTACTACAGCTCTGCTATACGTTTGAAAGGAAAGCCGGAAAGGTGATCAGTCGACATTGTAGACAAAAAAGGCATGCAAAACAGAGCAGAATAAAATAGCACTTAAGTAAGCAACCAAGAAACCGTGAAGAGAAAACTGATAAAGATATGGTTTTGTGAGGAGGTGGACGATTTCCCATGAATCCAGGTTATGATCAAATATAAATTACTTGTGATAATCTACAATACACTCATTCAAGTAAATTTGTTTAGATACAGAAAAACAGTTGTGACTTATCCTTTGTCATGAATGTAGTCGACTTAAAGGTATGGTACATTATTGGAAATGGTCGCAAAACACTTGATAGATTCTTAAATGGGAAACTGAAAGAATACTGACCAATATTTACCAATGGTGTAGAATACCTTTAAAATGAATACAATAAACATGATCACAATTTAGGATTGTCTTAAGACTGTGATATGAAGAGCTTGTTAACTAGGCACTTGTTACATCACAAAGTGATTAAATGTTAATGATTTGATATAACTAATGGCAACTTAACAACGCTTATTGATTTCATAGAGCTGCTTAAGCATAAAAAGTAGGTTAACACAAAACAATTATGCTGGCCAGAGTAAGGTTACCAACCAAAACACCATGAGTTATTTTATCCATTCCGACTGGTTTCCTACTTACTTTTGCTTAGCATAAAATTGTTAAGCAGCGTCCGCTTAAGCAGCACTCTAAGAGCTACTGAGCACAAAAATTGCTTAGCACAGAAAAATCTTGCTAAGCAGAAATGGGTTACTAACCACAATGCCACATAATGTATACAGTTTATGACTAGTTCCCTGCTACTTTAAACTTAGCAGGACAGGGCACAACTTCAAAGATTAATTGAGTAGAAAATTACTGCTTGGCAAATGTATTTACTTAGGACTGAACAGTTAAGGCACCAGTCCAGCCAACAATGTGATCTTGCATGCTATCTTGCCTGTTTCTGCTAGCCAGTATATTTAAGTGCCAAGCAAATTTTTGATCGTACCAGCTTTATGAACTTTGCCCCTAAAATAGTTGTACAGAATACCACAGTGTGTAAGGGAGTTCTTAATCAAGTAACAGTTGATCCCACTAACTTATATAAAAAAATAAAATACAAATTTTAAAAACCTTTAGAAATCACTGACCACTAATAGCAACAGTGTTTCATAATTTTCCATTTTCCTGGTTGTGGTCTTATTTATAAAATAATTCCTGTACTTGACATTTTCCCTGGAAAAGATCAGAAAAAAATCAGCCATGTCTGTGTGTACGGTGATGATTATGCAGAAAAGCGTAGCCTCTAAAGGGTGAATGTTGACTACAAACATTGCCTGGTTTATATTGTGTTTGCAAAGCTAACTTCACTGAATTAACAATGGGACAATGACACGCTTTCTGCAATGAACATCAGGGTAGTTGGCTTTGCATTCCTACTTGCAGGGTTGTCATAATGGACATGTTAATGCAAGTGAATACCGGTACAAATATATAATTTCTGCTCTGTGCAATGTTAATCAATAAAGTTTGTATCATTTAAAAGTTTTTCAAACATCTCTCAAAGTTAATCTCAGCAATTTATTTGATTCCTGTATGGATAATTGAAATGTGAAAAATGAAAAGGATGAGCTAATGCACTGTAATCACAAAACAATATGCAAGAACTGAAAGTAACAGAGAATTCGGAGATATGTTTGCATAGGTATTTGGTAATAAATGATGATAAATGAAGATGAAAAAACACCAATAGGAATAAAAAGGAATGTGTACAGAAAGTGCAATAAAGTGCATTGATACATGTATACAGTATATCTGTACATTGGCTAAATGCTCTTCATGTGAACCACCATCAGACCAGTGGATGCATAGTGTGCACTCAATCTGAATATTACAAAACCCTCAAGCTTGTTTGAAGTTTTGTAAAATCAACAAGTCAAAAAATGATTGTACAAATCAAAAGTGATAAAAGCAATTGTCAGCAAACTGGTGTAAGGAGACAACAGTTTTTCTGTCCCTTCTTTTGGTAACTGATGCTTTTCTACACAGAAAAGAACTGGAAGATGGAGGCCAACATGAAAACAATTTACAGATAATACTGAAACGGAGGTAGTCACTGTGGTAGTGCAGGTATACATGTAAGTGGTTATTGCTATGGTAAGCCAAGAAAGAAAGTCAAATAACAGACATTTCTATGCACAAGTAATAGTCTAGCAAAGCTTAGTAGTGGAAATATAATAGAGAGTTATTACATCATGGATGACGGACACTTGACTGGCACAAAAATATTAAGCAGAACCACCCCAACATCAACATCCAACTGCATGTTTTGTTTGATTCTTTGGACTGAGGACTGCACCAGTAAACTGATTTTGCTTATTATGGGATCAGGTATACCAGCATAGTCCAACAGTTTGGGGTGTTGAGTTAGCAAATGGTGTAAGAGTATGTTAGAGTGAGAAAGGATGGCAGAAAATTACCCCTGAGGGTAGGGGTTAAAGACAACATGTCACATGATAGCAATACAGCAACTAACTAATACCCAAAAGGTTCAAATAATTCTCAAAGTAATCAAAACAAGAGTAGGTATAAATAAAATTAAAAAGGGAATATATATTAAGGATGTGGTAGTAAAATTGTGATAAAAGAGCTCAAGTTCATATGAAAACTGTGTTCTTGTTTACTTGATCTACTTGAAATATATGAGAACATTGAAAAAATGAATAAAATAAATAACAGAAATATCCAAAACTAACAACCCAAACAGAAAGAAGGAAATATTTCTTATTGCACAGAGCTCTAATTTGTTCATTCTGTGAGAAAATATGCATTTAAAGAAAAAAAAGTTATGTAATTATTTAATTCAGTGATAAATTTGGGGGGAGTAAAAGATATGCAAAACCAAATGGATGTTATGTTTGGCGAGCATGAGATAGTGCTGGAGGTTACATGTACAAGGACTGATTTGGAGGATAAAAAGAAAATGAAAATTAACAAATTGAAAGAAAATGAACAGAATGAAAAGTAATTGATGTCCAACCTGAAGCATGCTAACTCTGTTCCCAGCACCAGGGCTCTTCTTAGCCTGGGGTGCTTTGACTGAGCGGATGACAGAGACTGGCTTATTGGATGAGGAGGAAGCCATGAAAGGCTTGGGGCTTGTATGGTCCGAACCGGTACTCGGTAAACGGTTACGCTGTTTGGAATATAATCATGTACAAGCATTTATCTTTATGTGTAACTTTTATAGGAAATGATATAGGTGGGGACCCTATCAGTAAAATACCGGTCAATGTAAGCCTCTGTATGTATCCTCTCAGCTTGGTTCATACATTAACATCAGACAAACCAAACTATGTTGCCAAAAATGAACATTTGCTTAACACTTGATAATTGACACTATTAGCACAATTTTTTTTTTAAATTGAATAAATTTAAAATCGGCATTCATCATTCACTGCAGACAACAATAGTTTTTCTCATTATTCCCTTTTTATATAATGTTTGAACCTGGCTTTGATGCCTGGATTGCCAATAGTTTACAGTTATTCTATATGTACAAAAATTATGTCAATTCTCAGATAAAATAATTAAACTTACATATATTACCTTTCAAAGGAAATGTAGCAAAATAGTTTGAAACCCTCCAACCCCCGAATGGTACCAATGAATATGCATAAGTTCTGTAGCAATTATCTTAAAACACATTATATCTGACTACAAATATTAAAGCTTAAACCAACATCACTGAAGGTGTACAACCTATCCATACATACCACTGTCATGCATCTATTTTACCAACTACACTAAAACACAGCTACAACATTTGGGTAAACGTCAAAAAGAAATCGTGAACCCAGATCCCAGTTCTGGTTGCTGGCTGTGAAAGTCTGAGGAAATTGGACATCCAAGTTTGATCTTGTTTTTCATCAAGAACCATTGAGGTAACTTTCTTCCATCCCAATATTTAAAATAGCCTCCTGGTCTAGGTATTTCTTTCCTGGGTGGTCCAACACAAAAACAAACATTGTTTCTGTGCAAATTTCAAAACAAGCCTGTGAAGCTGATCTTGACATCAAAATGTGGTTTGTGGTCAAACAGTTGCGAAAGTCAAGCAGTTTGACTGAGGCATCAGTTTCACTTTGTGTTTGCCATTGCATATGAACTAGCTTTGCAGTCTTCTCAAATGAAAACTTTACATTTATTGGTTTATTTATTAATTTTTATTTTTGTTTACGATTGAGTGAAAAGATGCCAAATTGAGACTTGATCTTACGATACATTGTTACTTTGTAAACTGTCTAGGGACTGGGGGCAGCATCATAGACTTATGGTTGCTGGGAAAAGAACCAATAGTAACAACTCAATGATTTGATCGGCTTCAGGTGAGGAGAAAAGTTGTTCAACCCCCCCAAAAATATATATTATAATTCCAATTGATCGAAAACTTAAAACCTGACATTAAGTTTAATTCTAAAAATAATTTCAGGCATTTTCATGTAAAGGAACAATTTGAGGATGCAAGAAATTACCTCCCAGATTCAGGAGATTGCAATGTATTTTTGGCCAGGATAAGAGCGTCATCTTTCCCATTGATCCCTAGAGTTTTGTTTCCTCACCATCTGTGCTGTGTGATTCCATCAAGCCTACCTTATCCTCTCCCTCATCTTCATTGGTCGATCCCGATGAGATCTGTCGTTTAATAACAGAGGGGTCTAGCCCAGCAAACATCGACACTGCACCAGCAGGCTTCTTAGGCTTGACTGCAGTGGCAGGGGGTGATGGCTGAAAACAGAGTTAAGTCAGAAGGAAATCAACAATGGCCAAACTTACTACCATTGGTATTTCATACATTTTAAAGACAAACAAAATTATTCAGATTTGTTTAATTCAAGAGATGGCTGATATTACAATTTTTCTAAGCTTTCAAAGGTATCATCAGGTAACTCAGGGGAGTATGTGGCTCAGTAAGTGGTTGCATAAACTTAGATGAAAATGGGCAGTCATGAACTTTGGGGTGAAGCCACCCCCCCAAAAAAAAATTACAATTCTAATCACAATGAACATCATATAATGACTTTACTAAAAAAGTTTACATCTTTGAAAAATTGGTTGACTGTTAATGTCTAATTCAACACAAAAAAGCAGGTAACGATTCTTTAAACGGCAAGACACATAAAGCAATGTTAGTTGAAGTTTATAACAACTACAGGAGGAAAAAGGTCACATGTACAAGAAATAACACAATAACACAAAGTCACGATGATTCTTTAATTCTAAAGGAGGCCTCATTTTAGCTGTATGGGTTTACAAGATGGCTTCCTCTCAGGGAGCATCTCAGAAAGGGGGTATGGCCTAGGCGCGAAAGAACTTTTTCGTAGGCACACGCCCACAAACCAGTGGACCGCCAGAACAGTCTGCTGAACCACAACACTGTGCCAAACTACGAGATCATTTGTACATGAGAGAAAACATGTATGCCGTTAGAATTTTGAACGTTTCAGTGGAACATTCCGACGGACCAAATGATTGGTTCATGTATGCACGTTGGAAGACCTTTCTGATCAACTTGGAACATTCCTGGTGTTCAGACGTTTCCCTTACACCAGGTTCACAAAAGGCACTCCAGAGTTGCGCCAAACCAAATAGATTAGGAGCGACTCTAGGTCGACCCAAATAAATTTTGGTTTCAGACGTGCGAACTTAACATAACATTACACTAGATTGGGCTCATGACAAGATCAACGTCTGTAACCAAGTCGCTCCAGAGTCATTCCGAATGACTGCAACAGTCGATCTTTTGACTTCCAGCTCGTCCAGTCGCTCCTTACTGTTTTAGACATCAAACTTTTCATGTACTTAATTCAATAATTTGGTTCGGCGCGACTCTAGAGTGCCTGTCTGAACCGGGTGTTAGTCTATGCATTGATTTTTCCATTAGTTAAGCTGCATCCGAATCAAGCAACTTTGGCTACCGCTATGGATGCTGGCAACAAAGGCAATGCTGAAGAACAGGACTTGTTGATGGTCCAGCCATAGCCACTGCCGAAGCCATTCAATCAGACACAGCCTTAAATGTAGTTGATATCCTCATCTGATTCTCATCTGATCCTTGACATGATTTTTCATACTTTGCGTAGACAAACATTATGCGTCTGCTCTCCCCATATTCAGCAAAACTTGTATGCAAAATAATGTTCCAGTAAAATTTACAGTAACTCCCATGTATCTAGGATATTGGTTGCTTAAATCCTATTCCAACAGTACTTTTTGAGAACTTTTTGTTTAAATCCAAATACCCTTCAGTTAAAACACCACACCCTTATTGAGAGAAATAAGCCATGTCTGAATTGGTGGCAGCGGCTGGACCTCCACAGTAACCTGAGTTGGAGCATAGCCTGCCCTTACCAACACCCTCAGCAACAGCCACAGCCGTGAATTTCAACACGATCATAATTATGCTGCAGCCTTTTTGATCATATTCCCTGAAACCACAGGAATGAATACTTTGTACATAAAGGGGAGCAAACTAGTGTTTCCTTCAAGCCTCCCTGTGGTTGTATGTGTTTACATAGCAGCAGGACGACTTGACTGCACAGTCTACACACACAGCCAGCCATGAAGATCAAATGACATACACACAGTAAGTACAGGAATCAATACACACACAAACACCTTACATCAGTTACAGTCATCATGAAAGCAAGGCAATGGATGTAACTAAAAACAGAGATATTTACAAGGGAGGCTAAACATACATATGCACACATACACAGACACTTGTATGTGCCTTCAATATCAGAAAGACATTAAGAGAAACAAGAGTGAAAAGCACTATAAATCAATACATACAAAACCTGTAAAGAAGTGGAAATGAAAAATCACAAGTAAACAAATATGGCCGAACACCCAGCCAAAACGTAACACAAACTTTCAAAATGATGATCAAAGTCAAACAAACCACAGCAACAATTTATCAGAAAGGCAACACAATTGAGCTCAGACATTATCCAGACATGCACTGATTTCATCTTTACACCTGCCTTACCTGTTCCCCAAACAAGGGGTCAGCCTCGGCTGAACCATCCTCACTTCCCTTCTCAGCAGATGGTTTTGCCTTCACCTCAGGAGGAGACGGTTTACTCCCAGACCGCACTTTGACCTCGGGAGGTTTAACTCCTCCCAATGGATCTCCATCATCAGCCTCACCGGAGAACAAATCAGCCTTAGGGGCGCTCTTTGGCTCGGTAGTGGCCTCAGGTTTTTTGGTAGATGAAGGTTTGGAAGTTGGTTTTGTTGACGCCTTAGCCGCAGCGCTGAAGAGGTCGTCATCATCCTCATCACTGAAGAGGCTTTTTGAAGCTGAGGAGGCTGATCTTGGCTTATCGAGGTTTGAATCGGGCTAATGTTTAGTGGGCACAAGAGAAGTTTAATATCCCTATTCATATAGCTGCTGAACCATGGGCAGCTGCTAAACCTTACATTATTACAAAATTACTGTTACTCTAGTAGTTCCACCTAGAACCTAATGGTCACCAACATGTACATGTATGCAGAGGCCACCAGCAACATGTGGTGTCCTTTGGAAGACCACAGGCCACCTAAAACCACAACTTGCAACATCAACAACTTTGAAATACCTATCCACCAAATTACCTGAATGTGTCCACCCATTACAAAATTCACATCATTATCAAAGCAATGCATACACATACTTGTCAATTTTTAAAATAAGGTTTAGGTTATTATCTTATAAATCGTTCAACTCTGTTGGAGTTGATGCAATACAACTAGCACTTTACAATGAACTCTGATTACAATTGCTAAACATAATGGCATACTATTCACTGTATACAGAATAAATTCACTCTGAGTGTACTGCCTCCTCAGCACAACCACTGCATTGCACATTACTACAGGCCAGTGTTGCATATAACTACTAAGCCATGTCAGAATTAGAGGCTGTTGCTATGGCTTGATCGTCACATACATGCATTGAAGCTCACCCAACAGCAGCAGCCATAGCTGCAGCCAACAATTCCGCACAGCCTCAGTATTCTGTTATTCTGTCATAAGCTTAGATTCATGGGAAATCAGTGCAATCTCGGTCACTCAAAAAACCAAAAACTTGTCGGCGATAAAAAAAAAACGACAATATTTGTAATCTTAACTTTGGTTAAAGAGAAAAGTAAAGCGTAAGAAATGAAAACGCAACTTGGAAGATCTTTATGAAGCTTACCTTAGCCGCTGAGACTGGACTGACTGACCCAAAGAGATCAACAGGGGGCGCTTCTTCGTGAATCTTAAAGAGTACATCTTCATCGTCGAACACACTCTTACTCTTAGTACGACGCCTTGTCATCTGAGAAGACAAAAGCACAATACATCCTCACCTTAAAACTGTGCGGTTCCTAAACTTTACGTCTGCTTTAGAAGCCAAGTCCAAGTTATTTTCAGATCCATGAAGGTGGGCCGGGGGGAAAGGGCGGGGGGCTGTTGGGGTGGGGCTGTGGGGGTGGGAATATGGTCTCTTACCAGATCATCTTTTGCTCCTTTCGATTTGTCACCAAACAGCTGATCATCTTTCTCATCATTGTCGTCAAACAAACTCAACGTTGTTCTGGATTTTGGACTCTTGTCACGTCTCTGATGAAACAAAAACAGAGAAAGTGAACAATGCAAAATGCCAAAATATCTACAACCAGAGCAATTGTGCACAGACGAAACATTTGTTATGAACCTCTGGGTTGAATGACACTTGACCTCTAGACAGCTAGATAACATTTTACCTTGACTGTGGGTTTCTCTTCTATATCGTCTTTCTTTGGCGACATGTCCGCCCCTCCAAACAAAGCGACACCTCCAGCTGGCTTCTTCTTTGTTCTGTAAGATAAACATATCAACAACTTGAACGAAATGCCTAACTGTTTTGACTGTAACTAAACAAAAGAAACAATTATCACTGACATTACATATTTTAACGATACCGTGGGCTTTCTGAACTCTGTAAAGAGCATACAATCACAAGGGACTTAAAACTGCTACTAGTGAAGAGAATACCAGTGAAGAGAAGCACAATGACCTGTATGAGTTAGTATTCCAACCCATAATCTGCTGACTCTGCCATCAGGAAAGTAATTCCAGTATGCTAGACCTTGCAGACCACTTGACCTCTTCAATCCAAGTCTAGAAATTTGACACAGCTAATTTTAAGAATTTTTAACTTGATCTCTGCACTTAAATAATTTTTTCCTCAAATCAAAATTTTTTCCAGGAAAAACAAAAAAGCAATCAGACTACATGTACATTTTTCATTACTGAGCTTTTTACACTGCATTGCAAAACCCTAAATTCAAAAATCAGGCAGGCAGTTCAAAAACCAAACAAACAAAGAGAAAGGTGCAAGGCACACGGTGCAAGACTTTGTACTGTGTTTCAGCTGAGAAACCCCAAATGAGGAAATCAAAAAAAAAATTCCTCACAATAAAAGATTCAAATAAAGACAAGACAGACATTAAACCAAACTAAAATAAATAAATCAATGACTCACATTTCCTTGGGTTGTGAGGCCCCTCCAAAAAGATCATCATCATCATCATCACCATCAATGTCATCAAATAAACTCCCACCGGAAGACTTCTTGTTAGCATCAGGCTATGATTGGTTTAGAGATATTTACATGTTCATGATATGAAATGAATCAACAAGGCACTGAGCTCCAATCAATGTTAAGTACAACAAACATACATCATCAGGGTAAGGGTGAAACTTTATATAGCTGCTAAGCAAGGAAAGTTGTTAACCACAGGAGAGCCTTGCTTAGTAGGCATGGGTTACCAGCCAAAATACCAAGGGGTGCACACTAAAAATTGCCCGGTGTGACATGGCCTAAACTTTCCTTTGAGAAATTCATTTTAGCAACTTGACTCACTTTTGGAACAGCAGGTTTAGAAGCTGCTGGAACATGAATATTCTCCTTATCAGCAAAGAGTCCGTCTTGTTCCCCGTCTTCATCTGCAAATAAGGAGTTCCTGGTTGGTGCACTGGTTGGAGCTGGTTTACTGATGAGTAAGGCACAGAGACTCAAGTTACTTGGAGTTTGGTTTAAATTCTTGGGTCAAACCAAGTCGACATGCTCTGGATTCTGGCCACTTATATACCAATATATTAACCCATATCTGCTTACCTACATGATTTCACATAGAACACGCAACCGCTGTGAATGCGCAGCTATGGAAAACTTGGATGTAAACAATAAGTTAGTTTCTTTCTTTCATACACTCTCAATACTAGTGATATGAGACAGGAAACATAGCAAAATATTTATCACATTAAAGAGAATTATGCACTTTTACCAACAACATAGTTTGTTGGGGGTATGTTTATTTGCAAGGCAGTAAATAATGAGTGTTTACTGCAATGCAGCAATAAGTTCAACACAGGCTTAAAATGCATGAACAGTGTTTATGTACTGTGACAAGGTCAAGCCGATATGGGTTAATAGGTATTTATCAGGCCCGGTTAAACCAAGTATCAAAGCTTCTCACACTACTCCTACACCAGTTCCTCAGGCTTTAAACATTCCTGAAATAATATCAACTCCTTCAGAGTATGCAGTACAGGCAAACAACTGGGCACACAGGTAATCATTCATAAGCAAATCAATTATCTCTACTCCCACGGGAACCCATTTACTTCACAGTCACAGTCAAGTGTTTTTCTCCCAAGGACACAAGTCCTGTGACCAGGAGTTAAACCCTTGCTCTGATGACTCAGGATCTTGGCATGATCACAGGACCACTGATGTGGTTTTTCAGTTTCTGGTATAACAAATGAGTAATCTCTCTATATATCCGTAGGATATAGCCCTTACAAATCTGCTGACCTAAATTGAGGACTTGGTGCCCCTTTAGAATTGTTCGACAGAGTGAAAGACATGAAAGAGTTTGCAATGGAAGTGCCTAAAATCAAATTGGCCTTGTTTGCCCTCTTTAAAATTGAAATTCCTAGCCTGGAATTCTACATGTTTTGAACACACTTTTAAGCCTGCTCAAGTCTTTGTCTCCTAATTGTGCTTCATCGAATATCGCTCTGTCTCCAAACAGCTTTGCTTTCTCTGCAAATAAATCTCAGTTCACCTTTTTTGACTAGCTTTCTCTAATGTTCATCTCCAGACAATCTATTAGTTTTTAAATAAATTCACGAGTTATAAAGTCTAGAAAGAATTGTGGTTATACCATGTACATAATGTACATAAATGATTTGTGGTGGTTCTAACAAAATCAGAACCGATGATGGAAAAAACTCAATATTTTCAATAAGTATGCTCTGATCGTCTTCAAAAGTAAGCTGAATTCTGATGCTGCAGGCTGCCAAAATGATCAGTGAATACTGATCCAAATGTTGAGTTGTTACACTACCAGCTCTTTTCAGAGCCACTAGAACTTGTCAGGAGATATGTCATATACATAGTGTTACCACAAACCTAAATAGATTGTATCTCCACTCAAATAAAGTATGTGTTATGTTATTAATTTTTTAAACATCAGTCTTTGGGTCTTCAAACCTCTTGGTCTTCTCAGCAAACAAATCTCCTTCATCCTCATCATCGTCAATTATATCTGACTTCTTCTCAGCTGCTTTGGGCTCCCTCTTGGCAACGGGAGGCGGGGTTGATGAGTCCTTCTCTTCATCCTCAAGATCCCCAGGTGCTTTCCCGGCAGCTAAAGGATCGACAGTGCCGAACATTGACACGGCTCCTGCAGGGCGCTGATAATGGGGGAACATTGACCAGTTTTGAAAAATGTGATTTTAAAATAAACAGGAGAGATGTCAATAATCATAATGTTGGTGCAAACATGTTCTTTCACAAAATATGATATGCCGTATCACAAACAAAAGAAAACCAAAGCAAACGACATAAGATACCATGTTTATTGCACAGAGCCTCTCATGTACAAGTGTTGTGTGGGTCAAATGTTACTACAATATTGAGTCACATGTGCAAGGTTTATGCACGGATGCAAGCAAATAAACAAAATCCTGAAATGAGTTCCCCTCAACATTTTGACTAGTGTATTCTAGCTACATGTATTCGTCAGAAGCCTACAAGGTTTTTACAAAGTCTTCAGCCAAGAATCTGTCTGTCAGTAATTGTTGTGCCTAATCCGCCATCCGTTCCAATTGCTCCAAACAGAAACTAATTTTTAACGCATCCATGGAAAAATGCACACAGCCTGATATGCATGTTAGTGTTTACGCACATCACACAAGGGTTACATCACATAACTCCAAGTGTCCAAGCTTCATCTACATGTAACTACATGTGAATTAATTCCGATATCAAAATTTTGAATGATAATCCCGAGAATTCTCAGGATAGACTTACTACCCAAAATAGATGCTATGCCCAAGATTACTTGGGATGGAAGTACAGTGTTGCACTGCCCTCTGTAGGTCAAGAATTGAAAAACTTTTCCTGTATAAAATGTATTGACGTGCATTAGGGGACACAATGGAGTTGTTGTTGATGGTTTCAGCCGCAGGGCCTGGGGAGGGACAGTGTAAAAAATTGCAGCAGTCCAAGTGTTAAATAAGAAAATACCTTTTTCTTGGTGAATTCTTTCTTCTCAGGAGGTGGAGCAGCAGAGCTTGCTCCGAATAAATCACCATCATCATCATCATCATCATCAAACAGATCCACTGTCTTCTTTGTTGGCTCTGCAAGGTAATTCCAAAGCAAGGTGATATGAGGGATGATACCACAGTGGTTGTCAGAAAACTATGTTCAAAACCACAAGTTTTCAAGAATATCAGTTACATGTGTTGGATTAAATCTTCTTTTTTTCACACTTTATTTTTCCTATATAGCGTACATGTCAGAATAACAACCATGACTTATCCAATGTTGTGTTTCAATGTGGCTTATACATACATCAGCGTCTTAATCTTATTTGAATTCATTCATTCATCTCAACATTTATTTCCAAATTGCAAAATGTACAATCAGTAAGAAATACAGAAGGTCATTATGACAAAAGGCATTAAAAGAAGGCAACAGTAATAAATGAAGGCGAAATGACACAAATGAAACAGAGGCAATTTAGGAGGCATATTCAGAAGACAGAAAAGTCTTGTACAGAAATGCCTGTATGTGAACAATACAACGAACAAAGCAAAACTTAAACTAATCACATAAGACAGACATGAAAACAGAAACAGGACAGACAAAACAACAAAACAGATAACAAACTAACATGCTGGAATGAAATAAAACTGAAAGGGGAACGCAAATATTCTCAGTAGAGATAGAATAATGATGAAAGAGAAGGAGCTACCTTAGATAATTAAAGACAAGATGTTTTTTATACGAGTTCTTAAAACAGCCAACAGACGACCCTGATTTAATGTTACCATCAATACCGTTCCAAAGACGAGGTCCATAGAATCTTAATGTGTTCAAAGAGTATGAAGTGCGTGTGAATGGCAGAAAAAAGTTGCGATGGGATCTAGTATTATGACCGTGAACTTGATGAACTGCAGTGAAATAAGAAGAGAAAACTTGAGGAAGAAGTTTATTAACGTGTTTGTACATGAAAATCCCTGTGTGGAGCTTGTTAATATCTGAAAGAGTTAATGTTTGCAGTGAAGTGAAAAGGGGGGCGGTATGATCCCGTGGACCTGAAAGGGTGCAAATTCTAATGGCCCGTTTTTGGATGGTAGTGAGTGAATGAAGTTTGTTGTTACTGGAGCGTGCCCAAACGATGTTACAATAGTTCAGATAAGGCAAGATAAGTGTGTTATAGAGAGAAACTAAAGTAGAAGATGGAAGAAAAGAGCGAAGTTTAGACAAAACGCCGGTATTGCGAGAGACAATTTTAGTGACCGAAGAGATATGGTCACTCCAGATGAGTTTGTCATCTACAATGACACCCAAGAATTTTGTAGAACGAACAATAGAGATGGGGGTATTGTCGATGCTGATTGAGAAATTTAAAGAAGAAAAATCGTTGGATTTATTGAAGAAAATGCATTTGGTTTTGTTCGAATTCAAAGAAAGTTGATTAGATTTGAACCAGGATGAGACTTTGATAAGCTCATCGTTGAGAGTGGAGACAAGAGAATCAAAACTGGGATTAGAAAAGATAATAGTAGTGTCGTCAGCAAATAAAAGAAAAGATAATAAAGAAGAGCAATTATGTAAATCATTTACATAAATCAGAAACAAAAGGGGCCCAAGAATCGACCCCTGTGGAACACCATGTGTAATAGAGCTCTGAAGGGAGCTACAATCACCAATGAGGGTATATTGCTGGCGGTTGTCAAGATAGTCCTTAAACCATTGTAGAGCACACCCCCTAACACCATAGAAGTTCAGTTTAGAAAGAAGGATCGTGTGATCAATTGTATCGAAAGCCTTAGATAGATCGATGAACACTCCAGCTATATACAATTTATCACACAAAGAACTAGAGATTAGATCAGTGAGATGAATAAGAGCCATATCGGTTGAGTGATTGCTTCGAAAGCCAAACTGATTATCGAAGAGAATGTTGAAGTTGGAAAGGAATTTGAACAAGCGATTGTAGACAAGTCGCTCAGTAACTTAGAAAAACAAGGGAGAACAGAAATAGGTCGATAATTGTGAATGTCCTCGGGATCGCCATCTTTAAAAACAGGAGTGACTTTAGCAATCTTTAAGTTCGAGGGAACGGAGCCAGTAAGAAAAGAAAGATTAAATATATGGGCTAAGGGGTGTGCAATAAGAGAGATGACAGATTTAACGACCGAAGATTTGACGTCATCAAATCCACTACTGGTGTCACCGTTGAGCTTGCCAGCAATATCAATTATTTCAAAGGGGTTAGTTGGAATAAGAAATAAAGACGAAGTGTTAGAGTTGTGCAAGTAGTCCATGAAATGAGAATTAGTCGACGGAATATTATTAGCAAGTGATGCACCAATGTTAGTAAAATAAGAATTGAAGGCATTGGCAATACCAGCAGGGTCTGAGAAAACCTGCTCGTCATCATGACATTTGTTGGGAAGGTCAGCCTTTTTACCTTTACCAAGAATTTTGTTTATTTCCCGCCAAGTGCTCTTCATGTTATTTTTACACTTGTCGAACTTATTGGCGTAGTAACTTTTCTTGGCAAGACGAATTATTGATGTCAGGAATGATTGTAGTATTGGCTTATATTCTGGGTAGCTTATATTCTAAAAGTAACTACACTGATGAGTTGATGCTGCAAACCATGTACAGTTGCTAAACACAGGAATGTTTCTTAGAACAGTGCTTTATTGAAATCATCAAGTATTCAAGCAACAAAATTTACATGTTTTAACCTTCCTACTGGCTGATCATTCAATGTCATTAACTGCATTTTTTTTTAAATTACTTTTTAATATTATTGTAATTATCTATTCAATAGCAGCACTATTACAATACAAGTACAACAAGAAAAATGACTACACAGTTATTGATGACAGTCGGCAAATAAGTAAACTTATTCACTGTTGCCCTTGGGCATTTAGCTCCCGATAAACAAGGCTTACAAACTCATTCTACGTACAAAATACAATTTGGATAAATGTGATACAAACTCAAAAAAGAGGTAAATTGTTTAAATTTGTATGACTGATAGATAAACTATGCCAGCCTGCAATACGATATCATACATAGTACACAGACATCTTTTATGCAGTTTTTCCACCGTACACAACCAATGCAGTTAAATGATGCTGCAATAGAAAGGTTGGCAAACTGCTGACACTTCAGTTCTGTGCACTGTCATGCCACCAAACACAACCTGTACAGCTGAGTGGTTTGAAATGGTTGATTAAACATACAACTAAACATTTTGATGTGGCTTTATACACATTATTCAAAATGTGTAAATGTTTAAAGGGTGGAAATGCAACAAGAAAATAATGTAATAGATGTAATAATTGCACCAGGAAAAAAAGAAAGTATTATAATTCTTTCTTTTTTAAAACTACACTGATGTGTGACAAGCACTGTATACTCATTAAAGACCTGTGGAAAAACCCCTCAGGCATACTACTCAGTTGGGATTCGAATCATGACCCCGCCATGACCCGGCCTAGTGGTGACAAGAAGCCAGTTCGAATCCATTAATTAGCAGTGGATACCGCAACAATCTAATAGATGCAATCATTCCAACAGGGATAAAGAAAGCAGTTGTAAATTCTGCAAACGCTACACATTGAAACATTGTTTTACTTTCAGTTCTACCTACCTTTCTTGACCGGTTTTGAAGCTGGTGCTGCAGCAAACAATCCATCATCATCTTCATCATCAAACAATCCTCCTCTTCCCTTACTAGCTATTTTCTCCGCTTCTTGTTGCTTCCTCCTCGCGGAATCCTAATAAGGAAATCAAAATTTTAGGTCAACACCAACAGAATGGAATCCCCATCATGTTGACCACTTGCACTAAGCCACAAGCAGCTACAGTCTGCCCCTGGTCTAACTGTGCCGCATCACCTAAAACGCACATTGTACAGTAACACACAGGCAATCTGACACACGGAGATCTTTTGTGTGATGATGTAGAGTGAAATTGGGTCAGTTTGGGTAATGTGATTCTACCAAACACCACACCCACACGACATAGTTGGGCCCCAACAATTATTAGAAACCCATTAGAAATGCAATGAGCAAGTTTTTAATCCATCTATTTTTATTGTTTTATACCTTTTTTGTATGATTTAACTCAAGAAACTGTGAACATGCCTTCAAAATACATTTTCAGGGATGCAATTGTACAAAAATGAGAACTCCTGGAAAAATGTGTAACTATATCCTCTAGGTCTGGAGTACAGGATGTTATATGTTAGAGGTTAACAAGCTTTCTATAGCCCCACAAATAGAAATCTTCAACACATCTTCACCTTCATCTTCAGAACAATCTGAAGTAGGGAGATCGATAAAATCAGGAAAAATACTAACAACACACAGGCCTGCATCTTGCAAAGACTCCTGGGCTCGATTTCACAAAACACTAAGATTCATCTTATTTCCATGGTGATTTGGCAATTTAGGTTAATTTCAGACAAAGGTTTGCCAGCTTTGGAGTGAGAAGTGTGGCAAATTACCTGAGGGTGTGAACAATGCATGCAAGCCAAGTATGGCATACTGAATAGCCAACAGGATTTAGGCAAAGTACACATGCAAACACCTCTGATCTCAAGTTGCCAGAAAGGCTAGTAAAGGTTAACACCGCTGACTCATGGAATCTTTACTAACATGACTGTGAGTGTAGAGTCAAGGCTAGGTTCAAACCCACAGGGACAGTGATGAAAGATATGACATCATTTTAGATTCAACAGAAATCCAGAAATTCTAGGAATTATATGCCACATTAGTTGTTGACTTAAACATGTATTAGGCATGATACTTGGCCCTTGGAAAAGAGTAGGACAAGTTATTGAGTACATGGGTTGACCTACATCTGGTATATATTGGTATAGGCTTGATATACAAGTTATTGAGTACACGGGTGGACCTACATCTGGTATATATTGGTATAGGCTTTATATACAAGTTATTGAGTACACGGGTTGACCTACATCTGGTATATATTGGTATAGGCTTGATATACTTTCAGGCTATTTACTAACATTTTGACTGATTTTTCTGAGGGCCCAAAAAACACAGAAATCCTATTAAAGTAGGAAGAATATCATGCCTGACTTACAAAGTACAAGTACAGTGTACAGGTGTACAGACATGGTGTAAGCAAAGCCAGAGTCTTGCTGGGGTTTGAATAAGAAATCTGAGCTTACAAACTGGCTGGGTACATACAGATGGAAATCAATTTGGGGTGAACAAAGAAAAATAAACTAGAACCCAACCTGCGACCTCTGGATTAACGTGCCATGCTCTACCAATTGAGCTAACTAGGGATATGGGCCCTCCGAATTAATTTGCCGTGCTCTACCGATTGAGCTAACTAGACCTATGATTGACAGTTTCCCTTATTTCTTTTTCTCTCTAAAAAATAATAATATGCATTCCTTATACACCATGTACATGTTTATCTTGTACCACAGCATCCCATGGAAATTGGAATCAATGCATGACAAACAAAAGAAAAAGCACAAACAAAACAAGAACAAGAAAAAACAAAAACAAATTAGAAACAAATCAAAAAGTTTACCGTTTCTACTGACCAAACTTTTTCTTAAAGCACTTAACCAAATCAAATCAAATCAATTCAAATCAAATCAAATCAAAATCAAATTAAATCCAATCAAATCGAATCAAATCAAATCAAATCAAATCAAATCAAGTAAAAACAGAATGAATTACTGCAGCTCTAGAGATCCAAATCTGACAAATCTACATGGACCAAATGAATGGAGAAAATGGAGACTAGCAAACAACATTCCATAGCTCTGTTATGCAGAGTCATTTCTGGTCATAAACAAGCTCCAGAGTCTGAAGAAACCTGTAAACACAAGGTGCTTACATGTACTACAGGAAACGAAGGGTCATGACATTCCACCAACATTGACCAAGATTGATACATGAGGACTGTAATCATCCAGGGATACAAACCCACATCCTTGTACCTGAAGAGCACCAGTCTGCTTCATAGTATCATGACCGGGTTTGCCCTTCAATTATTCCATGACTAGCCAGTTAACGTGTCGTTTCCACTTGTCTGCCAACTACTTCACTGGTCCCTATCTTTATGTTTTCCTTTCATTGTCATGAGATTTCAAATTTGGAACCACGGGAACAATCTGGTGCCAGTCAGTGGTTTAAGCTTTGACAAGCAATACACTGGCCAGCTGGACTCCAAGGACCAACTTTGACAAGTCCTTGGGTGCTTTAACAGGCATTTGGCCAGAGGACCCCTGTTCAGGGGGGAGAGTCCACATTTTAGGAGGTATAATGAAATGATTACATTTCCACGTTTTGGTCACCCAAGAGTTATGGATTTCAAGGACCTTCTGGGGACAGTATCATCAACACTAGAGAAGTACATGTAGATCAATGGGCACGATTTCTTTATATCTGAAAAAGGGGCTCCAATGTCAAATTCATTTTTGTGATGCAATCTTTTTCCTACAGATAGATTCCTTATGAAGGTGGGAGAAAAATTACAAATCTCTAACTTCACATTACAATGGTGTAAATTGTCATTTTATTGGAAACTCTTACAGAGCAATATTTGAAACATGACGTCATTGGATATCAGTAAAAGCCGCGTTCGCATTGGACTTTTGGGTCTGGTAACTTACGGGGCTGGTTAAGTTAACTTACCGGCCCGGTAAGTTAACAGCTGTTCGCACTTGGATTAATTTGTGTCCGGTAACTTACAAGGGACGCCGCATAGGGTGACAAATTAGATTTCGAAAGGGCGCACTCCCTAACCGTTAAGTTACCGGCTGGTGCGTTCGCATTGGACTTCTTGTCCCTGTTAAGTTAACATTGTTAAGTTACCGCGACTCGAATCGGCCTGTTAAGTTAACAGCGCTGTGGCAGTAATTAACCACCCCGGTAATTTACCGGCTGTTCGCACTTGGACTTATTATCGGTAAGTTAACAATTTGCGGCGGTAAGTTAACCATTTTAAGTCCAATGCGAACGTGGCTAAAGACCCATATATTTTAAATGTGACGTTACTGGTTGTTTTTGAATGTTGACAAATTCAGAACAGAAGGAAAGGTATCATACACAATGGCATTTTACACTATTTTAACATGAGGTAAGTTAGAGACTTGTAACTTTTTCCACTTTCATAAGGACTATATCTATTGGAAAAAAGTCTGAAATTTCTCATCTGTGACTGTTATGAGAGAGTAATGCTTGTGTGATGGGGGAGGGACGTAAACATGCACAAGATCCTCATTCATGCATGTGCTTGGGTGACTCACCAAACTGCCACGGCGATCCTTGGCAGCTGAGGTTGCCCTCATGAACAGAGTTTTCTAGTTATGGGATCACACACACACACGTACACATGGGGGAGGAGAGCACGAGTTAACACAAGGGAAACCATGTGGAACTTAGAGGAACAAGCAAGCAATTGAAAGAATAAACACCTCAAGCAAGGTTTGCTTTTGGCATACGACTCACACAGAAATATTTATCAAGTTGTATGCAGAGCATTTCACCAATTGAATTGATTTAAATGTAGCCATTCCAATAACCAGGGAAAAGAATAGGATCATCAATTATTTTGTAAACAGAAATCAAAAACTAAAGAATTTAAAGGAATTGGATTTTGATTCTGACGAATAGGAAACTAAGCACAGACATTTGTTGTATACACAAATGTTGACAAGTACAAAGGTGATGTGCCACCAATCAGCGAGTACAGTGATATTAGGCTGCATACACCTTTTGTTACACATTACAGACGCAAAGATTAACAAAATTCAATCATAAACTGCTCCCCATGATTTACTTTGGAAAGAGTTGCATTCAAATGTTTGTGTGACTTGACAAATATCCCACTGCTATGTGCACAATGTTATAGGACTTGATCACTGTGTCAGGCCCTCCATGTGTTAGTTGATTTATAATCACCAGGAAATCTTCAAATCAGAAACTGGAAATGCCAAATTTATTGCATGTGAGAAGAAACAAACATTACTTTAAGAAGTAATATGAGATAATTTCAAGCTAATTTTTTGTTATCAATCAACTTCCATTTGTGTGTATTAAATTTAAGCTAAACTCTGAACTTCTTACTACTGTTAAAAAAAAAAGGAAATAAAGTTGAACCTTTTAAAGCATTTTTAATTCAGTTTTAAATAATTAAGTTGGGTAAAATGTTTAATTAGCTTAATATAAGAAGCAAGACTGTTGAATCTCTCATGGGATACACTTCCGATGCAGCCTGACACTATCGCAAACGTTCACCATGAGTAAGCTTACAATTTCGGCACTCACCCCGGCCGCTTTGGATGTTGGCGAGCTGCCAAACAAGTCATCCTCTCCTGCACTGTCACCAAAGAGTGGCACAGCACCAGCTGGTACCTTCTTGCCGCTCTTCGTGGTGGCTTTTGGTTCATTCACAGCTGTAGAGGTTGGGTCAATTATTAGTCAATATGTGTTACATGATGCATTGTTACTTTGAAGATCTTTCAATTTTTATGCTGCCACCTCAAACCTAAGATATGTTCCACTCTCTAAAGGATAAGTTTTACTAGCAAACAGTGAAATCACAACTAACAACTCTTTATAATCAATTTGTAAAATGTTTATGTTATACTGAGAATATTCAAAATCAAATCCAATAAATGGCAAAAAAAGGGGGGAAAAAGCTGTCAACCAAAACTTGCTCAAACTGTCTTAAATAAATAATAATAAAAATAATGACAATAAAACTGCTTTCTATAACATAAAATACAAGATACTGATTTGCATAAATGAAATACATACTGTACATATTCTCAAAAAATTTCTCAGGCTTTACCTCCGATGTCCTCGTATATGTGGTCATCTCTTCGACTTGATGGGCTGCGTTTCGGAGCCTCATCAAATAAATCCCCCTAAAATGAAACCAAGTTACAACATCATCTTGAATATTGCTTGAGATTATGTTAAATAAACAAATTGAAAGGCTAATTGTCAACGAATTTCAAGATAAATAGAAAAAATACACAACAATTATTGCTGTCACATGAGTGGAAATCTGGATTGAATTTTTGAAACTCTTGATGCAAGCCTTCAGTCAATTCAAATAAAACTTCCCTCCAATCCTACCTCTTCCTCTTTGTCATCTTCAAAGAGCCCTCCTCCTCCCGAGGAACTGAAGAGACCTCCTCGCTTGCCAAATGGCGAATCTTCGTCTTCATCTACCTCAGGTGGAGGTGCTGGTTCACCAAACAAGTTATCACCTGTAACAGTCAATAATCAATAGTCAATAATCAATAGTCAATAATCAATTTTTTTCATTTCATTTCATTTTATAGTCCTTACCTTTCTTGATAAAACAATCTGTCATATTGTATATCACTGGTTTATAGCCCTTACCTTTCTTGATAAAACAATCTGTCATATTGTATATCACTGGTTTATAGCCCTTACCTTTCTTGATAAAACAATCTGTCATATTGTATATCACTGGTTTATAGCCCTTACCTTTCTTGATAAAACAATCTGTCATATTGTATATCACTGGTTTATAGTCCTTACCTTTCTTGATAAAACAATCTGTCATATTGTATATCACTGGTTTATAGCCCTTACCTTTCTTGATAAAACAATCTGTCATATTGTATATCACTGATTTTGAAAGAGCAACTGCCTTCCAGCCCTATGGATTTAGCCCCATTAAAGAAAGCTACAAAGATTCCTCAGTCTCCAAGAAATTACCCCATCGAGGTAAAATGACAAAATTGACAGATTGCATTCATTTTTTTAACAAGAAACATATTCAAGTGAGCTATCGGTGAGGGATTTTTGATTGTTAACTAAATTGTTCTTACTGCTGGTCTTGGAGGCCGACCTTCGTTTTCCAGTCTTATCTTTCCCTGCTGCCTTCTTGCGTTTCTTTCCCTTGCTGGATGTGGATGCAGCGCTAACCTCAGAGATTGTCCTGTCTCGATTTGCCTCTGCATTGAAGAGTGTCAAGAAATGAGATGTTAGAGTTCCGGTATCAAACTCCAGGTGTCTGTGAATGATACGCATGGGATCGCTGGAGGGCACACGACATGATGGGCGGGTGCACAGTCCACACGTTTTGGGCATGGTTGTGGTGGTGGTGGTGGTGGTGGTGGTGGGGTGGGATTCAAATATGGCTACACTTAAACCTCCGTCTTGTACAGAGATAGTGAAAGAACAATTCTCAACGGCAATAGCTTCCATATAAAACCAGTTGTGGAATACTTAATTATTCCGATAGTATTTCTGGTTGCTCGACACCATCCATCAGAAAGTCATTTTGATAAAAATCAAGACGAACATTTACTTTAAGAAGTTTGTACTTCAAAAAGTAAAAGAACTTCAGACACCTTCAAGACAAATCATTAGTTCCTCAAACCCTGATTAGTAGCAACATGTCCTACACTTCCATTACATACAAAAAATGTACATTTTAGAATATCCAGCTCATCTGTAGAAAGCTACTTTATTGTTTCCCCTTTTTCTTGCATCTCCATGGCAACAGTTAATTCAAATTTCCAGGGTCAAAGAAATCTTTTGCAATGCACCGCGTCGAACTGTCAAACAACTCGCAGTGTTCACACTAATCTCCTCCCATAGCTGGCTGATCACATTTTCCCTGAAGACGTCAGCAAACATGGCAAAGTCTTGTGATAGGAACTCATCCGAGTGATCAACTACATTATGAAATGAACTCATAAAAAACAATTCTGAAACTCCAGTCTTCCTGAGCTATATTTTAACTTTGTAATTTGTGCTGCCAAACTTTAAATACAAGTTAAACTCAAAGGGTACAGCACTGAAGAAGGAAATAAGGAGGCAGGGTCTACTCTGTGATAAGTCACTCCAGTTTAGGAAGGGTTGACTAGTTGGACCTTTCCACCATGAATACTTATTTTTCAGAAGCTATAATATAACCATGGTTGAAATTCCAAATAGAAGTACCCAAATTTACAATGATGTCACATGACCTATGGCCTATGGCATAAAATGTCCCAGGAAGCGGGGTGACGACAAATGTTCATGACACATAATCCCCGTTGACGTAATGGAATTATCCACCCCAACCTACTACAAAAGGAAGTCAACTAATGCAGGAGTCTGAAGTCATTTCCAAGGGTTTCTTGACATCTAGATCCAATATTCAAATACGTACACGGCTCCCAAAACCGGGCCTGATACTTCCTGGAAGTAACAGAGGCACTTGCCCCCATGCCCCTGATCATTGCCTAGGTGCCCTTTCCATTGCCACACCCTTAATCACTAGCTTGCCCTTCTAAGAATAAAGCATCCGACCTGCAAATCACAGCTCTTGAGATGATAAAAACATTAGATGACCATAAACTCCTCGCACATGACATCACAAGCCCAAACAGCACCCTCACTAAGGTCAATAAAGACTATAAGAGTGTGAGTTTCAATTGTTTGACCACAGAGATGGCAGCCAATGCAAGGCGTCTATTGACATTAGTGTGTACATCCGACATTAACTAACACCCGCTGCCATATGCATTGAGCAAAATCTGCATACATGTAGGTGTTGGGACAAAAATCTGTTTTTTTTCAAACATTCTCCTCAAACACATGGCATTGGGTTTCCATAATAGCATAAAAGGGTATCATGCATTGTACCTTCACACCCATCACAATGTTAAAAGAGTCAGAAAACCACTCAATAAATGTCATAAAAAATTCCAAGTGACTAAAAGAAGGTACAACTTTGCAATGTACAAATGTTTAGTTTGAAAAAGAAGTAGCTAAATTTACCTTCTTCATCCAGCCTGCTAGGGGGTACAGCTCCAATTCTTGCAGCTAGTTCATTGGCAAAGGCTCCACCCTTAATTCCATTAACATAAAAAGCAATTGAACAATTAAGCCTAGTCCAAATCAAGTAACTTGTGATGCCCCATGCCAAAGTCAGGCACCACTCAGAAATTGTAAAATGGTATTAAATGTGAAGACAACTGAAACACCAGCCTTGATATTAATGTGATGTGATGTCTTTAACATTCTGTTTGCTGAGAAGTACTAACACTATAGGCCCTTAGTGGTGCTTGAAGCTTTGCATGGTGTGGAAAATAAGATAAGAAAACTATAAATAGTAAACTTACAGATACAACTATGTGTAAAATCTCCTGAAAACG
Organism: Pisaster brevispinus; assembly: GCA_023634235.1. NCBI lineage: Eukaryota > Metazoa > Echinodermata > Asteroidea > Forcipulatida > Asteriidae > Pisaster > Pisaster brevispinus. Next base: position 3,971,795 of record JAMKCF010000022.1, read on the forward strand.
AGCAGAACATACTGTTTGAAACGTCGAGACCACACCAGCTCTTTTCAGAGCCAACACTCCTCCCAAAAGAGATTTTACACAAGGTTGTACCCACAAGTTTACTAATAGTTTTCTTATCTTATTATAGGCACTAATTAGGCTCTTATTCTCATCTATTTGATGAGCAAATCAACCCAGTTTTGAGTTTTGGCTGGAAGTGCTTGAATAGTGGCAAAGAGCGCCACATATTCTAGCATTCAGAAACATCCAAAGTCAGTTTTTTCTTTTAAATTGTTTAAACAAGGCCCAATTTCATAAAGTTGTTTAAGCACAAAAAAAGTTTAAACAGGGCCCAATTTCATAAAGTTGTTAAGCACAAAAAAAAGTGCTTAGAGTAGAAAAACCTTGCATACATGTAACAGAAAAATACCATGTAATGTACATGGTCTTTGTGACTGGTTCCCTGTTGTTTGTTAATTTGCAGAAACACACACATCTTGGGGCTAAAACCATGACATATACATGTACAAGCCAACAGAAAAATAGGTTGTTATGAATGTCTCTGGCTTGAATACTTTCATGGATATTTTTCATGCTTATGGTCCAGGAAAACTGAGCCCATGCAAAGGTCATTTTGGACAACTATTTCCAGAATTCACAAGGGTATCTTGTAATTCTAATTTGCAACGTCCTGTCTGAACAGTTATGACATATCTTGGTGCACAATTATGTACCTTTCCGGAGCTGAAATAATTTCAGTTTTAAGTTTTAAGGCAGGGATATAAATCATGTGTGAAAAAAAAATAACCAAATTACAAAACCAGTCATTCAAAGTTTTTTTGTGGAACTTGTAACTTCAGAGACTTGAGAGAAAATTTGCTTAAAATGCTGAGAACAATACAAATTGGGTCAGCCATTGGAAGATGATAATCAACAATATTAAAGCTGTAATTTAAATTGAATCAAGTCAGCTTTGATTGTTGGTCTGGTGACTCCATGTTTGTCCTCACTGTGATCGAGGGGTCCAGGGGGGTCCCAGATGCAGGGAACGGTCACTCTAACTACTGTGGTGCAAGATATCCGATTGGCTGTTTCAAACAGACCTCCTGATTAAACCACCCATGAGCTTTGTCTTTAAGCAAAGTTGGCAAGACACAGATTTGTAACTTAATACAGGTGCTGTCAGTAAAATGGTACTTTCTGATTTCACAATCATTTCCTTCCCTATCCTCGATGCAACAGATCCCTCCCATGGGGTCATGACCTTTTGAATAACTGTTAACACATTGACCTTTGACTTGAAACCATGTCAAGAGGAAGTTGTCAACTAAGGCTCACGAGTGACATACCTTTGGTTTCTCGTCTTCTTCATTTTCGGATGATTTCTCGTTGTGATCAAACAGGTCACTCTCAGATTCTGACTGACTCTACAAAAATAAAACCATGCGTCACAGTTAAGTTAATTTAAATTTTCCTTCACAAAATGTCATATCTATTTAAATGCTCATTTCATTCACACAAATTAAAATAAATGAACAAGAGTAAAATATATTCTAAGGCCACAAAAAATAGAAAAGCTAACAGCCAGACAGCTCACAAAAAGTCTTGATAAACCTTCTCCCATAAAGCAAGTATTCAAAAGATTGCGACCAACTGTTGGCAAAATACCTTTGGATTTGAATTAATCCCTAAGCTATCCCACTCGATCAGATGGATTTAATAGTAATGGACTCCATAACGCAACCCTATTTATCTCGAATTAACTACATGTATGGTAAAATTAAAGAAGCATAATAAACGTGATGATAATTAGTTTGGGCAGGAAGGGGAGGGGGGTCCTGATCAAAAACATGTAGAGTAAAGACCTCCAGAGAAACTTGTGTTCAAACACAAATAGCAAGCTTTATCACAGATGAGGAAAATAAAATGAAATCTTCAGTACACACAAGGTTATCAGATGACCACACAGAGAGAAGCATATCAGGGTTCTCCCCAGGATGTCTCAAGCCTGTGGGACACTCTTGAACCAAACTTTGGAAGTTTGGTCTAAGCAAGCAGGACTTTAGAATGTTTTTAACTTGGTGTTTAACTTTGGTTTTAAAAGCTCTACTGTGCAATCTCGGGTATCCTAAATGGTTTCTTTATGATTTTTCTTAATTTGATTTTAAGTCACCCCCCCCCCCCAAAGAACAAAAATAAGTAAACATTTTCTTTGCGTATCGGCCACAATTTGCCTGTATTGGCACACGACTTGCAAGTATCGGTCCAATAGGCTAGCTTGTGCATGGGGAGAACACTGTACATGTTCCATCAGAGACCACGGGATTGACAGTAATAATTCTGACTGGAATCAATTCAGGATAGAGAGAGGAGTCATTTACAAATATGCAGTTAAGATCAATAGTATCTACGAACCCTTTCTAGTAGCGTTGGTTTCTTCTGTTGCATGGCCGTATCAGACTCAATCTCACTTTCTGTCTCGCTCTCAGAGTACTAAAAGAAAACAAACCCAAAAAGTTGTACTTTATATTTACTATTAGTCAGCAAGCTACAAAAACATCAATTTGTATTTCACTGTCAGGGGGCAAGAGAGATGCAGAAAGTACACAGCAATACAATTACAGTTACTTCCTGATGCTTGTTATTTATGTCCCCAAAACTTGACTCGGATCCAAAAAGGTGTTCCTTTTTATTAACACAGAAATGTAAAAGAGCAGATCAGATATACATCATGCTGTGTGGCCATTTCTGTTGGGCTTCCCGTATAACGTCACTAAGGAAAGTACTGATAACTCAAAGATACAAAGGTTTGCATCAGACTATTTCTATCAATGTCCTGCTTTCACAGAGCACTAAAAGGCCCTTTTTGAAACTACGGCTTGGGCTTGAACTTGGGCTTGGGATCTGTCCCTTTTTGAATCCCTACAAGGGAAGCGCACATTTTCTAAATAACTGCCGGAGCTTACATTCAGAACTTTCCGAACTTGAGTCTACTGCCCAAGGACCACTCAGCCACGACGCGCTATGGTGTCACAACAGAGCAAGAGATCATTCACCATGCTGCAGCCATCTTTGTTGGTTCCCTGTGTACTACATGTAGTCTCAGGACAGTACTGAGAATACAAAATGGGCCAGACTATCTCTACGGTGAAATGGTTGTCTTTTGAATCTTGGGAGGTTAGTGGTAGAACTCATGCAAATAAAAATTGTGTTGGCTCTGAAGACAGCTGACAAATTGACTTTTAAATGCAGAAAGCAACTTTACTGGGTGCTCCTAGGTCAACTTGATTACCCTATAACAACTCCTCTTGTCAAATTCCTCCCATATCCAGTCTTGCAGTGAGAGAGAGAGACCCCTCAAGTTCCTAGCAATCATTGCTGATCCCTTACTACATGATTAAGCTACCCACTTTCCTGATGCTCAATAGCACTGATCGATAGAAACATGAGGGGTCTACATGTACGTATTCATAACAAGGGCGTTAAGACTCAGTAATTGATAGTTCAGTGTGTCCGTGACAACTGACAAGGAAATACACATTGTCCAGTCTCGGCTGTCAATTTCACAGCCCCTCATCACAATCTATGAATATACAGAACTTGTCTTGATCAATACATTGAAACAAGCTTCAAATACAAGGAGGTCCAGAATTGCTACCTCCTTTTACTGCATGAAACTCTCCATATGCACTTTATTTCCCAATCCTCTAGCATGTCTAGAGAGGATGCTTTTATAAAAAATATGACACGAGCCACAGGATGCGGCTGATTTTGTAAATTTTGCAACATTTTTATGAGTCTAGTAAAGTAAACTTGTGGTCCTACTTTGTAAATAATCTCTGCAATAAGTTGTGATGGCACTGACAAGGACCAGTGGGGTAATAACTCCATCAGATGTCCCCTTCATTGGATTTGATGAAGTAGTTGTTGCTATGAAAGCTTATGCAGGTTTTTGTATTAGTTTATCTTGAAGTGCTACCACTACCATGTCTTGCTTCATCTATCAGACTAACGTGGCTATCTCTATCATCAGTACACCAGTCATTCTATTCTGAACCAGTACAACTCAGATATACTGCTGACGAGGTGTTGTCACAGACCTTTAGTTTCTAGACTTCCCCATCATGCAGTTTCAATTCCAACACTTTTATCTTAAGAGCATTGTGAAATAGAAAAATGTCTATCTGTGTTAAGTTATATGATGATCATTTTCAACTACACATGGACTCTCAAGCATGTCAAGTGTTAAACTAAAGGGAACTTCATGGAGTTGTCCTGTCTTTAACAGTTACAATAAAGACGTGGATCAGCATGTATCGCGTGCTGCATAGTGTGCTAGTGACCTTATTCTATGTGGGCATCATGAGAGCTGTATGCACACACACATGACACACTTGCAAATGTATCATTTTGGAGACAGCTAGATTTCATGTTAAGCCATCAAATACCCATTGCGGACACCAAGCCAAACTTCAAAGATGTACGTCCAGCAATCACAGGTACATGTAGTGATAAAAATAAACATTTCTTCATCGTCCCCTATTCAGTCTGTTATTGGAGCTAATTGCAATTGTTGGATGTATTATAAAATAAATAGTTGTGTTTGGGAGGTCAGAATCTGTCTTATTCAAGAGCCTCAAAGTGATGACGTCATATACATTCAGGCCTAGCAGTTCCAATCACTATCACCCCTTCAAGACAAGTCAAGCTTTGAGCAATTTGAGACAATCATCTTCAAGCAACTTACCTCTGATTCTGATTCTGATGTCGTCTTCTCAGAGCCACTGATCGAACCCTCTTCGCTCATTTCTGTTCACAAAATTTGCCAGAAATAGAAATCAAAATTGAGGACTATTAACTCTTATCCCTTCAAGGATGGAGGAGCTAAATCTTTATCCTGTTTAATAAAAGGATTTTACGCTCAACAGACCCCGGCACTGATGCCACACACGGTTCCTAAAATGCCAAGGTGCAGTCTGCCATTTTGGAAGTATAATTGAATGTAATGATATGGTACACATGTAACCAAACAAACATCACATTAAAATGCACAGTGCACAGTAACACACAGGGAATCTAACTCCCAAAATGGGGCCATCCAGATTGATCAAGGGTGATGACGTCAGGTGAAATGGGGCAATAAATGGTGAATACATCAAAACAGTCGTGTAACTCTGGCCTGGATGCAGTTATTTTGCACTTCAAAACTAAGAAAATTGTGTCAATTGAATGATCTGTCTGCTAAGAGCAAATGGTACTGAAAAAAAAAGGTTTTAATCAAGGCATATTCCTAGAAATACTATGTTTAGAATTAGCATACGAGGCTTACAAATATAGAAATAGACACAACCGAAAGAAAAACAAAAACACTTTTCTTTGAAGAGTCAAACTACACCCCACACTCTAAACCCCACCCAACACATAAATACATACTTAGAGCCCAACACAGAGACACACCTACATTGATACAGACAAACACTGCAGTTTATACATGCCTTACATACATTGTAACATGCTCAAACATGATCACTGACGATCCAGGCTGAATGCATCAACAGAAACTGATTTGTCTATAGTCAGATAGTTATCCAAGAAATGCCGAGATGAACTAAAACCAACTTGATTTTCTTAAAAACAACAACTCATTATTGGAAACTACATGGTGCTAACATAAGTACGTCACCACCATACCCCCATGAGAGGGGCTTTTGAAACATGTGTAATGGCTAACCTTCCTCTGTGATCTCAGCTACTCCAACACTGTCATCCTGCATGAAAGCTGGGCTACCTATCAAGTACGGCAGTGCACGATGGGCATACAGATCCTACAGAAATAGAGAGAGAGAATTATAACAGGTGTCAGCAACCTGTCACTACTGTCACATCAATTTGTTAAATGCCTCGTCCCTTCCGCTAAAGGAAGAATGAGAAAACTTTATCTTCCTTCAACATGGAGACAATGAGTACGGGTCATCCAATCTCTAGATACAAAGTCCCAGGATTTAGGGGTGACATAGGTGAATGTAAACATGTGACACTTGGGGGTTGAACCTGGAACGTGTGGCAGGAGGAAGGACAAGAATGATATAAAGTATCTAGATCCTTATTCAGCTTTGGAAATGTAGATACGAGAGGAAAAGATGATGCTGATCAGGCCAAAAATGTTGTGCAAGAATTCCCTTCATAAAAGCTGGAGCTCGGTGTGTCCGGAAAGATAACCTTCTTCTACCATGACTGCACTGACAAGGAAGGAAGCAAATGATATCTACAATGTACATGTAGTACTTCAGTACTTCAGTAAAAATGAAATGTAATAAGAAAAGTTTAGACAGGGTCACCAAATCCAGTGCAGTATTTCATTCACAAAAGTGTAGTACTGTACACATACAGTATGTAACTGCACATAATTTACTGTCAATATCTGAGCTTAAATCAACATGTACATGTATGTGTATTTACATCATCATGTCAGTGCAATAAATTCAATGTCAAAATGTTGTACATGTATCTCACTTAAATTAACCTGAATGTACACTCGAAACAAAAAAGCATAAAGTTACTACATTTTTGCCGAAAGAGTTTCTGTGCAAGATAAAATGTTGTGTTGCACAATCAAGATACCACATTGTTGCACAATCGAGATACAATGTTGTTGCACTGATGTGATTCTTCAGTTATTTATTTTTGGGGGCAAATAAAGCTGTTTATAGCATGCCAGCTTATTTCCATCAGGGTCCTTAAAACACAAAGGCAAAACACAAAACAAAAAGATGTAAATAAAATTGCACAGGAAAAGATATCTCAGGATGATGACAACTTAGGTTTTTGTAGCTTCACCCTGCCCCAAACATTCAACATTTGTACATACTGTAAGATGTGTAAATTAACTTGGAATTTTGTTCCTATTGATTTGACTGACTCCTTGCAGATGCAAGATGTACCAATTCCACAATTTTGGGAGTTAATTCCTTTGTGCACACTTTGAGTCCCGAAACGGCAGGCAGTATAGGCACGTGTGCGCTGCGCGTCGTGCATGGGGTCAATAGAGCTCTTCCAATACTTTTGAAGGGGCACCAAGGCCAAAACGAGGGCAACAGAGGTCATGGCCTCCGCGGCCTCCATGTACAATCCATGGACAATCTACACGTAATTACAACCCCTGAATGCTGTACATATGTACAATGTAACTTTTAAGACAACTACTAATGTATGTGCAGAAGCACTGGCATGTCTGTCAAATCAAAAATGGATGAATGTCAAGTCTTGTTCTCCAGTCAAACAAACAAAAAGTTGTCATTGTTCTTTGATCTGTTTGAACAAGTATGTAAGTCTACACAAGATTTCCGCTTGGGACTACCTAATAAAACATGCCTCCCCTGTCTAGTCCAGCAGTTTGGACATGTTTCCTCATCACCGTCTACTCACAATGAGTCAGATTATAACATGTGCATCTCATATCAAAACTCTTCAACACAACTTTCTAGTTTGAAAGTAGTTCAACCAACAAGAGAAAAAACAAGTATAAGAATCATAATAATGTTACTTATAACTTGCCAATTAAAACGAGGTGTTAATAGTGACTAAATACAATATCACATTGCTGCACGCTGTGATGGGGTCCCTGGTGTTTCAGGAACCTAAGGGGATAAACAAATGGCACAACTTGATATAAATGACTTGTGTAAAATATCAAGGTTACTTGATCATAATGGTGTGTTGTAACCAATTTAAGTTTGCTTAAAATAGGACTGAATATCATTATAAACGGTCCAAAAATTGGGCTGATTTAATTGGCACTGGACACTGTTGAGATTAGACATGTTAGATGGTTAGATTAAAGGTTTAGTGCATAGTGGATGATTGATTGGCTTTGGTTTGCAGTACACCATGTGAGTTATCTCACTTTCGCTATGGTGTCCTGTACATGTATAGATGTAGGAATCCTATTGGTACACACATCTGCATGCACAGTTATCCTGTCAGTAATGTACAATGTAAGTGTGATACTTCACCATAGGACAGCCAACTCTATCACAGTTGGGCTTCAACACCAATGAGAAGCCCATAGGTAATGCACTCAGCAAGTTTTTATTCAGGACTCAGTGGAATATAATCCTTGCCCTTCAGGCTCACATATTTTTCACAGACTCTAGGCCTTGCTAGAATCACAATATGTACATGTACATGTATGATCAGATTATGCATGAATGAGAACGAGTGACTTTTTGTAAAATCAAACACAAACATGTAGTTTTCAAGAAGGAAGTACACATACAAGTTGTGAAAACTTTGCACTTGAAGCAGATGCACACATGTGTGGCACAAATATATTGACTTGCCAACAGGAATATGTCATGGCACTATACTACAAATACAAATTAACAATGCCATTCTAATAACCACCCCCCACCTCCCACCCCCCAAAAAAAAATCATTTAGTAATCATAAATAAATAAAATAAATACTTATTTCAAAAAAGCTGCACACAAGTTTAGTTCTTTGTTTAAAGAGTCCCAAATCATCAAGTTATAAATCACTAAGTCCGAAATCATTTTACATACATGTAGGTACCTGCTCAGCTGAAATGCTCTGCACAAACTCATTTGCTTTGTAGCATGGATTTGATGGGAACAATTTACAAATGCAATCAGGTAGGGACTTAAAGTCCAATCCATAAACAAGGCTCCAGTCTGAAGCAGGATTCATAGCAGGATTTGAACCAGGGTCTACGGAGTTACAATCTGAATGCCGATGTACATCCCATGACATTTCAGCTACAAGTACACAGTACCTTTAAGTTTCAGATTAACAAAGATTTTGTTTGAGACCACATATAAAAAGCAAGTGTTTGAACTTTGACAGTTCTATGACATTAACACCCAGCTGGTTGTCCATACGCAGCAATCTCTAGTCTAACGTGTTTAAGAAACCATATTATACATGTACCTGGTATGCACTTTTCTTAACATCTAGTAATCCGCGTTAAGCTCTCAGCTTTAATATTATTGATCAGGTAATTCAATTTCTCTAACTCTTCGAAAGCCAAGTCTTTATTTTCCCATCGCAGACAATGTTGCTGTGTTTTTTTTTAGAGGGGGATGTATAAATACCAGAGTTCCTGAACTGTCCAGACAAGCCCTTTAATAAAAGCCCTTACTCCGTCATTCCTCCCTGAAAAACACACAAACAGGTTCCACACCCATTCCAATTACGCGCTAATGTCAGAACGAGCCGTAACCTGAGTTGTCCAGACACTTTTACCCAAGGGGGAAACTTGCCCCCACGCTAACAGGAAAGCCCTGTGTAATGACCTTCATATCCTGAGCTGAGGTCAATTCAGATGGACCTGTTGCCGTCTGTCTTCTGATAGGTGAAAACCTTTTCTGTCTTCACCGTGATAAGCAGGAACTCATCTTCTTGATTTGGGGTGAAACGATCGGCTTGAGGTCACTAAAGGAACAACTACACAGTTGAAGGGAGGCTATATTATTTAAATCCATTCTGATACAATTGTGTGTAAGTAACCGCCTGATACCTTGACCGCTTCCTTTGATTAGTGAAGTCAGTCAAGTCCAGTTGGTGCTAATACTGGACTTCAGTGTGATTCAGTCAACCCAATGACAATACCATAGTTCTCAATTTACTGATGAAGCAATGGACTCAGACAGGAAATATTTTGTGCTTTCCCACTTCGTTATCTCAAGATCTTGCCTACCAGTCACCATAAGGAGCCAATTTAAGTCAATATCTACAAGTCACCGTTAAGGAAGTACTACCATGTACTTGTTAATTCATCTTTTTGTACTGAGCACTGTACACATATCTCAGTACTTCACAGCATAATCCTATTTGCTAGTAATGAAGTCACATGTGCGTGCATACATGTATATACATGTACGCTGCAGTTTTTGCTACTTCCAGCTCCAAGGCTGACAAACAACAAGTGTGGAATTTTACCCCCAAAAAACACTCGTTTTGTAATTCAAAGTTGTCCTTATGACAGACACTGATAATTCTGAAAAGACCTTGAATCCTTGCAAAACATGGAAAAGGCAAGTCCCTAAATTACATTTTGTATACAGAAAAACTAGCTGAAGACATTTCCTGTGGTATTCTTGGAAACTTTGGCCAGAGCCCATTTAAGTGAAGTGGGCGTGGCTTAAAGTGAATTAAAACATGAACATAATCCTTCAACAGGATTGCAAGAGAGGCTTTAACACACCATCCCTTTACATGTACAGTATATGACATTTGAAAATGTCTGATTCATCAAAATCCTTCAGCAAAAGCTAATTCAAAACACAGACACTGAGACTGTGATCAGGGACCAATTGTATAGCACTGCTTACCACAGACAAACAGAATTCTAAACTTACCACCCATAGAATTAAGCAATTTACAGGGTGCTGTAAAAGCAGAATTCTGTGAAAATGGTGAAGAGCAGCGCCACAAAATTAGGCCAAGATCGTCATGCCTGACCCTGACCAAGTACAATGTATGGCTGGATTGTATCCTACAGACTTACCAGAGCAATGTCAGGTTGTAACTGTATACCACTGGTTTATTGTCAGAACCTTAACCACTCATACAGAGATTGCTTACATGCATTGGTAACATTGATTGATTGGTGTAATGGTGTACAATGTAATCAAAAACCTTAGTGTCTAGATTGTGTTCCCATCAAGTTTTGAATCTTACTCTAAGGAAAACCAGGAGAAAGTTTTGAAGGAACTTAGGCAGATAAAACTTCCAAAACAGATTTCAAATCTATTGAATTAGTGTTCCAAAGTCCAAAACAAATTTGATACAAATAGAAAAACAGAGTACAATAATGAAGTTCTGTCCTTTTTAAAGGAAATAAGGAATCACATTTTAACAACAGAAATAAGTTACTGAACTAGAATATTTGAAAATTCAAAACTGATTTGCAAAACAATTCTTCCCAGAAAAACACAATATGAAGAAATTTTCTATTTGGAAATTATAAAAATCAATAGGTATGTGTATCAACAACACAAGCTACTGCAACACTTGTGCTAAACAAAATTAAATATTAATCTGTTGTGAGAATTATTTACTTCGTTTTAATTAGAATGTGATGCCTTGCAAACTTAAACTGCTACACAAGTAAGTTTCATTAAAACTTGGGAGGAAATCAGAAATCACTGGAAACAAATGACGTACCCTACCTTTAAATGTTAATTGAGACATGTATCAAGGTTGCAATACAATGATAACATGGTGTATTTCCTCATACATGTTGTTGACAGTCACCTGCCCCAAGCCTCCACTCTGGGAAAGTAGCTTGTCAACTTCCCGTATATGGCAGAAGTATCTGTTCACCTTCAAGCCACGATTGACTACATCAAGAATCCAAGAGGAAAAGGAAAACACTATTCAACAAGGTTTGAGTACAGTAATAACTTTTACCTTTGGTTCCAGGATGGGTTCCAAGACAGCTTTATACGTAGCATCTTCATCTTCAGAATCAGAGTTACCAGCATTGGCGTCCAGCTCCTCAAAGGCTGTGTCTAAGACGTTGATGCCCAGATTCAGAGCTTTAATAACCCTGGGGATGACTTCAGCTTCTCTCTGCTCTCTAGTCTTAGTCTAAAAGGAGAACAATGAGGGATTAGCCACAGCTCATCAATCTTGCCAGGCATAGAGACGCTTATGTTGGAGCCACATCTGATGTAGACTGGACATGACCCTAAGAACCTGCTGGGTGTACCAAGTCAAGGTGCACCACGTGACTCAAGCATAACAAGTCCGACAACTACTGTCTGAGAGGCTGGGTGGCTCTACTTCCCCCAGCCGGATTTGGAGAAAGATGCTGATGATAATGTACTGTACAGTTTACAAGCAGTTATTTAGAGCCTATTCCATGTAATCTGCATATTTGTGTAAGTCTGACAGAATCAATCATGAAGCAGAACTAAACCTGTGAACTCTATGAAGAGTGGTCAATCCTGTCCCTATCCTACATGTCCTAAGTTTAATCCCAAGCACACACAAATGTTGCTTTTTAGCAGAAATATAGAATACCAGCCAAAATGCCACATAGTTTTAATTGTTGCGACTGGTATGCGGGAAATCTTCTGCTTATAGCAACAAAATCTGCCAAGCAGCTTTGTATGAAAATGTGCCCAAGGCTCTTAGGTAGCATGGCGGGCTAGTCAAAAATAAGCAATCTGTGTGTGGCTGTGTGTGTGTGAGTTTGTTTTCACATTCAAACCGGGGACCTATAACAAAAGAGGACAATAGGGTCCCCGGTTGGGTAAAGGTCCCCAGTTGGAAATTGTGTACAAAACCAATGGGAGCTGTTGCCAAAAAGTTAGAGTCCAAACAAAAGAGGGACAAAAGGAGGTCCCCGATTGGAGGTGTTTACACACTTGTGTGCCCTTACACATGCCAACTTACGGGGTACTTTTAACAATGGAACAATGGACCCCACAAGGCAATTTCAATAGGAACAATAGGGCCCCACAAGGGAATTCTTTAGAAAAGGGAATAATAGAACAACAATAGCAGTACCCCACATACCGGATCCGTAAGGTTGGGTGTGTGTGTGTGTGTGAAAACACTTCATTTCATTTATTCTGGTTGTGAAGCCAAGGACTCTCAGAGAAGCGAACTTAATCACTGTACTAGCCAAGAACCCAATGGAGAGAAGACAAGGAAGGAAGTTTCAGTTTTAGATGTGAGAGGAAAACCCCAGAGTATTATTCCAGGAAAAACCCAAGCAGTCAGGTAGGGACTAAAAACCCAATCCACATAGTGCCCCCGGCATGAATCGAACCTGGGTCCTAGAGGTACGGAGTGGGGAAAGATACCTCTACATCAACCTGACCACCCTAAATATGTTTCAGACATGAAAATACCAAACAAAATTCACACAGGCCAGTCCTAAGTGATGCTGGTTAGTCAAATGTATGCCGAGTAGCCCTGGGAGCTAGTCAGGTGCAATGCCTGGATGTTCTATCAAATTTCCCCTAAACATTCTAACAAACTATGACAAATTTCCCTTTGACATACGACTGGCAGTACTTTTTGTCAAAGTAAAGTGGAAGTGATCCTACAGTGACTGAGATTTCAGTCCTGCATCATGCATGTCATTGTATCTTAACTACATGTATCCCTTGCATATGCTGCCATGGTGATTACAGAATACAGCCCTTGAATACAGCTATCAACCGATGAGATGCCTTAAATGACCTCAGTGAGGGCGCTGTTTGAGCTTGTGACACCATGCAAAGGATCTATTCATGGTTTACATACATCTGCGATAGACTCGATAACCTTTCACTTATGAAAGAAAACCATTTGTACTCTATATTGACTGTAATGATTCACCAGGGTGGAGCCTATTGTCATTGTCTAGTACCTGATCTTCCTTCTTGCTGATTGCAGTGTCGGGTTTCTGGTCTGTTTCCTCGGAATCATCATACACTCTCTGGGGAGAAAAAGAAAAAGTACAGAAATGACTGTCATCAGTCAGGATGTACAGTGTGTGTACACTGATGTACATTTAACTATTGGTTGTACTGAAATGCACTTCAATTGCTAACATACATGTACATGTGTTATAGTGCAAATATGAAGTGTACATGGTGTAGGGACATGTACAAGTCCATTGTACAGCATGGGGCAAACATGTTCCAGTCGTGCATCTAAAGAAATATTTTTATCACAAAATATCATAATGTACTAAAAATCATTGACATTTGAAGGTTTCTCAACTACAAACAAACTGTTGTGAGGCAATGTTTTGGTTAAGACGAGTCAAGTTTTACTTGAAAAGTTTCAACTACATGTAGCAAATGCAGTTAATAATGAAACCAAGGATGCCTCAGAAGCAGACAGAGCAATTATGGTAAAATATCTTGCATAAGGACACAAGTGCCATGACTGGGACTCGAACCCACACTCTGCTGATCAGAAACACCAGAGCTTGAGTGCAGTGCTTTTAATTGCTCCGCACTGACACGCCACGAGTTCGTACTAGCTCAGTACATGCAGTATGTTGACCCTAGCCTTACTAAGTGAAACAAAATAATACAATCAGTTTTTGGAGAATTATTCTTCTACAAGTTTTTAAGTAAAAAAAACAAGGTTTCAAAATGTCCAGTAACTTTATCAATAGTCCACTAATCTTAGCATTGTTTTAATCCAACCCAACAACTGAACTAGTTCATGCAGTCAATGCTTTTCACATGCTATACTTTTGAAGACTTACTAATTACAAAAACTTCCAAATCTTGTCCTTAAAGTTCAGTGAACAATTTTTTTGTTTTGAAAATTTTGTTTTAGTCTAGTAAAAGTTCTGAGCTACAAGAGTTGTGGTCCTGTGGAGATTTGAGCACTATTAGCTCTGGAGTTTGTAACTACAAATGTATGCATCAACATGAAGAATTCTCATGAATGTGTGTTGTCCCATATGGTGCTATCTATGATTGCCAATACATGTACGTATAAACAAGGCTGGTAATGTGGATAATTGAAAATGTCTTACAAATTGTTGACTGTGTGCAAACATAGAGCAGGCCGAAACAATATACAGAAATGCAGGCAACCACTAGAGAAAACTACTCATTGGAGACAGGGATACAAGTCTCTCTGTAGGAAATGTTGATAATCTGGAAAGACCCCCCCCCCCTTAAATACAAGCGCATTTGCTCTTTACAGCAACAAAGATTGTCCAACAAGTCCCGGGTGTAATCCATACCGGCACTGTTGTTTGTTGTGGAAGGAAGGAAGACATTCATTTCAAGTCAGCCCTCCCTTGACAAAAGAAAATGTGCAACTCCGTACAGATCTGCTATGGCAAGCTCCTATAAAGGTCAATTGGTTATGAGGAAACGCTGACTGATGAGATTACAAAAAAAGGAGGGGGTGTGGATTTATAGGGAAGGGGGTACTCTAGCAAACTGGGTACAAACCTAACACCCTTAGGGAAATCAGAGTAATTACAAAACCTGTCAGAGGCTTGATGGCCAAAGACCCTTCAAACGCCCACCCAAGGTCTGCTTATGAGCGTTAATTCCAACCCGGTAATTATGTCAACGTATCAATACGTTTGGTAATATTTCTTTTTTCAGCGTAACTTTTTTTTCTTAGGGTGGATGCACTTTTTAAAATTAGCAGAAAATTGCTTTTGAAAGTTATGAATTACACCACAGCTTTTTGGATGTAAGATAGAAACGCTTAAAAGCTGCTTTAAACCTTCTGCTGTTGCAGACTTCAAGTGTACAGTGAACACATGTACTGTATACAGACTGTTGTGGTGAAAATCGGAGCCATGTGTTTACATCTGTCATGAATAATCCATGAACTGTTTACAAACTTCAAGGATGGCATCACCAACAGTTGAAAAAATAAATGCAATGTAATTGTTGTGATCCTGTCTCGCTTACATTTTCAATGAACTGTGTATTTGCCAACATGAGGAAATCGTTGAAGACGTTATGCACTCTTGAGTCAGTGCACTTGGTTTCATGTATCAAGCCGTCCATCTTCTTCTCAAGATCACTGGTCTTGGTTAACATCTTGGTGGAGAACTCTTGTAGGTACAACAGCAACTGCAAAATCAACAGAAATAATTTTATGTGTTTTAATAATAATAATAATAATAACTAGAAACGAGTTTGTAACGAACAAACACTGGGGTTTCGGCTTTGTTGTCAATGTTGAATTAATGTAACAATTAATTTGACAACTGATGACATCACGATGATGAAAACACGTTTTTCGTACGAACTGTGTTATAAGCAACAAGATGGTACAAAAATTATAACTCTTTTACTTTATGGTTCAGACGATATAAAGTTTTAAATAATTGTAAATAATAAACTACCATACCAATGATAAAGTAATTAATAAGCTATACCGCACAGACCTTGAAATAAATTGTGGTGGGAGAATGCAATGAAATTGTGCGAGAACAAACCGCTACTAATATCCCAAAACACTTCCGTATAAGGTTCGAGGACTCTCCACAAACAAGAGGGCGCTATACAGGTGCACCGTTAACTGTAGAAGTGAAGCAGCGAACCAAAATGAACGGTACAAAGGTCGAACGATGCCATGCGCGTGGACTATGGGCTGTGTGGGTCTGGCCGTGTGCAGCGTGTTACGATGCCTAGCGTGAGAAGCAATGGCTGTGTGGAGTGATGGCCGTATGCGATGTACAGCGTAAATTACGTGCAATGTACACACACACGACGATCATGCTTTGTTGACGATACGTGTTTTTAAATCGTTAATATCGTCATCAAAGGATTAAAAAATCCTTGATCGAACTACTGCTTGATCTAAGTTAGAGCACAGGCTTTCATTTGATGTATTGTTTGTGTCTTTTAAGACTGTAGTTCCTGAGATCGAACGCCAACAAATTTCATGTGTAAATGCTATGAGACTTTTTCGGAAAGAAGAATAATAATAGTGAAAAAAAAATAAAAATCTCGACGAAAACAAAGGTGGTTTCGGCTGATGGCCGAAACCCCCAATAAAATAATAAAAACTTATAAAGTGCACTTTCTAATACAAAATCACGCAACAAAAAGATACTACAAGAGTATCAAGCTCTCTACAGAAAATTACACCAAAACAGGAAAGTTAGTAGCCTAACTTGCAGTAAACAGTTCAGTTTCATAATATGAGTTTGACATGTGTTGTGAAGTTAAAATACAATAAGTCTTTATACTTCAATACAAATTTATTCACTTTATCAATTCAGACAGGCCTCTAAAAGCACCTTACATTATTATTAACCCTGTTCATTCGGGCCTAAGCATTCCTCAAACCAACTTAACTCTTTGGAAGAATGCAGCATTGGTAGCCAAATGCCAGCATAGGTTGCTGATCATTCACATAAAAACTATTATCTACCCACGGAGATACACATTTACTCCTGGGTGACAAGTTGCAAATTGAGTTTAAGTATCTTGCTCAAAACCAGGATTTGAACCCACACTCCAACGTGTCCAATGACTCAGCCAACAAAACTTGAACCCAGTGTGTTAGTCCTTTTGGAAAGTAACCTAACAACCAAGTCCAGCAGTTGAGTGTTTTTCCTAACACATTTCTTTTAAAGATTTACTAATTATAACTTTAGCTTTTTAAGTTCAATTCTCCTCTAAAACTTCAGCAAATGAAAGAGAAAGGAATTATAAGGCCTATTGTAAAACTGTTTCCCAGTCCAGTGTGGCTATTGAGCTACACACATGTACAAGACCTATAGTCTTGAGGAATAATGCTCTGTGGGAAGACCTATTGTCTTGTATATTACATAGAGATTTGTTGTTGACACCACAGCCTTGTTGGCTTTATGCGTAAAGTTGCATGTGGAAATGCAGAAGCTTTGACAACTCAGCCCCTGCAAGACTTGAATTGAAGCAAATCTCCACTAGATAGATCCTGCAGCTCTAAAATATTACTGGACCAAGTGATTTCTTTCTCTCTTTAAAACAATTTGATCTTTTCGCGCACAAAGACAAATTGACTAGACCTGCAACTTCCAGATTAATGTGCCGGCACTCTGCCAACTAATGTAAACTATCTAGCCCTTTAATGATGGAGATGTTCCTATTTTATCTTAATCTTTGACCGGGGGTGCCAAGCAGTTTCAGGTTATTGGCTGCTGATTGGCACCCTGAACAAAGATATTGACAAAATAGGGAGACTCCATCGTAGGGCTTGATAGCTCAGTTGGTAGAGTGCCGGTACGTTAATCCAGAGGTCCAAGGTTCAAATCCCAGTCCATCAGTCAATTTTGCTTTGTTCTTCCAAAAACTGAATTAAATTTACTGATATTTCCCTTGTGGTTTATTGCTCAGTACAATTTACTGAACTTTTGGGAGCAGGTTTGGAAAAGCTAAGGTACATTAGTAAATCTATAAAGCATGTGGCTGGAAAAACATTAGACTGCAGGACTTGTTGGGTTGTGAGGTTAGCAGCCCAATGCATAAAGTCCTAGACCCTGGTGCCCTGGCCAGTTGTTCAGTCAGTATTTCAAGCCCTGCACTGATCAAATTGTTTCTGGCACAAGTTGTGTCAAAGTAAACCCAAAATGCACAAAATTTATTTGAGTCCTTGAGAACATTGCATTCAACCCCAGAGAGACATTGTAACAATTGATCATCTGCTCGGTCTAATTTGACAATCTTGTGCAAGTCATTCCAAGGCATGTCTTACATCATGTTTCACTCATTGTGCTCATGTACACAGATACAGCCTTGTGTTACTGGACACTTGCTGGCTAGATTATCCCATCACAATAGACTGGTTGCTGAAGTCATAGTACTTTAGAGACGAGAGGTTTACATATGAGTCCGATTCTCAATGACATTCAAATTTGTGGATGTGTTAGTTCGGAAACATGATTGGTCTTGACAATCTCTCAAGACTCTGGGTAATCCTTTTTAGCAAAATCCCGGACGAGGGGACTTGATGCTCATAAGACGGATCTTCTTCATAACCATGATAACCATGCCAACTTGTTCACCCAAATAACCAGTTTAGGAAATGTTCGCATACTCATCATGCAAGCTCAAGGCAGATGGTTCTGGTTTTGTTTTTTGAAGGTTAGACAGAGCAGATTAAGTTTAAATGGATGTCACGTAATGCCAGAGAGTGGTCATCATTGCAGGACTGATTACCAAGTGACACTGTGCATTGGGTTTCAAACTGTTCAACATACATTCATGATAATTGGACTGTGTTACTTTGGTGATGATGTGAGCAGTTTTGACATAGCCTTCAAAGAAACATTTTCTGCTCACAGAGGACCCCTTAGCAGAATTTATATTTCATGTGCTTGCCATAAGAATTATAAAAAGGTTTGCATGCTACACTGTGATCAAGCTTGTACAATTCCAGTGTGTATGTGAATGAGCAAGAGTGACTCTAAACCTCCTTGTTCAATACAATAAAATATATCCAAGTTTGGGCATCTTTTATTAAGCCACTTGTAGGCATACTGTACATGTTTGTGTATAGAAAGCGCCAACATTTTCTTACACTTTACCATGTTTACAGGTAAACACCTGAAAACTAAATTGTAAATAGGCTACTACATGTACATGATGTGTACATGTATCAGCAAAAATGTACAAGTAAGCGTAGTCTACAAACTGAGTGTAAGGTACATCTACATTGTAAATGAACGATACATTGTTTTATTTTGGTTACATTTTAATTGGTGTTTCCTGACAAATCAATAACCCAGCATTCTGAAATAGGCTGCTAAAACAAAAACAAAACAGTACCAACCCAAAGGACCTCAGTACAAAGTTTAAACTGTGTTTAGTGTTAGTTGGTACCATTAATAGCGCCAAGGATTTCAGGGATTATTTCATACATAATACAAGTACACATGTACAACTACAACTCTATTTTTGGAACTGACTTCTGAGCTGAAAATGTCACTTGATGCAATAAGGATGGCTGAGAATTGAAACACGCACAGCAACTTGGCAGAAACACAAGTCCACATCATACAGTATGTGTGGTCACAGTGGTGTCTGGTTTGTATGAGAGGGTCTCCAAGGTCATACTAAGTTTTGTGATGCACCCACTTTCCAAAAGTCCTCATGAAAGTGGGAGAAAAGTTACATGTTTCTATCCTCACGTTAAAATGGTATAAAACTTAATTTTATATGATACTTTTTCAGAGCAAAGTTTTTAATAAATACATAGGTCTTCGGTACATTTCAAAGAGGAAATTTTGCGCCAGCCAAAAGGTCAAATTCAATGCTATTTTGATTGAATATCATCAAAAATCATGAATGAACTGAAAATTCTTTGTAGAAAATAGGTGAACTGAATTTGACTTTGGAGTCGCTCTTTAAAAATCCTGCACAGCATCTGCAAGCCACCAGTTAAAAGAGTTCCCCTGCGTAGAGGAACTTTGACTAGTAGAGGTTTTCATTAGATTATCCAGTCAAACGGAAAAGTTTTTTGGCAAGAACTGGAATACTTGCAGAGTGTTCAACGCAGTTTATAAAAAACTGCACG
The DNA here is from genome assembly GCA_023634235.1 of Pisaster brevispinus. NCBI lineage: Eukaryota > Metazoa > Echinodermata > Asteroidea > Forcipulatida > Asteriidae > Pisaster > Pisaster brevispinus. Next base: position 3,991,787 of record JAMKCF010000022.1, read on the forward strand.
CATGTTAGGGATCGATAATAATGTAATCAGTGTACCTGCGTGTACATGTACCTGTGCGTGGGAGCATTTTAGAAGAGGTTTTTAAACTTTACGTAGAACGTTATTAGCAATATCAAATGATTTATTAAAGTATTCTTACCTTTACACACATGTACACATGTAAAAGGAACACCTGGTGGAATTATACGCATAGAACATTTTGGAAACTTTTTGGCCTTCAATTTTATTTCAAAAACACAGTATTATTCACTTCCCTTGCTTGCAGGATTATGTAAAGCTACTCATTGCGAATGTATTTTGTGTACATTATGTTCAGGGCAATTCCACGGTAACGGAAGGATGTTTTGACTCATTAAACATTATCATTAATAGTTTAATTAATTACATCAAGCAAATGTCACAGTTTTATAACTTAAGGACTGCCTTCGAAATTGCCTCCTTTTTTTGGCAGAATTACATTAAGTTTATAAAATATGAATATTAATGAGGCTGGTAACGGAAGGACAGCAAAACAGACATGGATTTTCCACCTACATGTACATGTATCAAGTGTTTTGCTAAATTTCTGTGAATTCTTTTTTACTATTTTGTTTTAAAGGTGAGAAATGCAACACTTTGGGATTTAGATCATGTGTGTAATATGCCAGTTTTCATTAGAAATGTTTCCTTTCGATATTATAAATACAATGCCTTTTGTGGATTAACTATTGGTAATGGAAGGATGGTAACGGAAGGACAACAAGTTTACTCAATTATACCATGTTGCACAAAAAGTGATTTTTAAAACATTACTTTTTCAAATAGAAAATTAATAAAATGTGCAGTGTAAGTGACATCTATCCAATATCAGACCTGGTACAGTGTGGTATCATTTAAGAAAATGTTGATTACCTGCTTATTATTGATAAACGAAACACTCAATTTTTCTGGAAAATGAATGGTCCCATCAAGGCTACTTTTAAAGTTGAACTATAGCTTTTTAATCTTTTAGGTAGATTATAAAAACATAGATACTTCTTAAATTATGCTAAATTGTCCAGCTTATACACAAGTTAAAAACTTTGCCTCTGGAATAGCTTCAAAAAGCTCAATTCATTGTCCATGAATGATGATGGAAGCAGCTCTTTATGATTTAATTTCTTGTGATAATTACTTAGGCCTACTTGTTGGTCATTTCGGTGTGGTCCTTTGCAAAGAACATTTTGGCCTGTTTATCACTTTTATGAAGTATGGGTCACATAAATACACATCATGCACTTTAGTTACTAAGGCAGGGCAAAAAAAGCTTGATGTAACTAATTATAAACTGTTAAAGATACTCATGATTTAAATGTTGTTTAATGAATCAAAAGAAAAACGTCCTTCCGTTACTGTGGAATTGCCCTAAAAAACATAAATGTAGCATTTCTAAGGACTCTGTCACAGGGTATAAATAACACCTCTTATAGCGACAGTATCGACCTATACTTTCATTATGACATGGACATTTCATTATGACTTGGAAATTGTACCCATATTTTATGCATAATTCTTTAATAGTTTTAGGTCAGTATTTATCTTATTTTTGGCTCATAACTGGATTATTGATTTATCGTAATTTTTGGGTACCAAAATGTATTCAAAGTCATTAATCTGAGTATAAATCTTGAAAATATAGACTGTTAGCTTTCATTTGACACCTAATTTGACATTGCTGTGACATGCATTTCAATTTTCTGATGTCATGTCCACTTTGGTGTGGAGTTGCCCTCCATGTGTTTTTATTGTAGTTTTATTTCTATGTTTTTGCTTTGACTGTGCATGTACTTTTTTATGATTGCGTGAGAAATACCTAAAGTACATAAAGCAAATATTAAAAACATACATGTACTACCATCCCAAAGAAAATCACCTGAAATTGTTAACACAAATGCTCTTTATAGTGAACAATTTTTAACTTGTGTGCGAATGACTTCCTATGGAGACTGCATGGAACAGGTTGCATTGCCTCATGTGACATGGCTAAATGATGCAAAGAACATACTACAAATGTACAATACCACAAGAAAGTAAGCACTCATTCAAGATGTTTTCTCATTTTTAGAATTCAAGACTTTACACCTTTCTTTTCTTTACAAACATGGAAAAAAAGAAAAATTCTGCATCATGGGCAGCCTTGAGTAGCACAAATGGATTGGCACAATACTGCCCTCTATACCAATATTGTACCTTACCTCTTCACTATGAAGAGAATTTGTTTTGGGTGGCAACTAGTGCAACCATTGATTTAATGCAGTGATTTGACAAACTTGTCAGTGCTCATAATAAATGATAAATTGTTATAGTGTTTTCAGTGAAAGCGCACAAGTTAGCCAAGAAGATTTCATTAGTTTTACCAGCCGTAAAAAAAGGAAAGATTCAAGACGCTGAAGGAACTTAATGGAGCCAGTGAGGGCTGAGACGTTGTATGTGATGATGGAGATAAATTCAAGTAAATCATGTAGATAATGTACAAGTACGGTACCAACGAATACTCAGAACAGACAAGATCTTTGGCTTAACTTCAAACTATCGAAACTCATAAATCACAAGATGGAGGAAACTGCCTACATGTGTAGCACATGAGAGTCCCATACATGTACACACATGTACGTGGTTTTCATCTTTTTTTATGGTAATAATAAACATGTTTGAAATCAGCTGACAATCTCTGAAGTTGCACACACAAGTAAAATGTACCTCTTCCTGCTTAATTAATGCGCTGGTCTTAAAGATGGGGTCCTAGATTAGTTTCGATCAACGTAAATGCTGATTTATAGGCCAAATTCTCAATAAAGATACATGTGTACATGTACATGATGGGAGTCACCTATGAAAGTTTCAGCTGAATACAGTGTCTACTTGTTGAGAAAACAGCCAAAAACTGTCGCGGTATTTTCATCAAGAAAGTTGAACCCATCCACCTTTAGCGAGGTGATGCGGGTAACAACTGCATCTCCAGCCACCATAGCCACAGCATTCACAAATGGACACCACAGAAATTTGAATCTCCAAAACTTGCTTCAAAGCAATGAGCTGATTTTTGCGGATTCAATTTTGTTAACATACTTTTATTGATTCTAATTTAGGTGGAATAATTTCACAACTTAAGCTTTCGGATAGAAATTAAACAAACTTTTTCAGGGTCATTATCAAAGTATGACCCTACATGTACCTTTAAGTTTCCAATGTCAATATTTTGAGAGTAAAAACTTAAGATTGTAAATAAACCTTCTTGGCATTAATGCTGCACATCAAACTTCAATCGTCCAAATATTTTCAAACTTGACTTACAGAAGGCCTGGAGTTTCATCTTTGAGAAGGCAAGGCCGTTTTCAATTTGAAAGAGCAATTCTATTGGAAAATCTCAAAGTCTATGGGAAACTTCTGAAGGGGCACTAAAGCCAGAGACGAGGGGCCACAGAGGCAATGGCCTCTGTAGCCTCCATGTCATTCTAGACCTGTTAAAGCATCCTTGCCATGACTTGGTTTCAGATCCTGTTCATCGTGGCAACAAGCTAATTTGACTAAGTCTTAAACCACATGGTAAACACTTGTACCACACTGACTGTGCAAAAGAGTTGACAATGTAGAACGTACGCAGTCCTTCTGGTTTGAGGCGTGCGATCGCACCCGCACGCCATCGCACGCCTAAAAGCTTCCTCACGAGTGCGAAAAATCACACGCCTGATCCTTCTATAACGCACGCCTTGGCATACATTTCCAGCGTAATCATACTTCATCATTTGTAAAATAAAATAACGTTGTAAAATTAATTGTTTGTAATTTTCAAAATCCTTCAAAATTCTGGCGATAAAGTCCCTGGTCTTGATATTTACTAGCCGCGATCGTTCATTTCAGTATTACGAATGTTAAAATGCGCATGCACATTATTAGTCTGGCTCTCTCCTCCATGTTCCATACTACAATATGTAGGCGAGTAAGGAAACACACAACTCGATTTTCCAGGGGTTAGAAGACGTGCGGTGGAGTCTAATCGCGACCTTCCAGTGATATATTATACAAAATTGTAACCTCGTAGTACACACTCGTAAATGTACATTACTTGATCTGGTGACCGTGGGTTCTATGCTACTGGGCCAACTACAGTGTATGTGAAACAAGTTACCTTTTAACATTCATCATGCACCATCACTGGCAGCCACCAGGAATGCTCTTAAGACCCATTTATTTGACTCCTTACTTTTGTTTCCCTTATTTTTGCTATTCTGTTGTTCTGCTTGTTAAAGCGCTGTGATACAGATTTGTAAGAGCGCTATATAAATGTTTTTTGTATTGTATTGTATTGTATTGTATTGTATTGTATTGTATTGTATTGTATTGTATTGTATTGTATTGTATTGTTTTGTAATGTATTGTATTGTATTGTATTGTATTGTATTGTATTGTATTGTATTATTTTGTATTGTATTGTATTGTATTGTATTGTATTTTATTTTATTTTATTGTATTGTATTGTATTGTATTGTATTGTATTGCATTGCATTGCATTGCATTGCATTGCATTGCATTGCATTGCATTGCATTGCATTGTATTGTATTGTATTGTATTGTAGTGTATTGTATTGTAGTGTATTGTATTGTAGTGTATTGTGCAACGTACTAAGCATGACAGACACATGGTGCTGAGGTGCAATTTACAGCTAACCATTCCAGAAACACCAGGGCAAACCTGCCAACTGTTATACATGTACATGTACTGTAACTTTAAATGTACCAGGTTCTTTAAAGCTAGGGTCATAGATTGGTTTTTTGTCAATGAAATGCTTATAAATTTATGGGCAAAATTATAAAGAAAGAGACAATGAAAGTCACATGTAGTGAACGTTTCAGCTGAATGCAGTGTATACCTGCTGAGGAAAAAGAAAAAACTGTCACAGTATTTTCACAAGAATGTCAAATCCATCCATGTTTAGCGAATGACAGCCGGTACCAACCACATCTCTGGCTGCAGCTTTCGCGAATAGACACCAACCCTCAAAAATCTGAAGAAACGATTCATGCATGAATTGTTTCTCAGATCCAAATGGTTTTTTTTTTAAAATGTGAACCTCACAGTCTACAAGACACTGCACCATCCATGACTACTCACACTGTGTATCTCACAGTTTACAAGACACTGCACCATCCATCATGTCCATAACTAAGCACACTGTGTACCTCACAGTCTACAAGACACTGCACCATCCATCATGTCCATAACTAAGCACACTGTGTACCTCACAGTCTACAAGACACTGCACCATCCATGACTACTCACACTGTGTATCTCACAGTTTACAAGACACTGCACCATCCATCATGTCCATAACTAAGCACACTGTGTACCTCACAGTCTACAAGACACTGCACCATCCATGACTACTCACACTGTGTATCTCACAGTTTACAAGACACTGCACCATCCATCATGTCCATAACTAAGCACACTGTGTACCTCACAGTCTACAAGACACTGCACCATCCATGACTTACTCACACTGTGTATCTCACAGTTTACAAGACACTGCACCATCCATGACTACGCAAACTGTGTATCTCAGTTTACAAGACACTGCACCATCCATGACTATGCACAGTGTACCTCACAGTCTAAAAGACACTGCACCATCCATGACTACGCAAACTGTGTATCTCAGTTTACAAGACACTGCACCATCCATGACTATGCACACTGTGTACTCACAGTCTACAAGACACTGCACCATCCATGACTACGCAAACTGTGTATCTCACAGTTTACAAGACACTGCACCATCCATGACTACGCACACTGTGTACCTCACAGTTTACAAGACACTGCACCATCCATGACTACGCACACTGTGTATCTCACAGTTTACAAGACACTGCACCATCCATGACTACGCACACTGTGTACCTCACAGTTTACAAGACACTGCACCATCCATGACTACGCACACTGTGTACCTCACAGTCTACAAGACACTGCACCATCCATGACTACGCAAACTGTGTATCTCACAGTTTACAAGACACTGCACCATCCATCATGTCCATGACTACGCACACTGTGTACATGTACATTGTACCTCACAGTCTACAAGACACTGCACCATCCATGACTACGCACACTGTGTACAGTGTACCTCACATTCTACAAGAGACTGCAGGATCCATAACTAAGCACACTGTGTACATCACAGTCTACAAGACACTGTAGGATCCATAACTAAGCACACTGTGTACATCACAGTTTGTTCTAAAAATTACTTTCTGTTTTATTACTCACCCCTGCATCTGATGCCAGTGACCAGTTATTACTGCTCTTCCTTATGTCTGGTACCGTCAGAGGCTTCTCCCAGGCCTGGGGCTCCTTGACGGGTGGGGCTGGGGGCGTAGTGTCCATGGAACCATTGATGTCTTCGGCTCCAAAGTTTGAAAGAGCAACAGCCTGGTGAATGCAAACAAGATATGTGTGTAAATCATTGTTCCATGTCAACTACTTGGGGACAAAATCAATACATTTGAATTACAAGAAAGAAGTTAACACTTTGTCAATTTTATAAATCATGATTTTTTACGATTATTTTTAACCATCTCAAGGCACTCTGTGCATGACACTACAACTTCATGATGCCCATTTATGGATTTCTAATTTCCCACGGCAACTTGTCATTATAATAACTTTATATTGCCGACTATAAACGTGGTGGTTTGTCTTGAACAACAAGAAAACTTAACCCATATCCAACTGACTGGTCACAGTACATAAAAAAATGTCCTGCCTAAGCCAATTTAACACTAACTGGTACATGATACAAAAACATTTATTATTTACTGCCATGCAACTAAACATACTCCCAACAAACTGTACACCATTGGAAAGAGTACGCAATCCTCTTTAACATGATATTATATTTTGCCAAGTTCCCAAACTCATATCACTAGTAATGAGAGTTAAAAAAAAGACACTAACTTCTTATTCATCTACGCATTTTCCCGTAGATCATGTAGATAGGCCCTAATAGTTTGTGTGTTCTACCGGAAATCCCACGGTAGATATGGGTTAATTAATTGAACCTTTCGAATTTTTGATAATTTAATATCACTATTCCAACCAGCAATGATATCCCAGTTACAACATAGTTCTGTGTAAAGTTGTTCGGTTGTTCCACTCTTCACAAGCTGTAAAGTTCATCCGTTCTGAATGATGAGTCAACCTAAATACTCAAAGAGAGTTTTGTATCTGGTTGTAACCATGGAGCTATCAAAACGTTTTTCATTAAGCAAGCCTACAAAACATTAAACGATAATCCCAAGCAACTCCACACACAAGGTTCTGCCCACAGTCATGACAGTGGTCGGTGCCAAAAACCCACCCGACACTCAGAATTTCCCAGCCACCACTGGCAGAATTCTTCTGTTTCTGACCACCACACATTTCCTCTATTTTTGAATTGATCTTCAACAAAATGGAAAAATGTATTAAAAAATGTTACCCAAAGCTGTTATTTTATAATCAAGCAAAATAACTGCATTAATCTTGCAACGGTTTCCAGTCAAGCTGATCATAGCTTTACGGTTGGTATAACATGATACCAGTTTCATGATTTCAGACTAAAGACCATGATATTTGTACATTTTTTCCCCATGGTGGTAACATGTGGGTAAAGGCCTCCATTCAATTCAAAGGCTCACGAGTGAAAACAATCTGCGCACAAAGAAAATGGCCTTTAAACCACAGATAGGGGAAACAATTCAGCACCCAACATGCCCACTACACATACATGACATACTGTTTTATTATTAAATCTAACACAAGATTGCAATTTGTAATCATCTTCAAAGTTTGAATTGCCAAGGACACCCCCACGTCTAATCACATTATCACAAACCACAATCCTCCTAACCAGGCCTTTCTTCCAAGTCTATTAAATTACCATTTCATCACCTGTCATCAGGTTAACCATCTCCTGGTAAAAAAGGAAGGAGGCAACATTTCTGAGGATATTCCAATTTCCAAAACATCCTGAGAAAATAGTGGCCAAGGTTACACTTAACATGCTTAAAGGAAAAGTACATAGTGTACAACATTCATGTTGTTTTCAGTTTTTGTTTGTTTTGTTTGTTGTTTGTTTGTTTGGGGTTTTTTTTTTGGGGGGGGGGTATGGGAAGAATAATTTATTTCCAACCTCCCTGTAGTTTTCAATGAATTTGTACAGCATACAATAAAACTGTGATCTTGTAAAAACAATGAAAATAGTTGCATTAGTTAAGTCAGGGATTCTGTGCACATTTTGTTATCGGGCGTACTTCACATAAGTCAAGGTTAGATCTCCACTTTTTGATTGGAATAATTCATTGTGGGAAAATTTTAATATTCGCTAGCCCCCCCCCTTATTTTTTATGGATTTCAAAAAAAAGAAAATTTCATTAAAAAGTAATTAATCAAAAACATAAGACATGAGGAGTACAGATGCAGTACGCAAGACCTGACAAGTCTGGTGGTGTTGTGTTAGCTGTGAAGCACCTTTAATTTAAAATTATGTTCAAATGTTGACTTTGAGCCTGATAGTGATAGGGGCCTAAAAGAAAAATCAATTCTAATGAGCATCAAAGTTCAGTTATCAGACAAATGAGATCATTCTTGCTCAAATCAAACCTGTAGGCTGGTAAGCTTGCTCCAATCAAAACAGGTCCTTGCACTATGGTTAAACTGTCTTCTCATTTTGATTTCGGTCTTGTAAACATAATGCTGGTCCAGTAAAAACTGTGAGGATCTGGGCAATTCCACACTTATGGGCACAAAAGTGTGACATGGGAGGGGAACGTTGGATAGTAGTAACAAAATGAAGTGTGTTGTCATGTATTTTTGTCTGTGTACATTCAGAAGCACATGAGGATTGTAGTTAACAAAGAAAGAAGGTAAATGACCGAGTATTTAAGAAACTGGAGGAGATAAGTCTTCAAGATTTATACGTACGTAACAAGGACAGACATTTTGGTTATCATTTGATAGAAGTTATACTAAAATAAATGTATTGCCCAATATTGTCCAGATACCAATTCTACAGACCCTTAGGGATAGTTACCAGCCAAAATTGAGAAATTTTCTTCCCTGGCTATTTAAGAAATTTAAGTTTTAAAATCAAATGTGTACTACAAACAAGGACAGAATTTTGTCACAAAAGTGTCTGTCCATTGTTCGTACGTGACTTATTTCCCATTTTTATTGCCTCAATACCCACAGCAACATCTCAGTTTTATTGCTTACAATCTTTAAGAGTCAGGAAAGTTACTAACACAATATTTTGTAATTGTTTTCAAATTCTTTCTTTACTTTCCAGGCCATATGTCTGTCTTTGTTACATACGTAACACATTTCAAATGACCTTGTAATTCCTAGAGGTCACCGAGTAATTTGTTTTTTTTCTACTACAAACAATCATAAACAGATTTAAAATGTAAAGGAAAAGACTGTAACAAAATAGTTACTTTTGTCTCGCTCTCACATGCCTATCTTACAAAGTTATCTTTTGGCCCATTAGTGTGGAATTGCCCATCTGCGGTCTCATATCATTTTCCCCCAAATATGAGCCCCAAATTATGCATTGTAGTACAATACAAATTATACAGTAGGCATGGTACATGTATTTGTACATTACATGTTTTTATAGATAATCTTGATGTACATGTACACCAGGTAGACATCGGAGTGGACCATCTGTAGCTGAGTCGATGGCACAATCCACATTACTGCAATGAGTACTCAAACACATGAAAGAGCTCAAGGTCAGGGATTTTGCAATATTCGTTTTAAAGCTGTCTTTGAGAGTACATGTAGGCCTATAATTCATTTCAATCCCACAGTTTATAGAAGATAACATTCATAATCAAATCAGCACACAAGTATAACACTGCAGTATTTTGTCATGGAGAATGCATGGCTTAGTGCTGAGTGGAAAGATTTTGTTATAAACCTGAACAACCTGGAATCCACTACAATTCATCACAACATACATGTATAAGAGCACAAACCCTTTGGTATAAAGTTACATTGTCCCTTAAAAGTGTAGGGTTTTAAACTCACTGTTTTATGGACAGATTTGTATTTTAGAGTAAAACCAAATTTTGTTTTGAAGAATCAATAGACAACTGGATTTTTTTCTAGTTTATTTACTTTGAGTACAATTATAGTTTATGAGTGGTCTTTTTGTGTCTATGACTACTCAATCTAGTCTGGCCAATTAGTGTAATGATGGTTCTCCATCAACGTTCCCAGATTTAAATGCTCTCTATTTCATCTGCTCATTCAATAATCTGAGGTTCTTTATAAACTGCTTTTCATAAATCCTCTCATGAAATGCACACTATGAGATTAACAGAACAAGAAAATTAAAATTTACAGTATTGATGCAACAAGCATGTTAACCGTTTAAGTCTGTCAAAATTCACAGCAAATTAAAGGTAACCCAATAGGCCTAACTCACCAGAAAGTCACTCGAGGACGGCCCAAACAGATGCATGTATCTATCCATGATTGTACTGACTCGTAATCCTACCGTGCAAACATCTCCAAAATCCAATGTGTGGAATGAAAACTTAATTATTCCCTTGGATACATTCAAGCCGACACAACAACAGCATTCCCATGTAATCAATGATTTACATTTTTTTCCTTGAGCCTGGTGTGCACCCCTTACTGCTAACAACCCCACACTAACATTAGCTAGCTACCCCCAGAGAGACCGAGAGAGAGACAAGTTCCTAGAGCAAGCTTCTCCAATAGTCTGAGTCACCGTAATTGCCAAGGAATTATCCAAGTATACTACATCCTGCTCAATTTCCTTTGGGCTCATTACAACTCAGTGAAACAAAGTCAACAAGTCGGGCTAGACTTTGTGACAATGAGGTCCGAGTGGATTTTGTTTGTTTTTTATTTTAAATCTCTGTAATGTACATTAAATGCAGACATGTGCTGAGCGGTTTAATGTATCAGGCATAATGACTACAATGTGGGATGGCAAATGTGTGCGTTGAATGCTCATTTATCTTTTTTTTGTTTTTGGGGACGTGATAATTTAAGTCATTCAGGCTAAGGCATCAGAGCCAAGAAAATTATCCCTGCATGATCATCTAAATTTGAACTCAATAACCATGATAGCAGGGCTCAGCTTCATCATGTTCATGGTTCTGATTACCAAAAAACACAAGCTCTTGAAGCTTGTTTTGGCAGTTTGGTGGGGTTTTTTTTGGTTTTTTTACAATGTACTTCACAAAGCAATCTTCACACACAACCAGCACAGATTTGGCGTTACACCTGAACCTGTCAGCAAAGGATCAAATGACCAACATAGTAAACACTGAATTCTGCCGTTTAGGCAGATCCATGAAATTGGGCCCAAAGTCTTCAAAGAGCATGAAGAGTGTCAAACGGTGCTTAGATTACAAACCTACACCATGTACACAGGCTTATTATTTTACTTTTTTTCTTACAATTGTCTTTTACTTGGTGTCTTTTGAATTTTCCTGTGGCCTGAGTAAATGCTTGAAATATTTGGCAATGAAAGGCCAAGTGAAGGAATTAGATTGATTAACTATGTATGTATTCCCAATTGAAAATTTTCACCAATTACAAAATCTTAACTGTAATTGACTGAGTGACTGGACTCCACCTGGCCTCTTGTCATGATTTCCTGATGTTAACGTTCCAAATACCAATCAGCAACGTCATGACCTGTTGTCATCAGAGCAAGCTCAATATTCAGAGTGGAACTTATTAAGACATCGTCTTTATAGAAGAATGCAGGAAGTCATTGGTTTGAGTCCCAGGGTGTTCACAAAGCCACAACTTCAAAGCAAGTTGAAGGCCAGGTTGGAGTGATGTAACTCCGAATCTCATGCTAAAAAACAACAGGTCACCTGACATACCTGAACAATTACACTTCTGTGTGCATAAATGATTCCCCACTTTTCTTTGCAAAGATTCTTGGAAGAAAAAGGAAATGAACTATTCACCATCGCTCAGTCAGATGGTCCATTGCTATAGACCCAACCAGTGCATATTTGAACGTTTGGACCTATCCCACATGGTTAACATGGTTAAAGTACGCAACTTGTTTTCCTTCACACATTAACCCTAACCATGCTAAATGCAACAATATGCACCAAATGGTAATAGTTGTTGTGATCTGTTGCATTTGGCAGTCAACTCAGATGTCATTGTTTGACTGAATTTGTTGCATTCAGCGTGAAGTGACCTCATATAGGTTTGGGTGCTTCTATTGTATCTGAACAACTTATAATGGGTATTTCAAAATATTTTTTATGGGAAAAGTATTGAGAAGTATGATGTAATATTAGGTAAGAATCATAATTCAAATCATATTCAAAAGACTGTATAATAACAGTTAAACATTACACTTATGTGCATACATTGCATTTAGCAGGGCAACCACCATTGCTCAGTCCTAACACAAACAACATGCCTGCACAATGCAACAAAATCCCTTGGTTTTTTTTTTTGTTGCATTTTGTTGCATATGGCATGGTTCTCATTTCAACTGTGTTGCATTCTGTTGTATTTGGCAGGCTTTGTGGAGAGACCCTAATAGGGGTTAGGGTTAAAGCAAGGTTCCCAATATATTTGTCAACTGGACCAACAGAACAAGAACCAGAGTTGTACGTACACATGAATGCACAATGGAGGTGCAATCAATGGTTTAAATGACTGAAGGCTCTTTTTTTAAACGCTCATAAGCTATTGTTGAAATTATCTGATACTGGTAGTATAGTGGCATCTGTATCTGTCTATTTTAATGCAATCCAATCTCCACAACGAGATACTGTTTCAGGTGTGCTTGGTAACTACCAGAAAGCTTAATTTGCACATGTAGGTCCCCTTAGTATGCCCCCATATAAATGAAGACATCCAGCCTGCACCCCTTGAAGTTTGGATTTAAGGTAGTTTTCCTGCCAATGACATCTACAGAAAGCATTCACTCAGCTGTTGTCCCTGGTACCCTGGTAGGAAAGAATATCTGTACCATCTTTAGTATACTGAGTAGTTAGCCTGTGGAAATGTTCCATAAATCAACAGAAGTGAAGAGCAATGTGCACATGCCATGCATGCTGAGAAATGCAGATAACCTGTGCTCCTCAAGTTTGTAGTACCTGTTGTAATGTACCTGGTGGTACGATGAAACCTACTGGACCTGCACTAGAAGTCGTCAAGGGAATAAACTGGAGTGTGCAGCTTTGCATTGTCATCCTGTTTTTTTTAAGAATCTTTGACATACAGCATTGCTATGGATTTATGTTGAAATATTATTATGAGAAAATATGAAACTATTTAAGTTAAAAATGATACATCACCCCAGTAGATCCTTGGCATTTGATTGGAGGATTTGACGTCACGTGACATTCATTATTCTCACCATTCATGGCCAAGGCCATTAAGTGTGCATACATGTGTACTAACCAGTGTGCATTTTTGTTCCATCCTTTTTGCATGATCATGATGATGGCACGCTAGAACGCGCCTGCATGCTTAGGCCAATTGGTCGCGCGGCTGAAAACTTTGCTTATGGTCAAATAAAAGCACAGTTTATATTTATTGTTGAGGCATCAGTGACACTGACAGTGGCGCCATTCACTTTCATTCAGCATTCAACGGTTATCATCGCACGGCCGACTACTAGATCTACCCTCTATACAGTACAAACCAGCCTTAAAACTCATGAAAATAGTATTATTATTATTAATAATATTACATTATTAATATTATTACATTAAATAAAAATATATTGTATTGATTGTACCCGTTTGCACTTGACTTTGGTTAAATTGCATTGATTCTAATTTTTATTTTTAAAAAATATTGTTTTTTAACTTAAGTTAACTCAGACACAGCGAGCAATTCAAATACACACTAAATATGCTCCCCCATAAGATTATGAAATGAGGTCTATTTATTTTTTAATAACTGCTTACCCCTTCATTTTGAGGTTGTCCGTCCAGCAAACCATTCAATAAAAAACCATCATCCACTGGTGGAGGTGGCGGTGGAGGAGGAGGAGGTGCCATCTTTTCTCTTGTAAGTGGTATCCGTTATTTTGATTCGATAAGCATTATTTTAACGTTCGAACAACCGTATTGATGGAGCAGGATACCAATCAATGTTGTCACGAGATTATCCATCAGCACCCGCGGTTTCTCGTGTGATTAGCTTAAATTTAAAGATGGCGGCGCCCACGGGAAGAGAAAGTCGTCGGTAAGTCAGTGACAAAACGTAAGCGTAAGAGTTAGTATAAATGCTTTAAAGTGTGTGATGTTTTAGTATTTTTATCGAAGACCAGGTTGTTATCAAGTTTAGGATTATTGTTTACATCCATGGACTTGGTTACGCTTAAAATGCTGTTTTTGAAAACTTGCCGTCCGTGCGATGAAATTATGGCCATGGCCGGCTGCGCATGGCACATGATGAGCGAGGCTGACTGCATCGTGTGCATCATGCATGTACAGTCATTTCAACACATTTTTTTGCGATTTGGTGGCGCTTGTCAAAATTAGTGATTAGGCATGGTTTCTTACTGCTCCATTTAGATAAATTTCTGTATCCATCAGCCACTTTCTTAGGGATTTATTTCATGTTTTTTAATGGATGTTAGACTTTATTTCCCCTTTTTAAATATATTGACATAATTGAGGAAATGGTAACCATTAACATTTAATGTATTGTTATAAAATGCTAAATTTTGACTGATAAAAAAGCTAATTCAAGGGCACATTTCATAGTGCAGATGGAACTCATGCACACACATCAGCTCATGCCCGAATGAACTAAAATGGAGTGTAGCGAGCAGCATTGTCAAGATCACCATAGACCCAAAACAGCTTTATGTATGTTTAGTTTACACTTTGCAATAGTTCAAAGTGCCTGTGCCTCTCTGTATACATTCTGTCAACTGACCTAGGCTAAATTAAGGGAAATAAAGTGGCGGCCAGATACGCAATTTTTTGAGCATTCAATTTTGTAAGGATTAGTGGTAGTATATGTACGCTCTGGTTGCCTTAATAATAATAGTCATACACTTGTTTTTAAAAAAACATGCAGTTTAATTTATTTTTACAAAGTATAACAAAAACATGTTGTTTATTTATTAAATTGAAAGACTAACACTAAGAGTTTTTTAAAACTACAAGAGCTAACTAGTACAGATTATGATATAATTAATATAAAATATTATAATTGAAAAAGGAGTTCAGATACAACCTTCACTTTTTGGGATCACCTGTGCGATTCACCTTGTTGATGAATGTTGAACTTTATTTCCCTTTTTGAAAGATCCAATTGGTAGTAAATAATTAATTATTGACCTCGTAACAAACAGCTTTAAAGTTTAGCTAAGACTATGAATATTGATTGAGAAATCCTGGACGTGCTGGAGGTGGGAAAGGGCAAGTTAACATGTACCTTATAAGTTGATAAAACAGAATTCAAGAAGTAAAATATGTGTAAATTTGTTAATGAATAATATTTCTAACTCATTTTGCAATAACACCTAAATTTTCCCTGACAAGGTTCAATCATTCTCATCTTTGTGATTCGTTAAGCTTTATATAATGCAAGTGGCATTTTTAAAAAAGACCTTAGAAGTTATATTTTATCTGATAACAATTTAAACCAAATAAGACTAAGAAGAACTTTATGAAAATTGATTTTAAAGGACTAAAAAGTAAGAAATGGGTCGGAAGCGAGGAAAAAGTTCCAAGGTTGTGGCATCAGGTGGGAAAGGTCATCGTCACACACAAAAATTTGAAAGACATTTCAGGGACTACCAGCAGGATGTCGGTAAGCTTACAGTAGGAAAAAGTAAAAACCAGCCAGAAATATGTTAAAACTCAGGCAATTAAAGCAATTCAGATTCCCATCTCCCATTTTTGCTTAAAATATTTATGAATTAAAGAACTACAGAGCTGAACTATGGCATTGTGTCATGCTAGCCCAACTGCCAATGACATAAAAAAATCACCTCCTTACTAAAACCATCTGATTTAGGAGAAGACTACACACATTTGGAGATAGTTAGAGGCCAAGGTTTCTAGTCTCTTAGTGTTCAAGATTCAGAGGATTTGGGTGTTGAGTTTAGCAATAGTACAATGTGCTGTACATTCTGATGTGTGGTGCTGCACAGAAAGGTCCAGTGTGTTTATACCTTGTGTGTGTTAAACACTTCATCGTTGCCACAGTGCCTTTGTCTTAAGCCATGTTTGCATCCATCATTACAATTTTTCACAGAACTCGGGAAAGTACTGAGTATACAGTGCTAACACACATCGATGTAGGGTAAAAACCAAAATTAATCTTCTTTATCCCCGAAGCAAAAATAACATCTATTAGTATCAACCTTCTGAATATCTTAGCAATCTACTGAATTGATGGGTGTGTGGTTGTTGCAACAGTATCAACCTTCTGAATATCTTAGCAATCTACTGAATTGATGGGTGTGTGGTTGTTGCAACAGCCACAGCATCAACCTTCTGAATAGCTTAGCAATCTACTGAATTGATGGGTGTGTGGTTGTTGCAACAGCATCAACCTTCTGAATATCTTAGCAATCTACTGAATTGATGCGTGTGTGGTTGTTGCAACAGTATCAACCTTCTGAATAGCTTAGCAATCTACTGAATTGATGCGTGTGTGGTTGTTGCAACAGTATCAACCTTCTGAATAGCTTAGCAATCTTCTGAATTGATGGGTGTGTGGTTGTTGCAACAGTATCAACCTTCTGAATATCTTAGCAATCTACTGAATTGATGGGTGTGTGGTTGTTGCAACAGCATCAACCTTCTGAATAGCTTAGCAATCTACTGAATTGATGGGTGTGTGGTTGTTGCAACAGCATCAACCTTTGAACATGTTGAATAGCTTAGCAATCTACTGAATTGATGGGTGTGTGGTTGTTGCAACAGCATCAACCTTCTGAATATCTTAGCAATCTACTGATGATTGAATTGTTTCTTGGATTAGGAAATGATGCCGTGCCAAGAGATGAAGTCCCCATTCTGAGGGATATGGAAGGAAATTTGTAGGCGGAAATGACTTTTCTACAAAGGCTTAATATGAATATCATATTGCGATATTTATATCTGTAGCCAGGGTCATTATAATGTCATTGAACTGTTCTTGGCTTTATCATATTTAATATCAGATAAATCACAGTTTAGATTTGCAATAAGTTTGACTGTTATCACCAATGTTGTACTAGGCCCCTACTCATGCTCAGTACTCATACCAAGTACTACTGGAGTTCCGTTTTGTTGGTGCTCAGACTTGTACTCATACCCTTAGTCCATACTAGATACTCAAATTAAAAAGGACTTGTACTCAAAGTCACGTACTTGATATTCAAAGATCAAGTATATGTTACTCAGCTGGAGTCAACTCAAATCATACTGAACAAGGTATCATTTCTATTTGATATGAAAACACACTGACAACTGATTATCCACTCTTAATCCCATTGCAAATCCAGAGCGTCCATCCGGATTAGCTGAAGATGATGATCCCTACAGGATCCCATGCCCCCTGGCCATGTGGGACCTTCAGCACTGTGATCCCAAGAAGTGCACGGGTAGGAAGCTAGCCAGGAAGGGGCTGCTCAGGACACTACGGCTAGCCCAGAGATTCAATGGGGTTATTCTCTCACCTATGGGCACAAACTGTATCTCACCACAGGACAGGTGCATCTATTATTAGTAATGTATTCAGGAAGCCTTGATAAGTATGAGTATAAATATAGGTACCCAGTCCTCAAGGTATGGTTGGGTAGTTTATATGTGGCTTCCCAGAATGTATCATAAACTTGGGTGTGATCCCTGGCCATACAGCAGCTACAGGTTGAATGGCTTCAGACTGGTACCCCCAAAACAAAGATATTGACAAAATAGAGAGACCGCCAACATAGGGCTAGATAGTTCAGTTGGTAGAGCGCTGGCACGTCAATTCAGAGATCGCAGGTTCAAGTCCCACACTAGTCAATGTTTTTTGTAAATAAGATTTTTTTCAGTATCCTTAAAACATTATTAACCCCTGCAAAAAAAGAACTATGAATGAAGGATTATTTGTAAATATATTCAAGATTTCTGCAATTTAAATGGTCTGCTGTTTTGACCCAAGCAGAGTCTTTCTCAAAGCCTAAATGACAATACAACACACACATGCAATGCATACAAGTTAAGTATAGAAAAAGAGTGAACAGAAAGGAACGGAATTCAGTCAGAAGAGAAATCAGAAAGGAGACAAAGTATTTTGTATACCAGAATACAGATGATGAGTTTCAGAGAATCAAATGTTCAGAGAGTTTTTGTTTTTACAGGCACATTGTAGAAGAGAAAGGAATCGCTGTGATAGATTGCTCCTGGGCAAAGCTCGAGGAAACGCCATTTGATAAGATGAGGGGAGGTCAGCCGAGACTCCTCCCATACCTTGTTGCCGCCAATCCTATCAACTACGGCAGGCCTTGTAAGCTGTCATGCGTTGAGGCATTTGCTGCAACTTTCTACATAGTTGGTGAGGCTTATTCTAAGAGATTTCTAGCTAGAGTTAAAGTTTATGAATGTATTTCCAATCAAATCTGGTTGACTAATAGTAGTTTCTTTCCCTGCCTTTCACCTCCATGGACCCTGGTTCGAATTACACCTTGGACTAGAAAGAATTGGGTTTTCATTCCTTATTCAGTTACTTGGAATTTCCACATTTGAGGTTTTCCTTTGAGTGGGGAAGGATCCAAATAAATCCAGGCATGTGACTTCTCATGATTTTTTTCGGATTTCAGGATTTTCTCAAAATCTCCTTGAGCCCTGAAAGCAAGAGTTCACATTGTGTCCAAACCTATAGTTTTGTATTTCTGGTATACGCTGAGTCGGTAAACCTCCTGAATTGTTACATCTGGGAGGTTCTGGGTCTAGAATAAGGGGGACCAAGACCCACAAGCTATTTTCAGGAATGTTTACATTTGGCAAATTTTCCTTTGGAAGATCATCTAAACAAACAAATTGGACCAATGAACACTCTGAGGGGATGCATTCTGGAGGATAATTTTTCATTTTTGTGTAATAACACTTGTGGGAAGAAAGTGATTTTTTCAAAATTCCATGTACTCTAGGTCTGCCTGAGTATGGCATGCAGCTTCTGAAACGGTTCAAGTGGGGACCAGGTTTTTACCAGCTCAACCAGGAGGTTCTTGATAGCTATGCAGCCTGTATGACCAGCGCTGATGTCATTGAAGCACAGAGGAAATGGATGGAGAAATTACAAGAAGAAGATGCCCAGAGATCCAATACTGGTAGGTTCAGATTTATATGTTGTAGGATAAATATTACTGAGCCAAACTAAGGCTAAGTCTGAATTGGTGACAGCGGCTATGGATGCGGCTGTTGCTAAGGGTATTGTTGTGGGCATGCTTTAATGCTTGTTCACCAGCACGTGGCAATCAAGCCGCAGTCGCAGCTGCTTGTTCAGACATGGCCTTCTATTGCACCAAGCATAACTGAAGTAAATGTATGGTTTACAATGACATGACAAAAATAACATTAAAGATCTTGCCCTGCCTTTTTCTTGGTCCTCGTTTCAAATCCCACCTTGAATTAGAGCCTCGCTTGTAGTTGGGTTTTCAGTCCCTACTTGATTAAATGGGTTTCCACATATCTTAAGGCCTACAGGTTACAGTGTTCCCCTTGGTTTCATTAACAGAAAAATTTAAAACAAATGACACAAATAAATAAACAATTATTCAATCCAAACACCAGATAACTTTTTGTAAGTGTGGATACAGGTAGAAGAATTTTCTCTTGACCCTAACCCCCTTGATATTTCACAGACAGACTACCATTTTATCTCTCAATCAAAAAAGACAAACCGAAGAAAGTAACTGCCTCAAAAAGCACCTCATATTTGGTTAAATTTGCTTAGTTTTTAAAGAAACTGCTCTATTTAGGTGACCTCAAGCCATTATGCATGTTTAAATGTGCACCTGTGATTCATATAAGGACAGTGTGTGGCAGGCGGCGGGCATGTGCCAAAGCCCATTAAATAATTTACACAAACATCTTTTCTGTGTGTAATAATTATTGTTTCTCTTGCACATGTGCACAGCTCAAATTCAACTGCTTTTACCCATAAACATAATATCATCAATTTTGAACACTAAAAATGCAGAATGCCATAAAACAGTATCTGTGAAGTACTGCGATCTCCTGCATAAGTATTAAGGCCTACCTGACTGTCATGCAAACCTCACTCCTAAGTCCACTTTGTCTCCATGTATTCCTCCCCCGTAGCACCCATCGCTTACAAACACTTCACTGGGGAGATTCAGAGAATCTGTTTGTTGTAATAGTTGATCACCGGAAATATTAATCATGGAGAGTTGACCTTAAGAGGGCAAAGTTCATCATCACTAATTAACCCTCATTTAAATAGCTACAATAATAGCATTCAGATATAATATATACAACAGCATCCCTTTCCTGTTGTGCTTTTCTTGTCTGGGAAAAGCTCTCATTTCTCATGAAAAAAAAAACCCTTAATTTTTAACTGTAAAAAGCTTGACCATCAGCATATTGATTTATTGTACAATATTATAAAAAATAAAATAAACATTCAAAGCAAGTAGCGAGTAAAAACCAAAAAACCTTGATGTAATTATTGCACCATTTAAATTGTTGCAGAACCCATCGCTAATAATACAGGATTCAAACTGGCTTCTCATCACAGGGCATGCTTTGTGATCTAGCTGTAAAGACATCTGCTCTAAAATGCAGGGGTCGGGGGGGGGGGGTTCAAATCCCTCCTGAGCAGCCTGTGGAGTTTTTTAACCAAAATACTTGGAAAGTATGCATTGCAGTGCTTGTCACGTATCGCCCCAAGCGTAAACCCAAAATAATATTCTTTATCCCAGATGCAATAATAACATCAATTAAAAAGAAACATTCATTTTCCAATTTGTCTTTTTTGTTAGAAATGACAGCTTTTCCCTAATGTTAACTAACCCCAAACTAACCCCCAGTACTCCGGAATCCTTTCCTTGGTTTGATGGACTGCACAGTTGAGCCATGCTATCCTTGGTATGGGTCAGGCATTCCAATCTTCATAGTCTGAAGGTCTTGGTCTTGAATTAAAATAGATGAAGGATTCTGACAGATGAGAACATTCTTGTAAGGGTAAAAGGTAATGAACCCCCCCCCCCAAAAAAAAAAAATATACACTGACCATCCTTTGTTCTCACTTCTTCACTCTTATTGGTTCTTAGCCAGTAAATTTACAACTCTGATTGGCTATATTTTCCCGCTTTTTTCTGGATACTCTCCCTTAATCCTTTGCTCCTCATTTTGCTATAAATGGATATGTTTGTGTTTGTTCTTGTTTATGCCTCTGACGAAGGTCCGGATTGGATCGAAAGCTAAGGCCATCTCCCCTACTAATTTTATATATATATATCTTTGTTCTTATATATATCTTTGTTCTTAAATATATATATATATAAAATTAGTAGGGGAGATGGCCTTAGCTTTCGATCCAATCCGGACCTTCGTCAGATATATATATATATATATATATTTAAGAACAAAGATTTTGACTAATAGGGAGACCGCCAACATAGGGCTGGATAGCTCAGTTGGTAGAGCGCCGGTACGTTAATCCGGAGGTCGTTGGTTCAAGTCCCGCTCCAGTCAATTTTTCTTTGTTCAAACCCAAACTATTTAAATAAAATTTCCCAGTCAGTTTCCCTTGTGGTTCATGACTTGATATTATATATATATTTAAAATATAAAAAATATAAAAAATTAGTAGTTTCTATCCAAAAGCCTTCTTTTTAAAATTGTTTCACTGTTAAAAAAGGTCAAGCTGCCCCAATGATGTGCAATGGTATCTAACAATCACAGGGAGTCTTTTGATCATATCTTTCTGATCTTTAAAAACGAACAAACCCAACTTGTGACCAGAATAGTCCCTTAATTAGATTGCGGCTGTCCGTAGTTCCGGATTGTTAACAAGAGTGTAGGAGGCTACCGCACCTCTGAGTCAGCCAGCAGGAAGTTGTGAAATCGCTGTGTGATCGACAACTACCTTGCCCCTTCCATTACATCCCCCTGCTTTTAACCCTTGGTCATGTTGGTGTCCGTTTTATATTTGGCACAGCAGGTGCTGTATCTTCGACAGGAAGAGAAGGGGGTTACTGGGGTTGTGTGCTCCCATTTCTCACTAATCGGCCTGGGTTTGATTTCACAAAGCACTACGATTCATTTTAGATGAGTTGTTTACCGTAGTGATTTGTTTTGTGACATCACACTTGCAGAAATGGGCCCCTGGTCACTCAGTCCCTTTCACATAATTTGATGATCATGTGAGTAAATACAAAGCAAGGGTTTTTACCGATGGGTACTGACAAATACTCAAAAATTGCGTCACATTAAAGATTTTTTACTTTGTATTTTTATTTTTTTTTGCATTAATCTGCAGGTGTAACTTTCAACTTCACTAAGAAATAAAAAATACATGACATTAAGAAATAAAAACTACATGTACATGTAGGACCCTTATCCTCAATGTATGGTCCATTTTACACAGCTATCTTAAAAGTGTGAACACTTAAAGTCAAATAAATTGTTCACATATTAGCTTTTTGTTATTCATTTATTTATTTGTCAATAAAAAGTTACACATTTCCGAGCGGTTAAAACAAAAGACAACAGATTTAACAAATGATGTTCAATTTTTTTCTCATTTCAGATCTGATGGACCTTGACATGGAGAAGGAAACCTGTAATTTGAATCGTCAACCTCAGTACTTGATGCCAGACTCGGAGTCTGAGGACTCTTCCGAGGACTGTGAGGAGGAAGATGGTTCCAAGGGAGAAGATAGTGAGGATGAGGATGCTGATGACAAGGAGGAAAGTGAAGATGATGATGGTGCAGATGATGATGGTGCAGACGATGATGCAGAAGATCAAGGAGATGTCATGGATGAGGAGCAGCCACAAAATGAGGAAGGAGATACAGAAGATAAAATGGATGAGACAAAGGCAAGAAGCATCAAGGAAAAAGACTCCAACATCCCTAGAGAATCTTTAGATAATCCAGCAGATGGAGATGCTGTCAATGTAGAAAGTGGAACAATTCAAAAGCAACAGGATGATCTTCAGAACAAACACATTGACTCAGAAATCAATAGACAAACCACCTCTTTCAGTGAGTTGAAGGAAGAGAGAACTGGTGGCAAGGATGAGAAATTTAGAAGTGAAAAACTGAAGGAAGGTTTGCCAGAGCTCATTTCTAGTTCAGCTGAAAGGTCCGAGGGGATGGATGCCATCAGTGAATCTTTAAAGTGCATTAGTATTACAAAAGAATAGGGCCTAATAGTCAACTCACAAAAGACATCTGAAGATAACACCGGCAACAATAAAATGCATTCAATCATGACATGGTTTCAATAAAAAAAGAAATTTTATTTCTTCCTTTCCCTGAACAATGTCTATCACTAATTTGTACAAGTGCAGTTCAAACTCATAAACTAGAAGTGTATATCAAAAATGTGAAAAAAGTATTGCTGTTGTAGCCAATGACAATTTAAAGCATTAAATTGAACAGACAAATAAAACACTATCAAGTATCACATATTTCCTCAACTATCAAACTATGTAAAAACAGCTGAGCCAGTCTACCTACCAGAGACAGACTTTTTAGTCCTGGGTATCAATGGAACAGGCACATTATTCTTTTCCTATTTAGTCTGAATTCTGATTTGTTTGACCTCGGAGAATCAGTGAGATAATTATTAAATATGCTTCAAAAGCCAATACTAAATGTCAGTTAGCCCTTGTATTCAATAAAAAATTCCTACTTGTTTACATGTTTTAGGGGTAAAATATCATGCTCAATGTAAGTCATGATTTTGGAGATTTAAAGGCTTAAAATGGAGAAGGGGGCTATTCCAGCGCTACTCTCATAACATTGACCACAAGAACCTTCATTCTGGCTTTTGTGAATTTATTCTGGTTGTGAAGCCAAGGACTCTCAGAAAAGCGAACTTAATCACTATACTAACCAAGAACTCCATGGAGAGAAGACAAGGATGGGAATTTAAGATTTGATGTGGGAGGAAAACCGCAGATAATTATTCCAGGGAAAACCCACGCAATCAGGTAGGGACTGAAAACCCAATCCACATAGTGCCCTGGTAGGATTCAAACTGGGGTCCTCGAGGTGGAAGGTGAGGAAAGATACCACTACCCCCAACCCAACCTCCCAGTTAAACCACCACTCTGGATCCTGTCATCAATGAATAGTAAGAACACTGATTGAGAATGCTGATTGAGTATATACCTGAGACTCGGTATAGAGACAGACCATTAACGTAATTGTTGGCGTATAAGTCGCCTGGTATAGACCATATCACCTTTGTTTAAAAAACGAGTGACCTGGTCATATACAAAGTTTGACATTTTGTGTCATAATTTCCACATGAATTCACAAGTTATAAAAATAACAGATGAACAAGTTTTGAGACGTGCCCCCTTCACATCAAAAATTAATTTAAACCATGCAGTGTAATCTCAATCAAATATCAGATTAAAATGTTCTTCCATTGAGCTGTGTACAAATTGGCCTATAGGTGATAGGAAGTTCAAGCTCTGTGGCTCTTTTGTAAACATGTTATGTCAAAGGTACTGCACATCGTCATTTTGCAATACAAGCATGTCCCATGATGTAATTTTGTCAGAAATGAATGTCATGAGGTATCGATGCACTGCATCCACAGCAGGACACAGTTGAGCTCTGCATTCTCTGGGCTCTACTTCCACGGGTCAATTTAAGATGAGTAAAAGTAGCTTTTACCCAGACTAAAAGATGTACCATTATGAAAAAGAACTTTTGGTAATCTATGTGCCAGAACTAGACCCGGAACTTCACAGATGTTACAAATTCAGGAGGTTTAGAGAGACTGTGCATCACCAGAAAAATCCTGAAATCATTCAAAATCCTGAGAAATCACATGCCTGATGTGCTTTTGTGAAATTCTTGCCAACTTTGATGAGCTCATGGGTCTACAATCAGCGAGGAGTATTTCTCCATCATGAGTTAGCAGAGGATGCAGTTGCTGTTGGTTCTTCAACTGCAGCAGTTTCTCCCACTGCATCTGCTGCGGTCACTTCTTCAGTCATGTCTTCAGTCTGCTTCTCTTCAATTTCGATTGTTGAAGTCTTCTGTGGCTTCTTGTTGGCTTTCAAGAAAGGCTCATGGAGGATATTGAAAAGTTTCTGTGCCTAGGAGAAGCAAAGAATAGCAAAATACTCAATAATGTGATTTGTTCGTCAAGAAGTGAATTCTTTTTCCTTTTTCTGGAATTTTATGTAATGAGAAATATGTTGAAAAACACATATGTTCCACTGACATTAATCTCATTCGTCTTGAGTTACCACGTGTACAATATTTCTTTGTTTTAGCCATAATGACCTTGACATTTGACCAACGAGTCCGAAAACAATAGGCTTCTGGACCAATCCACAAACCAAGTTTAGAGTTGATATGCCAACTGTCAAAATATCATTGTTGTCTTAACTCCCTTTTATATTTCTTTGTTTAAGAATTTTACTGTCCTGTTGGGAGCTTTAATCAATCATAGACATGTAAATTTTCCATTTTTATCTTTTTAAAGAGTGGACAATAAAGAATTAATTAATAATAACTCCTTCCCCAGTTATTGCTTTGACAATTATTGCACACATGCACACAACATCAAGGATCAGGTTTTGGGGTCCTGCTATTGTTGTTCTATTATTCCTTTTTCTAAAGAATTCCCTTGTTGGGCCCAATTGTTCTATTGTGTAAAAGACCCCATAAGGGCGTTCCTGAATTTGAATGTGTACCTTCTGTGGGCCGAATCCAGGGCACAGGTATAGGTCTTCTTTAGATGCTGAGATGATCTTTTCAAATGTCTGTAATTGTAAATAAGTCAAATAATAATAAAACCCAGACTGAATATCTACCCTGTAGACTTCCATATCGAGGCTTAACATGATCAAATTTTCACATCAATGTCACAATATGCAATTTGCAAGATAAATTTGAATTCCTCAGACAATAGAGACAGTTGCTTTGTCACATAATTCGACGCAAGCTTTTATGCAGTTACGGAAGAGATGGCGAACACCCATTCACAATTTTGAGTAACTGTAAAAGTGTGTGGCACAATGGTCAACTGTTTGCTCATCTAAAGGTTGCTGTACAAAAGTTTGCCCCGAACCACTTGACATAGCAACTGTCTCTATAGTCTGAAGAATTCAAATCTAAGCGTTAACTTGTGACTAAGCAAGTCATTGTACCAAACATTATTCAAATCTAACTCACAAATAGCTTATTAAAGAGTGACATCAAACATTATCTTCAAGCAAACTTGAATACTTGATTCTGATTGTCAACCCATAGCATCAATATGATTACATGGCCCATATCACACCCTGCATATTGCGCTGTTCTAACTTTGCATATAACGCTATTTTAAGTCCCGCGTTAAGTTTGCTGGAAGATAAATTCGATATCACACACGTGCTTGTGGAATACAGAAAATACAGCATGTTTGCATCCCATATCCACTCAGCCTTCAGCCCTAATGGATATGGGATGCAATAGTGCTATATTTTTCCAATAAGTAAGTAAAGCTTTCTCTTTTCTAACAAAATCAAAGCTCTTTGAATGTACCCCCTCATTACACTGGACAACCCGACAGGAGTCCGTGTTGAAATCACAAACAAGTTTTAAACCCCAAATCTAAAGTACTTTACTGCACTACAAAGGAACATGCATGAGCAATTACCCCAAATGTTGACACCAGTGTAACTGCATCTGTCTTGTTGACAGATCTGACTGTGCTTAACACATCGGTCACCTGTGTAACAAAACAGAAAGATTCTTTTAGAGATAAAGAAAAATTTTACCTATGAAAAGGCTTCCTATGTGTGTAGATCCTTTAACTCAAATCCCATAAATATGTTTTTAGAATTTCAAGGATGACAAAAAAAAATAACTTGCAATTCATCGTATTTCATATTGGTTTATTATTGTAGATGCATGGCGCGATATTTGCCGACAGGCTCTTTTATTTATTTTTTTTTCTATGAACAAATATTGCCAGATGATGCTGTTTTAACACACACAAAAACATACAAAAACCTTCGCATATGCCACGGACATGCAAAAATGTCTGTACATAGTTGATGGACATGAGATAATATCAGGATCATTAGTGAATCTAGAATCTATAAAAATAGCTTTTTAAAATTTAAATCTTTATTTCAAATTGAAGTTATGGAAAAAATTAATAACCTGAATTGAAATTGGCCAAAATTTGACCTAGCATCTTTTACTATTGGACAAGAGTTGAATTCAAGATAATTTGCACTTACAAATGTATACTAAAAAACATAACCAACTAAAAGAAGCAGGGGCAAAAATTACTACAGAGCGTCAAAGTACACAATGTTAAACAAAATACATACAAATATTGCACACAATAAAGAAAGGTAAAAGGGACTAAAAGAGTCAAACCATGTCCAAGGATGTATGAGGCATTCTAAGACCAAACCATAATGCTCCCCCTTTCATGTATTTGCCAACTGCATGTGCAATGCCACAACAGTCTCAAACCTTAAAAGCTCATAACAAAATATAAACAAACTGCAGCCATCTAGACCATCTACACCGTTCATGTCATGCATTAGGTGTGCGGCACAGTGCAAGATGCAGTTGTCAGGTGCGTTACCCATCTTGGCACCCATGACACACAGTTGTATATTGTGGGTGGGGCTTAATCTGTAAAATCAGATTGTTGAACATTTTGGAAATGCCTTCAGCATCTGCCTACCTTTGATAAATAATCTGTGTCTATTTTTTCTTTCAAAGCATCAGCTGACTTATTCTCATAGGACTTGTAGGTCTCCAAGTACCGTCCAGCCTCCTCAGTACTGTAGTTAATAAATACAAAAGGTTGGCATTAGAAAATTCCCCAGCCTGGAATTACACCAAGGCTATGGAGGCCATGACCTCTGTTGCCCTTGTCTTGGCATTGGTGCCCCATCAAAAGTTTCCCATAAACTTTAAGATTTTCCAGATTTGCCTTTTGCAAAATAAAACTTGCCTTGCCCTTTCAAAGATGAAATTCTAGGCCTAAACTCCCACCCAATCAATCATTTGATTTATCCCACTAAATCTCACAATTCAGGAATGGACATTCAAAAGCCCTGTAAGCCACTCGTGAGTTAGGCTGTATCCAAATTCGTGACTACGGCTACGGCTACGGCTATGGCTATGACTGTTGCTAAGGGTGTTGCTAAAAGACATCCTGTACTTCAACGCATGATGACACGGTGATTTAAATGATGCCTCTGGTACAACATGTACCATGGCTTGCTCAGCTACAAGCATGACAAGTACATTGTAAATGCTCATTTTGAATTCCATAGACTACGTACATCCAGTGTTGCTGTGTCACATGGTAGGGGCAAGCTTGGGTATTAAGATCAACGTGATGTTTTCTTTTGAGTTGCTTAGCACTGTACACCAAGTGCTTTCTAAATCCTGCCGAACAAATATCTACATGTACCTCATCAGGTAGGACTACAATCTCTGTCTACAATAAGGACGCTACAGAATTGAAGTCTGAACAGAGCATGTCATAACTACCTCCATGCTAGGATGAGAGTACAGTCTGCCATCAGAGCCATGCGGGCCAGCTCCTTCAGTGAATGGTGTGGATCTTTCTAGTCAAATAGAGAAAGTCCAGGAATTAAAACAAACAGAAACTGCCCAACCACAAAAAAACTGGTATGGAAGAAAATTAGAGCAAGACATACATACACAGGAGATGTAAATATTTAGATTTTTGATTCCAAAGTTTCAGTCAAAGCTCAACCTGTACAAGTAGCACCCTGAGTTCACTGGACACTTACCACATCAACCTGTACAAGTAGCACCCTGAGTTCACTGAACACTTACCACATCAACCTGTACAAGTAGCACCCTGAGTGCACTGAACACTTACCACATCAACCTGTACAAGTAGCACCCTGAGTTCACTGGACACTTACCACATCAACCTGTACAAGTAGCACCCTGAGTGCACTGAACACTTACCACATCAACCTGTACAAGTAGCACCCTGAGTGCACTGAACACTTACCACATCAACCTGTACAAGTAGCACCCTGAGTTCACTGGACACTTACCACATCAACCTGTACAAGTAGCACCCTGAGTGCACTGAACACTTACCACATCAACCTGTACAAGTAGCACCCTGAGTGCACTGGACACTTACCACATCAACCTGTACAAGTAGCACCCTGAGTGCACTGAACACTTACCACATCAACCTGTACAAGTAGCACCTTGAGTGCACTGAACACTTACCACATCAACCTGTACAAGTAGCACCCTGAGTGCACTGAACACTTACCACATCAACCTGTACAAGTAACACCCTGAGTTCACTGGACACTTACCACATCAACCTGTACAAGTAGCACCCTGAGTTCACTGGACACTTACCACATCAACCTGTACAAGTAGCACCCTGAGTTCACTGGACACTTACCACATCAACCTGTACAAGTAGCACCCTGAGTTCACTGGACACTTACCACATCAACCTGTACAAGTAGCACCCTGAGTTCACTGGACACTTACCAGATCAACCTATACAAGTAGCACCCTGAGTTCACTGGACACTTACCACATCAACCTGTACAAGTAGCACCCTGACATGCACCCTGAGTTCACTGAACACTTACCACATCAACCTGTACAAGTAGCACCCTGAGTTCATACTGATGACCAAGATCCTTTAGTCTGTTGTGGATGTAGTTGGGATTCAGATGGTGATACCTCAAACTATCAAAGTAAAACAACAAACAAATTCAGAATAACATTAATACTTTGATAATAGAACCCTATTAAAAAAAACTTTAAAAAACCATAAATATTATATACAAAATAAACAAATTCACCACAGCTGATTGAAATTTATGCAGCACACAAAGCCAAACTATGGACCAATGTGTGCCTTTATTTGAACCTTAGATAAAAAACAAGGAGAACGCTAAGCCGATATGTGTGAGATGGTTTATGTGTAGATTGATTCAGACTTATTAACAACAGCATGTAACACTTACCTCAGATACAGTGCACATACAGTTCTACCCATCACATAATCAGGTACAATGTCACCAAACTCCCATGGAATGTTACGGATATGCTTCAAAATAGGATTGCCTTTCTGCCAACAAGAACATATTCAACAGTTGTTGTGAGGTCACTGTAGCAATGCCTCTATCGGTATAAAGAATACATTATCTCAATAGCACTCAGTGCAATAATGACATAACTTTTGCTAAAAATACCCGGCTGTCAAATATTCCATCTCTTACGCATTATCAACTCGCCATACTGCACTAGTACAACAGTCAGTACACGCGGGTAAACATAAAACTTGGACATAAATGTGCATGTATGTTAGTGAAATTGGACATGTTTGTCTGAAATCCGGGTACAAAGCTGCTATTTTTAGCGTTAGTGCAGAGTGCTATTGGGGTAGTTTGCTTGAACGCTCAAATAGAAACTGTCCTTGAAGCAAATATATAGAGGTACTCCTCCAGTTTCTTGCCATACTGCCTCACTATGGAACCCCCTTACCTGTATCCTGTTTCCCTTGTACCTGTATTCTGGCCCGGTTTAATTGTAATGTTCATAGACCCTTTGCACAGGGCAGGCCCCTTAATCACAGAGGTCAAACAATGGAGATGCACACGCAAAGCTCTCAGCCAATGACAATGAATGATTGGTCTTCCTTTGACCTTAGTGATGTCGTATGCAAGGGGTCTATAGATTTCTATCTAAGTTTGTCATTTTTCTGGTTATGTTCCTGTTCCACGTCCCCTTTTTCCCTGTTGTCCCAACATGATAGCACAAGGCCAACACTGGTAATTGTCAAAGACCAGTATTTGCACTTTGTGTGGCCCATCTTATGCATAAAAATAACAAACTTTTGAGAAGTTTAGGCTCAATCGGTTATCAGAGTCACAAGAAAATTGAGAAAAAAAACATCTCTTTTTTATAGTGTTTTCAAACATTAGATTTTTGGATTCACAAGATCCAAACTAATTGTTTTACTTATTTCTAAAAAAAAGCATTTCACGCAAAATTATTACCAGGAAAGTTTGCCACCATGACCATGTTTATACCACTATGTGGAAATATGTGAACATTTTATATTCATTCTCAACAATGTTAGGCACCCCCTTTAAGTTGCCATTGGGGACACTCTAGAAAAAAAGTTGTTTTAAATTATTTTTTTTATTTTTTTATTTGTACAAGCGGGGACCATGAACAAGATGAATGTTACCTGTCTTGTATTGACAATGATGCTATTTGCTCCAAGCGTTGCTTTATTACTGGTTGCTACTGGAGCTGCTAATATCGCTGTAGATAACATTGGCCTGAAAATAAACCAGCACCATTACATACTACATTGTGGACAGTGAAAAGTCCCTGACAGCAGTTTGGCTGAAGCTTAGTGTCCAATGCAATGGTAAAATGGATAAAATGGTAAAGGGTCTCCGCAAGTCATGCTGAGGAATTTTGTTGGTTGTATTCAACTTCCTAGTAAAATTGCACAAAGTCTCATGGTCAGAAAGAATTCCTACAACTGACATGACTGAGCTGTACTACTACATAGGCCTTTTCACACGATCTCCAATCTATGTCGAAAGCTACACATTTCCAATTCAAGCCAAGCCACTATTATGCGATTCCTTCTTCTTCTGTTTGATCTCTGTATGCGGTCTCTCACTCAGTAATCCCAACCCAAGCATGGGGTTTTTCCATTGCTCTCTGTGCGGTCTGCATTAAGGCCCATTTCAATACCACGGCTTGGGTAAAAGTTTTGGCTTATCATTCATTTTGAAAACACACTTTCAGTACAGGACTTCAAACAGGCAGACGGTCCCAAAGCCAGAACCCAAGCCCAAGCCTATTTGTTACTGTTGAGAGCATGCTGATCAAATGCTCTTTTGTACAATTGAGCTGTAATTTACATTTGGGGTATAACAAATCAGGGCTTGAATTTTACACTAGACTGCAGGCCCGAGGCCAGTGATTTTAGCCCCAGGCCAGTAAACTCATGACCAAACAAGTCTGGCGGTCTTGTGTTTGCAAATAACAACAAGTAGGCCCAATGGTGTTCAAATGTTGACTTTGAGTCTGGTATTAGTAAATATCTTTCAATTCTGTTGAGTTACTTATCAAAATAAACTTACCCATAACACAAATAAGACAAATCTTCTCTCAGTGCTTGTTCAAACAAAAACAGTTTACTTATTAAACTTTGTAGAAAGTTATTTCTCATTAAGACTCTGGTCATGTAAAATAAATTCTGGTCCCCGGTAAAAGTGGCAATCTACAATCCCTGCAGTCTTGTGGAATTTTACCCAAAATTTGAGCTCAGCAGTAGAGCTGTCTACAGATATATTTCCTTAACCTCTTAGCTGGATTCAGTGGAGCTTCATAGTCCGGTGCATCTCTCAATGCAGCAAACTTATCAGCAAACAATGACCCAATCTTCCTCTTGGCACCCTTATCTTGCACATTATCAGAGGTACTCGGTTCTGTACTCCTATATGCAGAGGAGGTCACAATGTTGATGTCATTGCCAGTTGACTCCTTAGCAGACCTAGTATTGTCAGATTTATTGGTCGGATTGTTTCTTTCTTGTACATTGATTGTCTGATTGTCTGTCTGAGCTGCTCGTGAGGCTGCATTTGTTGGACTCTCGGATGAGTTGGCCACATTTGGGGAAGTACTCTTTCCTTTGGTTGACGTTAGTTGGTTTCCAAATTGGCTTTTGAAATATGACTTGACCTGACAATAGATTAATTTGAACATCAATGGACAAAATTAATAGTTATAAAAACGAACATTGACCCCTTGCACCAACATCACCCTTGTCTACTGTCTTCTGTGTCCGACATTTTGCAGCGGTGTTCCGTCTCAACATTACAATCGTCCCAACTATAGTTGGGACTAGTCAAGTTGGGACGGAACAGCAGCGTATCCAAGTGGGGCCTGGGGGGCACGTGCCCCCCCACAAATTTCCAGTGCCCCCCCCCAGGTGCCCCTCACACAAAGATTGCGATAGTGTTCACAAAAAGAAAAAGAAAAAGAAGAGAGGGAAAAAAAGGGAAAAATGCGTGTTTGTATAATCAATGTCCCATCTGAAGGACAAACAAATTATGGTATAAGCATCTTGCTCCAGGATACAAGTGCCACAACCGGGACTCAAACCCTCACTCTCCAGATCAGAAACACCAGAGCTTGAGTTTAATGCTCTTAACCACTCAGCCTCGACACACCACATAATTGACTGATTTGACCGACTCCGAAAATGGCGCACCAAGATTATAGTGATGACGTCAGGTAAATTGGGTCAATTGACCCCTTGTACAATGTACGATGTGCAATGTACAATGTACAATTTTCATCCCTTTCCAAAATGTGTTGAAACATTAATTTTGATAAACCAGAAAGAGGAACAAAAGCAGAACAACTTTGCAGTCTTTGGTGATTTTTTTTTTGCTATAAAACAAATATAAGCTTTTTAATGTGTTAAGTAGTCTTGATTTACTGAAAACACAATGGAGATCATCCATGGCCTTTTAATGTGTGTTTTGTTCTTTGAAAGTGATATAACTTAAGCAATTCTGGTCAATAGGCTGACAGAAATGGAGGAAAATGCAAGAAGTACAAAAATGCAAAACTCTGATCTCAACTCTCTGGTCCGCCGTGGGATCGAGGGTCACGTTTATCGCAGCTATATATTGAACATGGAAGATGCTATTTTCTATCTAATTATTTCGTCTTTGTTTGGGGACCTCTAGCATTCACAGACATTGTAACTAATCTCTGTTAAATAAAAAGTCAATACAGGCCTGATACTTCACAGCGGCAATGGAGGCAACTGCCTCAGTTGCCCTGTCATTGCCTTGGTGCCCCTTTGTTTCCATATTATAAATTTTAAATTTCCTCATTAATGAGGACATATAAATTTACAAAGAAGAAAGCACCTTGGTGTCCTTGCCCTTGCAAAAGTGAAGCATCAGGCCCGCAGATGACAAGATTATAGTTTGTGAAAACTATGCTCTGTCTGCAGTGTAGATAAACACCTCTAATTAATTAATTTATGCTCTATCCCTGCTGCAAGATTTAACCATGGAGCAAATATACAACACTCAACAGTTAAGACAAGAATTACCCTACCATTGATAATTAAATTATAAACCAACCTTCAAACTTCTTCAAACTTTGGTTTGTTTTCCACATGAATTACAATGGCACGAATAGGGAAAAACAACAGATAAATATGTTTACAATGGAGCTATAAAAAAAACACATTAAAAATGGAGGATTAGTGATGAGTTGCCTCTATTACTAGAAAAATAGAAGCAAAGCTTGTGTTGTGAGGGTTGAATGAAGCTTAGCTTTATGAATGCTGTGAAAAGTTTGAATAGTTAGAAAATGTGGGGAAAACAAGAGACCAAAAACGTTTCTCTGTCAATCAATCAACATGATCAATGTTTAAGTGTGTGGTTTCAATTATCATTCAATCATTATTTACTGACAAGTGACAATTTGGGACTTTTCTTCAATTCAAATCACCTTCGACTTCCCATGCTCTAATCTTGCAATCTCCTTTGCAGTTGGGATTGTGAAAAGTTTCTTTCCTTCTTTTTCTTCTCCTCGTCCAAGATCGTCACCCATCGTCAGATCCTTCGTCTTACCATTGACTCTAGAGATGGTCCTTTCTCGTACAGAGACTTGCGTTGCGGCGCTGTCATTGGTTTTGCACCAGGATTGATGGAGGTCGAGGTCAACTGCACTTTATGAGCGCCTTGTTTACTTGATTGCTATCCTATGATGCATCATTCCAGCATGGCGGCCAACAGCGACCGCGGAAATTCACTTTTGGTTCGTATAAAACACTTGGATTTGGGTTTGTTGTAAAGTGATTTATAAATATTTACACTTTAAAAATAAAGATCACCATATGAAGTTTTCCTTTTGTCTGTGTAAAATAGTTTTTGAAGAGTCGTTTTTTTGTGACTTTTCAGTAGGTTTCTTGTTACCGTCCGGTCATGAACGTCTACACTTAAATGCCGTCTATTTCCGACACAATATTTCACTTTTCAGATTTTGTTTTGATATTTTACCTTTCTTTAGATTCCATTTCACTTGGCAATAATTTATTTACTCCCTTGTAGATATTTGTCCAAAAAATGCTGTATCCAGCCTACTTACAAAAGAGAAAGTTCAATTTTTTAGTTAATGAAATGTAAATTGTTATTTTATTATTATTCATGATTATTAAATTGCAAATGCAAAGCTGAGTGAGTTTGAGTAGCCTACATCGAATCATGAGGCTGGCAACAAAATGTTTTGATAGTACACTACACATTGAAAAACCATAAAATTTGATACATTTGTTATTGTGATTTTAAATGTAATTCACTAATTCTCTATTGTTCTTCTTTTTTCTTGCAAGAGAAATTCCCTGTAATCTGGTAAAAGTTAATAACATAACAATATTATATAAAATTGGGATAGAAATTAGAAACTTCATTCTCCATGGGAGACCAGTGTAGTCTGCCAGTGTTTCCACATGCTTAAATCTTCACCCTCCCTAAGTCCTCCGGGTGCCTTCTAACACACTCTAAAAATTAAAATACTCCACTCAAAGAGTCAATGGGAACTCAACACCCAATTGTTTTGACTAAAAGAGTGGCGGTATGCCGAGCAGTTGTTATTATGGGGTTGCTGAAAAGAAGGTGCAATGATGGGTTTATTCTGGACTGGTTTATTGTGTGGTAGATCATATACCAATGGTTCTACAAAGAAAATACAAATTAACCAATTTGGGTATGTAACATTAATCATCTTTATAAGCAATGGATGGCCTTGAATTAACTAAGGTTTATTAAAATGGCCTATATACGAATTGGCAACATTGTTTACATTTAACAAATCCAAACATGAATAAAAAATCCCCTTAAAATTAAAAACACCTTTTACAATATTAAAACAATACTTACTTTTATGATGTACACACGGGCGTTGATTATTAAGGGAAATGATTCGAAGATTAAATTGACCTGGATATTCAGGAATTGTTTGAGGAATTTATCTGATTAAAATAGAACAATGACTTTGAAAATGGCGACAGGTATGATCATGGAAACATTGGACACTTTTATTCGAGAGAGGACGCTATTACAAGAAACTGTCTCGAGGTGGTTTTGTACAGATGCAGACCATCTTATAAAGTTGAAAAACTTGTTAAAATAAAACAAAATAAAAGGGGAATTTCGATTTCGAACAGTTTAAGTGTTCTTTTTCCCTTAACATTTTTATTTGTATGGGACTTGGACAGAAACTTGATCAATGCAATATGATTATGCTATACATACATTGTACAGGCAGACATATGGCTGTGGATGCAATGAACTAGCTAGCCAGACCTATTCAGAGTGAGACCTGGCAGACCTGGCATCTCATCTCTTAGCACGTTGAGATTTTGCAAAGGGCACTTCCATTGGAAAAACTTCAAGTCTATTGGAAGCTTTGATGGGGCACCAACCAAGGCCAAGACAAATGCAACAGAAGCCACTTTGGTTCAAGTGGAGTTGCCAGGGAACCCAAAGGGAGGACAATAATTGTTTTTAAAAGGGATTGCTAAGTCACTGAGGCATCCCTTCTCCAATTTTGTGTAAAAGGTCAATCAGTAATTGAAGTATTTTGTTGATATCATCAGACCATCCGAGATTCTGATTCAGGGACTCACTGCTTGTCATCAGTCTGGGGTTTAGGTCATCAGTTACTCCTTCATGCTGGAAATGGAAAGAAACGACAAGCTGAAGACAGAGGTATGTGTTTGAAGTATTTAAGATGTTTGACAACTGTAATGTAGCGACATAAATATGTCGGTCATGTCAACTTCAAATGGTACAAATCTTCCATTAGGTATCAATTTACATAGACTAACCCTAACCACAAGGGTTATTTACATGGGTACTTTGCTCCTTCTAACCTGTCTATTAGGCCTAACAAATTCCAATACCATGTTGTGGTCGAGCGCACTGGACTCGATATCTGGTGTTTCTGACCTGCAGAGTATGGGTTCGAGTCCCGGTCTGGACACTTGTGTCCTTTAGCAAAACATTTAACCATAATATTGCTTCTTCCTTTGGATGGGAAATAAAGCTGTAGTTCCTGTTTGTTGTGTAATGCATGTGAAAGAACCCAGTACATGTACACTTATTGTTAAGAGAAGGGGTTTACCCCGGTGTTTTCTGGTATGGTTGGCTGCAGCTTGCGCTACAGCACCTTGTAAACCATCGCATGATCTTATGTGGATAAACACATGATAAAGGGGTGTTGTATTTGTTAACATAGCCCTGCATACCCTCAGGTGCCATATAGGGCTATTATAAGAACTGTGTACTTATGGTAACTCACCATCCAAACAGTTTGACCCTGATGAAATGGTGGTATGTCTGATCCCTAGTAAAGCATAAAAAGTGACTGAGGAATACACTAGTACAAGAAGACTTTAGTGAATGAGGTCGTGAGTTCCAGTCCCATATGAGGTGCATTTGGGGGTTTTCTCCTGCAGAGTTATTTAGTACCAAGTGTAAAAATACAAGAGCAATAGTAGGATATGCTTTCAACCATTCTCGTTGGTTGTGTTTTATTAATTGATCTGTGCTACTTTTGACAGTATAATTTAGTTGATGGGATACAGATACCCTTTAAATTAATTTGTAGTTATATATCTCATCGCCATTTGTAGATAAAGACCTCTAAAAATGCTGAAAATGAAAACTCAAAAAGTCAAGTGGGCAAGATATCTCAGAAATGTTGAGGAGTAGGATTCTAAAATTTTGTGTTTGTTCATGGCACCCGTAGGGGATTGGGGTTTTTTTTTTAATGTAAAATCTGAGACGGTGCCTGCCAACCCATCAGGCATGTCATGAGTTGGCACGGAATGACCCTTATTATATTTTTAGTTTATAATTAAATACCCCTCATTAAAATACCCTAAACAAAAGCTTAAACTTTCTTGTATCTATAAAAATAGCCATTTAAAATGTAAATCCAAATTTTGGGCCAAAATGGTCAAAAATCAGACCTAGCATCTTTGAACATATTTATGATTTTTAAAATAAGTCATTGTTAAGTCAACATGATGATAATTGAGAAAGAAGTACCGTACAGCTACTTTTGTCAATATTGGTGTATGTAGCTAAATTTTAAATGTCTTCTTTTTTTTTCTTTCTTTTTTTTACTTTATCAAGGTAATGAGCCTGGCTTTGACCAGGCACATTCAGCAAGACTTCATTGGGTCAAATGGCAAACAGAGATGCATAAACCCATAGCAAGAAAGCTTGTTGCACAGTCACACGGTAGGATACTTTCTATTTGTTTGTTATTTCTGTGCTTTAAATCCTGTTGTTGAATCACAGGACTCAAAGTTGGGGGGGATCCATAAGACTGCTGGACTTGCTGCTCAAAATGATTACTGGACCAGAATTTGTTTTACAAGACCTAAATTGAAATGAGAAAATAAAAAGTACATACACAGTTTAACATTTGAACTGTTTTAAATTGAACAAGCACTTATGTTTATATTTATCTCATTTAAACTAAGGGTAAGAATTTGTCAATGCGCAACATAATTGAAAGATATTTTTCATGACTGAAAGTGAACATTAAACAAGAACACAAGATGGCCGGAGTTGTCCAGTCATGAGATTACTAACTGCTAAAATGCTCAAATCAGGACTTGTGGTCCAGTGTAAGTTTTGAGCCTTGAATCATTACATCACATGCTCAAATCTTCTGCACATGCAAACTTTTCAATATGTCAGGCTCTAAAACTGGCTGACAATTGAAATGCATGTTAGCATGCCTTTTGTTTTACTGACAGTTTGGCATGCTTACAGTTAGCAGTCCAGTGCAATGTGGTTATGAAATGGAAACTGTGCTTTCTGTAAGCATAAAACCTCTGCTTACAGGCTTTATATAGACTCTAAATGGCCTCTAAATGGCCGTTGTTTTTACTATTGAATACCTCTGAACAGTTTTAGGACACGGGTTGTTGACAATTTTATGTTCGCTTCATTCTGTAAAGTTTTATATTTGTTTTGTGGCTACTGTAAGTCAAATTAACAAATAATGTTGTTTACAAGCTCAGTACAGCCAGAGATGCGGTTAGTACCGGCTTTCAACTAGCTATTTTTAACTGTGGATGGATTTGACAGTCTTGATGAAAACACAATATCACTGTAAATGTATGGGAAACAAATTGTTAGAAGTTATAGTACTTACGTTTCTGTTACTGAGTGGGAACTGTTTTGGGATGAACAACAGGAAATTGACTAGAACGAGATTGAACCTGCACCCTCCAGGTTTACATGCCGGTGCTCTACCAACCGAGGTATCTACATGTAGCCTTTTGTAGGCTGTCTCTTAATTTGTCAATATATTTGTTTGGGGGCGCCAGTCACTTCTAGTGAGTTTTTCTTCGTTCGCCCTAAAATCGATTTTTAACTAGCCAGTCAGTTTTCATTGTGGTTAATTACTTGATTGGGAACTGCACTGATTTACTATTTTTGTTAACTATTTGAATACTAGATGAGTTTGTAGCTCTTCAGAAGCATGGAGCCGAGTCCGCAGATTCCATCAGAAAACCACAGTAAGATATTTTTGACATTTTATTCATTTATCTCATTTATCTCCTTAACCCTAACCATGCTAAATGCAACAATATGCACCAAATGGTAATAGTTGTTGTGATCTGTTGCATTTGGCAGTCAACTCAGATGTCATTCTTTGACTGAATTTGTTGCATTCAGCAGTGAAGTGACTTCATATAGGTTTGGGTGCTTCTATTGTATCTGAACAACTTATAATGGGTATTTCAAAATATTTTTTATGGGAAAAGTATTGAGAAGTATGATGTAATATTAGGTAAGAATCATAATTCAAATCATATTCAAAAGACTGTATAATAACAGTTAACAGTTACAAGTCACCACTACACATGTGCATACTGTTGCATTTAGCAGGGCAACCACCCTTGCTCAGTCCTTTCACAAACAGCATGCCTGCACAATGCAACAAAATCCCTTGTTGCATTTTGTTGCATTAGGCATGGTTCTCATTTCAACTGTGTTGCATTCTGTTGTATTTGGCAGGGTATGTAGAGAGACCCTAATGGGGGTTAGGGTTAAGGAACTTATCACAGACTTTTTGTGATGTTTCACTTACAACTTTATTGGCTTTAACCTCTCCCAATGAACTGCCCTTATTATTCAAATGGGTTTGAACGATAGATGCACTATGCCTGCTGCTAATGTATCAAGTGGTGAATGCATCTACACAGTACACAGTCAACCCTCCCACTGTCTGACCATTTAATATCATCCACTATAGTTTAGAATGATAGATAAACTATGCCAGCCAGTAAGGAATGACATAGAATTCTAACATGAGATTAACCTCATGGGCCCTCCCGGTAACTAACGGTTTGTAGGTCTCCTGAACTTGTGAATGAGAGAAGCCAGAGCCATGAATAGTTAATAATATGACCGGTCAAACTATTGGCAGGGAGTACTCATTCAAAAAGGCTGCCGAGGCACATTTTGGGGTTTCAATAGGCAACATGCTGCACTAAGAGATTAAAGGAATATAGTATGGTTATCTGACCGATTGTCCAGTTACACATGTACATTTTTATGGTTCGGATAACTGTTAAAATATTCACTCAAAAATACGGCGGAACGCAGACCACATTTCAATCCTGATAGACACAATGCACATTGCGTGCAACACACAAGCAGTTACATCATTTCCAATTTACTGGCTTGTAGTCTTTGTTATCTCGTCACTTTTCGTGCTACAATAAAGGCGAGAAACATTGAATTAGAGGATGTTTCAGAACAATGCGATAGCATGAGAGTAAACGCCCTCTATCATGTCTATTGGTGGAATAAACCACATTATAGCGCATTACAAGATAGCGTACAAAACAAGTTACAAACACCTTGACCGAAGACTTAACGTGTCTGGTGCGTGCACTAAAACCCTTCACAGCACTGTCGTTGCTTGTGCTCATGTAAAAGCCTTCACAGCACTGTCGTTGCTTGTGCTCATGTAAAAGCCTTCACGGCACTGTCGTTGCTTGTGCTCATGTAAAACCCTTCGACAGCATGGTCTGTGGAGCACAGCTCCTCAGAAATTTGAGCTTGTTACACAATGTGTAGCCTAAATCTTCATGAAAATGAAACAGTTTAGGATACCCTGGATAAACAAAAAGATTGTTTTACAGTATCATGTAAGATTTGTTTCTTCTTGATTTTGTTTAGTTTGTGTTTTGTTGGGGTTTTTTTGTGGGTTTTTGGGGGGGTGCACAGTTGTTCATAAATACACAAACTGGGCAGTTAATGGTTTTGAATGATAAGTCAAAATTACTGGCAAAGTTATGGAAAGTGTGTGGGTTTCAATTTGTTAAAAGCAGATCCTTTCTTTTTTTTTATTCATAGAATGGTGAAAATCAGTCGTCGATATCGTGCCTTCATGGGGGAATGTGTTCAAGACTTGCGCCAAGCAGCAACAGGTAAAACAAAAACTGCTACCAATTCATTCAGAAAAACAACAAATGAAAGGAACTTCCTGCAGACTCAGTGGTTTTCATGGAAATGCCATTCCATGACTCTGCATGTTCATACCAGACATTTGAACTAGCCATTTTTGTTTTCTTTCGTCAAATTGGTATCAGAGCTCAACAAGTTTTTTTTTTTCATTTTATGTTTGTTGTCAATTTGTTGCCATAATTTTCGCAGTTACAAGAGTTTGAGTGTCACATTGTTTAATGCAACCTAAGGCACCGCAGAATTCCATTAAAACATAAAAATTTTCTCCAGTCTAGGATACTGTTTCACACAATAGTAGGATATGGATTAGACTAGTGTGCTTTGCTGTATTCAAAGAATGGGTATTTTTCAAGCAAAATGGAGGTTTGGATGAAAATTGGTTCTCTTTCAAAGTTACAATTAAGATTCCTTTGCAGCAGCCAATGTGACTTGTGAAGAGTGTGAGAGTCACACAGCTCAGAGGGAGTTTCTACAGCCAGACAGTTACTCACACGTTGTTCTCTTTCATAGCTACATTTATTATTCCTTTGCAGCAGCCAATGTGACTCTTGAGGAAAAAGAGAGTTACAAAGCTCAGAGTGAGTTGCTGCAGACAATGGGTATCGTATGGAATCTGTGTGAGATCCTCTTTGTGGAAATCTTACCAGGTGAGTAGCAGAAACATCATGTTAAATAAATGCCTCTTTGACCTTACAAATGACTTCAAAGATGACTTCAAAGATGCCCTGCAAGATTTTTTTTTTCAAATTTATGGTAAAATATTTTGTTGTATATATTATATTATAATTTTTTCAAGGACATTACAGACTTTCAATTTAAACCTTGTGCCAAATAACGGGAGTAGTTCTAATAATAATAATAATTTAAAATTTATATTGCGCCCCAATACATACAAATGATCAAAAGTGCATAACACATGTTAAAATGCACAGAATGGAAGAAAAGGATAAAGAAAAAAGACTGGTCACCAGGCCAGTGCCCAAACCACAGTATGGGAATACGCCAACAGAGAACTAAAAGGCCATGAAGAGCTTTAAATGTCAACAAAAGGATTTTAAAATTAATCCTGTACGTAACGGGCAGCCAATGTAATTGACGAAGTACATGTACAGGTGTAATGTGCTCAAACCGGTGTGTATTAGTAACAATTCTGGCTGCAGCATTTTAAACCCTTTGTAGTTTAGCTATTTGTGACTTTGGCAGACCATACAAAAGGCTATTACAATAATCAAGGCGACTGGTCACAAATGCATAAATTAGTTTTAAAAGAGAGTCTTGTGTTAGGAATCAACTCATGCGTTTGATATTGCGAAGATGGGGAAAAGCTGCAGAGCAAGCCTTGTTAATGTGGATGGTCATTGTTAGTCCGGATCAAACTATGACCCCAAATTACGAACACATGTTGTAGGAAAAACTTTAGCATCGCCTATCATGATATTAGAAATATTAATTTTCTTCAACTGCTGCTTTGATCCAATGATCAAACATTCACTCTTAGCATCATTAATCAGAAGCCGGTCGTGCAACATCCATTGCCTGATGTCCCTGATGCAATATTCCATTACAGTTACAGCAGCTTGACAAGATATATCGTCAGGTCTAAAAGATAGATATAGCTGAGTGTCATCGGCATAACAATGAACATCAGGCAGATGATGCTCAACGATGTCAAACAATTCAGAGGCATAGACAATGAATAAAAATGGTCCTAAGCAGGATCCCTGAGGAACACCACAGTTGATATACAGTTCTACAAGACAGAATATGCACCTTGGCATTTTGAACATTAGTCCAACTGACTGGTCCATGTACACCTGCTGGAATACTTCACCAATTGCGAATGTTCCTACCATTCTGACTTTTAGACGCTCCCTTATTGTAAATTGTCTTTCTAATAAGTTGTTGTGTTTGTAAAAAGACATGGTGATGTAACAAACCTGTGGATTCTATTAGAATCGGCCGCTTTGCCCAATAGCAAAGCATAACATCAAGTGAAGATCTTTAATGGAGCAAGGAGTGAACAACACACTAATGTATGTAACCTGTTACTAACACAAGCTTAATTGATTGATTTGTTGGAGCAGGTGGTGTGGTGTTGCAACAGCTACAAGACTGGGTGAAACTCCACTTTAATGAAGGTGATCAATATGCCAGAGAAGTGTTGCATTCAGATGGGTGTGAGATCGATGAGAACTACTGGAATGCTGTGAGTAGAGACCCTTCATTTTCACCCCTTCACAACACTACTTCCTCTATCCATTTATTATTAACCATCCTACTGTTGTTATATGCACTGACAGTGCAATATGATATCATGTGGTAATTGCATCTACGC
Organism: Pisaster brevispinus; assembly: GCA_023634235.1. Lineage (NCBI taxonomy): Eukaryota > Metazoa > Echinodermata > Asteroidea > Forcipulatida > Asteriidae > Pisaster > Pisaster brevispinus. Next base: position 4,035,945 of record JAMKCF010000022.1, read on the forward strand.
ACTGCAGTCAACCCTCCTACTGTCTGACCATTCAATATCATCCAGTGTGGTTTTGAATGATAAATAAAATAATTATGACAGCCCGCAATATGATATAATGTGGTGAATTCTTCCACTGAGTACACAGTCAACCCTCCTACCATCTGCCCATTCGCTATCATCCAGTTTGGTTTCGAATGATAGTTATTATGCCATCGTGCCATAACATATCTTGTGGTGAATGCATCCACGCAGTACATAGTCAACCCTCCTACCATCTGCCCATTCAGTATCATCAAGTGTGATATTGAATGACAGATAATGATGCCAGCCTGCAATATGATATCAAACGTGTATGGTGAATGAACACTGCTAGGCCTTTGCACAGCTGTGCCACCACATACAAGCTGTGTAGTTTAATGTTTCTAATGCTTGGTCACCTTGATGGAAAAGGTCACCTTGAGAACAAGGGTCAATTGGGAACAAGATGTTTTCAGAAACACTTGTGGGTCAATATTCATGTTTTAATGTTCAGATTCTGCAAACAATTGTCCTATACCATTGACGAAAAAACTTTTTGAGGGAATTTCTTACAATGAAGTTGCCGGACTATTTCCTGTTAATTTCACTTTTTTAATACAACTGAAAATAACTACTTGTACATGTTACATGAACTTTTAAGATAAAGTATTTTAGCCATTAGATAGACCTATAGAAATATAAATGGATAAACGTTTTATTTATTTTTAAACTTAAAAAGACATCACAATCATCAGATTGACATTAGTTTAAATTTACAGTCAGTCAAGTATTATATGAACATTACAAAAAAACGTTTAGAATTTTTAATAAAAAAATAACTAATTTTGAAACCTTGTTTTGTTTTGATGGTAGATATACATCTACGTGATGCAAGGACGTCTGGTGGAGGCCAGACATCTCCTATCCCTTCATCCTGACCATCAGCAAGATACTCTTCATGTAAGTTCTGCTCTACCTACATGTACCACTAAGGGTCAAATGTCATAACATAACTTGCTGCAACAGGTTGCGTTTGCAGTCGCCATTTTCAGCGCACATGGTTTGCACCCAAATTCTGTGTAATCAAAAAATACTTGAGATGTATGCATGTGCATTCACATTCCTGTAAAATATGCATACATATTTGCATCATTTTCTGCCAAGTGTAAACAGCTTTTTTCTCTTTTGTTCTTCTTTTTTTTCCCTTCTTTTCTTCTTTTTTTTCCCCTCCTTTTTGTAAACAGCACCATAACATTGGGCCCAGATGAGGAAGTACTGATTTTCTGATGAGATTAGTTGGTTAAGATGTTATAGACCTTATGTACATGACGTCATTTGAGTAGGGTGCCCTCGGCCAAGGTTGCTTCTTGGCCTATCCTGTGCATCAGATCGGCTCAGTGATTTCTATCCCTGCCTTTCACCTCGGTGGACCTCGGTTCCAATCCGACCTGGAGCCTTGCATGTGGATTGGGTTTTCAGTCCCTACCTGATTGCAGAGGGTTCCCCATTTGGGGTTTTCCTCCCACATCAAAAAATGAACATTTTTTCTCGTTTCCTAGTCACCATTCTGTTATTGGTGCTTGGACTGGCACTGTTGGATGTGTAATTAAAAATATATATACCTAAATAAAGTGCAGCATATACACAGATGTGTATTTCCATTGTTTCATCATTGATGATGATGTCGATGCATAAGTTCCATTTTTACTAACCAAACACAAGAGCAAATGGGCAATTCAGGGTGTGGCTACACAAAGAGACAATAAGTAAACAAGACAGAGCTGTACTGGATGGACAGATTACTAAATGGATCAACTGATAATCTATGATAACTAAATCAGTTTGTTATTTCTATCTCCCCTCATGCCTGGCGTTAACAAGATTGAACAGCTAAACACAGGACAGAATAACCCATGAGCATCCTGACTGGATTCTTCACAATGGGTCTTAAGCACATCGTTCCTTTTGGGGGATTTATTGATTACACCAGTGGATGGGTCTGACGTTCTGGATGAAAATACTGTGACAGTTTATTGCTATTTTTGCAACAAGTAGACACTGTATTCAGCTGGAACTTTCAGCTGAAACTTTCACCGGTGACTTTTATTGTATCTTTATTGACAATTTAGCCCAAAGTCAGCATTACAGTGACCAAAACTAATCCATGACCCTACCTTTAAGATAGTAAACTATTTCCATGAAATGGAAATGAATGTGACATTAAATTGGCAATTTATTCTTGGGTATTTAACACACTGCAGTTGAATACCTTGGATTTGCCTGTGTTGATGTATTGTTATTTTGCTTTTTCAGACCTACAGCAAAATCGACAAGCTGATGAAGGACATGCCTATATTCAGTGCCTCTAGCCGCCAATCCCTAGCCGAGTTTGATCTCAAATGGCGCCATTGGCAGGACCAGTGTCGTCAGGCCATAGAAGACGAAGTCTTTATATCTTGTGGTGAACTTCGTACAATATGCATGGTGAGTTGAATTGACTTCCCCTCTGTTATAACTTCAATAACTGACAGTAACAATCTGTTCAAGGGTTAACTTCTATTTTCTACTACTAAGTCCTACTTAGACGGATGCCATCAACAGTACCACACATGGCTAAACACAACTAGTCAACAGAGGGCGCTAACACAATAATTCACTCCAGGTTACCACAACTCCTCCCCCTTTAGATAACCCTTAACACAACAGGCAAAAACTTGAGTATCAAAAATTAACAACTGTTTTTTGTTAGAGTCACAGATCTGGAAATCCATAGCGGTCAGGTTTGGTAGAAACGCGTGTAGATCTGCGAAGTTCAACGCTCCGGTTTGTGTTCTGTGGGCAAGTCAGCTCTACTGGCATAGGACTTGGATCTTCCACTGATGGGCCAATGTCAATCTGTACAGACGGTTGTTCACCAACCATTTCCTCCTTCTCTGATGAAGGAATGGGGCAATGTGGGTCCAAGCTGGGTGTGGATGACACATACCGGAAACGCATTTGATCAACATGGCGTCTCCACACACGACCATCCTCAAGTCGGACTGTGTACATAAGATGGCCACACAATGCTGTTACACGCCCTGCCATCCATCCATTTAAGGGAGGGCTCTGATAACAGCCTTCGCTGTACACGCTCGTCCTGTATGCCACATACTAAGCTATCACGCAACATATCCTCTAGTGTAGCCCCGTACTCACAGTGTTGTGCGACCCGGCGCAATTCAGCAACAAATTCTGCAGTTGTCTCTCCTGGTTGCTGAATGCGAGTGTTAAACTTATATCGCGGAACGATTACTGAGGGAAGTGGGTTGAAATGATCCTTAGCAAACGATATAAGTTCATCAAATGTCTTATCTCCTGGCTTAGCTGGTGCTACAAGGCTTGATATCAGTTTATATGTGTCAGCACCACAAACACTTAACAGAATAGCTCTCTGCTTACCAGCATCGTTTACATTGTTGGCCTAAAAAAAACTGCTTTAATCGTTCCACATACAGAGGCCATGCTTCAATGTCCTTTTCAGGTAAAAATTCATCGATATGCCCAAAGATATTCATACTGAGATTTCTATCTGGATGTTCTCCCTGTTTAGCAGGATCCCATCCTCGTTGCCAAAATTGTTATAGCTTAATAACTGACAGTAACGATCTGTTTAAGGATTAACTTCTATTTACTACTACTAAGTCCTACTTAGATGGATGCCATCAACAGTACCACACATTGCTAAACACAACTAGTCAACAGAGGGCGCTAACACAATAATTAACTCTAGGTTACCACACCTCCCCCCCCCCCCTGTAATTTTGTAATTTTAACTCTAACTATCCCAACACAGTTTTCCTTGGTTTCATAACCAGAAATAGATACAGTAATAATAATCAAAATAATGATAACCAATCAAAGTCTAACTGTATGTTTTGTTTGATTCTGTTTGACTGAGGACTGCACTAGTAAACTGATTATGTTTTCATGCACAATTCATCATTCACTTGAAAACGTACCTTTTGCCAAGTCCTTAAATTGTGTTAAATTACTAGTAAGTTGACAGCTGCATTTACCTGATAAATTTATTAAGTATTAACACATGTACATGTACATGCCAACATTGCATTATTGCATATCTCAACCAAATTTGCACTCTAGGGTTGGGACGTTAAAACCATTACAGTCGACTCTTGTTAATACGAGCTCGGAAGATACGAGACGCCAGTTAATACGAGGTATTTCACCGGTCCCGAACTGTCCCATGCGTGTTTCTATGTCTTAAAAAACGGAAGATACGAGCACGGTCGTAACAGGAACACGGATATTACGAGGTATTTTTGCGGCCCCGTGATGACAAAATGTATTGTTTTTCATACTTTTATAGCGAGATCGGAAAAAATATTGTTGCGTAAATAAAAGTTTACCGTTCAGTCAGCCAAATTTCTGAAATGACATGCGTTTTGCCAAACTATTTTTCGGATCGGACCGGCTACACGATTCCGTCCGATCCGAAAATCAAAACATTACGCTGGTAACTTATGCTTGAATTACTACTTCGCCTACACGTCTAGCGGCTACCAGCGAAAACAACGTTCAGCATAGGCGCTACGCAGTATCGAATCTGTCACATAATGGTCACATGAACAGCAAGTTTGACATGACTTTGCTATGATTTTTATTTTCATTTATACAAAATATTAAATTTCTATGATCATGGTCAACAAAATTGCATTTATCATTGATATTTTTGTGTACATGATGCTCGTAAGAACTGTACTAGGAAGCCAACCGCTCCGTTCTAGCCTAGACACATGTGTAGTGCATGCACTATGACGACGTGTGTATACAGTACATGTACATGTACGTGTAAATAGTGCGCTGCGTTTAAGACGAGGTTCGGATGATACGAGGAAAACGGGCCAGTCCGGCGGACCTCGTATTAACGAGAGTCGACTGTACTTGCAAAAAAAACCTTTGAATTCCGTTTCCAAATTTGCAATTTTTTAAAAAATACATGTTTGTAATATTGTTATTTTTATTTCAGCAGTTAAATGTGTTTTAACACAATTCAGCATTTGGGCTGCAATGTTTGATTTGAAGTGAACAACAGAACAACATTCCCAATAGCACAATTAATGCCAATAACAGAATGATTAGGAAATGAGAAGAAATATTCAGTTTTAGATGTGGGAGAAAACCCCAATGGGAAACCCATGCCATCAGGTAGGGACTGCAAACCCAATCTACATGCAAGGCTCCAGTTTGAGGTGGGATTCGAACCAGGGTCCACAGAGGTGAAAGGCAGGGATAGAAACCACTGGGCCAACCTGATTGCCAGACTACGCAGAAAATACTGCTGAGAAAATGTTTTTGCTTAGCACAGAATGAGTGTGGTACGAGTCAGAACAACCTATATGAATTTACATAAGAGTTGACAAACATCCACACACTTTTAACAATGAAAATGTGTTGCGCAAGGATCCCCTGAATGTTACAGGCTGTCTTCCAATTTTGTACAGAAAACATGTGTTGTTAAAAGTTTCAAAGTAAATGAATATGAATTGTTTAATTTGTTGTTTTGTTATAGATCTTATCCGGCAGTAAGAAGGTGTTGTCAGAGCTCAAAGATCTTACAGGAAGCTGGTATCAGATGCTAGTCACTAAACTCCTCTACACCAATCCAACAGTCAAGACAACAGATCTTCAGCAGCATGCTAAGGTAAAGTTCCTGATAATGTTAGCTCCTCTACACCAATCCAACAGTCAAGACATCAGATCTTGAGCACCTTGCTAAGGTAAAGTTCCTGATAATGTTAGCTCCTCTACACCAATCCAACATTCAAGGCATCAGATCTTGAGCACCATGCTAAGGTAAAGTTCCTGATAATGTTAGCTCCTCTACACCAATCCAACAGTCAAGGCATTAGATCTTGAGCACCTTGCTAAGGTAAAGTTCCTGATAATGTTAGCTCCTCTACACCAATCCAACATTCAAGGCATCAGATCTTGAGCACCTTGCTAAGGTAAAGTTCCTGATAATGTTAGCTCCTCTACACCAATCCAACAGTCAAGGCATTAGATCTTGAGCACCTTGCTAAGGTAAAGTTCCTGATAATGTTAGCTCCTCTACACCAATCCAACAGTCAAGGCATCAGATCTTGAGCACCTTGCTAAGGTAAAGTTCCTGATAATGTTAGCTCCTCTACACCAATCCAACATTCAAGGCATCAGATCTTGACCACCATGCTGAGGTAAAGTTCCTGATAATGATAGCTCCTCTACACCAATCCAACAGTCAAGGCATCAGATCTTGAGCACCTTGCTAAGATAAAGTTCCTGATAATGATAGCTCCTCTACACCAATCCAACAATCAAGGCATCAGATCTTGAGCACCTTGCTAAGGTAAAGTTCCTGATAATGTTAGCTCCTCTACACCAATCCAACAGTCAAGACATCAGATCTTGAGCACCTTGCTAAGGTAAAGTTCCTGATAATGATAGCTCCTCTACACCAATCCAACAGTCAAGGCATCAGATCTTGAGCACCTTGCTAAGATAAAGTTCCTGATAATGATAGCTCCTCTACACCAATCCAACAGTCAAGGCATCAGATCTTGAGCACCTTGCTAAGGTAAAGTTCCTGATAATGTTAGCTCCTCTACACCAATCCAACAAGTCAAGACATCAGATCTTGAGCACCTTGCTAAGGTAAAGTTCCTGATACTGATAGCTCCTCTACACCAATCCAACAGGCAAAATTCTAGATCAAGGGTAATGCTTAGGTAAGTGCAGAGTTAAAGGTAAAGTGCCTGAGTAGGGTAGCTCCTCTACATTTATCCAATCCAACAGTCAAAGCACTAGATCTCTAAAGTGCCTTATTGTGTTAGTTCCTCTTTTCCAATTCAACAGTCAAAGCATTAGATATAGAGTATGTTACTAAGGTGAAGTGCATAATTCAGTTGGTTCCGCCATTCCAAGTACCTACCAAGGACAGATGACTTTGACAGAGACTCAACTCAACCTTGATTCTTCTCAGATCCACCATTTCTTCAAAAAATTCAGAAAATTTGACATTATGAACATGATGGTTATCATCAGTATCATGTTTGACACTGATCGTATGTCTTTATGTAGGCCTGCATTGATGTATTTGGAGGTGTATCCAGGATGGGGGATTTGGACATCATCTTGAAGGCAGCCTTTGAGTTTGACGTTCACCAGGTCATCAAAGTTAGCAGGTAACTCTTAAGGCCATGATGCACGAAGCAATCTACAGGAACATGAATTATTCACCCATAATTTGGTGTCGTAATGTTGATGGGGTTAGCGATACAACGTTTAACGTTTTCTTTTGTGCTATCAAAGTGTTCCTTTTGCATGCAGTGAACTTGGTAGAGTCAAATTTGACTGTCAAGGCTCTTATAATGCCATACGCATTGCCAAAAAGGATACAAATAAGAATTACCTGTTTAGCTGTCATTTGTTCAAACATTTTTGAGTTTATTCCTACTTTCTAGGCAAAAGGATATTTATTGGTTATTTGTTGGCTAATAGAATCAGTCTGTTATCTGTTAACTGTTTCCAAAAACATTGTCAGGGTGGTTTTTTTTCAGCATTTTAGTAAAAACTTAACAATTTGATTTGTTAATTTGAACAAGTTAAGGTCTGATTTAGTGGTTTTGGCTGCTCCTTGATTGTCATGTGAACAAGTGTTGTCAAAGCATATGTTGCCCATAGCAACAGCCACAGCTGTAGTTGTAGCTGTAGCCACTAATTCAGACTTGGCCTCAGGTTGCTTTTTTGCTGAAGTTAAACTGCAGTGTCGAGTCACATTTTTTTTTTTACAGGAATTTGCAGTTTTCACTCTACATATGGCTGTAAGAAATATTCGTCCATTCAGATGAAACAACAAAAGTATCCATAAAGAGGTTCCACAAGTGATTTCAAATTGGTGTGTTTGCTGCAAAATATGACTTCCTCTTTCCTATTTTTTTCCAGTCATAATTTAAGTAATTGGTGGTTTGTTGCTCACCTGGCTGATTTACTGCATCACTGTGGTCTGCTTGAATCACACCAATATAAGTAAGATAACAACTTTCTTTTGGTTTGGGTTTGGGTTCTTGAGTCAAGCATTGTGAGGCTTTTATCAACAAGTGACATGCTTCCCTCAGAGGAGATTTTCTTTCCAGATGTGATTTTAACTTTTTCATTGACTAACCAGTGGAACCAGTGAGCATGTCATTTCATTGGTCTGCCAACGTTTCACTGGTCCTTATTTCACATTCAATGTAATGCCCCAAGTCAAATACCAGGAACTTCTCAAAGGTAGTGAAATGTCAGTAAAAGTAAAGACAACCAAAACATCACTCTTAATATCAATGTGATGTAATGTCTTACACATTCTATGTATTGAGAAATACTGACCTTATAAAAGCCCCAATAAGGTGTTATTTGAGAGCTTGTCTTCTCATCTGTTTGATGAGCAGACAAACTTTGTTTTGGCAGAAACTGCCTTGTTTTTAGCATGGATTGTCATAAATACGAGTGCTTTTCAACTGAACTAGCCAGACGGACGACTTTGAGAGAATTCTGACTGGTCCTCAGGTGTTTTAACAGGTGGTTTGTTATTGGACCTCTATAAAAGTGGCTGTGTCATCATGATCAAAGCAGGCCTGTGTCTCTACGTGGAATTATGAACTCTCACCCATTTACTGCACGCATGCACCCTCCATAAATTGATACTGAGGGAGGGCGTGTGCTGCAGTAACTCAGTGAGAGTTCCTAGTTCCATGTGATGACACAGTCCCTTTATGGGAGAATACTGTTTTTATTGTGCCATTTTAAACACTGATTTAGCACCAAAGTTATCTCCTGTTCAGAGCCTCATCTTCAATTTGTATCTCTCAAAATTATGCACAGATTAGTCTCAACTCATTAACTCTTTCAGTGCCCGCTATTTTTACGTTTTGAACCTAAAATGCCCAGCTTTCTGAGCATTTTCGAAACTCTGTATTACCCCAAAAAAGGCTTTCTCACCAAACAAAATGTATCTTGCTGAGTTGTGTTGCTTTGGTACATCCCAAAGTCAATAGTCTTTCTTGAGTGACACTGCCCTTTGACGACACTTTTTTTAGTACAAAAAAATAGATCGTACATGTACGGTAATGGCACTTTCAGAATACATAAAATAGATCGACATGTACGACCTTGGCACTGAAAGAGTTCAAAGTACCTACTATAAATTGTGCATTACTTTCCTTTGGCAAAAGACCAAAGTCAAATTTTTTGCTGTTACAAATGCAATTATATTTTCATGAACTATCTTTTTGACGCTTCTAAAAATTGTTCTGTTGTTATCAGTTTTGGTTCCAATCTGAGAGAGTTTCTACTTCTTGATTATGCATCCACTCTGATGTCACATGAGAGGTTCGTAAGTTAAATACATCTCATTCATTTTCATCAGCTACAATCATCTTCTGATTGGCCAACTATTTTATCTTCCTGCCCAGTGAGTGTGATTCCTGTATAGTGCATAAGTTTATTTGCATGAACTACAAATACATAATTGTACCATATTTGCTATATAGAGCAAACAGAACTTGGAAAAATTGCATTAGTGTGTGTAAGTAAATTTTCATAGTTTTTTCCAATTTGATTGTTATGCAACCTTTTATTTTAATTTTCAGTTTGTGGCAGGTTGTCGCTGGTTACTTGGACCATTGTCCTGAGTTTGGAAGGTGAGCAGACAACAATGGACACTCTTTTAGACTCTAGAGGGCAGCAGAATACTTACTCCATCTGTTTGGTTCCTAGTATGCCAATATTGTAAAAGTCACATTTTAATATAAGACCTGTAACACTGCTCAAAAAACTTAAATTGTTCCTTTTATAAGGTTAAAAAGCAACCAGTGTCTTTCAACCAGTGTCTTGTAACTTTTGATTCCAGAAAGTCTTGATCAATTATCTCTGTAAGCTTGTGTCACTAAGCTTAAAAATGAATACTGTGGGACTGCATTAAATACAACTTAATCTAGGAGTTCATCAATATTAGGAGTATTTTATTGCACTTTGGCAGAACACAGTGTGGAGACCAAAAACAGATCCCTGAGGAAGCTCTTTAGACATGTTATATGTTATGATGTTTTGTTTTATTTTATAGACATTACCTGGAGCTGTTTATTGAAAGAGTTCCTCTTCAATCAGAGAAAAAAGCTATGAAAGTTTTGAGGATCTGTGAGGAGCGAGAGATGACAGATCAAGGTATCAAACATTGTATATTTCTTATCCCAGGTGAAATTGTTACGTCAGTAGTACCTGCTGCTAGTTACAGGATTTAGTCTGGCATCTTGTCACCGTGACATTACTAGAATGCCAGGGATCATAGGTTTGAATCCCATTCATGTAGCGTGTGGAAGGCAGTGAATATCCACTGCTTATCACCCCCCCCCAAAAAATTTTGTTTACATTCTAGAATATGTTTTCCAGCGCTTGCTAATGGACCGTTCCATTTGACCGCTGGAATGTTCAAAATTCTAATGCTTGTATTCACTTGTGTAGGATTGTTCCAGTACTATGGCACAAGGATGCGGTCCAGCGAAACGTTCTGGCAGTCCAATGGATTGTGGGTGTGTGCCCTCGGGGAGAACATTCAGTTGCGCCTAGAACTTGCCCAACTTTTGAGACACTCTCTTAAGATCATTAAAATCTTAAGAGATGATGGATTTCTGTTTAATCATTCACATATGGCCAGACTTTCTTGTCTGATGCTTTTCTTAACACAGTTCTTACCTGTAAAAACACCTGAAAAAACGTCTGGAAAAATTTACTTGATCCAGAAATTTTTGTTTTGTTTTAGAAATGTAGATAGCGTGTTATCATGGGACATGTTATACAGTGTCTTTTTATAACATGACTTTTTCTTGGACCATTTAGGCTGAATAGAAATCTTGCAGCAACAAGCATTTTGTTACAAGACTTATTGACCGTTTTTTGCTTCTTTTTTCTCTCATAGTTAAAAGCATCTGTAAGGTTCTTGGGATGCGATCTTTCCAGCATGGTCAGCTTGGCTCCGCCCTGTCTTGGTGTATTCGTTCTAAGGATGCAGCATTTGCTACGTTCCTCTCAGATAGATTCCTCTCGGAGTATAGCGCGGGAGGGGGTTTCTCCAACCTTGATCTTATTGACAATCTTGGAGCAGCTATGCTTCTCAGCGATAGGCTCACATTTTTAGGTAAGAAAGTTTATTTTTCTTATTACTTTCAAAGAATTTCATTCATTAACCTGACTCCTTTCACTCAGTGATTTAATGGAATCCGTCGTCCCTCCTACAAAACCCAATACCATATAGTATCAACTCAACACCCAAACTGTTGGACTCTTAGTATGGTGGTTTGCCTGATCCCATATGAAACATGATCAGTTTACTAGTGTAGGTCTCAGTCAATTAGAATCAAACAAAACAAACAGTTCGACTTTAAAGGGTTGGAGATGTTATTGTGGAGGCTTTGATTTTTTTAAAGACATTCTTGTTGAAATATTGTAAAGATACTTGGTCAAACTTTTGGTTGGTTTGACCCGTAAGCTTTTGTTTAAGGTATCGTGTAAGCAAAGTGGTAGATAATTAAAAACCAAAAAGGAATATTTTGGGGAAACAGATATTATCTCACATCCATCAGCCATGTGTTAACAATTTTGCATGTTACATGCATTTTGTGAAATGTCTCTGGCATATGGGAAAGGTTTTGTATGTTTTTTGTTTTGAAACAGCAGCATCTGTAAAAGTTCATTCAAAGAAAAATTAAAGTCTTAAAGCCATTAGGAGGTATGGTGGCCACGTTACTGTGACACTTCTTGCATACACCCTGACCAAACAGTGCACTCCCGTAGTGTACACCATATATCAAAAAGGCAAATGAAATCAGACTGAATTCTTTGCTTTCTAACTTTCTCATGTGACTCTTCAGGGAAGTACCGTGAGTTTCATAAGCTGTATGAGCATGGTGAATTCCAGGAGGCAGCTAGTCTTATACTCTCACTTCTTACTGCTAAGTTGGCTCCTAAAAGGTGAGACTCAAAGAAATCCAAGTCAAGAAAACATTTATTTCATGCCAAAATCAATCAGTTATGTTAGAGATTTGTAAGCAGCTTCTCATGTTCTAAGCAAGTTAGAAAACACACTCACACTCCAAATTGGCCCAAAGGACATTTCAGTCTGCCACACTATGAAAAACTTGGGTTTTTTATTTACTTGTGTTTCTCAGTAAACTTCCATCTATGTAATCTTGGGCGCATTTGCAAATTCATTGACCACAACACATGTCATCATATTGTTCATACATCCATTACATACCGGCTTGACTACTGCAACTCTGGTATAACCCAAGGTTAATTAAAAAATCCCAAACCATACTCTGTCGAAGCCATTTCTTTCTTCACAAATCTTCACTGGTTACCCATCCAGCAGCGTGTTTCATCTGACGTCCTTTTGATGTTCTACAATTGCATACATGGTATTGCTCCTCAGTACTTGTGTCATCTTCTCACTTTGAATCAACTGGGCAAGGCGAGACTCAGACCTTCTCAGCACAATCTTCTTCTTGCCAATCCTTTGAGGTCCAAATCCCTTGGCGATAGGTCTTTTCTCTTTTTCCTTTTTGGAAGTGTCTTAAATACTTCTTACTCACGATCCCCTAGTAAGTTTCCTATTAATTTGTTCAGTGCCTTTTCTTTCTTGTAAAAGTGCCTTATAAATGCTGTTATTAGTATCATTGATATTATTTATGTTTTCAAATGCACTGTTTAAACATGGGAGCATTTTCCATTGATATCAAAGTAAAATTTACATTATTTTGTACTACTTTTAATTGCTGATTTGTATTTGCGGATCTTGTTTTAGCTTCTGGTTGATTTTACTGACCGATGTCCTACCTTTACTAGAGTTGGACGATGTGATCTTCAGCAGTCAGCAGACATTTGAATTACTGCACTGTCTGAATGAGCTCATGCAGTGGTACAACTCTGAAGATTATCTCAAATCAGATGCAGCATCCTCCAAGACCAAGGTGGGTATACATGGCAGCAGTGTTTTAGCTAGCGAGCCGTGCAGCCGTGTTTTGCACGGCCAGTTTTCTGAAAACACGGCCTATTTTTTCAAGCACGGCTTGGTGGCTGTAATCCAGGCCGTGCACTGCTTTTGTCTAAAATGTATCAAATATGTGCTGTAATATTTCCCATTTTAAAACAACCATAAGAAAAATGTATGTAAATGAAAAAAAAAAAAAAACTAAAAGAAAGAAAGACAGAAAACCGTTGTCGACTCCGGTCCCCCCAAGACGCATGTGAAATTTAAGCGGGTACCTTGTGTTTTGTAAGTATATTTATATGGATCCGTAACACCCCGTGGCAGAATGAACAGAGGGAACCATACCTCTCCTTCGTGTAAGTGAAATTAAACATACAAACCGCTGGCATAAAACATTGAATTAACATCCAGATTCCATGAAAACAGAACACCTTACATTTTGGAGAGTTTTTTTTATCACTGGTTAAATTAATATATGTTTTTCGATCTCCACGAACGGACGTTGCGATCTCTAAAAGCTGGTGCCTCAATTTTTAATTCCGATACGTTCAATGACATCACTACACAACCATACACGTTACGTAAAAACATGTATTTTTCAGTGCACCTGACATTTCCCAACGTGGTGATTTCTCACCAAGGGAATTTCCCCTGCAGCTTCGTAACCACTGCAACACGCCGTTCCTTCGGCCCCTAATGATAAAGTATACCACACAAGGAACGGTAGCGGCGGATAGAACATCCGCGGGATCGAGGTGATAGATACTACTATGGGATGGCAGCACTGCGCAAAGCATTACGTCATAAATATTCACACCAGTTGGCCAATCAGAAAGCGGCTAATCGGAAAGCAGCCAATCAGCCTGCGCCAAGCGCGTTCGTCCGGCCTGTGTCTATCAGCGATACTCTCGATAAAGAGAGACCACCATGGCTAGATGGGAAGACGTAAACTAAGACTTCAGTTTCCTTCCGTACGCACGCCCGCTCATTCATTTCCGCGATCTATTCTACATCCAAGATTCGTACTGTGTATTTGAAAATGCGGCATCCCAAATAAGGCTGAGCGGATCGGCGCCATCAATGTCTTGTGCTACTTACAAAAACTCTCTTCAAATTAAATAATCTAATCTAATATAATTTTAAGAAAGACGATATCGTAGTTTTTAAATAAAAATACCGCGATAATCACGATATTTCAATATATCCAAAACCGTCGTATCGTAACGTGTGGAAACTCATTTGAGGTTTCGTTAAAAACGTGAAGAGTGCCGAATTAAAAGTATAGGGTCTTGCCATGGTCGACCAGGTATTAAACCGGAAGCAGAACTCTTTTTTTTAAAGTACCGATCGTGTGTTTCGCACGTGCGCTGTTCAATACATAGACTTGACTTGGTCCCTGCTGTTTGGCATGATTGCATTGAAACATAAAAAAAAAAAAATCTCTCTCTCTCCAAAAATTCATGTTCAAATAATTGGACTATAAAAAACATTTTATTCAGAACATTAAAAACAGCAACCAACCATTTTAGGTAGTCTTCAATTTGCAAAAAGATTAAAATAAATTGTGAAATTTCAAGGACATAAAAGTGTAGGCAGTAAACTTGTAGTTGTAGACAATATGGGATTACAAATATATTAATTTTTTAACTCTTGTTTAAATAAGATTGATGTTCCAAACAAATTCTAATCTGGCATGTCTGAACAGGGTTTTAAATGAGCCAACTAAACTCAACAATTACAGAGAAAATACTTTTAAGTTGTGTGTGACTGTGGTATAATTTCTTGCCATTTTACATTTTAAAGCCAAGGTTTTAAAGTATGAAGTAAAAACAATGAAGTAAAAATATTTATTAACATTCGTTGTTGTTAAGCCTATCATTGAAAATTTGTGTTGATTGGTAATCACAGGTTTGTTATCGAAATAAACAAACGCGAGTTGCCTGTACCTACATGCACTAAGTAATGTCTCATTTAAAAAAAAAAAAACTGTGGTCTGTGCTCTATGTGGATTTTTGGTGAAAAAAAGTTGCACACCCTGTTTTTTGATTTGCACTCCCACTTTTCAAATCCTAGCTAAAACACTGCATGGCAGCCATCTTTGATTCCAAAGAAACTCATCTACGGGTTGTCTGATGGTAGGGTTGGCGTAGTGGTATCTCTTTCCTCGCCTTCAACCTCTGGGACCCTGGTTCGAATCACGCTGGGGGCACTATGTGGATTGGGTTTTCAGTCCCTAACTGATTGCGTGGGTTTTCCCTGGAATAATTCTCTGGGGTTTTCCTCCCACATTTAAAACTGAAACTTTATTCCTTGTCTTCTCTCCATGGGGTGTTAGCTAGTATAGTGATTAAGTTCTCTTTGTTTGACAGTCCTTTGCTACACAACTAGAGTTAATAAATGAAATGAAATGAAAATTAGGCCAAGTCCAAATTAATGGCGTCAGAAGTGGCTACGGCTGGAACAGTTGTCCCTGCAAACCAAACTGGCTTGGTTTGGACATGGCCTGAGGCTGGATGCATTGAACTAGTCGCGACCCCTTTGAAAAGATGCCCAGTCTGGGTATTTTGTTTTTAGTATTTAGTTAAGGATTCTTAAATCTTGGTAAAAGTGTCATTTATCCAAATTAACAGTAAAGTATATTGAATGTGTAAGAAATTTGACAAGAAATAATCTTAACTGTTATTCAGAGAGTTTTAGATTTTTTCTCTGAAATACTGTCGGTTTAGAGAATGCAATCTTATTCATCTTCCCCAACAATTTAAAAAAAAAATTAGTGTATTGAGTGTAGACATATATAACAAATGTCTGATTTGAAAAAACCCGAGTACCATTTTCTCTGAGGTTTTCTCATTTTGGATTTAGGATTGTTTTATTGAAAACTAATTTTAGTTAATGTACTCTTATAAATTCAACAGTTATCAAATTTAGTGTTAAGTACCAATTTAATTTGATATGGTTGAGAGCAGCTGTACTTATTTATCAAAGTTTTTCTTTCAGAGTTGCTCCCTCCCCCACCCCCCCCCCCCCCATCCCCACTTGCCAACCCAATTTTCCCAGCAAAATCAATTTTTTGACGTCTTTGTCTGATCAATTTCAGGGACAACGAGAGCTTGAAACAGACAAACTGGAGCTTCTCAAACTTGCCCTGGCTCGGAACTTGGCAAGGGCTTCCCAGGAGGAAGGCATTGTAGAATGAGCAAGAACCAATCGCAACGTTCAGACTCTTGGTTTGCTTGGATTGTTGGCATGTAAGACATTACAGGATTGGTCAACCAGAGATGGACTTGAGCCCATGGAGTTGAAGGGTGACTCTCATTGTGAAACTGTATTGCGGAGAGAGCATCTCAATGTTTAATTGAGACAGATGACCCGATTGAATCTAAGAGACAATCCATCATTTCCTGGACCAATCACAAATTGGAATTTATGGCTGTGGCAAACTAAGCTATGCAACAAACGTTACTCCCTAAATCTGGCCAAATTTTGCTCAGTGATTACAAAAACTTTTATACTTCAAGTCAGGTACATGGTTGTAAACAGTTATTAAATAGAATTTGTTGAACAAACTTTGCAAATTTGTACTTCACTATCCAGGACGTGAAACAAACGAAAAACCAGATTATGTAAATAATATGGAATTCCTTGTGTTTTCGTTGAACATGTTCATGTACAGTAATAAGCTACTACTAGCTACTTTCATCAATTCACAAAAAATCAGACTACAATTGAATTACTTTGCCAGATTTTGATAAATCAATTTTTTCTGTACATTAAACTTGCATTGGGAGATAAAGAATATTGATTGTGGTTTATCCGCTGCTATAATATTGGATTCAAACTGTCCCTGGCTACCGGGCAAGGTCGGTGGTCTAGGTTCTGGCAAAGATTGTGGGTTTGAATCCCACCCAAGTAATATGCCTGGGTTTTTTACAGGGCTCAGGAAAGTACTGAGTATACAGTGCTTATCATACATCTGTGTAAGGGTCAAACACAAAGGTTTTCTGTCTGAAAGGTGTGCACATCTTTTTAAAAAATCTTCTTCTTCTTTTTTGCAATTAGTGGCTGATACAAAATTGTCACACCCCTATTCCTGCCCTTTACTGTTGTATGATTTGAAAGCAATATGTAAATGGTTTTCCTGGTCCTGTCTATAGAGCCAAAAAGGAAGGGCACCAGTCTAGAACAGATGACAGGACTTTCCCTGTGAAGGAAGGTCAGGTCCATTCCTGTAATAAGGAGTGCGTCTAACATTTGATATTTATCCCAGAAATAATATTTCAAAAATTGTGCAGACCCCCCTGAAATGCTTGGATGCAATTAC
Organism: Pisaster brevispinus; assembly: GCA_023634235.1. Classification (NCBI taxonomy): domain Eukaryota; kingdom Metazoa; phylum Echinodermata; class Asteroidea; order Forcipulatida; family Asteriidae; genus Pisaster; species Pisaster brevispinus. The sequence continues at coordinate 4,053,332 of JAMKCF010000022.1, forward strand.
ACTTCTTCTTTTTAAAGGTGGTGTTTTGGGGGGATTTTTTTTTTAGTTTTTAAAAATTTGTTTATGGAAGTTAATGGAAGTTCTACAATTTCTCCATATTAATAACATCATTGTTTATTTCGAACATTTATTTATTTTTTTTATCATTTACATCCTCTAGATTTCAATTACCATACTGTCAAACTTATCAAATCCGGTGTCCACACTTTTGTGAAATCGATGAAACTGTTAAATGTTTTGCTAGGGATGTTTGCGCATGTTCGTTTACGTGCTTGTGTGGATTTAGCCAACCTTCCCAATGGGTTTATAACAAAGAGACTACTCCAAAAACCAATGGTGTTGTGTTCCTGTTCTACTTTTTAAACTTTGACCCTGTTTCATAGAGAAACAGCTCTCTTGACATTTGATACTGCTATGAACTTTATAATCAGTGAGCTTTCAGATTGAAGCTAATGACACGCCCCCCCCTCCCCCACAGTAGTTACCATTCCTACACTTGGTCTGTAAATAAGAAATAACTCAAATCCAGGTATTTATCCAAAAGCAGTGCAGCCAAATTGGGACAGTTTGGGTAAAGACTGGTTGGTTTTTGTTTTATACTTTACTACTAAGTCCACCTTCCCTATTGATGCACAAAGTTGACCACCATTTACCTCAAAGAGAAAAACACTTGATGATGTTGCATTTGCTTTTATACAAAGCATATAATTATATTGCCTCTAAAAACAAGGTATTGTTTTTATACCGAGATAACAATGTTGTACTGCCTTTCTTTCCCAATATGAAATAAAAACAAGTTTTTCTAGAACTTCAGTGAATAATGTAACATTGAGGTTAGTCAAATCCTTTTTGGAAACAAATATAAGTGGACTTCGTTTCCCCTGAAGTTTATTTTTGGTTCTTAAGTAATAGTGTTTAATATTTTAAATAGTAATTTTAATATAAAATTGCCATCATTGTTGGATAATATTTTCAGGTAATTTGGGGGCAACCAACTACACCAACCGCATAAAAACGAATAAGAACCTTTCAAATGTTTATTATTTAACAAAACAAACTGAACATTAAAATGTGAAAAAAAAGTTATTTCCTTGGATTGCCCGTGCCCGGGGGTCGACTTAACAAAGCATTAAGATTCATCTTGAGATGATTTGTCAGTACTACCATAGTGATTTGTATTGTGACATCACACTAAGATAAATCTTAGCTCAACATTGAGCTCTGGTTGCATCGTATACGACGTGGCCTGTAGAAATCTAAACCAAGGTCGTGTTGGTCGAAGATAAGAATAGCACTTCATCCATCTGTATTCAACCTCGTCCCCATGGACGAGCGAGACATCCGTGAAAAACTAATGTCGCGGTGGGTTCTCACTCCCTCAGGAACGAGGTTGGTATGTGCCTGTACTCGTAAGCGTTGATGACGCAGCTTTCTTACGCGCGCGTTACAATTAGATACACTGTTGAGCAGGCGTGCCCATTACCGCCATATATGACGTCACAATTTACTTGATTCAAACCGTCAAGTTTGTTACCTACCTGAGGAAAACCACTCGTCAACAAGTTGCACCAGAAAGCTGTTTGTTCTCGTATAATTCACAGTTTGACTTCTACCCGAAGAACCTTTTCAAGAAAGATGAAAGGGAAACAATGAATTGTTTGGATCAGAAGAAAGTATCAAACATTCTCAGAGTCGGCAACATCACAATGAAACTGAAGTATGTACCTAATCTAGTTGTCTTTCAATAGGCCTAGTTAGACCGATGTCACTCCGTAGAAATACTACACGAGGAAGAGTCCTACGTGATCATTCTTATGCAAAGGGAAAAGACAACTTTGTAAAGAATAGTATTGTTTGGTGTTGCTAGACATGCGTCTAGTATTGAAGAGTTGCTGATATGCTGATTTCCTCTTTTTCTTGGATATAAGTGCCAAAGAAAAGTGGGAAAACACTGTACAAGTTTTAGTGTGCTTGAAAATTTTCTCTTCATCGTTGCCATCTTTTTTTTTTTCGCAATGGTGAAGATGTTTTTTAGGGCCCAATTTCATGGCACTACTTTCCACAAAAATGTTTGCTTACAGAACCCAGTATAAGCACGCGAATCTGTGGGCCGTAGGCGAATTGCGGTAAGCAGGCCATGAAATTGGGCCCTGCTTATGATATGCTTACAAACCGAAGAACGCGTTCAAATATTTAACAGAGTTCTTTGTTTTAATTTGAAATTTTAAATGAGCTCTTGGAATTTTCCGAATTAAGAATACTTGTTTATTTCTGAATTTTGGTTAATAATTCTTATATCTGCCAATAAAATAATGCAAGAGGTTTCATCAGGGCTGACTGTTTCAACCGCAAGGTCTGGCCGTGTCGAGATACCAAAGAATGTGCCTGCACAGAGAAGTGGGTGTGGTCGAACCAAGGTTCCAGGTCCTGTTTATTTGGAATTGACAAACTTGGCCCAAAACAAAAGGTATTCCAAAGGCAGATCTATGGGATAATTTCAATTTACTTGACTTTGCTCTCACACATCTACATGTTTTACTTCATATACGATCAACCCAAAATAATACCGTCACAGTGCACCAAAGGGAGATATCCCAATGTCATGCAGCACTTAAAACATTATGTTAAAGTTGCGCTGAAATGTTTTATTTAAAAACAAGTTTTAATTTTGTTTTTAGTTAGACTCGAGCAAAGAAGAGAGAGCCAGACAGGTTTGCCTGGCTGGGCAGGATGTTCGGTTGCAGGCAGATCGACGCTCTGGCATCAAAGGATCAAGATATCCCAGTAGTGCTAGACTTAAGTCGGCAATCTGCATGTCCTTGTGGAGGTTTATTTCAGTTTGAGACACCAAACGCCCGTCTCACAGGTCCTGCACATGTGGGAGGCCAGTTTGTAAGTTCGGCGACTTCTCTGTCAGACCAAGAGAAGCTGTCAAAGAATGTTGCTTCAATCAGGTGAGCTTGAATCAAAACTTGCCAATTAAAAAAACACAATAATTTCAAAAAATATTTGTACAATTCTTTTCCGAACAGAACAATAATTTAGACTTTTATTTTTATTTAGATATCGTTCAAAAAGAAAGCATAGGCTGTTCAGGTCAAACAAAGTTGGTATTCTGAATGAACAGCTTAACATCAGAACTGAGCTTCAAAGTGCGCGGACTGTTACAGATTTATCTGTGTTTGATACATCGAACAGCCGTCGAGAAATAACAAGTTCAAAAACAAACCGGTAAGTGCATAATGTTGTTACATTCCTTGTTTATGTTCACCTCACACCATGTTGGACATTGTTTGGTTTCACATTAAAATCACAAAGGTAGACAAAGTCAGTGATTTCAACCAAATGAACAAACAAAAACAAAAAACAAACACACAAACAAGGAAAAAACATCGCAAATTTGACTCGGGAATTTATGTTATTATTATTTGTTTGTTTATTTATGTGTTATTGTTGTTTTTGTTGTTTTTGTTTTTCAAATTTTCGTTCTCTTTATCAACAATTCTAAACTTGTTTTCTGATGGAAGGTAAACTAATTATTTGAAATTTAACCCTTTTTGCTTTGAACGCAGTAGCCTGCGAGACCCAACCTCGGTTCCAACTCCACTCATTGGTATCTATTGGTAATGTTCAGGGTGGACCAGGTTACGTAACTCGTTCTTTATGGTGCAAACCAGTCAATGGAGTCCACCACATAGGTTGTATGGGCCAGCTGTAGTGCTTTGAACCACAATTCAAGTTCGTTGTTGCATGACCGAGAGCTTTAGCTAGAAAGGTCTAGCGCGAACAAAGCCGTGGTGTTACATCGAAACGAAGGGTTTTCACAGTAAGGAAAATGGCAAGTGGTAAAACCATGGTAAAACAAACATCAAGTCTTTTAGTTTTTATTTAATTTTCTGTACCAGGCCTCGTCCAGCAGTGCTAGCTACAATTCGGGGCATTTTCGCCGGTTGCTTTAGACGAGAAGGCCAAAAGAAAGGTGGAACCTGGAGCTACCACACTAAACCATCTTGCATCATCAACGATGACGAACGGGCGGTCAGCAGCAACACCACCACCCCGCCTCAATATCCGAGCGGTGAGATAGCCAAGTGTTACCCTAGCACCGTGGTATCAGAAAAGACTTCACCCGTAGCATCCCAAATGTTTGGCGTAGGTAGCGGCGGTGAAAGTACAGATATCTGCACTAACGGACGCACCACCATGGGACAAGTAGTATCAGGACCAAAAGAGGATACCCATGACCATCGTTGCAAAGTAAGTCGGCTGTCAGATCAAATGTTTGGCTGAAAAGATGTCTCACCGTCACTATATTTTTCATCTCATTATGACCAAAATAGCATCCTATTTACCCAACTCAGATATTGTTTGACCAAGGTAGTATACAGCATCTTACCCAGATGTTAATGAGTTCTGAAATTAGCTTGTACCACCCAAGTTTTTGCCCAAGATATAACTAAACGAAGTACATGGCATATTATCACATACACCCCATTACATGTATCTCGCCAGGCGAACTGTACAGAGTACATGTCTTATTAATTAGTAAGAGGTCAAACAGTTTTGTGGTAGATGGTACTCTAGGCTAAGTGGAGTATTATGATGGACTATGGGCATCTCTAATGCCTAGAACACTTGTGACTGAGATAATAACTGGTGATGACAATTTTCTTTCATGAAACAAATGATTCAAAATAAAAAATGTATTTCCAATTCAGGGATCCTCATAATTAAACATTTCACTTTTGTTTACCTTTGTCCTTTCCGTAATATCATTAGAGACGAAAGACTGTTGCCAATAAGCAAACATCGGTAGATGCTGCAGACCTACATAGAACAGCCGTAGAATTACAGTGAGTATCTTTTCATCAAATTCAAGTAATACGATTTTTTTATCATATGTATTATATATTTACGTTCTGGATCATTTGTCTACAGTCCCAGTGTTATCCGGCTCAGCTCGTAGCTCAAAATCCGGTGATACCGGTATGCTCTTGAGTCCGTTTGCCTATTTAGTATTAACAGTCCCTCTTGGAAATGTACATGTGAGGGTGTTGTAGTCGAGCCCAAAGTCCGAGGTTAAGACCCCTCCGTGGGGAAGCTCAACTTAAGGGGAGACCGGTGTCATGCGAGGAGTAACCGGACAGTGTTTAAAAGGAATGGACAGTATTTACCTAGAACTTACCGGACAGTATATGACAATAATAGTCGGCGGGAATGGAAAGTATTTGACAGAAGTTAACGGACGTGTTTGGCTGTAGGAATGGACAGCTATAAAGTATTAAGCAGGAAGTTAATGGTCACTTGACTGGGGTCACAGAGCAAGGAACAGCAAAACCTTCTGTCATGATAACCTTAAAATCACAAATTATTTCTTGTAAATTCAATGCAAAGGAAATGTAAAAAATGAAACTGTAAAACGTCACACGTAAAAACAGACAAGGATACTTCAATAATTTGTAAAAATTTCAAACGAGAGAAACTCAAAAGGTGCCTGTTATCTGCAGGTTTAAAAAACTACGAAATAAAATCTCGCCATGGTGTGAGCAAGTGCTAAATGTAAAGATGGTGAAGTGTTAGTTGATTAAAAAAGAACATTATATGAAAATATATGAACTGAATTGGTAGTATCATAGAGGTATAAATTAAATAGGCACGCCATGGGATGCACACTTAACGCGGACACTATTTGGCAAGCCTCAGTAAACAGTGTGACGTCATAGACGCATGACCAATCATTTCACAGTATGCTAATGAGCGGACACTATTTGGCATGACACTGGTTTCGAGAATTACAACACTGGCATGTGACCATAAAGAAATGGCCGCGGCAGGCTTCTTTATATTTACATAATGTTTCATTTGCTTTGGATTTGTATCTATTTTTTTGCAAGGCTTGGACAGAACATCAAACCCCATCCCAATGTCATAAAACTCCCTGCCATCACAAAACTACCGACCATAACGTCATCGGATACCAATAAAGATCATGCTCTGCCATATCCAACCATTAACGATAAAGACCTGCATCGTGCCAACAAGGAGGGGCGCCCTCTAGTGCTTGGCCGAGGCCAAAGTGGTGTAGTCCGGTTAATGCGATACCACAAACAAGATGGAAGTTCGTCATTGGTTGCAGTCAAGAGGTTGTTAAATGGGAGCTCGTCTGGTACCCAAGCTGCTCTTATGAGAGAGATCAGAGCAATGCTTGATGTTGAACAGTGCCCCATCTTTCCTCGGGTTGTAGGGGTCATCAACAGGCAGTCATTCGCTCAGGAATACATTGGTAACCCAAAGAGTTTAGCGGCATTGAGCATCACCAAGGCACTCAGAGGAAGACCCCAGATATCCCTCTTAAATTGGATATTGATAATTACTGACGTCGTCGAAGGTTTGTCAGTACTCCACCAATCAGGATGGGCCCATTGCGACTTACAAACTAATAACGTGTTACTATGGAGAAACTGGAGCAGAAAGGAGGCGGCAACCAGATGGGAAGCTCGGATCATCGATCTGGGAAATGCAAAGTGGTTGGAGAGTTCGCGATGCCTCAGTTTGTCTTTGACCGAGAAGGAAGCGTACTACCGTAATTGCAGACACATCCCTGCCGAGGTGGTGGAAGGCCAAGCCCCGTATAGTATCGCCTCAGACATATACAGCCTCGGTGTTTTGATAAAAGACGTTGCCTGTAAGATAATATCACTAGTTGATATCTTACCGCTGGCTGAATCATGTACAACCCAAGACTACCAGCTCAGACCTTCTCCCCAGTTGTTCCTGAAGGATCTTGATGTCTGGTGTTATGATCACACAGGCTGCAATATATCTCAGTTAAAAAGTCAGATTATTACATATGTCTGAAAGGAAATCAACACAATACTGCAGGCAATAATATCACTGTACGTCCAAGTTCCATGGAACCTGATGCTTTTGTTAGCTTTATCTTAATTTCAACAGTTGACTCTCTCGCTTACAGTGTTGCCCCTCAGTGACACTGTGTGCAACAATGATCGGAACTGTGCAACAAATAAGCAATTTCTTAAAAAACGATTCATTTTTGCCTCCGAATATATTAACAGCTTACGGTCACTCTTTTTCAAAAACAATTAGTTTTATATCGTCGTGCCATTTCTACGCAGCTCTAGAAGTGCCGTCTGACATGTTGAGATCCTGAGATATTTACAGCAGGATGAAGAACATCATAAATGTGAGATGACAACATACTGAGATGATTCATCTCGGATTGACGACATCCTAAAGTAAGATGTCGTCCAAAAATGCTTTATCTTAGCATGTCGACATCATGAAAGTAAGATGTCGACATTCTGAGCTCCGGATGACGACATCCTAAACGTAGAAGTCGACTTCCCGAGATAATACACCATGGGATGACAACATCCTTAAAATGTCGAAAACCCATGATAAATTATCTTGGGAAGACAACATTCAACTTTCAAGATGTCGTCATCTTACATGTACGTTCCTGATGGCGTCATCTTACGTTCCTGATGGCATCATCCTGCAGTCAATTATCTCAGGATCTCAACAAGTTGAATGGCACTTCCAGAGCTCCGTTCATTTCAAACTTCACGGGCAATAGCATTTATTGAATCAGGAGGGGATTTGTTTGGATGATATATCTTTTTAAGAAGGTACGTGTGGACTTTATGTTTTAATAAAAAATGTGCAAGACAAGTCTAGTTAGAAAGTTCTAATAGCTTGGATTAGAAAGGTTACAAAAATGTTGTGCCACCATTGTTATACCGACTGCTGTTTTAAAAATACACTTATTTTTAGAGCTTTTAAATCGTATAAAAATTGACCATGTCTGCTTTCTGATAAGGGAATATATTTTCTTAACATACTTTCATCTGTTTTTACTACTGCAGTTTTTTGGATTTCGTGATCAGATTAATTTTTACTCAGTGTTGATCATATTTTTTAATGCCGATCATAGTTTTAAAAACGTGCTTATGTCAACATCAGAATGTCAAAAGACCAAAGTATTTAGTGAGTTATGGTTTTAGTTTTTGTTTCACTTGTTTTAAATGTAGGGGAAGGCATTTTTTTTTTACCTAAGATTCAAGTCTGATTCTGCTTGTTTGGGGACTGAATTCTAGCTGGTTTTATCACGAGGTGTGAAGTCTTCACTGTAATAAATGTAGATGAAATAGTTACCATCAAAGAGTCTTAATTTGGTTTCCCTATTTGTTCAGTACTATTGAGAAAACGTGACGGGGATTGTATCGTTTTTCAACATCCTGTAATCAAACTTTGAGATCCGTTTATATTATTGTATTATGATTTGTGGCTGGTTGGAGGTACATGTACTAAGCCTGTATTGAATGGCAAAGCTGGAACGTCGTTATGAAAGGATCCAGTATGGGAATCTGCGTTGTTTTTAGCTTTCATTTGTTAGTATTTGAAACGACAGCCAACCCTCGCCACAAAGAGCACGTTCTAAATAATATAAAGACTTCATTCTGAAGTCCCGAATCTCATTTCTATTTTGTGTTTCTTTGTTTCTGTCCTCTTGGTTTATGTTTTGTTTTTATTTAATTTAAAAAACACCCGAAAATTTGCGGTCCAACGACTGATTACATTTTAAAATTATAATTTAATATATTCTGATAACAACGTTCTTGTAACAACCTCCCTGTTTAAAAGAGGTTTGTCCCGTCCAAGCGATCTTGGTTATAGCCAGAGTTGGCTGTATATAAGGCCTCATTCAATCAAGTTGAGGCCATACGGCATATATCCAGCCTGCCCAGTGAAGCTTGATACAGTTGTCCTGGGTTCAGCATGCACGGATGCAGCTCCTCAGCGCTGGCCAAGACGGTGTCCCGTTTCCCAGAGATATGGTTGGGCTAGCAGCGACCTCTAGATGATGGACGCAGTCCTCATCTTCAAAGCTTGAGACGGTGTTCACGGATCTTTTCTGTCACATTCGGCATGGCAGCGTAGAGGTCTACATTCCTCATGTAATCCTGCTACGAGATGTTCAGGCCCATTACACAATATCCTGTAGTCCAGAGACTTTTTTATGCCTCCAAAATAATAGTTCAAATCTCAAAACACTTTGGCTCTTATGTTTCATTTATGCTGCATTTGAATCTGGTTATGGCAATCGTTTCACGTTTTGAAAGGTGAAATGGTTTCAAAAGAGGGCGTTTAACTTAACTTCGACCGTGTCGACGGGCGCTCACACGGTCAGATTTCAAGACGGAACATCTTGAGCGGATAGAGTCCTACGGTCAAACCAGATACTTTCTTCGTCAACATATTTATTGTGTTCAGGTGATATTCCATAGCTGACATTTCCCTTTTTTCATCAACAAGTCTACACAGACACTACACAGTCTTGTCCATTTCATTTATTAGTTGTGCAGAGACACGCCTGTTGTATGCCAGGCGGAAACTCTATCGCTGTAATCAATGGCCACCGTGATCGTGTTCCTTTGTACGTAACGCCACCACACGGTGTATTTTTAGCTCATGAAGTCTATGGACAAATTGGTTACTGATGTTGCAGTTTGTACAAAGACCTTTTTTCCTTGTTGCGTTTGGGGGAAAATTGTCCATAAATTTGAACTCGGTTATCCTCAAAAATTTCACAAAATCAAGACCTGCAGGTCTGAAGATATCAATGTCTGAAAATGTAAACCAGTATAAAAGCAAATTCCAAAAGTGTGTTCTTAGTGTTTATTGTATTTTTATTTAGTTATTATTTAGTTATTCGGTTATTTATTTATTTGTTTATTTGTAATGTTTTGACAAAAATGCATGTTATCTCAAGCGGCTAACTGTTGTTTGCAAACTTTGCAGTATATGACGCCAGGGATTTGTAAACATGCATTGGGGTAAAGTATTCACACATGCTTGAAGAGGCTGAACGAAGGTCTTTAGGGAACAGAGGGTTTTTCCTGTTTGTTGAAGATGGACTAAACAACAACTAAAATAATTTGATATAAAAAGTTCCACGTATACATATATGTATCACAATGTTCCTTCTTTTAAGGTCAAAGATTGGTTTCTGCCAAGTAGTGCTGATTTATAGGCATAATTATAAAGAAAGACATATATGATTTAATTCACAGCTGAATGCAATACTACTTGTTGAGAAAACAGCAAGAAACTGTCACGGTATTTTCACAAGAATCCGTCCACGTTTAGCGAGGTGATAGCGGGTACCAGCTGCATCTCTAGCTGCAGCATTCGCGAACGGCCAACCCTCACCGGGTTTTCTTCTTTTTTTGGGGGGGGGGATTATCCAAACAGTTATTCAAAAACTACTTATTTATTACTTGTTGGGTTGTTTTGTTTTGGGTGGGAATTTTTAACCTGACAATTTAAGTTACTCGTTCAAAAAATGTTGGCTGAAGCCTTCATGTCAGTTTATTGAAAACTAGAGAAAATTAATTTTCATTTTCCTAAAACCATGCAAACAGTTTACCTTTAATCTTACCGCTTAGTGCTGTAATATCCGCCATTAAAACACACTAAACGCACTATGGAACTTCCATGATTATTTCGGGGTCGTAGAATTTGTCGTCATATTGAAAGACTTGTGGTCGCCGTCCTGAGCAGCAACCTGCCATCACACCAATCGATATGTGCCTCCATCCAACAGATTCCTTGAGGATTCACTTTCTTCTCATTCTCCCCTTAACCACACGACTGTTTCTTGTTAAACCCCTTCTCACATCTGAAGGGATTTGCATTGACCAATTGCAACATGCAGCAGCCGTCGGGTTTTCCTTAACGACAAGCGAGGAGGAGAGCGGGCATCCTTTCGTGCAGGAGTTCATTATCTCCGACCACACACAACACGAGGCAAGCAGCTGGTAGAATGACGTCATTTACATAACACCAACCACTGAATGAAGTCTACAGGATTGCTTGTATTAATACGGAATCATTAATGATAAATCCTGCGGGACTTCATATTTATGCGGAATGAAAGAGGATCATTTCGTCCAGCTTTATTTCATAACTTCTGCATCAAATGCTGTTATCTTCCGATGAGGTAAGAGGATTTTTTAAATGTAATTTTGTAATGGCTCATTTTCATCCTCCTGGGAAAAAAACATCAAATGCTGCGGAAGAATGGTTGTCATCCACTTGACAATTTGGGACTGGGAATGTTGTGCTATAATGGGGCAGGCTGGTCGTAGCATTAAACGACTGATGTGAAGAGATTATAATGTCACCCAGCAGAGATGGATTCCATTGTGGATGTTTTGTAAGTGAAATGAGGTTGGGGTCTCGAATGCATATCTTCCTGGAGGACTTGGAAGGAATTGACGGCTTGGTTCTCTTTAGGGACTGGCCTCCTGACGAAGCAGTGTGGATGGCTCCGTTTGAGTGTTACATGAAGGACATATTATGCAGTTGCAGCGCTATTCTGTGCTCATTCCTGTATCACAATGTGATAATGCCATTTAAAGTTTGTTAGTTTGGGGCACTGATTTGCAAACTAACACGAATTTCAAATGGATTCTTTCTAGCTCTGCGTATAAAAGGTAGTCCTTTATTGGTAATGATCGTCCCAACACATTTGTGTGAATTAGGCTTGTCCTCACAAAACAAATATTTCATACCATAAAGCAATGCCCAGATGTGGCCGTATAAAGTGAGGCATTACAAGAAGTTTCAAATGGTGCAATTCTTCCACCGGAGACACCGATCTCCATTAGTATTTACAGTCATGGGGGGGGGGGGGTCCATACGCACTCCAAGTGGAATTCGAACCCATGACCGAAAAAATACGCAGAAGAAAACGAGTAGTAAAACGCATGAAATCAAACAAAACTTGTTTACTGTTCCGTGCTAGTTTTTTAAAACCACGAACCCCACTTCATTGGCTTTATTGTCATGGGCCTTTTCTAGATGGAATCTTCTCCCATTCCTAAAACCATGATTGTGCCATTCCTTTAATCGCAGTATAGAACTTTGGCCTTTGACCTTTTTCTCGGGTTAGTGTTAAATTTCCATAGGCGTTCTACTCTTTCCGAGCCCATGACTTTGCCATCTCTTTAATCGCACTAGAACTTTGACATAATTTATAATCTATTTATCGAGATATTTATTTTTAGATTTTCTGTTTTACGCTTCATGAAACCATTGCTGTGCACTCCCTATTATGACACACTACAATGGCAGACTAATCAACCGTCTTGCTTCATAATAACACCCATAATAAGCTGTCCTTTGTGGATGAAACACTAACATATTAAACTGTAGCAACATCAGTCGGCACTCTGTAATGCCTATTTGAACTAGCTAGTTTTCTCTCTGGTTGATCCTGGGCAATGGCGTTATCTCTTTCCCATTGGGGAAAAAATCCAAATGTAGTTTATCAAAATTACAATGGACAAACAGAAACCATTCGGTGCGTTTATTCTTAGGGCACTTCGATGTGAACAAGGATGTTCAGATAACTCTTCAAAATTAGTGTCCTTTTATAAGTAAAGATACTATTTCAATGGTCGAATTTATTTATTTATGGCCAGCATTTATTTTGCACTATACACTTCAATCACAGAGCGGATAAAAAAAGACATAATTGTTTACAAGCCCATAATGCTTTTTCCCTTATACGTATATTGTCATGTGTATTCTTTACTTGTCTGTTTTATGTATTTGTCAATTAATTTATTTATTTGCATTTCTAGATTATTCACATTCTTTTGATTCATATTGATTTAGAATCAGCTATTGTCATTGTATGAGTAATTAATTTTTGGACGGCTAAATTTACCAGTCATTTAATATTTAGACTTAACCTCATTTAGAAGTACGGACAGAAATTTGAGTTTGGAATTAACTGAACTTAATTTAAGTAATTGATTTGGGATATTCCTAAACACTGTTAATACTGGTACCCCGAGTAACATCCAATTTATGTTTGCAATTCGATAATCTATTTGTTTCTATCATGACATCGGTGTAATGTAACGAATTTCGTAACAAATTTGTGCTATTATTACATCTTGTGAACTCATCATGAATTCTCTTACGTCAAATTTCGTTGGACTAATGTTGGGGACCCAAGTGACAAGAATTTCGAAGCAAATCTCAGATGATCACGTTATTTATATTAAATAATTTTAATACAAACCACCCCTTGATTTTAACTAAACAAGTTTCGTAAATATTTATACAGTATCTATAATAATGTAAACATATTTGTATAATTTATTTAAGCTTTGTTGATTGCACAATTTGTGACGAAAAAATACGCGATTAGTATTCACTCCCATCAATTGCAAAGTATGAAAATAAAATGACTGATTAACCATTACCTACAATCGGTGTTTCAAACACAACGTGCATTGTCCCAATGTTATAAAAACATACAACTCGTATAATTAAAGACACACTCAATGTCAAACCTTTTTAATAACATCCAACGCGTTACTGTTTGTATTTCATATTGCCCAATAAGCTGTTATAGCATTGAACCTAATGCTAGCCCTGACGGCATGTTTTTGCAGGTGAAATTCTGAATCGTAATAACTCATTGACATTTGGATAGCATTATTTACATATAACACACAAGAAGCACGTCTATAGATATTCCATTTATATACAGGTCCCCAATCTAGTGCCTATAGTTGTATTAAAGCTGGCGGTTCAATTAATTGGTTAACCTGCCCGGAAATTAAACCATGCAATGATTACCTTTACAATTTTAAAGAGAAGTACAGTATTAAAAAAAAATAGTTTTTACTTTCTTCTTTTGTATGAAAAGGTTGTTAATTCCCATCCTCTAGTTAAAAAAACCAACAGTTAATCTGAAAACCTGTGAAAGTATCATCAAATTGGATCTCACATTTTGGTAGAAAAAAGTACAAACGACAATTTTGTTTTGGTATGGATTTTAAAGAGAAGTAAACATTTATTTATTTTTTATTTTTTTTTGCTTTCTTCTTTTGTTATTAAGAGTAAGTTAATTATAATCCTTATAGTTAAACAACTGGAAACCTGTGAAAGTATCCCCAATTTGGCCGTCACATTTTAGTACAAAAGGTACAAAAGATGGTTTATGTTTTGATATGGATTTTACGCACGTTCACTTCAAATCGGGCTCATTCCGATTGCAACAATTGCAATAGGCCTAAGCAATGATAATTTTGAGGTCTTTACTTTTTCAGACGGAAATATTTCTCGTGGGTATTCGTAGGCCTACTGATATAAACGTTATTATTAGTGAGTTTTCAGATTGAAACGAATATTTGTGTTATTCTTCATTCTTCTAAACGTCTGTTTTTAAATTACCAATCCCGTAATTTGTTATAAATTTCAAAGCAATTGATTGGAACTTGTCCTTTCGTAAACTATTGGTATACAGATTGTACAAGTACTTATTGTCATGAAGTGATTCTCTCATGGTCAAGAACATCGATTATGTTTGTACCCGATCTGCAACACAACAATCGTGGAACCAGTGTCCTATGTTCTAAGATTTGTTTCTTAAAAACGCGACTGTTTGTAAAAAATTAATGCTACCTTCTCGAAAATTATTCTTATAAAGAAAAAATTCATTTAAAAGTGTGCGATAAGATTTGTTAAAGCTCGTTATTATAACTGTCTTATTTATTCATTTATTATCATCATGATTTGGTGACAATCCTCTGATTTGCGAAACATTAACCTCTTATCAATGTCCAATTAATAACTGGCATTCGTCATGACTCAATGTATCAACAGGTTCATGTCTTCTTTTGTCTCGTTAAGCTGACACAAACTGATGAACATGGTTCGTCACCAATGAAAATGCAAAACAATCCAAATAGTCCGTACACAACACTGGAAAATCTTTATTCACTTAAAACTCGATTCTTTTCTCGACTGAAATCGTTTTATATTTTAAAATAGCTCTAGGAGTTGCCGGCACAAACAAAAATATAATCGAAAATAAAATCGACATCGCGAAAGAGTATTTTGTACACATTGTTTACTGCGCTGTGTTTGAGACGAGGTTCGGATCACGAGGAAAACGGGCCTGTCCGGCAATACCAGTTACTTATTGCTTTTTCACGGGCGTTTCGTATCGGGAACATTTTTTTTTCAACAGGTGACAAATGGTCTATTTAGACTACGCGGACAACATTGTCAGAGACCAGTATCCGTACTTTACGTGACCCGTGCAGCAGAATACATGAAACAGCAAACTTAAAGCTCAATCGGTCATTGGAGAAAATTGTGAAAATTGTGAAATACACTGTTTTAAGGTTTTCAGGTTCTTGGACTCACGAGGTCAAAACTAACAGTTTCACTCATTTCCAAAAAAACAATTTAAAATGTAGCATTTCAGGCAAAATAATTTTAAGGGAACAATTCCACCATGACTGTCTATAATGATTATAAGTTATGTGCACATGTGAACATTTATGTTTTCAATCTTACCAATGTTGTGCACATCCAGTCATGGATGCGGACTCAATAGAGCGCCTCATCGTGGGATGAAGTCGCCTCATTCACTTATTTGGTTTACTTGTACCATCTTCTTAATTTGATAAACAGACAAATATAGATTAAAACGTCTGCCTTATCCAACTTGCTTTCAGCTGCTTCAGTTCCTCTTTGTTCTTGTCATTTCACAGATTACAAAGAGTTCCACGTGGATACCTACTAATTGATGACCTCAATTTAATAGTAATTTATTCATTACTTTTTGCTATTGTTCGTCTTGAGGCCGATTGCTATTCATTGTCAAGACACGCAATACGTTCGTCTTTGCTTCCAGTCGTTTCATCAAACTAAAGCCTCTAATTATGAGTTGTGGAGAAACTTAAGCGGCCTTAGCTAGACTAATCAAGCTGGAATTTCATCTGAAAAAGGATAATTAAAACAGTGGTTAGATAAGTTATATAATACCAATAACTAGGATGTCTCAGCTAGATGATACCGTCATTTGCAACCACGACACAGCAGATTTGATCTCACCACCAACACGCAACGCCCACCTTGACAACGACGACCGAGACATCGTGCGTGCTGCTCTTTCCCCTACCGTGGACATCTCATCCGAAGACAGCACAGACCCGATGGCGTCTTCGGTGTTACGTGTCCTCCAGCCCCAGGATCGATGTAACATCATCTACATATCTCTTTTGCTGGCTGGAATTGGCTTCTTACTCCCTTACAACAGCTTCATCACCGCTGTGGACTATTTTCTTGACAAGTACCCTGGAAGTACTATAGTCTTTGATATGAGCCTAACCTACATTATTGTGGCTTTTGTGGCGGTGATATTAAACAATGCCCTGGTAGAGAGTTTTTCTTTACATGTTCGGGTAAGTTTCATTCATAGATTACTTATAAGTTTAGTTACTTCTGCCTTGCTTTTGACAAAAGATAAAATGATACAAATCTGATACAAAGCTTCTTTCATGAGCAGAACGGCAATGAGTTGGAACTGATAGGATACTGAATATGTGTAGAGCAAGTTCTCGGGTGCATAATTGATTTTGCAAGCTTTATCTATTAAAAAGAGACAAGAATACTCACAGCAGCTCAAAAGATCAAACAACAAACAATCATAATCAGAAAAATTTCAACAAAAGTGATGGTCAATCATCAAAAACGCTATCTTCCCCTGTGTTTCATCAGTTCAGTGTGAACATAGAAATGTTGGCCTTTTCCGTGATTTTTCCCAATTTCATGATTCTTCCATGGGTCTTCCTTTATCTTCTCACTTCCTTGATGAATGTGAACTTACAATCATGGAAAGAAAGACATAGCTCCGCTGTGTCCACACCGTAGTTTTCCAACTTGCCGGGATGTAGAGTCCTTAAGTCCGCTTAGATAATACGAACTTTAACTTCAGAGGTTTCAACACCAAACTGGTACTCCTTTTGTCGGCAAGATTTCCTAGTTTTGTAAAATATTGCAACCCTGTTTTATTTGACTTTCCAGGTGACCTTTGGGTATATTGTAGCTCTTTTAGCTCTCTCTCTAGTAGCGATCTTAGAGGTTGGTTTGGAGATATTCTCACCAGGGACCAGTTATTTCGTCATCTTGGCTGCAGTCGCTACGGTGTCCCTTGGATGCACGGGTAAGTTCCATTTCTTTATGATTGAGTTTATGACATTTTCACTGTACCTTTGGAAGCAACATTTAAGGAATTGTTTTCACTCTTGTAAAGAACACCAATTAACACAAATATGCTTTCATACCTCAACAAAATGGATAACTATACAATTTGATCCAAACATTCGCTCGAGAATTCACTCTAAGTACTCTGCTAGCATTTGAAAATTATGTGGTTACTACCAAGTCCGCCACAACAACATCGCAAAGTTATGCTTTTGACTGACGTCATGTAAGTGACTGACGTCATGTAGTGCCTTCAGCTACACGAGCCTCTGCAATGCAGCATAGTGTATTCCATCCATGGCTGTTTACGGTTATTATTATTGATTAATTCATCCATTTCTCAATCGGCAATAATCCAGGATGTAGCTAACAGATAAGTACTCGAACAAATACAAATTTGAACAACAGCTGAGACGGTTGATGAGGGTAAGGGGAAGGACGGGATAGAGAATTGGGGAAGGTTACAGGCAAGGTAGTTGAAAAGCAGACAGCCCATTTCCGCCACCAAGCCCATAACATGTTAGAGGTAAAACTATAATATGATGAATCAATGGAAAACATACATCCATGTACGCGCGGAACACACGATGTGCCAATCGCCATTTTCTTTTGACCTCTGACCGAAGTCTCCCTCTCAAATGACGTCATGTGCACAAGGTCATAGAAACATCATACATTAGCTACGTAGTGGTAGTATTTTGCTCAGTGGTAACTATGTATACTAGGTTAATACATACTTCTTAGAGTGTTAGTCATACACATCTGCAACACTACAGTACACAGTAAGTATTGCCCTTAAAACCAGTCGCCTCTTGATCTTAAGTCTGACGTGTCTGAGAGCAGTGGGCAAGCGCTACATACGCAGTGTGGACCTGAGAACAAAAGAGGTCCACATAATGTAGGGATCTGAAGCACTATGTGGACTTACACACGTCCACACAACGTTATTTGCAGTGTTGAGGAATAGGATTTTCCTTAAGTGTACAGAACAAAGGAATGTCCACACAACGACTGCAAAACAAGACTGCATGTGTTAGCGTATGTGTTTAGGCGATACCAAGGAACAAACACTGTCTTTTGTACAAATACAAATACTGCACGTCTCGTCGGCGATCAAAGTCTCACACACAAAAATGTGTGTACAATACTCTTGCAATTACTAATTACTTATTTATCATGAAGTCACTCTTTAATTCTAGTCAAACATATAAAGACATATTCTTTTTGCAACATCACATGAGGCAAATGTATCTATGAACCAAATAGTTTAAGATACAAAACCTAACTTTAGCGGAGAACGACTGTCTTGTATGGAACACCGATCAGCCCTGGCTACTGAGATTGCATGAACTTGCATTATCAATTCAATTTGATTAACATAACGCAATCCTCTCGAACACTAACCTCACAACACCAGGTGCATCGGGTTTTTTCGAACTCCCTGCACCGGAGCAACAAATAACTACTACTTTTCGCAATCTCATCGTCGCTTAGTAACACTCGCAAGGAATCAGGTCTCCTGAACCGTTTCTGTTAACTCACTTAACCGCAGACCTTTTTCAATCCTCACGGGAAACAAAATCAGCCGCGCAAATTAAATTGCCTTGGGGTTCGAAAAAAAACCCACAATAAATAGACGATGTTACCACTATACCACGAAGATGAAGTCCACGATCTTGGCGAGAAGGCCAAAGAGACTATGCCAGAGATTTGAAGCGTCTTTCGGTTGGGGATATTGATTATGATGAGATTTCTATTTCCTGGCACGGTGATGAGGCGAGATGCTTGGAGGCGAGGGAAAGAGGTGGCTTTTTTGCTCTTATACCTGCCATATTGCACGTATCTTTTCACTTTCCCACAAGTGTTAAAGCTGCACTCATATTTTATGCTGTCAAGATCTCTTCTTTTCATTTAATTTCCATCTACACAATTGGGACATCTTCTTTCAGCTTCAGGAGGATCTCAAAGACAAAGCGGTGGTCATAACCTGATTGGATTAGGCCTGTCCTTTTAAAGGCTGCGTTCCAAGCAGTGTTAAGGAATATTTTTCAACTTCAGTTCAATGCTTTCTCCACGTTAACGCAGAAAATGGGAAACCACTGGCCACACAATTCAAATTACCACTAATGTGATTTAAAACAAACAGAGAATGAATCTAAACAGATTTTAAGAATAGAGAAATTACAGCATCCATTGAAACTATTAATATATGTTCAATTTCATTTTGTTATTTCATTTTGTTCAATTTCACTCTGTTATTTCAATTATTAGAAAAGCGTACGTCTGTCACAAATGACACTCATGGCTCATGAGAGAGTGGGAATTAACAAGCTTATGCAAACAGACGGAGAAATAATGTCCATAAGAAAAAATATATAGAGATCCTTTCATAACCGCAATACTGATGCACTGACACGAATCTACGATTTTACCTTCCAGTGAGGCAAGAAAAATCCCATCTTCTTTTCGCCCAGTATTCTCACTGTAAGAATAACTCCCCGAGGCACAGTTTTCACTCTTGAGGACATACGTGATGCGATTAGAGACAAACCATCATTGGGAATTGCATTTGATATTTGCTTGGCCGAGAACTCTGTGTAGTGAAGCATTATATGCTACATTTTGGAGCCGATTCTGGTCCACTTACAGATACAGATATGGAATATATGTAACTGTGTCTTAATTTGTTGTATATAAATGAGGGGGTTTAATGGTGTCTCAAAAATGTAACTGATTGACTTGAAGATAGAGCAGGATTGGTTGTTATTGGAAAAAGTTCAATGAAGACAAAAATCACTACACCGATACCAATCCTCCAGAGGGAAAAATTCCCATCTGAAATTATGTCACATACGAAGAAATAGCATTTAAAACACCCCTATAATCATCGTTGCATATTTTGATTGCCACAACAAAAAAAACAACAGCAACAGCAATAGTAACAGCAGCAACAGCAGCAACAACAACAACAACAACAACAACAACAATAACAACAACAACAACAACAACAACAACAACAACAACAACAACAACAGCAACAACAACAACAACAACAGCAGCAGCAACAACAACAACAGCAGCAGCAGCAACAGCAGCAACAACAACAACAACAACAACGACGACAACAACAACGAC
Source organism: Pisaster brevispinus (assembly GCA_023634235.1). Lineage (NCBI taxonomy): Eukaryota > Metazoa > Echinodermata > Asteroidea > Forcipulatida > Asteriidae > Pisaster > Pisaster brevispinus. Next base: position 4,073,567 of record JAMKCF010000022.1, read on the forward strand.
GACGACGACAATGACGACTACAGCACCAACAACATCAACATCCTTCACGCCCATGATTTGAACGAAACGAGAAATAGTGCAAAAATAAGTTTTCTTAGTCATTGCTTCTGGCCAGCTGAACAAATTATATCACTGATCTTTCAAACGTGGCATTTCGTTAACCGGATTAACCATGAGTCAAATTGGATTAACTGTTTTAAAGCACATCAGCACAGTCCATGTTTCTCGTGTGCTAAAGGGGACACTGTAAAAACAATTGTAGGAAATTTACAAACCTGACGGTTAACTAGAACAGTAGGGTTAAACAAATCCAACACGTGGACTTACGGAGCTATATGGTTATAAATAACTAAATGGAATACCATTCGAATCAAACATGGTGAATCTTTCAGTTCTTCAAAGGAACATCACAAGTCATACACTCTACAAATTCCCGGGGTCATAATTGGCATGGATTCCGGGTTCCAGCAGCGGGAAAATTGTTAAAATGGGATTGTAACTCAGATTCTGCGTCATTTTGCGTCATTTCGATTCCGACCCGATGTTTTTATAGTGTAATTAATTAAGTGTTGATGTGTTGGTACTGAGGAACTCGAGTGTTTATGGTGCGTGCGAACACACACACCTTTGGAGTAATGTTCTACACACATTTTGCAACGTCTCATTGTCATAAATCAGCGTTACATTGTGGTTGGGAGCATTTTAAACGAGCGACTGAGCAGTTTTTTGTTGTTGAAAAAACTATTTGTTTAAATGGAATACAACTTAATAAATGCGATGTTCATCTCAGCACCGTTTTTTAATGGAATTTCATTTCCATTTGATAACGAGCTTTCAGACTATAACAATACTTTGTCGATAGGCCTACATCTTTTTTAATGCAATTTGACTGACCCCCCTTTTTCACTTCGTAAACATTCCATCAGTTTCTTATCCATCCAATCAATTTGTTACGTAGGCGCCACAGGGTGTCAATAAAAAAATATGATACATACTTTGCGTGTTTTATAAATAATGCATTCCAATATCATCTTATCCTCTTTTATAGCTTTAATCGAGTTGGTTTTATAATAGATTTGAATAACTGACACCCTGTTTAACCTTCTGCCTGGGAGATTCTCCTCCACAAAGACCTTATTTATTACACGTTCATGACTTCATTTAGGATGACGTCTTGCGCAAAGGCTGGACGGCAATTTGATTGATAACCCTGAGATGTATTGCAATTATGGGTTTGAAGTCGCAGCAGTGCCGTTAGTCGTAATTCGAGTCGTCTACAACTGTGGGACCGGATCAAACATTTAATTTGGCGGGCTTTGAAACAGGATGTTTCTCTGTGCTATACAAAAGGGTACATCAACATCAAGACGTAAGGGAGTAGAAGTACATACGCGCAAGATACGCCATGTCATTCATCCAAAATGTCTCACAGAACACTGGAGGGATAGATCAGGGATTCCCGAAAGCTAAAGTTTCATTCCCTCCTGTTATTTGCAATAAACACACCATCCAACCTCATCAAACTAGTCCATCTCGTATTTTGCCAAGGTGATCGAATACGTTTATTTTGGATTTATTTCGATTATTGCGATCGAAATAAGCAACGGTTAGTTTATGGGACTTTTAGGTAATGATGTTTTCCCTAGTTAGGCAGATATCTGCTTTGTATATGTGCCATAGTGTGTACGAGCTGGCATCAGGGTGATTGAGCATAAACCAGGCTTTCTGCTTGTTTTCACATAAATACTCTTTCTTTACTGAGATGTAAGAGCCAATCCAACAGCTTCTATTCTGCATCTCTAATTGGAACTCCTTGCCTGGTTTATGTTTCCCTCCATCCTACAATCTAGACTGTTTTATGGGAATATCAACCTTTAGCTCCTCTCAGTTATTTTATCTTTAATGTTTTCTTTCTGTGGCCCCTTTGTTTTATTATTTTTTATTCAGGCGGAAATATATCTCTGGATGATTGATTGGTGCTGGTATGAACTCCATATAGGGAGAGATCGAAACTATTCCGTTCTAGTTGTTTTCCAATATTTACTACAAGTTGGCCCTGACTTGATTCAACCAGTAAATAGTGGATACACAATTAACGATATACCACGGGCTTTTGTAAGTAACTTCAATTTTTACGTGATATTATTGGTGTGGTTCATTTATACCTAACTGATGCGCAATGTATTAAGCATGACTTTCAATCCACTCTGCGTCGGGTTAAAAAGCAATGCTTTCCACGGAAAGTGAACAGGCTCAGGTTGAAGCAAGGAATCGAGAAGCATGGTGTTGGACTATCTAATACTAGTCCCTTTAGCAACCTGAGCAGTCATGCGATTCTTTAAACATTATTTTTGGCCATGAGCTGTCGGCGATTTGTCAAGCTGTGCTGCCCGGGTGCTGTGTTTGTTTTGCACCGTCAGAGATTAAACCGCCGATTCGTCGGAATGAAAATGACTCGCGAGTTAAAGGGAAGCTTCATCATTGTTGAAGATGAGTAGAGTACATGTATACTCTCCGAAACGTCGGCTCTCAGAACCAACAATCTTTCCCAGAAGTAATGTACACAAGGTTATACCTGTTACTTTAATAATAGTTACTTCCTATATATCCACACTCTGCAAAGATTCAAACATTACCTCATCACTAATCATAGCAGAATAAATTACTCCCATACTAACACTTTTCACCGCACAGCCAACAAGTGGAGAAAAAAAATCGATGGTGAAGTTGGATTAAAACAGCGAAAAACGGTTTATTGTAATTTAGTATATGCCCATATCAGGCTTATTTCGATTGCCGCAATTTATGAGATACTTTTAAATGCTATTTTCTTATTTTAAACAGTATTTCAGATGGAAATGTTTCTCTTGACGATTGGAGCCGCTGTGAATGCTAGGATCTGTCATCTTTCATCGTGAAACTAATCATTTTTAACCCACGAATAGACCTTATGAACATTCGAGTCGGGCGCCCTTGCCAAGAGGTCAAGAGAAGGTTGTTCATTTGACAATCCGTTGCGCTGTGCATACAGAGCTGTTTGCTTCCATTGTTTTATTATCTGTTTATCTCTTAGATGGCGGCTTGATGACGTCAGTGCATAAGGTATATTGATCTCCAACCTGTAGTCTGTCTTGAAACCAGACGATTCCCTCTTGCGTATTACGCTTTTTAGATCTACATCAAATAACATTTAAGCATCCCTTATTGAATTGTGGGTTCTGCTGTTTCTATTGGGCAGAGATGTTATGTTGGATACTCCGTATCCCATGGGTTTCATGACAGCGTGATATCTGTAATAACATGGCGCAGTAGTGTACATTGATGCCTCGGGGTTGCATAGTGCACAAAGCGGTTGTGTTATATCATATAACTCGTGTGTTTTATCCCATTGGAATTACTGGGTTGTAAAGTGAAATAGAACCGTGGTGAGAGATGGCGGTATTCATCTCTTATTACGGTATAGGTAATTTATGAGAACAGAATTAATGATATGCAGTGATCAGTGTTCCGTTCTATTTACAAGTTTTGTGAGTGTGTAAAGGGAGGGACAGAAGTGGGAACGGTAGGGACGTTCTTTTTGGATCGGTAGAGTAATCCACGTGGTGAACATGGACTGGTCTTGGACCGCTTGAGCGTTTTGTTGAATCGGTCAAAATGTCAACGCATAATATTAACTCGTGTAGGAACATTCCTGTGGAACGTTCTGCTGGACCGGGGTGACGTATCCCAATTGTGAAAAATAGTCAGTGTAGAATAGACACAAACATACACGCGACGTGACAATAGTAGCATTTTAGTACCTGCATGCTCATGTATATTTGGAGCTGGAAAATGGCTGACCATTTTGGAGGACTTGACAGTTATAATGCGCACATAAATAAGACTGATATTATCTTTATTAGCTGGCTTAATATGCAGTTGACATTTTATTTAATTTAAAATAAAACGTCATACCGCTTTTTGTGAGTTATAAAAACGGGCGTCTATTTATTTGCTTTGTGATTAAATGCTGCCAGTGCCGTATAGGTTTGAAAGTACATGTAACGTATTTGAGTTTGCTTGAATGGCACTTCAACATTAAAAAGAAACACGATTGCTATTTAAATACTTTTATCATCTGTTAACTTTCAACAGATACCAGAGTTGTGAAATAAATAGTGGATTGCACTCCCTTTAGATTTTGACCTTTAGTTTTTCTTAACGCAAATAAAACAACGAACCGAAAAATGAAAACGATAAGGGGGGAATGGTTAACAGTGTAGTGTGTTACAAAGACGAGCGGCCGGAACAGTGTAACGAGCGGCCGGTAACACTTTTTAAGTGTCTTGATGAAGCCTTCAAAGAAAGTATAAGATTTCAGCAGCAGTGAACAATTCCAAGTTATATAGTTTAAAAAACGAGTACGCAGCTTGTACCAGTCTACGAACGACAGGACGTGTGTCCGTTCCACTGAACCGTTCTATAATGGCACGTTCGGCTTAATCGGCACAGTGTCGTAATCCAGCGGAACGTTCTGGGTCCAATTTCATGGCTCTGCTTACCGTAAGCAAAGAATCGGCGCTTACGGAAGAAGGGAATTCCGCGCTTACGTCAAGCGTATTTCACGGGCTAGCAGAGAATGTTTTGCTTGTGCGCATCCGTTCTCCACGTTACTAGGCACTCTTCGCTTACATAGCTAGCGCTGAAATTCGGCGCTTGCACGGTAAGCGGAGAATGGTGATCGCAAGCGCAGAATTCGTCAGTAAGCAGAGCATTAAAATTGGGCCCAGGTGGTCCAATGGATCGCGGGCATGGCATGCCCACAGGAACGTTCCTTCGCGCCTAGTACAGTGCCCGACTTTTGAGGCGCTCCCTAAGTTACAAGTATTTTTCATACAATGCATGAATTAGTTAAATTCCAATTTTCGCTTTTTTCTTTCTTTTTCAAATATATTGATATTTTTCATACAATGCATGAATTAGTTAAATTCCAATTTTCGCTTTTTTCTTTCTTTTTCAAATATATTGATTGTATACCGTTTATAATAGTCTAATTATCTTTGCCCTTTATTATGTTTATAAATAATCTTCGACGAAAACTCATTTCAATTAGAATGAGCCTTAAAAGACAACGTATCACACCAAATTAATGTGTAAACTGTCATCAAAGAGAGCTTTTACAAGACGACTCTTTTAAACATTTCGTTTTTGAGTTGCCCGATGGGAAGACAGCAGCGCGCAGAGCTGCAGAGTTCCCCGTATGTCACGGCAGGGTCCGGATCATGCCTGTGAGGTTGGATTCTTAATAGAACCAATGGAAACCAATATGTTTCAGAACTTATGCAAGTTTATAAAGATTTATATTCAGTTTTATCAACCTTGCTAATAATGCATTCCTTTATAGAAAACAAACAAACAAACAAACACCCCAACAAACAAGCATGGAATTAATGATATCTTTTTCTAATTTGGTTTCTTTCAGTGCAGCAGTCAAGTTTCTATGGTTATGCTGGAATGTTACCAAGAAGATTCACGCAGGCAGTCATGACGGGCGAAAGTAAGGATACGAGTTTTTTCGTTCTTGAAGTAAAATTCATGTCACTTGAATGTTTTCCCTCTCTTTCTCGCCTTTGCTCTTGGAAAGTTGTGATACCAATATTTCTTCCGTCTACTTTTCTGACAGCATTTTTTTTTGCGCACTGAACAGAGACGGCTTGTACCAAAATTCTCAAAGCAGCTAAAAACGGCTGCAAGATCTGATTTACTACCACTCAAACAAAAATGTTCAAAGTAAAGGTCATGCGCCGAATGACATTTTCCAATGTTTTCCATGTTAACCGAGTATCTGTGTTTCTAAAACAAAACAAAATTTTTGTTTCATGTTATTTTTTCCAAACACTATTACAGGAGAAAATTGTGTCAACATTTTTTGCCATGAATGGGCGTTTGGTGATGACTATACAGAAATGAATGGTTTCTAAAGCCGGTTAATGTGTTACAGCTCGCTGACATAAACAACGCAACAAAACAAAACAAAAATATATAGTTTTATGCCGTAATTTATTCTGGAAGACGTGCTTGCTCTGAACAGAATTCCTCGGTTTATTTCCAAAGTTTCGACAAGTGAGCTATTAGCGCCGTCAGGAGATTTCTACTATATGATGATCAATTCGTATGCAAAGTTGGAAGATTTTCTTACTCGATATGTTTCTTTCAATGTTGATATGATTTTCCATCTGTCTCGTAAGTAACGCAGTAGCGTCTTTGTCTCATTTACATGTTGTACTTGTAAATGACTCCGTGCACTGACGTCACACGCGGCTACTGTTTGCTCATTGTACCATTTTGGTAGTCAGATTGCATGATAAATGACGCTGTGTCTAGCTGTGCGAGAGTTGCCGAAAATGCGTAATAGTAACACATGGTGAATTTAACTTCCAAAATGGCGCAAACAAGGTTGATCGTGAGTCGAGTGATGACATTAGGTGAAATGTGTCGATAACAGATATTGAAGAAAATTTCGTAAGATTTTTTAAAAGCTTTTGTATGTGATTTTTTCCTTAGTCGGTTGTGAATAATTATTGAAGTTTTGATAAAGAGTGGAAGTCATAATAGTATGGGTTATTAAAATGGAGTAGTTTTTGTTTTTTTTTGTTTTTTATGTCAGGTTCGACATCATCTTTAGCTTAGTTTTAAAGGCATCAATCTTTACGGCAGTGTACACTTTGTGCTTGCGGTAACTTTTAAACTTAATACCAAAGTTTTTTAACAAAAAAAGAAGTTTGTTTTCAAAAGCTGTGTAAAGCAATGGAAACCTATGCACTTTTCAAGTCTTCGTGATCGTTTAGTTTAATACTCTTTTGTCTAAGCAAAATATTATGTTATAACTATAGTAAGCGTACAACTTTGCTCACCGGTAAACGGTTTTACATAATTAGTTGTAACGATTCGTCATTGTGGTGATGTTTGTGTAATTATAAAACAGGCAATGTTCAACTCTGTCATTGAGTATGCTACGGATGTTCCTCATTGTAGGGGTTGCCAATGTCTCTCTGTTATCTCCCCCTCATTACTTCTACAGGTGCAGCTGGTCTCATCACCTCCATCAACCGCATCGTTACCAAGCTCCTGGTTCACGACGAAAAGATTAACACATTAACATTCTTCGTGCTGTCAGCCATCATGGTACTCGTGTGTTTAGTGACGTATCACCTGGCCAGAAGGACGGACTTTGTCCGGTACTACATGGTGGCGTGTACGCGGGATGTCTGCAGCGATGAGCACCCACAGCTCAATCAGTATGACCGGGTAGGGAAACATACAAACTATAACAAATTATTCATACATACGTTTGAGGGCGCCCTGTACCTTTTCTATTTGAAATAATTGTCTACACAACTTCAATCTGACAATCTCACACAGTATCAAGTTTATTATACTTGAGCCGTTTTTTTACCTTTTTAAGTAATGTGTTCTTCATGTTGTTCTACCAACCGTGGGGAAAGAATCACATACTTCAATGGACCTAGAGAGTATTTATCTCAATAAACACCCTGTCAAAGTAGTGGACTTCAAAAAAATGATTTCGCAAAAGAAAAACAAGAGGCCATGTCTACAGAGATGCATGTACACGGTTAAAACAACATAAACATGATGCACTGTAATGTAATTTTTATCATGGAAGAATGTTTCTAACTTCATGATAAAAACAAACAAACAAACGAACAAACACCCCAACACCCCAACGACCAAAAAAACCAACTCAGGAATCATATGCCAATATAGCTTATGAAACTACAGCCTATAAGGCCATGGAAATATAGTCACACTGAACAACCACAAAATGAACAAGAAGGCCATTTATTGTCTTTTCCCCCCACAGCTTACAAATGAAAATGACGAAATATCGACTGAGAATACAACGAGCGGCAATCCTTCGCCCACGGATACCAACACCCAACAACACATAAGAGGAACAAATAGAGCGCCACCAATCGGCGTGTTTGGTGAGGAGAACAGCTTTGAGATAGAGTTTCCCGAGATTAGCCAGTATGAGCGGTTTCTATCAAAAGCGCGCGCTGTCAAAAGTAAGACTCGAGTTGTGAAGTCATTTATGGTTAAGTATTTGAAGATATTACCACCAAGAAAGTTTCAGTGTCTATTTTCAATTTACTGCTAATGAGCTACCGAAGCGCTATTTTCAAGACGTTATGACACTGCAAGTCTTCTCGGGCATGTATTGGACAAGAAAATCTTTCAAAAAATGTTCGTTTGAGTGTTACCCCAAATAGGCTACCCGTCTTTTTTCTCCAAAAGAAAGAATTTAGCATAAAAGCATGTCACATTCTCAGCGTTTGTCTGCCAAAGGTCGCCATATAAAATTAAAACAGTCTCAATCTTCAACAAAGTTTTCTGTGTTATGGGGGTTCCCTGTTAAATGTAGTTTTCTATTACACTTTGTCATCTTAGTGTGTTTTCCATGGATGGGTCACAGGGAACTAGACAGACAAAATAAGACATATTTCGAGGGGGGCAATTTCGTGTGTCGAACCATTGTGCATTATTATTTTTGTTAACCTTATTTGGGGGCAAGAAGGAGGCAAAGGCCTGGAGTGGGGGGGGGGGGGGGTGGGCTCTTGGGAAGACCATATCAAAGTGACGACTCCTGCGTGTGATTTCTTAAAGTTTTGTGGGGTTTGCTGATGTGTTTGTTGTGTTCCTCCTTAGGGGGACTCCGGAGTCGCCTTGAGATTTCCCGCACGCTGTGGCCGTACATGCTTTCCATCGCTCTCGCATACTTCGTCACGCTATGTCTGTTCCCTGGGATCGAGTCTGAGATTGTGAGTTGCTCCCTCCGCGGCTGGATGCCCGTAATTCTAATGGCAATATTCAACGCGACAGACTTCTGCGGAAAGGTATTAAAATAAATGTCAAGAGTATTTCTGACGCTTTTTTGTTTAGATGTGCTAAATCGTGGTATGAGTTAAGTTTTGAGTTTAATACGTAAATGTAGCATTGGTTCCAGAACACTTCTCCATTGTGTGTTCCATCATCGTTTTGAAGGGGCTATCACTTACGAATGGCCAGTCGGGAACCAATATTAAAACAATTTTGATCTCTCAAAATTCGTGAACCATTCCAAATATTTCTATTTACCTCACAGAACAGAGGCCAAATCGATAAATGACCGCTTACACAAGCAGTGCATGACTTGGTTGACCTTAGTGTTGTATATGGAAAAACAGTCTATGATACTCATGACTGTCTTTCTAATTCTCGTCACAGTATGCCAACCGCTTTTATTCTGATGAAACTGCATGTAACTAGTAATAGTGAATTCTTGCAGATAATCGGCGCCATACCATACGACTGGTCAGCCCGCAAGCTAGTGGTGGCAGAGATGATTCGTCTCGCCATCATCCCGCTGATGCTCCTGTGTGTAGCACCCCGTGCTAACCCAATTCTCTCCCACGAGGCCTGGTCGATGATTTTCTCGGCATTACTCGGTATTACCAATGGATACTTCGGCAGTATCCCAATGATCATGGCACCAGCTAAGGTCACGGAAAGCAGGAAAGAATTGTCAGGTAAACCACGCATTCATGTTCTGGTAACAGCGGAATTAGATATAACTTGATGAATTTGATATGCTTAGGGTTTTATGTTAAAGTGTAATTTTTGATCTAGGTCGACTCTTTCTGTCCTACTCTCTAGGGCCCTTTTTCGGTCCCGGCTTGACCTTTGGCTTCAGCTTAGGCCCAGCCCGCCTGTTTGAAACACCGTTACGAAAATATACGATTTCAAAATAACTAGGGTGCCAATGTCGACCGTTGTTTCAAAAAGGGCATGCTTTTCGACATGTTCCTGCACTGTGAAAACTCCGGGTCAGAATGAATCCCGATTCTGGGTCCCAAGGGGCTTCACTCATTCTGTGTCCGGCTGAAACCGCTTAAATGCGGGGTAATAACTCTGATTCTGTCAGTTTCAACCCTTTCTGGATCATTTTTTCAGAGATTCCGGGTCATATTGACCCAGAAATGGGTCAGGCCTCATTCGACCCGGATCCGGCTCAATTCTGACCCGGAAGTGTTTAGAGTGTATTGATAATTGTTTATTTCCCCTTTCGTTTTCCATTTTGTTAATGTGTGTATAATGTAACACATACACACACACACACATGTTTTTAAATCCCGCTTACCGAGGACTTCTCTTTGTTCTCCCATTGTTTGGACATTGTTTTTTAGCGACGTCCCCATTGGGTTTGTACACGAAAACGAAGCGAGGACGTCCTCGCTCTGTCAAACACCCGGATCCCTTTTGTTAAAGTCCTCGGTTTGAATGGATAGACACGCTCACACACACACACACACAAAAACCATGTCAGTCCCAGGTGCATGTTTTTGACCATGCACCCTCCTGCGCAATGGTCTTGGCACTGTAAGAATAGTTTATACCAGCAAAATTGCGAAACATTTTTATTGGAATACAATGTGCTCATTTTTTTTTAATGTGAGGTTATACATAATACCACTTATACTGTTACGGTCAGTTTGCATATCCATTTCTATAACACTGTGCTTTGTCAACGTCTTTGTTAACGGCCTACTGAATATCTACTCCTTATTATTCAATTTGTTGGCATAAGCTGTCACTATTGGATGATAGGTCGGCTGTTGCATCCCCTCTTTTTAAATGTGGACCGCCTCGGGATAGGCCACTGACCGGTACTGGCCACCGCAAGAGTTTTGCCTGATAATTGGTTATACATAAACCATCTGAATGTTCCTGCTGCAATTGATACCCGCAATGCTAAACAGCTTAGCTCTAGTGTGCTTAATTACCAATGCATTACAAATACAATATACATTTTTACACTACAACTATTTTAGGAGATAAACCAGCACGTTATGACACTTTGGTTGTAATTCTATTGAGCAATAACCCACCCCTTTAGATAATGGCGCCATTGTAATTTTCCTTTCAGTCGCGGTTTTCTTATAACTGCTTTTACTTTTCACTGTGCCAAGATATCTTAGTTATAATAATACATATTTTCTAATATTGTGAGTAGGAGCCGTCTACTGCAATTTGCATATTTGTGACGTCATTCACGGAATGGATGACATATAAAACAAGTGACATTTTACGTCACATGTGACATTTTACGTCACATGTGGCATTTTTACGTTGACAAAAGGACCTCATAGCCTGGGATCCCTGCAGGCACAATTTGTACAAAGACGAAATACATCAAATCAACAATTGTGTGGGAGACTGTACCTTCGTTAATCCACTTTGAATAATTAGCTGTGTGTCACAGTTCTTGTCTATAAGTGGTTGTTGCCTACCAGAAACTGCCCTGGAATCCACATGGTCAGCCTCTTTGTAAAGAATGTGGATGGTCAATTGCTCCAGCCTAGCGACTCGGACTCTTTCACAAAGCAGACCCCTCATTTACTGATGTTTTTGTTTTGTTTTCCACCAGGAAATATCATGACACTTTCCTACAACGTTGGTCTGACAACGGGCTCTGCTACAGCGTATTTACTTAACTTCCTACTTGGAGCCAGTCCATCAGTGAGCTGTGTGGTTCCTATAACCGGAAATACGTCACATTACCCACATTAACTGTGTCTAAACAGTTAAGAAATTAAAGAAAAGAGAATTAGCAGGAAAGCACTAATTAAAAAGTGCAAAAACTTAAACACACATTGATCCTTTCCTAGTGCAAGTAAATCACATTCTTTTACGGTACGATGTGTAACAATGACATTGATGAAGCTTGTAGGGGATGGGGAAACATAAGCGACCATCTCATTTGAGACTCATGAGTAATCCGCTTGAGATCCAATCGAATTTTGTTCATTAGTGTTACTGAAAATGTATTCATTTCATGTGTCTATGTACGGAACATTAAAAAACACATGGCCCTCATAAATGACAAAACAGCACCGAACGGGAATGAGTGGTCGAGTACGACATTCAAACTTCAAAGTCAAACGGAACTGAACAGTCATTAATAATTCCGCCCAGATTATCGGGCGCTGAGATAAGACCCTACTTTGTGACTGAAGTCTACGGTGGCTGATTTCCGCCAACAACAAAACACTTTTTCATTACGGCGTTATAACGCTTTAAATTTACGGCTTTATTACGCCCTAATTTACGGCGTTATAACGCCGTATAGGGCGTTATTACGCCCTACTACGGCGTTACGCCCTAATTTTACGGCGTTATAACGCCCACTTATGGCGTTATAACGCTGTAATAGGGCGTTATAACGCCGTACTGAAAAAGTGTTATGTTGTTGGTGGAAATCAGCCATAGTAGAAGTCACTCTAACAAGTTGAAATTGCGTCAAATCTGGCCACCATCTTATTGCAAATGACGAAAATGGTCACGAAATTTTTCTGCAATTACAGGCGAACTGTTATAATACGGGTGAGTGGTAAATACGCGTACGCAAGTTGGGTCTCTCTGTGTGCTACTTTGAATGGTCGAATGTTACGACATGGTATATCTCAGATGCATTAATGTGAGAAAACATTCCTGGATATGCAGGAATTATTTTTATCAACAGAAAAACAGCGTTGATCTTTAGGCTTAAATTGATTTAACTCGCCCCGTTGATGTTCAGTATGTAAATTGTTGTATCAATAAAACAGTTTTAATCAAAACAGTCTGTCTTGAGTGGAATGTCATCTAAGACATATATTCATAAGCTTTCATGAAGAGTTGCAACAAATTTGAACTGTAAAACAAGTAAGTTCAGCTGTCGTAAAGCGAATTAAAGCTCAAAGTAGAAGCAACCTTGGATAGCCTCCAAGTCAGTGTGATCATCTTCATGGTAGGTGACGTCATTGAGTTGACATATTTTCTTCTCTTTCTCGCCGCTCTGCCTAACATTAAAGGAGCGGCATCGAGGATCTGATGCACACGCCCAGCCACAAGCAATCATACCATCTACACCCAGGCTGTTGATGACGTAATTGAGGGAGCAGTATTGAGGGATACGCCCTTCGGGACCTAGCAGGGTGTGGTAGACTTGCACGGTAGGGACTGACATCTCACATGCGGCTAATTTCAGGCTGGTGCATCGCAGTCCACCCCAACGTCCACTGTATACAGTCATTCGGGCACAGTTAAACCCAGTGTCGTTTCGTGAATTGCCTAGGTACCAATTGGTAAATATTGTAGGCTGACCCCCCCCCCCCCCCCAGCCAAACTCCCTCGTGAGCAGCATCTGTGCAGCCGATCCAGATACCTCCATTTTCTTTTGCTTCCCAATCGAAGATGAAGTGGTTTTTTCTCTTGAACCAGGCATTATGAGGTTGCTCCATGGTCGCTTGCATGTCACCTCGGCTTGCATCCAGTTCATCTTCTCAGGGAGTAAGATAAGATGTAGCAAGACTGACGCCAATTTACCCAGCCAGTTGGGCACGAGGAGAGGACGACAGCAATGCTTTGCATTGTCATCATCACCAAGAGATGAAACAGAACGGTATTCATGCTTTGAAAAAACATCATAGTGTCTTGCACAACAGCGTTAGTTGTTTAACGAAGGCAAGTTAAACGAATCTCTTTCTAACGAGACCCTCAAGTGTCACCGTGCTTCAAAATAATCGTCTATTGACCGGGGTATGTGCACCGGGGTATACAAGTAAATAGAACAAATGCTTCAACCCCCGTCAAGGGGGCCTAACCCCGCCGTTTTCAGAAGTTTTGATGAGCAATGAAAAAGACCTTTCACATTGTCCCCCGGTCTTTGCGCAATGGAACCACGATCCGTAATATTGCTAGGTACAAAGTGTTTCTCTCAAAATCTTGACCATTTAAAATTTTAAGAATTTGAACACAATTTTACATACGTCAATTAAATGAAGTTGTTGATTGAATTGTCATACATTTTGTTTGAACTGAATAGTATGAATATCTCTTCAATTCAACAAAGTGTAGTTCATACTTTCATTGTGTGTACGTCGTAAAGGCACAAACATTCCCGAAATGGGGAAATCAATTCAATGGAGACCAGATTTTTGGTGTAAGTGAAGAATGCCTAGTAATGTGTGGAGTACGTACGCGCACAAGCAAACATTTTCTGCTAACCCGTGAAATACGCTTGACGTAAGCAAAGAATTCCATGCTTCCGTAAGCGCCGATTCTTTGCTTACGGTAAGCAGAGCAAGAAATTGGGCCCCGGTGTGGTAGTCGCCATCTTGCTTTTGCATCAAACGTTCATGTGACGTCATGCAAGTAATTGTGTCTTCTTATTGGCGAACATCAAAGCGAGCTAATGCATTATGCATAGCATTTCTCCAACAAAATCGGTAGCAAAAAGTAAAGAAAAACACAAAGCCCGAATGATCGAGTTGGTAAAGGCGCTTCGCGGCTTCGCCGCTCACGCTGGTCTTTTTTCGTGCGTGATATCTGGGTGTGCCGCGTGCGCCTTGACTAAAGGCTACCCCATACGGCGAATTGTGTACAAACTTTTTCTGAAAGAAAATAAATATGGTTGGAAAGATGTTTAAAAACAAGAATATATTGATCCACACAATACCATAAAATTGTGTGGTTTTCCTTATACTTCGTGTCCACCACTTTGTGGAGTCAACTCAAGACAAATATTATTTGACTCCACAAAATGGTGGATGTTTTTACTTCGCATAGGAAAGCCGGACAATTTCGAGGCATATTTGTGTGGATCATTGTATTCTACTTTTAAAAAATCTTTCCACCCATATCCATTTCAATTCATTTCATAACAAACGCTTTTCATAGCCCAAATCACCCAATCCAAGGGAACGTGTCCCTTTTAATAAATACTACGGAAAGATACAGGCATAGGTTTTGTCATAAATACACAAAAAGGGATAAACACAACACTATAGTCATGAAAAGTAATTTTTAATTTCAATGTAATTTTTGGGTCTTACAATGGAAGCCCAATGATAGACCAACATATAAAATATATAAAAATATATATCAATAATAAAGACAAAGTACATGATTGATCATTATCAATGAGGTCAAATTGATTGTTTCAATGGGGAAACTCCGATATATACGTGCACAAAATACCCGGCAATACATACGCCGGTTTGGTTTTGTTGTTTTTCACCAAGATGCGATTAATGAAATTTACACAGCATGGTTGTGTGGTAAGCTTAGTGACAACTAGAGATTGGGAATACATTTTTCTTCCCAAAACAATGTGCTCTCTCTCTATAACAACCATATTAACGTCCATTACTACTTTAAATAAATGCTATATTTTGAATCAGTTGAGCAATTCTTAATGTTAGTACCTTTCCATACATAATAAAAGCAGAGTCCTGTGTGGTTCTTCCATTATTTATCTCTTTAGTGTTATCTTTTCTCACTTGAAAAAACTTGTTGAAAGTACCCTACAATGGCCCCTGCATCAGCCCACATACTCACTCAAGAAAGATTGACTGGCACTCAGCAGTCCAACCTACTACCTTTGTATTCACAACGAGTTTTAAATAATAATGTCTGCCTGTGAACAATACCATGATAACCTATGTACGATATGACATTTTAAATCTAACGCTTCACAAAAACAAATTGTCCACAAACGTTGGTACTTCATTCAGGCACTAAAACGAGAATTTGTATCTTAAAATGGAATCAAAGATTGTTTGGTTTGGTTTGATATGATTTGACCATTATTTTAATTTATGTGTGAATGTTTCTGCATAAGAATACATTTACATGCATGACATATCTATTAACAGTACAACTCCTAAAACACACAACTCCTCATCATTAGTATACAAATATTGATAAATTTGCGATACACTGCCATAGACATCTATGTACCAAGAAGCTGCCGTTGTCTTGGTATAGTACACTCTAGTTGCTTAGGGTTAAGCACATTATTGGTACAGTCCGTCGCGTCCGCGTGGCTTTATAGGAAATATAAGACATATCATGTGACACGTTCTGACGCAATCACAGGGCAGATCCTGTGTATGCGTTTTATAAATAATATTTATGTCATACTTAATACCCCTGTATAGAAAGGAACACTCAGTAATTAACCATTACCACTTTATAAATCTTATATAATGAAGATATTTCTTATAAGTATTGTTCATATACATTGTACACTGAAGAATGTGAAAAACTAGTAAAAAAGATGGCCAAAAGTTCTACTGCTGAAACGGTTTCTATTCTAAGATCTAGATCTAGATGCTTTACTAAATTACCTTTGTTCTTCGGGCATACTTTAAAAGGGGTTAATCCAACCCATAACACAATCAGCCCTAGAAGGTTCCTATTTACTGGGTTAAGAGAAGCAATTTATGGTTAAGTGTCTTGCTCTAGGACACAAGAGTCATGACCGGGATTCGAACCAACACTGGGACGATTCAGCCATGACACCCAAAGTGTCAAAAGAGAGGTCAAAATAAAGTGTGGTCTCACACTCTCAATAAAATAAGTTCATATTCCACACAAAGTCAACATTATAATTTAAAAATTCAAAAAGCTAGGTTTGTGTCTGACATTAAAACAATAATGAAGTGTTTAATGCCACAATGGATTTTAAACATCAGATACAAAATGAATGTTATGTCTATAGAAACAATTGTTTCAAAAGTAAGAACAATAATTTTTACACTTCATTTATCATCAAAGATAAACAGTTTGGGTTCATGGTTTAGACAAAACAACCTTCAAGATTTAACGAAAAAGGTTTTGTATCGTTTATGAACAAAATATTGTTTACATCTAACTTCAAAGTCTTCTTTGTACTGATACAAAATCATACAATGTGTAACGCTACGTATTTCCCTTTATATAATAACATTTTATTATGCAACAGTAAAAAATGTATCACCCCTAATTGTCTTATTATTTTTGCAAAACACACTTTGAAAACATATATGCTCTTTTACTGAAAAACAAAATATTATATCTTCGATTTTGGAGATCAGGAATCAGAACCAAAATATTTGTCAATATTCTGATTTCACAACTGAGTCAAGAAAACACCTGTTATCTTAGTTTCTACAGTCAGCCATTCAGTGCATGGTTCAACCAGAAAGGAGATAGTCTGGACTTGTCTAACAGGATCCAGTGTAGGAAGGAATGTGAGATCCTTGAGTATATCTCAATTCTGATTCTTCTCAGAACCACCAATTCTCCCAAAACGGAGAAGGTATTCACATGAATATCACTATCACAATGGTTTCACGTTCAGTGAAATGATACACACTTGGAGTGCATACAGAATAACAAAACCATACTTTCCAACAAATCTTCAAGAACCAATATCTCTCTTGCTTCCAATCTGTTTACTGATGATAATGACTCTCTTGTTCGGCAATGAAGGGATCACTAAAGTTATCTGCTGTTTCAATCTTGGATTCATTGTGTTGAGTTGTCAGTTGTTATCTACTAATGTTAACCATCCATTAAGAATTAAAAGCTAATCTCTCTTGAGCCTTAGTTCAAAGCAATTCTTCACATTTTAATGAGTTATTCATAATATGTTGGTTGCAATAAATGGCAGCAAGGCAGATAGAGTGGTGTGTTGTTTCTCCATTTGTCACAGCTTCAATTCAGTCAAATTGAACCATGGGCAGCAACTGGTTACAACAAAAACAAAGAAAACAAACAATATTGTACAAGTACAGAAACAAATAAACCTTTGAATTTGCTCAAAATGTCAAAAGTAAAAAAACAATTTAGGGACTATTTCAAGAAATCATTCCAACCCAAACTTAAGCGACATTTAACAACTGAGTCAAGGAGAAAATTTCAAAATAGTACAGGAGAATGCGAGAAAAATTCCAGTTGATTGATTAAGTAAATTAAGGTAAGATTATATTAGGATATAAAAGCAGCCAGTCTTGATACAGCACACATACTATAAGTTTGATATCCTATGCAAGGTGCGTACTGCGCGGGATTCAGAGGCATACATAATTTGTAACAGAACCAGCCAATGGTGGAGCAATATTCTTACCTCACATGCTGAATGCTCAACATGTTACATCTAGTGAATACCATTTTCCAAAACCATTTCCAGGAACTGATGATATAAAGAAAACAGGAAAACATTACACCATTTAGTTGTTGAAATCTCAAACAGCGTAATTGTACAAAGAAAGTTTTTCAAACAAAAGTTCTATACACACACATTTTGGTGTTGTTTAATCTTCCCCGATTCTCAAAACATTTCTCAAATAAATATAGTTTTTAAGTTTTAAGATTAAGACTTTAGACTAAAAAACAGTGTATGTACTTTGATCCTTAGAGGGATGGCCTCCGAATTAAAAACATTTGTACAAAAAGCGGAAACCTCTCTCTGAGTTTACCGCTGCAGAGGCCAATACACTCAAACAATTCACATGTATTATGTAATTGTGACCAACCTTGTATTAGTTTTGACTAAGAGAACTCTTGATTGTAGTGTAAGAGTTGGTAAACATTTGTGTAAGAGTTAATGAAGGGATGTGAAGCATTTACAATGGGTGTGATAACTGATAAATCTTCACCATAAGACTCCAGAGTTAGATTTGTGCTCCCTGGTGAAAAATAGACCAACTTTGTCCAGCATTTACAGAACATGGGTCATCCCTATTTAGAAACCTGGATCCTCTTCCTAAGCACCATGGGAAGATTTCAGGCTTAGTCAAAGACTGTGGTGTCAGACAACTATCTGCAATAACCAATCCACTACATCCAATGGTTTGGTCAATAACGATACTGTCAGCCACAGATCAGCAGTACCATCCATGGTGTAGTCCAATGTCATTGCTGGGCCTTCTTTTGCTACATCGCCTGAACACGTGTCTGGCTGATTATATTGCAGCTAAAGAAGTTGCCGTCAACATTGTCATCATTATTGCACAATTCTGAGAACAATGGATTTACTGGTATGCCTGAGACTGCCACCTAGTGCCCTCAAAAGTCTCCTCAACGATCTCAACAAGATCAGAATTACATAAACAATGGAAATTTAGCTGGTATGTCTAATGTACCCACATGTAGCATTCCAAAGTCTCCCATTGTGTGATGTTTGAGAATAGAAGCTGTATCTAGCTATTTCTGGTTTATCTACTTGAATGTGTACATCTACTGTAGAAGGTAGAGTCACTCAAGTACCAGCCATTTCCCAGGAATAAAAACAAAAATGCATATAGGACTTCAAATGTACACATTTACACCCATGTATTCCCTTTTGGACACTACACAATCTTACCTCTTCAAAGTGAATTTTAATCACTCCTGTAGCATTGCTGTCTTTTTGTCTAAAAGCATCAGTTAAAGAACGAATCATCACACAACACTGAATAAAGTCATCCAGTTTGATTGTTCTCACAGAACTCCGATCAAACTTCTGCACTATCATTGAACAAAAGCCAGGGGAACTGCACATAACAAAAGAATAAATCAAACAAGGTTTGCACTTAGAAACACTTTACTTTTTGGGATATTTCAAAATAAAGTGAATCAGACCTTCTTGTCAATTAACACCCTCGCTACCTTATTGTCTTGACATAAACCAATGCTGGTGACTGAACTATTTGAACCACTCAAGTAGGAAGTGCACATTATTACACTACAGCAGCTTGTGTTTAGATTTACTAACTCTATTATCGCCCTGAAGATTCTTTTTAGAGCAAAACAAGTAATAGAACCTTTCTTACTTATTGAATTCCTTTTAACATGTTTAATATTTAATACAGATTGGTCTCTAAATGTCTCTGAGTGTGATCAGCAAACAGTTCAATCAAGCACTTGTTTGCACACAAACATATTACGCTCCACGTGGTGTTTGTTTTGGATCATCCCAAGCCATTTTGAGCGGATTGCAAAATAGCAAACCCATGTATTTTTTTTAACCAGCATTGATAGATTTAATCTTTTAATCTTTCCATCCATTGTAAACTTTGTTATAAAAGTAAACACTGAAAAAACTATGGTTTTATAATAAACAGACATTGTATTTGCTTGATCAACTAAAGTCACCTATGGTAAGGAAAGAATTCATTTGGAAATTATACTTGATTAATAACTGCTACGATCCAATCAATGCATTGGATTACAGGAATGAGGCTAGTTGTCAGGTAAAAGACATCTATGTAATTGCTTATTATTTGATATAAAAGTTTATTAATAAAGATAATTATACCATATGACTTACACATTGTAACCAAATGAAGCAAGTGCAAGGTGAAGCTCATTTGAATCAATGTTTCCTGATCTATCCCGATCAAATCTGGTAATGAAAAATACATGAAGGTAGGTCAGTGTAAGCCTTTCACCAACAATGGTTATAACTGCAAGTAGATGGATTTTCATTTTGCTATGAGTCAATTGTCACATATCACAGATTCCATTTTCTGGTCTTAAAGTAAAATGTATTGAGTAATCCTTTTGTCTGATCCCCTTTTTGAGGTATACCTGTTATTTAAATAAACTCTGAATAATAACAACAAGTTTGTTGAAAACTGTGAGATGGTTTCCTTTCCCACCTCAACTTATTCAACAAATAGCATTGCGTGTCTGGCTGAGCTCTGGTGTTTCTGATCAGCAGAGTGTGGGTTCGAGTCCCGGTCGTGACACTTGTGTCCTTAAGCAAGACACTTAACCATAATTGCAGCGCCCTTCAGTTGATAGAGCCCCGGCATGTTAATCCGGAGGTCCCAGTCAATTTGTCTTTGATTAACCCCAAAATATTTGTGTTGTTGAACCTTTGCATCTAAAATTATATTACTAGACAGGACCTTGCAATTGACTTTGCTTCTAAATTCTAAGACTATCCAAGCAGCTCCCATGGACTAAATGATATGCAAGTCTTTCCCTGTACCTTTGTCTGACGTGAACAATCACATGTAAGTAAGAAATTGCATAGAACTTTTAAGGTTAAAACATTTTTAAATGCTTAAAAATGTGAGGATGACATCCAAAATGAGAATATGTTAACTTTCGATTGGAGTGGCTCAACTGGGTATATTGTGCTGCAGACACTGAGAGCAGATAGTTTTATTCCAGCAAGTCGTATTGAGGACAAATTTGATATGTTAAAAAAGTAAGTACAATGAAAGCCATTTTTCTTTGCATGAATTTTAGTTTCCCAACATTACCTTCAGGAAATACAAACATTTAGCTGACCAATGTTACTGCAAAATTATGAGGGGAAAACGACTGTCAAACTGGAATAAACAGCATGCATTTCAAACATGACAAATGTGTAAATTACATGATTAGTGATTTAAATTTATTCAACAAGGCAAGTTTAATACAGACCTCAGTGCACTTTGGTCAGACTTTGCTCAATTTCTTGCCATTCATAACTGATTAAATGTGACATGTTTTATTCTGGCACTCATTAGCATTATTTAAAGTAATAATTACCTTTCAAAGCAATGCTTCCAATCTTGGATGTACTTCCACAACGCAGCAAACTCTTGAAAATTAATCGTTCCATTTCTGGTAGAGAAACATACAACATGTATGATTGTTCACATGTAAACACTGCACTTCTAAACATGCTTTATGCATTGATTGTTACATACACTCCTTCTGTATATTACATTAGCCTTTTTACCTAAAATCTCTAATCAATTACAGTAAAATTGCTTACCCTCCTCTACACAATGCAACTGGACCCCTCTAAAATGAAATCAAAATAATACAAAGAGAGGTAGACTTGCCAGGTAAATACACTGTTCTTAGAAGTGTTGCAGGCTCAAAATTATGTATTAGTTACCTAATACATCTACCATTTAGTGAGGTTTGCAGAGACACCGTGTACATAAAACTCTCCCTATGAGTTGTGATTGTTCTAGAAAGAACCAGTTGTTTGACAACTAGACGTTCAATCAGTATGCTCTGATCGTCTTCAGGAGAATTCTGGACTCTGTTGCTGTATGCTGCTTAAACCCTCCGTGACACCATCGCTCACTTATTGAGTAACAGTTTTTAATTAAAAAGTCATTTGTCTGCTTTTTTTTCTTCAAAAAATCAAAAAAATTCCAAGTTCTACAACTGCACCTAGCCAAATAGCATGCCGCTTGGCTCCCTATTTCCTTATTCCTGTGCTTGTTACAAATTGGCACAGTTCAGTGCGTACACACTCCCCACTCCTAGAAGAATCCAGTTCTAGTTCTGGCCTACTTGCATCATCAAGCTACAATGTAAGCCAAGCTTATTCTAGTTATTCTAGTTTATTCTAGTTGTCAGCCTTCGCACACCATTGAGATATTTAGCCAACCTGTTAGCTAAACCTCTTTGGCAGTACTTAAGCAGCATACAATGACAGAGTCTCCCATTGTCTGCAGTACAGCCGGTACACCGCATACTCTGCAGAGGCAATGGAAGCAATTTCCTTTTTGTCCCTGGAAGTTTTCTACTAAAAACTGAAATTTCATTCAGAGAGGTGCCCTTTATTAAGGACACATTACCTTGCCCCTTACCAGAACGAAGTAGAAGATATGGTTTGATATGCTGTGGCACTGCTTTTAAAGAAAAATCTAACAAAGAAAAGGCACAATGTGATGACTTTAAAAGAAAACAAAGTAAGAAAAAAAATCTGCTTACTTGTCCTTGTCAAACATTCCAATCATTAATCTGCATGTTTCCTCATTAAAGTGTGACCAATTGCCATTGACTAGAGCCTGTCTCAATTCAGCAGCAGTAATAGATCCACTCCTATCTGCATCTACAGCCTCCGGGAATCAAACCACAACATGTATTAGATACAATTAATACAGGTAATCCTTTTACCATGTCAAGCCAAGATTTGTTGCCATTTGCATATTAAGACTTGGAAAGCATTCGCAAAAACAGACTTCCTGTACCTGTGGTCAATTGTTCTGTAAAAGATATTGAGAGTCGGACATTTTATGTAAATGACAATTTGTCCATGTGGCTAGAAATGAAATACATGAAGTACACTGCAAACAAAGATGATACCAAAAGAATCACACAGATATAAGTACAACCTATCCAAGATACATGTCAGCTGGTCCATTCAAGTTGAAAGTCAAGAGACCATCTTGATTCTGTTGGTATCATTATCAGCGCTTTGCATTACACAGAATACTCTATAGTTTTCTCAGAAGAGGCCATTTTCACATTGTATCATGGGAAAAGGGTCACCAAGTTTTGATCCTCATACAGCGCCTGCCACACTATTGTTCGAGTTCGTATCTGGCACTAAGGTTGAATTTATCTGTGTTTGCAGCAAAAGATGTATGTTTTTGTGAGAATGGTGAATTTTTTAGTAAATCTCTCTTTTTACACGAGCATACGCCGAACCACACATTGCCCAAACATTTCCCAATGAATGGGGTTGCTAGTCTTCCTTTTTTTTCAAGCTACAAAACATGCAAGAACTACAGAGTGCTAGAGGTCGCTATCACAATAAGAACGTACTCCCTCTGTTGGCAAACTTACAGTACATTACACGATAACATACAAAACGATCTTGATAGCTAAAGACAAGTATGTCACTGGTGTGCACGCTATAGCCATGAACAGCATGGGTCCTTGCTGGTTTGTGCAGTATTTATTATTATTCTGAATTCTGATAATGATAATGATAATGACTTCTTATATAGCGCTCATATTCGTCACTCAGTGACGCTCAAGGCGCTTCAACATCAAGTATTTTCCTGCAAGGTATTTGGGGCTACATTTGACGTACATGTACATGTATGAGACCTACTCCTTTACATACCACCATGTACAGGTGCTGTAGCCAAATATGCTGCCAATCAAACCAGGAACACCAAGGCGAACCCCTACCCTTTTCGATAAGTGCACTGGGTTCTTTTCGTACGTTACACATTACACAACACAAGGGACCAACGGCTTTACGTCCCATCCCAAGGACGAAGCAATCATGGTTAAGTGTCTTGCTTAAGAACACAAGTGTCACGACCGGGATTTGAACCCACACTCTGCTGATCAGAAACATCAGAGCTCAAGTCCGGTGCTCTTATTTGCTCGGCCACGACACGCCATTCTGGGCAACAGCATGGACTTTGATACTCTTGTAGAAGCTTGTTAAAATTACGTTGTGTACGTTGTAGGTTTGATTTTAATGAAATGATAACACAGGATTACCCTGGACGAAAGAATCAAAGATTTTACACTAAAAATTTAAGATTTCACACAGTGATCTTCACAATTAACTCAATTGATTCCAGATAAGACGCAGTGATTTTTGTTGGACCTTTGAAAGTCAGATACAATGTAAGCCGTGTCTCGTACGCAGGAAAATACAGTAAGTTATGCAATTATGACTGAGAATCCAGCTTACCTGAAACCAATGCCAGAGTGTAGGGTCTCCACCAGGAGGTACTGCTCCTCCAGGAGGGGCTCCATACTGTTGATACCCATGCTGTTGCTGCTGTTGCTGCTGGTATGGATTCATATAGGGTTGTTGTGGATGTTGTTGAGGTCTGTATTGAGGGGCTCCATATTGCTGTTGTGGGGGTGCATATCGTTGAGGTTGCGCAAATCCTTGCTGGGGTGCTTGCTGCTGCGCTCCATAGCCCTGTACATAACAAGTGTTGCATCAATACATGAAAGTGGTTGTTTTGAGGTTGTGCATGCAATTTGTGGAGGTTTTAACTAAACCTAGTACATGGTAAAATCTCATTTTGAACCTCTGAAGTGCACATTAGGGATGAGGCTGATGAGCTTTAGTAGTTTGGGTGGTCTTAATTTAACAATCTACTTTACCTCAGTTGGCGACCAGAAGAGTACTACGTGTATGGTGTCTTTTGGGAGGCATAAAATGAGGCACTCATTAACGAAAGCACCTATGACAATGGCATTTGCACTATTGAATTTCTTCTGACAAGACCTTTAATTTGATGTATAGTTTGAATATTTGAAGCTAGGTACATTGTGTACAGACCCCGAAACACAAAAAGTCAAGTGGACTTGGAGGGGTGGGGCTTAATTACTTACATGACTTAGGGGGTCATATCTAAGAAATGTTAAGGAGTAGGATTCTTAAATTATGTATAAAATTGAAAAAATCTGAGACGGTGCCTGCCAAAAATTTTTCTGAATTTTAGGTAATTTGGCACCAAAAAAATGACCCAATAAAAAATATAGATTGTGATGTTGGGCACAATCTTTCAAGATTACCTTTTTTAAAATTCACACAAGCCAATTTTTTAATTTGCGCGCGCAAATTTGAACTAAAGTTTGCCTACACAAATAAAAAATGCGCGGCTGAGGCACGAAAGTGGCACAGAGGCGACTTCTACATTGTTGGAGTGGTTGTTGGCATTGCCAGTCTAGAAAAAAATAGCCCCACCACTTGTGTCGCCAAGGAACCTGAAGAATTCAGCTTGGCCACACAAGTGGGGCTAGAAAAAAAACAAAAAAACAAAAAAACAAACAGACAAACAAAAATGAGATGCATTTGTCTTGCAAACAAATTTTCAAATTGTTTTTCTATTTTAACAGAAAGTTTATCAACAAGTTATCCGACACAGGAATCAGCCAGCGCGATTGTCCCGTGAAATTAAACTTTACAGTTCATAAGCAGACCTAGTATTGACATTCCCAAGTTTTTGAACGAAAGTATCAATTCAGACAGAAGTTAAAATCCAGCAGAATACTACTTTTAACTTATCGTTTTTAAGGAGTATTCCCTTCATAATAATAGCAAATATTTCACGACAAACAAATGGTGAGAATTATGGTTGAACGACAAAGTTTGCACCCCGAGCTATCAAATTTTAAAATCAGGCAAGGAAACAAAGATTGCGCCGTCACAAAATGGCACACTGCGCGAATTTTAAAAAAGGACAACTTCAACGCTGAATGGTCGGGATGCGCCTGTTCCGACCCAACTTGACAATCGTCCCAACTAATCTATAGTTGGGACTGGTCCCAACTTGAGTGTTAAAGTTGGGGCATCCCAACTATAGTTGGGATTGCAGTAAACACAAAGCACCCCCACGAAACCAAAAACAGAATAATAGTAAGTATCAGAAGTTTTTAAGAGTCATTTCACGTAAATACTTGACATATGTGTCCACGGTCAAAAAATCATTTTTTTTAATACTTTGTAGGTCGAAGGGCCTTGGGGTGCAAGTAAACAAAATCGAACTTTCAAATCCATATATAGCCCGTTGCCATGGTAACAGCTCATTTTGTGTTTTTGGGCATTTTAAGCCGATTTGGAGGTCTGAAAAACTGTTTTTTAGCTCATGTTTATAACTCCACCCTACCAAAATGCAAAATTATTTCATAAAACCTTTTATACCACTACAAAGTATCATTCTTGGCCTTACTTGAGAAAAAAAATTATTGCTATAAATTTTACCCTTATGCTATTTTTGCATCAAGCATTAAAGCATGTTTTTACAACTTGCAAAATCGGCATTTTTACCCTATTTTTGGCCCTAAAAATTTCAATTTGCCAGGGGTCTCAGAAAAATTTCCTTTCGGTTGTGATTAGGGCCAACATTGGTCTTTCCATATCTGGTGAGGAAAACTTGGGCAATTGTATCCTGTTGTGACAATACTGCCTCAAAAACTGATATTTTTTTTTCCACAAACAGGAAAAATGCATTTTGAAGTTTTTCTCTCAGTTTGAACCAGTATCATTAAAAAAGAACACTTTAATCAATCAGGCAACTTTTCCTGAGTGTTCTGTAGGCTTATTGAATAACCCCACATTGATGAAAAACTTTTGATGACTTAAATCTCAGACTTTACCCCCCCCCCCCCCCCCCGAAGCGTATTATGTTACATTCCCTTACGAGTCATTCCGTGCCAACTCATCTGACGGGTTGGCAGGCTCCGTCTCAGATTTTGCTATTTTTTGTTTGTAAACATTCCCCTATGGGTGTCTTGAACACTCACCAAATTTTAGAAACCTACTCCTTAACATTTCTGAGGTATGGCCCCATAAAAATTTAAGCCCCGCCCCTTCAAATTTACTTTTTTGTGTTTTGGGCATTTTTAGAGGCCTATATCTACGAATTGAGAAAAGATATGTAACTGCAAATTAATATACAGGGTACCTGGTACCTCATCAACTAGAATCTACTGTCAAAAGTAGCTTGGAACATTTTTATATCAAGGCATAGGTCTGTAAAAACTGAAATTTTAGGCCGCGGAATGATTTTTCGTAATTTTTGAGACCACTATAGTGCCTAAGTGAAATGTCTGATTGATTTTTGTATTACATTTGGTTATAAACTAGGTGTATATGTGTAACCTGATATAAGGATAGACCAATCATGCACACCTTTGATGGGTATTTAGCAGGGGTCTGAATGTGGGTCTGGCTGTAAAATTGCAAACAAATACCGCCTTTTTCAAGTGGTTATTTGACAACATGGGACATTTCTTACAGATTTACAAATTTTCCCCTAAAATATTTTGTATCCAGTCTACTTGTGTGAGAAATCAAAAAAATTGACTCTTTATTCCTTTATTTAAAAAAAAATCAAATGAATATGACTAATTTAAGGTTATTGTTGTACATCAAAGTTTTTAGTGAAATCACTTGTTTACAAAAGATCACAGAACCTAGACTAAGTTCCTGCAGACCATGGAAGCGTAGTGCCGCCACTTGAATGAAAAAAATCTGCACTTTTTGTGTATATGTGTACAATAACTATCATGTTCGTACATTATAGCTATCATACGTACATTACTACTATTGGATGTACAAAATAACTATCACTGACACGGTAACTCCGGACTTATCGTGTACAGAGGATACTTATCATGTTAGTACATATCTATCATGTTCGTACATGATAATTGTCATCCCCCCATACACAATAATTATCATGTTTAGTGTATGTACAGATTAATGACGATTCACGATCAACTTCAGACGCATCATGTATAGTACACAATATTGTGCAGCATCTCCATGCAAAAAGTACTCTCAAACAACCCCGAGATAGTGGCTTATGAATACAGAGATGAAATACTTTAAAATGGCAACCGAAACACGGCTTTGTTTGGATTTTATTAGGATGTTAACTAACAGTTTGTACCAAGCTTGTTTAAGAATATTATTTCACATGGAGATGCTTCACAAAATATTTTTATACAGCTGGTCTTAAGGGGATGTGTTCATAAATCATAATTATTGTGTACGTACACATAACCTTTTGTGTAGTGTACAATTACGTACATGATAATTATCATGTACGAACATCATAATTGTCGTCTATACGTACATGGTAAGTCCGTAGTTATTTTGTACGTTGATAAGTAATTGTGTACTATACATGATATTTACTATGTATGTTTATTGACGTACATGATAGTTATTGTGTATGTAAACATTAATACATGTAAGAGAAGGATTGCTTTTCATGTGGCGGCACTACACTTCCGTAGTGTACAAACTATGCCTGCAGGAAGTCAAGGCTCTGTCAGCTCTTTTGTAAACAAGTGATTTCACTAAACTGCATGCATACACAACAATAACCTTAAATTAGTCATATTCATTTTGTTTTACTTGAAGGAGTATAGAGAGTCATTTTTTTATTTATTTCTCACACAAGTAGACTGGACACAAAGTATATTTGTAAATACCCATCAAAGGGGGGGGGGTTGGTCTATCCTTATAGCAGGTCACACATATACAACTAGTTTATAACCAAATGTAATACAAAAGCAATCAGGCATTTCACTTAGGCACTAGGGGGTCTCAAAAATGATGAAAAATCATTCCGCGGGCTAAAATGTCAGATTTATAGACCTATGCCTTGATATAAAAATGTCATGCTGCTTTTGACAGTAGATTCTAGTTGATGGGGGTACCAAGTACCCTGTATATTAATTTGTAGTTACATCTTATCTCAGTTTGTAGATATAGGGCCTCTAAAAATGCCCAAAACACAAAAAAGTAAATTTGAAGGGGCGGGGCCTAAACTTTTAGGGGGTCATATCTCAGAAATGTTAAGGAGTAGTTTTCTAAAATTTGGTGAGTGTTCAAGACACCCATAGGGGAATGTTTACAAACAAAAATAGCAAAATCTGATACGGGGCCTGCCAACCCGTCAGGTGAGTTGGCACGGAATGACTCGTAAGGGAATGTAACATAATACGCTTCGGGGGGGGTGGGGGGTGGGGTGGAGGTAAAGTCTGAGATTTAAGTCATCAAAAGTTTTTCATCAATGTGGGGTTATTCAATAAGCCTACAGAACACTCAGGAAAAGGTGCCTGATTGATTAAAGTGTTCTTTTTTAATGATACTGGTTCAAACTGAGAGAAAAACTTCAAAATGCATTTTTCCTGTTTTGGGAAAAAAAATCAGTTTTTGAGGCAGTATTGTCACAACAGGATACAATTGCCCAAGTTTTCCTCACCAGATATGGAAAGACCAATGTTGGCCCTAATCACAACCGAAAGGAAATTTTTCTGAGACCCCTGGCAAATTGAAATTTTTAGGGCCAAAAATAGGGTAAAAATGCCGATTTTGCAAGTTGTAAAAACATGCTTTAATGCTTGATGCAAAAATAGCATAAGGGTAAAATTTATAGCAATAATTTTTTTTCTCAAGTAAGGCCAAGAATGATACTTTGTAGTGGTATAAAAGGTTTTATGAAATAATTTTGCATTTTGGTAGGGTGGAGTTATAAACATGAGGTAAAAAACAGTTTTTCAGACCTCCAAATCGGCCTAAAATGCCCAAAACACAAAATGAGCTGTTACCATGGCAACGGGCTATATATTGATTTGAAAGTTCGATTTTGTTTACTTGCACCCCAAGGCCCTTCGACCTACAAAGTATAAAAAAAAACGATTTTTCGACCGTGGACACATATGTCAAGTATTTACGTGAAATAACACTTAAGACCACTTTCCCTTGAGAATGTTTGAGATTAATTAGAATGTTGGTTTTCCTAGAGAAGAAAAATTAAATGCGTAGGTCTACTTTGAGACTGAAAGTGTCACTCGACATGAGCATGAGGCCGCCACTGTCAGAACCCTCTAAAAAAACACTATTTACACCGAGTTAGCGGTCCATTATGAGCGAATATACTATTCATTCCAAACCTCGTCCTGGGCGCCGGCTCGCCACCGGCTCTAGCTCCATCATCAGTTTTGACATGAGCCCGTACAGAGCCGAGACCCAGGTTTAAAATAAAGAACCTTGTTAATTATTGCCAATCGCATCAGCTTGTGTGTCTGCACATGGAGCTATAAAAAAGACATAGTAATCCACGCATGATCGATCATAGTGTCCTGTTGAACTCTGGGCGATCCCAACTATAGTTGGGACGTCCCAACTTTAACACTCAAGTTTGGACCAGTCCCAACTTTTTATTTTGTCAAGTTGGGACGGAACACGCCCAGCATAAATGTCAGCTGCACAATTGAATGAGCTGGCCATGTCCACTACAGTACTACAACAAGTTAGTAAAATAGTAGCTTAAAAAGGGGTCAACTTTGCCCTGAGCTAGTACTACAAGTAGGCCTACTACTAGTACTATGATACTGATAAGTGATAGTGATACTGATATAGGGATAGTTTTGTGTTTTCGAACATTTTGACATTTTAAATTTGTTAATGTGGTGTGCTTTTTTCGAATGTCGTACTCGTTATTTTACACTACACTCACTGCCTGCTTGCAAATGACAACTGTAAAAAACAGTTGTAACTGGGAATAAAACAATGTCTAAAGCTAAAAGTAAAATGCTCAAACTCACATGATTCGGGTTGTGTGCAGATTGCTGATTTCCCCACATTCTGGAATATTACTGATTCAATTAAAAATGACCACAATATTCATCTAATCTAGTGTAGTAATATGTGAGATTGTAAGCAGCTCTCATTTAAATGTCGTGTCATGTCACCAGACTGAAGTGAGCCCAACTAGTTACAAACGTCCGTCAACAACCGACTATTAATGTCAACTGACGCGTGTTTTTACCACTTTTTGGCCAATTTGACCGTAAAATTTACTACATTTTCTGTAGGCCTATCTGAAGCCACATCACACCAGAAGGTGTCTAAATTTTCATGGTTTATAAACCATGATTTTTCAAACATATTGACCAGACAAAAGTTATCAGTTATGTGTATGTACCGTTTTCAACCGGTATTCTGATTATTTTGCTCTGTGAATTAAGACCCTTTTTTTAAGTGTGACCATGGGTGGTGTGACTTAATACTACCATGGAGGTAGGAATACCATACTCTATGGTTAGAACAGATTTGCGGCTCAAATCTGTTCTTACTCCCTGTATCTGGTGCCTAGGCTTAGAGCGTTCGCTGATAATGTTTTGGTAACAAACTTCTTCAATCGCACATCATCACATGCCGTTGCTGCTCCTCTGCTACTCTAGTTGTACTCTGATGTAGTGTGCTAGATGCCGAGTGTGTTGAGTGTTGCTGGCTGACTAGCAATAAGGTGGCGTGAATGGGTTATGTTTCATTATCTGATTATCGTTTGCAAACAATTAACAATATTTAATAACAATAATTATTAATATGGAATACAAGTACAACGCTTACAGTAAAAAAGGTTATGCCATGTGTGTGGCAGTAGTGCTGGGGTATTCACAAAACCAAGTCTGCTCATGGCCATGGGGACGCTTACACTAAAGACTTGAAATGTAATGTGATTTTTTTTTAATGCAATCCTTGGTTGGAGCATGGATGAAGGAAATTCACCAGGATTCTAGACCAAGTAACTGGGGCGCTGTACTCCTTTTACAAAAAAAATTGACATCTTCAGTACGACCGAAGATGTCAAAATTGTTTTAAAAATAAAAGCCCAGTTACTGGGTCTAGGTTGGAGATGCACCTTGTTTCCCATTTCACCTTATTTTCAATTTTCGTTTTGCCATGTTGAGGCTGAGGGTATTTTGGTGCCTTTTTTGTATTTTATGCTAATGCAAACTTCCATTGAGCATGGATGGAGGTAGATTCTACCTCCATGCAATGCATTGAGCAAGTGTGATGTCATGTCAGGCAGAAATCCCAATATGTTGCAATTAGTTTCTGCACACAAATTTGACAGAATTTAAGATACTTCACTGTTGTTAACTTTATTATATAATGATTTGTTAGTATGTCAGTTCATGGCAGAGTAAGCCCAAGTGCAAACTCACAAGTTCTTTTATAACAGCAATTTGGAGGGTCAACAATTCTATTTTTGCAACAGAAATGAAACCAGTGTCTCCCTGAAATGACATCACTGTGACACCGCCCTCAGTTGTCCAGGAAAAAAGAGGGGAACATTTTTAAATGTTTACAGAAATTCACTTTTTAATGATTAACCAAATATGGATGTCAATTAGTTTTCATACATAACTCAAAATGTATAAACCTAAAAAGGCAACTTTTTCACCCGGGCGGGCCGCTAAACTTCAGTTTGGCACTTGCATACCAATTCATATAATTCAAATATCTGTGATCTAACCCGTACTACCCCTATCTCATCAAGGCCACAGGCATGCATTGTTGGGCTTGATATTGTTGAACTGCTTGATTTCCACACCCTCAATGCCTCGGTTGATGTCTGCATGATGTAATTGACCTGTGTATTGAATACTGTGTTGAAGGCTTGACTTATTATGCACGCTTTGGCTGAATCTGATCCAGTATTTTAACCAGACACAGGACGGGTCATGCCTCTGACTAGTTGGCTGAGAGAATTATCAAGCAGCATTTGCCATTTGGAGGAATTTTTTGTGGATGGATTTTAATAGTGATTTGTGTGGTTGGAGTCGGGTTTCCCTGTTTAAGTTAAAATCTCATCCAAACATGAGGCTGGGAACTTGACAAGGATGTTTGAAAAACAAGTTGTGATGAACTGGTTAAGATCTCCTGTAGATGGTGCTCCAACTACTGGTTTTCTGTCAAAACTGGCAAAGTAGATATTTTGCATTTGTGACGTGTACGTTTGCCCATACATTATCACTGTTAAATCTAAGTTAAGGCAGCTCTCTGAAACGACGAGGGTGTTGTGATGCCTAGAAAACACCGCCAGTGTCATTCTCCATCTTTGTGCAAAATGTCAGGGAAGATGGAATACATGTATGTGGCTATAGAATCATAGATCCCTGTTGCAACTTATTTAACAATGGCTCTCAGTTTGGGCTTTTTGTTTTTGGTCCCGTTTTGGAGGTGGCATTTCTGGTATGGATGTGTATGGGAGTGAGTTTTCAAGGTGGTAAACAGGTCAGAGTCAAAGGACAAATTTCAGTGTCACAATTTTCGGCAAGGGTATAAAAGCTTTCAAAAAAATTGTATTCTCAAATAAAGTGTGCTGAGGAGAAATTTGGGAGCCCACAAAACCAACAAATCCAAATAACACTTTCTCTTGGGAGGATGATCATGATATGTACAATATATGTATGATCTGATGCTTGCAAAGTGTTGTGGTACATACATGTGTAGGCATAAGTCACAATATACGGCAATGTAAACTTCAGCAAGTTCCACAGTTTGCCGCCAGTGTATATTTAGATTGAGTGGTACTATTTTTGAGGAGCACAATCAGGTTTTGTATGGGCCCAGAATTGAGCTCAACTTGCCCACTCAGGAGGATTAGGAGAAACGTGTGATTTTTCTTGGTTTCAAAGAACCACACTTTGGCTTCAAGGGGAAGTTTTTGTTGGGAGCAAATTGTAAGAGACAAAGCTCCATTTGTGTGAGTTCATTTCAAAGTTTTGTTGTAATTGATAACAAGATGGGAGAGTCCACGGGCTTGGCAGTAAACTCTGGTCAATGTGTACATGTTTAATGCTTTGAGGAAGATTATCGGCCACAAAACACATACTAATGGTAGTAGTATTTTGTAGGCATGGTTGATGTGGGATGCATGGATGTGATAAGGTGCCATTGTAACACAAACTCCACACCTGTAATGCTTGCACCTACACAAACACATGTCACTGGGATTTAACTGTCATTAAATTGAAGCTCCAAACTTACTCAATAATTGTAGAAAGACCTGACACACTGAGATATATTATGTATTATCTATTATTAAATAAATAATGTGCATTAAGCAGGTTCTTAAAAACTGGTTTGTTTTTCAAGTGAAATTCTCATTGAGTTAAATGTAATTATGCAGGTGTATTGATGATGGCTGAGTCTGCAGGTGTTCAGTCACATTGTGGGAACTTGAAAGCCTTGTCATTACTGGGAGATGTTTTGAGTGTTCTTACAGAGCCTTCCAACAAAGTTATTGACGACACATGTATAGAGAAACTTCTATCATGGTTGACCAAAGTTGCTTCCAAGTCTGGTAAGTATTTCTAGTGGACCCATATTACCATATACCCATTCTTGGTATTCATGTCTTTTCATAAGGTTTGTTTTGAGTAGGAAATGAATACAGCTAGCTGAAATTGATTTGTTTACAAGCTAATGTGATCGAATCATGACGAGGGAAAACTTTCTCTCCCAGCAGCTTTCATCTATATACTAATGCAAGTAATGTGTCTGTTTGTGTAAGAAAAACTCCCAGGTGCCTGTATAGATCGGGCTGCGAATTTTCGTACAGCCTTTTTTCGGTCAGGTGATCATACTAAGGGGGTACGATTTTTGTATTTTGTTCGTATTTCACAATTTGATTTATTTCACATATTATTTTTGAAAGAGGATGAACGAACGCAAGGTATGAAAGCGCGGCTGATGAATTACGAAAACATGCCAAACGAAAACAACGTTGACGTGCGGCACGAAACACGTGCGGCACCAAGACCTGGCTCGCAACCCGGCTGCTCTCCCATTTTGGTCAAGTTCGCACACGGACCATTCATTATGCATAAATTATTAGCCGATTTTAAATGGTACAACATCTGGGCCCAATTTCATTATTTCCTGCCAACACGTCTGTGTGTGTGTGTATCTCTCTGTGCTCTTTAGAAAATACAACATTTCCATTATTATTTTTATTTTCTGAATCGATCAAACAATTACCTCGACCAATCACCACAGGAAACTAACAGCCGAAGGTGGCTTTTTCGCGAGTTAGGACTAAGAAGTCATTAAACAAGCAGTGAAGTCTCGTGCATCAGACTCAATTTCTGATGGCTGAATTATCGGAGTGTGTGTCATTTGTCAGTCTTGACAATTGTATGCTTAAGCAAGGCACGTAACCATAATTGCTTCCCGTAACCCAGGTGTTTAAATGGGAACCTGTAAGGGCTGAGACGGTATTTATGAAGGATTAACGGTAATAGCACTATGTGTTTGCAGCTTTGGGTTGTATGCTCCCAAGGGAGTTGAGGAAGTTTGAGGAATGGTAAGAATTCTTGATAAACTGATAAACAGGGATAATGTTGTAATTATTGCCTTGATCTAGCTCTAGGATGTGCACAATAAGAAGCACATCTGTAAATGTGTGCTGAAGCTCGTCATGGTCGCCTACAGTGTGCACATGTAAGACGAGTGACTTTCAATAAGTACAATTACGTTATTAATGAAGTCAAACTATTGCCTTTGAATTTCAGTAACTTTAAAGAAACTCTTTCATGAAAGGGGAGATGTCATTGGATTCCTACAAAAGACATCCACACACACAGATCCATCTACATGTAACCAATTATGTGATGCTCCAGGCTTGACCTTTGCCTTGAGACTGGTGGCAATTTTGCTGAACTCCTTACATCTCCAACTTGAGACTAAATCAGGAACATCAAATGATGAAGCTGTATGTATGGATGGTGCTGATGATGAGACAGAAGAAAATACATGGCAGCATTATGTTGATGTAATCAGTGAATTAACGGAACAGCTTCTCATTGGAGCACAGCAACTATCATATTGGGAACAAGGCTCAGTGAGAATGGCTTACTTTGTTGCAACAAAAGCATTGATTTCCCATAGATGTCCATCCAATGTTTGCCAACAAGCAGGTGAGAATAGTTCACACACAGGTATATCTTCATAGTAGACCAAGTGGCTTACATGTAATCCAAACTTTAATAAATTAATTTTTTACAATTTCCATGTCGACATAGGCATTTGTCATGAGAAGTGTCTTTTTGAAATAATGGTAACTACATGTAAACTTTCTAAACTTCAGGACAAATAAAAATATATGTGTGGTTCCTGGTTTTCATGATGAAATAAGTTGGGATAGGTCGATTGGATTAAACCTTTTAGTTGACATGAAAATTAAACAAAGGATAAAGAAAAATTGTATTTTGGATTATCCTTATACCCATTTGTGATAAGCACTAAATACTCAGTCATTAGTGCCAAGTTATACAAAAGAAAATCCACTGGCTGCTTTAACTAAAACTTGTTTTCTGCAATTTTTTGTAACAGGTGTGGACAAGGAAAAATATATTTGTTGAATTCAGAATGTGCTCTTGCACTATTAGTAACAGGTGTAAAAGTTATTCATGGTCTCCATCTTAGTCTCAAGAACACATTTTCTGGTCTTGTTCTTGTCACTCATGGGTCTGGACCTGAGACAAATGTGGGTTTTGAGGTTGGTTCTTTGTTGTGTAGGGATTTGAAGATTAGGAAAGAATCATTTAATGCAGTTAGTTCTGGAGAGGTTTATTTTATCACAAAGTTTTTATAAATTTCTGACAAAGTGACACTTCCCATGACAAATGCCTATGTCGACATAGGTTGTACATTTAGCCCTGTACTCTTGGACTCTCCTCTGTGCTGTACACAGATACACAGTCCTAGAAATGAGGTCCGTTTCCTTGGTGGAC
Source organism: Pisaster brevispinus (assembly GCA_023634235.1). Taxonomy (NCBI): domain Eukaryota; kingdom Metazoa; phylum Echinodermata; class Asteroidea; order Forcipulatida; family Asteriidae; genus Pisaster; species Pisaster brevispinus. Next base: position 4,110,218 of record JAMKCF010000022.1, read on the forward strand.
ATTTTTCAGAGGTCCATAATTTAAATCTTACCTATAAGAATTAACCCTTTCAATACCATTGTCGAGTTTACTCGACCGTGCGCCATGTAGTGCTTCCGTACCAATGTCGAGTTTACTAGACAAAAAAAGTCGCGGCGTTTGAGACCCTGTATTTATTTTGTTTGGCGCCTATGTTGTTGACCTTTATATAGACGGGTAGCTTTTTTATCGAGCTTTACAATGGTGTGTATTGTATAGGGGGTCGCCAATACGATTTTCCCGAGAAAAACTACATTGTATGCAGCAGTACTTCCAGATTTCACGCTTCTCCGAATTGGACTTGAAAATATCTGAAGAACCTAGTGAAGATTCGGATGAAACTTGTGATGTTTCGTCGCAAGGCACGTACAATGATGGCAGCGATCCTGACGATATACCAGTAGCTGGACCGAGCACTGCACCCCTTCAACGCCGTGGGTTTGGGCATGGGCTCGGCGGGCCTCGACCCATTCATGCCGATCGAGGTGGCAAAGGACATGAAGATAATATATACAAATTTGACATCATATGAATGGTCATTTCATTAGCTACAAATTGTATGCACAAAGTTTTTCCACAAAAATATGTCTTCACACAGAAAATCAAGATTGAAAAAAGTGAACACTGCACTTTGCTTTTTGTGTGAAAAAAATGCAGTACACAGCAGTGTGACCCCTATAAACAATGCGGTATTGAAAGGGTTAAGATACTAATCTCATATGATTAACATTCCATGCCATGGCCGCATTCATACTTTGGCGATGGGTTTTGGATGTCAGATGTTCCTCATAAATCTGTCATTTTTGTGAAATAGTTCAACGTTGAATATTTCTGCAAACACAGTTGATCATGCAAGCCACGCATGTGTTTGTGCATGAATGTCCTGAGTCTAACATGCTGGTGTACCATACGCACGACAGATTTGTTTGAGAGAACAAACAAAACAGAAACTTTTAGAGCTGAAAGATGATAGATTTATGAAGAATATTTTACGTCCATAACCTACCGCCAAAAAACATACATGTATGCTGCCATAGAATATTGAATGTGGTGAGATTAGTAGCAGCTAGCTTCTTACAGGTAAGATTTGAGTTATGGAGATCCTCTGAAACTTTTCCGCCCATGAAAAGACCCTCATATCCTGGACGTCACTAGTATTTATACAAAAGTGAAAGTCGTCCAGGCATTTATCCTTCTTCAGCTAACAATCAGCTTTCAAGCCTTTACTTGTCAAGTGATGAAGGTTTTTGATTCTTCAAGTGTTTCTGTAAGAAGGTGAAATATGTGATGAAGTTTAGCAAATTCCATACTTATAACAAGCGTATTTATTTATTTTATTTCAGATATTCTGAACACTGCCTTTGCAGCTTTGGAAGACAACTCTATGTTTGTTGTTACTGCAGCTCAGCAATTCCTTGCAGCTTTAATAGCAACCTCTCACTCTTGTGTCAAAAGAGAATCCAGTAGAGACAGTTTAACAGAGTCAGTCTTGCAAGGTACTCCTAGCACCTCAAGAGAGGATGGCTTCACAAACACATCCTTGAAAGGAACCAGTCAACTATGTACTGAAGAAACCTCAGTCACTCAGAAAAGTGCATTATGTGCCACAGTCATGTCTGACTGCCAACTGAAAAGATCTCTGTGTACTTCAGATTCATTCTCCTATAAAAGAAGCAAAGGAAACTACCAAGAAGAGTCATCCAACAAGAGGAGAAACTGTGATTGCAAAATATACCTGAAAACACTTCTACAAAAATTGACAGAAATGTTGCAAATGGTAAAATCAATTGCACCAAATGCAGTTGACCATCGCAGACACAGCAAACTTTGGAGTGTGTGTGTAGGAGTAGTCAGATCACTGATTGAAACTTTCCCTGTAAAAGGGCAATCTATCCTGTCTGACATGTCTATGGTATCGGTTATATCAGAACTGTTGAACTCCAAATGTCACTTACATCCTAACATGTGCCACTCTGTTGTTGACTTTGTATCTATGGCTGTGCATACCTATATTCTGGATAGGTAAGTCAGTTTAATAAGTTTGCATTCCTGTGTCACACAAGTGCAGAATGTCCCACTGAACCATGTAATGGGAATAGCTTCACACCCAATACTGATGACAATCAATGTGCTTGATATTCCCACATCCTTGGCTGATTTGTCTGTTAATGCCGGTGATATGTATACATGCCAACTTGTGGTAGGTTGCTGCCGGTTGAGGTGATAACATGCAGGATTGTTTTTTGTGACTATGGCCATGTTCAGACAGCGTACTACATGTAAAGTTAGATCCAAACCAGCAGCGGGGGACGGTTGTAAAAATAAAACTACCTTGCGTTCAGAAAGCTCCAAGTTAAACCCGATACGGTTTATCTTCGGTTTTAAGAGGTCAAACAGCACCGTGACCCAACGCAACAACATCCGTTTTATTCACAAAAGCACGCACACGGCCCTGTTGAGGCGTACGTAGGCATATTTACTTAGCGACCTTACACAGGTCAGCGGTCATCTGTTGCGAGTTAAAACAGATGTGGTCATTTTTATTCTGTCCACACACCTTGCTAAAAGATAAACCCGAAGTGATTTAGCGTTAAACCACCCTCACCGACCGATTTAACTCATTTGAGTTCAACCCTATTCGGTTAAGTTTTAAGAGCGTTCAGACACAGAAAGTTAAACCCAAATGAGTTAAAATTGCCTTAAAACCGACTTAAGTACTGAACAACCTCTATAAGGTCAACTGCGGGGGACAGGATAAACAGCCCAAACATTCCATTGTGCAGCATGCACCATACAATAGTGCATGCACTCACAGTGTTACGCTTTGTTTGCCCCATACACTTTGGGTTCTGGAATTATACTCCCCACTAATGACATTACTTTAGCTTAAATTACCCCGCTGTCAGACAAACATTTTACCACTCATGTGATCACCGCATCATCATTAAAAATAAATAAGATAATTTTCAACATTAGTGTATCCTTAAAAGCAAACAACAGTACTGAAACCGCCATCCATAGTGTTTGACCTGCTTGAATACCTGCCTTACATGTATCATCTTTTTGTTGTTTCCTGCGATCTGAAACAAACATGGCTCAATTATTCTAATAGTCTTATAATGCATTTTTCTATTTATGTAACTTCTAGTGACATTGACATGGAAAACTCTTCATTAAGAATCATGATTAATTTCCCTTGGCAACTACTGAATGTTCATCAGTTCAAGTCATCAATACAGCTGGCATCAATTTTACATCGTGCCTTACAACATCCCAAAGTGAATGGGTAAGTCATAACTTAAACCAAGTATAGTTTTATTGGAAAAAGAACAAATAAAGAAAGAGAAGATTTTTAATAATAATAACGGCTTCTTATATAGCGCTCATATCCGCCACTCAGTGACGCTCAAGGTGCTTCAACATTAAGCATTTTCCTGCAAGGTATGTGGGGCTTCGTTTGAAGTATGAGACCTATTCCTTTAAATAGCACCATGTAATGGTTTACAAGGTGCTGTGGCGCAATATGCAGCCGATCAAACCAGGAACACCGGGGCGGACCCCTTCTCTTTTCGATAAGTGCACTGGGTTCTTTTACGTGCATTACACAACACACGGGGCCAACGGCTTTACGTTCCATCCGAAGGACGAAGCAATGGTAAAGTGTCTTGCTCAAGGACACAAGTGTCACGACCGGGACTCGAACCCACACTCTGCTGAGTCGGAAACACCAGAGCTTGAGTCTGGTGCTCTTATCCACTCAGCCACGACACGCCACGCCACATGTGAAAGGCTACCATGTGAGAGAATATATTAACTTACCATTAATTTTTTCAAACTCATCATCATTCCAACATACATGTACATGTAGCTGGTCTTAAGACAGGTCAAAGACAGGTTATTTGTATGTGTATGTGTTTTTAGCCATTACTGGGACACATCTATGATCACTTTGTTATTATGCTCTCGCTTAAGTTTACTTGTGTCATACTGGCACTTCGTCAAGTTGGTAGATGTCACGGTGAGTGCCTACTCATATTTTCTCACAAGACAACATAAAATCCTGGTGCTTATTATGAAAACCTTTATTGTTTGTCTTGTGTCAAGTCAGGGTTTCATTTTGGCGACAGTATTTACAAAGAAAAACGATTACTCCAAAAGTTCTGACAAATATTACCATGGGAGGGCAAAGTGGTTAATTTGGTGACTGCTCTACATGTTCTGATTTTTTCTAATGTCCGTATGTTCTGATAACCCCTCATGATTGACCTGCAAGGATTAGGGTGAGGATTAGGACATGAAGGAACAAAAATACATACATGTAGTGTAATCAGAGTTTCTGATGCTTGTTTGTTGGTTACAGGAATGTGTGGTTGGAGAGACTGAGAGATGAAACATGTACATCTCTGATGGAGCTTGTGATGTTACCTTTACACTGTGTACTTAATCATAACAAGCCCTCAGACTGCCAGCTAAGCGCTGGTAGACACGCCTTGCTCAAGGAAATGTTTTCAAGTAAATGTCAATGTGTGACAATATTGACTCATTCATTGTGTGCTCTGGACAACATGTTGGTACAGGTAAGTGCTAATAGGCATCACTGTCACTGCCATTGATTTTTTTATTATTATTAATGCTTTGTCTGTGAACGTGATTGCAATTTAAAAAGGTCCTAATCAAAACATGTACTCATACACAGGGATGGAGGATTACACTAAACAGGCTTTCAATGTAGGAAGCAATTCAGTTTGTAGTTGCTGAAAATCATGCGCTCACTTTACGGAAAGACTGTACTAATGTAAAGTTATTAATTTGGGTTTGAACAAAGAAAAATTGACTGGAGCGGGACTTGAACCAACGACCTCCGGATTAACGTACCGGCGCTCTACCAACTGAGCTATCCAGCCCTGTGTTGGCAGTCTCCCTATTAGTCAATATCTTTGTTCGGGGTGCCAGTCAGAAGCCATACAACCGTAAACTGCCGTGTAGCCAGGGATCACACCCAAGTTTACGATACAACCTGGGAAGCGGCAGCCAAGGGATCACCTTAAGGGGATGCGACTTTTTTTAAATAATAAATATCAAGTAATAAACCACAAGGGAAACTGACTGGGTATATATATATTTTTTTATTTGGGTTCGGTCATTTAGAACTTCATTGCAATAAAATCATCGAGATTCAACGACCGGTCGACAACGCAAATTGAGAAAAAAATCCATGAACTTTGCCCTGCATCGCCCTCTGTTGGCAAAAGCTGTCCATGTTTCAATAGCCTTAATCCAAGGCTGTATAATGTACCAATCTGCAGGCGTGCGACATACTGTGTGGCAATTCTTTACTCAGCTCGTGAACGAGTACTGCGTTGGAGACTAGCCAAGCTCTCTTATGAATATGGTAATTGCAACGGCTATCAACGGCCAATCACAGCATGTAGAATGTTGGTTATCTTGGACTTTGGACCCTGCTGTTGTGGATGCACTACACATGGATTACCGGCAGGCAACTGAACGTTGTGGGGCCCGGGCTGCTGCATGTGCGCTGGATACTCGGCATTCAGAACCATGTGGTTATGTGCATCGTGTTTTAACGTTTGTATATTGAAATGAACGATCGCGATTCCAATGCTGGGGTTTGGAAGTCGGGCATGGCTCGTCAGCTGCTCGTTTGATCGTATTAAGTACATGCGAGAAATAGTCTGTGTGTAAAGGAAGCTTATACCAGTGTTCGGTGCTGCCGTCGAAGTTGCTTTCAATCCGTGATTTGTCATTTTTTGGCAGGGTGGCCAATATTTTAGCAGGGCGGCCAGTTCTTTGGCAAAACCCATGTGTGGAGTACACTGCAATGAAGTTGGAGACAGTATGACAGTATGGTTTTTCTAGGATTTTTTATGATTTTGAGAAACTAGTTTCTGCAATGAATTCAATATTATTACAATTATCTTTTCACCCTACACCGATGTGTGATAAGCACTGTATATTCAGTGATTTCCCGAGTCCTGCAGAAACAAAAATCACAGACATACTACTCGGGTAGGATTGGAACCCAAGACCCCCGCCTTCCTGGAGCAGATTCTTCTATAGGAGTCCGAGAAAGCAGTAATCAGTGCTTATCACACATCCATGTAGGGTACAAAACAAAACCATAGTTTAGTATCTATGGAATTAAACGTTGTAAATGTTTATTTTTTCAGTGTCAGAGTCAAGTTATGAGTAAACAAAGCAGCCTTGTTGATGATGGGATCTCCATTCTGAGTTTAACCCTAGGTCAAGAATCACAGCAGACTGCCATTGACTCACTCAAAGGTCATCTACGTGGATCTCTCAAGGTCACTAAGGTCATCTTAGCTTTGCTGATCAATACAGTGAAATCTGAAAATAAAAGTAAGATATTTCATTCTGTCCATCTTGCTTGTGAACTAATGTCTCATGTTAAAATAGAACAAAAAGAAATTTGCCAAACCATGTCATCACATTCATCTCTAGAAGTAGTCTGAATAAAGGGACTTTGGTTACAGCTAGGCCGGCTATAGCCATCAGCAGCAACAACAGCATTGAAGAAGAGGCATTTTCAACAATCCAGCCATAGCAGTTAATGAAGGCTGTAATTCAAACATGCCCTGAGATAAATTGTGAGAGGTGTTTTAAGACAAATATTATGTATGAAAGAGTGTACAGGTTTTGTAACTAGGGTTTATGGGCAAGCACGTCTACTTCAGTTCACCACACCTCATTCCCCACATTACTCTCACCATGCACGCAGCAGGAAACTGCATAATAAAATTCTTGCGTCAAATCAGTTTTTTTCAACTGCATACAATGTAGCTTACATAAAGCCTTGTTCCCACCGTAAATACCAGCTGAAATTTTTCTGCAGCATTTGTGCTGTAATTCCAGTGCAACTTACAGATGCAGGAATTGGAAATTTGAATATGGGCGCATTCTTTGACATGATGTCCAATCATAGACTGGACATCATTATGATGTAATGACATTTCAGCTCATGTTGGGATGCTCAGGTGGTCCCACTTGTATTTTGTTGTGTTTAGAATTAGGGGGGGGTCAATATGCTCACGCAATGTACATGCAGGTCTTAGTTCATCTAGAATTCATATTGGAGAGAGTGATCAGCAATGTTTGTGAGTTTTTCATAAATATAACATGTTTTTAATATGCAGGTGAATTCAAGTTGACTGATGTGTGTTTGATGAGGTTGATTCTTGAGCTGACTGCCATATTGAATAATCCAGATTCTGACTGTACTGTAAGTAACAACAATAACAACACCTAACCTTCATACCAGGATCCAGTTTTCTCTTGAAGACAAACAAATTGCACTACTCCAAAGATTGAGAAATGTCTCAAACATTGTGTTCTTTTCAGAAATTCAGTTTGACAGTACAGAATGTTACTGCATTTTGGTTACTTAACCCATTGGGAGACCATAGTGGCCACAAAAGGCTTGTACCAAAATGCCCATAGCAGCCACAAACGGCTGCAAGAGTTGATTAACCTCCACTCAACCAGAAAGGTCAAAGTAAAGGTTATGTTCTGAACTGACATTTACCAATATTTCCAATGTTTAAAATAGTACATTTCTAAAACAAAACCAAATTTGTTTAATTTGTTTTCAGACATCTGCACACACAAAAAGATTTACAATATTACCAATACTAGCAACCTCTGGTGCTGATTATACAGAAATAAATAGTCTCTAAAGGACACAGAAACATAACATGATAATTGATTTCAGATTTTACAACCATATATCTTGAACTCAGCAAATTTACTTGTCTGTTACTCTTCACATTACAGAGTTCATACTTTATCACGTTCCATTAGCCTAACACAGTGATACAGGTTTACCATTAACATACTGAACATGTTGAGAGCACCCTGTTGTGAATTGCTAGTCATAAACCTTGATGAATGCTCTTGTACAGGTGCAAAATGCCTGCTGAAAAGGCTTTTTTAGCAAATCAAACAGAAACCAATGTTTAAATGTTGTTACTTGTAAAACACCGTGGATATTCACAGAGCAACATTGATGGCATCACAAATTAATAATGAATGAATCAGTATTCCCAAACTTACTATGTGTTCAAATTAGCCTACCATTTCATATCACAGGAAAAAATGTTTGCTAAAGTATTCAATATTCACCACTTGTAGTTTGTTTGCTGTTGGTGCTGTTTTTCATTGTAACCCATTGAGATGTAACTTGTAGTTTGTTTGCTGTTTGTGCTGTTTTTCATTGTAACCCATTGAGATGTAACTTGTTTCACTTTATTACAGGTAATCTGCAAGTGCCTGGATAGTCTTGCTTCCTTGCTTTCAGTTCACACATTGATACTGAAAGATAAGATAGATTGTATGAGGCTGCTTGGTGATTTAATGATCAAGAAGTCCTGGGATCCCCAATGGGAAGTCAGAGATTCAGTCATTGGCTTCCTCAAAACACTGCTAAAATCTGATGCAGGTAACATCTAATTGACAATGCAAATTGTGACCCTAACCCTTACCTTACTCATACCCTAGAATTACATGCCCTTTCCCTTACCACTTCCCAGTCCAAACTCTAGAGTTGAATGCCCTTACCCTTACCACTACCCTAGTCCAAACTCTAGAGTTGAATGCCCTTACCCTTACCACTACCCCAGTCCAAACTCTAGAGTTGCATGCCCTTACCCTTACCACTACCCTAGTCCAAACTCTAGAGTTGCATGCCCTTACCCTTACCACTACCCCAGTCCAAACTCTAGAGTTGAATGCCCTTACCCTTACCACTACCCCAGTCCAAACTCTAGAGTTGAATGCCCTTACCCTTACCACTACCCTAGTCCAAACTCTAGAGTTGCATGCCCTTACCCTTACCACTACCCCAGTCCAAACTCTAGAGTTGCATGCCCTTACCACTACCCTTTTCCAAATTTGTCTCTCTTCTCCGGGCACATCCGGTTGTGTTAGTGGGTTAGACAATTTCTCTAAAATGTTTGGTTGAGGGTTTGAATCCAACCTGAGTAGCCTGTGGAATCCTGCAAGATTTGGAAATCAAGTTTCATCAATTACATCAATGTGTGATTAGTAGGCCTATGCGCTGCTTATCACACATTAGTTCAAGGGATTTCTGCAGGACTTGTGGAGCATTTAGTGACCAGTGCTTATCATCCCACATTGGTACAAGAGTCCAACAAAATAATTAATGAATGTCTATTAAAACCGTATCTTTTTACATCTCGATCATACCATGAAATTAACAATGTATTTCCATTGGTCTTACTTTTGAGTAGATATGCATTAATACTGCTATTTCAAATTGTATAAATTTATTTGGAACAAATTTGCCATCGTATTTTAACTTTAAAGTAATAAACCATATATTTAATTCTGATTTCACTTGTCTAGATTCACTGTTGGCTTGGTTCAAGTTGCATCATTTACATCTACGTATTTTCGAGTGTATTAATGATGGAGACAATTTTGTCAGAGCCTCAGCATTGGCTGCTATGGTAGATATATCGAAGAAGCAAGATTTGTGGCAAGATTTACTTACACAGACCGGACAGTCAGAGGTTTGTTTAAATGCTTTGAATTCCTTCATTTTATTGTGATAAATACAATTATTTCACATGTAATTCTTTAAAGATCTGCACATGCAGATTGCAAGCAAACCATGTTTTGAAACTGGTAAAATGCCACAAGGTGCTCTTTGCAAAGTCTCAGTTACCTAAATTGAAGCAGAAAAAGAATGTGCATTCAAGAAAATGGTGGTTTAGTATCAGCTTGCAACTGGCATCTAGTTCCTCAAACCGGTACAGCTGCTTGTATTTTGATTTTGGACACTCCCTTCCCTGTGCATATCCCCTTTCCTGCTGCCATTTTGCATATTAGTGGTTGGTTGTCCTTTTTTCAAGGTTGCCCCTAACCCGGCCTTGGAAATCGACTAGTAACTGCTCCAAATCTGAAGCATTTTTTATTCTTGCCAAAACACCAAGTAAACACTTAGTAAAAGCTAAAGCGTAAAAAGTAATTGGGCAGTCAGGTTGGCGTAGTGGTATCATGCCTTGCCTTCCACCTCTGAGGACCCAGGTTCAAATCCTGCTGGGGGCACTATGTGGATTGGGTTTTCAGTCCCTGCCTGATTGCATGGGTTTTCCCTGGAATAATTCTCTGGGGTTTTCCTCCCACATCTAAAACTGAAACTTCCTTCTTTATCTTCTCTCCATTGTCATGATTGTGTTCTTGGCTAGTACAGTGATTAAGTTAGCTTTTCTCCGAGTCCTTGGCTTCACCCAGAATAAATGAAATGAAATTAAATTACTTTCAGATTTGAGCAAATGCTTTTCCAGTTAAAGCATTTGCTTCATTTTTCGTACAGATGTGAGTAAGTGCTTTAAAAATTGTAGTAAAAGGAAATGCAAGTTTTTACAATATGGATGGATATTGACTCAGATTGAGATGTGAATTTTATTTCAAATTGTGTTTTTTTACTTAACAACTTGGATAGTGTTGTTACATAAAAGTTATGTTCATGACAAAAAACGTATTCTATCAACCTCTGGAAATAATGTTGCTTTGTGTTTTAACAGTTGGCATTAGTTGGAGGCTTGGTAAATATCCTACTTGAAGATAGCCAGGGATTTGCTCGACGTGCTTCAATCTGTACCTTGACCGAATGGCTGGACGTGTTTCCTTGGCTTCAAACTGGTCTCAATTGTGTTTCACAGGACATCAAGTCTGGTTGTGATGCTAGTGGTCTAGAACACGCATCAGCAGCAGCATCATGGGTACGTCAGGGTGTTTCTTCAGCCATGTTTGATCTGGACTGGGAAGTCAAACTTGGAGCTCTACAATTCTGGGAAACTTTTATCAATCTTTACATTTGTAGACACGGATCCTTAGATATATGTCAGACCAAAATAGATGACGAGAAAAGTGATGTAATCAGTGAATCTTGTACGTCACTTTTCAAGTTGAGACAATTACTCAAGCATGAAGAGCTGATAAGTAAACTAGGTAAGGTATTGGATGATGAGGACAGAACAGTGGCATTAAAAGCATGTCAGCTGCTACTCCATCTCCAAGAACTTATTCAGTCGCATCCATTGATACAAAATAACAGCTCATATCTTAAGTCTGATGAGTCTTGTTTGGAAGAGTTTATAAGAAAAAGTCTGAAGGAACTCAAGAAATTGTCATTGGAGAAAATATTGGAAGTGAAGATGAAGGTGGTGGATGGATATGAAGAGCATCCTGTGTCATTACTTGAAGACATTCTTGCTGTTACACAAAAGGATGCCAACATCTTGGACTGCTACTAAAGTGGATTGTCTTCCCTCATTACTAATACTTTTATGCATCATGTATGTTGAGCTGGTAGTGGCTTATCAACAGCTATATTCCTTAAAATGTTATCACTTTGAATTTATCAGCAGTGATTTAATTTTATCAGGACCGAAGAAGCGGATCGTGTTCATAGAATAAGTGGTGCGAGTGAATGGAACATATAGATTAGTGCAAGATCTAGTAGAGTGGCTGTGGGTGAGCTTATGTGGGTTTCTTGAACAGACGTGAAGAAGGAAGAAATGACTTTGGGAAGAAGATTATTAATGAACTTAAACATAAATATAACATCCCAAAAAACAGTTTTTATTACCTTGATGTCCATTGCATGTTTATACCATTCTGTAACTTCTTTTATCTGCTGGGACATTGCAGCTTTTGTGAATGAACCCCCCCAAAAATGAATCTTCCAGGTGAACTTTTACCACGTGCTGGAAAGTTGACCAATTTGACAGCAATTGGGTATTCTGGTTTAGATGTCAGAAACAAAAGTGTTATTTCATTGTTTTTAAGGCAATGGATAAGTTAAGCCATTTTATTTCATTGTAGCGTTGAAGTAATCTGGTGAGGTATATCAGCAATAAACCACATTGATTGCCGTCTCTGGAAACTATGTCTCCTTGTGTGATTTCTCAAAATTTCCTTCAATAGATAGTTTCCACTTCCATCACACAGTGTAGTGTCAGCCATCTTTTTGGGCTATGATAAATTATTAGAGCACACAACTTGACTTTGAATTTGCATGCAGTTGAACCTTACTTTGGAAAAAACATTTCCATATTCTGAAACTTCCCAATTTCTTATCTCCATTTCAAAAATGTTAGTGCATTAGTTCTTAGGGTATACCAATACAACTTGGGAATAACTCCACATCCATAAAAAAAGCATTTTCCCCCATGATGCCATGACATAAATAAAACTTGTTTACTGATGCTTTTGATCCTGTGGTAATGATTGAGTACTTTTAGCAAAAGATAACGCATCTCACAAACAAACAAACAACTTGAGAATATGATTTCAAATAATTTATTGTCGATAAAACCATTGAAAACCAGTCTTCCAATTCATTGCTAAGAAGGTCAACCTTAAAATTGTCGTGGACACATTTTGGTAGTGTTTACTGCTTCCTATTACACTGCAATCTTTGTACTTAAAATAATGTTTAATTGATACTGAAATGTCAGAATTACTTGTTAACTTGTAGTATGGTACCCAGGGCAAAAACACTAGCATACTACCTTGTAAGTATGGTCAACTGCATTTATATGGTTTAAACACTTCAGCCCATTTGTATATGAATTTGATACTTTATTATTGTGACCTATGTTAAAAGAACATATTCTTACTTCATGTACAATTCTTCATTATGTTTCACAAAACGGCAGACTTTTAAAAAATCAATCATGCACTTTTCCCCATGATGCCATGATAAATCAAACTTGTTTCCTGATGCTTTAAATCATGTGTGGTAATAATAACACACTTCTTGAGCAAAAGACCGAAGGGTTCCAAATGATAAATGGAATCTTTGAAAAATACATCTTAGGAAATGATAATTGGATGTAGCCTACCACATTTAAGCCAATGGTGGCAACCAAGCGGTGATAAGAAGTTGTTAGTGTCAAGACAACCATGGAGCACTGACCAATTGATATCTGCAAATGGTTATGGATTGAAATAGTCACCGTAACATGAACCGCACCTTTAATAGTGATATCAACTATCACACACAATATCTTACTATTTCCAAATGGCATTAATTTGTTTTTAGATTATTTCAATACATTTACATTTTGTACATTCAGTATTTTCAATATTACATACTGTTCAGTTTAATTCCAGTCATACCTAATTGAAAGTAAGATAAAGGATACACGTACATGTTGAGTTTGGGAAGTTTATCAAGCAGAATCATACTTAGTACCTGCAGTATGTTTCCAAATTTAATTGAATAAGAGCATCAAACAGACAAAAGTAACTATTTAATGACAGAGAAATCAAAAGATATCAATTGTGCTGTAATTATTGGTGTTGCTTGAATGTTCAAGCATGTTCAAGCAAACTATAAAAGAAAACTTCATTTAATTTCAGTATGCAAATTTCAACTGAATATGAGTATCAAACAGAAAACTGAAGTACATATTACATTCCAAAGAATGATACAAATATTTGCCTAAGAAAATTCTGTGCTTTCAATTTGAGGTGTCTATTGAGTTCCATTTTCACCAATTAAAATATTGTTCATTGCCTAATTAGTAAAAATTGTAAAAAACCTGATCAAGATGAATATCTTTACATTTTTCCTTTAAAAATTGATCACAATGTCCAGTAGACAACTTGTTTTATTTGGCAATTTGACTTTGCATTTGTTTAAGTTGTGCTATATTTTGTTTACAATGGGACTGGTTGTGACTTGTAGTAATTTGTAGTAACTTGTTGTGAGGTATTTGATGTGCATGTATGATGCACAATAGTTACTCTGAGTCTGTCTTCATCTTCATCCTGTTGAGAGCACTTCCTGCTTTAAACCATTCAATCTGTCCTTCATTCATACTGTGACTCAATGGAAACTCATCCTGGCTACCGTCGCTATGTTTCAGGTGACATGTGACTTGCTGTAATCAAATGAACATACACTGGATTATTAGAGACCATATTATTGGGGAAATATGAAATGAAAGTGTTTATCTTGGTTTAAGCACCCATTACCGGGGTACCACAGACTGCCGCAAAGTACCATACCTTCCAGGCTAGCATTGGGTGCATGGGTTTTTTTCTGTTTGTACAGCTGGTATTATCAGTAAACCCCATGGCTAGTGTACTTAGTCTCCACACTCCTGTGGAAGTTTGTCAGTGTTTGTGGCAAGAACCAGAGAGTATACCGATGGTAATAGGGTTTCACTCAATGTAAATGACATGAAGTAGTTCCCTTTATCTATTTCTTGGAAGAGATTCAAAGACTGTGTGGAGGCTAGAATCAAACAGATGGTTCTCAATAACTTTGAAGACCAGCGGTATGCAGCCTCAGCCAAGGCCCGTAAGAGGAAAGACGGTAGCAGTAGTTTCATTGACAGAGCCAAGGCAGTTTCCTTGCCTCTACAACTGTTAGCGCTTTTATATGAGGCAGCGTTTGTCAATTAACTTGTTTAGAGCATTTTTGACACGCTTTGACCATCATGGTTTGTAACAATTCAATTTAAACCATAAAGTGTTGTTAAAATAATTTATATGGTTTTAAAGTAATATTTTGTGCTATTTTGAATATTGTTTTTAAACCATGAGTTACACTCGCCTAATTAGTAATTGTTTTTAGATTCAGGATCATTGTCATTGTTTATAAACCATAAATCGCTGAACATTGTCATCATTTATAATGTTTATGAAGTATTGCCTATATTTATGGTTTGCAAAGCATGAACATTCATTAAACATTTCTCAATCATGGTTTATAAGCCACAAAAATTGAATCCTCACAAATCATGGTTTATCAACCATAAAAACCGAAAATGGCTTCATTAAACCTCTTTCCCATTCTGATTGGTTCCTCAGCTAGCAATATGCCCAATGGCAATGCACCAATATGCCTAATCATGGAGGTAACCAATCACAAAGGAAATCTCTTCTTATGTGTGTTAATTTTGTTACGATCAGCGTGTCTGTTTGTTCACAATGGTCGGAGCTATCTGATGTCAAGCACCAAGCAGCTGCAACAATCTCTCTGGCCCCTACAGTACAGGCTCCTTGAAGTGCCCGTCCTGAGCAATGGTCCAGATCCCTGGGCAGCTGGGGGAAGCCCTGTTGGAGGAAGCAGTTGCCGCATTCCACAGCATTGCTAGCTTGCGCGGGGAGATGGAGAAATGATCAAAATGGGGAGGTTGAATAAAAATGTGTTCAGTTTTTATGGTTCACAAAAAAACCACAATTTGTGAACACACAGTTTTTCATGGTTTATAAATCATAATTTATAAACTGTGTTTATGACGATTACATTTTTATCAATTAGAAACCATGATTTAGAAATGATTAATGCATGTTCTGGCTTGTAAACCAGAAATATAGGCATTAAGGCAAAACCATTGCTTAGAAACCGTGACTGTTTTCCGATGTTCCTTACAAAGGTTTACAAACCTTGACAATGTTTATCTATTTATGGTTTATAAGCAATGACACTGATCCTGAATCTAAAAATTATTTTATAGACCACTGTAACTCATGGTTTACAAACATTATTTAAAAAGCAGAAACATTACTGATTACAGTGAACACTGTACCCGACCACTGTTTCCTTGACATTTGGCCTGTTGACTTGAAAACAATCTCAATTTCTTCTTATAGTGAACATTTCCTTACCGAACCAGGTGCAAGTTGGTTTAATCCCAGCAGAGACACTCTATCATCAGATTGAATCTTATCATAATCAGTAGTATTGGCAAACGTCAAAGGTAACATTCCCTGCTTTTTAAGGTTTGTCTCTGCAAAAAAACAAATTAAATATGGTGGAATAGGAAACAGTTTAGAACTGTACAATGGGATTGCTTATAAAGATTGCTGTAGAGCACACACATACATCTTTGTCATTGGATTGGTGTTGGTGGTACATGTGTGTTGTGCAAAATTTAATACAAGAGTCTATATGAATAATTATAGGAGGCGTCGCAGCGTTGTTCCCAAAGAAATCGTTTGTCGCTCGTTTGTCCAAATGAGGCAAGGAATTGTGTCATGGTGGACAAGTTTGATGTCTACATGGAGTCGTCCAGGTTGTTTAGAGGGGGTATGTGGACGAGTTTTTGGGCCCATTTTGTGTTCATTGAGAAACAATTTTCAAATGACAAGGATCTATGTATGGGTGATATAAAGCAATCAACCACAAAAAACTGACTAGCTACATGTGTACAACCTGTACCTGCCGTATGGTCAGGGACCACACTCAAAGTTCTGACCTGTGAAGTGGCAGGAGAGGGATGGTTCAAGTCCCACTCTTGCATGTCTAGTAAATTTTTCTTTATTCAACCAAACATTTTTTTAAATTTACCCACTCAGTTTTTCTTGTGCATGTTTGTTAAACATGTTAAACAAGCCTCTCTTTTTTATTTGGGGGGGGGGGGGGTGGTTGGGGGATTTCTTTGGCACAAACCAGTGTCAAACTAAGCACATTAACTGATTGAGCACCCAATTTCTCCTCATATTAATTTCATATTAACCCCATAAAGAAACAATCCTAATGTGCAAAAAGCCAAATAGCAGCTGTACAAATTTTCAAGCTATTTCAAAGGTTTGTACACAAGTCAATATAAGAATACAAATATTTTCACCAAGATCAAAATATAATTAAAAAAAAAAACCCAACAATTTGTCACATCTCCAGTGACATTCCAGCAATCAGCAACATCACTGCTCTGCTACATTGGGGTGCTATTAACCAAACATGAAGGGAATTAAAAAGATATATAACTCTCTGACCATGAGTGACAAATAACAAGTTACACAAAATCATGATTCAAATATATGGCTTGGTTCCATGTGTTCAGACTTTGTTGTCGACAGTGTCTTACATTGACCATGAACTGATCATGTGTGACAACTCTATCAGCTTGTGCTCAAACTTGGAAGGTTGTAAATTGTGAATAAAAAGCTCTCTGAGGAAGTGAAAGAGATAACTAAAAAGTACCACTCAATGATGGGATATTAACATACTTAATTTGAATTGGTAACCTGAGCAAGCTATTGAGATTTACTGGGAGCCTTACCATGAATGCGTGCAAAACTCTTGACTATGATTGCTTTACCACCAAGATGCCTGGGCTCCAAGGCTGCATGTTCCCTACTACTTCCCTCACCATAGTTCTCATCTCCTACAACTACCCAGCCAGTCTTATGTGCCTGCAATATAAACACAAGGCAGTTACAGCACAATCTCCAAGGTTTCCTATGGACTGTGCACACATGTAAGTAATTGTGTACTATCTAGCCGTGTATAGACCCCTTGCACAACGTGCAGGGCACGTATACGCGCCTTTCCTGTCCGCCATTTTGGGAGTTAAACTGTACACAAAGAATCATAGAGTTGACTCTCAAAAAGGCCGAAATGGTAGGGCACGCATCATGTGCAGAGGTGCGCTCCGCAATGTGCAAGGGGTCAATAGGGATTACCTTGTGATATCTAGCAGTGTATAGGGATTACCTTGTAATATCTAGCAGTGTATAGGGATTACCTTGTAATATCTAGAAGTTTAAAGGGATTACCTTGTAATATCTAGCAGTGTATAGGGATTACCTTGTGATATCTAGAAGTGTATAGGGATTACCTTGTAATATCTAGAAGTGTAAAGGGATTACCTTGTAATATCTAGCAGTGTATAGGGATTACCTTGTGATATCTAGAAGTGTATAGGGATTACCTTGTAATATCTAGAAGTGTAAAGGGATTACCTTGTAATATCTAGCAGTGTATAGGGATTACCTTGTAATATCTAGCAGTGTATAGGGATTACCTTGTAATATCTAGAAGTTTAAAGGGATTACCTTGTAATATCTAGCAGTGTATAGGGATTACCTTGTAATATCTAGCAGTGTATAGGGATTACCTTGTTATATCTAGCAGTGTAAAGGGATTACCTTGTAATATCTAGCAGTGTATAGGGATTACCTTGTGATATCTAGCAGTGTATAGGGATTACCTTGTAATATCTAGCAGTGTATAGGGTTTACCTTGTAATATCTAGCAGTGTATAGGGATTACCTTGTGATATCTAGCAGTGTATAGGGATTACCTTGTAATATCTAGCAGTGTATAGGGATTACCTTGTAATATCTAGCAGTGTAAAGGGATTACCTTGTAATATCTAGCAGTGTATAGGGATTACCTTGTAATATCTAGCAGTGTATAGGGATTACCTTGTAATATCTAGAAGTGTAAAGGGATTACCTTGTAATATCTAGCAGTGTATAGGGATTACCTTGTAATATCTAGCAGTGTCGGGCACTGAGCTCATCTCTCCGTTTAGTCTGTTCTTCACTTTATTAATCTCACCATTCTCAATATTTGTGGCACTGTGTTTAAAAAGCATGAAATCAAACAGCTAATTGTTAGGGTAAAGCAATTCCATACTTTAAAGTAAGTGAAACTTACTAGCAAGGTAAATACACTCAATAGTCAATTTTATTTTACTAGTTTTCATTTACTTCACAACTACATCAAAGATGAAATTTTAAGTCTACTATCCATCCGTATGATGATTCCAAAGTCTTACCCGATAAGGAGATTATTGGAGATATTGTCCAGATGACCTCTATATTTCAGCCAAGGTCCTGCTGCACTTATGTGATCTGTAGTACATTTGCCTTGCACCTACAGCACAAAACATTTTATGGTCACAATCCTATCTGATATTAGCATAAAACAAACCATAGTTTGCTAAATTCAAAGACACCAAAAAGGCTAAAGATAAAAGGGGGTGTTCCACTGACACCAAAGAGATTCAAGCACAAAACATTTCAAATAATTATTAACTTTTTTTGTTTTTCCCTCAACAGTATCAATTGCAAAGGTAATTCTGAGAGTAATTCTTCATTACTGCAAATGTAAAAAAAAAGACAATACCACAAAATGCAAACGAACAAACAATTACATTTAAATTTGTCTGAACTGTTTTTCAACTCTTCATTAACCCCCCTTTAACCAGGTTTTTCGGATGATGTGTTTGCATGCCAATTTTTGGTGGACAGTTTATTACCACCAGAACAACTTTGAAGCACTCTTGATATTTTTGCTGGAAGCAGGAGGGCTGACAAAAAATATCCACTTGAACTTTCACGTATGTAGCTTGCACAGTCTTGCACCTACCAAGGGACACCAGCTGTAGGAAAACATGCCTTGAAATATTCCCTTTCCAAACCTTTGTGACATACCAGAATAGACATGCCGCCACCATGGTTTATCATTCAGAGATTCCAGCACACCATGGCAGATTATCAATTATGAGCCGTTGCTTACAGCTGATGATCTGCATATCAAGCAGAGTGCCTACTCATATTTTCTCACATGACAACATCAAATCCTGGTGCTAATTACGAGAACCTTTCTTGTCTTTCCTTTGTCAAGTCATTGTGGTTTCATTGTGTGATGTTTTTAAAGGAAAATGATTACCCAAAAAAGATCTAAAAAGTTCAGATTACCTATGTGAAGTGGTTGAAACATAAGACAGGAAACACAATCAACTGTACAACTGTGCATCCTTTACGTTAGTAATTTTCCAATAGTTGTAACTTTTTGTTCAGTACCTGAAACCACCCAAAAGTGTTTCACGAGTGAATGGACATGCAGGCTTACACTGAAAATACATACTGAGAACAATATGAGTTGAATAAAGTTATTAATTATTTAATTCATTAATCACAAATTTCAATCAAACGACTGTCAAAAAAAGGCAGGTAAGTTTACAAAAATTGCTTAAAAACATAAATGAATCACCTCAAATATTGTTCAGTATAAGCCTGCATATTTCAGGTACTTGAAGAAAAATTACAACCACTGAAAAAATTGCTACTGTGACTGATGCAAACTGGTACACTTCACTGTGTTTCCTGTCATACGCACTACTGCTATTTGTGCTTAATACAAATTCTGTTCATGCCTACCAGAGCCTTCAGAAGTTTCTTTGTTTATGTAGAGATGGAAATAAAACGTGAGGTTGTACATGTACACTGAATTAGCCTCAACTGTTACACTTAACCCTTTCAATACCGCATTGTTTACAGGGGTCACACTGCTGTGTACCGCATTTTTTCACACAAAAAGCAAAGTGCAGTGTTCACTTTTTTCAATCTTGATTTTCTGTGTGAAGACATATTTTTGTGGAAAAACTTTGTGCATACAATTTGTAGCTAATGAAATGATCTTTCATATGATGTCAAATTTTTATATATTATCTTCATGTCCTTTGCCACCTCGATCGGCAAGAATGGGTCGAGGCCCGCCGAGCCCATGCCCATGCCCACGGCGTTGAAGGGTTGCAGTGCTCGGTCCAGCTACCGGTATATCGTCAGGATCACTGCCATCATTGAACGTACCTTGCGACGAAACATCACGAGTTTCATCCGAATCTTCACTAGGTTCTTCTTCACATATTTTCAAGTCCAATTCATAGTCACTAATGACAAATATTTCAACCAAAACCTACGGGTCACGAACAGCCATGATGGTGATTTTTTGTCGGGAAAACGGAAGCGTGAAATCTGGAAGTACTGCAGCACACAACGTAGTTTTTCTCGGAAAATCGTAATGGCGACCCCCTGTACAATACACACCATTGGAAAGCTCAATAAACAAGCTACCCGTCTATGTAAGGGTCAACAACAGAGGGCGCCAAACAAAATAAATACAGGGTCTCAAAGGCCGCGACTTTTTTTGTCGAGTAAACTCGACATTGGTACGGAAGCACACACGGCGCACGGTCGAGTAAACTCGACAATGGTATTGAAAGGGTTAACCCACAAATACTTTATTGACCTCAAGTAAAATTTTCCTCCGAATACAGGTTTAGCTGTATGCTGGTCTTTATCTTATAGTTCTACAAATGTAGCGAAGAACTGTAAATGTCTTTAGTGTGATAGTATACAAATAATGAATGTTTATGAGTCCAATGGTGAGAATATGTTCATGGGTTGAAAGACGGAATGTTTCATTCAGCTCGTTGAATGGAACATTCGGTCTTTCAACAAAAGATAAAACTATCTTTGAAAGATAAGCTTATCAGGAGAATTCAACTGTCCAAGACTGAAGTCTACCAACTTCTTTCAGGGAGTTTTGTACTGTACTGTGTAACTTGTGCATGCTCAAGGTAGATTCTAGATTGCAATAGTGCAGGGATATGATACATGACACATGAAAAGTGGCCCTTATTTGCGTCAATATATTTTAATTTCTAGCAATAGAATTTCAATGAAAACAGGTGAATGGTAAAGTGTGTAACCTAAGGAACCTAAGTGTACCTAATAAGGAAGGGTTTTTTTTCTAAAAATTTTTTTTACGAAATTAAGCAGACAAAAATAAGGCCCCCGAAACAGAATGTTCGTGTTACATCCGCGGCATTGTTTTTTTGTAAACTGGTGTTCTACAACATTGTATGAAATTTTTTAACAAAAGTCAGCCACAAGCATTTTATATATACCCATGAAGTTATTTATGGCAACAAAATGTTTTTTGTAATGTTGGTTATTTTTATCACAAAATCAAACTTATCAGTTTCGTACATAACTCTTGGTGTCCACCAAAGTTCAGTTGCTACACATCGATCAATAGCGGTTGAGCTCGCCGTAATTTGAACCACACACGTGTAGATCGTGTGCAGCATACTACTTCACAAAATATCAGCGTCATAGAGGGTCTCGAAAACGCTGGAGAGCTACAAAAAAAATTTCACAGCGACTTTAATTTTCGTTATGTACGCATGCAATTTGATTGCGCGCACCCTACGTCATCAGAATGGCTCGTGGTGCAAATTTCTAGTAAGCTAGTGGGCTCATCTTACGTGTTGCATGTCCAAGGTTGGTTGCCATTGGTTACATTTGTTGACATATCACGCGATTGCTTCGTGTCCACTTGTAGGACGCGAGTTATGTACAGAAGTTGGAGGTTAGATGTAAGTTTTCTCGCTAAATACTGCCTACATTTCTTGAAAACCGCAATTGCTTAAGTCCTTGGAATGTAGCAGCAAAGCTGAATAACGTTTGTTGACTAGCATGAACAATTTGGGGTGTTCAATCGCAGTAGTTCTCTGAAAATCATAGTTTTTTAGTTGAAAGTTCAAAAGATTTCATGCTCACTTTTCTAAACATGGCGCCCGATTTTCATGTCCGCGTTATGTTCGAGGTACGATGCAACAAATTTTTGTATTTATTGGCGTCAGTGGTTTTTTTTCAATTAGATTAGTATTAAAAAAGATCCTAACTACACCATGTATTCAAATGTTCCAAAACAATGTTGTCACTTGTGGGTAAAGACCAATTAATTTTCCCCAAAAAATGTGTTTACAGTTTTGGTATCCATGTTATGTACGCTTATTTGCCACAGTTCATCCTGCCTAAAAATATTACAAATACATTTTTTAACCATGTCTTCTTATATTTATAGGTCAGTGCATCATTTTAAGAAACTTTTTAAATTTGTCATGCCACTTTTTACTAGCGAATTTAAAACGATCAGTAAAATTGTTTTTGTACATAACGGTGTCCACCTCATCACAACTCGTTTTGGGGGTTTAAAATTTAGGGTGTTTTTTTTTAAATTGCAATAATTTGGACATACTTCAAGGACAACTTTGAGGTTCCTAAAAATTCCCGGCTCAATATGAGAAAAATGCATTAAAAGGACACCAGTTATGTACAGAAGTTTCCCTTTGGGGCTCACTTTACATGCAGGTATTTCTCTTCTTTTGTAGCGCCTTGCTCCAGCAGCTACTTTTTATGTTTCTATGGACTTTTATTTAACATCCTGAAAGAGTAAAGTATGTTAATATCTGTTGTCCATTTTTGGTCCATTTTGTAACAGTAATGTGACGTGTATCATACCCTGCACAATAGTAAAGGATGGGACTAAAATGCTCAGTGTATAGCACTAAAATGCCCGGTTCATGACGTAGGCTGTGGAATAATTTGATATCTGGAAGCCAATTGACCAACAATCCAGCAGTCAAATGACAAGAATCTATATTAGTGTTACATACAGAATTACATAATACCATGACTTTCAATTAAAATCGTATGCAGGCACTGGGAATGGATGACTAGTCATATTTGATTACCTTGATAAGTACCAGCATGCCGTCCAAGTCTTTGCCATCCCAGGGCTGGAAGGGTGAAAGAAGCTGCAGGCGTTTGCTTTCAGGGTCTACATCTACTGATACATCCTTGCTACCAGGAGGCTGATAGGTATCCTCACCAGGATCAAAACCCTTCAACAACCACAAACAGCATTTGCTCATTAATAATCAGCACCTTACGAAAGTGCACTTGTAGTCAAATTAGGGCATCATTTACACAGACATTGAGCCAGACAAGGTCTGGGAAATGGTTAGATTGCTTGGTGCAGTCCAACCATGATTATCACACATCCTTGTTGTGTACAAGCTTGAAGGTCTTGCACATCCAAGTAAACTCAATTGTATGGCATGGCATGGCCGAGCGGTCAAGCGCACCAAATTCAAGCTCTGGTGTTTCTGATCAGAGTGTGGGTTCGAGTCCTGGTCTTATGTCCTTAAGCTAAACATTTAACCCTCATTGCTTCCTCCTTTGGATGGGACGTCAAGCCGTTAGTCTTGTGTGTTGTGTAATGCACGTTAAAGAACCCTGTACACTTATGGTTAAGAGAAGGGTGTTTGCAGATTGCTCCGCATCACCTTACAAAACCCTGAAAAGCTGCTATATAAATGCATAATTCCAAATCTTAGCATACATCATGTCCTAAAATCACATTAATAAGCTCTTTGAGACACCTAAACAAGAACTGATTATTGTTATTATTAGTCAACTTTTGTTAAGGTACCTCTTATTGCATTCAGCCAGAAGCCGGTAAAAAACATCTACTCTGACTCTGGGCCTAAACTGATCAACTTCATGTTGAGGCAGATCCACTTGAAATGGTCTCAATGCATTCCCTTCACTCAGCCCAACGAGCAACGACTTCAGACTCAATAGATAAACTCGCAGAACAATCCCTGAGTCTCAAGGCTGTACAACTCCATCTTTCCAAATCAGACATTTCAAAGTGGTCTGTGAACACTTACTGACCAACATTTTTTAGTTCAGCAGAAAGTGTATTATCAACTGTCTTCCCTCAAGATCCAACATGCTGCATCGGGGTTTGCTTTATCTAAGACTACAACATCAGGACGTCTATGTTCTATAACATGATCAGTCTGAACATTGAAACCCTACAGAATCTTAACCTAGTACTTCTACAACTTTCTTTGTCAACTTTCTGCTGACATTCACCCTCGGATGTAGCATAACCATGAATGATGATCAGTTTTGTTGTCCTCCTGTCAGTGATACCTAGATCTTCTTTAGTCAACTTAACAATACCCCCACTGTACCTCATCAACAACACTGCCCATCTGTTAATCCCCTTGACCACGTTTCCCCTGGTCAGTTTAGACTTCAAACATTTCTTCAGCCGCCTGATGTATTCTGCCCTTAACCTTACCTTTGACTCCT
Source organism: Pisaster brevispinus (assembly GCA_023634235.1). Classification (NCBI taxonomy): domain Eukaryota; kingdom Metazoa; phylum Echinodermata; class Asteroidea; order Forcipulatida; family Asteriidae; genus Pisaster; species Pisaster brevispinus. Next base: position 4,134,785 of record JAMKCF010000022.1, read on the forward strand.
CATGAAGGATTTGGTCTGACTCTAGAACACCAAGAAACCGAAAAAAAAAAAAACACACACACACACACACAAATGCGACCTACCGACCCTATTTTAAAATGGCATGTAACCAGAACTGGAACTTTTTTCCCTGCCTTATTCTTTAGGACTTCTGCTTCACTATTATTCAATGTAAATGTCCATAAGCAGCAGATTATTTGGATTGAAAACAGAAAAAAAAAAAAAATTGCATCACGCATACATAATGACAAGATAACTTGATCCTCCACTGACCAACTTGACTGTCCATTAACTAGCTCGACCCTCTACTGACCAGCTCGACCCTCCATCGACCAACTTGACCGTCCATTGACCAACTTGACCATCAGTTGACCAGCTCGACCCTCCATTGACCAACCCATTGACGTGAGACAACATGACCATAGATAAACTTGACCCTGTGCATGCTGATTGCAAAGTTAAATCGTAAAATGAGATAAGTCACCTTTGAGACTAGTTACCTGATTTTGCATGCCACATTGCTACCACAAAATACATACATAACATTTGTTAAAGCATGTGTATGTGTGTGTGTAAGTCTAGCGCAAACAAACTCATAGCCCCATGTGTTTTCCCGCCATTGTCCCCGTCTCGCATGCCAAAATCACAACCTGATCTTAACAATGTGCGGCTCAATGCTCAGCCCAATGCCAGGTTCCATTTCTCTGTGTGCAAGAAGTGTTCAAGAAGTGTGCAAGAAGTGTGTACTGTTTGGACATAAAAAAGCTGAGCAGTAAAGAAAAACATGCAACAAGGAAATACAAATTACAGATATCCGCTTAAAACCAAAAATTTCACATGCCTGTATTAATATAATTATTATTATTACAAGTTCCATTCATACCTTGCTGGGCAGTTCATCACCAAAGGGGCTTTCTAATTTGAATCTCTCACCATTTGGTGCTTCTAATTCATCCGTCACAGGATTGAAATCAAGTGACCCAGCCAAAGCAAGTGCTGTTGTTATCTAGAAGACAAAAGTTCCAAACAATATTCATTTCAAATCATTCTTTTTTTATGTGGGCATTTCTTTTCTTTATAATGAGCATGTCCATCATGTCCATGAGAAAAACACAATTTGTTTACTGGAACATTTCAGGAAGCAAAAAAGGCCTACCCATGTCTTGTAATCGTCAGTATTTTTCAAGTATACAGTACATGTATATTCATTGATACCATGAAAATACAAAACAAACCTCAACTAATGCTTTTATTTTGTGTGAATGACTTCACTATAATGGATGGACATACAACATGATTAATAACAAGAGGCTCCTCGTAGGAGGTCAATTAGTAAGCCCCCATTCTAACCTATGAGATCACACAGAAATGACTGTCAAATCACTTCTTCCATCAGAGATAAATGCATAACAAATTGGACTATTCACTATCTACCATGTAGTTGTCAATGGTAACTCAACATTGACAACCCATTATAGGAACTCACCTCTGGGGAAGCCACAAATGCATGCGTTGCCGGGTTTGCATCATTACGTCCTGTAAAATTCCTGTTATAAGAGCTTACAATGGTGTTCTTCTCTCCCTTCTTCACATCTTGTCTACAAGAAGAATATTGTTAAGAGTCACTGCCTGTAAGAATGTACCAAATTAGGGGGGGGTGTGATTCATGGGTTCTCAGATCTTCTTCTAAAAAATCAGAGTGATACACCTTCATACCAAACTAATATATCCAAAATTTTAGCTTACAGACTCTTTCGGTTTTGGAGTAATAAATTTTCAAAGTTTCAGCCAAAAAACCCTCGTGAAACGACAAGTACATTCCTAGAAAACGCAAAAATGTGCGCCAAGCTTGTCCCAAAAAAATTTAAACATTTTTTTAAACCTCCAGTTGGGTGTAAAACACAAGTAAAAAAAAAAATTTGGGATCTCGTTGGCGCGTCATGTTATGCGGACCTGAACCTTTGACGAACAGCGCCCTCGTGCTATTTTCAAGGCCTCATAACTCGATGCGCCTTTAAGATCCCAGGAAATAAACAAGTTTACATGAAAGAACTTGCAGCCCTAAAACAAATTTAAGCACAAAGTGGATGGGATCTCGTTGGCGCAGAGAGATAATAGAGGTCAAAGGTCAAATTTTACCAATTTCTTGCGTTTCCGCACCTCCGTAACCTTGCGCGCCAACATCAAAAAACTTTTAAAATGACAACCAGGTGTAGAAACAGTTTTCCTCTATGAACAAATAAAACAAGAATCTTGGGATCTCTACAATTTTCATGTTAAAATATTTTTTGAAACTTCTCTAAGCATTTGCATTTCACACATATTAGCCTAGAATTAGCTTCAAACGGCACAACATGCACTTTTCTCATTCTTGTAAATACTTGCGCCAACAAGATCCCATCAATTTTTTCTTGTATTTGGTTTAGTTTAGTGTTCCTAAACAGATTTCAATTGGAAAATAATTGGGATCATGTTGGCGCACAAATATAACAAAGGTCAAAGGTCGTACCCAACAACAAATTTTTACAATTTCGGGTGATTTTGCTTCATCACGATATATACGCGCCAATATGGTCCCATTAAATTGTCTGCATTTTATGATTATATAGGTTCTCAGCAACACATAACAAACAAAAACTGTATGGGATTTGTATGGCGGTAAAAAATATCACAGGTCAAAGGTCACAACAGCAATGATGATGTTGCTTCGTGCAAATCATGCAATAGAACTCTGTCATACGCGTACGTGTACACTATTGATCCCAAAGTGTTGTAAAAATGACAATTAAACCACTATTGTTATAAAATAATGATTTAATCTGACATTATTGTGTAGCCCATCTTTAAGACACAATTTTGTAAGATCAGATTAAATCATTATTTTATAACAAAAGTGGTTAAATTGTCATATAACAACACTTTGAGACAATGTACACGTGTATTACACAGTGTATACATGATGTACATGCATATCCTTATGCATTGCTGTGGCAACCGAAAATGGGCAAAATACCCCAATTTCAAAATGTTGCCTAACCATGAAGGAGATGAGTCTCCACAACGAAATTTAGTCCAGATATAGATTGGACTTGTATCTACAATTGGTCTAAGTTTAATATTGGTGGGTAACTGTTGCCAAGGTCAAAGGTCACCAAGAATGTCGGTGTTTTTTAAATATTTTCGGTCAAGAACCAACTTTGGAGCCTTGCAAACTTTTAATTAAATGAATAAGGGCTCTATCCTTGTTTGAGGATAGCCACATGTGCCTAGATATAATACAAATAGCAATATCAAGTTTTTCAAACTATCAATTGTGAGTATGAGGGGGTCTGAATATGGAAATTAAATTTTTTCGGCAGATGAAATTAGTGTTTTCAGCATCCTGTAGAGAGATAAGGGGATGTGATGCTCTTGTTTTGAGGTCAGATTTGAGCTATTTGGGTGACAGTCACCCTAGGTACCAATTTATAGCTTTGTATCTTTTTTTAAAGGCGCGTTTAAGCACATTACAAAACGCAAAATATTCATTGTCGCAAATCGCGTTCACTGAAAGGGGGTTGCCACGCCCACTTTAAGGGGCCTTAATTTTGGAACGACTTGGAGTTGGAATTTTCTTTTTTGCATGCTCATTATATACATAGATGAACATTAGAAATGAATTTCAGCCAAATCTGAGAGGTGACCTGCAACCCCATTGGTTGATTTGACATGGAATGACCCAGTTACAAAACACATGCATATTATACTGGGTCTACATTGTGTGTACTATGCAAGTCCATAAAGTCATGAACTGAAAGTGTGAAGTTTCAACTCATAAACTTAATGTTATATAACATTTTTAATGTTATTATTGTTACCATATTATATTACTGTTAACATCCATGGACAATTCAGGTACTTTGTACCCCTTCAGGAAATAGCTGAAAGAAACCTGCAGTAATTGTCTTTTTTATTTGTTTTTAAATATTGTTATTTTGTTCACAGTTTCTCTAAAAAAATATAATGCATGTGCTTTTGTTTGCCACCAACTCCGAGTCTTGATAGCCTCAGAACTTATAAAGAGATAAAGGTTTGTGAAATCATTGATTGAAATGTCTGACAGAGTTCTATTGCATGATTTGCACGAAGCAACATCATCATTGCTGTTGTGACCTTTGACCTGTAATATTTGTTAGCGCCATACAAATCCCATACAGTTTTTGTTTGTTATGTGTTGCTGAGAACCTATATAATCATGAAATGCAGACAATTTAATGGGACCATATTGGCGCTATATATCGTGATGACGCAAAATCGCCCGAAATTGTAAAAATTTGTAGTTGGGTACGACCTTTGACCTTTGTTATATTTGTGCGCCAACATGATCCCAATTATTTTCCAATTGAAATCTGTTTAGGAACACTAAACTAAACCAAATACAAGACAAAATTGATGGGATCTTGTTGGCGCAAGTATTTACAAGAATGAGAAAAGTGCATGTTGTGCCATTCGAAGCTAATTCTAGGCTAATATGTGTGAAATACAAATGCTTAGAGAAGTTTCAAAAAATATTTTAACATGAAAATTGTAGAGATCCCAAGATTCTTGTTTTATTTGTTCATAGAGGAAAACTGTTTCTACACCTGGTTGTCATTTTAAAAGTTTTTTGATGTTGGCGCGCAAGGTTACGGAGGTGCGGAAACGCAAGAAATTGGTAAAATTTGACCTTTGACCTCTATTATCTCTCTGCGCCAACGAGATCCCATCCACTTTGTGCTTAAATTTGTTTTAGGGCTGCAAGTTCTTTCATGTAAACTTGTTTATTTCCTGGGATCTTAAAGGCGCATCGAGTTATGAGGCCTTGAAAACAGTACGAGGGCGCTGTTCGTCAAAGGTTCAGGTCCGCATAACATGACGCGCCAACGAGATCCCAAATTTTTTTTTTTACTTGTGTTATGCGCCCAACTGGAGGTTTAAAAAAATGTTAAAATTTTTTTGGGACAAGCTTGGCGCACATTTTTGCGTTTTCCGGGAATGTGCTTGTCGTTTCACAAGGTTTTTTTCGCTAAAACTTTGATAATTTATTACGCCCAAACCGAAAGAGTCAGCGAGCTAAAATTTTGGATATATTAGTTTGGTATGAAGGTGCATCACTCTGATTTTTTAGAAGAAGATCTGAGAACCCATGAATCACCACTTGGTACATTCTTACAGGCAGTGGCTCTTAATAAATGAAAGATATCAATTGAAGGTTTTGGTAACTCTGTGTGTGATTTGGTCTCAGAGGCATTGTGTTGGATGGTTTGGTCTGGATGGGTCTTTGGTCTCAGAGGCATTGTGTTGGATGGTTTGGTCTGGATGGGTCTTTGGTCTCAGAGGCATTGTGTTGGATGGTTTGGTCTGGATGGGTCTTTGGTCTCAGAGGCATTGTGTTGGATGGTTTGGTCTGGATGGGTCTTTGGTCTCAGAGGCATTGTGTTGGATGGTTTGGTCTGGATGGGTCTTTGGTCTCAGAGGCATTGTGTTGGATGGTTTGGTCTGGATGGGTCTTACACAAGGACCATAGCAATGTACTCTATAGCCTTTACCAATGTTTACAGAGAGACATCTAAAACATTGTATCAATTTGTGTTGGAGAAATTCATGGCAGGCATGGCATGGCATGGTAGAATACAATCAGTATAAACATGCCAATCTTATTTTTTTTAAAGATGCGCACTTAACCACTTAGGGTTTCCGGAAATATTACCATTCCCAGGATCGGGATTAATTTTTCAGAACTGACAAATTTGTTTTGGAGAATATCATTGTCACAATTGAAACTGTGACAAAACAAAATAAAGAAAACAAGCGCTCTCATAAAAAGCACTGGGATTTGTTTGCTCTCTGTCAAGAAAATGACAGATGTGTTCACAATGAATCGCAAAACCTTGGGCATATGCCTCGGACCACTCAGACTTACCTCCCATTAAGCTGAAAACAATGATAATCCTCTTTTACACAACAAAAGGAGAAAGGTCTAGAATGGGGATTACACAATAACCCCCCAAAAAGGGAAATTTTGAGCCTCAATTCCAGTACCCTTTGTCCCACTTTATACAGGGGAAGCGAAGCATTGCACAGGTAGTTCATGCACTGTGCACACTACACAATGGAATGTCCAGGCCTGCTAACATTCTAGTTTACAAGTAATCTGATTTCTGCCACACATCCTCCAGCATTAACTGGTTATTGAACACTACTCATAGTTTCACTCTGTATTACTATCGAGATAGTTATGAATATTTTACAAAGATGCACTCTCCTTGGTTCACTCTTGGTAGTGACAACTGGAAATTTTCTTTACGTCCTTTTATCATTGGGGATCTTTAAGTTTGGCAACAATTGAAGAAGAGTGAAGGGGATATACATGTAGCTCAACCCAACAGGCACATAGGCCTGGATACCAGATCAAACAGCAATCAGTAGAAACAAATGCAAGTTACACTGACAGACATTCAGATCAGTGACAAAAATGGGGGTATTTTTTATTTACAGTTCTTGCAAGCAAACTGACCCTTATCTTAATGTTACTGCTTTTTAACACATGGGTTCTTAATGCTGAATGTCCAGTGGCCTTTATACATAATGCTAACAAATATTAAGGGTTACATTAGTTCTGTCAATGAGAAATCAATTCCAGGGGAAGGGCAAGTGTGCAGCCCAATTTTCTTGCCAAACAGTTTCTCTATAATTTACATCAAAATAATAAAATGCTTTTCAAGCTGGTATTTATTTGCCAAAAGTCATCTTTTAAGACAATTCCAGTATTTGACAAAAACACTCAAACTTTTGAATAAACACCAGATTATCTTATTAAAAGTAAACATGAATAACGTACCTGTCCCATTGGCCAATACATGGTCCACAAGCATTAGCAAGCACTACTGCACCACTATCTCTAAACACAGCAGCCTGCCCATCTCTTTCTATGGTAGCACGGATTTGCTCTGATCCGGGAGTTACAGTAAACTTGGACCTGGCATTTAATAAACATGTAAGAGTTCAGGAATATTTAATACCAAGACAAAGAGTAGGCATTTTAGAATACGAGTCATGATTGCAATATATATTTGTACATTTTTCCCAAACCCTGCTATTACTTCAAAGTTTTTGACTGATCATTCACAAATTAGACATTTCATTTGTTTTTAAAATGGTAGCACAACCATGACAACTGACATTAAACTACCTTCAGTTCATCATGTAATACTTCAAAGTTTGGAAAGAGCATGTGCTACAAGAAAGTATGAATATTGTTTTGAATTATTCAATGAAAAGGGTCCTGGGTAAAATCCCACCCAAGGTGCAGAACACAAGTAAGCAATGACAGTACAGCACTAACTATACATCAGGAAAGAGAACGATTGCAATCAAACTTTCTTCAACACAATACTAAAATTACATCAGTTAAAACTGCCATTCTTCTTTATTACTAAACATAAATGACCTAAAAAATAAAAAATTATCAAAAAAAGTTTGTACTCACTTAAACTGGAGGCCTTTGTTTAATGCTTGTTTAGCAATGCTAGCAGACCGGCTCATATCCTCATAACTGCTGTTAGTGCAACTTCCAATCAAACCTTCACATCAAGAGTTACAATTTATTCAAGTTATTTTCAAGTAGCAAAAAGAATGTCAAATATTAGAATTAGTACATGTAATGTTTTTAAACCAGTAGCCTTTTGGAAATACACTGGGTTCTGAAGTCATACACCAACATGTTTGCAATATCATTGTCTAGATCAAACTTTCCAACTCTGTTGTTCTGAGGACACAGGTTTTCTGACAAAGTTTAATCTGACAACATTTATGCAATAGCAATTTTGTTCCATCCCTGCAAAACTGGATAGTGAAAGAACAAAACTCAGTATGACGTAAATGACACATTCTTAATCCATGGGCTAGAATGGCCTAACTTTCATCTGCTTTCCTTATAAACTATCTCCATGCCCACTTATGATTGCCATCAATATGTCTTTTTCATTGTAATGTTCTCTAAAAGCAACATTGACATTGAACAATGAAAGTGGTTAAACTCATCGCGGTACTTACCAACTTTGACATCAAGTGGCCAGCTCTTTTCTTTAGCTGTTTGTCCTAATGAAGAAATTGGATGTGCCAGATCCGGAGTGAAAGGTCCATTAACATGTGGTTTAAGCTAGGATAAAGAAGTCAGGATAAATATGAATGAAATTAAATAGTAATAGAAGAATTGACAACAATTTACAAATGATGTCCTTTCTTTCTATCTGTCCTGTGTGTTTGTGGCTATTCATGTACACAATGTAGTTATAACCAGCTCTCTGCTTTTGACTCCATATCACATTTTCAAAATGAATGCAAGGTCTTCACTAACTTTTTGTTTCACTCACTCACCAGCCAGACTCGTGAGCCTGACTTTTGAGTAGCACGCCAGATGTTTCACCTGTCTGCATTCATTAGCAAGAATTTGCTCAATCACATTTCTTGTAAATTCTGACACTAATATTACTACCTGTACTGTTGGCTGGTGCAATTGGCTGCACAAATAATCCAAAGTGTGAAACCACTTGGTAAAACTACATCATGGAGCAAAATACAACCGATGCAATGCTCCCATGCTACAAAAAAATCTGTTTGTGGAAACATAGAAATCATTTCCATGTTTACCAACAAGAATCTCATTTTGAACTTGTGGCTTCCTAATATTCCACAATCTTTCATACATTTATTTTGACTAAAACAAAATTTGTACTGGCCCGATGGACTACAATTGGAAGTGTTTTGCCCACCTTCCAATATGATGTTTCATACGTATTTGGCACCCATTAAGGTCAAACTCTGACTGCTTCTGCTGCACTGTGTTGTGTTTTGTGTTGTCATTAAGCATTGAGAAAAACGCCCGAGTCCAAACATAAAACCTCCCCAAACCACCCTGCCTGATATTCCTAAAACCCCCAAACCACCCTGCCTTATATTCCTAAAACCCCCAAACCACCCTGCCTGTTATTCCTAAGACCACCCCCCCCAAACCACCCTGCCTGTTATTCCTAAAACCCCCCCAAACCACCCTGCCTGTTATTCCTAAAACCTCCCCAAACCACCCTGCCTGTTATTCCTAAAACCTCCCCAAACCGCCCTGCCTGTTATTCCTAAAACCTCCCCAAACCGCCCTGCCTGTTATTCCTAAAACCTCCCCAAACTGCCCTGCCTGATATTCCTAAAACCTCCCCAAACCACCCTGCCTGTTATTCCTAAAACCTCCCCAAACTGCCCTGCCTGTTATTCCTAAAACCCCCCCAAACCACCCTGCCTGTTATTCCTAAAACCTCCCCAAACCACCCTGCCTGTTATTCCTAAAACCTCCCCAAACCACCCTGCCTGTTATTCCTAAGACCTCCCCAAACCACCCTGCCTGTTATTCCTAAGACCCCCAAACTGCCCTGCCTGTTATTCCTAAGACCTCCCCAAACCACCCTGCCTGTTATTCCTAAGACCTCCCCAAACCACCCTGCCTGTTATTCCTAAAACCCCCAAACTGCCCTGCCTGTTATTCCTAAGACCTCCCCAAACCACCCTGCCTGTTATTCCTAAAACCCCCCCAAACCACCCTGCCTGTTATTCCTAAAACCTCCCCAAACCACCCTGCCTGTTATTCCTAAGACCTCCCCAAACCACCCTGCCTGTTATTCCTAAGACCTCCCCAAACCACCCTGCCTGTTATTCCTAAGACCTCCCCAAACCACCCTGCCTGTTATTCCTAAAACCCCCCCAAACCACCCTGCCTGTTATTCCTAAAACCCCCCCAAACCACCCTGCCTGTTATTCCTAAAACCTCCCCAAACTGCCCTGCCTGTTATTCCTAAAACCCCCCAAACCCCCTGCCTGTTATTCCTAAAACCTCCCCAAACCACCCTGCCTGTTATTCCTAAAACCTCCCCAAACTGCCCTGCCTGTTATTCCTAAAACCTCCCCAAACCACCCTGCCTGTTATTCCTAAAACCCCCCCAAACCACCCTGCCTGTTATTCCTAAAACCTCCCCAAACTGCCCTGCCTGTTATTCCTAAGACCTCCCCAAACCACCCTGCCTGTTATTCCTAAAACCCCCCCAAACCACCCTGCCTGTTATTCCTAAAACCTCCCCAAACTGCCCTGCCTGTTATTCCTAAAACCTCCCCAAACCACCCTGCCTGTTATTCCTATAACCTCCCCAAACTGCCCTGCCTGTTATTCCTAAAACCCCCCCAAACCACCCTGCCTGTTATTCCTAAAACCCCCCCAAACCACCCTGCCTGTTATTCCTAAAACCCCCCCAAACCACCCTGCCTGTTATTCCTAAAACCCCCCAAACCACCCTGCCTGTTATTCCTAAAACCCCCCCAAACCACCCTGCCTGTTATTCCTAAAACCTCCCCAAACCACCCTGCCTGTTATTCCTAAAACTTCCCCAAACCACCCTGCCTGTTATTCCTAAAACCTCCCCAAACCACCCTGCCTGTTATTCCTAAAACCCCCAAACCACCCTGCCTGTTATTCCTAAAACTTCCCCAAACCACCCTGCCTGTTATTCCTAAAACTTCCCCAAACCACCCTGCCTGTTATTCCTAAAACTTCCCCAAACCACCCTGCCTGTTATTCCTAAAACCCCCAAACCGCCCTGCCTGTTATTCCTAAAACAGAACGATTCAGGTGAAGTTTTTATCCAACCGCAGTCAGGGAACTAATTGATTTTGAGTAATCAATCCGTCAAAGATTCATGAAGGTTTTAACATTTATTCTTATCATTCAGAAGTATTTTGCATGTCATTATGTATTTCTAAATTGTACCTTTTTATTGCATTTTAATGTCTTTTTAAGCACGAGAGCCAAGGCAAATTATATTGTATACTTGTATATAAATAGCAATGATCCAAATCAATCAATCAATCAATCAATTAATCAAAACAACACACAACAAACATTTTATGTACAATATATATTTCATGCATATTAATGTACACAGTAATGGCAACCTTCCTTGCTTTAACAATAAACTTGCGGGTGTATTTACACACAGAATACCATGATTTGAAAGGATAATTCAGAGAGCTTAAGATGAGAAGTAATCTGTAGGTACTAGAGCCATTAGTTTTTATTTCAAAAGGTATGTTGTGAATATTTTCAATACCTTTTTCAAACAATTTGTTTCTTTGAGAGGACAATACAGATGAGCAAATTTCTGTCATTTTTTTTACAAACAATGTTTCCCCATTTTAGTTGATCTGTATCTACATGTATGTTTTCAACCGCAAAGCTTCAATATGGTAAAACAAACAAAACAAATGTGAACTCAATTGAAAGAAAATTTCTATAAAATAAACTAAACTTGTAATGCATAAAAATAATCACAACGCAATTTATCTAAGGATTTTTAGGTACAGCAGAAATCTTGTCACTTTACGTGCCACGTTCATGGAGTCTGTGATTCAATGTTTACTTGTGCATGAGTGCTACATGGTTAACACAAATGTGATTGAATTGAATATAATCTTAACTCACCTCACTGAGATTGATTTCAATGACTTCATCATACTGAGCTCCTTCATCAGCCGTTAGTAAATGTTGGTATTCCATGGCACAGGACGCAATATCTGTGTAATTAAAAATCAACATTTACAACTTCAAAAACAAACTTTTATATATAGTATGGGATTAGTATCTTAGGCATGTTAGGGGTAGGATGCTGCACTTATTTGGTGATCGCGCCTTTGTTTCAACTGCTGCAAAGTTGTGGAATGCACTACTACCTATTTTAGGGGGGAGCGTAATTCTCTGGGCTCTTTCAAGGCTCAATTCAAGACTCACTTGTTGCAAAGCATTAAGGGACCATTACCACCTTAACCTGTCCTGCAGGACTTCCACAGTCTCAAATATATAACAGTATATCCAGGGCATAATGTTTTCCTTTATAGCTCAGTTAACCCTGCAGGTCGTTATGCGCGCACGAAAACGCTATGCATTGGCTGCCATGAAAATCATGTCACACTAACACACACACTAACAGGGGATTTAATGCTCCATAAATGGACTCTGAGCATCCCCAACACCTTTGAGATGGTCTAGAGATAGTAAAACAATTCCCCCATACCCCCACATGGGCCCTGAAGGATTCCACTATATATCACTAAGAAAAAAGAAAAAGAGAAAAAAAAAAAAAAAAAAAAAAAAAAAAAACCTCCATTCACAAAGTCCAAAACATAAGCACCGCCCCCCTTACCGCACAAAATAAATAACTCTTTGGAAACCTTTGGTGAAGCCCAACAGCTGGCACCATCAAGTCTGTGTTGTTATTTCATCTGTTGACAGACAAGCCTGCCTGCAGAGCTTACAACATGTACATGTATGCTAAGGCATAGGCCCTACGCTAAGGAATGTCACCGCAAGTCTATGGGGAAATCCCCATACACCTTGTACCAGCGCCAGTTGAATTGGATGTAGCGGGCAAACCAGATAAGCTAGGCCACTCAAATTCTCCATTATGTTTCTCAATCTGCCTTGAAAATCATGGCTCGGTGGCTTACTGCAGGGTTTTAAAGTCTTATCTGTTAAAAGCTGTGGATTTCAACATCTGAACATATGGACAAATAGGTTTTGGGGTGCAAGGGCTGAACTTCATAACTTCATTTTAAATGTAACGACCAGAAAAACTTGAATATTGTCAACAAAAGGTGCAAAACACTTAATAAAACTACTGTTTGCTTAGAGGCATCTTAATGTGAACAAAAGGAGTCACATGACAAAGTCGTTGGCTTGCCATAAATTTAAAAACATCTCTAATACAGGTAGCAGTGACGCAATCATAGTGTCATTGTTTATGATCTAAATTAGCACATTAGCTTTGATTTTAAAGTATTGTTTGTGTTTTTTTAAGACTGTAGTTTCTGAGATCGAACAATCACAAGTTACATGTATTAAAGCAATAAGAGTATTTTGGATGGATAACAATAACAACAATAATCATTTTTTAAAATAAAATCTCTATGAAAACAAAGGTGGTTTGGGCAGACGGCCGAAACCCCTAAATTAAATGAACTTGGTCATCGAGTGTTCATGAGGTGAAATTAGTGACTTACAGCACATCAAATTTAAACAGACAGTTCAAGTAAGACAGGTATTCAAACATTTTGGGGAACCTTGGTTTCCGACATACGATGCTTTGACAAAATCACAGGTCCGAACATTCCAATATGTGCCAGACTTGCGTAGTCTAGTACAGAGCAAAAACTGCCCCATGAACCTTCCCATCTAGGACTTTGTTATTGTGTACAACCTTGAAAGCTATCTGTTTTATCAGCTACACAGCTGAGATATTCCAACGAGACACTTTTCAAAAATTTGGCTCAAACTCCCGGTGAGGTACATTCCTGTTTATGTTTAGAGCAGGTTACAATTTGTTGACTACAAACCTTCTCTTTCTGTAGCTTTGAGGTAATCTGCCATACGTTTGTTGAAGGGAAACACAGAGGTAGTAGCACCAATCTCAGCTCCCATGTTACAAATTGTTCCCATACCTTGCAAAACAGAGAGACATATTACATCAAAAGTACCATGAATTGAACAATTATGGTGCTTCTTACCTACATGACCTATGGTCAATGCTGGTGTAGTCTGACAATTCTGCAACAATATATGTTTAAACTGGAAATACCCAACAAGCTGACCGTGCACTGAGCACATATTTTCCCTTTGTTGTTGCAACCAAATAATTACTGTGGTTTGGTATAGTATACATGATTTATAGTGTACATGATGTACAATGAATTACAATACACTACCACACTAAACCAGCGACAGCATGGCTTATGCTTTCTCATGAATATGGATATTCATCAACAGCCAATCACAGCATGCTGACTGCAGGTTAGCTTGGACTTTGGACCTGCTGTACGTGGTGTATATACTGCATACTCGATGTGTATGCTTCCTACATCAAGCCTGAACTAATAGCATTGGTTCAATATTCATTCATTTTGTAAGCTGGTCATTGGACTGGCTCCATAGAGCTGTTTGTGATTGGGACTTGGTCTTTTGAAGTCAAAACCGATAAAAGCAGGTACCCGGTTCCGCGGAAGAGAGGACTCGCATGTCCCATTTTTTTATTTGGAATCAGGTAGAACCTAGTACCGAAGTAACTGCCCAAGCTTAATATGAGTGTGCATCAAATCCCTCACACACACAAAAACCACTGTCAATGTTTTCACTGAAACATGACCACTGAGATTGAGCACTGAACTTTGAATTTGAATTGATATGAATTAGTTTACTCTTCCAAAAATCACTGATGTTACCTCTTATATAAGAAACATGTCAATTATCATTGCTAGTCTGAATCAACACAAAGCTTCTCTTTTATTTGATATAAAAACTTTACACACCTGTACAAGAAATAGAGTCCACACCAGGACCAAAATACTCCACTATGGCTCCAGTACCTCCCTTGACTGTCAGAATTCCAGCTACCTTTAAAATAACATCTGTAAAGACAAAAAACTCATGCACTCATACACTTATTTATAACTGTTTAAACTCATGAACCTGATCAAGAGTTTGATGTTTACTGACAAGAACACTTTGTGTGATGATCAGTTAATAAAATCAGGTCACAGATTGTTTTTATTTCACACTACATTTCCTTTTTCTCACTAGACCTTGTAAAACCTTGGGTTCCTTATAGACAAAGTCACGTCTTGTGGAATAAGTCACAGGTTTTTATTGTTTTGTGCCAAGTGCATACAATGTCTAGACTTTTTATAACTAGTTGTTACACTCATTCTACGTAGGTCACTTCGTACCCAAGTCACTTCGTACCCAAGTCACTTCGTACCCAAAATATCATACCCAGGTCACTTTGTACCCAAGTCGTTTTGTACCCAAGTCACATTGTACCTCAATTGTCTGCCGGCAGTCTTGACAATAGACCTGATTAAACCAAATCACCGTCATTCGGCGGCGTCTATGATTGAAGAGATATGAATTTTTTGGTTGATGATTGGTTGACAATAAACTATACTTTGAATCCTTCCAATATGAGAAGCCTCTTTGATCGGCCTCTTTGATTGGAGTAGAGTGATAATAATTGGTTGCAATAATTTTTCCAGCTTTTCAAGAATTTTCCAGCTTAAAAAAAAAAAATGGAGAAATCTTTAAATTGCCCCCAATTCAGCTAAAAAAAGAATCTTTTCTGCTCATAACTCCACTAACACGATCTTACCCAAGTACGCCATATCATATGCGCATATTTGAAGCAACCTGGGTACGAAACGACTTGGGTAAGAAGCGACCTGGGTACGAAGTGATTTGGGTACGAAGTGACCGACATTCCTTTTGAATAGTGTATCCGTAACATGCCATTAGACTTTTAGGTCCATCTTTACAAAAAACAAATAACATCTAAAAAACAAAACCTCAGGAACTCCTACTCACTTGTAACCACTTAAGTTATCACTCATTGTGTGTTTGATGTACACAATGACAAGATTTTGTGTCGATCAATGGAAACACCTGTGTGGTATTATACCATATAGCACGGTCCATACCACACACAGCATATTGAACTATCTCAAGCTGCATGTCAAGTTTGCTTAAAGATAAATTTGCCATCACAGCACACTCCTGGAATGTGGGAAAATATAGCAGGTCTGTGCACAATATCCAACTTGGCCATGGGATGCAGAAACACTATATTTTTTCAAATTCCACTCATGCCTGTGTGATAACTAATAATACATCAATCCAAATCAATACCAACTGACAAATTGCAAATACCTTTAGGAGCTGTCCAACCACTCAGTGTTCCTGTTAACCGAACTCCAATTACCTAAACAAATAATCAAACAAGTTTCTATTGTTCAGACTGAATTTGTCACTTGTAAACAACTGGTTAAACAACCTACTGTGAAACTAAACCCATTGTCAGTCACTTAGTTAAGCTTGTCCAATTTATTATAGCTCCTTGGAGTGGCCTTTTAAGTTCCACCACTGTTTATCATTTTAGGTTTGAAATATTGAATGGAAAGAGAATGGAAATGGTTAAGAATAGAAATCTTAAGGAGCATGGGTGAGAGGTTGTCATCTGAGCACTATTGGGAACTATTTCACTTACCTTTGGACATTTCAATTCCCATGGGATATCAGCCATAACATCCACAGCATCTGCACCACCTACACCAATACACACACCACCTAACCCTCCACCATTGGGAGTATGACTGTCAGTACCAATCAGCAACACACCAGGGAAAGCATAGTTCTCCAGAATAATCTGAAAACAAGTCAAATAATATATATCAAGTATTTTATCTGCATACATGTACAGTTCAACAATTGGTATAAAAAACACCATTGCTAAAAAGGGACAAGTTATGTATAGTGCAGACATTGTATAAAGTAAAACGGTTGACCTTAATACTGTATATCAACTTTGATACACATTGATACACTTGGATTTGGGGTAATTTAATAGTCTTGGTGTCTGTTTGTTTGGTTTGTTTTTATCATTATTATGTGTAAAAGTGTTTACCAAGCAAATTGGTTTACCCTTCAGTTGACTTTTGCTGATTTAAAAAAAAATAAGAACGAAGTAGGAACGAAAGATAATTGTTTTAAAGCTCAAGATAAAAGTTTACTTTGATTTAAGACACAATCAGGGTTCTGCGTGGCGGTTTTTGAGTGGCGGAAAAAAATGGGCAGGGCGGGGTGGGGTAGAGGCAGTAAAAAACAGGGTCAAAGGTCACTCATAAATATAAGATGAGGTAACAGCTGTTACTATACCTAACCTATCAGTAGTTTGATACAAAATATTAAACTTAAGGAAATAAAAAATGCTACAGACAGAAACTGTGCTTTGTGATACATATCTTGCAGTTATTGTATTCAGATATGATTAATGTACAGGTTGGTCAAGCTTTCAAACAACTTCAGCAAGAAGAATTTTGTCAACTTGTTTTTCAAATAATACTCCATTTCCAACCATTCTTTATGCCTTTATCAAAAGTTTTGTTAGATCTTGGCCTCGATCACGATCGATGACACAACTTTTTGTTGTGTGTTGTCATTTTTTATTTCAAGCTGTTTCCATGCTTGCACAAGTTGCAGACAAAATTTTCTCAGCGTCTGTTCGCTGCCACATCCCATCAGTAAAGCATTGTAAAAATTCCAGAGCCAGACTCTATAGAACCAATAGCTGTACAATGTATACTGTGTCTGTGTCTAGACTGTATATTGGACTATGTACATGCAGAGTATCACGGAGCCAGACTTCATCCTTTTGATGTATGGGTTTTGTCTAACTCACCAAGTTGTGTGCGCATATTGGTGTGTGGTGGCAAACTTATGACAGTGGGGCTATACGTTTGTCAGAAAACAAGCTAGATATCTTGAATCTACAGGTAGATTTTCTTTTAAAAACCTACATGTACATAATCAGCTAAATAATTCATGCTTTGGCAAGAATTTAATTTGGCAATTAATTTAATTCACAAAATTTGAACATTTGTGGTGGTCGGAAAAAGAGAAAATTCCGTCAGTGGTGGTCGGGGAATCATGAGTGCCGGGCGGGTTTTCCGGCACCGACCACCGTGGGCAGAACCCTGGACAATGGCTCCACAGTTGTGCTTCCCAAATCAAACATACAATACATTTCATGTAACTAACCATCTGATTGATCCATAATAAAGTTTGGTATTCTACCATTTTAGTAGATGGTGCATCCACAATTACGACTTCTGTTTCTAAATAAAGGGACAGACAACAACCCAACAGCTGAGTCATTTACCAAAGCTGCCTACATGTAACCAAGCCTGCCCCTCACACATCAGGCCCTTGACAGCCTCGAGGAGTAGAGAAGAACAGGCCTTGTCACCGCCTGAGAGAGGAGAAATCAGAGGACAGTTCCCATGCCCTCACTGTGCTCCACAGTCATATACAGATGCATTGATTACATAAAGATGTCATTGTCGGATTCAACTACCTACTATACATGCAAGTGTCTGGTCCTTACATCTAATACTTGTAGAGTGGATCGTAGCTACACAGATGTTTGCTTGGAAGCAAACATTTCATGAGAGTAACATACATGTATGTAAATGCAGATGTAGATATAATGTGGGCAGTAGCATACATGGACAGTCTACATCTTAAAATCAAACCACACCTGATACTGCCGTCATGCCTCCATACATGATAATTCATCTGGGTCATTTATGTAACTCAATCATTGCGGTTGAACATGGCCACAATCATAACAAGTACATAGACCATACAATATTAATGCCTGTACATTAGTTGACATCCGAATATATTGAGAGGGTCAAAGATTACCTGGTGAATTATCCCACTGCCAGGCTTCCAAAATCCAACTCCATATTTGGCACCAGAGGATGACAAAAAACTATACACCTCCTTGTTTAGATCCTACAGAAAGCAAAAACAAACTAACATTTAACCAAACTACTCATGCTAGAAATAACATGTCATATCACACTGGTACATGTATGTTATAGCAATCAGGTGGCTTGAATATTGGCTTATGCACCACCATTGCACAATCTTTTCAAATAGCAACTGGTAATGACTTCATCAATGTTTAACTTAATATTCAACAAAACAAAAGGGCAAGCATTTTGATCTGCTATTTATCAAGATACATGTCAATCAACAGGATCTTCTTTCTACTCCTGCAGCTTATTGCCACTTGTCAAGGTCAATTGTCAATGTGATTTGAAGTTAATTAGTTCACTTACACAAGATCTAAGGGGACTAAGATCCGTTGTAATGCGAGGGTTTGTGTTAATGTGAGGGTTTGTGTTTATGTTCACTTTTATGCATAACACTGTACTATAAAGACATTAGAAGGGATGGCGTTTAATTGAGAATAATACCTTTGCCCTTGCAAGATCCTGGGCACCACCAACTTGAGCCTCAATCAAGTGATCACAGTGAATCGTGGAGGGAACTGCCACCTGTTGAATAAATCATAACAATCCAAATTTCAATTCAAAAAGAACACAACATAACTTACTTTGGTAGTTTATTACGTGGTTGAAGTATGTTAACCACTTCACATCGGATGACAACTTTGTCCACAAATGTTTTTGAGAGAGTCTTCTGGTGGACGCTTTTTAAAGCCCGGAACAACTTCTGATTTTCCTCAATGTTTTGCTGACAGCTGGAAAGCTCGCGTTCATATCAAACCAGACTTTCCAGTGTAGCAGCTTCATGTAGGCACCTATAGCAATATGTTTTGTTTCACCCGTACAGAGAGCGACAACAGGTTCTGAAAAACAAGCCTTGTAAAATCCCTTTCCGGAAGTTATTGTGTAACTACCAATTCCAGACGTATATCTTGTAGTTGTACAAATGTGACATACAAGAATGGACAGGCTGCCGCCATTGTTTGTCAATATATTTGACTCAATGGGAGGCAAGTCCGAGTGTTCCGAGATTCCAGCATACCATGGCAGATTTTCAGCCGTAAGCCTGCGAATCACGGTGAGTGACTACTCAATTTTCTCTCACGACAAAATCAAATCCCAGAATAATGAAAACCTTTTAGTCTTTCCTTCGTCAAGTCAGGGTTTTAATGTGGCAACGATATTTTAAAAGAAAAACAATGACTCAAGAAGTTTTGAAAGTTCTGAAAAATAATACATGTAATTTTTTTTTATTATCATAACAACGTGGTTAACATCAGACATGCAAGTCATCAACCGAAAAAAGAATGCATGCAGTACAATGCGTATCGAGTCTGTCCCAAATAAAATGCCTATACACAACCACGGATCCATACTTTATTCTTTATTTTGATACATATGTTAACAAGTAAGCTTGCTAGAGATGGAATTTGTTTATTTTTTAGTTTTAGGAATTTTTGGGGAATGGCAGGATTTGTTTAACGCAGATTTTGAGGAACGGCGCAATTTTCTTTTTTTTTCACAGAAATTTGACCAAATGCCCTAAAAACTTAATGTTCCATGGAAAATAACAAATCAAGTTAACCCAGTAGGTTACACATGTATGGTTTTTATGTTGGTAGAGTCTTCCTAAATACCGGTCCCTTCAACTTTGCCAAGCTTAGTGCAATTTGCAGACAATACATCACAGTTTGTATCAGGAAAAAAAAGTGAATAAGCAGTGATATGGATTGGGTTAATGCACATGATGCAGGGAGAGATGTGATTTGATGTGAAGGCAAAGTTACTTCCCACTAGGAATTCTGAATTGTTTGTGTTCACCTTGAAGATTCATTTTGTAATGCTAGGGGGCAGCAGACATCCCAGGTGACTGTGTTCACCTTCAAGATTCATTTTGTAATGCTAGGGGGCAGCAGACATCCCAGGTGACTTTTCATTGTTTACTACATAATTCTGAGCATATGCACACTTCTGAGAACGATGGATTTTCCCTGGTAAGTCTGTCTCCACCAAGGGTTCCCAAAAGTCTCCCATTACAACAAGGCCTACACAACTTGCCTTTGGTAAGCCGCTTGAGATAAACTGTAGCATTGCCATCTGTGCAGTAGCATCTTGCATTGCAACACGATCTGGTCTTAGTTTCAGGTAACTCTCCCCTCTAGTTATGTCCTGCAAATATAAAAACAATCCAGAAAGAAACACATAAATTCCCACGCCTAAAATTCAGCACTACAAAAACACACCAAATACAACCTCCCAGAGCTACAGAGCTAAGTTGTAATCACAAAAAACCCAATGTTGATTTAAAATGTATTTAAAAAAAGGAATTTGTTCAGATTCCTTTTATAATTACATTTTAAGGCATTTCTATTTTTTTGTAGAAGCTATTGGGAGAGTAAAATTAAGAGACAAATTGTAAACTACCTGAGGAAAGTTGAAATATCAAAGATCAAAGATATGAAACATGCCAATGCTCCATGTCAGCACAGTGTGTCCCTACTAATGAGCCAAGGGCAGAACTGTGCGTGGATGGATTGCATTTAAAACAAAGTGTTCTGACTACAGCCTTCTAAGTTCTACATGAAACACAATCTCATCCCATCCCGAGAGCAGGGTTAGTTTGGCCATCTATAACATCAGGGATGAGAGTGGATGAAATGAAGGGAGCTACCAAAACCCCTACCTATTTATCTCTAGTAGCATTCTGTGCTTACATGTATACACAAGGTACCATCATACAGAAGATGCAAACAAAATCAGAAAAATTAACAGTAAAAACATTTTTGTCTCGATTTTGGGCAACATGTCATAGTGTGGAATTTAGGCAGGGCAACATTTAAAATGAGTGAAACTTTGCTGTGCATAAGCATTGGCATGTAGTATGAACCAGGCTTTAGATAAAAATGTCAACAGCAAGATACACACATATGCATCAGACACACACCATCTTGAAGTTTCTCGCCTAGAATTATCTTTAGCCAAAAAATATAATAAATAAGTTATCTTGAAAATGAGCGTCCAGAGAAAGTGTTCTGACAACTGGTCCAAGAGGTTAACTATGTGAGCACATTCAAACAGTGTAAGAATTGCATCAGGTTGTATTTTACGCTCCATGCCATAAGTAAAATATGTACTGTTTGTTCAATAGACTACGCAAGTCATGCATATCAAAATTGAGAAAACAACTTGATTAAAGGTTTAATTTTTCTATAAGACAACTGTTCCTTTTAAATTGTATTATGCACAATTTTTGAAAAGAAAAATACTAACAAAATTTGTTATAAATACAATTTCAATTTTTGCATATAATAAAAAATAATTGGTTTAATATTGAAACTAAATAGCAATTTGGAGGAGGATGCTTATTTTGTGGTTCCTGTGGGTGTCACATCACAGGATTGCACAATGGCATGCATTCAACTTCACTCAGTCCCACGCATGATTTCGTCCACAATATTAAATTATTGAGACAAGTTTTTGTAATAAAATCCGACAGACCCGATTGCTGTTTCAATCCAGAAAAATCTGACAGGTTTCTTCCCTGATAATATGTAATGTACTGTGCGGACAATGTTTTGAAAATGTGTACATGTAGTTAAAATAATGTAGGATCATAGATTGGTTTGGTCAACAAAATGCTGATTAATAGGCGAAAATAAAAAGAAAGATACAATAAAAGTCACATAAGAAAGTTTTAGCTGAATAAAGTGTCTACTTGCTGAAAAAAAGCAAAAAAATTGTCAAGGTATTTTCACAATAACAACGAATCCATCCATGATTAGCAAGGTGACAGCAAGTACCAACCGCATCTCTGGCTGCAGCATTGACGAGTGGACACCAACCTTCAGAAATCTGAGAAATGGTTCTAGCAGAAATAATTTTTCAGATTTGGGTGAAAAATTTATCCAAACCATTATTACTTTGAAGGGAGTCCTTTTCAAAATACATGTAGTTTGTACTAAAAACAGCTGCAGTAGTTTGTACTAAAAACAGCTGCAGTAGTTTGTACTAAAAACAGCTGCAGTAGTTTGTACTATAATGACTGCAGTAGTTTGTACTATAAACAGCTGTCAGTAGTTTGTACTATAAACAGCTGCAGTAGTTTGTACTATAAACAGCTGTGCTTTGCACAAAGTAAGTTTTTATGGTCATGAATTTTTTTAGTACTTACCAATCTGTGACCCTACCTTTAAAAGGTCACTCAAGATTTACTGTATATCAGTGTATACCAATAAAGGTATGTGGTGCAGATAGTTTAATCAAAAACAACATACATTTACCTGATTTTCTGGATCATCTAGATGGCCATATACAATCTTCTCAGACAATGTCAAAGGACGTCGCAGGCGTTCTTTCACAATCTTCACATTGTTTTCTATCAAGTCATAGTTAATGTACTTGTCCTGATCAAATCGACTCATAGCAATCTGCCTCAAATAAGTTTTTAAAGAAAACAGTTGTAACTTTTAAAAACAATAAATCAATTTGAAATGCACGGTAGATGTGGACAGTATATCACTCTTAAAGAGCGCACACTTTTGATTTTTTCCGTGAAAAGTAAAAATTAACACCTGAAGTTTTCCATACCTAAAATTTTAACATACCTTGAAATTAACATGTTTGGAAAAAATAACATGATTGGAATTATAAAATTAGCCAGTTTTTAAACACATTTGATTGAATCGATTGTTTCTCTTTAAAATCCAGAGGCAAATTAAACATTTTAACGTTATTGTCTAAAAACTTTTAAGTTTTGTTTTGAAAAAGAGGGTTGTGAACTAAAAATGAAATACTTGGTAAAAAGACTCACAAGGGATTATCAATAAAAATCACATTTAAAATGTCTCTTTGCAAAAAACCTGGAACATTTTAGTATAGGCAGCTCAGGCAAGCCATACGGCCAGACAGAAATTTGTCATACTACATACATGTAGGCTCACATCTGCTACACAACAACATTAAGTTGAATAAGTCAATGAATGATGCTTACATGAGAGGTCAGTGTGTCATGTGTCAGGGTCAAAGTTTATCATGACACATACATGTACACTACAGACAGGCACATGGAGAACATCATTACATTGTCAATGGAAATCAAAGCAACCTTGCCCTATCTTGACAGTTTAAGACACATGCATGTAAAAAACTACATGTACATGTACATGTATCAATACATGGTGACAAAGCCAATCATCGAATGTTTGTTAACGAATGCCGATTTAGTTTGTTATTTATTTTAAAAAAAAATTTTCCCCAAGACTTTTCACCGAAGGGATAAATGGGTAGCGGTTGATCTTTTGTTCGAAAAAACCTTTGGAGCTAAATGGCAGCTGTGGGCTGCATACACATGTACATGTACAGTACTCCCAGGGAACAGAGAAAGATACAGGAATACTGGCCATATGATCAGCAAAGCACACTGAAACATTATTGTCAAAATGCATTTCTACATTATTCTTAAGACTTGCCCCCCCCCCCTCAAACAAAATAGTCTAAGGTCGGTGACCGGAAGCACAACTTTTTCCCTAATTTTTGGGCCTTATTTATAAAGAAAATAGAGAGAATGTACACTTCAGAATTCTGAGTGTGCTTAGTTTTCAATACCTTGTCTTTAACCATGAATCAAATGACTTGCCATTAAGTGGACTTTTTTGGAGGCTTTACAATCAAACCGTATAGCATGTATAGACATGATAGGTGAGAACCACTGTATTTTTGCTGTAACAAGAATTCATTTCTGTTGCACAACCACAAAAGTTAGTTTTTCTTGTGGTTTATTACAACCATGACAACTTGAAGAAAAAAAGTAAAATCCCCTTAAGGTGATTCCTCTCCTGCCGCATCCCGGGTTACCATGGTTGCATCGTAAACTTGGGTGTGATCCCAATCCCTTATCAGTAGCCTACAGGTTGTATGGCTTCTGACTGGCACCACAAACAAAGAATTCACAAAAAGGGAGACCGCCAACATTAGGGCTAGATAGCTCAGTTGGTAGCGCCGGCACGTTAATCCAGAGGTCCTGCTCTAGCAAACTATAAAAAATTTACCCAGTCAATTTCCCTTGTGATTTTTTTTAATTTGTTGAATTATTAAATGTGAAAAAAGCTTGATTTCCCCCCCCCCAACCCCAGAGAACCAACCCCATAATAATGAACATAAATGCTGAAAATAAACAGTGTTTCATACAAGCCCACATCAGTCTTGACCAGTGTTAGAGCACACAGGCTAGAGACTGAAGTCAAGCACAGTTAACACGTAGGAAAAACACATATTAAATGATCCAACTTGAGATGGCATTATTCAAGTGCAAACTTTACAAATGTCAGAACAAAAATACAACACTACTACCCCCATACAATCCTTCTCAGCACTATTTCATTAAGCCCCAATAGCAAAAATGACAGTAATGACATTGTTATTTACATGGATGCACTCAATGATAATGCGTACATGGTTCAAGAGATTATAGCGAATTCCTGTTCATGATAGTGACTGAATTTAGCTTCATTGCTGAAAAGCCCCTTTCTTCAACCTTGTTCCCATTCCCCACATGATTGTGATTCAAAAACATCAGGCTGGATTACTAGGTCTGGGTCCAGACTCGGTTAAGCACATTCTGATCAACCCATGCGCATGCGGTCTGTTGATTTATGGGCAAAATTCATAGCAGACTTTTCACAATCGGAGTTCAGCTGTTGCTATTTTTCTGTGTCAAATTCCGAGATGGATGTCAATCTGGGATCGGCATGAAATACTATTCACTAGTATCACAGGGACACGACGGCAATGAGAGGAAAGGGCAGGGCAACAATTGCCGTGACAAGTGGGATTTTCAAAGGGCACTGCGGCAATAGTTAGGGGCATCGATGGCGATTGCAGTCAATGCCGTCATTGCTGTCCTGAAGTATCAGGATTGAAGATCATACAGTACATTAATGTCACCGCTGTGATTACCTTTGCACGTTGAGAAGCATTGGCAGTGGTTTGGATCATGCGAGCTTGAAATCCCGTTGCCAAGGCAAACTGCAGCTGTAAAAAATCATTTAGCATTAAATGAGTCAATCTCAGTCCTATACATTTATTAGCCCTAGACATGCTAGAAGCCTTTCACTTTTGTATCAAAATGCTACAGTGATGTCTTGGATAGGAGGAATTTTTGGGGCGGAAACATTTCAGAGCTCCATAAGTTAATCTTACCTGTAAGAAGTTTCTAATCTCACGGAATTAATATTCCAAGACCACATACATTACATTTTTTGGCTGTGGATTTGATCATCAGATATTCCTCAAAAATCTGTCATTTTCATGAAATAATTAAATGTTAAGTTTTAGTTTTCTTTGTTTTCTCAAACATGCCTGTCATGCATATGTGCGCATAACACACTAGCCTGTTAGGCACTGGACTTTGGCGTGACATTCATTTGAATTGAGTACTAGATTTGTTAATATCTGCAGGAATGATTAATGTAAACAAAAAGACAACACAGTTTTCACGACATCATAATCATGATTCCTGAACAATGGGTTTGATTTTTAAAGTCTATAGATACATCATCTGAAAGGTCATAAAAAACTAAACAAATGCTTCATACATATGACCTCAATTTGACCTTGTCTTCTGGCATGTGTCTGGGTCAAACCAGAAGTTGAAGCAAAGCCTATTAAAATACATCATTTCAGCACTAGAGTCAATATGAAATGGAATTTGGACATGATTTCATGCATCAAATGACACTTTGTTCATGACCTTTCAAACACAACAGTGGTAGTCAGTGCCCTAAGATGACAAGTTTCTTCATTTTCATATCCAAAATTTCTCGTACCAAATTTCATCATTAATACTTTACTGATAGATTGATATCAATCCTAAAACAGTTTTATCTGGCAGATCATCTTTCGTTCTCCTTCAGTTAGGCCTTAGTAGAAGGAAAGATTACGTATCAATGATTTTTTTATGGGATTGTATGGCATGCCAATATTGCAAAAAGCCCTTAAGTTAATCTCAACTGACAAATCAAAGAGGAGAGAAGAGCAACCACCTACATGTACATGTACATGAGTAGAAGGTAAGCATGTAGACAAATAATTTAATTTCAAGGTAAGGTACATGTAGGTCAAAATCTGGTTTTTATCTAAACTTAAAGGTGCATTACAGGATTGGTTTTTGCTAACAAAACAGTTGCTGGCAGTGTAAACACTTTATGTAATCCACCATATACATAAACTGACAAACCTGTAGAAGTTTGAGATTGATCGGCCATCTGGGTCGCGAGAAAATAGTGAAAACCGAGTACACTTTTGCATGAAATCATTTGAATAGCCAGGCATGGTCCGGGCTTGCAAATTTCCCCGGATAGATTTTTGAATATCGCCCTCAAGCGTTTCAGCACGGACAGCCGTTGATATACTCATTCCTAATCGGGCTTTGGAGGTAGCCGTTTGCGGTTGTTATTGTAAGGCCACCGAAGGGTCATCCGCATAAATAATGAGGCTCTCTTTCATACAGTACGGCACGTGTGTGGGCATGTGTGTGCATGTGTGTTGCAAACAGCATGGAGGTATATTTTCTACCTACGAGCTCCGTGCAGTCGGGATGGTCATATGAATTTGTCGTTGTAAACTAGTTGAATACATTCGCTGGTTCGCGCGCGCCTTCGTTACACATGTATGTGTACAAATTACCTGGAAAACACAAGTTTGGTGGATAAATGCAATCATATCTCTGAAACCCTTTCTCGTACAAACTAGTCCAAAATGGTAAAATAATCCTGAATATCTACATCTTCATCATATCATATTTATTTTACATTCAGAAAACATTTTGCCACGTCATTTTGAGGGTTTTACGTCCAGTCTTGGTCAATTTTGTATGGAGAAGTTCTACTAAAGTCTACCTGATTTCTGCAACCCGACGGCCGATTGCTTAGTCCAAAACGGAACTGGGAAGTGTACATGCTGACCAACACACTGCTCTAACAAATTTTGTGATTGGACAAGTTTTTCCAACGTCATTTTTTAGTTGAAATTCAGACCAATGAAAAGTTATTTCACAGCTTCAAAACAGCCGTTGCTAAAACGTCCGTGTCAAAACTTCCGCGGTGTCAACTCAAAAACTCTAACGCATTTTTCTAAAATGGTAAATTCATGCACTAATCGGATGGGTTAACTGGACAAACTTATTTGAACAGAATCAATAACGTATACTCTTTCTTCTTGTAAACATTTTGTTGTAAGACAGGGTCACACATTTAAAAAATAGCAAGATACATTTTGCTTCTCTTGAAAATTTGTCACTTGCTGCGTGTATGTTTTTTGTATGTGGCGATGACATGGACGGTACCACCAATGGTACAGGGTGGAATTGTCTGAGTACCATTATTTAGCCACAGCCTTGCTCTTTTGTTGAGTTTAAATGTTCTGGAAAGTTAATTAAAATTTCACGAGTGATTTATTTTTAATAAACAAAACAGTAACACGTCGCATTTTCCTTTCTGCATCGAATTGTTTGCATCAATAACGTAAGCGTTTTAAGTTACACGGAATTAAAACACCCCTGTTCGCACAATAGTATCTATCACGAAACTGTTCAGGCAGCGGGCAGCATGTGTGTGTGTGTGTACGCTGTAGTACATGTACAGTACATGTACTATATGAGTTATTTACGTGGGAAAATAAGTTTACATTTTTGTACACTACATCCGGCCGGACACGTACTACGTGCAGCGGTTCAACCGTGGGAAAATACGCCAGTCTCATAAAAATGATAATAATTATCCTTGTAAATGAAGAATTCATCCTTTGCAGGGCTCGAATTTGGGGGAAACACCCACATGACTGCTGGGCTTGTAGCTCAAAAGTTTTACTGGACCAGAAATTATTTTTACAAGACCAGAATGAAATGAGTTGAACGAGCACTAAGAGAAAATCTGTGTAGCACTTCGATACCGAAGAGAATTGATTTTTATCAGATTTCTAGTCAACATTTTAACAAAACAAATTTCACACAATTAGGTAGCCTATTATTATTGAATTGAAAAACACAAGACCATCGGGCTTGTCCATTTGTGAGTTTACTCTAATTCTACCTCCATGGTTTACTGGACCGGCGCTAAAATCACTGGCCCAGGCCTCTGTGGTCCAGTGTTAATTTCGAGCCCTGACTTTGTGATTGTACTGTCAATGAACTGGAGCAGTTCTACGTTTTAGAGTTGCACTTTTTGTTAGATAATTAATAACAAATTCAAATATCACTGTCAAGTTTATTTCCATATACATTTGTGTCGTACACTCACGATAAAACAAGAGAGGGACATTTACATAAAAAAATAACAACCAGGCAGGCCTAGTTCAATATATGAGCAAAGAGTAAACCATTTTCGAATCAACCGGCCATAGACTGAATTAAAGGAATTCAACACTGATTGTGAATGCTGCTTTAGTCTGTGACTGGCCCAAAACCGTGACTTTGTTTTGTTACCCTCTCCATAAAGGGAGTTCTACCTCCATGCCCTCTCACTCATGAGCTCCTCAACTTATACAAAAATGAAAATTAGTCGAGTGTCCGTGGAAGTATATAGCCTAATACATATTTTGCTCTGTGAGTACATGGATGATGTGCTGCTTCTTGTTGTGCTCGACGTACATGTATGTGCATGTACATGTACATGTAGGCCTACGTGTGCGTCTAGCAGAGACGTGGCCAACTCTGCATGCGACATTTCATTTCAGTTGAAGTACGACGCCATCTCTGCACAATGGATACTGGTATTTTCATCGACGTGGATAACAGAGATAGCGTCTTTCTGTGTTCTCTGTTATACTTTGCTTTTGATCTTTTTTGGGGGCACTTTCAGACTTTTTAGGACGCCCCGTTTTGTTTTTTCAAGATCTTCCATTTTTGCTGATGGTCGATCTGATCGGATATCTAGACCCGTACCCGGCCGCGCGCTACCCGGCCGAGTGTGGTGTGTGCAGAATAGATGTGTGGGCCGGGGAGTTGTGTTTACAACGTGACCGCGTTCAAGTTACTCTAGTTCCCTGACCAAATATTCCATGACGTCTCTTAATGGAAATATAAGTCGGAGATTTTTGGATCTGGGAGCCAGACTACGTTTAAGTACACAACCTCGTATTCTTGGCTCATCTCCACGGCGGGTTAATTTGGTGGCTTAAGCGAGTTCAACCATACCAGATTGCCGCGGCGAGATCAATCATATTTCAGAACGACGTTTGCTGCGAACCTAGAAACCGACCGTTCGAGAATTATTTGCGTGTGCCGAATTGAGAGAAAAAATAACTATTATTGGTCGTGTGAGGGCAGTATCTACGAAATCGATTCAAAAAATGAATAAAACGCTCACTGAGCGATAAACTCCAAACAGGAAATTAGTTTTATTTATTTCTCATCAAATATGACATTTCAGACGGAATTATTTTAAGGGATGTTTTCTATTATCATCATCATTAGACCGTGTAAGTTTTGTGTAAATCTGTGATCTTAGACGATTTTTTTCCTTACCAATCCTGTAGTGCTCCTTTAATGCTGGTTTACAATCAAATGCACTTATGAAAGTTTCAGTTGAATACCGTGTCTACTTGTTGAGAAAACAAGAAAAAACTGTCAGCGGGTACCAACCACATTTCTCCGCTTTAATTGTGACCTACATTTTGTACATGTACATGTACATGTAGGTATTAGTTACACTTACAGTGACTTTACATGATTCAATAGAATGTTCTTCCTACCAAAAAAACTTCATATTTTAAATTTGTTTAAAGCTACATATGTATGTGTAGTTGTAGGATAAAAGCATTTGAATCTTTTTTTTTAATGCAAGAATTAGTAGACCTTTAATAGGCCTATAGAATTATGACTGACATCTATATCCTTTTTTTATAATTAATAATAATAGTTTATTAAAACATGTGCTTCCATTGGCAATGGAACTCACAGTAATGGAAGGATGGTAACGGAAGGACAAGTTCTACTCTCATCAAATGTTATAGGCTTTGCCATTTGTAGCAACTAAACCCCCTTGTATGCAATGTTTATGTGTTTACTGTAGCTACTGTAGGTGAGGTGTGTGATGACACTGTCTTTAGACATGTTAGAAATGCTACATTTACATGTATGTTTCAAGGTTGTACAACTAACTATTTAGAATTTCAGAAAAAAACCATCTCTTAAGTTCTAAGTTTTTCAAGACATGAATGGCTCTACTATGTGCTACTACCTAGTGACCGCTCTTCGTTGGCAAACTGACTGCAGACATAAAACCATTTTCAGGTGAGTACATTATACAGCATGTACATGTACATGTATGCACAAGTTGTACTATACATGTTCTTTTCTGAATAACAAATTGAAGCACACTGTACGTGTATAATGTTTATTTCATTCATAAAAATTTCAAATATTAACTCCAGACTTAACTGAGATTACTTGCAACCATTGCAATGTTCAAATCCTCGCCTGTGACTCGTACCCACATACATGTGTACCCAGGTACCCGACCGACTGTCTGGGTACCCGGTCCCAATTTTTCAGGTCCATTACCCACAAAAGCTTTTTGAGGGCCGCACGTTTTGGAAAAAACATAAAAATAAAAAAAAAAGATCATTGCGTTAACTTTGACTAGGTCTATTTGTTGTAAAGTCACTAATCCAATTTGCTAAACAAGCAGTGCATTGTGCATTCTAGATGCGGTTTCTTTTTCCTTGGACTGTTTCCAAACATGTATAACCCGTCTGTGATAAGCAAGGTTTATTGGCTCCCCTAAAGCACAACACGTTTTGTTGCCCACTCTTTATCTTTTAGTTTATCACTTTATAAAGGAGTTGTTGCTTTTAATTTACACAATTGTTTTCTTCTTTAAGCTTTTTCCTTGAGAATCATCTAAGTATCTGTCCCTTCATCTTTTCAATATTTAAATCAAATACTGCAGGACACACGTACCACAGTTAAAGTCTTATTTTGCAGAGAGCATGGCAGCCTAACTTTAAACTAGGCTACGAGCCAATGAAACACGTCCAACTGCATGACAAAAATAAGGACAGCCAGTGCACATGGTGCAATGCACTGTGAGCACGAATGGCTCACACGTGGTTTCATGTACATGTATGAGTACACGTGTATGTATTGTACATGTACATGAACAACTGTGTTGTTGTGTGTGGTGGTTGCATGCTTCACACTAGCCCTGGTAGGACGTCAATGCCACTGCACTGACGTCCTGGGTATAAAGCTTCTCTAGCATGCGAAGAAATTTTTGACTAATTTTTTTAAAATATTTTTACCTGATTTAAGAAGCTGAAATTCTGTTGATATATTCTTCATGGCCATAACTACACTTTTGAGGCATCAAAAAATAACAAATATATTCATGGATAATATTATTCCGGAAAATACATGTAAATCGCAGATCCACACTAACGTTTTAAACAATGGTACCGATTGACGAGTGAGCACGTGTGCGCATGTGCGAAATGAATCAAGCGTATCAACCTCCGGGTCAACGCGCCTTGTAGCACGAACGAATGTAGTCTGGTGCAAGACTTTGTTTTGATTATTTCCAGTGAGATTGCACTATTATTTGCAGGCGGGTTTGTGGATGATAGCGCCCTCTCCCAGGGAAAAATCATGACAAAATTAAAGCGAGAGGAATCTTGCACCAGACTAGAACAAGTGTGACGAACTTGCTATGGTCGCGCTTGCGTGCGAGTATTCATAAACGGAGTCAGTACTGAAAGTTAGAGGAGACGTCAATTTCCATTTTATTTTCACAAATAATGTCATCCAAGGATAAAAATCAACAATTCTGAATCCATCAGGCTGATAGTTAAGGCCGAGTAAAAAAACAAAACATGTTTAGCGTCCCCGCCTGCCTCCTTTTTGGCCCAACCTCCTTTTTTTTTTCTTTCTTTTTTTATTTACCATAAAAAAAAGGGGGAAAAAAAGAAAGAAAAGACTAAAATGATACAAATCATTTGTTTTGTGCTTTTTAAGTGTACTGATGCAATAAAATAGCACAAAATCTGTGAATAAATATACCTTGGCCAGCCATATTTAGCATGGCGGCCATCTTGGAAAAAATAGCAAAAGATTGGAAAATAGTAAATAGTAGCGCCCTGTCTCCTCCTCTTTTTGAAAAAGTCACATGTTCAATGTCTTGTCCAACATGTTTCTTTTATGTATTATGTGTTTGAACAGTAGAAAAAAGAAAAAAAAAGCCCCTCCTCCTTCCTTTTTTTTAGAAACCCAGACGCTAAACATGTTTTTTTTTGTACTCGGCCTAAGGACACCAGGAATATGTGAGTAAAGCTTCAGCTTCACCAATAAGGTAAAAATATGAAAAAAATTTGGTATAAAATTTTTCGCATTGGTATGGGACCTTTATACCCCGTTGTATGCAACGGAGGAGTCCAACCTGGGCTAGCTTCACACAAACTACTTCGTGCATGAATGTGTGGTATTGTGACTTCAAAATGGTTGTCAAGCCGCTCATACATGTATGTGTCAGGGATGCTTGCACGCAAAGGGATCGGACAGGGGACTTATCTGGAATATTAAATTGTTGAAGAAATTCCTTCAAGTATAAAGATGGAACAACAATTTACAGGCCGTAAAAATGGAACAACAATTGTAGTGGCGGAATTGATTACAACAGCGGTGCAGAATATTATTAAATAACGAAATACATCTTTTTTGAAATTATAGGCAATGTTTAGTAACTTTTTTAAAAGTCATCTTAGTTTCTCATTTTGTTAAAATGTATATTGTCACATTCTAATCATGAAGGAATTGCAGATCAGAGTGAGAGTTTTATGATACTTTTTTCACGTGTGTGCAAAACTGTTTACGAACGACCGGCCGGGGCATGTTTTGTTTACATTTCCAACTTCCAGGCTACCAGTACCACTCGGGTACCCGACCGCTATTCATCTCGGGTATCCGGGTCTAAAAATACCCGTGGATGCACAGCCTTTATAACATTATATAGTTTAAACTGCTGACCCACCCGTAGGGAATGCGCCTTGAATTTTTTATCGGTGAGCTTCAGAAAAAATGGGTCGGGACGTGTGGCCAAGGAATGATTCAGGTTTCCTTGGCCACACAAGTGGGGCTAGATTTTTCTGTGGTTAGCAAGTTTTTGTGCTTCCAAGTTACAGGCTTTATGAAATTGGGCCCTGGATATATTTTGGGTACGAAGTGACTTGGGTACGAAGTGACTTGGGTATGACGACATATGATAGTACTACGATGTTACTAAGGTGTCGGAAATACACCCCTTCTCATACCAATTGTGCACATGTTGATTGCTGTGCTTTTGTTTGACAATTAAATATAAATCAAACGAAATTGTAATGGTACAGTGCTACTGCTACTGAAGTGGTAGGCTTTTATTTCCATACTAAAAAAAAGAACGCTGAAATTGTATTTAATATTTAAAAGATCCACTGAACATGCTAAAAAAAAGTGAAGCTCACACTCACTGGAAAGTGAAACATTTGCCAACATTTCAAATATCAGGACTTTTTGTCAGATTACTTAATCACGATGTATCATGTAGTCCACAGTGTATCACATTTCGTAATAAAAAGTTTTAAAATGCTTACTTGTCTCGCTGACAGACGTGCAGAGTAAGCCATATTTGCAACTGTTTCTCGGGCACGGAATGCAATTAAAACGTGTACAGCAGATCGTGCGTAACTTCTACTTTGATCTCCTTCTTCTGCATGCACTCTCTCTTCGAAGAAAGAATACGCTGCAATTGGCTCCGCGATCGACCGGAAGCGCTACTTATGGGCGGCCAATGGGGCAAAAACATTTTTTTTTTAAACCAACAAAATACAGACATAACAAAACAAAAAAGATACTACGCCAATCAAAGAAAGTACGTCAAATAAAAATACGAATGCCGACCATAAAAACATTCCACACACACACACAAATAAAATTAAACAGAGCAGAAACCAAAACCAAGCGAGAAGATGATGAAATACAAAATAACCGTGGTACTAAGCACGTTTTTCGATTAAATTAAAACACGCACAGCATATGGGGCGCCGTTTGTCAATTATTATTGTTTAGCGTTTTTTTGACATGTTTTTACCATGGTTTGTAACAATGAGATGTAGAGCATAGAAATTGCTGCCAAATTTTTTGGGGTGGTCTACATACCACGAATATACAATCAAAGCTTAGAAATTATGATTTATAAACCATGAAAATTTAATTCATCATAAAACACGGTTTATAAACCATGATTTGTAAACCATGAAATTTTAAGCACCTTCAAACCATGGTTTATAAACCATGAAAACTGAGGCATCATAAAACATGGTTTATAAACCATGAAAATTTAAGCACCTTCAAAACATGGTTTGTAAACCATGAAAATTTAAGCACCTTCAAAATATGGTTTATAAACCAAGACAATTCTAGCATCATAAAACATGGTTTACAAATCATGGTTTATAAACCATGTTTTATGATGAATTCAATTTTCATGCTTTATAAACCTAAATCTAATTGTTACAAACCATGGTAAAAACATGTCCAAAAAACGCTAAACAATTAATTGACAAATGGCGCCCCATGTCAGCAACCTATGAAAAGTTACCTGTTATTATTGTTGAGGAGGAGTGAGTGATTCTGGAGAGTATCATGGTCGTCAGAAATAGTTGTTTTAAATGAGTTTTCTCTACATTAAAGGAGCTAAATCCAATGATACTGTTGAAATGTTTTACCTTACAGGAATTACGATGTTTAACTTCCCGCCAGATGGACTATAAATTGTGATCTTTTAGGCGTTTTAATGACCGAGTACCTACACATTTCCTTAGACACCCCATGCACTCCATTTTGGACTAATCCGATTGCGTAGAATTTAAGCGCAAAGTAGTAATCCGCGGAAAATAAAAAAAAAATGCCTAAGTTTGGAAGACTGCCTGATGAAACAACATCAAGCAAGCGCCTATGGAGTGTTTACGTCATCACAAGCTGTCAAGATGCGGTCAAAGAACAACATGGCTGAAAATAAATGTGAAGACCTGAAAGCCACGGACCTCAATATCAATAACCAACACACCTGGCACTTTACTTGGCAGCTGGGCACAATTTCATAGAGCTGCTAAGCACAAAAATTTGCTTAGCATGAAATTTCTTCCTTGATAAAAACAAGATTACCAACCAAATTTACATGTGTTGCATATTGCTTGTTACTGGTAGTCAGTTGTTGTTTGCTTATCTAGAAAATCACGTGGAAATTTGGTTGGTAATCCTGTTTTTATCAAGGAAGAAATTTCATGCTAAGCAAATTTTTGTGCTTAGCAGCTCTATGAAATTGGGCCCTGATAGAAAACAGTGGAGGAAACTTACAAAGTGCGCAATGTCAAAAGCGCTTGACGCAGTCGCTTAGATGAAGTTTGATTGAAGTTGCGCGCAATTTGCCTGCTGTAAGTTTTACACCTAGTGCAAGCAGGTCTTTAATTTGTGCGGGTTTTTATTTTGAGTTAAACATATATATATTATATATATATAGCTAGTCATGAACCACAAGGGAAACTGACTGGGAAATTTTATTTAAATAGTTCGGGTTTTGAACAAAGAAAAATTGAATGGAGCGGGACTTGAACCAACGACCTCCGGATTAACGTACCGGCGCTCTACCAACTGAGCTATCCAGCCCTATGTTGGCGGTCTCCCTATTAGTCAATATCTTTGTTCGGGGTGCCAGTCAGAAGCCATACAACCGTTAACTGCCGTGTAGCCAGGGATCACACCCACGTTTACGATTCAACCTGGGAAGCGGCAGCCACGGGATCACCTTAAGGGGATGCGACTTTTTAATATTAAATAGCTAGTCATGAACCTCAAGGGAAACTGACTGGGAAATTTTATTTAAATAGTTCGGGTTTTGAACAAAGAAAAATTGACTGGAGCGGGACTTGAACCAACGACCTCCGGATTAACGTACCGGCGCTCTACCAACTGAGCTATCCAGCCCTATGTTGGCGGTCTCCCTATTAGTCAATATCTTTGTTCGGGGTGCCAGTCAGAAGCACAACCGTTAACTGCCGTGTAGCCAGGGATCACACCCACGTTTACGATTCAACCTGGGAAGCGGCAGCCACGGGATCACCTTAAGGGGATGCGACTTTTTAATTATTAAATAGCTAGTCATGAACCACAAGGGAAACTGACTGGGAAATTTTATTTAAATAGTTCGGGTTTTGAACAAAGAAAAATTGACTGGAGCGGGACTTGAACCAACGACCTCCGGATTAACGTACCGGCGCTCTACCAACTGAAGGTGATCCCGTGGCTGCCGCTTCCCAGGTTGAATCGTAAACGTGGGTGTGATCCCTGGCTACACGGCAGTTAACAGTTGTATGGCTTCTGACTGGCACCCCGAACAAAGATATTGACTAATAGGGAGACCGCCAACATAGGGCTGGATAGCTCAGTTGGTAGAGCGCCGGTACGTTAATCCGGAGGTCGTTGGTTCAAGTCCCGCTCCAGTCAATTTTTCTTTGTTCAAAACCCGAACTATTTAAATAAAATTTCCCAGTCAGTTTCCCTTGTGGTTCATGACTAGCTATTTAATATTAAAAAGTCGCATCCCCTTAAGGTGATCCCGTGGCTGCCGCTTCCCAGGTT
Source organism: Pisaster brevispinus (assembly GCA_023634235.1). Classification (NCBI taxonomy): domain Eukaryota; kingdom Metazoa; phylum Echinodermata; class Asteroidea; order Forcipulatida; family Asteriidae; genus Pisaster; species Pisaster brevispinus. Next base: position 4,171,896 of record JAMKCF010000022.1, read on the forward strand.
GAATCGTAAACGTGGGTGTGATCCCTGGCTACACGGCAGTTAACGGTTGTATGGCTTCTGACTGGCACCCCGAACAAAGATATTGACTAATAGGGAGACCGCCAACATAGGGCTGGATAGCTCAGTTGGTAGAGCGCCGGTACGTTAATCCGGAGGTCGTTGGTTCAAGTCCCGCTCCAGTCAATTTTTCTTTGTTCAAAACCCGAACTATTTAAATAAAATTTCCCAGTCAGTTTCCCTTGTGGTTCATGACTAGCTATTTAATATTAAAAAGTCGCATCCCCTTAAGGTGATCCCGTGGCTGCCGCTTCCCAGGTTGAATCGTAAACGTGGGTGTGATCCCTGGCTACACGGCAGTTAACGGTTGTATGGCTTCTGACTGGCACCCCGAACAAAGATATTGACTAATAGGGAGACCGCCAACATAGGGCTGGATAGCTCAGTTGGTAGAGCGCCGGTACGTTAATCCGGAGGTCGTTGGTTCAAGTCCCGCTCCAGTCAATTTTTCTTTGTTCAAAACCCGAACTATATTATATATATATATATATATATATGTAACGTTAGTTTCCACCATAGGGGAAATTGGGAAAAAACAGCCGTTGGGGGAAAATTCACAAATCAAGTTAAAACAGCACAATGCAAATCGCACACGTGTTAAACTTATGTCAAACTACATGCACAACTGTTCGCACGAGGGGTAGGCTACTCAGTACTTTTTAAGATAATGTGCGCAATTAAAGATAACTTTTCGGAGCTTCAACAAATTTCCCCTTTTGGAAAAATTATGCTACAACCCACTTTAAGGGGAGAATTCTATATTTTCCCCTTAGTTACTATATTACCCTTATAGCTGCTATGGTGCAAAAGGTGAAATATTACGCCATACGGAGAAACATGATGGTTAAAACTGATTAGCATAAACTTACACGCAAAATATGTTGCTAGAAGAAACAATTATAATAATAACAAGAACTTATCGTGATTGTAAATTAAAATCACAGAGCTATCCCGGTTACGTTAATGTATCCAGTGAATATCATGTTTTCGTCAGGGTAAATAATATGAACATACGTTTAATAAAAATACAAAACATTTAAAACAAGAAAACAAAAAACATATCTATACCCTACAGGCCTATCATGAGACTTTTTCAGTGGTGCACTTTCTATTTGGAATAAAGGTAAGGTCAAAATATGTCTGTTTTTTGAATAGCAAATTGAACAGCAAAATAATAAGCCACAGATGTTTCTGAAGGGTGACAATACTAGAAGGGGATTCGGAACCTGCGACCTCCGGATTAACGTGGCGGCCATCTACCAACTGAGCTAACTAGCCCTAATTTTGACAGTCTTCCTATTTTGTCAGTTATTGTCTTTGTTGAGGGTTATTTGATCCAGTTTCAGATTAAAACAGTAATAAGTTGTAAAAGCCAATGAATGAGCAATGTCTGCTACATTTTTCCCCTTAACGTGTGTTAATGATCTATAAAGGGGAAATATGGATCGAATGGGCGAAGTATAGACCGTTGTAACATGATACACTTAAGGGGATAGACCGAATGGGCGAAGTATGAACATACCAAATGGGAATTATATCACGTGTCCTGTTCCTGTTTCTGTCCCAATGACAATCTACAGGCGAGGGAACATTACATTCCTACCTCTTTTGTGGGCAGAACTGCTAATATTTGGACGATGAAAAAAACAAAAAAATAAAAATGAGAATGTGTGATACGTCAGCGTCCAAATGAGGGCGCTGTTGGCCCACCCATGGCAGAGCCGTATCAGCCTCAACCTCGTTCCCAGTGGTGTACGATCTCGACGCGCCATTTTGTTTTCTTTCCCAGAATGCCTTGCTCGATTGTAACCCCTGGAACAGCCTCGCTACCATGGGCAGCGCGCCGTATCGATACAATCCTCGTTCCCAGGGGTGATCGATCTCGCCGCGCCATCTTTTCCCAGCATACCTTGCTCGATCATAACCCCTGGAATTGGTTCATTAAAATGTGCTAGAATCTAGCACATTTTAATTAGGCCTGGGCCGATCCATTCTACGCGCGCCCTCAAGTACGGTAACCCGTAAAAGAGGCATCAAGTCAAAAAGCAACTGGTCCTCTGTCATTCTTCTTTGATTTTGTGATAGTCTAACTGTATGCAGTTTAGGGTGACCGTGTAAAAACATGATTCATTTGAGATAGAATCGCGTCAAAATACTTGCATTTTTACACGCGCGCACTAAGCGTCCTACAAGCGCAATACGTGCGCTCGAAAGTTTCTTAACCAGCGTGTACGCAATGTGGTCACCGTTGGGAGCCAATCAGCGTTGTTTTTCAGTACATCCCTACCAGGGGTTAGTGACGAGAGGTATCGATACGGCGCGCTGCCCATGGTAGCGAGGCTGTATCGATACCTCTCGTCACTAACCCCTGGTAGGGATGTACTGAGAAATAACGCTGATTGGCTCCCAAGGGTGACTACTTTGCGTGCACGCTTGTTAAAAACTTTCGAGCGCATCATGGCGCTTAGTACGCGCGTGTGAAAATGCAAGTATTTTGACGCGATTCCATTTCAAATGAATCATGTTTTTACACGGTCACCCATAACTGCATACAGTTAGACATATCGAAAATCAAAGAAGAATGACAGAGGACCAGTTGCTTTTTGACTTGAAGCCTCTTTTACGGGTTACCGTACTTGAGCGCGCGCGTAGAACGGATCGGCCCAGGCCTAATTAAAATGTGCTAGATTCTAGCACATTTTAATGAACCAATTCCAGGGGTTATGATCGAGCAAGGCATGCTGGGAAAAAATGGCGCGGCGAGATCGATCACCCCTGGGAACGAGGATGCCCCTGGAAGTGTGACTTCAAAATATCCAAATATATTGGATATTTTAATTAGTCATGTGGTTGATCCATTCTGTGTTAGAGACTACGCAGAGCGCCCTGTCAAAGGACGCATCAAGTCATGGAGCAACTGGCCCCTCTCATTCTTTTTCGATCCTGTGATTCGTCTAACTGTATGCAGTTTAGGATGACCATGTAAAAACATGATTCATTTGAAACGTATTGCGTCGAAATACGTGCATTTTTACACGCGCGTACTAAGCGCCCAGGGGGATCCGACAAGCGCCCTACAAGCTTTCGAATGTTTTTAACAAGCGTGTACGCAAAGCAGTACATTTTGGTTAGCCAATCAGCATTGATTTTCAGTGTTTCCCTCCCAGGGGTTTAGCGACGAGAGGAGGTATCGATACGGCGCGCTGCCCATGGTAGCTACCATGGGCAGCGCGCCGTATCGATACCTCTCGTCAAAAACCCCTGGTAGGGATGTACCATAGAAATAGAACCCGGAGAACGCTGAGCTGGACTGCCCTCTGTGTCGTCTATGGACGCGGCGTATCGATACCACGCGACACGCGTGTATCGCAAAATGATCATCACGTGACACGCGTGTATGGCAAAATGGCAACGCACAGAGACCGTTTCTACGTGTTTTCATTGGTCAGTGTTCATGACGTCAACTGTATGGCAAAATATTATCACTGGCTTAATGCTAATTTTGCCAAATACGCGTAAAAAAATGGCGTACGCGCGTCCTTAAAATGGCGTACGTGAGTCCATAAAAATGGTCTCACAACGAAATCGCACGCACAATGACGCACTCAGCGTTCTCCGGGTTCTATTTCTATGGGATGTACTGAGAAACAGCGCTGATTGGCTCCCAATGGCGACTACTTTGCGTGCACGCTTGCTCAAAACTTTCGAGCGCATGTATGGCGCTTGTAGGACGCTTAGTACGCGCGTGTGAAAATGCAAGTATTTTGACGTGATTCCATTTGAATCATTTTGTACACGGTCACCCTTAACTGCATTCAGTTACACTATATCGAAAATCAAAGAATATTGACAGAGGACCAGTTGCTTTTTGACTTGATGCCTCTTTTACGGGTTACCGTACTTCAAGAGCGCGCGCGTAGAACGGATCGGCCCAGGCCTAATTAAAATGTGCTAGATTCTAGCACATTTTAATGAACCAATTCCAGGGGTTATGATTGAGCAAGGCATGCTGGGAAAAAATGGCGCGGCGAGATCGATCACCCCTGGGAACGAGGATGATACGGCTCTGACCCATGGGACTCATGAAGTCCGTGCACGCTTGTTAAAAACATTCGAACGCTTGTAGGGCGCTTGTCGGGCGCTTAGTACGCGCGTGTAAAAATACACGTATTTCGACACAATACGTTTGAAATGAATCATGTTTTTACATGGTCACCCTAAACTGCATAGACGAATCACAAGATCGAAAAAGAATGAGAGGGGGCCAGTTGCTCCATGACTTGATGCGTCCTTTGACAGCGCTCTGCGTAGTCTCTAACCGCGTTTACACTAGATCCAGAAAGGTGGATTGAGATCCGGCATTTTTTTAACGACTGCAGATCAAGATCCTGTGTCGCGTTTACACCAGCGCTTGATCCGGCTTCGATCCCACTTTTGAACCGGATGTATATTGGTCACGACGTCACCGCTCCTCGCAAAGAGCTCAAAAAACACGATTACAGCGCGCCACTTCTAGAAATAATTATTATCAATGCAAAGGTAGAATGCAGAAAATACAGTAAAGCAAATGATCGGATAACAACGACCATGTAGGTAGAAATATTTTGTAGATGGGAATTAACAAAATACAGCAACAAGGCAAACTCCGAACGTTACGATGTATGTATAATAAGGACGCTGAAAACAACAAAACGTTTCACACACGCACAGTCCATGTGCACACAGCACACACACACAAATATAAATAGCAACGGATGTCCCACCAAAGCACAAGCAAAAAGCGCGCCATTCGTAGCAACACCGGAAATGACCACATCGAATTGCGGTGTCTGATCCACCTTTGCGTTTACACTTGTTTTTGGAATCCACTTTGCCGAGTCTGATCCACCAATTGCCGGATTCAACCCTCCTCGAAAGGTGGATTAAAATTGCCGGATCTTGCGTTTACACTAGCCGTTAATCCACATTGCCGGATCAGACCCGGGTCTGATCCACCTTTCTGGATCTAGTGTAAACGGGGTCAGAATGGATCAACCACAGGACTAATTAAAAATATCCAATATATTTGGATATTTTAAAGTCACACTTCCAGGGGTTACAATAGAGATCAGTGGTTACAATCGAGCAAGGCATTCTGGGAAAGAAAACAAAATGGCGCGTCGAGATCGTACACCACTTACTGGGAACGAGGTTAAGTCAGACGCATTATTTAGGGCTGTAAAATTTTCAGATAAAGATGGCGTCTACCAGTGCCAGTACAACTACAAAAACAAGCTCAGTACGCATCAGTGAGCCGAGGTTGACCAAGAAGGTAATTTCCGACACTTTTTCTCTTTTTACGACGAATCTTATTACGTTTTGCTCATAAAAGATATGGTCATGATGAGCAGATAAGTGACTTTCATTCCGTTCATTTTTAGGCCTGTATCCTCCATGTCTGCATGGGTCGTAGACTCGTACTACTACTACCTAGTACTAGTAGTAATTAGCGTCAACAGGCCCATTTCACGACAACTCAAGACAACTCAAGACAACAAGTTTAAAAATAAAATACAGTGGTTGTAATCAGAGTGTATCTGGAAACACGTTTAAAACTGACTGGAACCATCGTGCATACACTTTTTTCACGGGAAAACATTTTTTTCTCGTAAAAATAGTCAACTTTCTCCGTCCGTAGAATTGGCCAACGTGATGCTATTGCGCTTGCGCATAACTTAGGACCGCACCATTATGATATGGGTGGGTTTGTGTTAGGGGTTTGGAACTCATGAACTACCCTTGTGTACAGCGTCGGTAAGAGGGGTTGACGTAAGAAAGCACCAAAGTAGTATGATGAATGAACTCCTTTCCTTATCAAATCATTGAATGTTTTTAAAAAAATAATGAATGTTTCTTATTGTTTTTCCATTGTAATTTACATATGTTTTAATTAATTTTTACAGAGTCTTGCTTACTATCATTTTGAGTAATAAACCACAAGGGAAACTGACTGGGTAACTTTTTTAATAATTTGGGTTTGAACAAAGAAAAATTGACTGGAGCGGGACTTGAACCAACGACCTCCGGATTAACGTACCGGCGCTCTACCAACTGAGCTATCCACAAGGTGTTTTTTTTTTTTGGGGGGGGCTAGACCTTTTCACGTGACGTCACCCTCTAACTATCGCTACTTCTGTTTCATTTTGGGAGTCAAAAAGCAAGATGTATATAGCGCATTTTTCGTGCATAAACCATCCCTGTTACATCAGCAACAGAAGAGAGAGGTTTTCCACTAACGACTTTGATTGAGAATTTTATGGGATATGCATATCTTACATTGTTTGAAAAGCTCATGTTTACTTGATTAGTGAAATGCGGGCAAACTCATCGACAACTTTGTCGGGATGTTGGAGTAGTTCCTGTGTCATGTCGCGCTCTATTGCGAGGCCACATAGATGGGTCAGTCGGCTGTTGCTCATGGTAGCACGTAAATATGTTTTTACTCTTTTCATCGTGGAAAAACTTCTCTCTGCTGTTGCTGATGTAACGGGGATGGTTCAGACCAGTTGGAAGAAGCGGAGGAGGTCAGGGAATTATGGTGGCCCTGAGGGGACATCGCATATCGCAAACGTGTGCGCATACATATGCGATGTCGCAAAATTTATTCGCGAATTGTTTCACGACATTGCACACGTGTGCGCACACATTCGCGAATTGTTTCACGACATTGCACACGTGTGCGCACATATTCGCGAATTGTTTCACGACATTGCATACGTGTGCGCACACATTCGCGATAAATTTCGCGACATCGCATACGTATGCGCACACGTTTGCGATATGCGATGTCCCTTCAGGGCCACCATAGGGAATGCTGATTTCAATTTAAACAACCGTTCCATGGTTTCCTCCATTGAACCCGGTGCATCTTTTAGAAACATTTGATGTGCCACAGCTACCTGATGATCCAGGTTATTGGGGTCTATGTTAATGTTTGGAAACTTTGCAATCATAGGTTCCATGTCAGCAAGACGAAGAAAGCGATCTGATTCTGGGTTAGCTGGGTCGCATGCAATACAGGCCTATTTTTATAACATCGTTGTTCTGAACAAAACGCCGTTGCATTTCTGACATCATCTTGTCAATGATTTCATACATACTACGACGGTATAGATTGGTGGAGAATTCTGTTCAGCACCAGTTTCTTGTGTCATCCCCACAGATTCTGTGACTAGGAAGTCTTCGAGGCGGCGTGGTGGGGCCCTTGTTCTTGGTCTTGTAGTTTCATCTTGCATCTTGACACCAGCACTTTCAGCCATGGTTTTGGAAATGTTCATCATTTTCTCAAAGGCCTCGTCACATCTCATCTTCTCGATGGTTGAAATCGTAGCCTCTATTAGCTTGGATGCTTTGGCCATGGTCAATGTCTTGTCTTGAAGAGTCAGTGACAGTAGGTTGGACTTTCCCAGGACATCATAGAGTAGATTGATGGTGAAGATAGCCTTGAATGATCTGAGCTGGAGGAGCAGACCCCGTGCTTCAGCTGCTTCACATCTGTTATCGGATTCGGTCATCTTTGTCAGCAAGCCACATATTTATTTGAAGCGATGGAGAGACACGGTGATTGCTTTGAACTTCCACGCCCACCTGGTATCACTTTGCTGTTGTAGCTCCAACACCTTCAAGTTACTTTCTCTTTGAGAGTTGACAAACAGGTCGTGGCGTTTTGTGGAAGCGGTAATGAAGCGATAAACAGCTTTAAGCAAACCAATCACGTCCCCTGCATAAGGCACTGACTTGCAAGTGTCAACTAAGACAAGGTTCAGCCTGTGGGCGTGGCAGTGGACATAAGGACAAGATGACCCTGACAATTGTCGAAATCTTTCCTGTACTCCGTACATCTGTCGAAATCTTTCCTGTACTCAGCCTGTGGGCGTGGAAGTGGACATAAGGACAAGATGACCCTGACATCTGTCGAAATCTTTCCTGTACTCCGGAAAATCGCCCTGACACCATCGTAGCAATTGGCTTACACATTCTTTGAGACTGAGCCCAAGCGATGTGAGAGAGTCTGCCAAAGTTTTTGCCAGGGACTGAGCATCCACCTTATGAACATCAACAAACATGATAAACCGTTCGTTAATGTTGAAATCTTTCACGTATCTCAGACAAATGGACATTTGTTCTGTCTTGCTCACATCTCGAGCCTCATCGGCAATCAAGCTGTACATTCCGCTTTCCTTCACATCATCAATAATTGTTTTCTGTGAAACGTGGAAAGCTGCCGCTAGAAGATCATTCTGCGAATCCTTTGATCGATACGTTGCGTTGTTCGGTAATCTGTCCAGGTTTTGTTTAGTTTCAGGACTTTCCATCTCCAACAGCGTCAGAATTTCAAGAAAATTCCCGCGATTTGAGGTGTATTTTTGATCTGTTTCTTGAGTCTCCCTGTGACCCCGAAGAGCAATTGTCTGCTTTACACACAACATGGCAACCCTGGCTAGAGTACAAACTGCTTTTCGATTTTGGTGTTATTTGCCATGGCATTGATATGACCTTTACTTTCACTGTGCTTCTTGACTTTAGTGTCGATCTTCTTCCAGTTGGAAAATCACTTTGTACTAAACACATCTTCAACACACGCGTGGCCTGAGTAAGATAGATGCGGCAAGCATAGCAGAAGGCAGCATCTTGCTCCTTGGAGTATTCTATGAATGGGTACCGGCTGTAATAGGTGCGGCACTGAAACTTCGTCGCTGTGATGCAACCTTTGAAAATGGAAAGTGAGCAAGCCGTGGCTGGGTTGGTTCTCCATCATCCAACGTGTTCAAATCAGTTGGTTTCGATCTACCCTTCTGGGTTTCCTTTGGCAATGCATCCTCCTTGTCATTAGGATTCTAAAAGTGTTAAAAGGGAAAAAAGAATAACGTTCACCATGATAAATACACTTTCAAAAGGTTATATTAAACAGCGACCCATTCGTTCTACTAAGTTAGATCGCACCATTTTTTTATTTAGTAAAACAATGTTAACAGCTCAAACGAAATAGTACTGCATGTAGATTGGCAACAATTAGGCAATTTATTTACATCAAAACAAACGTTAACTTTGCAGTTACTCCTACTGCTGCTTGTTATCGAAAAGTAGACGTGAAAATCTTCCAGCAGCCCGACAGCAAAACACATACATGACATAGGCGTAACCCACAAACCACACCCCTAAAACAGTGTCACAGAATAGACGTTATATGAAAACGTGTCCAGTCCTACCTGAAATCTTTCAATTTATGCTCAAAGTATTTCTCAAAACAATAATAACTAAATAAATAACTAAATAAATAACTAAATAACTAAATAACCAAATAACTAAATAAATAAATAAAAGATAACAAGTCTGTCTGTCCAACCAGCAAACCGGAGCAATAATTTCTTTGAATATAGCATCGCCCATGTGTGGGACAGTGGCGCTCCCGTGTAATCAAAACCACATAGATAGTATCTTCATACTTAAAGTCAGCGCCGTTTCGTAACTTAATTTGCTCCACATTCCTGCAGCATTTTCTGTCACCTTAATGTTTTAGTTACCCTTAAATGAAATATTTGTACTGTTGAAAGCCCCCCCCCCTTAATTTGGCTTAGAACTATTTCTTTAAAATTTGGGGACAGGAGCTTGGAGGATGTTTCTTATAAAGGATGGGGGTCCAAAGTTTGGTGCACATGCGTCGCCCCAATATAGCAAAATTACTTACAAAATTGATTCGTTTTCGTTTAGCCGTAATGTATCTTTCCTATTGTTAGGTTTAAATAGTCCAGCAGTTACCATAAATCTGTATTGCCACAAATACATTATTTTCACATTACAATGAGCCAACATACAATGTCACCGGATGGAATAGCACCAACACTTTTTATAATTTTAATCCTTAATACACCAATCTCACCTCTTCTTCTGCATCATCAACATCTGCAGATGTGGAGGAAGATGGCTTGTCATCACTCTCTGTTGCCTCATGTTTCTTCTTAAGAAAGAAGTCCAATTTCGTCTGTTTCCTTGGCGTAGCCATTTTGTCTGGTGTGAAGTAGGGGCTGACTTTATCATGTAATTACACACCCGCATCGTCTTCATTTCCAAACTGGGATTGGTTTTTATGTTCATGTAATACAAAACAAAACGAGGCGGAAGCGCGCGCCTGCGGAAACCGCAAATTCCAAAAGCACCGAGCAATAGATAGGTTGCAATATGACGTAAGTCGGCCATCTTTACGGGCAATTTGGAACACACAGTCATGCGTTTTGCGCGAGAACGGCATGCAGCACGCGCACATTTCACAAAACTCATTGCATGATTGGTTAGTAAACAGTTAGTAAAAAGGTATCAAATAAAGTTCTCTATGAAAAAACCAACGAGAAGCCTTGGAGTGTCATAATCACCAAAAGACGCCTGAGATGGACAGGCCATCTCCTGAGACTGCCTGATGAAACACCAGCCAAGCAAGCGCTTATGGAGTGTATATACGTCATCACAAGCTGCCAAGGGGCGGTCAAAGAACAACATGGCTGAACAGAATAAATAAAGACCTGAAAGCCACGGACCTGAACATCAAGGACCGACATACCTGGTACTTGGCAGCTGATAGAGAACAGTGGAGAATACTTACAGAGTGCGCTTAGACGAAAGCGCTTAGATGAGATAGTAAACAGTGCGTCTGCGTTAATCATTTTGAGCGCTTGGTGCGCCTGCAAGCCAAAATGCAATTTGCCCGTAAAGATGGCGTCTATTGGGAACTATCTATTGTCCGATGTAAAACATTAATGGCCAGTACTGTAGTATATGTGACAAGACCGTGCGAATCTATTCATTTTAATTTCTAATGAAGATTCAGTATTTTCCAGCATGTATCTTCTTCTTCTTTTTTTCCTTTGCATTTTTTTTTTTTGGGGGGGGGCTAGACAAAAGTTTGGGGGGCTAAAGCCCCCCTAGCCCCCCCCCCGTAGAACCACGCCTGGTGAAGGTATTGGTAGGTTTCAGTGGGTTTGGTATATACTTTTGTGTCCAAAATACCGGTTTCACTGAACCTATTACCTTTGAAAATTAAGTCAAGGTAGTTGACTGAAGTATCCGAGGCCTCAAAAGTAAATTTGAGGGTTGGGAGTGTTTGATTCATGCCGTGGATAAGGCTCTTGAAATTGTCAAGAATGCTGTCATAGATGACAAGTATGTCGTCTCTATAACGCCACAAAATAAGGATGTGATCAGCTTTTTCCAGGATTTGTTTTTCCAGAACATGTAGTGTATTATCACAGATTTCGGGGCAGTGCTGTTGAGCCCATAGCGCATCCAATTTTTTGGAGGTAGGCCTAGTAGTTGTTACCGAAATGGAAGCAATTTCTTCCCAATATCCCAATATTTTGCCGTGGCTCTTTTGGTTTTGCCGTGGTTCTTTTGGTTTTGCCGTGGCGCTTTTGGTTTTGCCGTGGCGCTTTTGGTTTTGCCGTGAACGTTGTGGGCCACCGTACACATAAGAGTACAGAAACAGGAAACCAGTGTAACAAAGATGTCTGCTCCCATGCTCTAAACGACAAACACAAATTAATACAGGCTAATGCAAAGAGACACTTTTAATTGGAATAGAGTAGAGGTAATGTAAATAAATACTGTCTTAAATAGTTTGAGGAGTGGAAACGACTGTACATAGGATAGCGATTAATCGTAACTAATGGCATAAAAATGCTCTGTCTGGAGACGGGGCTGAGCAGCCAGAGTAACACAGCAGTAGCACTGGAGTAGCAAGCTGTCATGGCTGTGTAGTGACGTAGCGTCCATTTCACAGGTGTCGTGGTTGTCTTGATTTAACTTTGATAATTGAATAACTCGTCATGCTTGTTCTATCGATTTAATTGGTTACAGTTTACAGTCAATGACAAGTTTGTTGAAGTGTTTAAAATTGTTTTTGGTTTTTTTTTGTTCAGGTTGAGGCCCCTCTTTTACAAAATTAGTTACTACTTCTCTTGCTACTTGGTTGTTGAATATTACTTATTAGTCAGTTAGTGCTATTGTCAAAATGCTTGTTTCACAAACGAAATCACAAGAAAATAGGCATAAAGCTGTACAGAAATAATTAAAAATTTATTGACACAATGTAATTTTGCAATTTTTTTCTTGAGAGTTTATGAATGCGAGGACACATTCGAATTTTAAGTGTGCGGCAATGTGGCGAAAATCGCCATGTGTAATTAAGATATTATACAACTATTTATTTCAATGTTTCATTTCTATTGTTGCAGTAATATTTTTGCAGGCTTGTGACACCCACCTACGTGCCGTTCCGGTTCTGTGGCTGCGCCATGTTGTGTTCTTGAGTATTCTTTATGAGGCACACACATGACGCAGACGGGCGCGCGCAAGCTGAAGCGGAGCAAGCTACCGTAGAAAGGTGTTTGTGATTGGTCAATAATATTTAGTGCGCTTTGATCACCGCGCATGTAACAGAAGTGCGTATTGCGCATACGCACTTCTGACGGCTATAAATTCAGCTGCAAACTCATTTTTCGGGGATTTCTCTTCAACACGTAATGCCTAACTATAGGGTTGAAGTCCACGCTACCAATACAATTGAGTTAAGGCCCGTAATAAATTATACTCATACATGTACCATTAGTTCCAACATTAGTGAAATAACGAGTGAATGTTGTATGAATAACGAGTTGGAGGCAATAAATTAATACAGATCTTTGGTTGACAGTAGGGGAAACCCTCTGTTTACAACATGTCTGATTATGTCGAGTGTAGATAAGGTTTTCTCCCCCTTAACATTTCTCCTTGAAGTTTCATCGGACGATACCGGCTCCTCTTCTTAGGCACAAGCAAAGGTGGGGTCGGAATCGTTACAGTGACTTCTTTTTCAATATTATTTAAATAACGATTTTTAAAATCCATCGGAGACATTTTAGATGCGATTTCTTTTACCAGATCGGTAGAAGGCTCTTGACTACCGATTCGCGGTTATAAAAGTCGTTAATTACACCGCAAAAGGTGAATTTTATATTTAAAAAATGTGTCCGTCAGGGCAGGCACTTTCTGGGCAAAGTGCGCGTCGGTGCCTGTTTTGCGCGGGCGCTAATGAAGCGTACAGCCTACAGATTAACGTGCTAATGATAATAATACGCGACTGTTTGGTGTGCCGAAGGCGTGCACGCAAGGCAGGCGGAAGTGTGTACACTTTTGTATCAAACAGCGAGTCCTGGGGTCGATTTCACAAACCACATCCTAACTTAGGACTAGTCCTAGGCAATGCTAGGAGATAGGACTAGCCCTAAGTTAAGACCAGTTACTGGTCCTAACTTCAGATAAGACTAGTCTTATCTCTTTGTGAAATCGACCCCAGGGAGTGGAATATTTCCCCAAAATGAAGTTGTAGAAACGGCGTTTTAACGGTTAAACCTCAACGCCCACTAATTGTAAACGGCTGTATGGAATGTTCTTGAAGTGTGCTTTCTTAAGTTTCAAGGTGAAAACTTGATTTTTTCACAATGAAAACGACACGAACGCATAGAAAGGGACAATCCTGTAGTCCTTAGCCTAGGCTTTATGTATAATTATTTTGTTTACAAACTTTTACGGTTTCCTCCCCCAAAATCAGCACTAGTCAATCAAACAACTGTTTGACGACTCCAGACTGATAGGAATTTCCTAAAACTCACCACTTTTAATTTACAATCTATCATGGAGTCAATATCTCCTGAAAATTCGGAAAAAGTCCATGAAAACGGGAGACTGCCTCGCGGCTATGCTTAAACAATTCCAAAAAGTATTGACGCGCCTTTACTTCCGCCCATGGTTTCAGAAAACCCAAAATTTCAGTTAAGCGCCCCCTGCTGGACGTCTATAGGTATTTGTCTGTGGCGCCAACTTTGTACAAAAAAAAGCGCCCTCTTTTGAATCTACCTCCTTCCGCCCATTATTAATTTCCCATGTGGGAACAGATTTCCCTAAGACCCGCTACCCCTGGACCAGAATTAAGTGGGCCTCAAACCTGTTGCTTTACCATTCTCCCCCCCCCTCTCTCTCTCTCTCTCTCTCTCCCTCTCCCTCTCCCCCCCTCCCTCTCTCTCTCTCTTTTTCTTCCCCTCCCCCAATTTTAAAACGGGGGCATGTGCCCTACGCTCCCATCGGATCCGCAACTGATGATGGACAACAAATATAGCTAGCTACCCCTTTGCAAACTCTTGGTGTTGCACTATATAACGGATCCGCGCCTGATGAGGGTGTACCACAGTATTTAAATAAACTCCCACACAACCAACGCTTATGCTAAATGTTCAAAAATACTATCAAAAAAATTAAAGTCTCACAGCCTCTTGAAAACTAATCAAACATATTTTCGGACAACTAAACTTCAGAATTTTTTTTAAATTTTTGCCAGGTCAGCCGTATGGAGTTATTGCTTATTTGTCAACCCCCCCCCCCCCCAAAAAAAAAAGGGGGGAACAAAACCAAAATGTGCCTTTTCCCAAACCGATTTGCTGCCAGTTTCCGTTGCCACTTATCCACTTTCCAAGCCAAACAGGACACATTTTCCTCAGAAGTTGAAGCACAAAACCCCAGGGTTTGGGTAGATTGTTATATTTACACAATCTATTATATACATGACCCCAAAACGTTATTATTCAAAAATAACTACGGGTTTACAAAAATTGATAATTCATTTGGCACATAAATTTTGGCATATTTAATGTGATGCACCCTATAAGGGCACTTAAGTATTGTTTCGGGACAAATAGTATGCTTAAAATGTAGAGAATAAGTCACTTAGTAGATAGCTGAAACATAAAAACAAAGAAAGGGAAAATTGGTACTGCGTTTGTCTACAACATGTCAAACATGTTGGAACATTTTGATGTACTCTATAAGCAATGTGAAAAGAAAAACCTACCATGACAAACTGTGTACATACTAAAGACAGGTCAGAAGTTACGTCTAAATCCTCCAAAAAAAGGTTTTTATTTTTATTTTATAGGATTCTAAAAACATTACAAACTATTTAATTAATCGACGAGAGGGGTTAATTTATGTACAGAAGGTGTCAGTGTTGAAAGGAAAATGGGCTGGAAGTGGAGGGCTTGGGGCAGATTTTGCTTTCCCTCCATTTTTTCTAACCATGTACAAGTACTCATACTGAGTTTAAAATGGTGAACTTTATAACAAAAAAGAAAATACATCCAAGTTTCATTTTACCTAGCTGTTAAGGTAGAAGGGGATGAAGGGGTGGGCGGACATATTGCAAAATGCAAATCCAGACATTGTACAGTTAGCTGTGGACTAAGGTAAAGAGCTAAGAGGTATAGGGTTTGAGCTAAGAGGTATAGGGTTTGGGCTAAGAGGTATAGGGTTTGGGCTAATGGCTAGGGTTTGGGCTATATAATGGCTAGGATTTGGGTTGGGGTAGGGCTTGGGCTGATGGCTATAGGGTTTGGGTTGGGGCTAGAGTTTGGGCTGATGGCTAGGGTTTGGGCTATATAATGGCTAGGATTTGGGTTGGGGTAGGGCTTGGGCTGATGGCTATAGGGTTTGGGTTGGGGCTAGAGTTTGGGCTGATGGCTAGGGTTTGGGCTATATAATGGCTAGGATTTGGGTTGGGGTAGGGCTTGGGCTGATGGCTAGGGTTTGGGCTATATAATGGCTAGGATTTGGGTTGGGGTAGGGCTTGGGCTGATGGCTATAGGGTTTGGGTTGGGGCTAGAGTTTGGGCTGATGGCTAGGGTTTGGGCTATATAATGGCTAGGATTTGGGTTGGGGTAGGGCTTGGGCTGATGGCTATAGGGTTTGGGTTGGGGCTAGAGTTTGGGCTGATGGCTAGGGTTTGGGCTATATAATGGCAAGGATTTGGGTTGGGGGTAGGGCTTGGGCTGATGGCTATAGGGTTTGGGTTGGGGCTAGAGTTTGGGCTGATGGCTAGGGTTTGGGCTATATAATGGCAAGGATTTGGGTTGGGGGTAGGGCTTGGGCTGATGGCTATAGGGTTTGGGTTGGGGCTAGAGTTTGGGCTGATGGCTAGGGTTTGGGCTATATAATGGCTAGGATTTGGGTTGGGGTAGGGATTGGGCTGATGGCTATAGGGTTTGGGTTGGGGCTAGAGTTTGGGCTGATGGCTAGGGTTTGGGCTATATAATGGGTAGGATTTGGGTTGGGGTAGGGCTTGGGCTGATGGCTATAGGGTTTGGGTTGGGGCTAGAGTTTGGGCTGATGGCTAGGGTTTGGGCTATATAATGGCTAGGATTTTGGGTTGGGGTAGGGCTTGGGCTGATGGCTATAGGGTTTGGGTTGGGGCTAGAGTTTGGGCTGATGGCTAGGGTTTGGGCTATATAATGGCTAGGATTTGGGTTGGGGTAGGGCTTGGGCTGATGGCTATAGGGTTTGGGTTGGGGCTAGAGTTTGGGCTGATGGCTAGGGTTTGGGCTATATAATGGCTAGGATTTGGGTTGGGGTAGGGCTTGGGCTGATGGCTGTAGGGTTTGGGTTGGGGCTAGAGTTTGGGCTATATAATGGCTAGGATTTGGGTTGGGGGTAGGGCTTGGGCTGATGGCTATAGGGTTTGGGTTGGGGCTAGAGTTTGGGCTGATGGCTAGGGTTTGGGCTATATAATGGGTAGGATTTGGGTTGGGGTAGGGCTTGGGCTGATGGCTATAGGGTTTGGGTTGGGGCTAGAGTTTGGGCTGATGGCTAGGGTTTGGGCTATATAATGGCTAGGATTTGGGTTGGGGTAGGGCTTGGGCTGATGGCTATAGGGTTTGGGTTGGGGCTAGAGTTTGGGCTGATGGCTAGGGTTTGGGCTATATAATGGCTAGGATTTGGGTTGGGGTAGGGCTTGGGCTGATGGCTATAGGGTTTGGGTTGGGGCTAGAGTTTGGGCTGATGGCTAGGGTTTGGGCTATATAATGGGTAGGATTTGGGTTGGGGTAGGGCTTGGGCTGATGGCTATAGGGTTTGGGTTGGGGCTAGAGTTTGGGCTGATGGCTATAGGGGTTGGGGTGTAGGCTAGGGTTTTGGCTGAGGACTAGGGTTCTATTACGTCATCATTCCACACTTCAGTGACCACATGAGATTGCACCACGTACCAGTAGCTTCAGTGTACTACAATCCTTTGACAGAGTAACACGTTGTGCTCTTGCTCTGTCAAGTGTAGCTATTGACTTGCGTTGAGCTTCATACAAGGAACTTGTATTTGTTATCTTTGCTCTTCAACGTGGTAAGCTGTTTAAGCTGTGTTTATAATATAAATTATAAAGTTGGGTTGTAACGGAGTTACGTTTCTGAATTTTGCACGTGGTGTGAAATTACTGTTTGTAATGGCGGACTGTCCACCAGGTACGTCCTCGGACAATATTACACCCATCATACGATGTATGGAAATGGACAGTAAGCGCCACAGAGTACCCAAAACCGGCAGTAGTGGTGAAGTTACACCATCAAAACGACAAAAAGCATCAGTTATAAATCCCAGTAGCGGTGTTACCGCTCCGGAAGGGAAGCAAAGCCAACGAGAATCGTCTCAAATGGCAACCATTTTGAACATGTTAGTTCAAATTAAAGAAAATCAGGATAAACTCGGTGCTCGCGTAGGGCAAATAGAAGAGAGTTTCGAGTATTGTGAAGAACCCGTGGAGGTTCAAGAACTAGAGTTGAACAATCAGACACAACCTCAAATTCACATGCATGTGAATAATGATGATAAATCATCAACTAGTGCAGAGAAATCTGATAAACCTGTTGAAATCGAGAGTGAGTCTGCTAAAACTGAGACAGTGAACATTTTCAAAAATATGACTGAGAAATTCACCAATAAGGAACGCTGTGACAAAGCTGTTAACAAAGATTTGGCTGACATGGTGAATAGTTTGTTCAGAGATGCAATCCCTGATGACAAATACAATGAGCTCGTCAAAAAATACAATAAACCTGAAAATTGTGTTGGGCTCTCCAGTGTACGTGTAAACCAGCTGGTTTGGGATATTATTCGACCGGAATCTCGGTCTTTGGATGTAAAATTCCAAGCAATCCAGGCATCCCTCGTGAAAGGGTCCACAGCCATTACGCAACTAGTTGAACAACTAGCCCAAACGACAAGAGATAAAGCCGAATCTGGGAACACACAAAAGCTACTCGATTTGAGTACTGATGCATTGGCATTGTTCGGAAACGCAAACCGACTTCTAAACCTCAGAAGGCGTGACTGCATGAAGTCTGACTTAAAGCAAGATTACTTGCATTTATGTTCCACTACTGTGCCTTTTACTGACTATCTGTTCGGGGACGATGTCTCAAAAACAGTTAAAGATATTCAAGAAGTAAACAGAGCAGGTCAGAAGATCAGTACATCTTGGTCAAGAGGTGGTGGTAGCCGTGGTAGAAATCGAGCTCGAGGCATGAGATTCAGGGGACGAGGTCGCGGCTATTTTCGCAAGCCTTATCAAGGGTAAAATACTTCAGGAGATGGTGCAAAAAACTTCCAGAAGTACCCCAGAACGCAGACAAAAGGTCAGCAAAGCCAGAAGTAGCACAAGACTGTAGAGTCTACAGCGATGCTGTAAGTACTTCAGTTAAAATTGAGGCATTTGAAGCAGGTAGACTGAAACATTTTGTAAGCAACTGGCGAGAAGTAACGTCAGATGTCAATATAATTGACAAAGCTGCACATGCCCATATTGAGTTTATTGATAAACCACCGTCATAAAGTAAACTACCTTGGCAAAATATTGGTAGTGTTTCAGAACAAAATGTTATCAATTTGGAAATAACAAAATTGCTGGATAAAAAGGTGATTGTTCAGTCGCATCACTGTCCAGGGGAGTTTATATCTTCGATATTTACTCGACCAAAAAAGGAGGGCACATCCAGAATGATACTTAACCTCAAAGATTTTAATGAGCATGTGAAATACCGCCATTTTAAGATGGATACCTTTGAAACGGCTGTAAGACTTATTACACCAAATTGTTTCATGGCGTCAGTGGATCTTAAAGACGCTTATTACACAGTTCCTATAGCAGAGGAGCATCAAAAGTATCTCAAGTTTATGTGGGATAATACTTTGTTTTAGTATACATGCTTACCAAATGGGCTAGCCTCGGCCCCTATGTTTAGAATGTTTACCAAATTTTTGAAGCCTATGTTTGCCACGTTACGTGAACAAGGACATATCATTTTAGGCTATATTGATGATTGCCTTTTACTAGGTAACACTAAAGATGAGTGTGTCATGAATGTTAATGAAACATTAACATTAACTAACCGACTTGGATTTATACACCATCCAGTAAAGTCAGTCTTGCAACCTTGCCAAAAGCTCACCTTTCTAGGGTTTTCTATAGATTCTGTGGCGTTGACAGTTACTCTAACCTCAAACAAAGTTGATAAACTTATTGAGGAATGCAAGGCGCTACGTCGTTCAGATATGATGCATATAAGATCAGTGGCTAAAGTCATTGGACTATTGGTATCCAGCCTTCCTGCTGTAGAATACGGACCTTTGTTTTATAGGTCTCTTGAAATGGAAAAAGTGGATGCATTGAAAGCATACTGTGGCAATTATGACACACTCATGAAAATTACACCAGAAATGAAAGAAGATTTGAGTTGGTGGATTGAAAATCTTCCTCAGCAAAAACGAGACATAACAAAAGGAAATGCAGATTTGTCTATATCTTCTGATGCCTCAAACAAAGGTTGGGGAGGCATTTGTGGAAAGTTGAAGTGCGGGGGAAGGTGGACCCCTATGGAAGCTAGTCTACATATTAATGCACTAGAACTTAAAGCAGCTTTCTTTGCATTAAAAGCATTGACCGCCCAGAAAAGGGTCAAACATGTCAAGTTGCTTATTGATAATAGCACAGCAGTGACATATATAAATCACATGGGTGGTGTCAAATCCAGAACATGTAACGATATTGCCAAAAATATTTGGCTTTGGGCAAGAACAAAAGGAATTTGGTTAACAGCAAGTTATTTGCCAGGAACACTGAATTTTGAAGCTGATCATGAATCAAGGGTATTTAATGATCGTACTGAATGGCAATTAGATAAAGTTGTTTTTTCAATGATCACTGATATGTTGGGACTCCCAGACATTGATCTTTTTGCCACAAGACTGAATAACCAATCAACCAAATTTGTCTCCTGGAGGCCTGATCCTGATGCCTTATATATAGATGCCTTTACATTAGATTGGCACTCATGGTATTTTTATGCTTTCCCTCCATTTAGTGTTCTGGGAAAAACACTTCAGAAGGTGGCATTGGATCAAGCAACATGCATCATAATAGCCCCAGTTTGGACAACACAGCCATGGTTTGCTCAAATATTGCAAATGTTGGTGAGCCACCCAATTTTACTGCCAATGAAAGCAACGTTGCTTCAACTCCCAGGGACGGCCCAACTACATCCACTGAGGACAAAACTCAGATTGATGGCTTGCCTGGTTTCAGGCAATCGCTTGAAAAGCAGAACATTTCTGGAGCAACAGCCGACATTATCATGTCATCATGGAGGGAAAGCACCCACAAACAGTACCGTTCATATGCTGAGAGATGGTTGCAGTTTTGTTCTAAGATCAAAGCGGATCCAATGCATCCAAATATAAGCCAGGTGCTTGATTTCCTCACTAAACTGTATCACACAGGAATTGGATTCAGTGCACTGAACACAGCTCGATCTGCAGTATCAGCATTATGCTCAACAAATGACGGTGTACCTCTAGGTACTCATCCGCTTGTACGGCGTTTTATGAAGGGTGTCTTTAATTTAAGACCAACAAAACCTCGCTACAGTGTGACATGGGACGTCAACAAGGTTATTGACTATATTAGGTCATCTTTACCGGTAGAAGTGCTACCTTTGAAAGAATTAACTTTGAAATTGGTTATGTTAATTGCTTTAACTACAGCGGCTAGAAGCCAAACTTTGAGTTTATTGAGATTGTCAAATATGACGGTAACTGAATATGGATTTAGATTTGATTTTGATCAACTGCTTAAGCAGAGCAGACCGGGGTATGTTACTCCAACTATTAACTTAAAGGCTTACACGCCAGACATTCAACTGTGTGTATGTGTTACTTTGACTGAATATTTAGCTCGCACTAAACCTTTGCGAGGGGATGTTGAACAGTTATTAATTAGCTATGTTAAACCATACAAATCAGTATCTACATCAACTATCAGTAGATGGATTAAAGATGTAATGAGGCAGTCAGGAATTGATACTGATCAATTTAAACCACACAGTGTGCGAGCAGCAACTACTTCTAAAGCTAAGCAGAGCTTAGTTCCAATTGATCTTATTTTGAAGACAGCAGGATGGTCATCCCAATGTACGTTTGCCAAGTTCTACGACAGAACCATACAGAAGGATGTTTCCTTTGCTGAAGAGGTGTTAAAGACAGTATTAAAATAATTTACAAGAAAATTTCAGCTCATAATATTGACTGATGTTCATGTACAATGTACTTCCATGCATTTTCAAGTATTAAATGACATTGAATACTGAACTCTGAACTCTCTCACACATCTTTGCTTTAAAGTCTCATGTGGTCACTGAAGTGTGGAATGATGACGTAATAGAATCTCAAAATTAAACGAAACTAGAAGTTGAAGTTTGATAGAGATTCTATGTAGTCATCATGAACACGAAGGGATCACACCCTCCCTGTATACCCTCCCTGTGTGGAGTTTGTTTGGTTTTATGTAAGATGTGTTCGCTCGGCTTTAAAAACTGAAGCTACTGGTACGTGGTGCAATCTCATGTGATCCCTTCGTGTTCATGATGACTACATAGAATCTCTATCAAACTTCAACTTCTAGTTTCGTTTAATTTTGAGATTTCACACGCACTCTAATGCAATCAGTTTCCGGGAACTTTACATTCATGATGCCGTATCCCCTGCTAATCTTCACATTAATTGTTAATGGTTTTTCTCTATTTTTTTCTCTGTTGACTCTTGAGTTTCATGAATGTGACTTACCGTCATAATGTCATATTCGGCGCAGTCTTACAGTAAAAACTAACCCAGACAAACAACTCTTTGTAACGTTGAAATTCTGTTAATAAATGTGTCGTAATTTTAGGAAATAACATTATTACTATACTGTTTACAGCTAAGAATGATGTTTTCAATGTAAACACAGCAACAATTGATAAAAAATACCCCCATACAACACATTACTGTCGTCGTTTCAAGCCTACATAACCGTAAAATATTAAGCACACGTGCGTAAACACCCCACCAAAAAGGCTGCGTATGGGCACCACCAATTTGTTAGGGTGCACCACACTAAATATACTCCCAAAGCAACCAACGCTAAATGCTATAATATAAATAATAATATAAAAATACTTTAAACATATATTTGGTGCATGAATTTTAGCCTTTTTAGTGTGGTGCACCCCTGATGATGGATATAAATTCTAGCAAGCCTCCTCTTTGCAAACTCTTGGTGGCGCACTATATAATAAAGAATCTACGAATTTTATGGAGACAGCCAGATAATAAGGTGTTTGCCCATGGACAAAACATTCATGACCTCTATTTTAATTATTGTTATTTCTAGTCTTTGAACAATACGATATAATGAGCAGAGGCCGTCCAGGGAAAGGCAAAAGTTAAAAAAAACTGTCATCGAATAAGAAGTGCCCTCCCAGACCTTGCTCATTTAAAAGAATAAAAATATTTATATAATATAATACACAGAAACCTTAAATTGTAGTGAAAAGTAAAACAAAAGATGGCAAGCAAAAGAATTACTAAAATGTATATATACAACAACCACCGTAACTAAGACCCCCCAATAGTCATTTATTAGCAAAAACACCAACCAGACGAAATGAAATGTAATATATAAAGAAACAAAAATCGAAGTAACCCCAACTTGCGACGCCACGCCACCGCCCAACCACTCGACCAGGAAAGATCGAGGCCCGATTGAAGTACCATACTAGAGACGAAAAACCTAGAGTGATAAATAAAGAGCCGTACTTCTCAAATAACCTGGAACTAATGGTTGTTCGTACTATTTTGATCACACAGTTCTGATGACTATATCCGAGTTCTAAGAATAATGCTCTGTTGAAGCTATATCGTGTTTTTTGATGGGGAAACTTCGAGGTTTTTTTCAAGGCAGCTGGAGGTATGTTATTTTTCCCCAAACATCTTCGCTAATAAGATCCATACAACAGTCCTGCGCATTTTCCCCGATTACAAACAATGAACGTAAAAACGATTAATTTCAGTTCAGCATCATTTGTGTTACACTCTGTAGTTCTCCTTATCTAAATAACTTGATATTCAGCCAATGTAAAACCAATACGTACAACAACACACATGAAAAAGAAATCATTTTAAGATAGTTGTGCCGGTAATAATTTATGCACAAAAACCTTCTGTCAAAACTTTAAACATTACAAGGTAAAAAAAAATCAATAATACGAAAAACACAGAATACAGAAAAGTCAAACTGGGCAAAAAGTATAATTAATCAGTAATTAAATATTTAAAGTATAAAACAAATAGTACTTAGAGCAATGTCATCAAATAATCTATATGCCCTTATTCCATGCTTGCTAATTTAAAGTAATAGCATATATTATACAATGTTTAACCAGTTAGGCCTGCGTTAACGTCGCACTGTTGCCGTGTCGAACTCATATGATTTTTCGCATGGCAAAAGTCCGGCAAGTAAAACAAATCGGTGACAAACGTCGAATTCAGTAAAATGGTTTGCCGAATTTTGAAGTGATTCAAATGGCAGAGACGCGAGAGAAAACTTCTAAAAAGTCAAGTTTCATTATGGCAATTCGAGCCATGACACTCGGATACTAATGGCAAAATCATAATGATAACGTTCCCAACCTTCAAATTGTGTTCTTATTATTCCAACGCCGTCTTAAAAAAAGAAAAAAAGTCAAACAAAATCGATTAGTTTAATTCTGAATTCTACAGAAATAGTTCCTGTCAGAAGTTGTTTCCCACCCCATCCTGGAAAACTTACAGCTACGGTGCTAACAAGGATTCCTCTTTCGTTCACATTATAAAACATTATTTATGTGAGGGTTGTAAATTATTTCACGTTTGAAGCTGAATTTTCAAAAAAATGTGTGTATGCGTACTCCAAAAGAGCATCGCCCGACTGAGAATTAAATTCGATTCGACGCGGCAAGATCTCGCCAAATATCGCTCTTTACTTGATAACTTTCTACATAATTTTCAAATTATTTCAGTTTCGCAGCACGGCAAAAGACCGATGTTTAGTGCAGGCTTAACTTTCTGGCTGTAGTGTTAGCTATATTAACAAGGCCTGAGGCCTACGACAAACGTCGCACTTTTGCCGTGCCGATCCTCTCAGATAATTAGAAAATAATAATTAAACTACTAGACCAGTACAAACTACAACCGGCATACAAACTATTACCAGCGACAAACCCCAAAACAGAACCATGTGTGTAGAAAAGGAGACTATGTATGCAAATTATTTAAATGGATTTTACCAGTAGGTTCGATAAACATATTAGTAGCTTCCAACAAGATAGCGTTGTAAACGGTTTGCATGCATCTCCGAATGCTGAAAGTACTGTAATAAATGAAAGTGAATTCCGGGTGTTATTCAAAAGATTAAACAAAATATGAAAGGCTCATAGGCCCGATTCAATCAGTTGCAGGTTACTGAAATTCTGTGCTGAGCATTAGCGTTCGGTCATTACTTTAGGTATCATTGAATAGGACGTTAGTTCCTGCATTATGGAAAAGGTCAGTGATTGTTCCAATTCAAAAAAAAGCCCACCCTTAAGTCATGAACGAATTTTGTCCGGTAGCTCTTACCTCGGTAGGCATACCCATGAAATGTTTAGAAAAAATAGTGAAGAACGGGTTAATTAATGAAGTTAAGGGTTCCTTTGATGAGTATCAATTTGCCTATAGACCACGAAGAAACACAGATGATGCAATTCTGACATTGATTTATGGTATTTGTGAACACCTGGAGAAGACGGAGGCTTTTGCTAAAGTTGTTTTTGAAGACTTTGCGAGTGCCTTCAACACAATTCAGCCGTATTTGATGGTTCAGAAACTGTTGGATCTCAATGTAAATTCCAATATTATACGTTGGATCAATATTATACAAATAATGAATGTTTATGAGTGCAATGGTGCGAATATTTTCATGAGTTGAAAGATGGAATGTTCTATTCAACGAGGCGGAGCCGAGTTGAATGGAACATTCCATCTTTCAACGAATGCAAATAATTATTCGCACTGTTGCACGAATGAAAAACATTCATTATTTGTTTTATATAACATTGCTGCATTACCAAAGACACGCGCACGCAGTGATGTTTTACGCACCGTGCAATAGTACTTTTCGGATGGAACGAAAAATGCACGGTGAATGGAACGAAAAATGCACGGTGACTGACGTAGCGTGCAATAGTACTTTTATTTGCAATCACGTGACGGACAATCCTTCAATCAAATGGCAAGGATCTGCTTGGGTGTTATATAAAACTTTCTATTACACAGAGGGCAGCAGGTCAGGTTAAATTCCACTCTCTCAACTCTCTGTTATAGTACTGGTGCCCCACAGGGCTGCGTTCTTTCTCCCATTCTGTACACATTATACACCAATGAATGTAGATCTCTGAATACAAAGCACAAGTTAATTAAGTATGCAGATGACACTGCACTGGTTGGCATTTATTTGCAAAAAGGTTAACTTAGCATCGTTCGATCACGCGATTTCTTAATTTGTTCAGTGGTGTGACAAAAACCACTTAGAGATCAACACAAAGAAAACTAATGACATTGTCTTTGATTTTCGAAGGAACAAAACACACATCCCGGCCACAGTGATCAAAGGAGAATCTCTTGAGAGGGTCACCGAGTTTAAGTACTTGGGAATTGAGATTGATAACCAGTTGCTTTTTGATAAATGTGCTAAATTAAAGTACAATATGTTACAGCAGCGTCTTATCTTCTCAATGAAACTTAATTCATTCTATGTGGGCAGAACCATTTTACAAATGTTTTACAAGTCTGCCCTGCAAAGTATTATTACATATAGTCTTATTAGTGTTCTTGGAAACATGCGGACACAGGATCGGTGTAAATTGGACAGGGTAATTAAGCAAGCTAATAAAGGACCTGGTACTGATGAATCAATGGTTGACAGTCTCTATAAATCCATCATGCTGAACAAAGTTGAAATGATTCTGTCAGATGAAACTCATCCTTTGCATGAACAATTCAATTGAAGTGCAAAGAGTAAACGTCTTTTACAGCTGCAGGATGAACACTAAGCGGTATGCCAACTCACCCCTCAGCTGTCCGGATTTTTAATGAACAATTGGAACGATGATTCTTCTCAGGCAATATAACAGAGACCGACATGGGTTCTATTTTTATACTAGAAATTATTAATATAACTTTTTTTTAAAGCAACTTTTAAAATGTACTTTTAGCTTTTTATATTTTTCTATAACTTTTTGTGTCATTCCTCTTTTGTTATATAGAGAAGTAGGCCTATTGTGGTATTTTTAAATGTATTTTTGTACTGAAATGGTAAAATGTTTTTATTTGTTGTAGAAAATGGATGTATATGCCGAATAGAATTTCCCGTTGGGGATAATAAAGTGAATTGAATTGAATTGATAAAATTATTTAAAGAAGTTTTACATATATTAGTTAATCCCAAATGGACAATACATATACATAGCACCCCAACCAACTATTGTGCTGGAATTCATAAATTGTTACACATTTACGTTTGGATAAAAAAGCTAACAAACATATGCAATTATGTATAACCATCAACGCCTTATATGCAAAAAATACACCCATTTTGACCTACACACCAATGTACAATAATGGTCATCATTCCAAGTTGGTCAAATATACAATTCTTCTTGTGTTTTATAACATGTAACAGCATGTTTTTCATTGAGACATTGAGTTTTGTTTGAGACTCTGGACAGTAAATGTGTTTTTCCACAAAAGTAGTTGATAGAGGAAAGTTTAAGTATAAGCAAAGAATGCACTAAATTTTTGTAGTGTTTTTTTTTTTATTTTTTTTTTTTACTTATTTCCCACATTAATTTTTTTGTGTAAAAAAGAGAAAGGTTGTGCCTTCCTTTTAAGCATTGCAGCAATTAATATAATATAACAACCGAGATACCAGCTAATCAGACCTTTAAGCATGCCAGCAATTAATATAATATAACAACCAAGATACCAGCTAATCAGACCTTTAAGCATGGCAGCAATTAATATAATAACAACCGAGATACCAGCTAATCAGACCTTTAAGCATTGCAGCAATTAATATAATATAACAACCGAGATACCAGCTAATCAGACCTTTAAGCATTGCAGCAATTAATATAATATAACAACCGAGATACCAGCTTATCAGACCTAAAGCATGGCAGCAATTAATATAATATAACAACCGAGATACCAGCTAATCAGACCTTTAAGCATTGCAGCAATTAATAAGGGAATATAAGAGTGGCGACGAGTTCTTAAACAGCCGTTTAAAACCGGCAGGGTCGTGGCCG
Source organism: Pisaster brevispinus (assembly GCA_023634235.1). Classification (NCBI taxonomy): domain Eukaryota; kingdom Metazoa; phylum Echinodermata; class Asteroidea; order Forcipulatida; family Asteriidae; genus Pisaster; species Pisaster brevispinus. The sequence goes on from JAMKCF010000022.1 coordinate 4,199,526, forward strand.
TGCGATAAAGGCCCGAGCCGAAGGGTCGTGGCCTTTATCGCACGGCCACGACCCTGCAAGGTTTTAAACGGCCGTTTAAGAACGAGTCGCAACTCTTTTATTCCCGTTCATAAATGCCCTTTTGTTAAAAAGCGAAAAAATGTTATAGACAATCTGTGACAATCTGCTTCGCAGCGAATTTTCGAAGTTTGTACATGTTCAAAAACTTTGTTAAAATTATGTTTGGTGCGCGTTGGGTTGTCTGTTGCGCGTGTAAAAATAGATTACGCGCTGGTACTAGTAGCTATATTTTGCGTTCCGCGTAATTAAATTGGCAAACTTGAGCTTGCGCGCCCAATCTGCTTCGTAGGGAATTTTCAAAATTTGTACATTTTCAATTCTTTTTTTAAATTCTGTTTGATGCGCGTTGGGATGGGTTATGTGTGCGCGCGTGTAAAAATAGATTACGCGCTGGTACTAATAGCTATATATTGCGTTCCGCGTAATTAAATTGGCGTACATGAGCTTGCGCGCCCAACACGCGAAGCCAGCCGGTTTTAAACAGCTCCGGCTATGTCTTTATCAGCCGTTTAAACACCCCCACGTGACATGCTCTCCACCAATAGGAATAGCGAAACTGTCTGGGGTATTTATGAATATAATATAACAACCGAGATACCAGCTAATCAGACATTTAAGCATTGCAGCAACTAATATAATATAACAACCGAGATACCAGCTAATCAGACCTTTAAGCATGGCAGCAATTAATATAATATAACAACCGAGATAACAGCTAATCAGACCTTTAAGTATGGCAGTAATTAATATAATATAACAACCGAGATACCAGCTAATCAGACCTTTAAGCATTGCAGCAATTAATATAATAAAACAACCGAGATACCAGCTTATCAGACCTTTACTTGGAACAAACTTCAGAAAATGCACACAATTTGCCATAAAATAGTAAGCATCGCAAAACAGTTTTGCCTTAATTTGAGGTTACAGTGAAAGTTTTGAAAAAAGAAAAGAATATTCCACATACTTAGGTCATGCTGAAGTAATCTTCCTGGCAAAGTTCTCTCTCCTAGGTACAGCTTCACTATTTCTTTTTTAGAAATGACTTTGGTAACGGCTCCTGTAGAGAGTTTGTCCTGTATACCCAAAGAGCCCATATATTCCACATGTGCATAGAATGACAAAAAAAAGATGTAGATACAAGAAAGCAGAAAAGACACCAAAAGCAAGTAGATCGGAATAAGAAGTGCAGAAATTGCATTATAATTCAGGGGTTTAGGAAAGAAGAGGACATACGCCCGAGAAAAGAACAGCAGAAAATGATGTAAAATGTGGTGTGAAAAGAAAGCGAAGTTAAAGTAAAAGTAGAAAGGAAAGTAGGGAGAGAAAAGACGGAATACAAAAATTACTGTAAATCATGCAAGAAGTGATTCATTCTTAGACTATTCAGCTGGCCCTGAGCTGGTCCAACTGTTTAAATCTCTATAAACAGCATACATGTATTGTTATAGTTTTACCCTCGCGATGTGTGATAAGCAATGTATACTAGGTGCTTTTCTTAAATCATGCAGAAAAAATCAAAGTAATACAACAACTAGTGTGGGATTTGAACCTATGACCTCCGCATTCTAGAGAGTAGGCCCCATGTCTTAACCACTAGACAACCGAGCGTGTTCAGTGCTGATAGGTCAGTCAAAATCCTGTTATTAGCAACGGCTACTGCAACAACTTCATAGATATGATAATTGCATCAAGCTAACATATTATACATGAAAAAATGTATATCTAAACCCAACTGTAATCTACTACACAAAACAAAATCGAACACCACATTGTCTGTATTTATTCTGACATCAAATTTATGTCTCTTGAGGCAAGACAATCATCTGTCTTTATCATCTTAGATAATAAAAAAAAATAAATAAAAAATCTGACCGAATTCGAGGGAAGAAACATTTTAAAACACTTTCCTTTGAAATATAAAAGGGGGAGAAGCTTATCTGTTACAAGTGAAAATGGTATATACAATTTCAATAACTTTCTATACTGTTTATTCAAAGTTCTTTGTCAACACTCATTACACCTTTAAACAGTATGAGCGATGGAGGGACCAGTTCTATGAGCAAACCTCTGGGGCCGCCAGAGGATCTCCCTTATCCCCGGTCCTGGTGGATTTGTTCATAGAAGAGTTCGACCTAGACACCATCGAGATCGCTAATCTTCGCCCCAACCTCTGGGCCCGCCACATTGATGATACCTTTGTGCTTTTGCCCCACGGCAAGACAGCACTTTATCAGTTCCTCCAACACCTACACAACCAGCATCCACTCATCAATTTCACCATGAAACAAGAGGGGAACATTTCCATCTCCTTCCTTGATGTTCAAGTCACCAGAAGAGCAGATGGCACCCTCACCCACTCTGTACACTTTGGTCTGCCGTGCCTTTAACACCTGTGACCAAGGGCTTAAAGCAGGAACTTCATCACATCAATACAACTCAATGGATACAAGAACTTAAACTTCAACCATGTCCTCCCACCAGTACCACAGTTCAAGGCAACCATGACCCTGCCGTACATCGTCCGCTCATCACACAAGCTCCAACATATCTTCAGCCAAGCCCTAGTTACTAGGCCCGTAACTAGGGGAGTCATTCGCCGCCACCCCCCCCCCCCATCCATAAAATACAAAATAAAAAAAGTCCCCGAAAATCAAAAAGAAGTAGAAAAAGCCAACTCAATATTTAAAAGAATGTTGCGCATACAAAATATAAGTGCAAAACCAGACCAAATGGCTTGAATTGGGCCTTTGATGTACTTTCAATGGATAATGGTTGAAAGTGAACTCAATATAACACAAACACGAAGAAGTGTACACTAAATAACAAGATTACCTTTCTTATAATAAACCAAGAAAACAGAACCACATCTACAACATTTTTTAAACCCGAGTATTCCATTTTAAGTATTAATCTATACTGTGAGTGTGAGTGTTCAGTGGTAAAGCATTACACACATTAAGCAATAAAACACTTGTTACCGGTAATGCTAGGATGTTACACAGTTTATGGTTTAAAGGGTAGTTTACTTTGTTTTATCGTGATGTGAAAGTAATAATATTTCAAACAATCACCCTTAATTCTTAAGCAATATGACAACAAATGTTTTTCCTGTTAACCATGTAAATATCAAAGCAACCAATTTTCTTGATCTTTCTACATCACTTTCAAACTATAACAAACTATAAACTTCTTGACCAAAATGAGTTGACATCTAAGGCAACCTCAATATTACAAATCATTTAAGATGATACACTAAACAACTTTAACAAGGGGAGCCAAGTTGTTAGCGTGACATGAATATATAGATACATCTTTAACAATCATGATTCAGACTTTTTGTTTTTTCTAAATGCCCTGTGTGAATTGCGTTGAAGATCACTGCCCAAAAATCGATCTGCATTTAAATGCTGAGGTTCTTCTAAAAGTCGACTACATTCAAAACTACCATCAGGCAAAGACAAATACCTTGTATGCTTGAGGCTTCCATTTTTTAAATCCTTATCAGTGGGATCTAAAAACTCATGTGTTGAGAGAAGATTGTCCAAAGACCGAGAACCTTGATGTTGACTGATGTCCAATCCAGTTACACAATCAGTAGTACCTTCATTTTCATCCTCATCACTTAGACTACGGAGGTCTAAACAAAATGACACGGTAAATAAGAAATGAAAAAAACAGCTCATAGAATACATTAATGGAAGTGATGTTTAAAACATGACGAAAACATACAATATTTATGACTAAACACAAAAGTTTATTAAAGTGAAAAAGAAGATAAACATTATTATTATTACTGTTGACTTGCAGTACGTTGTGTTTATTTTTGCATGGCTTTCTATGCTCATATTCTTGTTAAAGGAACGCATGTTTGTTTTCTTGTTTTATCGCTTGTTTTTCAATTCTTTGGTCTTCTACACCATAGAACATACAAAAAACGTTACTTTTCATTGAATGCCTGTTGTCTGTTGAAAAGTTCTCAAAAAGTGTGCAATTATTTCCCCTATTCATGATAGTGAACAATGAAGGATATGGACAAGTGGGCTGGGGAAATCTGCGGAGGGGGGGGGGGGGCTGGGGGGGTTAGGGGGGGGGGGTTAGGGGGCTGGGGGGTTCCTGTATGTTGTGCCAAGCGTTTTGTGGCATGGGCCCCAGGAAAAGTTTAACTTCTAGCTGATATAAATTTAAACACAAATGTTTCTTGGACAAAAACAGAAGTGCTTTGTTCAGCTGCCAACTTCTATTAAAAAGTTTGCCTTTTAACACCACTTTAAACATTCTGATGTAAAGTGGAATTCCTTGGCAAGTGTTTTATGCAAGTTTGCCACAACCATGGCTAAAAGCCACTCTTGATGGGATCCCAACTCTTCACCAACAAGATTAACAATATGCTTCTGCACTTTATCTAATAAGATAGATGACAAGCAGAAGCTCTGGCCCAAATGTGACAACAGTACTCCATTAGGGGACATATAGTCGTCTTTTACTCTTTTACAGGTAGAGAGTAACATCAGGAAGTAAGAACTACCGAGACCAATAAAGACAACCAACTCACATGGAAGCACTCTTTGCAATGCCTGAGATATACCTCTCTTAACTGGCATTAGTGGAGAGGTCGAAAATCTGATACCTCAGGCAAAGTCGATGGACCCATATGAATGGATGGAAACAGATCATCTCTAGAGTAAGACTGAGACAGACGTGTAGTTTTTGTAAATGTTAAAGGTTACTAGCCAGTCCTAGCCAATCCTACCCAACTTCTGCATGCTCTTTAACTTATTATTCAATGAGACACCCACCTCAAAGCAATAAGTGTTCACAGAGTTAAGGGAAACACAGTGTGGGTTGAATACATGGTGATCTGAGAAAAAACTTCATCAGGCAAATCATTAATGTAAACAAACAAAATGAGTAGGACCAAGTACTGATCCCTGGGAACACCTGAATTGATAGAACGGGTGGCTGGAGAAGATTGAACCTCAAGGACAACCTTCAACTTGCAGTTGGAAAGGAAAGCAGAGATTATGGATAACACTTGCTTGTGGAGCAGGCCAGTATGCCACACTTTGTTAGCCTTGTCCAAGGCTCTTTACGCAAGCACCCCGCTTTGAATTCACCAGGTAGCATAACAATACTGGCACGGTACTTCGTTTTTGGTACGAGGTTGAAAAACCATGCTTCGACCCCACGGTATACTGTATATCAAGTACTGCAGTACCGTGCCAGTATTGTTATGCTACCTGGTGAATTCAAAGCTGGGTGCTTGCGTAAAGAGCCTTGGATAAGGCTATACTTTGTCGATTGCCTTGGAGATGTCCAATGTTGCAACATGAGCCTCACTCCTGCGATCCAAGGCCGTAATAAAATGATTGGTTAGGGAAAGCAGATTACCAGTTGAGCGGGAATGGTGAAACCCAAACTGACAGTCAGTTAGAAGGTCACTGTACTCCGAGTAACCAAGGAGCTGTTGTTTAACAAAGCTAATAGGACTAATAATTAGAAGATTCAAAACGCTAACCAGCACACCTAAAGACAGGAACAAAGAATGCAACTTTCCAACATGAAGGAAACACAGAAACTGCAAAGCACATATTGAATAGCTTGGAAAGAAGAAATGAAAGTTCTGGGGCATATATTTTTCAAACAATTGCAGGTTTTCCATCAGGGCCAGTAGACTGTGAGACATCCATGGAATGAATCTAGTCAATCTTCCTTGGAGTGATGAGAGAATCAGATACTACAGCAGCTGTATGGGATGGAAAGGCAGGAAGTGGATGGCGCTTATCATTGAGTGAAGAGATGGATACAAAGTTTTCAGCTAAAAGGTTTCCCTTATCTTAAGAAGTGTGAACGTTGGGTCCATGAAAAAAAGGAGGAGTTTGCTGCGATCAAGTACACTATTGGCAATCAGCCAAAAGTCCCTGAAACAAGGCCCCTGCGTTGAGTGGAACTAGCAACAGAGTTTACATACTGCTGCTTATTAATTAGCAACCCCTAAAACCATCTTACATCGATTTTGAGCTTCCTGGAAAGGACGCTCACTGACTAAAGTTCCTTAAAGACGATATCCTTAAAAAAATTGTTACAATGGGCCGTTGCTACAAGGGGGATGTAAATACCAATACAAAGGTTAATCAATTGGGATAATTTATCTCCTGCTGCCTAGTCAGGACCTGGGCATACCAGTGAGAAAACAACCAAAACCATCCCAGTCTTCCTGTCCCAACTGAAAATCAGTATGATGAAAAGGTTGGAATGTAGTTGCGGGAGAAGAATACGACACGGAAACAGAGACAATTGAGTTATCTGAGTTACCAAATGGAGGCAAGACCTTGGCAACACAGTCATCTAGGTTAGAACACAAGAAGAGGTCCAGCAAGTACCTACCATCAGAAGCACGATCCGGAATACAAGTCTGGGATGAAATAATCCGAGCATAAGACCCTGGTAGACGGAAACATTATATTTTGGAATACCATGAATGTCAATAATAGGAGATTGGATCAGGCACTGCGTTGTGGTTAACATTGAACTTACCAAATACCATCACATGAGCAGAAGGGTACTGAGAAATAGCAGGATTAATGCTATTATGATAGCGTTGATTTCTCAGCACCCATTTGCTCAAGTCATGGTATTTGAAGAGTTAAACTTTATCTAGCTATTCTAATAAAGAAGGTTTGTTTGTTCACTCATGTGGTCAACATCAAATCATCTAGACTGGTAGGCTCGATCGAGGAAAAGCCAGTTACACCGCGTTTACACTAGATTCAGAAAGGTGGATTGAGATCCGACATTTTGTTTACGACCGCGGATAAAGATCCGGTGTCGTGTTTACACCAGTGCTTGATCCGGCTCCGATCCCACTTTTGAACCGAATGTATATTGGTCATGACGTCACCGCTCCTCGCAAAGATCAAAGGTATTAAAAGAAGTATTATCAATGCGAAGGTAGAATGCAGAAAATACAGTACAGCAGATGAGTCGGATAACAAAGACCATGGAGGTAGAAACAGATGGGAAAATTTATAAAATACAGCAACAAGCCAAGATCCGAACGTAACGATGTAAGTATAAAGTGACGCTGAAAACAACAACATGACGTATCACACACGCACAGTCCATGTGCACTGTGCATGACACAACAACAAAGACACGCACAAAAATAAAAACAGCGACGGATGTCCCACCAAAGCACAAGCAAAAAGCGCGCCATTCATAGTGAAACTGGAAATGACCACATCGAATTGCGGTGTCTGATCCACCTTTGCAGTTACACTTATATTTGGAATCCACTTTGCCGGATCTGATCCACCAATTGCCGGATTCAACCCTCCTCGAAAGGTGGATTAAAATTGCCGGATCTTGAACCGAGTCTGATCCTGCTTTTTTGCGTTTACACTAGCCGTTAATCCACATTGCCGGATCAGATCTGGGTCTGATCCACCTTTCTGGATCTACACCGCGTTTACACTAGATCCAGAAAGGTGGATTGAGATCCGGCAATTTTTTAACGACCGCAGATCAAGACCCTGTGTCGTGTTTACACCAGCGCTTGATCCGGCTCCGATCCCACTTTTGAACCGGATGTATATTGGTCACGACGTCACCGCTCCTCGCAAAGAGCTCAAAGGTCACGATTACAGCGCGCCACTTCTAGAAATAATTATTATCAATGCGAAAGTAGAATGCAGAAAATACAGTACAGCAAATGATACGGATAACAACGACCATGCAGGTAGAAATATTTTGTAGATGGGAATTAACAAAATACAGTAACAAGGTAAGCTCCGAACGTAACGATGTATGTATAAAAACAACAAAACGTTTCACACACGCACAGTCCATGTGCACACAGCACACACAAAAATATAAACAGCAGCAACGGATATCCCACCAAAGCACAAGCAAAAAGCGCGCCATTCGTAGCGAAACCGGAAATGACCACATCGAATTGCGGTGTCTGATCCACCTTTGCGTTTACACTTGTATTTGGAATCCACTTTGCCGGATCTGATCCACCAATTGCCGGATTCAACCCTCCTCGAAAGGTGGATTAAAATTGCCGGATCTTGAACCGGGTCTGATCCGGCTTTTTTGCGTTTACACTAGCCGTTAATCCACATTGCCGGATCAGACCCGGGTCTGATCCACCTTTCTGGATCTAGTGTAAACGGGGTCTTAGTGTCAAGGGGTAAATAGCATCACCATCAAGAGTCGTCAGGCCAGTACCATCATTTGGGGGCCCAAAGATTTTGCATTCCTGGATTATGTGGTTCATTAGTCTGGGTGGTACCGCACACAAAGATCAAAAGTAGCAGCACCACTTCTGCAAAGGCACTGCTGGGTACGGCCAGTACCTGATAATGAAGATGAACAATACAGGAAAACAGGTAGGTTAGGAAATGGAAAAGAGAATGGCAAAAGTACATGTATTCATGGTTGTCACATTCCAAAGTGCTTTCAGGCTGAGGGGAGAGTTTCTTTGACATAGACACCCAGACCATGTGATAGAGGGTGGTCAAGGTGGTGGAGAGTGGTTAACGTGATGAAAGATATATCCCGATAACTAAAGAATCGGAATGTCACACCATGGGACTGAATTTCCCCTGGCTGACTATACAGTTAAACAGCAAGACCGAGACAGGAACACCAGATAAATGATTTTTAGAGAAACATGTTATATACATCCAAAATTTGATCTTATTTAATAACGAAACAGCAACAACAACAAAAATACATTGAAAACTACTATTCAGCTACGTACCATTAATGAGCGAGTTTTAGCGAGGGACTAAATGGATCGATTCCACACGTTTTTAATCTAGACTTAGATTGGGGTACGTTTCCGTCCTCACAAGTTTAACACCATTAATAACTCCAGCACAATAAATCAAGTCAAGTCAAGAACACTAAAAACCTAATCTAATTAGTTGAACCCGACCCCAAACTGTCTTTTCACTGTTCATGATCGTCCATTGCAGGCCACTGTTCAACTGTTCTCTTCCCGCTCTCTCTGGCTATGACTTGGGGGGGGGGGGTAGTTTACTTGCCAGTCTCCTTTTTACGCAGCTTTGGGTGTCAACTCTGCAGTCCCTTCCCTCTGCTCTCCTATCACTTGGCCAGATCTGGCTCTCCTTATGGCTCTCTTTACGCCAGCCTCCCGGAGATGGATGCCTGGTGTACTGTTGTACACCATGTAGTCTTACATGTAGTTACAGCATCTGGCGACTTTGGGTTAGGGATGGTTGATCCAGTCTAACTCATCTCGTCTACAATAATGCACCTTAGCCTATAAATCCACTCAGGATTTTGTGTCCGATGAGGGTCCACACAGGACAATTCTGATGGGTCCACACAGGACAATTCTGATGGGTCCACACAGGACAATTCTGATGGGTCCACACAGGACAATTCTGATGGGTCCACACAGGACAATTCTGACGGGTCCACACAGGACAATTCTGACGGGTCCACACAGGACAAAGTCCACACAGGACAAGCTCTGGGAAGTTTTCTTCTCAATCCACACAGGATAGAAACTTCTAAAATAATCATGCCCACACAGGACTTAGATTTTTGGCGAGCCTTGAATCAGAATATTAGGATGGACTTCTCTCCTCCAACTTCAACCCAAGACTGACTAGTACATACTAAAAACCCACTACACACCCAACCAGAACAATATAGGACACAAAAAGAACCCATTCCAAAGGACAATAAAAGTAAATACCAACATTCCTTATAGCCTCACCCTAACTACTGCCCTCGTTGGAGTCTTAATTTAAATATATTTGGCGCCCTCTTGGGACACTCTACCCAGATAACATTCATACATTGGGCCAACGTTGGTATTTGGTCGGCACCGTTGGCGTTGGTATTGTGTCAGCTTTTGGCGTTGGCCCCACATTGGCACTTCGTCGCCATGATCGGCGTTGGCATTTAGTTTGTTTCTGACATTGGGCCGATGTTGGCTGTAGGTCGGCAGAATCACATTGGTTTTACATTGGCGATCAATGTTAAGCCAACGTTGGGTTTTAGTAATTAAACAATACTCGGCATTGTGTTGGTTTCCGACGTAGGAGCAATGTTCGCTCTTGGTCGGCATTACAACATTGATTTTACGTCGGCACTCAATGTTGAGCCAACGTTGGTTGATAGTGGGGCAGCAATATCGGCACTGCGTTGGTTTCTGACGTAGGACCAATGTTGGCTCTAGGTCGGCATTACCACATTGGTTTTTAGTCGGCACTCAATGTTGAGCCAATGTTTGTTATTTGTGGGACAGCAATATCGGCATTGTGTTGGTTTCCGACGTAGGACCAATGTTGGATCTAGGTCGGCATTACCACATTGGTTTTTAGTCGGCACTCAATGTTGAGCCAATGTTGGTTATTTGTGGGACAACAATATCGGCATTGTGTTGGTTTCCGACGTAGGACCAATGTTGGATCTAGGTCGGCATTACCACATTGGTTTTTAGTCGGCACTCAATGTTGAGCCAATGTTGGTTATTTGTGGGACAGCAATATCGGCATTGTGTTGGTTTCCGACGTAGGACCAATGTTGGATCTAGGTCGGCATTACCACATTGGTTTTACGTCAGCACTCAATGTTGAGCCAATGTTGGTTATTTGTGGGACAGCAATATCGGCATTGTGTTGGTTTTCGACGTAGAACCAATGTTGGCTCTAGGTCGGCATTACCACATTGTTTTTTTGTCGGCACTCAATGTTGAGCCAATGTTGGTTATTTGTGGGACAGCAATATCGGCATTGTGTTGGTTTCCGACGTAGGACCAATGTTGGCTCTACGTCGGCATTACCACATTGGTTTTACATCGGCTCTAAATGTTGAGCCAATGTTGGTTATTTGTGGGACAGCAATATCGGCACTCTGTTGGTTTCCGACGTAGAACCAATGTTGGCTCTAGGTCGGCATTAGCACATTGGTTTTATGACGTCGGCACATCAGTAATGGTAATTTAAGAACAACTTCGTTGAACCATATTGGAGATTGATAGGCACAATTCGGCGATGTTTTTATATCGATTGCCAATCATTTTTGGGACACCATTGCAAACCAAAATGTTGATACACTGTTGTTGGTGTTGGTTTGCTAGTTTGATTTTTTGTTGTTGGGGTTTTTTGTAATCCGACAAAGATTTCAAATGGAAAACGTTGGAGTTGTGTTGATATATTGCAGCAGTTATATATTGGCTTTAGGTCGGCGGTCTTGATGTTAAGTCATCAACCATTTATAACAAGAATCATACCTTGACAATATGCGTCAGGGGTTATGACCGAAATGTGGTTAAGTCTATGTGGGCATAAAATAGATCAACTGTCTTTACAAATAGCAGTTTGCTTGTTAGTTATAGGGCAAGTTTGCTGAAGGTTTGTTTATAGGTTGACAGTCAAATGCCAGTAATCCTGAAAATACACGAAGAAGTCAGTACTCAGTTATATCATTAGACGATCACGCTAAATGTTGAGCCAACATTGAGCCAACGTTGGGCCAACATTGACATAAATGCAAATTTTTGGGCGGGGCTTAGATGTGTGTGATTTTTCTTTGATAATATCACAACAATTTAGGTGAATTTAGTTATCCAAGGCAAATTGTTGTGCTTTTGTGTGTAATTCGTCTGTAAGAAAATATGAACATCAAAGTACAAACAAACATTTGTAAATCAAACATGTAAATTAAAAAGTAAACAGTGTGAATTAAAAAAGGTGTAAACCATGACTGGAAAGTCTATGGATCTTGGACATTAAATACAAAACATGCAGTGCAGAAGGACGTGTAGGCCTGTGTAGGTTGTAGTAAGTGTAGAATGTATTTAGTTATTGGTATTATAACTTACATGTAATTAATATAACTTATAGGTAGATATTTACAGACACTAATTACTTAGCAATGGTCATTCACTACATGTACAGAAAGATCCACTCGAAGTCAATATTTTTGAATAACGATACGTTGGCCCAACGTTGGGGCAATGTAGAGCCAACATAAAGGTTATTAGTGGGGCCAACATTAACGATGGCCCAACGTAACGCCGATGAGCAAAAGTATATTTGGTAATTAACAATGGCCCAACATAAACCTTTCATTGGTTCTACGTTGGACAATGTTAAGCCCATGTTTACGTTGGGCCAACGTTGGCCCAACTTTAACATTGGCCCAACGTAACTCCGATGAGCAAAAGTATGTTGGGCCAACGTTGACAGCCAACGTCAGCCCAACAAAACTTTTCTGTTGGCAGAATGTTGGGCGCAACGTTGGTCGAATGTTCGACTGTGTTGGCCCAATATTGGTTCAATGTTTTAACATACATGGGCAGAACACTGGCCCAATGTTGGGCCAATGTTTACGTTGGGCCAACGTTGGGCCAACTTTTTCATTGGCCCAACATAAGACCAATGAGCAAAAGTACGTTGGGCCAATACTGACAGCCAACATTGGCCAAACAAAACTTTTCTGTTGGCAGAATGTTTGGCGCAACGTTGGCCGAATGTTCGACTGTGTTGGCCCAATATTGGTTCAATGTTTTAACATACATGGGCAGAACACTGGCCCAATGTTGGGCCAATGTTTACGTTGGGCCAACGTTGGGCCAACTTTTTCATTGGCCCAACATAAGACCGATGAGCAAAAGTACGTTGGGCCAATATTGACAGCCAACATTGGCCAAACAAAACTTTTCTGTTGGCAGAATGTTTGGCGCAACGTTGGCCGAATGTTCGACTGTGTTGGCCCAATATTGGTTCTAGGTTTTAATATACATGGGCAGGACACTGGCCCAATGTTGGGCCAATGTTTACGTTGGGCCAACTTTTTCATTGGCCCAACATAAGACCGATGAGCAAAAGTACGTTGGGCCATTGTTGACAGCCAATGTTGGTCCAATGAAAGTGTTTCGTTGGCCCAACATTGGTCCTATGTAGTGATGCTATCTGGGTAGTCTGCCACAAAACTTCTAGCAAACTTAAAGGAGCTAAATTAAATAGGCAAACATTCACATGTTAAATACAGCAAACAAAATTATTTTCCCATACTATGAAATAATTAACTAGGGTTTTACTGAAATATTCAAGGCACTTGTGACACGGAATATCACCCCAAAAATTAACAAATGGAAAAGGCAATACCGTTACGTGAAACTCCCATTAGCCAAAAAGTCTCAATTCTAAATACCATGCAGTTTTATCCAGACTCTTTATCAGCTGCCATCAGTAAAGCAGTTAAATGATAATCACTGCACCCTGGCACCTTCATTTCCCAAGGCCAGTGACATGACACCCGTTTACAGTCTGACAGTCAATCCAGAAAAGTGGATTGAGATCTGGCATTTTTATCACAAAAAAAGATCAAGAACTGGTGTCACGTTTAGACCAGTGCCTGATCCGGCTTCAAACCTGACTTTTTATAATAATAATAATAATAATAATAATAATAGTGGCTTCTTATATAGCGCTCAAATCCATCACTCAGTGACGCTCAAGGCACTTCAACATTCAGTATTTTCCTGCAAGGTATGTGGCGCTACGTTTGAAGTATGAGGCCTACTCCTTTACTTAGCACCATGTAATGGTTTACAAGGTGCTGTGGCGCAATATGCAGCCAATAAAACCAGGACCACCGGGGCGAACCCCTTCTCTTTTCGATAAGTGCACTGGGTTCTTTTACGTGCATTACACAACACACGGGACCAATGACTTTACATCCCATCCAAAGGCTGAAGCAATCATGGTTAAGTGTCTTGCTTAAGGCCACAAGTGTCACGACCAGGACTCGAACCAACACTCTACTGATCAGAAATACCAGACCTTGAGTCTGGTGTTCTTATCCGCTCGGCCAAGCAACACAGATATTTCTTCCTCACTCCAAGCAAATTGATTTAATCTTGAATCTGGACTCCTTGTACACTTCTAGAAAAGTTACCAATGTGTTGCTAGAGCATAAGGAAAATAAAGTACTGCAGATGACACCAATAAAACAACAAAGAAATATGGTATAAAAGCTCAAAAAATGACAAAATAGTGCAAGAAGCGGAGCCGATTATTTAAAGCAATTAAGCAATGCTCAAAAGGAAAATAGAAACATTTCATGTTCATGTGAGCATGTCTACCCGTCGAAACCAAGGACTTTAACAAACATTTCAACTAGCCTGCTCTAGTCATTGTCAGGAGACTAAAGAGTATGAGACATGTTGCTTTAGTAGACCAACATATCGAAAGGTTGAACCAATTAAGAACTCACTCTGCTGCAGTGAAGTTAATAATGAGAAGTGAAAGTAGTAGTCCCGGCCGAATTCCTACCTTCCAACCAGGTAGTAGTTAACAAGCAGGACAGTTCTTTTCAGAACTAAGTAGTCTCCCAAATTTTTAGAAATATACTCCCCGACAGTAGAATAAAAAGCAAGACGTAGATCTCAAAGAACAATCTACACAGCAAAGTAGATATGCACATGGTTATCGCAAACCGAATATACATTGATACCTCATCATGCAATGCCTCAATAATTTTATTATTATTTTTTTTATTATTATTTTTATTTCATCTTACCACAGCATGCAAAAAAAAAGGTAACATTTTCCTTTGTGCCGGTAACTCCTCAAGTCGGGCTATGTCCTGTAGCCTTACATCTTAAGGGTCTCCCTCAGGATCCTCGCTGTTCGCAAAAGTGCTGCCTTCTGTAACAGATCTTCCCTCACATTTGTCCCTATTTCCTCTAGATGTTTCCCCAGTGCTTTCGGAATATTGCCCAGTGCTCCATCCACCAGTAATTTTTTTCACTTTCACTTTCACCTTAATCACAGTAGCGCACAAGGCTGAGGAAATCTGTTAACAAGGGTGCTTGCTATGTGAACCAGAAACACCAGGGTTAACCCCAACTCTTCCACGATTAAAATTTTTTTTTTTACGTGACTACCCATCCTAGTACACGGGACCTACAGCTTAATGCCCCATCCGAAGGACAAGTGTCACAACCGGGATTCGAACCCTCACTCTGCTGATCAGAAACATCAGAGCTCGGGTCTGGTGCCTTTAATTACTTGGCCATGTAGATTTCTGCACAAGTGCTGCAGGTTCATTGTACTTTTTTAAGAGTACACTTATTTCAACCCTATTATTTCAAATCACACACCATGAAACCAAACTGCAAAAAAAATTCATCACTAAGTGTTTGATTTTATGCATGTTCACGTATTTTCGTGAGAACACTTAATGGATTATGTGCATGTTAACATGTGCTGATTGTATAATTTCCATCAAAATAAGAAACTGTGTTGGACGATAAGTTTCTGTTACCCCGTAGTATTCCTTAAAGATTGGCATTTGTCCACTCCGTTATTGACAATTGACATTTCTATAGCCCATAAGGACTGAAGGAGACTGTTGTCTTATTTTACATGTTTTAAAAGAAACCATCAAGGACTTTGTATTTGATACAAAATGTACAGACTTCACACATATTCTACTCTTGAGCACACAAGCTGACCACCAAGTATGTGATTTTGGAGGCTTAATCAGACAAAAGATAAGTGTGTAAAAGTCTGTAATACATTCCATAACACAGTAATTTATTTTAAGATTTCTGATAATATGACTGCTGACTTACCATCGAAATCATCATCATCAAAACTATAAGAGAAACATAACATAAATTAATATTAGTTTTTACATAAAATGCTTGGCTCATCACTGGACATATCAGGTATTGAATAAATTAGATTAGTAAAACAACTCCAGATTTGTAATGTGACTACAACGTAGGTGTTGTATAAATGAAAACTTATCAAACTTGCTACTTATTGTGTTCGCGTGCATTAAAGTAACGATTCATGCTAGCTCTACACAGAGCCGTCAAGGCGTTGATTCTGAGAGTACACATATACATCTCACACCATGCACACACTGCTTATACATACACATGCATGTACGCACACAGAGACATGAACATAGCTAGCTCGGGCACGAGGTGCGACGCAAAGAAAAAAAAATGTTTTTGTAAATAAATAATAAATAATGAAAACAATTAATGAAAACAAAGCTCCAAGGGCTTGTTCAACGCTAGAAAAGGAGTAAAAAGGCAATAAGTTCTAGAAGGTTCCACTTGAGTTGTAGAAGTTGCCGTTGAATGAGGGGAATAAGGGTCGAGTTGGACAGTAACGATTTTGGTCTTGTCAATGTTGATGTTGAGTCAAGCTTGCTTTGTGGTGATGTTCTTTAAACTTTGGCCCTCTGTGTTGTGGTTCCAAGAAGTGCAATGTCATCTGTCAAGTGAAGGTTGTTAATAATGTACTGGCTTGTTACTGTGACATTTTTTTTGTGTCTCTAATAACACCTGAATCAACACCTCTGAATCAACACCTCTCAGTGCAAGATGTAACCAAAAACAATGATAAAGAGGAAGGGAGCAAGAGTGTCACCTTGGAGAACACCAGGGGTGTGTTTTCACGGCTGTAACCAATAACAGTTTCAGTCACTGACCAGTAATTAACCAATGGCCAAGTCAACCAAAACAGTTATCGGTTATGACCGCAAAAACGCACCCCTGTTGACACTAGGAATGTGTCTGTCAGTTTCCATTCATATGCCTCCATTCATATGTTTTTTAAAGATAAAAATTGACTGTAATGTTAGGAATTCAAGTATCACAGAATGACAAACATGAATGGTCTATTGAATCAAATGCTTTATGAAAGTTGAAGATTGTAATAAACAATGGGAGTTGGTCGTTTTTGAATCATTCTATTAGGCTTCCTAGGTTACTTTATATTTAGTTGCATACTATATAATAAGACTCAATAAGCCATGTTAAGCCTCATGTGTGAAATTAAGATGCAGGAATACAAAACAAACAAAATCAGACACATTCTCAGAAGGTGGAATGTCAGGTCTCTCCTGGGGGTGGCCGATGCACTGATGGGGTCTGTTTGAAACTGCTTCATATGACTGTGGCAAAAACAAGAACAAACTGCAGAGCACATAATCTCCTAGTATCCTCTATATGCAAGGAATCACTGAAGTGGATGATGCCATGAAGGAATGGCTACAACTGACTCTCCAACTAATGGCCAGTTTGGTTCTCCAGGCTTAGCAAATATCAGTCCGAATGTCTGGAAAAATTACAGTGAAAGGCCCTCCAAATTATTTTAACTAAGGACTTCTGTAGTACTAAGTCATTCAAATTTACACCCAATATGGTCTGCCGCCTGTCTCTGTTAGACTTGAACAGTACTTTGATAACTTTGGTAAATCGCTGACCAGTTCAAACAAATACGGACACTTGCTTCCACCCATTAGAAACAATAATGTCAGAAATACAAACAAACGTTGCCCAATCAAGTGTAGAAGTAACAGGTATAAAAGCAGTCTGATCCCATCCCTTGACCAGACTTCTCAATGGTTGATTTTTAATGTTTTTCTGCTGGTTTTTTTAAGGAGCTGGCCTCCTTGTACATAATTTTTTATTAGTTGTCATCCTTCTTTTTCTTTTTAAACACTTTCCTGTTTTTAAAGCTTGCTAGACCATGCAACAACTTGTTATTAATGTTTTATTCATACTCATAAGCCTACTTGTAAAGGCTCAGATAGATTTATATTTTTACATTCTACTATTTTAATCTTTTCTATGTATCTCTTGTTGTATTTTAAACACAATTCTGCCTGTGGCTGCGATGTTTGAATGTTTTTAATAAACCAATAATACTGAAGTGTGAGATGCCCAGACACTTAATAATAAACAGTAGATTGAGAACAATATAAAAGAAGAAGGTTGCTCCAGGATGCAAATGACAAGTTTGTATGGAGGTGCACTGCACTTGTGGCAAAGGAACTTTATTGACACATCAACGTTCCTGCTCTGTCAGAGATGAGGTTTGTGGACACCGGGGAAGTCCAAGAGAAAAATTTCACCTTTTACTGGTCGTGTGACCAGTAAAAGGTGAAATTTTTCTGACACACAGAAAGGCATTTCGGCCTCAGCTTTGCTAGAAATCTAACTGGAGTTCTCTTACTTTTGATCCATCCAATGCATCTGAAGACTGTTTGAAGCAGAGCATCTGGTGTAATTCATTTATTTCACTTCAAGGTCAGACTCTAATTCAAGACAAATGTTTAGAAGCTGTAGCTGAATTATATTATTTGTCTGACTTGTAGTTAGTTTTTTTCCTATAAAGATTTTTATTTTAAATATAAACACCAACTTATTCAGTATTTTTGGCCTGTTAAAAGCAATTCCTGCTCATTAGAAAGTGGAATCAATAATAATCTTCAGACTCTGGATAACGTTGTCTTGAATGTTTTTCTTCAGAAAAAGCATTTTGCTAAATATGTTTCTTACAATTCAATGGACAAAGTTAGAGATAACCAAGTGAAGATTCAGGCTAAATGAAATGCTTCACATGAAATCGACCAGGAGAATTTGAAATATATGTTCTCTTTGCCTTACAAGATTACTATAAATATTAAAACTAGGATGATTTAGTATATGTTTCTGCACTGACTAAAAGTGAAAAACTTCTTTTTTAACAAGATTGGGTTGGCAAATAGCTCTTAAATGTACCTTTTGTAAGGTAGAGGAAGATATCCCTTTCTAGGTTCTTTTTTTAGTGCGCCTGTGGAGTTGTATAAAAGATTGGATGGCTTCTATGCTTAGAATGAACATAACTTTATCAGCGTTCTCTGTTATGTTTGGCTACAATACTTATGGCCCTGTTTTGTGGATTAATCATTTTAGGTAAACAACATATTTATAAATGTAAATACAAAAAAAACTCCTGTATTTGACTCCCTCAAAACAAGTGTTATGTGATTTGAGAATTGAGAGTATTGAATAAAAGATTGCTCAAAAGAGAGAAAAGTAAGACATTCACAACCATAAGGGACAAAGCCTTACAGGTATGTAATGAGTCATATACTTATCATTGTTCATACTGACATTGATATACAATTTTTTATTTTTTATTTTTATGTTTAACTTTTGAAAAGATTATTTGTAATTAAAAAAGAAATCTAACTGAGTTCTTGAAAGCCACCTCAGATCGCATTATGACCTATCAAATGCCATTTAAAAACACTACATGTACCTCTGTCATACAAGTCAGCGTGTATGCACCCACCTTGCTTGCCAAGCAGCTTACAGGTGAAAGAGATAATCTAGGAGGAATTGTGAAGGTCCTTCAATCAGTGCCAGCCACAGACAAACTGGCGGTTTGGGGCGATGACCACACAACCTGGGGCCATGTATTGGGCAAGTTCAGGAGAGGTAACTGCAATGCCAACAGGAACTTACTACTCTCAATCTGTGCGGATTTCGACCTTGCTAAGCACTTTCTTTGACACGCCCAATAACTTGAACTACACCTGGTACCATCCTAGATCAAAGAGATGGCATCTGCTGGACAGCATCAACACACGAAAAAAACATCTTTCAGACATCTACATCACCTGTGCAATGCATGGTGCTGACTGTTCTACAGACCATATACACATGTATGCACCTTCATAGGCCAAATGTGTTGACCCCCTAAGGCTATGCACAAGTTCGATGTCTCCAAGCTGAACTCCAACGATGGGGAAATTTTCCTACACAAAGCCCTAGAGACTGTCTACTCTGCTGCAGTCAAGTCATCTGGTCACCAATGTCGAAAGAACTCTGACTGGTTTGCAGATAACAACCTACAGATAGAAAAATTGCTTTCTCTCAACCACACAGCCCTGCAAGCTCTAGCAGACAGGTGCAACTCTTGAGACGTCTTCTCGTCAAATACGAGTACAGTTCTCAAACTAATGGTTGGCAAGCCAGAGATCCAAGCTCCCTGGAAAGAACACTAATCTCTGCTGCTCAACCGACCCTCTAATGTAGATGAGGATGTTCTTGAGTCAATTTCCCAGCAGCCCTTCCGCTTGAAGCTCAATGTCGCTCAATGTGCCTCTGGTGTCTTCTATCAAATAATGGCAGGCTGAATAAGTTTATGAACATTCTACGAGGCTTTAATGATGACATGCAGGCATGAGTTCTGTTAGATGATGAAGCCTCAGACCCTTTCTCTGTACAGTGCTGTATCCTGGCCCCTACTCTGCTTACCCTCTTCCTGTCTGCTGTATAGAGATTGATAACCACAATGTCACAGAAGGCATCCCCACCTAATAACTTCAACTGATGGCAAGCTTTTTTACCCAAGACGTCTTAAAGCCAGGACAAAGGTCCATCAGCAAAGATCAGTGGTGTGCAGATGTCCTCCTCTACACTGACGACACTGGTCTTATTTCACTCTCTAGACAAGGTTCTAGACATATTTACTGCAGCATCTTCTCTCTCCAGGCTTACTATCTAATAAAAAAGAAGAATTACTCTATCAACCAGCAATTGAAACCCCATACATTGGGCCAAACATCTTGTGAAACAGTAAGCCATTTACTTATCGTGGACTCCCTCATGAACCTTTGTAGTGCTGTTTCCAGTGACTGCAGTCTAGAGAAGGAGCTGTCCATGAAAATCGATTCAGCCTGCGCTGTTTTAGGTCACCTGCGAGATCGGCTGTGGAAAAGACATAGCATTACCACAACAACAAAGTGCAAGGTTTATAGAGCCATTGTACTATCCTGCCTCCTGTACAGCTCAATGTCTTTCATGCTATACCGAAGAAAAATTCACTGCCTGTCCAGGGTCTTCCAATGGCACCTGTGAACCATCCTTGGTGTCAAGTGATCTGACCATCAGGCAACCCAGCATTGGGGCAACACTCCTGAAGCAACAACTCACCTGGACTGGTTACATGTATGTAGTCAGAATGGTGGATGACCGAATGCCGAAAGCTGTAACGTACAACAAGCTATCTCGTGGAAAACGCAAAGTTGGGCTACCAAGACTCTGCTACTTTGACTGTACGAACAGATACCTCATTGCTACTGGTATTAATGTCCAGCAATGGGAAAGTACAGCTAACGATATGACAGCCTGGCGAGCTGCAGTGCAAGCTGGATCTGATGCTGAATAGGCTTTGACAAGTAGCTGGATAGATGTAGATGTAGATGTAGAAGTGGCAAGAGCAACAGATGCAGATGCCAACTGACGTCACCGTCATGAACGTGCCCTAGCACCCCCTCTACCATCTGCTGCCTGCACACTACCAGCCTTAGCATGTCATGTGAAATTATGGATAATTCTTTTTCTTATGGACAAGCTTAAGGCTGATTTCCTGAATCAATGAACTTGACTGCGATGTTGTCTTTCTCATTAGCAAACTATCAGCCTGTACAGTGTAGTGCGAAATTTTAGGCAACGCAGCATTTACACACTTACCTGGTGACTCTTAAAATAGTGAGCCTGGCAGTTGCCGTGTGTGACATGTGCGTCACTGTTAAGCTAAGAGGTGCGGGTTCGTAAACACAAAGGATGTTAATCTGGCTTCTCTTAATAAATTGAGCTTTCCCATAATGATTAATATAAGGTGAATAAACATTAACTTACTCATCATAGTTAGCCAAGAAATGGTGGTTCTTAAATGAAGAACCAGGATGAACTCTTCTGGATTCTCCAATGTTTTCTGAATGATGGCGCTGCAGCCATGGATTGCATTCTGGTACCTCTGCTACCATTGGACTAGATGTAAAGGGAAAATACTCTTCAGGAAAAGTGTTCTCCTCATCGACTTTTGCCCGCACTTTATCTGTGCTCACTATGCGTTTTGAAGAAATATTGTGAGTTATTCTGTCTCGTCCAAAAGGATGGACAAGATCATCAGAATGCGCTTTGTCTTCAGCTGGTAAAATAGCATTGTTATCACCCGGAATATCAGTTGGTGCTTCCATAGACTCTGATGCTGACTGAAGCTGGATTAATATGAATAAAAATAGATCATTAACTGGGTCAATATATGAACGAAAAAAGATGATCGTTATGGTTTACTACTTCAATTTGATGTCATTAAAAACTTTATACTCTCTGTCCAGAGAAACTTTTTGGAAACTTTTCAAACCCGAACAACTACTTTATTATTAAAAAACAATAACAACCTAGCTGATGACAAGCATTATTTTCTGACTCAAGGGAATAATTACCATCTCTAGTTTTATGACAATGTTCAAATAGCTCAGTCACAAAGTGAAGTCCACAAGGCTGAAACACTTGCTTTGAATTTTAATATACGTGTATATTACAAGTTATTACCTGTGTACTTCTGTCTTCAGGTTGAGGAGGATCAACACATTGGAGACTCTGTAAATGGTCATTTATTTCCATTTGATACTTGTGGAGTTGATCAATTTGATATCTGACTTCTATTTGTGCCTGGTCTCTTTCATCAATGGCCTAAAATAAACATTAACATGTTAAAAACTCATGATACCTGATAGATGCATTAGTTTGGGCATCTACGATGAAATAGCCTATGATGACCTTGGTGGCAAATTTGAAAACTGGTCACCATTTACAAAGTGATACTACAAAAAGGGGGGGGTAAGGTCTACAATCTTCCTTTTTGTGTAGGTTTTTAGCGTCTAACAGGGTCTAAAAAGATTTTCAGTTTCTAAAAAGCGCCTAAATAATTTTGAGGGAAAATACCCTGGTAGAATTGCCACTGACAGACTTAGACTCAATTGCACTTCGCCTTGACTTGGAAAAAATTGTGAGACATAAATTGGCTAGATGAAATTTGACTCGGCTCTACAACAAAGTTTCACAAGAAAAAACAATATACTTATAAGAGTTTCACAACACATCCGAGGAGATCTAGTAGAGTGCCACCTAAGATACTGAGTGACTTGGAATTTGCAAATGACATTGCACTCTGAAACAACCCTGGATAGTGCGAGATTGCAACTACAAGATGTAACAGAAGCTGCCAGGGCCTACTATACGCAGAGTACATGTACATCGCAAGATTAGTGTCATCAGATGTTCTGCTCTCCCCGCTGAAGATCTGGAGACTAACACAAGACAGGATAGAATGGGGAAAGCTTGTGTCCGCCTGCTGTGCAGCCGACTGATGAATTATGAAACCAACAAATAATATCGTGTTGTTGCAATGCTTTTGTTGTGTTGTCTCCCAGTCGGATTACATGAATACTGTACATGTATCATCTTAACATGTAGCATAATCTATTAATCTCTTGTTATGAATGTACACTTCATTACAAATACACACTTGATCTGTCTCTGATAATTGGGTACTTTTGGGCATTTTTACTGGTTTTATATCTTCATTTTTACTGGTTTTATATCTTCTGAATTAAAATAACAATAAAAGAAACTAAAACATTCAATTGCTCTTGCATCTAATATTATGTGTGGGTTTTTTTTATACTGAAACCTGATACAACAAATAAAATGATGCAGTCCACCAGGCCAAGAGGTAGGTTGAGTCCAGGACAACCAGGAAGGTAACCAGGAAGGTAACCATTCAGAAAAATGTTTGGATTTGACAATCAAGGAAGCAGCAAGGTTCAAGAGCTCAGACCATATCCAACTTAACTAGGGTAGCTGAGTGTCTATGGTGTCTTCAGAAGATGTGGAATGATCACCTGATTCGGGTCCACTATAGAACACAGAAGGCCAGTCACCCCCACAGACAAGGACCTGTCTGTCTGAGCACCAGAGCGATTAGAGTTCTGCCAGACATCACTGCTAGCAAAACATAAACCCAGCCTGGGAGACTGTATCCCGATGGCCAGATAGTTTCTCCTGCAAGTAAGGCATGAAGAGGACCAGGGATGCAAGGGATGCCCCAAGGTCTCACAACCTATCAGATGCCATGAAGCTGTGCTTCGAATCGGCTGTGACATTTGCATGTCCTTATCCTGGAACAATGCAGAGGACATACCTACATGTACTGTATATACCCCAGTCATTCCCCAAAAGACACAGCTCTTCACTCTTTGACTTAAACAAAGTTAGCCTTAAAGAATAATCTGATTCACTCATTAATACAAAAGGTCAAAGGCTCCAACACCTCCACACACTAAATACTTCTTGTTCAAAGTTTGACAACCTTTTAAATACAAGAGACAAATGGAAAGAGTTGATAAGACTTGATTGTTTGTTTGCTTTCATACTTTGCAATTTCATATCATCGTTATGCCATATATTTTGCTGTGTATCATCACAAACCACTGTGATCTTGATGAAATGGCGGTATATAAAACATTTGTGTATGTATGTCATGTTCGTGTTCTCTCATGTCTTTGTGAGAGTCCGTCACCTTCTCAACCTAAAAGACACCACTATGATGAAGTTAAGAAACACTTCAAATGTCCCCATAAATGATGCTGCATCTATGAACTAACTATATTTCATATCCCAAACAATGATTGTTATTTATTTATTTTTTATACAAGAGCTTGGGAAAATAGGTGCTTCTAAAGTTGTACCCAACCTGTAAATGTCGGGAGTTTTCTTACCCTCAGTCGTTCTTGTTTGACTTTGTTAAGCTCATGCCATGTGATGTTGTAGTGTCTCTTGAATGTCTCAGCCATAGTCTCTGCACTTAGCCTTTTCTGCAAGAGCTCCTCATTTTCAGATTTACACTGAATAACAGAACACAAATTAGATGATGTTTACAATATGTTGAGGTCATTCAGTCACAGTACTAAAGTCAGATTTAAGGCAGTTTTAAAGCATTCAGGTTTAACTTTCTGTGTCCAAACCCTCTAAAAGCTCAGCCAAATCATGTTGAACCCTAATGAGTTAAATCGGTTGACAAAATGCTTTACCCTAAACCACTTCAGGTTTATCTTTTAGCACAGTGTGTAGACAGACTAAAAATGACCACATCCAGTTTAAATCACAACACATGACCACTGACCAGTGTAAGGTCACTAAGTAATATGCCTACGCACACCTCGACGAACATATAAAGAAATGAGAGAAAGCGTGCTTCTTTTGTTTGGGTTATTTCCAACTTGCTCACCTGTAATTTTAGGTCTGTTTTCACCAATAACCTCTGAATACAATTATGTATAAATTTGTATTATAACGCCACATTTTCAGCCATGTCAGTTGACTCCTGCTTGAAAATCAACACGTCAGAAATGATGAACAGTGAATTGAGGAGTATCCAGGATTTTACAGATCACGAAAAATGCATCAATCTCCCGACACCAATACCCCGACTGGTCTAAAATCTCCCAGATTGCCATTTTTTCCTATTAAAATTTGTAGCTCATAACAAATTTTCCTATTTGCCAATAATATCCATGTCCTACACATCAACCAAAAGGAAAATTTGCTTTTGGCTGCCTGGCAGAAATACCTTCACTCATGTGCTGTCTACACATGCAGTCAGTACATGAGTACATCGATCCACAGAGTAGATTGTGAAAACAAATGTTGAAAGTCATGACCACAAAGACACGGCAATGCCAACAGAAATAAAAGAAAGATTGTCATGCAAAATGGCCATGTATAAGGCGTTCAAACAGGAAACTATTGTGCATTTTGCAATGTTTGCAGTGTAGATACCCTTAGGTTGTGAATGTTGTATGGAGCATTAAGGATGATCGGGGACATATTATAACCTATGAATGAACAAAATCCATTCCAATTGACCAAATGAGCAAAACCCTGACAAAATCCTAGTTTTACAGGACTTTTTCTATGTTATGGGCCATGCATTGCTTCGTCTACAGACAATGTGAACTGGAAGATGGACATGGTCCCTGTGTAGGAAATAACATTTGACCACTAGGCCTTCCAACTATAGAAGTACATGTAATGACGTCATCATCCTACATGCCTATCTTGTGAAAAGTTAAAAGGCACTATTTTGCTGAAAACCTGTTGCAAGCTCTTGGTAGTTTAAAACTTAGTTACATACTTAAATCTCAACGCCCATATAACAAATTAGCAATGACTTCCAAGATGATGTCATCCGTTTTCAAATTATGCTTACCTTTTGAAAAATTCATACCTTGAGAACCACAGCTGTTATAGTTTGAATCTCGGGGTTACCTTGAATAGTTTAATGTATGTTCTAAACTTGTATTTAACGGTTTAATGGTTTTTATGTTCATATTGATGATATTTTATTAGGTGTTCAGGCAATCCGCCCGGAACACCTCTTGTTTTTGTTCCCTTTTTTGTTTTAGGTGTTCGGGCAATCTGCCCGGAACACCTCTTGTTTTTGTTCCGTTTTTTTTTTTTTTTAGGTGTTCGGGCATTACGCCCGGAACACCTCTTATTTTTGTTTGTTTTTTGTTGTTTTTTCTTAATACTTCTTCTTCTTAGGTGTTTGGACAAAAGTCTGAAGACCTCTTGTTATTGTTCGGTTTTTTAGGTGTTCGGACAAAAGTCCGAAGACCTTTTGTTATTGTTCGTTTTTGTTTTTGTTTTTAGGTGTTCGGGCATTCCGCCCGGAACACCTATTGTTTTTGTTCAGTTTTTTATTTTTATTAGGTGTTCGGACAAAAGTCCGAAGACCTCTTCTAATTGTTCGTTTTGGTTTTTTTTTTGGTTTTTTACTTCTTCAGCTTCTTCTCGCCGTCGATTGTCCGCTAACAAAGACACACTTCCTAAGCTCACATAAACTTAAAACTCTAAACATAGTTAGATATTCATTAGTAGATGAAACCATTTTTGGTTTCGTCATGATGACATCATCAGGTGTCGAGTTACGTTAAATCAAAGTTTAATATTTGAAAAAATCATAACTCCAAAACAACACAATGGATTTTCACAATCTATACATCATCGGATAGGCCTGGTATGACTCTAAAAACGCTACACTGAACGCGACCTCATTTGACCTTGACTTCCGGTTCAAACCGGAAGTTGAATATTTAAAAAATTCATATCTCAAAAACTACTGATCATTTCATTATAATTTTTACATCAGATTGTAGTCCTGTCATCCTTCCGAAACTTTTGCACAGAAATGATGCCAATATGACCTTAACTTCTGGTCCTAAATGGGTGTTACAGCCAATGCTAGTATTAACCGCAGTTAATTCGTGTATGAGAAAAACGCTGTAACTGACTGTCCGCTCCATTATTCATAAGGTTCAAAGTCCACGAAGCCTGTGCGTATAGTCCCACACAACGGAAATGTATCATTGCGTTGCTTATTCTTGGACGTAGTAACAACACGTGTCCCGCACATAAAAAACTCAAACTCATTCAAAGTTCAGTGTGAATTTAGTTCCGTTGTGCTCGTCTGATGGCTTAATGGAAAACAAGGAATAAAAGAGGAGGTTTTACTGAGATGTCCACCTGCTTTAGGGATTTGTATGACTTTGACTAAATGACAAAAACTTCAACTGGAAAAAAAACGACATTGGTTTGTTTCTCATCAAATACCGAGACCCACGTCACGTTGATTGACGTGACCATGCCTGCCAAAGGCGCTCTAGGCCCTCTGAGTATGCCCTTCAGACACGGTGATTAAAATGGTAAGCTTTTATTTCAAAACCACCGTTAAAAAGAGGGGGCATTCCTTTTTTGCTACAATAATATTGATATGTTTCATCCAAGAACTTGCATTGTGGGGTTTTTTTTTGTCATGGTTTAATTTTCAACTATCTGATTGAATTGATGCTTATCCCCGCTCAGGTATATTATGTATGTACTGTGTATGGAAAAAAAAACATAACTCGTGAACCAAAAAGGGTTTTGACTTTAAGCTAACCATGTACTTAGACCTTAGTGTGTCAATGAAACCACAGAGGTTTTCGGCATGATTACGTCATCAATGATGTCATAACATTGAATCAATGTTTAATTTTTACAAAAAAACATATCTGGAAAACTATAACTGCTACATACCAGATCTTTGGTCCATGTGAAAGACCATGGAGTGTATTTTTTTAATTTGACAGAAAGTGTGACCCTCTGTGACCTTTACTTCTGGTCGAAACTGAAATATGCTTATTCCATACTTTAAAACTTCATATCCCATTAACCAAAAAAGGGTTGAGACCTAAAAACTTTACATACTTAGACCCGAGTGTGTAGATGAAACCGCAGTTATTTTCGGGATGTTGACGACTCGATGGCGTCCTTACATTAAATTAACCTTTATCCGGAGAACCAAAATTGTTATATACATAACTTGCACCATCCCCAAAAATTACACAAACTGTGTCTCCCTTAAGTGAAAAAAAAACACTCCCGGTCCTCGTTTTGAGGCCTGCAAACAATATGATCTTGAAATCAAATGGTCCCTCTACTCTATATCAAATACAGTTTTACCAATAGGACTTTCAATTCCAGCAAAATAATAACTAAAATCCTGTGACAATTTCAAAAACTTAGCAGGTACTTATGAATCTCAATGTCTTGATAATAAAATGAGCTATGAAAACGGAATGATTTCATCGGTTTTTAAATTTATCAATTTTTTTAATTTCAAATACGAAATCTTCTACCATTCACTTTACGTATCAATTTGTCGTACTAAGTTATGTTTTTTCGGTTTTCGCTTCGAAAACACTTCCTCTGCTAACTAAAAAATGTCTACACCGAACACCTTGTTTTTGTTATGCAACAAAAACTTATATCTAGTTTTTTTTTTTTTTTTTTTAGGTGTTCGGGCAATTTGCCCGGAACACCTCTTGTTTTTGTTCAAAACTACAAAATGGATTTTCACAATCTATACATCATCGGATAGGGCTGTTATGGCTCTAAAAACGCTACACAGAGAGTAATGACCTCATTTGACCTTGACTTCCGGTGCAGAGAACCAGAAACCACTCATAAATTAGTCAAACTTTTTACATCAGGTTGTAGGTCATTGAGCCTGCTCAAACTTTTGCACTGAAATGATACCACAGTGACCTTAACTTCTGGTCCTAGACAGGCAATGACGGGCGTTACAGCCAACGTTAGTATTAACCCGCAACTAATCTGTGTATAGAGAAAACGCTGTAGCTGACTGTTCCGCTGCATTAATCATAAGGTTCAAAGTCCACGAGGCCTGTGTGTATAGTCCCACATAACGGAAGCGTAAGCAGTACATTCCACAAGCATGATGGCGCTGTATAAAAAAACTGTTCATGCTTTTATCCCGCTCTGGGACATTATTATTGGCTCGCTTTGTGACAGATGCCGCCTCGGAAATCTATGTCATTTTATATTTAAATGTTTGAAAATTTGTATTAAATCAAGGATACGAGCCCCTGAGTTGCTTAGGTCTTCGCTTTTAAATGTATGCGTGACATTACGTGACCTCTACTTCCGGTGGAAACCAGAAGTACCTTGTAATTTAACCAGAAGTACCTTCTAACTTTTTTTTGAGTTGTTTTTAACGATGTTGTAATCTTACAAATGTCTGGTTTAAAAAATAAGACTGATGACGTCATAAAAATCAAGAACGCCATCTGGCGGCAGGTTATAAATAGTTAAAAATACACTTTTACTAGATGCCTGCGGCAGAGTTTTTATAATTGTTTACAAAACTGGTTTACATTATGGTCTTAACGCATACAACATATTTCATTTCAGCTTCATTTCCCCTGTACAAAGAGGGACAACAGGTATTGGAATTCATACTTAAAATCTCTATTTTTTCCGCATATGATGAGTGCCTGCGTCGTCATCCGACCTCCTCTGGCCGCATGGGGTATGCTGCTGCATGCGGTTATTAAATGGTACAGCTTGTGTTGGGTACCAGACAATGTCGACCTCCAGTCGGCAAACGCATATGATGGGCGCCTGCATCATCATCCGACCTCCTCTGGCCGCATGAGTTATGCTGCTCTGCATGCGGATGCTGCCATATCCCAGAAACTAACAGGAAACTAACAGCCTCGCGAAAGGCTGCCTAAGGGGGCCTTTTCGCGAGGTTTAATGAAATCAAAATAAGAGCTGCATACTATGGGCTAATATTCAATGATGACTAATAAGCTTGCTAGTTATAAATAATTTAGTTATACATGTAACCCACAAATCAAAAATATGTTTTCCAATATCATAAGCAAGTTTGATCATTTTCAGGGGCCTCCACCCTTGAATCTAGTATGAATACAGTCGGGGGGGGGGGGGGGATTAAGACACCAAATCCTGTCAACTTAATTAAACAAAATGAAAACCATTTTCTTCAAATAGTTTGTTAGATTCTTTTGAGATGCTTTAAAGACAACCTTTGTGATTCCCATTACATTTCATTTTCGGACAGCTGAATTTACCTGAAATCGTCATGTAGTTTTAAAAAAATTCTTTATTATTATGTCGGGGGGGGGGCATTGAATTGATTCATTCAAATTTCTGAACAAAAAACAAGTAATAAATTGTATAATATTTTGCTCAAAAAAATATAGGTACATTTAAACAGTTTCTTAAAAAAAATTGACTGTTTTTGTAGTTGAAAGTATTGATGTTTTGTAGCTATGGAAGGAAAAATGTTTGATAAGTGAATTAAATGAACAATTCAGGATTGATTTCTTGAATGATAAGCCTGGCTGTTTATTGGCACCGATGCATTCTTTATAAACAAATAAATAATATGAGACGAAAGTGTTTTCTGAAATTGTGTTTGTGGTTGCATTTACAACTGACGATCGATCGCCAGTTTTAATGACCCGCAAAATCATTGCCGATTTAGCCGTTTATTTCCTCCAAAAGACCATTTTTTAAAATTTAATAGTACAAATAACTTAAAAACCAATGGTTGACGAACATGTTTTTTTGTTTTGAGTCCGTTAAAGAAAAGAAAGAGTGCAATATCTTTAGGTAGTCTACCCGGGCAAAACATGTTGTGCCGTTGGCTATTTATTAACTTGTGCAATAAAATACTGACTTACGCCATCAAAATCGAGTGCGTAAGTTGAGCCATTTTTGTGGCGTAACTTTCAGACTTGCGCCACTTTCAGATGTGGCATAACTTTCGTGAGATCGATCTTAAACTAATGGCGCAACTTACGCCATAAACATTGCCCTAGTAGACTTACACCATGTCGTAAAGTGACGTGAAATCGGCTGCAGGGTTTTATTGTGCAATTGACATTCTCAGAAAACAAACTATTCTGGAAGGTTCGGGGGGAAGAATACCGTACACAGGAACAGTAAAATTTATTTAATACCAATGTAAAGTGGTTAAAACCAAAGCAGTTTCAGTTGTTGATGATTAAGTTGCTTTGGTCTAATAGATTTTAGACTAAAGGGTTTTAGAAAGCAACACACTTTTTGACTCTACATGTACAATGTATGTTTATTTAAGGCATTGTCTACGAGTTGTAAATCTTCATTCCCCTTTATTCTTACAAGACTTTACTTTTTGTAATTTGATCGAAAAACTTTCTGTTTGCATCACTCAATACCACCTTGACAAAATACACGTAGTTGTATACTTGTTGTGTTGTCATTTAGCCTTTGAGAAAGACTGTGCTTTGCAGAAGTTAATACATCCATGTAATATGTGTATAGATAGCGAGATTAATTGATTGTACCTTTTCAAGTTCTGTGTCACGACAATGCAGATCATTCCGTGCCTTTAGAAGGCTACCTGCTAATTCTTCACATTTCTCCTTGTAGTTCTGAAGTTCTTCCCTCAATATGTTGAGTGTAGCTTGGGTGTACTGATCAATATGAAAGTCCTCAGCAGTAATGGCACTTACAACATCCTTAAAATTTTAGAAGTACATGAAATTGTTAGTAGTATTTAAATCAATTTATAATCAAATTTATATGAAACCTGTTTTGTGGATTGTTTTCTTCTTAATCTGCCCAATATCTACCAGTGTTGTAAATGTTCAGCATGTTTTTAATACACATGTACATGTACGTACAGTTTAAAAGGTGGTTTGATTATACAAGACCTGCAGCTTGAATTTGCATTTGAAGTAGTTCTTGTGCACAATGTCATTCTTGTCATTTAAGTTTCAACCCTTAGTATCTCTTAAGTCTATTTCCAAGTTTGACCAGAGTGTCTCTGACACTATAAGGGTGTCTTTATATCAATGGTGCATGTCTTACAACAAAAACTGCTTCACCATATTATTATTGCTGGTTTATTGAAATCATTTAAAATTATTTTTCCACCGCGGCTAAGGGCCGAATTAGGGAAACAAGTTAACAAAGAAAAACAATATGTAAAATGTTTTTAAAAAGTCAAGAAATATTTTTAAAAAGATACAACAGCAAAAACGGAAAATAACTGTATAAAATTAAAAACTGGAGATAGAAATAAAAGTGGTTCAGATCCAAAAAACTTCAAAATCTTAAGCGGCACAAAAAGTAAATTAGAGAGCACAAAAGGAATAAAGATGGGTTTTTTAATCACTAAAAAGAGAGGAAAGATGGCAAATGGTCTCGAAATCAAAGTCAGAAGACCGGAGAGACGAAAAATGTTTAAAAAGGACTGAGTTATTAAAAAAAAGGAAACCAATAAAGACATCAAAATAGCAGAAATTAGCTACTAAGTAAAGGAACGGCAGACTAGAGATGGAACGGTGCTCTTCTTAAATCTAGAAGTCCTGCATTTGAGATCACTCAATTTTAGAGGGGGGGGGGGGTGGTTCTGAGTGCATATCCAATTTTTTTTTCAGGGAGAAATTTCTGAAGTTTGGAGTTTTTGAGAGAGTTTGCAAAATTTAGGCATTGTTGGTTGCATCTGCTCTCAAGCGTTTCAAGTTTACAGTTTCCTAATGAATCAGATTAACTTGAGTAATCTGGTTCTAATGCTATGCGACACGCCATCTTCTGGATGCCCTCTGCCCTTACGGAAAATCAAGCTTGCGACAAGCTTGCGGCAAGCTAGTTTTAAGCTTGTGACAATCTCATTGAGCTTGCTGCAAGCTCAAATGAGCTTGCAATAATTTCTGCAAGCTAGCTGCAAGCTTCTTGCAAGCTTGCGGGCCCGTGCAAGCTTGCAGCAAGCTTGCTGCAAGCTTGCTGCAAGCTTGCATGAAACGTTTGTCTTCATGCAAGCTTGCATGGTTTCTTGGCAAGCTCGCAATCTTTATTGACAAGCTTGCAAACTTTTTTTGCAAGCTTGCAAGCTGGCATGGTTTCTTGGCAAGCTTGCTGCAAGCTTGCATGTTTTTTGACAAGCTTGCAAACTTTTTTTGCAAGCTTGAAAGCTTACATGGTTTTTTGGCAAGCTTCTTGCAAAGCTTGCATGTTTTTGACAAGCTTGCAATTTTTTTTGGCAAGCTTGCAAGCTTGCATGGTTTCTTGGCAAGCTTGCAATTTTGAAGCAAGCAATTGCATGGTTTGGTCACAAAAAATTAAGCTTGCAATCTTAAGCTTGCTGCACACTGCAAGCTTGCCAACTTGTTTGGCAAGCTGTATATAGCAAATGGCTAGTGCAAGCTTGCACATATGGCTTAATTAATACAAGCTTGCTAAATGTACTTGCAAACATAGCTTGTATTTGTAACTGATGGATTTTCAATTTCATACTTCTGCGCCTGTGCAAGTTTTTCACTTGCAGATCGCATAGGGGGCAGTTTGGGCTTTGAAACCCCATCTAGAAATGTCCACACTTATACCTTCTTTTTACACTATGTTTGCTGCCACAGAAAAAAATTAAATCAGTTTTGACAGGACAATATCAACAATGTTGATTAAGCAGTCACAATATCCACAACTTTTTCATGTATAAGCAGTCCAAGTAGAATTTCTAAAGAGTTTCAGACTTGAAGGCTAGGGGGCCTACAACTGCAAATTCATGTACATGTTCATGAAGGCATAAGCCCTTTTCACACGACGGAAAAAACGAACATTCTTTGCGAAATTTTACAATTGTTTGTAAAAAATTACAATTTGGGCTTCGTGTGAAAGAACAGTAATATTTTACATCGCCTACATTCCTTGCGAAATTTTCGCAAACCTTGCGAAATTTTGTAGTAGGTCCCGACCTCCGACAAAATCTTACGCTAGCGTAATTTTTCGCAAGGAATCTAGTCAAACCTTCGTGTGAAACGATCCGTTGTTTATTGACCGACAATCCTCGCGAAAGCAGTATTAACACGCATGCGTGAAGAACCTTCGGGAGCCGACCTTTGTGTGTTTACACACCGTTACCGGGCACTGGTCACCGTTGCGACCATTTGCCACCTCGTCCGCGATTTCCCGCCAAACATGGCCGTTTTGGGTCAAACCATCCATTTTAGATTGGGTGGTTTCCTTCTCCATAATGTTTATCAAGGCAATCGTTTCCTCGTAGCACCAAGATTTATTGGCCTTCTTACTCTTATCTTTGGTTGATGTCTTTGCCGGTCGTTTTTTGGAGGATATTACGGGCATAGTATTATGAATGGACTCCCCAACGTCTTCGTGAGTGTCAGCCATTTTGAAGAATGTTTACATGGTTTATTTTTTACCGACGACGACACACTGTGCACACGCGACATACGTCATCATTTAACTGGTATAGCGCTGTTTAAGAACAAAAACTCTATAGTTCAGTGGTAACCAGCTAAGTCTGTACTCTCGTCTCATAGAACGTGGTCATATTTTTACTTGGTGTCGTGTGAAAGCTTGCGAAAGCAGTCAGGCGTGGGATGACTTCAGCGCTCGTTAAATTCGTCGCAAGGAATGTTGGTTCTTTTTTTCTCGTGTGAAAAGGGCTTTAAGTACACCAGGGTCACTCAAGAAGTGTAACTTGACACTGTCCATTGCATAACACTTCCTGTGTGGTAAATTTGAATTCTAACTGGCACTCATATTGAAAGTGCAATGGCTACTGGAAGCTGCTTGTGTTGGAGGTGTTGGTGTGTAGGTTTTTGTACCACAATTTAATATGTTAATAATCACTTGCAAACAATGGAAGTTATACTCTATATACTCAGTGGAAACTAAACAAGACATTAAAGAAACAAACATGACCAGAACATGGAAGATTGATCAGAATTATCATGGATTGGTAAGCTGTTTATTTGCTACTACTATACTTTAATTATACTACTAATACTATGTATGTAACTACATGGGATGTACTATTACACAGAATGTCTGTGTGTCAATATCACTTTGTTTTTGTCAACGGAGCATGGAGGAGAGTATTTTCCTTTGATGATGTAGAAGCCATGGATTTGTTGCTTTTTAAGTGCTGCCTAAAATCTGAGCAACAATGCCCTGATGGCTATGACTATAACTTCATTTGATTCTTCCAGGTTTAATGTTCAGTGCTTGCCCAGATCCAAGAACATAGGCCACCCATCACTACATTTCATTGTGCCATACTCAAACCTGATCGATCAAGATTTCTATTTCATGTTGACCTGAATATCAGTATTTCATCATAGAAGAAATTATCTTCATCTTGTTTTTTGGGGGGACCCAAGGTTGGGAGTACGCATCTCAAAGAATGGGCTGGAACAGCAGGAAAGGTTGGCCACAAAGCCAGAAAAGTTTGGACTTCTTCTGTTGGAGTTGGTTGTTTCTTTTGAAGAGTGTGTCTGAGGAGATTGAAGTTACAATAGTGTAGTGTGTGTGCTTGGACTTCAGCAACTGTATATACATGTACGTAACGAACAGTCAACATCATTAAATTGTTTTATATTGGGTTGGCAGTTTTTTTACACTGCACTGAGGGTATTGTTTGAAGGGAAAGAGTTGTGTTTTACTGAATGTCAATAAACTGAAAAACTAATCATTCAGGAATATGCTTTTATTGGCATCTTTTTGTTGTCAGTTCCTGTCATATACCTGTTCCAGCTATATCCTTCAGCATCGCCTCTGAAGACAGGAGGTCTTAATTGTGGCAAGATGACGGCAAGCTTGCAACAGGCTTGTCATTTAATTGGCACAATTTAAAAGTGATGCATCCATTATTTTTTAGGACCAACCATATGCCAACGATAATAAATTAAGCTAATCGCCATTTACATATGCAGCTCGTACACATGTGCAAACTTCCCTTCGCAGAAATTACCTCAAGCATGATATCAGCCCACATGCACAAATGCCATGCTGTTGGCGCAAGCTTGCCATCCTGCCTACAATGCCTGCGCAAGCTTGCCATGCATGCATGCGCCCATTGGCGCAAGCTTAATTCCGGCCAGCTAGATTTTAATTGGCAAGCTTGTCATCTTGTTGTGCAAGCTTGCTGGCGCAAATAAGCTTGCAATAACTGGCCATTCATGCAAGCTTGCTCATTATATAGGCACAATTTTTAAGCTTGTCGCATTCTTCCCACATGTGCAAGCTTGCCATTCTGCAGGCAAGCTTGCAGAGAGCTTGCGCAAGCTTGCAGAGAGCTTGAGAGCTTGCGCAAGCTTGCAGAGAGCTTGAGAGCTTGCCGCAAGCTTGCAGAGAGCTTGAGAGCTTGCCGCAAGCTTGTAGAGAGCTTGAAAGCTTGCCGCAAGCTTGCAGAGAGCTTGAGAGCTTGCCGCAAGCTTGCAGAGAGCTTGAGAGCTTGCCACAAGCTTGCAGAGAGCTTGAGAGCTTGCCGCAAGCTTGCAGAGAGCTTGCCGCAAGCTTGCAGAGAGCTTGCCGCAAGCTTGCAGGGTTCCAAATATGCAAATGAGGGCAAGCTTGCACCAACTTGCAAGCTTGCAAGCTTGCTGCAAGCTTGCCATTCTGCCGGGTGCCGCAAGCTTGCCGCAAGCTTGCCGCAAGCTTGCCGCAAGCTTGCCGCAAGCTTGCCGCAAGCTTACCCTAATTTGCATATTTGGAACCCTGCAAGCTCTCTGCAAGCTTGCTGCAAGCTCGCGGCAAGCTCACGGCAAGCTTGCGGCAAGCTTGCCATCATGTTCTCTGCAAGCTTGCAGCAAGCTTGCAGCAAGCTTCCTTAAATTTCTGTAAGGGTGTGAAGTTGCTTTGCTCTTTCATGTTTGCACTAGTTCAGACAGGCGTTGCATACTCCAAATTGGTCAGACGAAAGACATTGCCAGAGCATATGTATTGACTATTAGCTCATTTGACCATGTAGTCTACATGTTTGTCCCATTTGAGGTCAGACTGGATGAAGATTCTGAGCAATTTTACTGTTTCGCACTGCTGTATTGTAACATCATTCAATGTTAGGTTTAAGGGGTCCGGGACTACTACTTTAGCTTAAATAGACAAACATGTCTCACACTCTTCAGTCTCCCAATGATGACTAGAGCAAGCTAGTCCAAACGCTGAGACCAATTAAGAACTCACTCCACGGCAGTGAAGTTAATAACGAGAAGTCCCCTCGATCTGATCCACTATTAAGCTAAAGTAGCGGCAGTAGAATAAAAAAGCAAGAACCTAGTTCTGTAAGAACAAATCTACATTAGTAGATATACACATGGTGTTACCACAAACCGAATATACATTGATACCACACCATGCAAAGCCTCAAAAAGTATATGTTTGACTCAGCTATGACAATGGCAAGCCAGGTGACCACAATATCTAAGGCTGTTTTCATGTCAATTAGGAATATTGGCAGAATACGGGATCACCTCACAAG
Organism: Pisaster brevispinus; assembly: GCA_023634235.1. Classification (NCBI taxonomy): domain Eukaryota; kingdom Metazoa; phylum Echinodermata; class Asteroidea; order Forcipulatida; family Asteriidae; genus Pisaster; species Pisaster brevispinus. The sequence goes on from JAMKCF010000022.1 coordinate 4,236,917, forward strand.
GGAAGCTGCCGAAACCATTGTCCATGCTTTCATCACATCCAAAATGGATTCATGCAACTTGCTTTTATACAGAATTAACAACATACACATCTCTCGTCTTCAACGGCTACAGAATATTGCAGCAAGTATGATCATGTACACCAAGAAAACAGACCACATCACACCCGTGTTAGCTGACTTGCACTGGCTCCCCCATCCAACAAAGAATTAAATATAAACTGTGCCTCATTATTTTCAAGAACTTACAGGGTGATGCCCCAGCATATCTAAGCGATCTTGTGCATTTATATGCCCCAGGGCGTCCTGGCTTACGGTCTTCACCATGTTCACAACACAAACTCCTTCAGGAAAAAACGGTGAATCATCGATGGGGAGAGAAGCTTTCAGAGCACAGCACCGAGGCTTTGAAACTGTGAAACTTTCAAACTCACTTGGCACGGCACATATTCAAGAACAGTTTAAAATCTCATCTGCATAAAGAAGCATTTTGTTAACTCTATTTTCTACTTGTGTGATGCTACTTTCATTTGTTTTTTTAGTTGTTTTCTGCAGAGCAGTGCCATGAGCGTCGCTTGCGGCGGATACCGGCGCTTTAAAGTTTCCACTATTATTATTATTATATGAAGACCTTGTTGGCGTGTCGTTAACAACGTTTGAAAACACTGCGTGGCGTGACATGACCATGGGATTTACAATGGATGATCGATTGATATTCTCACTGAGATTTTGCATTTTGTATTTGCTCCAGCTCTGCACCCACGTTTTTTAGCAATACTAATATCTTTCAGAAGTTGCCGTGTCCTGGGTGGAAGCACAGTATTTTGTAGATGCTTACCAAATTGCAGAAGTGTTGAGGCAGAATATTGTTTAACAGATGCCATGATTTCAGCCTTGGTAGTGGTATGCATAGTCAATGTACAGTTGCTGCAGTCCGGCAAGATTTCAGAGTTTAAAAATCTTGAAAAGTATTTCATAAAAATTACATACATTTTGCAGATAAGGTACTACAAACACACAACATGGAGGAACAAAGGTAGATGACTAATACAAATGGTGATTAAAATTTATTCAAAAATTGACTTTCTGCACAAAGCAGAAATGGCTGCTCACTACAAGAAGAGCGCCCTTACATGTATATGCAGGGTACATGTAGTTGTGGTGCAAGATGTTGTTCATTATTGGATCATGGAGCTATAAAAGCTGCATGGTTGGACGTCCGACGTCCGTCATATTTGAAATTGGGTTTTTTGTAATTGGGCGCCTAACAGGCTGCCACATTCTAAAGATCGCTCCTGTTTTTCTTCAGTTTTACTGATTTCCTTTGGTATTCTGACTTCTGATCTTGGACTATAGCTGAGTTTTTGATGTGGTGACCCGTTTGACCAAATCTCGGGACGAAATGTGCTGAACTTAAGGAGATATATGAGGTAACATTTCCGTACCTTGTCTGGTACCTTCAGGGCTGACGACATTTTGGCTTTTCTGCTTACAGCTTACTGAGCTACACAGAGCTCACACAATAGGTTTCACCACCTCAATGAACACTGACTTTGTCATACGAACATCTTAACAAAGCCTGAACAATGGTACCTGCTCTGCTTTTTGTGTTCTGGATTGTCCTGAATCCATGTACTGTGTGTGAATGGAGTCAGCGTACTGCAGTCTCCTGCTCAGCATCTCTGCACCGGAAAGCCAAGTTGTAAATTCCTAGGGGCAAGACTACCCTTTTACAGCAATTCATCTGCCACATTTCAAACTCAATGTCTTAGATGTGGTGATATTAATCCAAATCCTGGCCCACATCCGGTTCGACAACAATTACCTTCTACCGATTGGAACCTCACTGGCCATAACGGATCCGGTCTGCCTCTTCAAAACCCCTGCCATTCGATGGATGACCTCAAACGTTTCAATGATCCAAGCATAAAACTTCCCCTTCCAACATGGCACTTATTGAAATCACTAAACATACTTGCCAGACCTCCCACTCACAGAGGATGCAGAGCTGGTATGCGTAAGCAACACCGTCACAGATCTTTAACTATTAGACCCATTACGTATTTGCAATAAAAGTCGAACAGGTCACAATCCAAACAATCTTCATCCCATCAAATGTAAACCTATCCGGAATATCCATGATGGCACCCTATGCGTCTGTGTGTGGAATGCTCATTCCATACGGAATAAAACTGCCATCTTGTCTGACTATATAACAGAGAGAGATACTGATGCAATGTTCCTGACCGAAACCTGGCTCTACCAAGATGACCATGTTGTTATTGGTGAATGTTCTCCTCCCGGTTACTCATTTATTAACTTTCCCCGCGGAGGAACCAACTTCCATGGAGGAATTGGCGTGATCTATAAGACCCATCTGAACCTCATGGCTATCCCTAGCCCCATCACTGCCACCACATTTGAGTATGCCTTTGTGACGAACCACACCAAGTCTATACTCTTTATCGCCATCTACAGACCACCCCCTTCGCAAGCTAATAGGTACAGATCATCAGAGTTCCTGGCCGAATTTTAAAATCTTTTGGTTGAGGCAGATAAAATCCCTGGGAAACACATCATACTAGGTGACTTTAAAATTCACATTGACCTTCCATACAAACCAGAGTCTTCAAAATTTCTCACTACCCTGTCCAGTGCTGACCTCTACCAGTTTATTTCCGGTCCTACCCACACACATGGTCATACCCTGGACCTTGTTATCGCCCGTTATGGTGATGACCTGGTTCGTGATTTTGTCATACATGAGAATCTCATGTCGGATCACCATGCCATCCACTTTGAACTTAACTGCGAAAGCAGTGCTTCTCCGAGAACTCGTTCAGTACGACGTGACTTTCGCTCCATGGATGCCGACGAATTCCGAAACGATCTCAATGATAATCTCAAGCCCATACTACAACTTCACAACATCCACGACCAGGTTGAGTTTTACAACTTGACCATCAAAAGTCCTTAATATTCATTGTCCACTGCATGTATTGAATCGCCCGCTTCGCCCTAGAGCACCCTGGTATAATAACGCTATCCACGTAGCAAGGAAAATCAAGCGGCGATTTGAACGGAGGAGGCGCAAGACAAAGTTGGACTCACACCGACAAGCTTATCAATCACAGCTCACTGTATTAGCACATATCTCATCCAGACTGCAAAAGCTGCTTACTTCAAAGAGAAACTGGCTACGAGTAACACAAAGGACATGTATAGAACAGTTCACAAACTGCTTAATAATGATATTACCAAGTACCCAACAGCCTCATCAATGATAAACCTTTGTAACAACTTTAGCCATTTCTTTACTGACAAAATTGTTAAAATTAGATCCGAGCTTGATTGTACATTTAATGTAGAGTTTGTTACATCAAAATGCCAGGATTCCAACATTCCTTCTGATATTGTTCTTTCACAGTTTGATATTGTTGATGATCAGGAGATACATAGAATTATCAGTGGCTCTCCAAACAAATACTGCTCTCTTGATCCCCTGCCTACCTGGTTGCTCAAAGCAAATATTCATGTCCCGTACATCACTCATATTGTTAATTCTTCTTTCTCGACTGGTACTTTTCCACGTTCTCTTTGCCAAGCCATCGTTACGCCCATACTCAAGAAGCACAATCTGGATCCTAACACACTCAACAATTATCGGCCTGTTTCTAACATTCCTTTCCTCTCCAAAGTTTTAGAGAAGGTGGTTCTGAGCCGTGTCAATGATCATCTCCATGACAACCATCTCCACCAGACGTTCCAGTCTGCTTACAAATCTAACCATAGCACTGAAACAGGTCTTTTACGTGTTAAAAATGACATCATGCGAGCCATTGACAAAAATATGGCAGTTCTGCTCGTTGCGCTTGACCTGTCGTCTGCCTTTGACATAATCGACCACAATCTTCTGATTCATCGACTCTGTAAATCGTTTGGTTTTCAAGGTTCAGTTCTGCATTGGTTTGATGGTTATCTTGCGGGACGCCGTCAACGTGTTGGCATCTCTGGTGCTGTTTCTGATGAACAACCCGTTAATTTTGGTGTTCCGCAGGGTTCTGTTATCGGACCATTGCTCTTCACCTTTTACACTCAACCAGTCTGTTCCATCATTGAGAATCATAACATGATGTACCACATTTATGCAGATGACACCCAAATTTATACTTATTTCAACCCTTCAATTGCAGGTGAATCAGATCGAGTACTCAACAAACTCTCTTCTTGCATAACTGACATTCGACACTGGATGACTTCCAACAAAATGAAACTTAACGATAATAAAACACAGCTTTTCGTTGCAGGTAACACACGTGTCTTGAACGCACTGCCAGTAATTGCCCTTGAAATTGGTAATTCCATCATTCGTCCATCTCCCACATTTAGAAATCTTGGAGTTGTATTTGACTCTACAATGTCCATGTCTCCTCACATCACATCCGTCTGTCAATCTGTTAATTTCCATTTACGCAACCTCCACCGTATCCGCAAGTTCATTGACCACAACGCCTGTAACCATGCAGTTCGCTCGCTCATTATATCTCGCCTAGATTACTGCAACTCTTTATTGTATGGTGTCAATCAGGGTGAGATCAACAGATTACAGAAGCTACAGAATCGTGCCGCAAGACTTATTTATTCTGCTGATCGATCTCACAATGCATCACAACTCATTACCCAACTACACTGGCTTCCATTGAATCTCCGTCTTCTCTTCAAATTACTTCTTATTGTATATAAATCCCAACACGGTTCTTCACCCTCCTATCTTTCAGACCTATTGTTCTCTTACCACTCAGGTCGGGAGGGGCTTAGGTCTCAATCTGATACTTCTCGCTTACAAGTCACTATCAACACAAAGGCAGCAGCAGACAAAGCATTCTCCATCGCCGGTCCAAAAGAATGGAACAAAATCCCACATCAAATTCGAGCCTCACCATCCATTCAGACTTTCAAAACATCCCTCAAAACTCACTTGTTCTCCAAATCACCATAGAATCTACTTTCCTGTACATCTCCAGGTGTCTGATCTTGTTTAAGTTGTTTAAAGTTGAAATTGTTTATTGTTTTCATTGTAAAGTGCTTTGATCTTGTTAAAAGCGCTATATAAGAACCTGTGTATTATTAATGTCAAACAAGTACCAATCACTGGTTTCAAATTTAAATTTGAGCACAAAACATCTGAGATCTACTTGGTAGAAAGAAGCACTTTTCACACTTTGCCCGGCCCTTGGGGGTCTGGAGACCACTATAGTATTACTTTTATTTATATTTTGACATAAGTACAAAGTTAATACTGATTGTTATATGCAATTAAACACTGCACAGTCTGACAGTGGAGAAACAATTTATGAACCGGTTCAGGGCTCGAATTTGACACTGGACCGCAGGCCAGAGGCCAGTGATTTTAGTGTTGGGCCAGTGAACTTATGAACGTACAAGTCCGGCGGTCTTGTGTTTTTGAATAATAACACGTCACTGTATTTTTAAATTAAACTGATCAATTGAGTATTGAAGTATTACCCACAAGAAAAACATGATAAATCTTCTCTTAGTGCTTGGTACAAAAACAGCTCAAATGTGAAAATGTGTAGACTGTTCTTCTCATTTTGATTCCGTAACAAATTTTCTGGTCCAGTAAAAGTTTTGAGCTACAAGCCCTGCAGTCTTGTGGATTTTTCCCCCAAATTCGAGCCCTGCAGTTGTACCCTCATAAGAAATTGTTTAAGTAGGTGTGATTAGGGGTAGGTTAAAAACATTGAAAAGGATACTGAAAAAAGAAAACTATTTTGTTCCCTAAATATGTTATTTGTTTCTGCGCAATATAGTTTTGCACTCTCTAAATGTTATTTAATTCTCTCGATTGTTATATGCAATTAAACACTGCACAGTCTGACAGTGGAGAAACAATTTATGAACCGGTTGTACCCTCATAAGAAATTGTTTAAGTAGGTGTGATTAGGGGTAGGTTAAAAACATTGAAAAGGATACTGAAAAAAGAACATTATTTTGTTCCCTAAATATGTTATTTTGTTTCTGTGCAATATAGTTTTGCACTCTCTAAATGTTATTGAATTCTCTCGAAGGAACAAGGGATCTCAATAGTCAAGGGAACGAAATAGAGTTTGAGGAATGAAATATTTAAAATTTTTGTTTTTATCTTTGTTTTACCGTTTAAGCTTTTAGGTACATGAACCTGTCTCTTTAGAGGCTCCTTAGAACAGCATGCTATACGATTGTTGCGGTGAACACAATCAAATGATCTAAACAGATGGATAGAGGCCCTCAACATAAACAAAACACTCTAAGGCCAAACAATAACTGTAAACATGCCTATTGGATAATATGCATACACTGTTGTGCTATCCTACTAATTTTGTCAGTAGGTGTTTTAGCACTTTGGCAACCCTTCTACACTATTTCTATTGTCAATCCCCAAAGAACAAAATACAGTAACAGAGATGGTCAAACCACAACCAGGGCCCAATTTCATAGAGCTGCTTAAGCACAAAAATTTCCTAAGCACAATGAAATTTTGCTTACCAAAATAAGGTTACCAGCCAAACTACCCTGTCACGTGTACAGTTTGTGACTGGTATCCTGCTCATTTCTGCTGAGCAGGAAACTATTAAGCATTTTTTTCTGCTTAAGCAGCTCTATGAAATTGGGCACAGGCCATTAGTAAAGAACAGCTGGTATTCCTCGACTATAATGTTGACAGCTATAGTGACAGGGTGGTTGTCTTGTAATATTAGAGCGTAACCTCAATGACCCTGTAACAGTGGTACATGTGTGAGTGCTAGGCCTATACGGAAATTATACCGAGGGGATTGTTGTTTGGCTGGCATTTTCTTGGTCAATGAATTGCCCCAAAATAAAAGGCTTTCTGATGTTCTGTGGACTTGATAGATTTTGATCATTTCCATGGCAATCTTCATGGCAGTGAATACATTCTTTTCTTGGTACAAATTATTGGAGAGCTGAAGATTGATTACCTCTGTAAAACCTCCCAAATCCTAACTTTTGTTCTGCGAAACTTATAGCCGTGTTCACAGACAGACCCAACTCGACTGCATTACGTCTTTAGGAAACGTCTTGATGGGAAACACTAAGAACTGGCTGAAACAAATACAAGTTTGGTGGAAAAACATGTGCCCGACGCCGGACTCGGCTGACGGCTATCATCGGCTCCGTCTGGGACACTGTACCTAGCTTTCTAAGTGAGTCTTAAGTTAAGTGCTAGTGTTTTGTTAAAATTAAAAAGGTAGGCATGTATTATATAAAAATAACCGTAAGTTACACCTGTGACATTTGAAGTTTGATAGACTACAAAAATGGGCAACTTTGTATAGTGTAGGCCTCAAAAGCAACCGTTTTTAAGTTGTTGTAACTCTAAATGTTTTAATTACTGTCAGTGTTTTTATATTATAAAAAGCTTTTTAAATACTATTAATAAACACCTTGGAGAGTTTATGCACTCTGATTGGTCGAAGAAAAGTGGGGGTGTATTAACATGTGGTATAAAGACCGGCTCAGTGAACGAGCGAACAAATCATCTCATTTCTTTGTGCGTATTTATTTTTAAATTTTTTTCAGCAGAGACAGATAGTGTCGCGTGCGGAAACATACCACGCGTAGGCGTGAATGCGCAGACAATGTATCAATTTAGGGTAGCTGGTACGCGCATGAAACAAACATAATGCAAAGTCATAGTCTGGTTCTTGAAAATATGTATAAACAGTTAATTATGTGTAAGAGATTAGGTACCACACAAAAGTTGAACAGCCAAACGATTGGCCCTTGAACATGAGTAGAACATTTCTAAAAATAACGGCGAAAGAAAAATCACACATTCTGACGATTTTTACAGGTTTTTTTCGTTATAAGGCATTTATTAATGGGAATAACAGTGCGATGAGCCGGTCTTCACTGCGTGGTAATGACCTTGGTTGGTGGTTGGCCGCTGTCGGCTCGGTCCATTAACAGCGGCCAACCACCAGCCCGGTCATTACCACGCAGTGAAGACCGGCTCATCTGTTATTCTCTAATTAATAATAGTTTAGTAGGCCTGCATAAAGAAAATAAAGAGTTGAGAATGTCTAAAATCAGACACATTTTTTACAGAAGGTTTTAACAGAAGGCCCTGCCATTTAATGCTTTGGCATTAATTGTTTCATTTTTATTATGGTAAGAGGGTGGGTTCTAGCATGGACAATTTTTTGATGTGGATTTGTAATCTCTTAACCTGCATTTAGTCTAAAAAGTAATCAGTTTTTACACAAATGAGGAAAACATTTTTGTTTTCGTTTTTAGATTTCAAATTGCTTTCAAACTGAAGACTGTGTTAACCCTAACCATGCTAATAACAGACCTGAATCCTCCAATGTTGATATGGTTTTACACACAACCCTGGTGTCTTTCAAACTTGGCATGACTTGTGTTGATTATTAGGTGTTCGGGCACTCCGCCTGGAACACCTCTTGTTTTTGTTCGTTTTTTAAGGTGTTCGTGCAATATGTGCACAAACACCTCTTGATATTGTTCTGGGTTATTTTAGGTGTTCGGCAAACAGCCGAAAACCTAATGTTATTGTTCTGAGTTTGTTTGTTTGGTGGGTTTTTTTTTTGGGGGGGGGTTTCCACTTTATCTGAGAACCTTCTCTCGCAATTTTCGCAAAAAATATAACTCCTAGAGACTTGAAACTTACCATGTACCTAGACCTTAGTGTATAGAAGAAACCGCAACTTTTTCGGGATGATGTCATCGATGACGTCATAACATCAAAAACTAGACATTGAGAGTTTGTGTACAAACTCAAGGTGTTCGGAATTAACTGACTGCGTAATTGAAAATAAGGTCAATATTGTTTGCATGTACCTTTTGTTGATCTTTATGCAAGATCATAGCATGAAGGTTTGACATATAAAACTTCAACTTCCGGTTTTGATAGGAACTAAAGGTCAACTGGGGTCACACATCGTACAAGATGTCTAGAATTGCCCAAAAGCTTTAAATTGGTGTAATGATTATTCATGTACCACGTTTCATTAATAAAATACACATTTTTGTATGTGCAAACTTATACTTCCAGTTTGGACCGGAAGTTAAGGTCAAATGGGGTTACACAATGTAAAAATTTGTAGAATCGTGTAAGGGTTTTAAAATCACGTAATTATATTAATAATAAACACATTTAAGTAAATGAGATATGAATTGTTATTTACAAAATTTAAACTTCCAGTTTCGACCGGAAGAAAAGGGGGTCACCCTCTGAATGTTATTTGTTACTCGGCCGGAGCTTTTTATGGTGCAAGTATCTTACATGTAGCATTTATGGTTCTCCGATTATGATTTTTTAAAATATTAAACGTTTTTTTATTGTTATGACGTCATCGATGACGTCATCGGACCGTAACAATTTGGGTGTCATATACATACTACGATCTATATACATAGTAAGTTTCAAGAAAAAACCCTTCTTGGTTTATGAGAAATTGTCATAAGTGCCAACAAAATAAAGTATTCGTATTCTTGGAATAAGTGCGAACTATAGCTCGAATTGTTTAAATACCTGTATCTGGAGAGGGTTTTGTCACGTCACATTCCTTATGAAATTATAACATTCCAACACTAAATGAAGTAGCGAAACTTGGGTGTAAGTACCGGTGATGTAGGTAATAAGCACGGTATGTAAGGTGTATCTTTTATAGGTGATAGGTGATTAGTACTATATGTCAGGTGTACCTTTTGTCTACACCTAGTAGTATATATTTGGGGAAATTCGGGAGTACGGTAGTACCAATTGACCAATGGGGAGTAGACGATGCCCGATGTGGTCGCCGGACCCCGAAGACTTCCAAGGTGTGGCTGGACGCAGGACGACGGACCAGCAACATGGACAGCTACTTTCCTGACTACCACCGTGTCAATTAAATAATCATCCGTACTACCTGAGCCAGTTTCCTTAGCCAGACCAGGGGGTTCGTCGCCCGGTACTCTTGATCTCCTGTAAGTAATGCTGCTAGTGTTTCTATCCAAATTATTCCATTCGGCTTTTGAGCAAATTTCCATTTTCTGCTGTTTAAGAAAGTTATAGTTCTCTTGATTAAAGCGGGTTTCTTTTATGCATCTTTTAACTCGCAGGGTTTATGGCACGAGGCACAGCCTAACAAGGGAACTGGCATTCACCAACCTTCATCGTTGTATTAAATTGTTATGGTTAATATAGTATTATTTTAGTTATGAAAATATCCTCGCAACTATGTTGGATTTCTTGCTTTAAGTTGCTTTTAATTTTGTCAGCATTAATCCTGCTAACTGCTGTTGCATTAATATTATAACGCTGGCTCCATTGCTACCGTACTTCAATTAAAAGCATGCACATTTTGTTGCTTTGTAAATAAGTTGCTTTGCAGTTCTTTAACTTCGCATTTATGATTAACACTTGATTTATTTATTCTTCATAAAACGTGTTTTTTGAGAATCAATTTAATTGTTTAAGTCCTGAGTCTTGCGTTGCCCTGTGACTATGAACCGTTCTTTACATTTCACAATTTCATCCGTGACAGAAATGAACGTTTGAATTCTGAATTTTGAACTTTCGGTTTCAACCGGAAGTGAATTAGGTCTTATGGGGTCACCCTTTGAATGTTATTTGTATAACTCTGCCGGAGCTTTTTATGGTGCAAGTACCTTACATGTAGCATTTATGGTTCTCCGATTATGATTTTTTAAAATATTAAACGTCATCAGGTGTCGAGTTACATTAATTCAAAGGTTAATATTTGAAAAAATAGATTTTCACAATCTGTACATCATCGAATACATGTAGGCCTGTCATGACTCTAAAAACGCTCCACACAATGTGACCTCATTTGACCCTGATTTCCGGTTCAAACCGGAAGTTAATCATTTCAAAAATTCATATCTCAAGAACTACTTATTGTATCATCACAATTTTTATATCAGATTGTAGGTCTGTTAACCTGCTCAAACTTTTGCACACAAATGATACCAATATCATTTAAACTTCTGGTCCTAAACGGGCATTACAGCCAACACTAGTATTAACCGCATTTAATTTGTGTATGAGAAAAGTGCTGTTAGCTGACTGTTCAAAGTCCACGAAGCCTGTGCGTATAGTCCCACATATTGGAAATTTTACATGGACGGTGATGCTGTATCAAATAACTGTTCATGCTTTTATCCCGCACTCTGCTGGAACAATATCATTGGCTCCCTCTGTGACAAGCCGCCTCAGAAATCTACATCCTTACGTTGCTTATTCTTGTACGTTGTAACAACACATTGTCCCGCACATAAAAACTCAAACTCATTCAAAGTTCAGTGTAAATTTAGTTCCGTTTTGCCCATGTAATGGCTTAATGGAAAACAAGGAATAGAAGTGGCGGTTTCACTGAGATGTCCACCTGCTTTAGGGATTTGTATGACTTTTAATGCGTTACAAAAACTTCAACCGAAACAGAACGACATTGGTTCGCTTCTCACCAAACACCGAGACCCACGTCATGATCGACGTGACCATGCCTTCCAAACGCGCTCTAGGCCTGCTGAGTATGTCCTTCAGACACGCTGATTAAAATGGTAAGCTTTATTTCAAAATCACCGTTAAAAAGAGGGGGGCACTCCTTTTTTCCTCTACAATCATGTTGATATGTTTCATCCGTGAACTTGCCTCGTGGTGTTTTTTTTATCATGGTATAATTTTCAACAATCGGATTGAATTGATGCTAACCTCCATTCAGGTATATGTACATGTACTGTGTATGTAAAAAAAATCATATCTCGTCAACCAAAAAGGGTTTTGATTTAAGCAAACCATGTATTTAGACCTTAGTGTGTCAGTGAAACACAAAGGTTTTCGGCATGATGACATCATCAATGACGCCATATCATTAAATCAATGTTTAATATTTACAAAAAAAATCATATAGAAAACCATAACTGCTACATACAAGATCTTTAGACCATGTGAAAGACCCTGGAGTGTAATTTTGTAATCTTTTACAAAGTGTTACCCTCTGTGACCTTTACTTCTGGTCGAAACTGAAAGATGATTATTCCATGCATCAAAACATCAGATCCCATTAACCAAAAAGGGTTGAGACCTCAAACTTTACATGTACTTTGACCTAAGTGTGTAGCTGAAACCGCAGTTATTTTCGGGATGATGACTACATCGATGGTGTCCTAAATTTAAATTAACCTTTAATATCTAGACATTTTTTATCTGGAGAACCAAAATTGTTACAAACATAGCTTGCACCATATGAAAGCTCTTGACAGTTTGTACAAAGTGTGTCCCCCGGTGAGCTTCAATTCTGGTAAAAACTGAAAACTTAAGTGAAATTAATCATTCCTGGTCCTCCTTTTGAGGCATGCAAACAAATCAGAAGGTCTCTCTATATGGAATACAGTTTTACCCATAGACCTTTCAATTGAAACAAAACAATTACTGAAAACCTGTAACAATTTCAAAAAAACTAAGCAGATACTTGGTGAGGTATAAAAACAAAATTACGTCATCATTTTAAAAAATTTATCAACGTTTCTTATTTCAAATTCAAAATCTTTCACCATTCACTTTACGTATAAATTTGTCGTACTAACACATGTTTACACAATTTTCTCTTTGAAAACACCAGTTCTGGTAACTTGAAAATGTCTACACCGAACACCTTGTTTTTGTTTCATTTTTATTTCATAATCTCACTTAATATTTTAAAAAGGATGTCATTCTATTCTGGGTAAAATACTTTAGCATGATGTCTTTCCACCCAGGGAAACAGTTCACAAAAATACCTTAAAATATTAAAAGGTAATTGATAAACAAGTTAAAACAATTTAAACTAAAATTAAGCAATGTTGTATAACAGTCAGCAACCCACCCATATTTCTAGATAAGGTGCTGTAATTGTTGTCTCTTCTACACCATCGTCATGCTACAGTAGTAACATTGTCAATGTTGTTCCAATCTGTCCCAAAATTCATTTAGATTTTATTGCAGAGTTTACAGCGAACAGTTTTTCTACTACCAGTATTGTGCATTTCCAAATTCCCCCAGTTAAGACCAACATACTTTTGAAAATGTCATGTTTACAGGTTTTGAGATGAGACGCATTAGCAAGAGGAGCAAGCGTTTGGCTAAAAGGGCTACTGCTGTTGAAGAAACACTGGAGTCGACCCTTGAACCATCAAGAAAATCTAGTCAGCTAACATTAGGAGATTCACAGGCACAGCAGTAGCGCAACCCACATGTCCTGCATCCAGATGTATTATTTTCAAAAAAGACAAGAGGATAACCAACAAACGTTCAAGGAAGCGGTCAAGGGAAAGACTGTCAAACTGTGAACACCAGTCAGGTTGGTATAAATTGTCTTATTTCACATTGCCTCTTAAATTTTCCTTGGTTCTAACTTAGTGATGAACATGGTGTGCCTGTATTTTCCCATTGATTAAACTACATTGTACATGTAAATATACCCCTTTTATTACAGGAGGTTTGCTGCTCAGAGCTACAGAGATTCTCGACGACGAACCGATTTTGATTGACATCAAAGAGAGAAGACATTGTCGCAATTGAAGTCAGATACCACTGAAGTTGTTACGAGGACTGCATTGAGTTCCATGCAAGGAGCAAGCAATTACAGATGATGTCTTCGTTCCATAGATCTCTCCACCAAGCCCAGTCGGCCATGGCTGGGAGCTACTTGATGAAAACCTAACATGCAAATGGATGACCATGCCTGCAGCTCCTGCGAAAGCACCGCAGCATGTGCACTGTGTGTGCAGGAAAACTCACTACAACACTTCAAGCTGCTCTTGTCAAAAAGCAAATCTTCCTTGCACTGAACTCTGCAAGTGCAGTGATTGCAAGAACTCACTCACAGACTTTAATGATGATGCAGAAGAAGGTGAAGATGAAGGCAGTTGATAAAATGATCACAGCCATCTAGGTTTTGTTCCACTTATTTTAGTTTTCAAAGTCTATTAAACAATTCTGGCATCTCAAAATGTAATGGTGCATCTGTAATAATCTGGTCCATGTGTAATAATCTGGTCCTTTTATAATTTTTCTCACATAACATTGTTATAATTAAAAGACACTCAAGACATGTGCACCCTTGAACCGAACAAAAGAATATGCCTTTAAGTCTTTAAATCACGAGCAGTACATGTATTGTATTGTTTTTAAATTGTAAATTTTGTAGAAAGTTAGCCCTGGGCTACAAATGCATTGTTTTAATAAACCTGACATAACAATATTGTATAACTAACTCTGTAGTCACTTGGTTTTATTGCCCTTAATTGCATCAGTTCAGCATAAACTCTTTTGCATACATGCATATTTGCATAATTAATGACTAGCTGAAATTTTGTATTAAATATTTATGTATTTTATGATTATTTTTTTCAAAACCAATCGTTAATGGCCAAGATCTTGAGATAAAAAGGCTGAAAAATACAAATTTTTGAAAAATTTTCCCCAAAAAGGTGTTTTATTACAAAACCTTGGTTTAGCACCACCGGGATCAATTTTGAGGACTGAGTAATGATCTATTCCATGTACAAGGACCCCAAAGCTATTTTTATCAAACTTAAAAGCATTTGACTGGAAAATGTAGAAATTTCAGTATACACAAAATACTGTTTTTGACCAAAAATGAGCAAAAATAGTCCGCATAGGCTTAGCATAGGAATTAGTAAAGTTGACTGAAATTCAAGTTGCCACTAGAAAGTTAAGACAAACTTCAATTTCTGGCCCATGGCCTAATGCTGGAGAGGTGTGTTTTGGTATTGTGCTGGAATGGTCCTATTAGGTGGAAATGTCACAAACCCTAGTAAATTTTAGACTAAGTGGTGTTTGAAGCTTTGCATGGTGTGGAAAATAAGATAAGAAAACTATAAATAGTAAACTTACAGATACAACTATGTGTAAAATCTCCTGAAAACAAGCAGAACATACTGTTCGAAACATCAAGACCATACCTGCTCTTTTCAGAGCCAACACTCCTACCAAAAGAGATTTTACACATGGTTGTACCCACAAGTTGACTATTTATAGTTTTCTTATCTTAAATTTTTGACTATTCTTACAAGTTTTGTTTTAATGTTCAGCAAATTAAACATACATGTACATGTACATGTACAACTCTACTCAAACTTTGGGTACCATCTTGCCAATAGACACAATAATCCGCAGTGCAATTACTAGAGTAGTGAGTATCGCTTATCGACCAAGCTAAGTTGTCACTTCCACCTCCTCTCCCAAGTGTACTCATAAATCCATATTTGATGCATTCTCAGGGTGGTTTAGATTCTGATATTTGCATGAAATCAAAAGATTATTCTAACTAGACTGAGGTCAGGAAGATGTATGGATAATGGCGATGCTGAAATTGTAAATGCAGGGACAGGTCAGGTGTTCCTGTAAAATATTGCCTTTAGCATACAAACAAAAATTATGTGGAAGCATCTAGTTACTTACTTCATGTCTCTTTGCCTGTTTTAGTTCTTCTTCCATTGTTGACATTCGCTGAAGCATCTCTTCCCTTGCTACTTTTAACTGTTGTTTGTCCAGACATGATTTATGCCATATTTGCCGCCTGATTTCTGCATGATTCTGGGCATCTTGTAATCGTCTTTCCAGTTCATTAACTTCTTTCCTTTTCTGTGATTTGACCAAAATCAAGTGTGTTAATAAAATTTGAATAAACAAGGATAAAGGAATATTAGCTGATGTCAGCCAATTGTTCCAAGAAAAGAAGATGTGTCAAATTTGTATACTTATATACTAATCAAGGACAACAACAAAAAAAAGGTCAAGACACTGGCTCAAATTTCAACAGCTCAGTCCAAAAAGGATCATACAAATCTGAAATCAAAAGACATTTCACTCAAGGTAGAGCAGCCATAACATTACAGGAGAAAATTATGAAGGAAAAAAATGTTTCCATGCCCTAGTACTCCCAGTGCAGACATGTTTAAACAAAGGCATTATGGCAAAAGACAGGTGAAGAGTAATGTATAAACAAATGGGCGTCAGCAAACATCAAAGCTCACATTTTGGGGTCAAATCCACCAGACTGCAGGGCTTGTAGCTCAAAACTTTTACTGGACCCGAAAATGTTTTACAAGACCGGAATCAAAATAAGCAGAACACTATTATACACAGTTTCACATTTGAGCTGTTTTTGGAACATGCATTAAGAGAAGATTATCTCATTTTTCTTGTTAGAAATACTTCAATACTCATCAGAATTGAAAGATATGTATTTATCAGTTTAAATTAAAAATACAGTGAGGCGTCATTATTAAAAAACACAAGACCGCCGGACTTGTACGGTCATAAGTTTACTGGCCCAATGCTAAAATCACTGGCCTCGGGCCTGCGGTCCAGTGTCAAATTCGAGCCCTGTCACTACCAGTAGAGGTTGTGCTCGATCTGATGGCAACTGAAGGCAAGAATGATAATTATCAGCGGATACAAACACTGAACCAGAACTTTAACGGAAATGTCAAATTAAAACTTTTTAAACACAATAAAATAGCTACAAATAAGCATTGCAAAAACACATCTTGCAGACATTATAGAAACCATTTGTCCTATGAACAGATGTATAAAGCAAAGGATTGAATTAATCAAGGGTGTGGACAGTGTCAGTGTAGACTACCACCATGACCACAACTTGTTGTTTGAATTTGAATGATACATGTATGATAAATGATTGAGTTGTATATACACATGTACATTATGCTTGTAGAAAGGGGTAAAATGTCATTAATTTTTTTTAGTTTACTGTATAGTCAAGATTCCAATTAAATGTTTAGCCACAAGAAGAAGCTACATGTAAAGGACAACATAAGTCTGTTGTTGTTCTTTAAAGAGATTACATAATAGAGAGCCAGGAAAAATTTCTACAGTAAAAAAAGAGGCCCATAGCTTTTATTGTGAAAGTATGAGGCAGGGTTTTTATGCGAATAAAGTCTTCTGGTTTAAAGTTTTGATGCAACTATCAAGGCAGTGGTATGTAGGATATGGGCGAAGTCCAGAGAGATCACTATGAGACAGCAGCAAAGTAACATGTCTATTTCTTACTTTGTCAGCTGCGGATACATTTATTTTAGCAAAGTCTCCTACCAAAAACGGCTCACTTACTTAGGGCCAGAAAATCAGAAAAACTGTGATTGTTTTACCTGTGCAGCAACATGGAATACTTATTTGCTGTGTGCAACACCAATTTTGATCTGAATGAACAACATGAAAAAAAGCTATGGCCAATTATTAGAGGCACAAAAACTGTATAGGCCCTACTAGATTGCTCAGAGACACAGGTGTAAACAGGGAGTGGGCATACACAACGACGACAGGGGCAGTGACTTTTTATCCAGACAAGTTTCCAGTCAACTCTGGAAGTTGATGCACTCTGATCAGTGACAAATTCAGGCCTGCCAATTCGGGCGATTCACAATGCGGTGCGCCCTCAAGGGGGCAGCAGGGAGAGGCCATTTTACGCAATGCATGATGGGTAAAAGTCAACAAGTTTTCGATCGTCGCGTCCGCCTGCCTGCGAATTCTGGATTGTTATCATGCGATTGCTTCATTAACAGATTAACTATGGTTTATTTCTGTGAGTCTGCAAAGTGCCTTGCACACACGTCCAAACTCAAAAGTATTGAGAAATACCCATGGATGATGGACATAAGGTGGGTTAAATGGCCACGAAATGACACTGCCGTACGCGTCTCAGGAAGATGGAAGAAGCTGATAAAGCGCGAAGGTAAAAGCAGAGACAGCAATGCAATGTCATGAATGCTGATGTTGATGTTGATGTTGATGTTGATGTTGTGTCTGAATACAAATACCTGGGTGTTTATATTGATGATAAACTGAACTGGAAGTGTAATACTGGGAAAATCAGTGCTAAATGCAATCAACGCCTGTATTTTCTTAGTAGGCGCATGAAATATTTCAATGTAGATACAGATCGCTCAAGGGGGCAGCAGGGAGAGGCCATTTTACACGATGCATGATGGGTAAAAGTCAACAAGTTTTCGATCGTCGTGTCCGCCTGCCTGCGAATTCTGGATTGTTATCATGCGATTGCTTCATTAACAGATTAACTATGGTTTATTTCTGTGAGTCTGCAAAGTGCCTTGCACACACGTCCAAACTCAAAAGTATTGAGAAATACCCATGGATGATGGACATAAGGTGGGTTAAATGGCCACGAAATGACGCTGCCGTACGCGTCTCAGGAAGATGGAAGAAGCTGATAAAGCGCGAAGGTAAAAGCAGAGACAGCAATGCAATGTCATGAATGCTGATGTTGATGTTGATGTTGATGTTGATGTTGTGTCTGAATACAAATACCTGGGTGTTTATATTGATGATAAACTGAACTGGAAGTGTAATACTGGGAAAATCAGTGCTAAATGCAATCAACGCCTGTATTTTCTTAGTAGGCGCATGAAATCTTTCAATGTAGATACAGATAGGGACATTTTATACTTGTTTTATCAGGCGGTTATTCAATCTGTTTTATCCTTTTGTAGTGTAGTGTGGTACAGTGGTTTGTCCTCTGATAACATCAGAAAATTAAATCGTATTATCAAATCTGCAAGCAGGTTGGTTGGTGCTGATGTTAAGCAGTTAAATTCTTTGTGCAATAGTGCCATGGAGAAGAAATTCCTAACCATTGTGTCTGAGAATGATCACCCTCTTCACTCTAGTGTAACTTTTAACAGATCGGGTAGAATCAGAAACCCCCGGGTGAATATAAATCGTTTCTGGAATTCCTTTCTCCCATCAGCCATCAGACAGTACAACTCCTTTTCTAGATAGGTTTGTAGGGGGGGGGGGGGGGGCGTGTGGGATGTATATTTTTTATTTATCTACTTTTCCACTGCTTTGAATAATCTCAGTTTTAACTATTTACTCTTGATTGTATTTTATGATTGTTTTTAATTGTCTGTATTTTTGTGGCTGTTTTTAATGTGTGTTTTTTATGACTGGGAAAACACTTTTCATGTTTACATGATGAATAAATAAATCTAATCTAATCTAATCTAATCTAATGTTGTAGACAAACTGAACATCACAAAGCGATCAAGACTTTGTAGCAGACACTTTGACAAAGAAGACATAGACATGCACGGAAATGCCAAGTGTGACCCCAAGTACTTTGAATGGAACAATTGGGGACAGCCAACCCAAGCAAGAAGCACATGTGTTTTGCAGAAACTTAACCAGGCTAGACGGCCACACTTGCATGAACAGGAGCTGGACCTTGCCCTTGTTGGCCATGTTGGTCTCGGACATGTAGTAGTAGAGCCTCATGATACACCACCTGTTGAACTTGAAGTTACAGTGACGTCAGCATTGAGCAGACCTGATGTTGGTCGTAAGTTTATCAATATTTTATCTTATTCTTAGTATTTTTAGACACCCCCTGGCCGGCCTAAAACTAAGTTTAATATTAATTATTCCATCACAAAAGTGTACCATGCCATGTGTACAATAATGTCATGAATGTTTTTTTGTTTTTTTTATGGGTATGTGGGTTATGTTTGTGGTAGAAAAACTCTTGTGATCCGCGGCTACTGTGATCGAGTGACCAGTCTAGCCGATAATGTTGGCTGATAAGAAATTTTGGTTTGGGCAAAATGTGTAGTCTGTAGGCTTATTTGCCGAGTCCAGTGAAAAGTCCCAGCTAGTTGTCAGTGGAAACCTACAATGTTTATTGAGTATGCTTTTGCAGCTTCATGGGGACCAAGCCATCTATCTTTGTACATTGCTCTCTAATAATAACTAATGTTCATAAATTGTATCATTAAACAGGCATGGAGCCTCTGCTTTGTGCCAAGGTTCCACAACCCATGGATCACGACTACCTCTGCACCTCATCGCCAACTTTGATTGACCAAAGTATGCAGACTGACATGACGATGAATAACATTGATGTGCTGGAACATCAGGCGGAGTCATCACCTCAACCACTCCAAGGGCAAGATGTGGTAGACTACGCAACGGAGACTGATGAGAGAGTAAACTTTTACACAGGATTCACATCCAAGAATGTTCTTCAAGGTAAGTTTTACTTTATTTTGCAAAGGTTATCTCAGAAACCCATGTACCGGTAAATAGGTGAATGATGTAAGATTTGCTGCGTAGGTCTAAACAATACTTTTCACTTCATTTCAAAAAAGGGTGGGAAAGAGTGGAGTGGGGGGGGGACCTATAACAGACAAAACAAAAATGGGTCATACAAAAAACCTGCACAAAGGTTGTCCAAATTGAAACTCAACATTTTTCAATCTTTCAAAGTTGTTATTGTATTTATTTCAAGCCATTACATTTCAGGATAGGAAGCACACAACAGTATCAAAATAAGCTGGGTTCACAGTACTGATAGACATTTAACCAATAAATTACCATGTGTGGACCACAGGATTTGAGTTATTGGTACTGCACCAATCCAAATGTCTTGATTTAGTGGAGAAACTTTTTGTTAAAATATATGGAAAATATTCTTACAACCAATGATTCAAAAGTTGTTGACTTAAGTTCATTGTCTTTTGTTTCACTCACAAAATTGTTCATGCTATTTTCTCTCCTTTCTTTACATGTAGGTACTTATGATTCTATCAGTGATGGTGTTGACCGGTTACGATATTGGAGGAGCACAAGTACAAACACAGGGAAACCAGACCAGGAACAAGGTGGGAAACGACGTTCGGGCAGACGGCATCAGCTTCCACCATTTTTCCAGTTCCTCATGACACTCGTAGTTCAACAGTTACAAGAATCACAATCACCTGGATTTCCTACATGCACCAAACTCTGGTACCAGCACTGCTTGTATGGCCATCTAAAGCTCACATCAGAGGATGGATGCCATTGGACTTTAAGGCAGCATTTCCAAGCACCCGTGTCGTAATAGACTGTTCTGAGTTCTTCATTGACCGACCGCGAAATAAAGATGAACAATATAAAACATACTCTCAGTACAAAAGCCACAACACTTATAAGGTTTTATTTGGAGTGTCGCCGTTTGGTGCATTCACATTTGTGTCAGATCTGTGGTCGGGAAATGTATCAGATAAGTACTTGACCGAAAAGAGTGGACTAATAGAAAAACTTGATGATGGTGATGCAGTAATGGCTGACCGAGGCTTCCACATAGAAGACTTACTTCTAAAAAAAAATGCATCACTTATAGCGCCACCGTTTACAAGAAAATGGCATAATGGAAAAGGAAAGAGACTTAATGTTAAGGAGATAAGACAAACTAGACAAATTGCACGTCTTCGCATTCATGTAGAGAGAGCGATCCAACGCGTCAAATGTTGGAGGATCCTGAAACATCAAATCCCTGAATCTCTACAAAACTGTGCTTCTATGATCGTAAAACTCGTTGCAGCACTCTGCAATCTGAAGGGACCATTGTTTTATTCAAAAAATGAAAAAGGTCTGAAAAAGTTAAAAGTGATTCAAAGAAAACCAGTGAAGTGTTTGAAGCATTGAGCATGTTGTTGTATTTCATATATAAAATACATAATTTTGATGATCAACAGCTGTTTTTTAAAAGTTGCCTAAGAACATGTATGTGCCTTCCGAGTTTGTAGCTAGGTTTTCTGGATTTATTTTTTTATTCTGATCAAAAGGCAAACAAGTCTTTCAAAGATTAACATGGTATTTTCATAAAACTTATATTTTATTCAAATTAAAAGTTACATTTATTTAAAACAGATAAAGATATATGTATAAATTAAATTATCTATTCACAATTTCTTGCCATATTATTTACACTAGGTGTTGGAGAATCCAGCTCTAAAATAGAGGAGCACATTAATTTGGTACAATTTGTGAAATATTCTAATTATTCTAAATGTTGATATACATATATATGTAACTTAAATATTTATATATTATTATGCTATTTTATATGAATTATTTATCCACATATTTACATGTGTGTACATTTTAATTATATGTTTAAATGGACCCAATTTACTGCATGTGTCTGTTACCAGCAGAAGAGCTGTGTATGCAGAGAGTTGTGACATGCAAGCTCCAAAGGGCGGCAAGCACAATGGCTGCTGTTACATAAAAATACACAATGTGTTCCATTTTGTGGCATGCTGTTACAAAATGAAAGTGCTTACGTAACAGCAGCCAGTCTGTGGCTGTGGGCCATATTATGGGGCACACATGTCGCAACTCTCTTAATACACAGCTCTGACCAGCGGCTTCTTGTAGTTTTTCCTTTATTTGAACACTGCTATTTTGGAAATGAAATACTTGAAATAAACATGCAATATGTTCTTGCAATAATCGGTGAACTGATTACAAACAAATCTGCTTGTACTTCTGTCAAGAATTTGTCAAATGACATTTTTGAAAATAACTAAAATACACATTAAAAAAAGCCATAATCTACAATTTCTTATCTTCCAGTACGCGCTAATCCTCCTATCAGATGCTCGAACCGGAGTGTGATATCAGGCGATAACCTAATCCCAGTTTTTATAGAATTGCACTCTGCGTGTTGTGAGTGTCAATGCGCCACGCTCCGCATACAGTCATGGTGCAAAAATTACATTCTAAACTTTGCGTGTGCAAAACCAAAAACAAAAACATAAGCTAACCTCATTGACTTAATGAGGCTGGAAGATAAATTCGTTATCACACTCGCGCTTGTGTGATAACTTATAATATTGAAAATTTCTTTTAGCCTAAATGAGCCTGATATTCTGCTTGTAACACAATTATTCTTCATTACACATCACAGCATTGAGAAACACAAGTTCTGCTTTCTTTTTTAAGACTTCCCATGGCTCTGGATCAAACTTTACTGGTATAGCTTTTATGCCTTTACGTGTGTATACAACTAAGTCACACAAATTCATGTGTGTCACACCCAACTGAAATTGTATTTGGCTGTACCAACTAGATGACTTCTTCAACTGTAACTGTCCATTTACAGCCTTCAACAAGTGGTAGGCTGGGTCTTTTGTTGGGATGTCTTCTACATGGATGTCTCTGTGCTTAAATGAACACTTGATCTCAAGTAGTTTTTCTCCATGGCATGTACAGCAAACAATACCATCTGGCGATGCGCCCATAAATGGCATGTTATCATCCAACACAAGTCCACAAGTGTTTACTTTAAAGTTCTTGTGTGATTTCATTTCATCTACTACATAAAGTTGCCTTGCTACATGTTCGTTTTCTTTTGCAAACTCTGTAGAACTGGACTGAAAGGGCTTGCTTGTGCCCATGATTTTATCAACTAGTGTGCGGCAGTTATGAACGTCTCTCACAGATCGAATTGAATCTGCCAAGCTTGCTGTGATACGCCCCTTTCTTGCAGCTAGCCACGCTGGGTCTGATTGGTCTAAATTTTTCAGAATGTCTATTTGTTGTTTGGAAGTGTTCTGTCTGAGGTAGTCAATGAAAGATACATTGTCAGTTGAGCTGGCCTGGTACATGTACTTGGCATGAAGGTCTGATATTGATGGCACACGGGCCTCGACAGGGGGTGGTGGCTCCTGAACTAGTTTCAAATAAAGTGCTCCTGGGTGGAAGTCTTCACAAACCTGAAGGGATAAAAGTTGTATGCAAAGTGTTGTTTACTTTTTTATTAATATATAAATATATTTTTTAATTACATTCCATGTGCACACACACTTTACATGTATATGAAGGCAAGAATTGTACAAACAAGCTGTAAGCACTGATTCAAATTCGTTATGCATTCCCATCTTTTCAGTTCAAAATACCATGCACTAGACTCATCTACAAGCACCATAAATTACTTTAACGAGAAGTTAATTTACATGTATACAGTACTTAAAATAAATTGCATGGAAAGCTGCCAGTATCATTGATCAAACAAGTGCAGAGCTGGTTTGCATTTTGAAATGAAATTAGTAATAATTTTTATCTGGTTCTGCTATGACTTGCCTTTTTCACATGTTCCTGAATGTTCAAAATGCATGAGTTGGTAACATTACTCAATGGCTTGTAGTGCCTGGTTTTCTGGGTGTTTTTCTTTCTGCACGATAGTCCAAGTCCTCTACTTTCACTGGCAAGGAAGCTTTTCGTGGTTTGGACCATGTACATGGCTCATCAGTCCCAACAGCAGTTCCCTTGTCAGTGTTCCTAGCGAAGTAATCAGCTAGTGCAAAAAGAACAGCCACGGCATGTTTGCATGAACCATCATCAGTAGAAAACAAACATTTGTACAAAGTTACAGTAGTAGTAGCCAGTGCTAGGCAACTAAAGGAAATGTCTCAGCTTCCTTTCCAGTGCTTGAATGTGGTTTGAAGGGAATTAAAGGCCTACAAATGGAATAAATAACACATATCAAAATTTACACATTTTGTTAGTTGCGATAATCGTAACCCTCCATCCTCCCGACAGTCGCAGACCAGAGGACCGCCGGGAGGATGGAGGGTTACGATTATCGCAACTAACATTTTGCGTGATTTTTCCAAATATCTACTCAAATAAATTTTGGCCAAGTGTGTAGCTGAGACAATTTTTTCCCCTGGCTTCAGAGAAGAAAAACAGGAAAACTCTTATTACAACACTCAATGAAAATACAGTTTGTGGAAGCTATGCCTACATTTTATGTTTAGGGCCTAAGTAAGTTAAGCATTAAAACAAAATTAGAAAGAAACACTTACGCAGCTACACAACCACATCCAGCTGATTTGATTCCACAGTTGACTGAAAGTAAAACCCACGTCTGATACCGTTGAGCTGTTTGCCTCTGCTCTGGCTTCACTGACGCTTTGATGTAAACATGGTTCGAGTGGTTGGAGATTTTACCAAGTAAGACGTCTTCTATATGACTATCCCTAAACATTAGGTAGCCGTCATCGTTTCTGTAGTTGGACAGTCTCTCTGGTGTCCACTCACAATGCTTAACTAGATAAGCAAAGACATCACCAAGTGAAATCTGCGGTGCGCCACGGAGATCAGTTGTGTGGGACACTTTGAGTCCATTCAAGTCTACTACAGTGTTTCCATCGTCGCAAACAACTCGTTTTCTTTTCCTTTCTGATTCATCATGGTCGCAAGTTTCCGAAACCTTGTATTTATCCTTACCCCTTTCTGCTAAAAACACCAACTCCTCCTTTTTCTTTCCAGAGCAAGGGATACCGCGAGCCGTAAGAAACTTTTTCAATTCGTCGACGCTCATTCGCTTGATCTTTTTACTACAAAGATTACTAGTAGTCATGCTAGTACCGCTCAAGTACTAACATGACTAGCCGCCATTATAGAATTAATGTTGTCGACCGTAAAGTGAAAAATTAGCCTCTCCCTGCCGACCGCTTGAGGGCGCACCGCATTGTGAATCGCTCGAATTAAGCAGTAGAAAAGTCCAACAACAACAAAATTGAAACTGCACACATCGGCCTTCCATTTTGTTTAGTTTTGATTTCATATCCTGAAGTTTTACATTTAAGAGAAGCTGATAATTTGAAGATTTTGATGTTTTGATAATGGAGTATCGAGAATTGTTTCAAGTTAAAAAAATTTCAAGCCAGTTGGACTATTTAATGTACATTGCATCCTTCTGACGTATTGAGTTGATAACAAAATAAGATAATTTTAAGCATGATCACTTCCATGTTTTCTTTTATGAGTGTTCAGTTTTTCCATCCTGAATAAAAATACAAGTAGCATAGTCTTTGCAGGCATAATTTTTAGCAGTGCAATGAAATTGTACATGCTGTGATTGCAAGTTCAAAATATATATTTGGCGATTGTACAGTTGGTACAGTAGGTGTTGCATTGTTCAGTCATGTCTTATGTATGATACATGTACATGTACGTGTGTTGTATTTCATGTATTTGGTAGATGAGTGGGCATTATGGAAAAGGCCATATTAAGCATGAACTCAGAGGGTATTCCTGGTCTTTGTGGTTTGCAGCAACAGCATGAACAGCTGTTGGAATTACCTGTGACATTTGAGATGGTGGATGATTTTTTGTTTGATATGCATTGGTGATCATTGGGTAGCCTAGCAGGGGGCTCAACTCATCCCCATAGCGCTGCAGTTAGACCTTACATAAAATAATGTATAAACCTCTGCTTCTGGCCACAGCCATATAAGTAGCTCGTTGAAGACCACCTCCCCCCATGGCATCCGGACCAATCACAAGCCACACAATCGCACAACCTACATGTAGCTAATGAATGTGGATAAGCCTGCATAGTGCACTGCATAATGGCAGGTCTCTAAAAGTGTCTCGTAGAGAGTGTGTGTATTATGTATAAGAATTCTGAACATGTAGCGTTGACCTGTTCAACTGTGTCATCTTGAAAGGATTGTGTTGTGTTGTGTTGCATCTTTAAGGATTGTGTTGCATTGTGTTGTGTTTCATAAGTATATTATGTCACCGTGAATAGTCGTGAGTGACCCATTTATTATACGCGACTATTTATGTAGTAGTTGTGGCGGCACGGTTAACCCGGTAGTTTAAAAGCAGCAGTCGTGACTCGACATAGCAATCAACAGTTGTGACTTTGACACTAGTCGCAATAGTCGCCTGGCTTAGTTGTCAGCTTGCTGTTAAGCAAGCTGTAACCTCTCTTGGTTCTCCTGTTTTTCAGATGTTAATTTAGAGTATTTGGAGTATATTAACAACCTGTAAGTTTCCATTCTTCACCCCTTTCCAACACCTTGACCTACCATCAGAGGGACATGAAATAGCATATTTGTCATTGCTCCATCTTACCTGTGCTAAGTTACGCTCAGCCTGCTCCTTTTCCTGTTTATGGAGAAGTGAATTTCCAAGTAAGGTTGTCCTCTCCATTTCTAAGTGTTTAACTTTGTAATGTTCCTGCAATAAAGAATTTCAACACAATTCTTTAAATCTGACCATTAATTTACGGGGTTTTTTTAAGGTTCAACATAAAAGAGGGCACGGTTTTGTAATTCTCTCCAGATTGTATGTCTGGAAAATGTGCAATACTTTCGCTTTTAGAAATTTATCATGTTGTCCATGTCTGAGTTGCTATCACTGTTGTCCATGTCTGAGTTGCTGTCTTTGTTGACCATGCCTGAGTTGCTGTCTTTGTTGACCATGTCTAAGTTGCTGACTTTATTGACCATGTCTGAGTTGCTGTCTTTGTTGACCATGTCTGAGTTGCTGTCTTTGTTGACCATGTCTGAGTTGCTGTCTTTGTTGACCATGCCTGAGTTGCTGTCTTTGTTGACCATGTCTAAGTTGCTGACTTTGTTGACCATGTCTGAGTTGCTATCACTGTTGTCCATGTCTGAGTTGCTGTCTTTGTTGACCATGCCTGAGTTGCTGTCTTTGTTGACCATGACTAATTTACTCACTGTTGTCCATGTCTGAGTTGCTGTCTTTGTTGACCATGCCTGAGTTGCTGTCTTTGTTGACCATGTCTGAGTTACTATCACTGTTGTCCATGTCTAAAGTTGTTGTCTTTGTTGACCATGTCTAAGTTGCTGTCTTTGTTGACCATGTCTGAGTTGCTGTCTTTGTTGACCATGTCTGAGTTGCTGTCTTTGTTGACCATGTCTGAGTTGCTGTCTTTGTTGACCATGTCTGAGTTGCTGTCTTTGTTGACCATGTCTGAGTTGCTGTCTTTGTTGACCATGTCTAAGTTGCTGACTTTGTTGACCATGTCTGAGTTGCTATCACTGTTGTCCATGTCTGAGTTGCTGTTTTTGTTGGCCATGTCTGAGTTGCTGTCTTTGTTGACCATGTCTGAGTTGCTGTCTTTGTTTACCATGTCTAAGTTGCTGTCTTTGTTGACCATGTCTGATTTGCTATCACTGTTGACCATGTCTAAGTTGCTGACTTTGTTGACCATGTCTGAGTTGCTGTCTTTGTTGACCATGTCTAAGTTGCTGACTTTGTTGACCATGACTGAGTTGCTATCACTGTTGTCCATGTCTAAGTTGCTGTCTTTGTTGACCATGTCTGAGTTGCTATCACTGTTGTCCATGTCTGAGTTGCTATCACTGTTGTCCATGTCCGAGTTGCTGTCTTTGTTGACCATGCCTGAGTTGCTGTCTTTGTTGACCATGACTGATTTGCTATCACTGTTGTCCATGTCTGAGTTGCTGACTTTGTTGACCATGCCTGAGTTGCTGTCTTTGTTGACCATGTCTGAGTTACTATCACTGTTGTCCATGTCTAAAGTTGTTGTCTTTGTTGACCATGTCTAAGTTGCTGTCTTTGTTGACCATGTCTGAGTTGCTGTCTTTGTTGACCATGTCTGAGTTGCTGTCTTTGTTGACCATGTCTGAGTTGCTGTCTTTGTTGACCATGTCTGAGTTGCTGTCTTTGTTGACCATGTCTGAGTTGCTGTCTTTGTTGACCATGTCTAAGTTGCTGACTTTGTTGACCATGTCTGAGTTGCTATCACTGTTGTCCATGTCTGAGTTGCTGTCTTTGTTGACCATGCCTGAGTTGCTGTCTTTGTTGACCATGTCTGAGTTACTATCACTGTTGTCCATGTCTAAAGTTGTTGTCTTTGTTGACCATGTCTAAGTTGCTGTCTTTGTTTACCATGTCTAAGTTGCTGTCTTTGTTGACCATGTCTGAGTTGCTATCACTGTTGTCCATGTCTGAGTTGCTGTCTTTGTTGACCATGTCTGAGTTGCTGTTTTTGTTGACCATGTCCAAGTTGCTGTCTTTGTTGACCATGTCTGAGTTGCTATCACTGTTGTCCATGTCTGAGTTGCTGTCTTCGTTGACCACGTCTGAGTTGCTGTCTTTGTTGACCATGCCTGAGTTGCTGTCTTTGTTGACATGACTGAGTTGTTGTCTCTGTTGGCCATGTCTGAGTTGCTGTCTTTGTTGACCATGTCCGAGTTGCTATCACTGTTGTCCATGTCTAAGTTGCTGTCTTTGTTGACCATGTCTGAGTTGCTGTCTTTGTTGTCCATGTCTGAGTTGTTGTCTCTGTTGGCCATGTCTGAGTTGCTGTCTTTGTTGACCATGTCTGAGTTGCTATCACTGTTGTCCATGTCTAAGTTGCTGTCTTTGTTGACCATGTCTGAGTTACTATCA
This sequence comes from Pisaster brevispinus, assembly GCA_023634235.1. Taxonomy (NCBI): domain Eukaryota; kingdom Metazoa; phylum Echinodermata; class Asteroidea; order Forcipulatida; family Asteriidae; genus Pisaster; species Pisaster brevispinus. The sequence goes on from JAMKCF010000022.1 coordinate 4,266,003, forward strand.
CTGTTGTCCATGTCTGAGTTGTTGTCTTTGTTGGCCATGCCTGAGTTGCTGTCTTTGTTGACCATGTCTGAGTTGCTATCACTGTTGTCCATGTCTGAGTTGCTGTCTTTGTTGACCATGTCTGAGTTACTATCACTGTTGTCCATGTCTAAGTTGCTGTCTTTGTTGACCATGTCTGAGTTGCTGTCTTTGTTGTCCATGTCTGAGTTGTTGTCTCTGTTGGCCATGTCTGAGTTGCTGTCTTTGTTGACCATGTCTGAGTTGCTATCACTGTTGTCCATGTCTAAGTTGCTGTCTTTGTTGACCATGTCTGAGTTACTATCACTGTTGTCCATGTCTGAGTTGTTGTCTTTGTTGGCCATGCCTGAGTTGCTGTCTTTGTTGACCATGTCTGAGTTGCTATCACTGTTGTCCATGTCTGAGTTGCTGTCTTTGTTGACCATGTCTGAGTTACTATCACTGTTGTCCATGTCTAAGTTGCTGTCTTTGTTGACCATGTCTGAGTTACTATCACTGTTGTCCATGTCTGAGTTGTTGTCTTTGTTGACCATGTCTGAGTTGCTGTCTTTGTTGACCATGACTGAGTTGCTGTCTTTGTTGACCATGTCTGAGTTGCCATCACTGTTGACCCTGCGATTTGATCTTATTAAGTACAATTCATAACACTTTTAAATGTTCAAAGCTTCTTTAACATTTACCAATAACTCACCTTTCGATATAACTTTTCGAATTTGTCACAACGTTCTGCTTTTACATTAGCAGTTTTAAGCAGTTGATTGAGGCTTTCATTTGCTCGTTCTTGTTCACTTTTCGACTGTTGGGTGAATCCGAGTTCTCTCTGCAAGTCTTCAACTTCTTGATACAGATCTTCAATCTCGTTGACAAACCTAAGTCGAGGTGCTGTTGTTACAAAAAACACAATACACTTCAAGTGATGTCAAGACTTGAGGGCAATACATGACATTTTTGTCATGATGAATGCGTAAAGCTCTCATGACTATTCTCTCCCAAGATAGCTACTTGCAAGACTTCTGCTCTCACGACTATGGAATTTGGCAGAGGTAGGGAGCCAGCAGTCTCACGAGAGCAGTATCATGTCATGTGAGAGCCATCACGCTGTCACTGCAGCAAACATTTAATGACTAGTTGTCCACAAGTATAAGAGATGTCCAAACATAAGGCACTGTATTGAAACAGGTCAATGCATTGTAAAGCAGCGGCACAGGCAGTGGCAGGCGTTGGAAAAAAATGAATTTGGTAATTCTTTTCTGTAGCGCTTTTTTGATCTTTGCAATATGATGCAAGTTGAGCTCATTGTCTTTGCCTGGTAGGGAAGGTAGGGAATACTTTTAGTAATTGTCAAAGACCAGTATCCTCACTATCCTCACTTGGTGTATCCCAACATGCATAAAATAACAAACCTGTAAAAAACTGGGCTCAATTGGTCATCGAAGTTGGAAGAAAAAACATGAAAGAAAAAAAAACCCTCGTAGCATAGAATTGTGTGCTTTCAAATGCCTGTGAAAGGCTTCATGCCCGAAGCTTTTCTCAAATTCAAATTTGTCAGTAAAAGTTTTAACTCTTTCTCTAAAACTACATTACTTCAAAGGGTGTCGTTTCTAACAATGTTTTATAATATCAACAGCTCTCCAGTGCTCTTTACCAATTATGCTTTTATGTTCATTAACTTTTTGCCAAAGGTGTGCCTTCCCTTTAAGTTATGCCCAATGCATTGTGTATGCTTTTTGTGTGGTGGTGTACATTGTATGGATGGCTGAGTCTAACAGGACTCTCACTCTATACTGCTGCTAGGGATTGTGGACCCAAGCTACACATGTACACCAATTACCATTGAAAATAGTCCAGTGATAATGATTTAATTACATGCAGTGTTGGTTTCTCAGATATGAACCTCTAAGTCCAACTTTTGAAAATTATCTTTCAAGATGACTGTATATTAGACCAATTGTTCTAATATTTATACATTAAATGCATTCAGTTTTATTCACAAATGAGTGACCCAAAGTACCTTCCAATCTAAAATCTAAACCCTTTTTGGTCCCGGTCCCACCTCACTCACTTTTCATTATTATTCTAAATACATAGTAAAATGGAGAAACTTAACTAATTTTTATCACACTCTCTCTATTTTCAATACCTTTTAGCTCAATAATATTCAGTAATAATACTTAAAAACTTATCAATATTTGATAATCATTTCTTTAATTTCGTTGTTGTTGTTGTTTAGATGAACTAAACAAATACTTAGTAATAGTGTTGCAATAAAAAAAGCACTTAAACATGTTAAACGTAAAACACACCTTGAGTGTATGAGCCACTTATGGGCTCCCTGACTGGGGCTGCAGGTTCCTGACCTGTAAGTCTCCTGTATACATTTGGATGTGTTTCAACCAAGCATTCCAAAAATACATTGTAGCCATCACGTCCTTTCCTCTGAAGGTTATCAAGGAAGCAACCTTGAGGAAGAAATTGTTATGAAATAAAAATTTGTTTTAGTACTTGTCCTATAGTAATTGGAGGGCTCCGACAAGAGCAACTTTAACATGTTTAACTGGATCAAATGATTCATTAATGTTGTTAACAGTTTTTATTTTGTTTTTAATCCAAGCATGTTTGATTTTATTGGTTGCCAACATCACCAAAACTAGGTGTTCGAGTTATTCATGATAAGCACGTAATTATTAAAAGATAAATAAAATATATACATATGAACATAGAGCTTTATAAGATGTTTCATTTGCACTTCAGGATTGGACAGGAAGTGAGGTTAAACCAGGTCACGAAAAAATATAAAGAACTTTCACACATCAAAATCTCGCAGACAATGCAAAATACTTATAATATGAACATTTGTTCTGGTTGTGAAGCCAAGAACTCCCAGAAAAGCGAAATTAATCACTGTACTGGCCAAGAACCCCATGGAGAGAAGACAAGGAATAAAGTTTCAGTTTTAGATGTGGGAGGAAAGCCCCATAGAATTATTCCAGGGAAAACCCACGCAGTCAGGTAGGGACTGAAAAACGTATCGACGTGGCCCCAGCGTGATTCGAATTAGGGTCCCACAGGTGGAAGGCAAGGAAAGTATACCACTACGACAACCAGACTGCCCTAAAAACCAACTGCCTTCATAACACACAAAAAACCTACATGTAATATCTGATTAAGAAATAGGCTACGTCATGAAAACCTACGATGTCATCGGTTTTCAAAAAAGGCTGAATCTAAGTTTCTTACTACAAAAACTTAAATTGTTAAAACCATTCATCCGTCATTATGAGTAAAGTATGTGTTAAGTTTCAACCTTTTTTTAACTTGCAACAGGTTTCCAGCACAAAAGTACATTGCTTTAAACTCGTCACGAGAGGGTGCTGTTGAAGATAAGACTGTATTTAATACAAAGAAACCATGTTCAATTTCCAGAAAATATCATTTGCAGACCTCAAAAACGAGGTCCATTAATTTTTGTTTCCCTTCAACTTCAAGCTTTGACGGGAAGACATGGTCAAATTTGGTCAAGTCTGTGCAACTTTCATGAAGTAGGTAAAGTCTTTCATAAGATTGTCAAAATACCTTCAATGCAGTTCAGGAGATTTGATTTTTTTTAAATAATAACCTTTGAATTTAATGTAAACCAATACCTGATGACATCATGATGACGTCACAACAGCTCTGTCACTTACATGTAATGTACACTATTGCAGATCTAACTACATGTACTGTAAAGTTTGAAGGTTGAGAAATACTACAGAACCATAAATCAGGCCTTATCTTTGTAACCTTGGGCAGGGTTCTGCCCACGGTGGTCGGTGCCGGAAAACCCGCCCGGCACTCATGATTCCCCGCCCTCCACTGACAGAATTTTCTTTTTTTCCGACCACCACAAGTTTTCAAATTTTGTGAATTAAATTAATTGCCAAAATAAATTCTTACCAGAGTATTAATTATTTAACTTTATATGTAGGTTTTTAAAAGAAAATCTACCAGTAAATTCAAGATATCCAGCTCGTTTTCTGTCAAACGTAGTATAGCCCCACTGTCATGAGTTTGCTACCATAGACCGTTATGTGCACACAACTTGGTGAGTTAGACAAAACCCATGCATCAAAAGAATGAAGTCTGGTTCCGTGATACTCAACATGTACATATTCCAATACAGTCCTGACACAGACACAGTTTACATTGTACAGCTGTTGGTTCTATAGAGTCTGGCTCCGGAGTTTTTATAATACTTTCCTGATGGGATGTGGCAGCGAACAGACGCTGAGAGAATTTTAACAGCTTTAAGTAAAAAAACGACAACACACAACAATTTTTTTTATCATTGATTGTGATCTAGGCCAAGATCTAACAAAACTCTTGATAAAGGCATTAAGAATGGGTGGGAATGGAGTATTATTGAAAAAAAATTTGACACAATTTTTCTTGCTGAAGTTGTTTGAAAGCTTGACCGACCTGCACATAGGTATATCTGAATACAATAACTGCAAGGTATCACAAAGCACAGTTCCTGTCTGTAGCATTTTTTATTTCCTTAAATTTAATATTTTGCATCAAACTACTGGTAGGCTAGGTATTGTAACAGCTGTGACCTCATCTTATATTTATGAGTGACCTTTGACCCTGCTTAATGCTGCCTCTACCCCACCCCCACCCCACCGATTTTTTTCCACCACTAAAAAAATCCTGGGCAGAACCCTGCTTGGGCCCCAAAGTTTTATTATCATTTTGAGGAGAAAAAAACTAAAAAATACATACTCCCCAAAAATGAGATTTAACCAAAGACTATAGTTACTATAGACTATTAATTACTCCAGTAATAAAATACAATGTCATGTTATTGATTATGTCAAATAAACAAGTTCACTAGCTTTTATGTTACATGTACTTGGGAAGAAAATACTGAATTTATGGGGTAAAAAAAGCAAAAAATTGCTATTAATTGGGAAAAGAATTGATTTGTTTTTATTTTACCAAGTACACTTGGTGATATTAACATTTGTGGCAAGTTAAATAAAAAATGCTGAAAAACTTTAGATAATACAAGGGGGGAAGGGCAAGCAAATGTCCACAAGACAAATGTCCCAACCAAGTACTACCAAATGAGTTGTGAGCTGTGAGGGTATATTCTCATACTTTTAAAAAGTCCGAAAACACCCTTACTTGAAACTAATGGTATAACCCACCTAAGTAGATGATGATTATTTTTACGCATTAATGCAGCCTCAACTATCCATAAACTTCTTTTTTTTATTCTATCTGTTTGAAAATGGTGAGAAAAAAAGATAAATTAAACTAATCCAAAATTGAAAAAAATGGTGAAACCCCCCTGAAATGGCAAATCAGCTGTTTCCATGGCAACAAAGTAATTTTTTGATTTTGTTTTTATGTCATCCAGAAACAGTTGCAGATTCATTTACTCACTAAGGTCTATTCTACATGGTAAGTTTAAAGTCTGAATCCTTTTTGGCTTATGAGATATGAATGTTTGTTTTTTTAAGTATCATGAAAATGTTACTTCCGGTTTTCGACCAGAAGTAAATGTCAAATGGGGTCACACCCTAAGAAAGATTTGTAGAGTCATTAAAGGGCTTTCAGATAATTTATTGATTATTAAATATACGTTTGGTTAAAAAGACATATTGTTATTAAATTATTTAACTTTGATGTCCGCTTTTGACCAAAAGTAAAGGTCACATGGGGGTCACACATTGTGTAAGATTTGCACAATGAGTCAAGAGCTTTCATACCGTGCAAAGATTGTGTATGTAGCAATTATGGTTCTCCAGGTATGAATTTTTAAATGTTAATTTTAATGCTATGACCTCATTGATGACGTCATGATCACAAAACAAGTGGTGGTTTTATCTACGCACTAAGGTCTAAGTATCTGGTAAGTTTCAAGTCTGTATGACCTTTACTTTTTGCGAAACTTTCAACAAAGGTTCAGCGCAAATACTACACTGCATGCAGCATGACCGAAGATTATTATACTACACAAGGCTTATTATGTACATTACACTGACACCAAGTAGGCCACGTCATTCAGGCCACATCAAAATTCATACAAATATTTAAAAATAAATTATTCACAAGTACGTTTTAGCAAATTCCAAATAATAATAGCAAACAAAAAATAAAAGTGCTTACTTGCTTTTCTTGAAGAAGTTGGATTCAGTGTGTCATTCATTATCTCCTCATATTCATCTTTGGAGAAAACACCGTAGCTTCGCATTTTATCTAGAAGACGTCTGACATGAATCTGATTGCATAGAGCCTCCCAATGACTTTCTAACTCATGCACATTGTCAGTGTCAGCCTGATCCATTCTGAATACTTCCATGTAAAATGTCACTGAAAAGAAAAAGGTTAACAATGTAAGTTGTAAATTTGAGGGATTAAAAAAAAAGGTGCACTGATCACGCGAAGGTTACTGGAAGAAGGCAGTCAACATCTAGATTAAAAAAGCACGGTATATAAATGGGATACTGTAATTTCCTTGAAATATATTAGGCATTCGGTGTATAAGGCACTACCCCAAAATCAAAAGTTTATACTTTTAAGCATTTCAAAGCCTTGAAGCAAGATTAAAAAAGGTACTTTTTTATTACGGTGAAATTGATCACCATGCTAATTACACAAACTTCAGTTGTTTGACTCATATACATACAGTAGAAAGCCATTCTACCAAACACCAAAATAATTAACCTTGAACCGCTGGATACAAAATACAACCTTTGGGTTCAACAACATTTAAATTTAACATGAATGATTTGAGAGTGAAAATTCCCTTAATATTTTCATTCGATGGGGATTCCATTGTTGTCTCTATAGTCACTGGGTTCTGTTTGTACTCTGCTTCATCATTTCTTTTAAAACACAATACAGTTTACAAGAACTTGTTTAGTTTCCTTGTGACTGTTTATCGTGTTTAACCCTTTTTATGTGCTGGCTCAGTAATTTACATGTTCAGATTGCTCAGGGCACAACAAATGTTGCTGTCAATTCAGGGTTTTATTGTGACAAAGATATTTTTAAACGAAAATGATAACTGGTTAATAAATTCCTGTGCTGTCAATTCAGTGAACTGTTAAATTGAAATACATGTTTTATGGTGGAGTCTGTTTATTACAGTCAGTTTTTGTCCTTGTGACAGGATGTTCATGGCAACTATACATTGTAAATGGAGCCATTGTGACAACTGCGTCAGTTTGAGTGTAAAGGGCAGCGACTGCAAGGATATTTTTCATCCTCTTCTTAGCAATAACAAGCTTAGCAATAACAAGCTTTGACGAAACTTACCTAAGAACAAAGTCACTGGCAATGCTGCAGCCCACACTATTAATACTGTATGAACCAATGCCCATAACACAGCTATAGCACGCACATCAGTGACATACTAGTCTTTATTAATCAAGTCGTTTTTGTATGTTATCAAGTACATGTAATGCACTGTCAGATTTCGTCAACAGCTAGGGCTTTCATTCTTACTGTGAAAGCGTTGTTGTGAAAAGGCCCTCTAGCATTTGGTGGTTCTTGCATGTATTGTGTAGCATGCAAAAAAGTGAGAAAACAAAGACTAGCTACCCATTCATTGTGAAACTTGGGGGACAACATGTGTGTGTGTGTGTCTGCACTCAGTGTGTAAAAGCCATGTTTTTAGAAATGTTTTAGAAACAAAATGACCAAAATAATAATACCAAACAGAAGCGATGTTTTACTCATGTTCATGATTTACAAAAACTCTGATCCCTTATGTTATGATAAGTGTCATTATACCAACACAATGACCCCAGTGTGAGGTGATGTACATGAACCAACAGAGAATGGGACCAGGCAAGCCTCTGCGTTAAAAATTAAGTTTATGTATGCACCATTGTGTTTGCAAAAACAAGATGTTCGTGATTATTGTCATTAAATTATGATTGAATGAAATGGTGACAAAATTTTACTTTATCAACCCGATGTGTGGTTCAGCAGTTAGGTTTTTTCCAATATAAAACTTCAAGTTAAGGTCAAATGAGACCGGCTCGAGACCTGGACAAACACAAAACTTTAGCTACATGTACATCTACCTTTTTTTGTGCTCACGTAAGCCTAATCATCAATGATGAAAACATGTTGTCTCTGTTTATGCATTGCCTGTGACCTTTGGATGTCAACCATGGACCCTGTTTGTTTCAATCGCACATGTCAGGTTTATAGTCTTGTTCTAGTCTGTGATGGTGTTTATTTGTCCACCTGAGATAGCCCCCTCTTCTTGACTAACCTTCCAACTAACATTTTGCACGACCAATAATGTGCAATCTCAGACTTGAAATGGCAGGCTAGGTATAGCTGGCTCACCGTGAACGTTTTTGTTGGTTTACGCTGATTGGTTCATTGAGATTTTCTACCTCCGTGATTGGTCGTATACAGTCCTTAAAAGATCGACACTCATAATGACACCTTGGATACGGATTTGGAACAAGATCAGTCAGGTTTTCTTTTATTTTTTGGCTTTCTGTGAGAAAATTGTGATCTACATACTCCGAATGTGGACAGGAAAAGTGTAGCTGTTGGACACGAAGACGTTCAAGACTGAAAATTGGTGATGCATCTTTACTGCCTTCTGCTGCTTACTCTGAGACAAAAACAGTTGAAGTCAATCATCAATATTTAAATCAAATAATCAAACAATCAAGTCAATAAAATCAACTCAAACTGCCATGGAAGGTTATATTATGAGGGAATATTAATGTCTTGATTTTAATCCGTACATTTACACATGTACTTCATCATTCAAACAAATCAGTATTAGTCAAGTAAGTCCACTAATATCATCATTCTGAAATCCATACACATGTACATTACATGTACACATACATAAAGAACTTAGGGACTTTCCCTAAACACTACCAGGAAATTCCTCATTTGTATTTGAGAATGGGCAGTTTATATGCTTATTGTAATTTGCATGGATTCTTTCATGACTACACACTGCTGTGCACTAATCATACAAAAAGAAGATGACTGGCGAGCAGACTCTAAATGAGGAAATATGTCATCATGGGACCTTGTATGGGACCTTCTATGATAAGAACTTTGTTGATTTTCAAGCTTGACATACTGTACTTAAGCTGTACTACATGCTTGTATTCATGGATATTTTATTTCCTAGCAGACCCATGTTTTTTGTTTTTTCGGGCTTCATCACAAAACATGAGGTCTGTGCTATTTGTACATGCTCTGACAGACATTTACAGTGTACATGTATTACTGTACTGTTACTCCAACGCATGTTATGCAAAATATCCTGGCCCTTCGGTTACACTGAATTGGGCAAACTTTGAAATAAATAAACTGGCTTATTTCAACCCTACTACATGTACGTCCCTGGGAACTTGTTCTCCAGTGTGCAAAGAGTCAAGGCCTACAACAACAAAATGTTTTCGGTTATATGGGTTAGGTAGATCAGGAATTATTTGTGGGGTTTTATTGTGTGGGTTTTTTCTTATTCTGATAATTGTGGCGTCGGGGCAAAAATTATGGGGGGAAAATCATTTTCAGACGTCAGAAGGTGCGATGAATCTAAGTCCAAGCTACTGGACCCAAAATGCCTTTTTAACATTTGAACACAATCTAGGTCACTGCCATTTTGGGAGTCTTATCCCTGTGTTATACAAGGTAGTGACTTGGGAATCTTATATAGGCAACCCAGTCTTTTCATGCACCTGTTGACTCCCAAAAAGGTGAGCATGGCACAGTCACTGTGTTTCACATGCACGCTAGGAGTCAATATCAGACTTCATCATTTTCAGCATCACAGTTTTGACGATACTAAGTTTCATACTTGTATCAGCATGCAGAAGTACATTTGATGAACAGGGGGTATATGAATCTGAGGGGGATAGTTACAGGCTTAAAATCCATGTGTCCGTCACGTGTTGTGCGTAATACAAAAAGCAAAATTATAGCATTTGCTGGCGGCATCAGTGTTGTAACCAAGTCATTTTTTTTCAAGTCAAGTCAAGTCGCAAGTCATCTTTGCTCAAGACAAGTCAAGTCGCAAGTCATCTTTGCTCAGGTCAAGTCAAGTCACAAGTCATTTTTGCTCAAGTCAAGTCAAGTCACAAGTCACATAATGTCCTGAAATAAACCCACTCCCATGATGTTGTGGCAAACTTATCCTGTTAAAAGACCAGTTAATAATAATAAATTCAATCCATGAATCATGCACCCACGTGTCTGCATATCTGTGCAGATTTAATGTTCGGCCTTATGACAAAAGCACTCAAAAACATCGGGATGTCGGCAGCGGCATTGTCGCCAAAGACTGGATTTTGCCACATTTATTTTAAACAATAATTGCATTGCCGTAAACCAAATTTATTCAAATCAGTTTTCAACTCTCAAGTAATTTTTGCACAAGTCAAGTCAAGTCTCAAGTCAATGAAATTGCAACTCGAGTCTCACTCAAGTCCAAGTCAGCAACTCGACACGTCAACAGCACTGACTGGCAGACAAGAATTTAATAAAAACAATCTTTACGTAATTATAATATTTATAATGTTTATTTTGTCGTCTTAAGTTGTGGTTATGGGATTGAGATCAAACTTGTCCAGTTTTTCTTTTTTTTATTTTTGGGTTTCAAGAACAAGAAAAATTGACACGAACAGGACTTGAACCTGGGGGCTCTTTATTACTGTGCCGGCGCTCTACCAATTATTGAGTCTATCTAGCCCTTTGTTGGCGGTCTCCCTATTTTGTCAATATTTTTGTTCAGGAGTGCCAGTCAGAACCATTTCGTAAAGCCAAGGATCACACCCAAGTTCACCGTACAACCTAAACTATTTAAAACTAGACTTAAGTTTTTGTTGAAACAAATACAAGGTGATTGGTAGACATGTCCATATTAGCAGAGCTGGTGAAAATTAAAGAGAAAAGTCTTTGTATGAAATATTGGCATACGTGAAGTCAATTGTAGTACTAAAGATAAATTGCATTTTTGAAAGAAGAAACTTCGATCGAGCCCAAGGCTAGAAAAAATGTTTTTGTTCGTCCATAGAGGGTCCTCAAAAGGTAGGGTCTGTCAGTTGATTTTTTGATTTTTTTATTTTGTTTACGTGTCGCTGATACACAACGACCAAACGGTGGGAATGTTTTTATAGGCCTACGTGGAAGTGGCTGATTGAATGTATAAAAACATGAACCAGCCTTGTGTGCAGCATACCATAGATCAGTGAACAGCTTCAACGATAATCAACAGTTCATATGCAGGCAATCGTTGGGCCCAGCATACCATTGATTACCAATGGAAGCAGCCATATTTGTAACCAAAATGCGAGGATTCTGCACATATAGCAGTGAGAATTTATCTTTTTTATTTTATTTTTTTTAATTTTTTTTTTTTGCTGAGAGGATTTTCTTGAGCCAAGCTCACTGTGAGAACAAAGAACACATATTATAGAGCCTAATTTTGGCGAGATCCAGTTTCAAAAAATAACTAAAGGTGCATTGACGTGGAGGTTCGTGGAGCTTGGAGGAATGAACCTCATACACTGTAGTTCAAAGATTATGACTTTGCAGAAGATCCCTATTCCAACAAAGCAGATTCAAATATCTTCTTCCTGTTTCAAAATTTGTTGACAATTTTTTTTTTAGATCTTTAATGATAATTTTGAGGTTAAAAAAATTATAATTGTTTTGAAAACCAAAACTTTTACGGTCGCGATGCAAATGACGGTCTGACGGACGAGGACAAACAATTTGGGGGGGGGCCTAATATGAAACCGATGCTGTCATAGCTTACTTCTTATCTGGACAGTGAGATTAAGTTTGTGTTAAGTTTGATTTGTTTTTGAACTACTGTATGCATCATATTTTCAGGAATTAATAGTTCCTTTTTAAAAACTTGTCACGAGAAGGGGCTGTTGAAAATAAATAGGTAATTACTCTTATAATTGAAAGGGGTCAAACTTCATTTCATACAGAGAGACCATATGTCAAAATTCTATATCATGTTGTTTGCAGACCTTAAAACGAGGTCTGGGAATATTTATTTTCACTTCAACTTATAGTTTTGACCAGAAGTAAGGTCACACGGGTCACTCTTTGTGTAAGATTTGTACAATATGTCAAGAGCTTGTTGGTGCAAATAACTTGAACGTAGCAATTATCGTTCTCCAGATATAATTTTGAAAATATAAAATGTTGATTTAATGCTTTGTTGTTATCGATTCGTCATCATCTCAATTTGTTTTTTAGTGTTTCTTACAAAAAAATTTAAGTAAATTTAAGTAAAGTTAAGTCTGAACCCTTGAATATGTAACTCACAGTTTCGACCGGAAGTAAAGGTCAAATGGGGTCACACCCTTAGAAAGATTTGTAGTCTAATCGTTAAAGGGCTTTTAGATGATGTATTGATTATTTATGTACAACAATAAGTTGATAAGATATATTGTTACTTAAATATTTAATTTCAATGTCGGGTTTTGACCAGAAGTTAAGGTCACATGGGGTTACACTTTGTGTAAAGTTTGTACAATGGATCAAGAGCTTTCCAATGGTGCAAATATTTTGTAATGTAGCATTTATGGTTCTCCAGATACAAATTTTGTTAATATTAAATGTTGATTTAATGTTATGTCATCAGTGACCTCATCATCACAAAATAAGTGGCGGTTTTATCTAAGCACTAACTTAAGGTAAGTTCACGTTAAGTTTCAAGTCTGTATGACCTTCACTTGTTGCGAAACTTACAACAAAAGCGTAGCACAAAAACTACACTGCGTGCAGTTTAACCAGAGACTATCCACCCAGGTAAGCCTTGTGATTCATAAAAAGCGTAGTGCAAACATACATACATTGCGTGCGGTTTGACAGGAGTTTAAGCTACACAAGGCTTACATCTATATATTAAGTACACTGATGCCCAGTAAACCACATGATTGTCTTCTCAGCATGTCCACACACATATCACACACAAACAGGCATGCTGTGCGGCGCATTGAGAATTTCCATGTATAGTGTTTTCTTCCAATAGAGGTTTTCGACATCAGCCGAAGCAAGAATATCTTCTTTTAAAGTATTACCAATCATTAAATAAAGTTTATACTGTAGGCCTACTACAATCATTTAATGAGCAATCTGTAAGAAAATTTTCAAGAAGAAATTGTGATGAACACTTGTCTTTACATGTAGCTGCCTCCGAAAATGTGCTAAAATTTTCTTTCATTTCGGCATAGCTTACACCTGGGTCACATGACTGAAAACAAACTTTCCAGTTGTCTTACACATGTCTTACATTTAAAACTTGAACAAATTCTGATGCATAACTTCGGAGAAACAAAGTAATTATTTTGATCCGGACATTTACACTATGTTGTTAACACAAATCTTTTTAATGCAGTTTTTATTTCATCATTACTATTTTACATTTTCTTTTTTGTGCCATGTTAAGAAAACTATTTCAATCATCTTATTTGGTTGGACTTCCTACAGGCATGGTTTGTACACTAAAGAAGCATAGTGCCGCCACATGAATACAAAAATCACGCTCTTATTGTGAGCCTGCCAAACTTTTCAGGATTTTAGGTGATTTGGCACGGAATGACCCAGAATGTGGGGCATGGCATTGCTGGATTGCTTTAAAACAACCATACTTTTATTAAAACTAAAAAAAATCAACTACAACTACCCATCAGAATTCTTTGGCCATATAAATAACACTTTCTGGGGGCACTGTAAGCAAGTTTCAGACATTACATCATAGTGTTTAAACACACAGCTTTATCATCAGAAAAGTTCAAATGAGGGGAAAAATTAGATGTAAAACAGAGCTGATGTACTCATTTAAACCCTTCTTGATGCTGCTGATAATATTTTGTTTTGTTTTGTTGTTTGTTTGCTTGTTTTTGATGTTTTTTATCAGACTATGTGGATTCCAGGTTGTTAAATTCCCAGGTTACAAAATAAGTAAACACTATTTTCAACATCCATGAGGCCATTTTTACACTCTATGTAGTACAATAAATTTAACTTGTCAATCAAAGATTTCACCACTTTTTGAAATTTCTACATGCACGCTAACCTCTCTGCAGCCATTACTTGCCCCCCCCCCTCCCCCCGAAAACCAGCCTCTTTACATCAACCGCCTACAACTCTTACAACAAGCAGGCTCAATAAATTGTAGAGTCTAAATAAAAACAGACAATTTCTTTGTACCTGATCACCAGCCCACTCACCTCCCCTTTGCTTGCAAAAATGGAAACTTCTCAACTGGTGCATTCCCTACTTGATCTCCTGGGGTTCGTCGGACTATTGAACCTTCCCAGTATCAGAGGGGGGCACCCGATCTCCCTACTTGTAAGCCATCTGTCTGGGGAAGACAACAGTTCCACAGGGTGGTCCCTTCACCACCCCCTGCCCAACAAATCTTAAACATTCTGGACACACCTCACACAGACCACTTTGCATTTAATTCTATCCCATCTCAACAAACATTTTGCACATGACATACTCATCCTCTAGCTTTATATACAGCAGGGGAAACCTCCTTGAATGCCTCCTCTACCCACTGCCCCCCACCCTAATTTTCTGCCACCTTGAGTACTACTACAAGCAGTCAAACAAGAAGTTCTTATTTTCCTTCTTGATGGCCAAGACTGATCATACTTATTGACTAAAAGACAGACATTGTTTGCTTAAAGGACATGTGAAATGTTTTGTGTTTTTTTTCTAGATTAGGAAAAGTATTGTTGAAGCATAAATATACCCCTTTTTCATAAAAATATTTCTTATAAATGTTTTTAAAAAAATTTAAGATTTCCTCAGAACCGACCCCACCCCTCAAGTGGGAGCATAATTTGCATAAACATGAGCAAAGTTGTGACATAAGGTTGGGAGCCCAAGACTCTCGACGACGAGTCGACCGCACTGACGTGTGTTGTTGTTGTAGCTAGAGATTAGTTATCGAAATCAAAGTTATAATTAGTGGATAAAAAGTACCTTTCCCTCGAAATGCCAAGGATGGTGTAAGCCTTCATAAAATTCCAGTGGATGTGAAATACCGGCGGCTCTGGATCGTAAAAATGAAGCGTACGCAACCAAAGTGGTCCAGGCCGGCGAAGCACACATGTAGTGCCCACGTGTAGTGCCCACTTTGATGAGTCCTGTTATGACCGGCAACACCAGGGTCGTTATGCCTCTTTCGGGATGAAGAGGTACAGCATGCTGCTTCCCGATGCCATCCCTGGCAAGTTTCCCTTGAGCAAAAAAATGCCTGCGCCAAGTCCAAAGAAACGAGGAGCCTACATGTACACTACGCTAGAGTAGTAGTTGTGGCCACACTATACCGACCGCAACCCCACTGGTCACCGCGTCTGCTCGCCCCAGTCGGCCGTGTGCATTCACGGCAGTCACTGTACATGTACACGTACACGACGTGCATACAATACACAGACCCTTGTCGTGGTTTTTTATTTGTCTTGTCGAATTCAAATGTGGATAAGATTTTCTGTCAAGGTAGACAGTATTTTTCATAAGCATGTAGCCAACCAAACGTCAGTTTGGGTACACTCTGATTTATGTTATTTATTATTAATGTTGGGATTGAACAGGATAACCGACGGACCCCTTTTGTCCGGAAACTGGGCACGTTGTGCAAGCATTTGTACACGCATATAAATAACATATTTAAATTTTTTAAAGTTGTGCAAGCATTTGTACACGCGTATAAATAATACATTTAAATTTGGCAGATGAAGGGTATTTTCAATCGATTGATAAACACTTCTAAATAAACTCAAACTACAAAAAACAAGTTCTAATCACTTTTTAATGGAACAAGTTATTTAGCCTTCTCATTTTTATGGACATCAGCTCTCCTTTAACCTTTTTACCCATCCCAACTTCCAACGCCTTAATAAAGTGCACCCACACCTGTAAAATTAGACCAACATAAAAAAATATAGACCTGGACCAAATTGTCTCGATCTTTGTGCCTGGATACTGTCAAATCTTTCTTCAGATTTGGGTCCATGCCTGGTTCTACAAAAGTCCTCTACCATGGAAATCAACCAGCCTCAACCTGGTAACCACTAACCATGCAGAAAGGGACCCTTTGGGTTTACAAACAGCCTACTAGGATGCGAGTAGCCTCCTTTGACTATGCGCAGACCCACTCTACAAGCTTTAAAAGAGTCAAATTGGATGCAAAGAACAGACTCAGGAACTAGACAGTTAAACACCCAAAGCAACCCAGCTTCCAGTATCAAGCTCACAAACAAGCAAGACGACCTCACTGGCTCATTCTAAAGGGAGTTGCTATAACAAGAGTTATGCCAAGCAACTTGTTGGAAAAACTCCTCAACCTTAACTGAGCTACAAGTACTTGCAAGATGTCTTTCAATAATTGTTCCATAATTGATTCGTGCACTTTTTCAATTATTTCTTGAGATTGTGACTGTATGTGAAAAAAATTATCTCTAAGCAGCGTAGCCGTTGGCCGCCATATTGCCTTCTCACGGAGCTTGGACTAAAAAAGAATGCCATCCATAAACAAAGCCATCTTGCAGCAAGGCGCCCTCTGCTGTCAATCTTATACGAGCTCCGTAAGAAGGCAAGATGGCATCCAACGGTTATGCTGCTTCGTGTATAAAAACCTCCATTTTAATTAATGAAATGTAACCTCAATGGAAATTCTCCTTTAGCCCCTTCTTTACAGTTCTATGCCTCTTTTGTCGATTTAAAATGTTGGAGGTGTTGACGGTGTATTGACGGTGTGTTGACGGTAATTACATGTAGTAGGACCGAAACGGTGTTCAGCGCCCCAGTTACTACACTTATTTCTAATTGTAACACATAATGACAAAATTCAGTTGTTGATTGTTAATACTTCACTTCAAGAAGTTATTGCCACATCATTTAGACATTCCTACGTTATGTGCTACCCAACCCAGTAACACTTAACCCACTAAACCCACTAAACAGTGCTAAATGGGAACCGGTCAACTCGGTCCGAGGTCAACTCGGTCCGAGTCAACTCGGTCCGAAGTCAACTCGGTCCCAAGTCATCTCGGTCCCAAGTCATCTCGGTCCCAAGTCAACTCGGTCCAAAGTCAACTCGGTCCAAAGTCAACTCAGTCTGAACGGAGTAGGCCCCCCTATTGTCGATGTAAAAACATAATGAAGACATAATAATAGAGGCATGTTCCTTATCATATTTAATATAATTCTACCTCCATGATAAAACAAGCACTATGTAGGTTTTTCTTAATTAATTATTGCTTGTAAATCCCTAAATAGATTTAGTATTCTTATTTTCTTTTCTTTTTATTATTAAACGTAAGTTTACTTGAAAGTTTTTGTTTATGTTATTTTCAACCAAACATTTTGCTAATATTTATTTTATGTGTTTTTCTTATTTTCGTAAAAAGAAAAATCGTCTTACACAAACCGCAAAAGAAAAAAATATGTCCAACACAAACTGCAAAGTTAAGTTCATTTTCTACCATATTTTAGTGTTTTGCTTTTACGTAAATCATGCTTTAGAAGTCTTTTTAAAACTACTGAGGTTACATACATGTAGTGTTTAAGCGCACAATAATACATTGGCAATTACTTCTCGCCTCTTCCCGTCAACCACACTTTATTAAAATTTTCGGACCGAGTTGACTTTAGACCGAGTTGACCTGGAAACAAGTTGACTCGGACCAAGTTGGCTTTGGACCGAATTGACCCTAATCCTGCCAAACCCATATTAAATCGTAGGGCTCCTGGTATACGCGGCAGCCCTGAAATCGTGGCACATCTTTTACGTCACTGCCCACGATGTAAACAACCCCCAGATACGAAGTTACATTTCTACTTGCCAAGCATCGAGTCTCCTCACCGTTGACCAAAACTTGGAGACAGGTCAGGCTCTACTGTTAAGTTTTACTACAAAAATTGGGGTATTCAAGCCTTTTGTACAATTGGTACAAAAATATGTCATACAGTCTGGGCCATAAATATTTTTGTGGACGCTTAAAAAGTTTCAACAAACACTATTTCAAATTACAATTCAAGGTGATCAAATCACATGACTCAGCTTTCAGCTGAGCATTCTGGGAAAAAAATTACAGAGGCCTAAAGAAGCCAAGTATGCCTTATATAATTTTCTCACAGTTTGGACAAATTAGTGTGAATAGTGTACCCCTCACTTTGGAGGGATAAACAAACAAACAGCGATGAAATTTGTACACAGTATACATGTAGCTGTGAGAAATCTATGTAATGATACAAATATGTGTTTTTGCAAGGTATTCTAACCTTTTGTGTGCGTGTATTTTTTTCTTCTTTAAATTTTTAATTTGTTTAAAATAAATAATCACCAAAAGCAACCCAAAACAAAAACAGCATTATGTGCTTGCTGTTTTGGGGTTGTTT
This sequence comes from Pisaster brevispinus, assembly GCA_023634235.1. Lineage (NCBI taxonomy): Eukaryota > Metazoa > Echinodermata > Asteroidea > Forcipulatida > Asteriidae > Pisaster > Pisaster brevispinus. Next base: position 4,284,429 of record JAMKCF010000022.1, read on the forward strand.
TTTTTGTTTGTTTTTTTTTTTAAGTGAAAATGAATACAGAATATTTTAATTATTATCCGATTATTATTCTCAACACCCATCTTTAAAATTTGAATATTTGGTTTATCCCGCAGAACATGTGTGCAACAGATAAAGGCAGCATCTTAAAATTGATGACACTAACGAGTGCTTTGTTCCACTATGGTTTTCACTGGTACCACTCAAATAGTACGTTAGACAAATAAAAGGAAAACCTGTTAAATTTTAAAACACTAAAACAAAGGGGATTCAATTATTACAGTAAGTTTGGTGTTTTATCATAACATACATAAAAAGACCCAAACAAATTACATAGTTGAGAGCAGAAAAACAATTGCACACATATTTTTTTTTTTAATTATTTAATTGAAATTTATTGCATAACACTACATCATACATGATTATGATAATTTGTAAAAGTAAAGTTTTAAACATTAATAATAAAGACAACTGCTGTGGGGCCATACAGAGTCTCACATGACACTTGTTGTCACTGCAATCATTTGTTCCACGTGTGGCTTCACCAGGACACCGTACTTTCCAGTGTGCCTTGAAAACAGGAATATTCCCCAAAAATGAAACGGTATCAATCGACATTTGAAGGCATCGGTGCGGGGGAAAAACGCCGCAACGTTCATCCAATTTTAATAGATGTTTGCATACTTCTAATAAACAAAGGAAGGTAATTAGGACATCAGTTGATACATTGCATTTAGTTTTTTCTTTTCAATTCAAAGAAAAAGCCATAATGCCTTGGAAACTGGTCACACGAGGATATAGACTCGGAGTCAGAGAGTGGGGCAACGCAACTCATGATGGTCGCCATGCATGCCACGGATGGACGGTCCATCATTCATCAAATCAAAAAGAGGCGAGTTGCACGCAATGGTAGTGATCAGTGAAGGCAGTGTTTTTTTCCACCAAATAATAAAAAGCTCAAAAAATTGTTTGGATTTTCAAAAATACGGTTTAGAAACTTACCAAGATCCGATTGTGTTGACCTTCTTCCTGGTTCCGCAAAGCGCATCTATCCACACACAACAAACAGTCGGCCAGCCCCTGAACACCACAAACATGCACACTTAGGCTGGTCCCCAGCTGTATCCGGGAGGATCTGACGTCTATCACGCACTTTTTGTCATTTCCCGGTCATTTTCAAAAACCCCAACCAAAGGTTTGTCGACCCACCATAGAGCATAGCATAAAGCAGGACATGTCTGTGGTTTAATATGGAATTCCAATGTATCAGCGCCCAAATTTCGAATATATTATTTTCAACAAACCATTTCAATTCAATCAATTCAGCTAAACAGATTCAGTGTGAGCAGAATCCTGAGAATACTATTACTTTTATTAGAACTTGTCTGGGTTTTTTCGTTGCTGTACTTGAGTGAGTAAAGTATCAAGCTTCCCTTCTTTCTGAAAACGTTCGCCTTTATAATTAAAATCGCGAGGTCAAGAAAGATGATTTGGTTGTCGGAGATCTCTGAAGCAAATTTTAAAGCCGTGTGTAAATCATTGTTTAACGTTCCAATTAAACCCAGAGCCTTGTTTTTGTTTTTGTTTGTTGTTGTTGTTGGTTGTTTTGTTTGGGAGGTTTTTCTTTTGTTTGTTTGTTTGTTTTTTAGGTTTTGGGTGGGCTTTTTTGGGGGGGGTCCCATTTGTGCAGATTACTAACAATCTGTATCTCATATACGACAATATCTCTGGGTTGTGTGGGAGTATAATTTCTTTTCCGCTGGCTACTGGTTGATCGGTGTTTATTTTTACATGTGATAGACCCGGCCCACAGACCGACAGCACCTATGGAAATCAACGTCTGGATACCGTAATTTTGACAGCACCCGACCATACCCAAACCAAAATCCGCGAAAACGCAAGCGATAACCACTGATCTCTTATACTGTCAGTATAATAGAGATTCAGTGGCGATAACACGTGTGTTTGTGTGAAGCAGGGGGAGAGCGAGGCTGGCGGTAGACAGCCTCGCTACCATGGGCAGCGCTGATTGGCTCCCAAAGGTCACTGCGTGCACGCTTGTTAAAAACTTTCGAGCGCATCATGGCGCTTGTAGGACGCTTAGTACGCGTGTTGTGAAAATGCCATTGATCTCCATTAATAGTGGAGATCAATGGAAAATGCCATAGATATAGAATACATATTATATTCTATATATTATATTCTATATCTATGGAAAATGTAAGTATTTTGACGCGATTCCATTTCAAATGAATCATGTTTTTACCATAGATATAGAATAATAGACCTTATGCACATGACGGAATTTCAGTAGGGCGCCCTCGCCTAGAGGTCAAACGAAGGAATTGTTCATTGGCCCATCCTGTGCGCCGCGCGCACAAATCTGTGCGTTTCGATTGTTTCGTCACCGTTTTACCTCTAAGATGGCGGCTGAATGACGTCAATGCATAATAATAATAATATATTGTATTTGTATAGCGCCTACTGCAGGCCAGCCTCTAAGCGCTTAACATTCAGTATTTCCTGCAAGGTATTTGGGGCTACGTTTTGAAGTATGAGACCTACTCCTTTACATAGCACCTTGTAATGGTTTACAAGGTGCTGTGGCGCAATATGCAGCCGATCAAACCAGGAACACCGGGGCGGACCCCTTCTCTTTTCGATAAGTGCACTGGGTTCTTTTTCGTGCGTTACATAACACACGGGACCAACGGCTTTACGTCCCATCCGAAGGACGAAGCAATCATGGTTAAGTGTCTTGCTTAAGGACACAGGTGTCACGACCGGGGCTCGAACCCACACTCTGCTGATCAGAAACACCAGAGCTTGAGTCCAGTGATCTTATCCACTCGGCCACGACACGTCATAAGGTCCATTGATCTCCATTATTGAGCAAGTTCGAGCAGCGACCATTTGTCAACCACTAGTCAATGTTCCATGGTTACCTATGCATGAAATACATCCTGGGTACCAGGCAAAATCGCCAAATGGTCGACAATAGTCAACTATAGTCCCTTGCTCGAACTTGCTCATAATTGTCAATATTAATGGAGATCAATGATAAGGTCCATTATATATATCTCCATTAATATTGACTGGATAGGACCACAGACATATAATACCTATAGACCGACAGCAGGGGGCGCTAAACTGAAATTTGGGACTTTCTCAAACTATGGGCAGAAGTGAAGACGCGTCAACACTTTTTACACGTTTAGGCATAGCCGCGAGGCAGTGGTCCCGTTTTCATGGACTTTTTCTGAATTTTCAGGAGAACTTGACCCGATGATGAATTGTAAATTAAGTGATGGAATTTAAGGAAATTCCTCTAATAACCGGAGTCGTCAAAAAGTTGTTTGATTGACTTTTGCTCATTTTGGGGGAGGAAATCGTAAAAATTTGTTAACAAAATAATTATACATAGCCTAGGCCAAGGCCTACAAGACTGCTACTTTCTTCACGTTGTGTCGTTTTCATTGTGAAAAATCTAGTTTTTACCTTGAAATTTAAGAAACCACACACTTCATGAACATTCTATACAGCCGTTTACAATGTTGGGCGTTGAGGTTTAACCGTATAAAACGTCGTTTCTATAACTTCATTTTCGGGAAATAATCCCTGGACTCGCTCTATAACACAACATTGTGCACACTCCGGCCCGCCTTGCATGCATGCCTTCGGCACGTTTTGCGTACGTTCGCGTGGAATGCACACCAAACAATCGCGTATAGATAGGTTGCAATATGACGTAATTCGGCCATCTTTACGGGCAATTTGGAACACACAGTCATGCGTTTTGCATGAGAACGGCGTGCAGCACGCGCCCATTTCAAAAAACTCATCTTACGATTGGTTAGTGAACAGCTCGGCTGCGTTAACAATTTGAGCGCTTGACGCGCCTGCAAGCCAAAAATGCAATTTGCCCTTAAAGATGGCGTCTATAGACCGTGCAAGTCTCGCGCGTATTCGAACATTTTTGGGACCACTGTGGTCCCACGTACATTACTTTAACGCGTTAAAGAAACAAACTCACGCGCTTTAACGGATCTCAATGTTCGAATACGCGCGAGACTTGCACAGTCTATTGGGAATTATAACACCTCATACATATTTTCTGCGTTGTGATTGGTTTAGAGCGCGTCACATGATATGCCTTAGTTTTACTAGTGCGTGCCACGAACGCAACGCGAACTATTCAACGGACCTATTCAACGACAGCCTAGCGACCGATGTACTAGTGCATGGATACCCTGGTACCCTCACTACATTGACTTCAAACATTGATTTAAACGAGCTGCTTGACAACCTCGAACCCGGTGTAATGAACAGAATGTGTGCATTTTAAATACGGTTTAGAGAACGAACGTAATAGCAGTAGTCTGGTACCCTCTTATTTTGTCAAAACTCGGTATTTCAACGTAAGATTTTACAGTTCTTGTGTGACGAACATAGAGTTATATATAACTCTATGGTGACGAACGATTTTTTGTTGATACGAAGAATAATTCCATCTACTTTTCTCGATTTGGAGAAAGTTCAGTAAAAAGAGGAGACACGGCAAACAACTAACGTGAGAAAAGGTATCTAGTTGTTGATTAAACACTGTTTCCAAGTCTGTTGGTGAACTTTTCACCCTTAAAACACAATTTTTCTATCATCTTCAATCCACCTGCTCGTCCATTGCTTTACACGTGTTTTCGCTTGCGTTTTCGCGGAATTTGCCAATAGTTTGGGTATGGTCGGGTGCTTTCAAAATTACGGTATCCAGACGTTGATTTCCATAGGCGCTGTCGGTCTATAGGTATTATATGTCTGTGGATAGGACCATTGATCTCCATTAGTATTGATTGACTGGATAGGACACGTCGAACGCGTTTGTACACGTTCAATGATCAACGGCGCGGCACGCACAGTGTACTCGCTCTAGAGGGTTTTTTTCAAGTGAAGACAACGCATGGGCAATTGTATCTATAGGAAACCTTTTAACGTGAAAAGAAAAATGACAGTGGTAAATCGTCCAACGTATCCAATGTATCACAGATATTTCAGATAAATAAAAACCTTGTTAATATCCAACAACAATGGATAAACAATTTATTGATAGAAACACTTTGTAACTAGCAACATTACGGATCGGGGTTCCATTGCGGAAAGACCGGAGGACTAGAATAGGTTTTTTTTATTGCTCATCAAAACTTCTGAAAACGGCGGGGTTAGCCCCCCTAATGACGGAGGTTGAAACATTAGTTCTATTTACTTTCCCAACCCCGGTGCACATGCGCAGCTAGCTGTCTGTTACTAGGATAGTCAATTGTAACACAATTTAATTGTATCACAATTTAATTGTATCACAATTTAATTGTATCAAAATGTAATTGTATCAAAATTTCTCAAATAATTTCATAAACTTGGTTTACTTGTTGTTCGGTAGCTAGGCTAGGTAGTAGAAAAACATGGTGTAATTAGCTGTCTCTATCCTCCTTGAGTTGTGCGTAAATGCGCATTTATTTCAGGATTTGTGTGACAATACACATCAATGATTATCCAAAACAACGTGTACATTTAGTTACAGAGTGGTAATTTTTCCTGTTTACATTATTGTTCTTCCAGTTCTGCTGGCGCTAAGATTTGGGTGGTGCTGTCGATAGAATTTTCGCAGCGAAATCTGCGATGTTAAATCCCCTCATTTTAGTATTCTGCGTCTTGCGACTGCTGGCCATCACTTCACAAAATCAAAAGGCTTTCTTGAAAAACCCAATGATACGATACCAATGTCACTGAGTTGAGTTGGTTATTACTATCTCCTGTCTATTATAATTTTATGAATAAGTAGTTTCGTGAGGAGGCCTCAGAAAAACGTGTCAGTGTCATACATGGATGCATTTGAGCACAAAATTAGCAACGCTCATTATTCTTTGCAGACTATAAGCACTTACTTGAAGGAGACTCCAATTTTCTGAACATTTGTAGTTCTTGCGTTCTGGCAACCTACAGCTGCGCAACACTTCACTCCATTGTGTTTTAAACTTTAGGTTTAAACTAAATTTTCGTCACATCTTGTTTAAAAAAAATGAGGAGAAACGAGTAAATTTGGGTGCAAGAAACTTTGCTCCAGCAACAAACTTCATATGTTTGCATTGCTGACAGAATGGTGCGACGACTCTGCGTTTGCATTTTTTAAACCCCTAAAAAAACGCGCGCGTAGATGCATATGGGGTAACGTGTCCCAACCTCGTTCCCAGTGGTGTACGATCTCGACGCGCCATTTTGTTTTCTTCCCCAGAATGCCTTGCTCGATTGTAACCCCTGGAAGTGTGACTTCAAAATATCCAAATATATTGGATATTTTAATTAGTCCTGTGGTTGATCCATTCTGTGTAAGAGACTACGCAGAGCGCGCTGTCAAAGGACGCATCAAGTCATGGCCCCTCCATCCTCGTTCCCAGGGGTGATCGATCTCGCCGCGTCATCTTTCCCAGCATGCCTTGCTCGATTATAACCCCTGGAATTGGTTCATTAAAATGTGCTAGAATCTAGCACATTTTAATTAGGCCTGGGCCGATCCGTTCTACGCGCGCGCTCAAGTACGGTAACCCGTAAATGAGGCATCAAGTCAAAAAGCAACTGGTCCTCTGTCATTCTTCTTTGATTATGTGATAGTCTAGCTGTATGCAGTTAAGGGTGACCGTGTAAAAACATGATTCATTTTGAGATGGAATTGCGTCAAAATACTTCCATTTTTACACGCGCGTACTAAGCGTCCTACAAGCGCCATACATGCGCTCGAAAGTTTTTAACTAGCGTGCACGCAAAGTAGTCACCCTTGGGAGCCAATCAGCGCTGTTTTTCAGTACATCCCTTCCAGGGGTTAGTGACGAGAGGTATCGATACGGCGCGCTGCCCATGGTAGCGAGGCTGTGGCCCCTCAACCTCGTTCCCAGTGGTGTACGATCTCGACGCGCCATTTTGTTTTCTTCCCCAGAATGCCTTGCTCGATTGTAACCCCTGGAAGTGTGACTCCAAAATATCCAAATATATTGGATATTTAAATTAGCCCTGTGGTTGATCCATTCTGTGTTAGACACTACGCAGAGCGCGCTGTCAAAGGACGCATCAAGTCATTGAGCAACTGGCCCCTCTCATTCTTTTTAATCTTGTGATACGTCTAAAACTGTATGCAGTTTAGGGTGACCATGTAAAAACATGATTCATTTGAAATGTATTGCGTCAAAATACGTGCATTTTTACACGCGCGTACTAAGCGCCCGACAAGCGTCCTACAAGCGTCCTACAAGCGTCCTACAAGCGCTCGAATGTTTTAACAAGCGTTCACGCAAAGCAGTACATTTTGGTTAGCCAATCAGCATTGATTTTCAGTGTTTCCCTCCCAGGGGGTTTAGCGACGAGAGATATCGATACGGCGCGCTGCCCATGGTAGCGAGGCTGGTGGCCCCTCTCATTCTTTTTCGATCTTGTGATTCGTCTAACTGTATTCAGTTTAGGATGACATAGTCTTGAAATCAAGTCGGTAATTGTGCAGTCTACTTGCGGGGACGGTACACACATCCTCGATCCCAATATGTGTGTGAGTCAGTTGCAATTACCGTCTTGAATAACTTGTACCTAGCTTTGTACACATGCAATTGGACTTGCTACCAAAATTGGACGGAGCAGTTTGATTGGTTAAGAATCGCAAAAACATGAATATTCATCATACATCTTGCAGCGTATGGCGCCATGCAGCTACCAGGCCCACAATTCATTCTTTGATAGGGGGTTTATTATAAATAGTAACATTTTATGATAATGCATTGGTCAAATTTATCTTAAAAGAAAGTTAAGAAATTGTTACAATGATTAAAATATTATGCTTTTTACATTGATGTAGGCAAATAAACTGTCATTAAAAATTAAATAAAAAGCCAACAGAAAAGATACATTCCCATGTTTATAATGAATTCTTCCAATTTTGTCAGACGAGCTACCATTGGCCCTCTCTATGACAATTTTGCATATGCAATGTATAATTTACCATATATGAAATTCGGCCGGGAACAAGCTACTCAAGTCGTTAGAGCTGACATGACAGACCTTGCCACGCGCTACCTACGACTGTTGCATGTATGTATAATCGCACTGTGACTGTTGCATGAACGGCGGGATGTGTGTTTGTAATAGGCAGCGCTGGCAGACAAATAGACACTGACTAACGACTTGTCATCAAGTCTAAGGATGACCATGTAAAAACATGATTCATTTGAAACGTATTGCGTCAGCCTCGCTACCATGGGCAGCGCGCCGTATCGATACCTCTCGTCGCTAAACCCCTGGGAGGGAAACACTGAAAATCAATGCTGATTGGCTAACCAAAAAGTACTGCTTTGCGTGCACGCTTGTTAAAAACATTCGAACGCTTGTAGGGCGCTTGTCGGATCCCCCCGGGCGCTTAGCACGCGCGTGTAAAAATGCACTTATTTCGACGCAATACGTTTCAAATGAATCATGTTTTTACATGGTCATCCTAAACTGCAATTAACAGTTAGACGAATCACAAGATCAAAAAAGAATGAGAGGGACCAACCTCGTTCCCAGGGGTGATCGATCTCGCCGCGCAAATTTTTTCCCAGCATGCCTTGTGCGATCATAACCCCTGGAATTGGTTCATTAAAATGTGCTAGAATCTAGCACATTTTAATTAGGCCTGGGGCCGATCCATTCTATGCGCGCGCTCAAGTATGGTAACGCGCAAAAGAGGCATCAAGTCAAAGAGCAACAGGGCCCAATTTCATAGAGCTGCTTAACGGCCGATTCTGTGCTTACTGCACGGTTTCCATTTCATAGCCCTGCTAACCGTAAGCACACGAAAAGGCATGCTAACCTTCCGGTGCTTACTGCACGAAAATGGTTGACGTCACAATGCAAATCCATGGTGAACGTGCAAGATGGCCGCTTAATTTTCTTGCTAACCTGTGAAATACGCTTACGCCTTAGCAAATTTTTCTGCTACAGTAAGCACGAAAATTTGCTTACCGTTAAGCAGCGCTATGAAATTGGGCCCTGGTCGTCTGTCATTCTTCTTTGATTTTGTGATATGTCTAACTTAACTGTATGCAGTTAAGGGTGAACGTGTAAAAACATGATTCATTTGAAATAGAATTGCGTCAAAATACTTGCATTTTCACATGCGCGTACTAAGCGTCCTACAGGCGCCATACATGCGCTCGAAAGTTTTTAACAAGCGTGCACGCAAAGTAGTCACCCGTGGGAGCCAATCAGCGTTGTTTTTCAGTACATCCCTACCAGGGGTTAGTGACGAGAGGTATCGATACGGCGCGCTGCCCATGGTAGCGAGGCTGGAGAGGGACCAGTTGCTCCATGACTTGATGCGTCCTTTGACAGCGCGTTCAGCGTAGTCTCTAACACAGAATGGGTCAACCACAGGACTAATTAAAATATCCAATATATTTGGATATTTTAAAGTCACACTTCCAGGGGTTACAATCGAGCAAGGCATTCTGGGAAAGAAAACAAAATGGCGCGTCGAGATCGTACACCACTGGGAACGAGGTTGGTATTGCGTCGAAATACGTGCATTTTTACACGCGCGTACTAGGCGCCCGGTGAGATCCGACAAGCGCCCGACAAGCGTTCGAATGTTTTTAACAAGCGTGCACGCAACGCAGTACATTTTGGTTAGCCAATCAGCAGCCGATTTCACGAAACGCTAGGATTAATCCTATCTCGAGTTAGGACGAGTAACTAGTCCTAACTTAGGATTAATCTTAAGGTTTACATGTTAAGGCCGGTTTATAGTCTGTCGCGCGATGGTCGCGCGATGGAAATCTTGACGCGCAATCATAAAAAGACACAGTTTTTAGGCCTCAGTCTTAGGATCGCGCGCAAGATTTCCATCGCACGACAATCGCGCGACCGACTATAAACCGGCCTTTACAGTGCAAGGCTTGGACTCGTCCTAAGTCCTAAGATCAATCCTAAGTTAGGAAGAGTTTGGTGAAATCGACGGCAGCATTGATTTTCAGTGTTTCCCTCCCAGGGGTTTAGCGCCGAGAGGTATCGATACGGCGCACTGCCCATGGTATACGTAGCGAGGTTGAACGTGTCCTATCGAGTCAATATTAATGGAGATCAATGGATAGGACACGTTACCCCATATGCATCACCGCGCGCGTTTTTTTAGGGGTTTAAAAAATGCAAACGCAGAGTCGTCGCACCATTTTGTCAGCAACGCAAACATATGAAGTTTGTTGCTGGAGCAAAGTTTTTTGCACCCAAATTTACTCGTTTCTCCTCAATTTCTTTTACAAATGTGACGAAAAATTAATTTAAACCTAAATAATAAAACACAATGGAGTGAAGTGTTGCGCAGCTGTAGGTTGCCAGAACGCAAGAACTACACTATTCAGAAAATTGGAGTCTCCTTTCATCAAGTAAGTGCTTATAGTCTGCAAAGAATAATGAGCGTTGCTAATTTTGTGCTTAAATGCATCCATGACACTGACGGTAGGTTTTTCTGAGGCCTCCTCACGAAACTACTTTATTAAAGTACTAATATTAATATTATAATAATAATATATAGTAGACGGGGGATTTTAATACCCAGCTTAGCATGCTTGTATCGTTTCATTGAGTTTTTCAAGAAAACTTTTTGATTTTGTGAAGTGGCCAGCAGTCGCAAGACGCAGAATACTAAAATGAGGGGATTTAACATCGCAGATTTCGCTGCGAAAATTCTATCGACAGCACCACCCAAAACTTAGCGCCAGCAGAACTGGAAGAACAATTAAACAGGAAAAATTACCACTCTGTAACTAAATGTACACGTTGTTTTGGATAATCATTGATGTGTATTGTCACACAAATCATTAAATAAATGCGCATTTACGCACAACTCAAGGATGCTCAGGGACAGCTAATTACAACATGTTTGAGAGCCAGCCGCGGCAGGGGCAAACTAAGAGTAAGACGGTTACCTGATAATGATAAGTGTAGCTGTACACTGTCATGACTGTGCAGTAATTGGACACTGGTTTCTACGAAAATGGCTCACTAGCATGCACCCCATAATGGCAACCATGTCAGGATTCATGTTGTTCACACATTAAGAATTATTTCCATGCAGTGAGTTCGAGTTGTAATCCACCATTTCTGAATGTCCGTTTGTCACACGCCTGTCACGTTCCCAAATTACCAATGACGCAATGCAAAACTGAATGCAAACTACACTATGTTTTCTACTACCTAGCCTAGCTACCGAACAACAAGTAAACCAAGTTTATGAAATTATTTGAGAAATTTTGATACAATTACATTTTGATACAATTAAATTGTGATACAATTAAATTGTGTTACAATTGACTATCCTAGTAACAGACAGCTAGCTGCGCATGTGCACCGGGGTTGGGAAAGTAAACAGAACTAATGTTTCAACCTCCGTCATTAGGGGGGCTAACCCCGCCGTTTTCAGAAGTTTTGATGAGCAATAAAAAAAAAACCTATTCTAGTCCCCTGGTCTTTCCGCAATGGAACCCCGATCCGTAATATTGCTAGTTACAAAGTGTTTCTATCAAAATCTTGATTAATTAAAATTTTAATAATTTGAACACAATTTTACAAATGTCAATTGTTGTTGTTGATTGTTGTTGAAGTTTTTGATTGGCTTGTCATACATGTTTTTAAACTAACGTCATGAACATCTCTTCAATTCAACAAAGTGTAGGCCTATGTTACTAATATCGGATAACTGTTCTCTGTTCAATAATGCATAAAACAAATTATTTATGATTGACATAATTTATTAAATAATGCTGTAATCAAATGTTTTCAATTAAAAATAATATTCAGTATTTCATACCAGTTTTCCGAACCGGTTCCTTTCGATGTTTTGGGGCTTACTTGTTTCATTTTGCTGCATATTTCTTCCACTTTTTGGACTTCACCCTGACGCTTAACTGCGATGTAAGGGCCTTTCTTGGAAGAACAATTTGGACGATATAGGCCTAGAGACATTTGCCAATCATTTATGAGAAGCAACTTCTCAGAACAGTTCGGCTTCCGAGCCGCTTTCTTGTTTAGTGATTATTGTTGTATTACCCGATGCAATAAATTGTTTATCTATTGTTGTTGGATAACAAGGTTTTTATTTATCTGAAATATCTGTGATACATTGGATACGTTGGACGATTTACCACTGTCATTTTTCTTTTCATGTTAAAAGGTTTCCCATAGAAACAATTGCGCATGCGTGTCTTCACTTGAAAACCCTCTAGAGCGAGTACACTGTGCGTGCCGCGCCGTTGATCATTGAACGTGTAAACGCGTTCGACGTATCCTATCCATAATGATAAGGTCCATTGATCTCCATTAATATTAATGGAGATCAAATGCATCCTCGTTCCCAGGGGTGATCGATCTCGCCGCGCCATTTTTTCCCAGCATGCCTTGCTCGATCATAACCCCTGGAATTGGTTCATTAAAATGTGCTAGAATCTAGCACATTTTAATTAGGCCTGAGGCCGATCCATTCTACGCGCGCGCTCACTGCGGTTAACCCGTAAAAGATGCATCAAGTCAAAAAGCAACTGGTCCCCTGTCATTCTTCTTTGATTTTGTGATAGTCTAACTGTATGCAGTTAAGGATTACCGTGTAAAAACATGATTCATTTGAAATGGAATCGCGTCAAAATACTTGCATTTTCACACGCGCGTACTAGGCGTCTACAAGCGCCATACATGCGCTCGAAAGTTTTTAACAAGCAAGCACGCAAAGTAGTCATCCTTGGGAGCTAATCAGCGTTGTTTCTCAGTACATCCCTACCAGGGGGTAGTGACGAGAGGTATCGGTACGGCGCGCTGCCCATGGTAGCGAGGCTGAGATCAATGATAAGGTCCATTAACCTCGTTTCCAGTGGTGTACGATCTCGACGCGCCAATTTGTTTTATGCCCCAGAATGCCATGCTCGATTGTATCCCCTGGAAGTGTGACTTTAAAATATCGAAATATATTGGATATTTTAATTAGTCCTGTGGTTGATCCATTCTGTGTGAAAGACTACGCTGAACGCACTGTCAAAGGACGCATCAAGTCACGGAGCAACTCAGCCTCGCTACCATGGGCAGCGCGCCGTATCGATACCTCTCGTCACTAACCCCTGGTAGGGATGTACTGAGAAACAACGCTGATTGGCTCCCACGGGGTGACTACTTTGCGTGCACGCTTGTTAAAAACCAAGTCACTAACCAAGTCACTAGAACAGAAAATTGACGCTTTTCACAGGAGGCTCCTGCGTTCAATCCTCGGCCTTCAGTGGCCCAAAAAGGTGTCAAATAAAGTTCTCTATGAAAAAACCAACGAGAAGCCTTGGAGTGTCATAATCACCAAAAGACGCCTGAGATGGACAGGCCATCTCCTGAGACTGCCTGATGAAACACCAGCCAAGCAAGCGCTTATGGAGTGTATATACGTCATCACAAGCTGCCAAGGGGCGGTCAAAGAACAACATGGCTGAACAGAATAAATAAAGACCTGAAAGCCACGGACCTGAACATCAAGGACCGACATACCTGGTACTTGGCAGCTGATAGAGAACAGTGGAGAATACTTACAGAGTGCGCAATGTCAGCTGTACTTGACGAAAGCGCTTAGATGATGTTAAAAACCTTCGAGCGCTTGTATGGCGCTTGTGGAACGCTTAGTACGCGCGTGTGAAAATGCAAGTATTTTGACGCGATTCCATTTCAAATGAATCATGTTTTTACACGGTTACCCTAAAACTGCATACAGTTAGTAGACATACAAGTTCTCCGAAGAATGACAGGGGACCAGTTGCTGTTTGACTTGATGCCTCTTTTGCGCGTTACTATACTTGAGCGGGCGCGTGGAGTGGATCGATCACATGCATAATTAAAATGTGCTAGATTCTAGCACATTTTAATGAACCAATTCCAGGGGTTATGATCGAGCAAGGCATGCTGGGAAAAATGGCGCGGCGAGATCGATCACCCCTGGGAACGAGGTTGGGAGCAACTGGCCCCTCTCATTCTTTTTCGATCTTGTGATTCGTCTAACTGTATGCAGTTTAGGATGACCATGTAAAAACATGATTCATCAAGATCGTATTGCGTCGAAATACGCGCATTTTTACACGCGCGTACTAATCTCTCATCTAAGCGCTTTCGTCTAAGTACAGCTGACATTGCGCACTCTGTAAGTATTCTCCACTGTTCTCTATCAGCTGCCAAGTACCAGGTATGTTCAGCCATGTTGTTCTTTGAACGCCCCTTGGTAGCTTGTGATGACGTATACACTCCATAAGCGCTTGCTTGGCTGGTGTTTCATCAGGCAGTCTCAGGAGATGGCCTGTCCATCTCAGGCGTCTTTTGGTGATTATGACACTCCAAGGCTTCTCGTTGGTTTTTTCATAGAGAACTTTATTTGACACCTTTTTGGGCCACTGAAGGCCGAGGATTGAACGCAGGAGCCTCCTGTGAAAGGCGTCAATTTTCTGTTCTAGTGACTTGGTTAGTGTCCATAATTCACTGTTGTATAGAAATATGGATGCTACGAATGCCCGGAATGTTTTGAGTTTGGTTGCATGGGAGATCGACTTGCTGTTGAAAACACTTCGAAATTTGTTGAAAGATACCATCGAAAGTACTTTCCTTTTGGTGATGTCTTCCTCAGTGTCTTGTAGGGAGCCTAAGTATTTACACTTTTTCCAACTGGTGTTAATTCCGTTTCTGCTGATGTAATGTTTTTCTGTCTTGGCGTTGTTTACCTTTAGGTTTCGCTCTTTAAGCACCTTAGGTGCCCTCCGTTCTATTTCCCTAAGTGGGTGAGCATTGCTACTTGCCCATGTGATGTCATCAGCATATTGCAGCCCAATCTCAAAGTATGCTGGTGGACAAATGGCATAGTTGTGGTTTTCGAGTTCCGCAGGTAGGGGTTGGGACTGAGACTGCAGAAGATTAGCAGAGTAGTTATGATCTTGGAGATTCGGTGGTGCCGCTGGTGTTTGTACATTTAGTTGTCTCAGTGCTTTCGCAAGGTAGATTGTGAAGAGAATGGGACTAAGGCAGTCTCCTTGAGGTACGCCAATGTTGGTTTTGAAGGGCTTACCTAAGACTGTACCCACTCTGACTTGTAAGCGGACTTCTCTGAGTACGATTGCCAAAAGATGAAGTTCATCCTGCTCCAGCATTTCTTTAAGGTCTTCAAAAAGAACTACTCTCTTCACGGAGTCAAATGCCTTTGACATGTCAAGAAGCATAAAGTGAAGTTCGTAGCTATCACCTGTGATGGCCTTTTCTACTAGGATCTTTAAAGTGAAGACTTGTTCTGTGGTGCTTCTACCGTGTCGATAAGCAGCTTGGGAAGCGGGTATATGATCATTCAGTCTGTCAGCGATTCTCCTCGTCAAACATATCGCCAATATTTTGCGGATTATTGTCAGTAAGACAATTCGTCTTAAAGATATGTTCTCCGGGGGTCCCTTTGGTTTGCCTGGCTTGGGAAGGGGGATGAGAATGCCTTCCTCAATGTCATTTGGGTAGATACCTGTGCTTGCTATATCATTCAGAGTACGAGCGACTTCTTGGGCAATTATCTCTGGTCCATACTTCAGCAATTCAGCATTGAGGTTGTCTTTTCCAGCACTCTTGCCATTAATGCCTTTCACAACTTCTACTTTGGTGAATGATTTGATCATTGTTTGTGGTGGAAATTCTTCAATTATAGCTTCATCATTCAGGTCAAACTTGCTTTGAAACCAGTTTCTGATGATCTCTTCTTGACTATCTGCATCGATGACCACATTACCGTTTTTGTCTGCAACCTGTATCCGGTTTCATCTGCTGTATATTTCTGATGGCCTTTTTGAAATATTTTGTAGAGTCATTTTTCTGGTTGTTAATGTCTTCAGCTTTTCTTATCAGTTCTTGCTCCTTTATCTCTTTCATTGTGTTATGAAGTTTGGTGAGAACGCTATTTCTTTCTATCCTCAGTCCGTTTCTTTTATCTTTATTTTGTGTCGCTTGAATGGTTTGGAATAGCTCTTTTTGCTTCAATGATAGTTCTGTGATAGCGGGGTGTGTAACTTTAGTAGATTTATTTACATACCCCAAGACATCAGAGGCTGCTGATAGGCATGCTTCTTTTATGTTGTTCCATCGTTTGTTGCTGTCTGTAAAGTCTTTTCCCTCTATAATTTTTTGATACGCACTGAGACAGTAATTCCTTCGGTGTTCTAGATCTTGCAGTTTGGCCAAGTTGATTTGTGTCACTCTGGTATGTCGGTATGTCTTCTTCTCTGGGCACAGTTTGAAGGTTGCTCTCACCAACTTGTGATCTGATGTCAAACTGCATCCTCCGAATGATCTTGAGGCGGTGACATACTTCCTTAGTGTGTTAGGTACTATAATGTAGTCTATTTGGTTATAGTACGGGTTGCGTCGATTTGGGTTGTTTGATTGGGGGCTAGTCCACGTGGTACGAGTGTCTAAGGCTGTGTCTGAACGTGGTATTAGTCAGAAGAAGATCGTATTTAAGACACAGTTCAAGTAATCTTTCGCCATTACTGTTGAGATGACCTTTGCCAAATCTCCCGATATTATTGTGAAAAGTTTTCCATGCAGAACCAGTCTTTGCATTAAAATCTCCAGCAATTACAGTTTGTGTTTTATTGTTATTCAGAGAGGTTTTAACTGTTTCTTCCACGGCTTTATAGAAATCATCTCTTACCTCGGGTGTTTTTCACTTTTTTGTAGTGTCGGAGCGTATGCATTGATGAGGTCAACAGTTGTGTGATCATTTAGAACAATAGAAGCTGTTGCGATTCGTTGATTTGTGATTTTAATCTTAGCATTGAGGCCGGCATCAATGAGGAAACCTATTCCTTGATAAGAGTTGTCTGATGGTCCCGTGTAGAAAAAAATTGTAAGTTGTATTTCCATCACTGGTGTTTACAGCGCGTGATCCCGAATCGAGTAAATGCGTTTCCTGAACTGCCAATGCAAATATCGAGTAGGGTTGCATGTCATTTGCAACATCTTCCAAGCGATTATCCTTCCTTGCAAATTGAAGGTTCCAATGTTGCACTTCATGAAGTTAGCTTTTATGGAATTAGTGGAGTGCTCAAAACAGAGTAAAAGTGACTTTAGGTGAGGAAAATTCTTTCCTACCCAGTGGTGCGTCACTACCACAACCGCGTACTAAGCGCACGGGGGGATTCGACAGCGCCCTACAAGCGTTCGAATGTTTTTAACAAGCGTGCACGCAAAGCAGTACGTTTTGGGTAGCCAATCAGCATTGATTTTCAGTGTTTCCCTCCCAGGGCCGTATTCACGAAACTACTTAAGTCACAAAATAGTAAGCACCCCACTTAAATACCAAACTTAGACGAATCTCACTGACTAAGTGGTATTCACAAAGCATTTGCGCTAAGTGCCCCGCTTACTTTCGCGTCTTAAATTTAAGTGTGGTCCGAGCTGACTTAAGTGGGGCACTAGGGTGTCATGGCGGCTTTTTTACGGGTCGCGCACCGCAGAAATTTCAACGACAGAATTCTTCGTAGAGAGAGAGTATTTCGCGAAAGGTTCAACCATTAGCAGAATTTACTGACGGTGAACTTTACTCACGTTATAGGTTTGATAGAAACGGTGTTTTATTTGTTACTGAACTGATACGAGAAGAAATTGAGTCGCAGACGGAGCGAAGTTGTGCTATTCCTCTAGCCTTGCTCAAGGCTGTCGCAGTTTTCACTCCGAAAAAGATGCCGTAAAACCCACCCGTTGCCTATACATGGCACTGTGCGTAATGTGTGTATCACATCGCACGATGCTCGTACTACTACTGTGCGGGAGTCATCCGCACTCGTATTACTGTCCGCATGCGGAGGCCGTTAGTACACGCAGCATACACGTGCGCACACACAGAGCGGGCGCATAGCAATACTGTACTGCATGCAGTGCAGTGTGTACACGCATGCATACACACGCATGCAACCACCCTAGCGCTGGCGGGTTGTGCGGCGCAAAGAAAACAAATAAATAAATGAAGACAAAATTAATCTCCAACGCCTTGGTCAAGGCTACTATTCCTCCCAAAATCAAGGTATTAATAGCGCTGCAATTTTATGCATGCGGGACATTTCAACGGACAGTAGGGGACACAATCGGGGAATTTCACAGTCATCAGTATCGAGGATAGTCAATCTCATTTCATCGAGTCTGTCAAGAAAACTTGGTGAATTTGTAAGGTGGCCAGCAATCGCAGATATACAAAATATTCAGAGGGGATTTTTCAACATCGCAGGATTTCCGGGCGTAATTGGAATTATCGACGGCACACATATCCGAATCTTAGCACCAGCAGAGCACGAAGAACAATGTAAACAGAAACAATTACCACTCCATCAATGTACAAGTTGTTGTGGACAATAGGTGTTGTTTCACACAAATAAAAGCTCAATGGCCGGTAAGTACACATGATTCAAGGGTACTTAGAGAGAGCCGATTAGCTGATGTGTTTGAGCGCCAGCGGCCGGGGCAAGGAGAGGGTTATCTGTTAGGCGACACTGGTTATCCATCAAAAACCACAGGTAAGTTGTTTCTTTTTTTCAGAACTTTAAAAAAAGTTTACTTTATTATTATCAAATATTAATCAAATTCAAGTTTCCCGTCAACCCTACTACTACGGCTTAAGTTAAACTTGACAAACTTACCCCAGTTTCAAGTTTGAATTCCAGTAGTAAATAGTCAATCAATTTCATATTTACAAGTTGATATAAGGGGCATCTTTATGTGTTTTTGGTAGAACGACTCGAAGTCTTGTTTTCACTGCCTGAACGGTGAAATCAGGCTGTCACCAGAACGGACATGCAAGGTAGTTGCTGCATGTGCTGTGCTATACACATTGCCAAACACCGAGGCCTTCCAGACATTGAAGATGATCCGATAGACAACCCTCCACTCCCCCAGCCAGACCAACCAGCACACCATGATGATGGCAACCTTGCCAGGAATCATGTAGTTCACTCGTATTTCCAGTGAGTTTGAGTTGTAATCCACCATAATATTAATATAATAATTCTCGTTGTTCACTCACAAGAAGAGAGCACCCTCGGCATTCATCACTACTAGTACTACTACTAATGTTTACTATGCACACAGTGTGATGCGAGTTGTTTGTACGCACTCCCATCGATACCGATTGTATTACATTTCATAAACAATTTTCATAAAACAACTTAACTAGGTCAGTTCGGAAAATAATAACAAAGTGGGCCACAATTTCGAACCATCAAACAGAGACGCTGATTTCGGTCACATACCAAGCTGGGTGGAGTTGTTGTATGGGGCCGGGGGAATCAGTCAATTTATTTATTTAAAAAATAAAATGAGTAATTAAAACAATGCACACAAAAACCTTTCCTCAAGTTGGTAACACTTTTTTATTAGTTTAAATTTCATTTTGACTGAACAAGATGTAGGCCCCTTCATAAACCAGTGTTTGCTGCTTTCCTGAAAACTTTACTGTGTATTTTGACTGAACTTGCTGGGTATTTATTGCAAACAAAAATAATGATTAGAATGAATGTAGCCTATCGTGAAGTATCAAATTCACTTTTGTGCTGTACTCATTTTCCAACAGACTTCTAAGTTTCCGTGGTTGTTAATTTTTGGACAAATTACCGAAAGGTATACTCTGCCTTTAACACATAAAGTTGATGAATTAGACTGAAAAACGGGTTTTTATGTTTACTTTCGTTTTTCGTTTTACACAAAACTATGCTTGCCCGAAAAGCGTAGAACCCAATTTATTGATTTTGGAAACTCTGTTTGAGTACCACTATCTGTAGAAGAAGCAGTTCCTTCTCCAACTGAAGCTTCTCAATATCAACCTCCGCTCTTCTCGTTTCCATTTCACTTCTTCTTTTTTCAAGCATAATCAGCTTCCCATACTCTTCATCGTTTTCATCTGACTTCCTTTTTTTAGGCACCATCGTTGACCTCTCCTGACGGTAATGGCTACCTGACGATGGGACAGTGTTGGAGACCGGCAATTCATCAAAAGTGCTATGTAAAAAATAATTTCAATAATTCGTAATTAGCTTTCTTGTTTGCTTTTAGCAAGTAATAACTATAGGATACCAGTTTTCATTAATTTCAAATTTGTTGTTTTTGAGTCTCAATTTATAGCCTTTTGGCATGGATGTCTTGTCATGCATCTAATGACTTTTCTTGGCATGATTGTGAGTATGGTTAGCCACAAATGTTGTATCTGCTCAAGGCGAATTCAAAGACTTTGGGGGTATTATCTTTTCACTTCACAAAAAAAAAAGTGGTTTGGTTAAAAACGAGAATTTCAGGAATATAACAATTGCCCCGCTTTACCTGTCATCCGGAGTTTCCCGATGAAACTATGATCAGCTACGGCCACTGCAGGCTCATCATCAGGTAGGCTTATTAGGCTGTCTACTCCACCACTGATGCCTATTATAGTTGGGGAATTTTCCCCTATCAGTGTCATCAGTCTCTGGTCGAGAGGAGACAACTCAGGTGGTGCAGGTCCTCCTCCTTCAAATAAACAAGTTTATGTTAATAGCACTCGTCGTCAAATTTTGTAGCCAAGTACTTGAATTGTTCCCTTAATATTGTCAGTTACAAACACGATTTCAAAAATGCTGTTTCTTTCAAAACTTGTATTAATTAAAAGTTTTAATAATTTGTAAAAATGTCAATTGAGTGATGTTTTTGATTGACTTGTCATAAATTTATCTGACTAAATGTTATTGACTTCTTCTCAAATTAAAGTGTATAATACTTATTATCAATGTAGTTGGTCTTCAATTCATATGTTTTAAACTGTTGCATAATAGGCCCTACGCTTATTTAAGAATAAATGAATGAAGCTATTTATTAAACAATGCATTTTTTTATTTATTATTTTATTTATTTATTTATTTACTTATTTTGTTTCTTTTTCTATTGCTTTGAAGCTTTACAGCTTCATTTATTTATTTATTCATTTATTCGTTTGTTTGTTTATTTATCTATTAATTTGTTTGTTTGTTTGATAATTTCGTTTTTATTTGTATTTATTTAATTATTTGTTGTCTTACTTATTCGTTCATTTATTAATGTATTTATTAATTAATAATTTTATTATTCATTTATTAAATTGAGACAAGCTGTACTCATATGTTGTATACACAGTACAATCCATTAAAACAATGATTTTAAATTAGTATTTCATACCGGTTTTCACTGATTCCTTTCGATATCTTGAGGCTTCCTCCTTCATTTTACTGTTCATATTCTGCCACTTCTTCTGCTGCTCTGGAACATCTCGACGGACCGACGGGAACTGTGCATTTAAAGCGTGTGCAATTTGCCTCCACGCATCATGTTTTACCTGCGACGTTACTTTCGATGAAAACTTTGGTCGGAGAACATCTGCCCTCTTCTCCCATTCACTCAAGAGGAGCAACTTTTCTTTCTCCGAAAAATTCGGTTTTCGGACCGCCTTCTCTTTCGGGATTGCGGCCATTCTTGTTGTATAACAAATTTGATACAACTGTTAAGACCACTACCGGTAGTGTCAAAGCACGCGCGTCTAACAATTATTTTCAGTGGTTAACGTACACTGCTTTTCTATACCATTAATGCATCTATAACTTCACGCGCGCGTATATAAAGTGAGGCCAACGCACAACAAAAATAAAGTAAACATTATAGACTGTGCAAGTCTCGCGCGTATTCGAACACGGGGATCCGTTAAAGCGCGTGAGTTTGTTTCTTTAACGCGTTAAAGCAATGTACGTGGGACCACAGTGGTCCCAAAAATGTTCGAATACGCGCGAGACTTGCACGGTCTAGAAGGCGAGGGCCTTTATCGCACGGCCACGACCCTGCAAGGTTTTAAACGGCCGTTTAAGAACGAGTCGCTACTATTTTATTCCCATTCATAAATGCCCTTTTGTTAAAAAGCGAAAAAATGTTATAGACAATCTGTGACAATCTGCTTCGCAGTGAATTTTCGAAGTTTGTACATTTCCAAAAAATGTTTTTAAAATTCTGTTTGGTGCGCGTTGGGTTATGTGTGCGCGCGTGTAAAAATAGATTACGCGCTGGTACATAATAGCTATATATTGCGTTCCGCGTAATCAAATTGGCGTACATGAGCTTGCGCGCCCAATCTGCTTCGTAGCGAATTTTCAAAGTTTGTACACAATTTTTTCAAAAACGTTTTTAAAATTCTGTTTAGTGCGCGTTGGGTTGTGTTTGTGCGCGTGTAAAAATAGACTACGCGCTGGTACTAATAGCTATATAATGCGGCCCGCGTAATTACATTGGCGTACATGAGCTTGCGCGCCCAACACGCGAAGCCAGCCGGTTTTAAACAGCTTTAGCTATGTCTTTATCAGCCGTTTAAACACACCCACGTGACGCGCTCTCGACCAATAGGACTGCCTTAAACTGTCTGGGGTATCTATGAATAAAATTTAATATTTAGGGAATAACAGTGCGATGAGCCGGTCTTCGCTGTGTGGTAATGACCGGGCTGGTGGTTGGCCGCTGTTAATGGACCTCGCCTTCGGCTCGGTCCATTAACAGCGGCCAACTACCAACCAAGGTCATTACCACGCAGTGAAGACCGGCTCATCGCACTGTTATTCCCATTAATAAATGCCTTATAACGAAAAAAAACCTGTAAAAATCGTCAGAATTTGTGATTTTTCTTTCGCCGTTATTTTTAGAAATGTTCTACTCATGTTCAAGGGCCAATCGTTTGGCTGTTCAACTTTTGTGTGGTACCTAATCTCTTACACATAATTAACTGTTTATACATATTTTTCAAGAACCAGACTATGACTTTGCATTATGTTTGTTTCATGCGCGTACCAGCTACCCTAAATTGATACATTGTCTGCGCGTTCACGCCTACGCGTGGTATGTTTCCGCATGCGGCACTATCTGTCCCTGCTGAAAAAAATAAAACAATAAATACGCACAAAGAAATGAGTTGATTTGATACCGGTAGTTTGCCGCGCAACAAGCACATAGTGCATAGGATTTTACACAACAATGTGCTTGTTAAGGGGCCATTTATTCGCTCGTTCACTGAGCCGGTCTTTATATCGCCCGTTAATACACCCCCACGTTATCGGGTTTTGATCAATCAGAGACTTGAAACTGTCCAAGGTATTTATTAATAAAAGTTAATCCCCACACCCGTCATCATTCTGTGGCACTGCTGTTGCGAAAAAAAGTATCACCATTCTAATCTGGGGGTAAAGGTAATTGATTGATTGCGTCTGGGTCATCATAGTAACCGTTTATGACGTAGGTTTTGTGCGCATGTGCACTAACTTGATTTAAACAACTTAACTTTTTAAGATTTAAGTGGGCTACTAGGTTAAGTGGGGTACTTAGATGTTTTGTGAATAGCTACTTAAGCGCCCGACTTAAGTTAGCGGGTGCTTAAGACTTAAGTGAAAACTTAAGTACTCCACTAAGTTTAGTTTCGAGAGGTATCGATACGGCGCGCTGCCCATGGTAGCGAGGCTGAAGGTCCATATACCAGACCTAGATCGGCCGCGCGTGCGCGCGCTCCACTGCCTGTGTAGAAAAAGATTTGGTTCACCATGGACGCAGTAAAATGTCACGTGCTTGAGGCGACGCGCAGATATTGACAATGCCAAGTTCATGTTATAGAACTTATGCACATGATGTCATATCAGTAGGGCGCCCTAGAGGCCAAAAAAGCGGCCGTTCATTGGCCAAACCTGTGTGCCGCGCGTACAAATCTGCGCGTTGCCTCAAGCACGTGACTAATGTCAGCCCCCAGGCGCGGCTGAACCAGCGTATTGTACGCGCGGCCGATCTATGTATTGTTTTTGACACGGTCACCCTAAACTGCAGTTAGACATATCACAAAATCAAGAAGAATGACAGAGGACCAGTTTCTCTTTGACTTGATGCCTCTTTTGCCCGTTACCATACTTGAGTGCGCGCTTACAATGGATCAGGCCTCATTTTAATGAACCAATTCCAGGGGTTATGATCAACTCTATGGGTATGATTGAGCAGGGCATGCTGGGGAAAAATGGCGCGGCGACATCGATCACCCCTGGGAACGAGGATGGCGGTAGATGATGATAGAAAATTTGTGCTTTAAGGGTAAACAATTCACCAACAGACTTGCAAACAATGTTTAATCAATAACTAGATACTATTTCTCACGTTAGTTGTTTGCTGTTTTTCCTCTTTTTACTGAACTTTCTCCAAATCGATAAAAGTAGATGGAATTATTCTTCGTATAAAGTACAATAATAATAATCATTTTTATTATTTCATTCTATCACAGCACGCAAAAGAAAGACATCACCCTTATGCCGGCAACTCCTCGAGTCGGGCTACGTCCCGTAGCCTTAGATCTCAAGGGTCTTTCTTAGAATCCTCGCTGATCCCAAAAGCGCCGCCTTCTGTAATAGATCTACCCTCACAAGTCCCTATTTCCTCTAAATGTTTCCCCACAGTGCTTTCGGAATGGTACCAAGTGCTCCAACCACCACAGGGACTACTTTCACCTTCACCTGCCAAATCTTACGAAGTTCCCTGGCCAGGTCTTGGTACTTTTGGATCTTTTCTGTCTCCTTCTTAGCGACCCTTATATCACCCGGCACTGCTATGTCAATGAGATGACACATCTTCTTCGTCTTATCTAAGACTACAACATCCGAACGTCTATGTTCTATAACATGATCAGTCTGAACGTTAAAGTCCCAGAGGATCTTAACCCTAACCCTAACGGGTGTGAAAGATGAATTGAGAGGAGTACAACAGCAAGAAGGGTTCCAGATTGACGTGGAAAAGGTTAAGACACAGGTAAAGAAAGTGCCAAATTGGAAAGCCCCTGGTCCAGACCACGTGCTTGGGTACTGGTTGAAGAACTTCCGTAGTTTGCATGAGCGAATGGCCCTACAATTGCAAGACTGTCTAGTGCATGGTAAGGCCCCATGTTGGATGACTGAGGCAAGAACGGTTCTGATCACGAAGGATGTCAAGAAAGGTAACATTGCTAAAAACTATGACCAATCACGAGCTAACCTGTGATGTATA
Organism: Pisaster brevispinus; assembly: GCA_023634235.1. Classification (NCBI taxonomy): domain Eukaryota; kingdom Metazoa; phylum Echinodermata; class Asteroidea; order Forcipulatida; family Asteriidae; genus Pisaster; species Pisaster brevispinus. The sequence goes on from JAMKCF010000022.1 coordinate 4,309,566, forward strand.
AACTCTTGACTAGAATGATTGCAGAAGACCTCTATCGTCATATGGATGACCAGCAGTTGTTTCCAGAGGAGCAGAAAGGCTGTAAGAAGCGGTCCAGAGGTACGAAGGATCAACTTATCATCGATAAGGCTGTACTGAAGGACTGAGGAGCAGAAAGACGAACTTGGCAATGGCGTGGATCGATTACAAAAAGGCGTATGACATGGTTTCGCACACGTGGATAATGGAATGCCTGGATATGGTTGGAGTGGCTGATGCAGTAAAACGTCTTCTAGGTGAGAGCATGAAGACATGGCGAACTAATATGACTGCCATCAATGATAGTCTGGGCAAGGTATGCATAAGAAGAGGGATTTTCCAAGGTGACTCTCTGTCTCCGCTCCTGTTTGTTCTGGCAATGATGCCCCTGTCGATGATTCTGAGGAAGGTGAGTGCAGGTTATAAACTGTTATAAATGAAAAAGGACGGATGTAAGATCAACCATCTATTTTTTATGGACGATTTAAAGTTGTTTGCAAAGAATGAGGCGGAGATCGATTCTTTGGTGCAGACCGTCAGGATTTTCAGCGATGACATCGGGATGCAGTTCGGTCTGGAGAAATGTGCTTCAATGACCATGAAGAGGGGAAAGAGGGTACATTCCGACGGTATCGTTCTGCCAGATGGTGCACAGATGAGGGCTTTGGGTGAGGAAGAGAGTTATCGGTATCTTGGTGTACTGGAATCGGACCATGTCCTTCACAAGGAATCAAAGGTGAGGTTGAGGGCAGAGTACATCAGACGAGTAAAGAAATGTTTGAAGTCTAAACTGAACGGGGGGAACATGATGGTTAAGGCAATTAACACATGGGCCGTGTCTTTAATGAGGTACAGTGCGGGTATTGTCGAGTGGACTAAAGAAGATCTAGGATCTATGTCATGGACAGGAGAACGAGAAAACTGATGACCATGGATGGTATGCCTCATCCGCGGACGAATGTGAGCAGACTTTATCTTCCGAGGTCATAGGGCGGTAGGGGGTTGCTGAGTGTGGCAGACAGCGTCGACATCGAGCGCAGGAGCTTACATTGTCATATTAGGAGGACTGAGGAGAGGTTGTTGAGTACACAAAGGCGGGCGAACTTGGGCCGAAGGAGTACAAGAGGGAAAGGAAAGAGGAAAGACATCAAGATTGGCGGAACAAACCACTTCATGGCCGGTTCTTGAGATGCACTGAAGAAGTTGCCAGCAGCAAGTCCTGGAATTGGTTAAAGAGCGGAGAACTTAAGAAAGAAACCAAGGGCTTGATTACTGCGGCGAAAGACCAGTCTCTAAGGACAAATGTAATGAATGCAAGGAAAGAGAAAACAAACGTCTCTCCTATGTGCAGAATGTGTAATAAGGCGGAGGAGACTGTATTTCATATTGTCAGTCAGTGAATGTACGGTTAAACCTCAACGCCCAACATTTGTAAACGGCTGTATGAAATGTTCTTGAAGTGTGGTATAATAATAAAAATAATAATAATAATTATTATTATTATTATTATTATTATTATTATTATTATTATTATTATTATTATTATTTCATCCTATCACAGCATACAAAAGAAAGGTAACATCTTCCTTTGTGCCGGTAACTCCTCAAGTAGGGCTATGTCCTGTAGCCTTACATCTTAAGGGTCTTCCTCAGGATCCTCGCTGTTCCCCAAAGCACCGACTTCTGTCAGATCTACCCTCACATTTGTCCCTATTTCGTCTAGATGTTTCCCCACAGTGCTTTCGGAATGGTGCCAAGTGCTCCAACCACCACGGGGACTACTTTCACATTCACTTGCCAAATCTTACGGAGTTCCCTGGCCTGCAGGTCTTGGTACTTTTGGATCTTTTCTGTCTCCTTCGTAGCGACCCTTATATCACCTGGCACAGCTATGTCAATGAGATGATACATCTTCTTCGTCTTATCTAAGACTACTACATCCGGGACGCCTAGGTTATATAATGTGATCAGTCTGAATGTTAAAGTCCCAGAGGATCTTGACCTGGTCGGTCTCTACAACTTTATCTGGAACATGATCGTACCATTTTGCAGTCACTTGGACCATTCGTTTTACACAGATCCCAGTGAATCACCTTGGCCAACTTGTCATGTCTTCCTTTGTACTCTGTCTGGGCCATCATAAAACGTCGTTTCTATAACTTAATTTTCGGAAAATAATTACTGAACTCGCTGTATATAACATTATTGTCCATACTCCGGCCCGCCTTGCATGCACGCTTTTGGCATCTTTTGCGTGCTCTCCGTGGAACGCGCTCCAAACGATCGCGTGTATTAGTAGCACGTAAATCTATAGGCGGTATGCGTCATCAGTGCCCGCGCAAAACACGCACCGACGCACACTTTGGCCCGAAAGTACAAAAGTGTGGACGAACAATTTTTATTGATATGAAGAATGATTCCTTCTACTTTTATCGTTTCGGAGAAAGTTAAGTAAAAAGAGGAGAAACAGCAAGCAACTAACGTGAGAAAAGGTAGTTATTGATTAAACATTGTTTCCTTAAAACAACTTTTCTATCATCATATACCCGCTCTCCCACTGCTTCACACGTGTTAATCTTGCCGTGTTTAACACTGCGTTTACACTTGATCCTGTGGCAGGAGACTCTGCATGGGAGGAGTGGAACTTGTTTTTTTCTCATGTTTGGATTGAGGGCCATTCCCTCCAATCACTCCTGATATTATTATTATGTCTCACAAAAAACGTAACTTACGTAGAAAAGCCTTAAAATCTGGCAAACCCCATCACTGGACACGTTATAAGACATTTAGTAATCTTGTTCGTCGAACTGTGCGGAAGAATATGTTGGATACATATCATCTTTAGCTGACCAAGGTACTAATAAAAGCAAAAAGCTCCGGTCTATTGTCCGCCAGAAACGATCCCTGGGCAATCCAACAATTTTCACCGAAAATAATCAAAACTTCACCTGCAAACAAAAAATAGCAAACAAGTTTAACTCATGTTTTCAGAAGTATTTCAATCTTCCGAGCTGTTGTACCATTGGACCTGATTTTGCCAACCAACCTATTAATTCACACACTAAAACTGCTAAGTTCACTGTCTCCCCTGAAGCTGTGAGTAAAGCGATATGTAGACTAAAACGTAACAGTGCTCCCGGTTCTGATAATATTAAACCAGTCGCATCTTCTATAAGTTATCCCCTAGCAGAATGTTTTAATTTCACTCTGGAAGTACAAAGGGTTCCGATGACTTGGAAGCATGCTAATGTCGTTCCAATAATTAAGGGCAAGGGCGATCGAGCATCATTTTATTCATACCGGCCTATATCACTGACCTCGTGGTGATATGCAAGTTACTTGAGCGAATCATTCATGATCACAATAAATTATTCACATTGTGTTACCAACTCCCTTTCGTTTCCAAATCAGTTTGGGTTCCGTCCTGGGTTTTCTTGTAACAGTTATTTGGCAAAGATATTTCATGATTGGGCTAGTATTCTTGATCAAAGAAGTCCTTCCGATATAATTCATCGTTTCTTTTCTAGATTGCACAAAGGCCTTTGACAAAGTTCCACATAACCTGTTGATCCACAAACTATACATCGTTTAGGTATTGGACAACAGCTTGGTGGATAGATACAAAACGTTTTAGACAACAGATACAAGAGTGTTTTTTTTATGGAAGTAAAGTTTCCACCCCTGTGAAGGTTACATCCGGGATCCCACAGGGATCAATCCTAGGGCCCCTTTTGTTAGACTAATTTTACGAATGACCTCCAACATTGCATTTCTCCGGGTACCTCAATGATGCCGATGACACTGCCATCTTCAGGCCTTTTACCAACCAAGTTTATGCTTATGCATTGCAATCAGTATTTAACAATATCATTTCTTGGAGTGACATGAATGGCATGATACTTAACCCATCTAAATGTGCTCTGTTACTCTCTATAGGCGACGTCAAAATGTATTTTTGTATGATTATAATATCTTGGATGATCATGTGTCCATAACTAGAGATCATAAGTATCTTGGAATCACAATTCAATCAGATCTTAAATGGCAAACTCATATCAATACAATTTGTTCTAAAGCTACACAGACACTTGATTTCATTAAGAGAACTTGTGGTCATTCTAAGCCTTTGTACCAGCTCAATTACCTAGCACTCTGTAGACCGATTATTGAATATGCCAGGCCCGTATGGAATCACCCCACAAAGTGCAATATAAATCGTATTGAAAAGGTCCAGCGTGATTTTACCAGATTTATTTTTAGACAGAATTCAATTAACCATGATCAATCTGGCTATACCTGAATTACTCACAAAGGTTGACTTTACTAAATCTCACATCGCTTGAATCAAGGAGAGAGTTGTTGAGCTTACGTTTCTGTTATCAAGTATTGTATAATCATTGGCATTGACAACTCTTTGTTTCAAATCAACCAACGTCGAGATTTTCCTTATTTCAAAATTCCTTTTTTCTAGATGTAACAGCTGTTGTCTGTTGAGCATAATGCGGTAAGTGCAGATGCAGATCTAGCCGTATTGAGGGCACTGTGACAATTCAGTCATCAGGTTCTCCAAAACATGGTTCATATTTGGATGCAAGTAATCTGCTTTGATTTTATCACAAAACTTCACCAATCTTTGTGTATAAGATCTGTATTTTTTCTTTGTGCTGTCTCGCCATGATGCCATGATGATGGTGGTTGCTTCTGGTGCTACATTTCGCTTTTCAAGCGATCGCCGGATATTATGGGTTGACAATCACCCACAGTTTCTATCGAAGTGGGTGCTGTTGTGTTAGTATAAAAAAGTTGCAGTTAACCAGAGATTCTTTTCTACAGCCCAAAGCCAGAGTGATTTTGCCATTTCGTTGCCACCTTGGATCGCACACCTCCCATATTATTTACATAGGCTACGGCTGTGCTGCTGTCAATCATAAGTCAATATATGTTTATGATGATTTTTTTGCAGCAAACGACCTCAGAGCAAGGAAGGCTGCCAAGATTTCCAAATAATTTATGTGGTGTGCAGCTTCACTAGCTGTCCATCTACCCCCACATCTTTTCCCTTCGCATATGCCTCCCCAACCAGCAGCTGTGGCACCCGAAGTATTGTAATGTCAGGGTTCCAATATGGCGTTTTTGGTCAGGCAAATGTAAAATCCTCCAATTCTAGTCATCTCTCATTTCATGTGTTACGGCCATTAAATGCCTCGAAATTTCCTTTGTGAGATTTCAAGGCTTGGATCTTGGCAATTTAAGGATCTGAAAAATAGAGGTCCAATTTCCAGCCCTGGTAAGCAGAAGGTAATGAGGCCAACAACCTTGGCCACAGAACTTATAGGTACACTATCTGAGAAGTGTATTTTCTTACATTCTTGTGTAATAGGTTGTTCACTTTTTGTGTTAGTAGTTCAACCGTCACGAACTAGTGTGCATAGGTTTTGAACGTACGTCGGTCGGTTGACTACGTCAGAGCCAATGGGTCATTAGCAGGCTGAATAGTCATGCCTCGGCCTCACCGATATGACGAAACACCTGGCACGCTTACCGCGCTATATTCAAACGTGAATGAATAGGCGGCATGTGTGTGTTGTGAACTAAGATTATGGAGCGCCGAAGGCACAAGATGGGGAACTCGGGCTGAAATGGGAAATGTTCACTGGACGCCATTTCAGCAAGCAACTCCTTTGATGCAAACATAGATTAGTGCAGGCAATGACCACTGCTATCAATGATATAACAAAAAATTTGCTTGCTAAATGTCACCCATAATAGAAAGAACTCAAACTTAGAAAGAATAAACTTAGACCAGTTTCACTCACATCTATTTTTGCTAAAGTAGCTGAATGTTTCATAACGCAATAGAGATAAAGTAGATATTCGTCAATTTGGCAATGTAGAAGGTATATCAACTTCCCATTATTTAATTAATCTTGTCCATTACCTTTTTCAGGTAGCTGAAGAAAGTCACAATGTGGGAACAGTGGTCCTGACGGACTTTACTAAAGCTTTTGACCTTGTTGATCATACACTTCTTATTGAAAAGTTGATCAACATTGGAGTCCGCGGGGCCATGTTCCCTGGATTTGTGACTTTCTTCACAATAGACAACAATGTGTTCGGTATAACAATGCATTTTCTGATTATGTTTATCTTCATGGGGGAATTCCACAGGGATCTAAGCTTGGGCCGATAGGTTTTCAAATACTTATTAATTCAGCTGCTCAAGATGCTGACACTGAATATTGGAAGTATATGGACGACCTGACATTTGCAGAGAACCGCACGGCTACACATGGAGGTTCTATGCAGAACGACCTGGACAAGTTTAAGCAGCGGTCTGATGAGAACCTCTTAAAGTTAAATCCCTCCAAATGTCAGGCTATCCAAGTTTGCTTCAACAAAACGCCTCCACTGCATAATAACCTAAAGATTGGTACAGAGTCACTTTCATATGTCTCAGAAGCAAAGGTTCTAGGTATATGGCTGCAAAGCGACCTCAAATGGAATGTTCAGGTTAAAAAAATATTAGAAAAGGCCAACAAAAAACTATTTATGTTGAGGATTCTCAAACGGTTTGGTTTCAATACTAATGAACTCAAAATTATGTATTGTGGCTATGTAAGACCCATCCTTGAATATGCTGACGTTGTATGGCACTCTAGTCTTACCTGCAAACAATCTAACGATAATGAATCAATCCAAAAGAGGGCTTGTAAGATAATTCTTGGTCGCAACTTAAATTCCTATACTGACGAACTTAAACTTTGTACTCTGGACACACTTGCAGAAAGAAGACTGGCAAATTGTAAAAAATTCGCAGAAAACCTCGGTAGAAATGCCCGCACTAGTTCTCTATTGCCCCCTACTAGGCTTGAAAGCCATGGTAGGTGTCTCAAAAATTGAAAAAAAATCTCACAAATTCCTACCAGAACTACTCGCTTCAAAAACAGCCCATCCCCTTTTTTATTGATATTTTAAACGAATGAATTTCTCTTCATATTCAATTTTAAATGTTTTTTAATTAACAACATTTAATGTGCAATTTGTGTTTTTCTTTTAATGCTTTTATAGGTTTTCTCGGTCAATTTCGGCAAATGAGCAGCCGATTTAATTTTTGTGCCTTCGAATTAAAGCTATTTTGCCTCTCCAGTTGTTACTGCGTTTCAAATTCAGAATTCGGCCATTCAATTTCGTTTTCAGGCATTCAAATTCCTTTAGCACCGTGTTCAATTTAGCATATCGTCATTCTTTTTAGTGACACACAATCATCATTCAATTTAGCAAAAAGCTGGTTCGACTGGAGATTTTACTGATTTTTTTTCCTTCAATTTCGTAAAGAGGCAATCAATTTCGCTAAACGAGAATTCAAATAAGTACGACTAAAGCAATACGAATAAACAGATAAACTGTATTAGGCATCTGTTTCGTATCTTCACTTTAATTCAGGCAAACCTTATTTTCTGTATGTATGCTTCCAGTAGACTTTACATGGGGCCCATGAGGTTTTGTCTTCTTCTTTGTTTTCTTCTTTCTTCTTTTTTTTTTGGGGGGGGGAGGGGGATCTTTATTGGTAAACTGACCAAGACCTAATTTTGTATTGTGTTTGAATGGGATGTTTCTTTATGTTTTTCCTGGTTTTTTTATTGTTTATGTTGTTTCTTCCTCAACCATCAATCTGTTGGCATGCCAAACATCTTGGCATATACGTTTGGGTATGGTTGTACCACTGCATGCACTTCACTTGGGTGATAACATCAACACTCTGAATGGCTGCTTGTTTTTTTAGATTGCACAAATTCCAGAAATGACTGCCCAAAAATGAATTTGAATGACTAAACAAACGCCTCAAAAAGCTCCTGCGAATTTGAATGCTGCTTTGTTGAATTGTTAAATTGAATGATTATTTTGTGAAATCGAATGACGCAACAGTACATTTGACTGGCCATAAAACGAAATCGAATGACCCTTTTCAGTAGCAATTGATTTCGCGCGAAATAGAATAGCTTAGTGGTTAAATTGGCTGCTCATTTGCCGAAATTGTCCGAGAAAACCTATATTAAGTTCGTATAATTCTTGCTGTTATATTTTTATATTGTCCTTTTTAATTGTAACATACATGTAATTTGGCTTTTTGGCCACAAGATGTATGAATAAATAATCAATCAATCAATCAATCAAAACTCCAGTTCCCAGCTTGCACGTCGGAACGTGTACTGTGTTGTCGACGATGTTCAACATGAATCCGGGAGCAGTCACATACTTGCACGCCATCCTACCCTTAATTTGGTTGTATTTCAAACCCTAAATTCAATGGCTACAACGATGAGGTGGATGGGAAATGTTTCCCAAATGACTGAATGCCATTGATGGAACTCTGCACGAAATACACCGACCATCTCAAGATCAGCATGAATTCTACAGCAGGTACTCCCGCTATCACTGCATGAGCACACAGGTAATACAAAAAGTGACATGATTAAACGTGCTTAACGATAACTACGAAAATATCTATAGTTATTGCAATTCAAGTGTAATGGTTTCTTAAGTCTAAGCATTGTTGCCGAAGGTAACAGAATTGTTGCCAAGGATAACAGCTAAATACGTTTAAAATTTTTCTATTAAGTTGCAGTTCCAAACACAAATTCATGGTTTGGGGTATGTTTTTTTAAGGAAAATTTTTTTCCAGTAATTTTGTACACGTTGTTTTGGTTTACTCATTTTGTGATAAACTTCTTTTTTGGTGGTAAAGATAATTTTCAACAATGCAATCGAGAACAAAAGTAATTAAATTAACTTGTTGCCCAGGTTGCCTTACAAAGAAAGCCCCTCTTGTGAAAAGGTGCTCTTATGCATCTCTACACAACTGAGTGTGGAAACTGTATCTGTATAGGCAGCATTGCTTTTAATTGTGAACAAATTAACACTCAAACCTAATCTAATGTTCTTCCTCATGGGTGCGCTGTGCACGTGCACATGTTACTGCCTTAGATATTTATTTGTATTTACCATGATTGTAAATCACTTGTGTAGACCAAATTGAGGCTGGAAGAGAAAATAAACTCAGGTAGGTTTTCAGAATACATGTAGTTGATCGACTCAGTGATCTTCAAAGAGTAGTTATGTATGAAACTAGCTGATTTAGTGACAATATTGGAATGGGCTTACATAATAACGGTCAACGCCAACAAACAAATCTATAATAGGGCCTACGTTAAAAACGTTTTGATACTCTACTCAACTCAAAATAATCTGTTGTTTTTCTTCGTTAAAATAACATAATTGACAACCGCAAAAACATACGCTTTGTACAAAGTGGGTTTTTGGGACATCTGAATGACGCTGGCCAATTTGTTCACCTGCCACCCATTGGACCTGGACAACATCTCGACTTTCCAGAAGAAGCATTTCTATGGGTGAAAATGGATAGGCTAACCGGTACCCGGTCGTGACCTAATTTCGAGCGGACCAGAGAACGTCTAGCGGAAGATCGCATAGCAAAGCAGATCTACAATACAGAGTTTTCAAAATGCTGCAGATTTACGTGGAAATTGTAATGAGTTATTTCAAGGCCTACAGAGCTGTCAAGGAGGTTTACCGTCACCCTCGATGGATGATGCTTGTGGTAGCCGAAATATGTGCTTGTTTAGCTCAGCGACATATTAGGCATAAGCTTACAGATGAAATAAATTAACTGCACCGGACGGTGTATAATATTCAGCAGAAGTAACTATAACTAGACATTAGGTGTTTGTCCAGGACAAACACAAAGCTGTTCCGTTTCTAATTACATTGATTAAACGCTCCAGATGTAGTTCTTGAGATATGGTGTCACTTCCAGTTTACCCGGAAGTTAAGGACAACATGGGGTTACGGTTAACCATGGCAAATTTGTAATGCCCAAGGAGTGTATAACTGAAAAACATTAATAATATGGTCCCACTTCCGATTGACCCGGAAGTAAAGGTCAACACAGGTCAAGGTAACCCTAGGCTAATCTTCAATGCACAAAAGATTTATAACTGAAATAAAATTGAAAATCGGGTTGTGTAGTTCTTGAGATATGGTCCCACTTTCGGTTGACCCGGAAGTAAAGGTTAACATGGGGTCACGGTAAACCCAAGTTCAATCTTCAATGCTCAATGAGTCTATATCAGAAAAGAACTTGAAATGCACATAATTATCGTTTCCAATCAGGCTCGTAGTCTTTGTTATATAAAAACTGTGCTTGAGGTAATAAATGCAAGATAAATTCCCTGCTAACCCCTGAAATACGCTTGACGTAAGCACCGAATTCTCTGCTTCCGTAAGCATTGATTTTTTCCTTTTGGTAAGCAGAGCCATGTATTTGGGCCTGGGTCTCACAACTTAGTGTATAAAGTGAACTACCCCTCATTTAAACGAATGAGCCAAATTACGTGGCTCTGGTTACGGCCGAAATCCATGCTTACGGTCACCATTCTCCGCTCATTTTGCAAGCGTCGAATTTCTGCGCTAACTGTGTAAGCGAAGAATGCCTAGTTACGTGAAGTACACACGAGAAAAAGCCGAAATTCTCTGCTAAGTCCTGAAATACGCTTGACGCAAGCACGGAATTCTCTGCTTCCGTTTCCGTAAGCGTCGATTCTTTGCTTACGGTAAGCAGAGTCATGAAATTAGGCCTGTGTCTCAAACCTTAGTGTATAAAGTGAACTACCCCTCATTTGAACGAATGAGCCCAATTACGTGGCTCTGGTTACTGCCGAAATCCATGCTTACGGTCACCATTCTCCGCTTATTTTGCAAGCGTCGAATTTCTGCGCTAGCTGTGTAAGCGAAGAATGCCTAGTTACGTGAAGTACACACGAGAAAAAGCCGAAATTCTCTGCTAACTCCTGAAATACGCTTGACGCAAGCACGGAATTCTCTGCTTCCGTTTCCGTAAGCGTCGATTCTTTGCTTACGGTAAGCAGAGTCATGAAATTGGGCCTGGGTCTCAAACCTTAGTGTATAAAGTGAACTACCCCTCATTTGAACGAATGAGCCCAATTACGTGGCTCTGGTTACTGCCGAAATCCATGCTTACGGTCACCATTCTCCGCTCATTTTGCAAGCGTCGAATTTCTGCGCTAGCTGTGTAAGCGAAGAATGCCTAGTTACGTGAAGTACACACGAGAAAAAGCCGAAATTCTCTGCTAAGTCCTGAAATACGCTTGACGCAAGCACGGAATTCTCTGCTTCCGTTTCCGTAAGCGTCGATTCTTTGCTTACGGTAAGCAGAGTCATGAAATTGGGCCTGTGTCTCAAACCTTAGTGTATAAAGTGAACTACCCCTCATTTGAACGAATGAGCCCAATTACGTGGCTCTGGTTACTGCCGAAATCCATGCTTACGGTCACCATTCTCCGCTCATTTTGCAAGCGTCGAATTTCTGCGCTAGCTGTGTAAGCGAAGAATGCCTAGTTACGTGAAGTACACACGAGAAAAAGCCGAAATTCTCTGCTAAGTCCTGAAATACGCTTGACGCAAGCACGGAATTCTCTGCTTCCGTTTCCGTAAGCGTCGATTCTTTGCTTACGGTTGAGGTGATCGTAAGATGGAGTATTTATTACCAACATCAACGTGTGTGCCTCCGCACATAAAGTAGTATTACAACATCTCCCTCTTTTTGAAATTAACAAACTTGAACAATGTTTTTAATTAAAAAGAAACTTGAGTAAAATTTGTTTCATAACAGTTGGCTTATTGGTATGTAACTCACAAAACAACGTAGGTAAGGACTGTGGTCCTTTGATAAACTTGGTAGGTATGGTTAGGCGTCTGCAAAACGAATCGGTCGGCGGCTAGTGCGACCTGACCTAGTGGTGACTTGTTCGCTAGGTAAGTTGGTTTGGTTTTTGGTTGACTTGTCACGAGCTGCGCTTTGCTCCAGAGTTGGAGTGTGATGCTGGCTAGGTTTGTTTCGCTGGCTGTGCAGAGATTGCTGGTGGTTGCCTTCTGCCAAAGGTGCATCTGCAAAACGAACTCGCTTCTGCGGCACATGCGGCTGTGCGGGCTTTGCTGGCATCGTGCCATTAGGGTGCCGCGTTGTGCGCTGTTTGCCAAACATTTCGCGCAAGTGGACGCGGTGGCGGCGTAGGGTGGTACCATTTCGTGTGGTGACCTCGTAGGACCTGGGCTCCTCTCGTACTTTTGTGACCTCTCCTGGACACCAGGTGTTGTCATCTTGTTTTAGGATTCGAACCTTTCGTCCGACAAACAGCTAGTGGTGGAAGTGCTGGGCCTGCATGTCTGTCATGCTGAGTCTTCATTTGGTCTTTTCTTCACAATAGACAACAATGTGTTCGGTATAACAATGCATTTTCTGATTATGTTTATCTTCATGGGGGAATTCCACAGGGATCTAAGCTTGGGCCGATAGGTTTTCAAATACTTATTAATTCAGCTGCTCAAGATGCTGACACTGAATATTGGAAGTATATGGACGACCTGACATTTGCAGAGAACCGCACGGCTACACATGGAGGTTCTATGCAGAACGACCTGGACAAGTTTAAGCAGCGGTCTGATGAGAACCTCTTAAAGTTAAATCCCTCCAAATGTCAGGCTATCCAAGTTTGCTTCAACAAAACGCCTCCACTGCATAATAACCTAAAGATTGGTACAGAGTCACTTTCATATGTCTCAGAAGCAAAGGTTCTAGGTATATGGCTGCAAAGCGACCTCAAATGGAATGTTCAGGTTAAAAAAATATTAGAAAAGGCCAACAAAAAACTATTTATGTTGAGGATTCTCAAACGGTTTGGTTTCAATACTAATGAACTCAAAATTATGTATTGTGGCTATGTAAGACCCATCCTTGAATATGCTGACGTTGTATGGCACTCTAGTCTTACCTGCAAACAATCTAACGATAATGAATCAATCCAAAAGAGGGCTTGTAAGATAATTCTTGGTCGCAACTTAAATTCCTATACTGACGAACTTAAACTTTGTACTCTGGACACACTTGCAGAAAGAAGACTGGCAAATTGTAAAAAATTCGCAGAAAACCTCGGTAGAAATGCCCGCACTAGTTCTCTATTGCCCCCTACTAGGCTTGAAAGCCATGGTAGGTGTCTCAAAAATTGAAAAAAAATCTCACAAATTCCTACCAGAACTACTCGCTTCAAAAACAGCCCATCCCCTTTTTTATTGATATTTTAAACGAATGAATTTCTCTTCATATTCAATTTTAAATGTTTTTTAATTAACAACATTTAATGTGCAATTTGTGTTTTTCTTTTAATGCTTTTATAGGTTTTCTCGGTCAATTTCGGCAAATGAGCAGCCGATTTAATTTTTGTGCCTTCGAATTAAAGCTATTTTGCCTCTCCAGTTGTTACTGCGTTTCAAATTCAGAATTCGGCCATTCAATTTCGTTTTCAGGCATTCAAATTCCTTTAGCACCGTGTTCAATTTAGCATATCGTCATTCTTTTTCGTGACACATAATCATCATTCAATTTAGCAAAAAGCTGGTTCGACTGGAGATTTTACTGATTTTTTTTTTTTCAATTTCGTAAAGAGGCAATCAATTTCGCTAAACGAGAATTCAAATAAGTACGACTAAAGCAATACGAATAAACAGATAAACTGTATTAGGCATCTGTTTCGTATCTTCACTTTAATTCAGGCAAACCTTATTTTCTGTATGTATGCTTCCAGTAGACTTTACATGGGGCCCATGAGGTTTTGTCTTCTTCTTTGTTTTCTTCTTTCTTCTTTTTTTTTTTTTTGGGGGGGGAGGGGGATCTTTATTGGTAAACTGACCAAGACCTAATTTTGTATTGTGTTTGAATGGGATGTTTCTTTATGTTTTTCCTGGTTTTTTTATTGTTTATGTTGTTTCTTCCTCAACCATCAATCTGTTGGCATGCCAAACATCTTGGCATATACGTTTGGGTATGGTTGTACCACTGCATGCACTTCACTTGGGTGATAACATCAACACTCTGAATGGCTGCTTGTTTTTTTAGATTGCACAAATTCCAGAAATGACTGCCCAAAAATGAATTTGAATGACTAAACAAACGCCTCAAAAAGCTCCTGCGAATTTGAATGCTGCTTTGTTGAATTGTTAAATTGAATGATTATTTTGTGAAATCGAATGACGCAACAGTACATTTGACTGGCCATAAAACGAAATCGAATGACCCTTTTCAGTAGCAATTGATTTCGCGCGAAATAGAATAGCTTAGTGGTTAAATTGGCTGCTCATTTGCCGAAATTGTCCGAGAAAACCTATATTAAGTTCGTATAATTCTTGCTGTTATATTTTTATATTGTCCTTTTTAATTGTAACATACATGTAATTTGGCTTTTTGGCCACAAGATGTATGAATAAATAATCAATCAATCAATCAATCAAAACTCCAGTTCCCAGCTTGCACGTCGGAACGTGTACTGTGTTGTCGACGATGTTCAACATGAATCCGGGAGCAGTCACATACTTGCACGCCATCCTACCCTTAATTTGGTTGTATTTCAAACCCTAAATTCAATGGCTACAACGATGAGGTGGATGGGAAATGTTTCCCAAATGACTGAATGCCATTGATGGAACTCTGCACGAAATACACCGACCATCTCAAGATCAGCATGAATTCTACAGCAGGTACTCCCGCTATCACTGCATGAGCACACAGGTAATACAAAAAGTGACATGATTAAACGTGCTTAACGATAACTACGAAAATATCTATAGTTATTGCAATTCAAGTGTAATGGTTTCTTAAGTCTAAGCATTGTTGCCGAAGGTAACAGAATTGTTGCCAAGGATAACAGCTAAATACGTTTAAAATTTTTCTATTAAGTTGCAGTTCCAAACACAAATTCATGGTTTGGGGTATGTTTTTTTAAGGAACATTTTTTTCCAGTAATTTTGTACACGTTGTTTTGGTTTACTCATTTTGTGATAAACTTCTTTTTTGGTGGTAAAGATAATTTTCAACAATGCAATCGAGAACAAAAGTAATTAAATTAACTTGTTGCCCAGGTTGCCTTACAAAGAAAGCCCCTCTTGTGAAAAGGTGCTCTTATGCATCTCTACACAACTGAGTGTGGAAACTGTATCTGTATAGGCAGCATTGCTTTTAATTGTGAACAAATTAACACTCAAACCTAATCTAATGTTCTTCCTCATGGGTGCGCTGTGCACGTGCACATGTTACTGCCTTAGATATTTATTTGTATTTACCATGATTGTAAATCACTTGTGTAGACCAAATTGAGGCTGGAAGAGAAAATAAACTCAGGTAGGTTTTCAGAATACATGTAGTTGATCGACTCAGTGATCTTCAAAGAGTAGTTATGTATGAAACTAGCTGATTTAGTGACAATATTGGAATGGGCTTACATAATAACGGTCAACGCCAACAAACAAATCTATAATAGGGCCTACGTTAAAAACGTTTTGATACTCTACTCAACTCAAAATAATCTGTTGTTTTTCTTCGTTAAAATAACATAATTGACAACCGCAAAAACATACGCTTTGTACAAAGTGGGTTTTTGGGACATCTGAATGACGCTGGCCAATTTGTTCACCTGCCACCCATTGGACCTGGACAACATCTCGACTTTCCAGAAGAAGCATTTCTATGGGTGAAAATGGATAGGCTAACCGGTACCCGGTCGTGACCTAATTTCGAGCGGACCAGAGAACGTCTAGCGGAAGATCGCATAGCAAAGCAGATCTACAATACAGAGTTTTCAAAATGCTGCAGATTTACGTGGAAATTGTAATGAGTTATTTCAAGGCCTACAGAGCTGTCAAGGAGGTTTACCGTCACCCTCGATGGATGATGCTTGTGGTAGCCGAAATATGTGCTTGTTTAGCTCAGCGACATATTAGGCATAAGCTTACAGATGAAATAAATTAACTGCACCGGACGGTGTATAATATTCAGCAGAAGTAACTATAACTAGACATTAGGTGTTTGTCCAGGACAAACACAAAGCTGTTCCGTTTCTAATTACATTGATTAAACGCTCCAGATGTAGTTCTTGAGATATGGTGTCACTTCCAGTTTACCCGGAAGTTAAGGACAACATGGGGTTACGGTTAACCATGGCAAATTTGTAATGCCCAAGGAGTGTATAACTGAAAAACATTAATAATATGGTCCCACTTCCGATTGACCCGGAAGTAAAGGTCAACACAGGTCAAGGTAACCCTAGGCTAATCTTCAATGCACAAAAGATTTATAACTGAAATAAAATTGAAAATCGGGTTGTGTAGTTCTTGAGATATGGTCCCACTTTCGGTTGACCCGGAAGTAAAGGTTAACATGGGGTCACGGTAAACCCAAGTTCAATCTTCAATGCTCAATGAGTCTATATCAGAAAAGAACTTGAAATGCACATAATTATCGTTTCCAATCAGGCTCGTAGTCTTTGTTATATAAAAACTGTGCTTGAGGTAATAAATGCAAGATAAATTCCCTGCTAACCCCTGAAATACGCTTGACGTAAGCACCGAATTCTCTGCTTCCGTAAGCATTGATTTTTTCCTTTTGGTAAGCAGAGCCATGTATTTGGGCCTGGGTCTCACAACTTAGTGTATAAAGTGAACTACCCCTCATTTAAACGAATGAGCCAAATTACGTGGCTCTGGTTACGGCCGAAATCCATGCTTACGGTCACCATTCTCCGCTCATTTTGCAAGCGTCGAATTTCTGCGCTAGCTGTGTAAGCGAAGAATGCCTAGTTACGTGAAGTACACACGAGAAAAAGCCGAAATTCTCTGCTAAGTCCTGAAATACGCTTGACGCAAGCACGGAATTCTCTGCTTCCGTTTCCGTAAGCGTCGATTCTTTGCTTACGGTAAGCAGAGTCATGAAATTAGGCCTGTGTCTCAAACCTTAGTGTATAAAGTGAACTACCCCTCATTTGAACGAATGAGCCCAATTACGTGGCTCTGGTTACTGCCGAAATCCATGCTTACGGTCACCATTCTCCGCTTATTTTGCAAGCGTCGAATTTCTGCGCTAGCTGTGTAAGCGAAGAATGCCTAGTTACGTGAAGTACACACGAGAAAAAGCCGAAATTCTCTGCTAACTCCTGAAATACGCTTGACGCAAGCACGGAATTCTCTGCTTCCGTTTCCGTAAGCGTCGATTCTTTGCTTACGGTAAGCAGAGTCATGAAATTGGGCCTGGGTCTCAAACCTTAGTGTATAAAGTGAACTACCCCTCATTTGAACGAATGAGCCCAATTACGTGGCTCTGGTTACTGCCGAAATCCATGCTTACGGTCACCATTCTCCGCTCATTTTGCAAGCGTCGAATTTCTGCGCTAGCTGTGTAAGCGAAGAATGCCTAGTTACGTGAAGTACACACGAGAAAAAGCCGAAATTCTCTGCTAAGTCCTGAAATACGCTTGACGCAAGCACGGAATTCTCTGCTTCCGTTTCCGTAAGCGTCGATTCTTTGCTTACGGTAAGCAGAGTCATGAAATTGGGCCTGTGTCTCAAACCTTAGTGTATAAAGTGAACTACCCCTCATTTGAACGAATGAGCCCAATTACGTGGCTCTGGTTACTGCCGAAATCCATGCTTACGGTCACCATTCTCCGCTCATTTTGCAAGCGTCGAATTTCTGCGCTAGCTGTGTAAGCGAAGAATGCCTAGTTACGTGAAGTACACACGAGAAAAAGCCGAAATTCTCTGCTAAGTCCTGAAATACGCTTGACGCAAGCACGGAATTCTCTGCTTCCGTTTCCGTAAGCGTCGATTCTTTGCTTACGGTTGAGGTGATCGTAAGATGGAGTATTTATTACCAACATCAACGTGTGTGCCTCCGCACATAAAGTAGTATTACAACATCTCCCTCTTTTTGAAATTAACAAACTTGAACAATGTTTTTAATTAAAAAGAAACTTGAGTAAAATTTGTTTCATAACAGTTGGCTTATTGGTATGTAACTCACAAAACAACGTAGGTAAGGACTGTGGTCCTTTGATAAACTTGGTAGGTATGGTTAGGCGTCTGCAAAACGAATCGGTCGGCGGCTAGTGCGACCTGACCTAGTGGTGACTTGTTCGCTAGGTAAGTTGGTTTGGTTTTTGGTTGACTTGTCACGAGCTGCGCTTTGCTCCAGAGTTGGAGTGTGATGCTGGCTAGGTTTGTTTCGCTGGCTGTGCAGAGATTGCTGGTGGTTGCCTTCTGCCAAAGGTGCATCTGCAAAACGAACTCGCTTCTGCGGCACATGCGGCTGTGCGGGCTTTGCTGGCATCGTGCCATTAGGGTGCCGCGTTGTGCGCTGTTTGCCAAACATTTCGCGCAAGTGGACGCGGTGGCGGCGTAGGGTGGTACCATTTCGTGTGGTGACCTCGTAGGACCTGGGCTCCTCTCGTACTTTTGTGACCTCTCCTGGACACCAGGTGTTGTCATCTTGTTTTAGGATTCGAACCTTTCGTCCGACAAACAGCTAGTGGTGGAAGTGCTGGGCCTGCATGTCTGTCATGCTGAGTCTTCATTTGGTCTTTTCTTCACAATAGACAACAATGTGTTCGGTATAACAATGCATTTTCTGATTATGTTTATCTTCATGGGGGAATTCCACAGGGATCTAAGCTTGGGCCGATAGGTTTTCAAATACTTATTAATTCAGCTGCTCAAGATGCTGACACTGAATATTGGAAGTATATGGACGACCTGACATTTGCAGAGAACCGCACGGCTACACATGGAGGTTCTATGCAGAACGACCTGGACAAGTTTAAGCAGCGGTCTGATGAGAACCTCTTAAAGTTAAATCCCTCCAAATGTCAGGCTATCCAAGTTTGCTTCAACAAAACGCCTCCACTGCATAATAACCTAAAGATTGGTACAGAGTCACTTTCATATGTCTCAGAAGCAAAGGTTCTAGGTATATGGCTGCAAAGCGACCTCAAATGGAATGTTCAGGTTAAAAAAATATTAGAAAAGGCCAACAAAAAACTATTTATGTTGAGGATTCTCAAACGGTTTGGTTTCAATACTAATGAACTCAAAATTATGTATTGTGGCTATGTAAGACCCATCCTTGAATATGCTGACGTTGTATGGCACTCTAGTCTTACCTGCAAACAATCTAACGATAATGAATCAATCCAAAAGAGGGCTTGTAAGATAATTCTTGGTCGCAACTTAAATTCCTATACTGACGAACTTAAACTTTGTACTCTGGACACACTTGCAGAAAGAAGACTGGCAAATTGTAAAAAATTCGCAGAAAACCTCGGTAGAAATGCCCGCACTAGTTCTCTATTGCCCCCTACTAGGCTTGAAAGCCATGGTAGGTGTCTCAAAAATTGAAAAAAAATCTCACAAATTCCTACCAGAACTACTCGCTTCAAAAACAGCCCATCCCCTTTTTTATTGATATTTTAAACGAATGAATTTCTCTTCATATTCAATTTTAAATGTTTTTTAATTAACAACATTTAATGTGCAATTTGTGTTTTTCTTTTAATGCTTTTATAGGTTTTCTCGGTCAATTTCGGCAAATGAGCAGCCGATTTAATTTTTGTGCCTTCGAATTAAAGCTATTTTGCCTCTCCAGTTGTTACTGCGTTTCAAATTCAGAATTCGGCCATTCAATTTCGTTTTCAGGCATTCAAATTCCTTTAGCACCGTGTTCAATTTAGCATATCGTCATTCTTTTTCGTGACACATAATCATCATTCAATTTAGCAAAAAGCTGGTTCGACTGGAGATTTTACTGATTTTTTTTTTTTCAATTTCGTAAAGAGGCAATCAATTTTGCTAAACGAGAATTCAAATAAGTACGACTAAAGCAATACGAATAAACAGATAAACTGTATTAGGCATCTGTTTCGTATCTTCACTTTAATTCAGGCAAACCTTATTTTCTGTATGTATGCTTCCAGTAGACTTTACATGGGGCCCATGAGGTTTTGTCTTCTTCTTTGTTTTCTTCTTTCTTCTTTTTTTTGGGGGGGGGGGGGAGGGGGATCTTTATTGGTAAACTGACCAAGACCTAATTTTGTATTGTGTTTGAATGGGATGTTTCTTTATGTTTTTCCTGGTTTTTTTATTGTTTATGTTGTTTCTTCCTCAACCATCAATCTGTTGGCATGCCAAACATCTTGGCATATACGTTTGGGTATGGTTGTACCACTGCATGCACTTCACTTGGGTGATAACATCAACACTCTGAATGGCTGCTTGTTTTTTTAGATTGCACAAATTCCAGAAATGACTGCCCAAAAATGAATTTGAATGACTAAACAAACGCCTCAAAAAGCTCCTGCGAATTTGAATGCTGCTTTGTTGAATTGTTAAATTGAATGATTATTTTGTGAAATCGAATGACGCAACAGTACATTTGACTGGCCATAAAACGAAATCGAATGACCCTTTTCAGTAGCAATTGATTTCGCGCGAAATAGAATAGCTTAGTGGTTAAATTGGCTGCTCATTTGCCGAAATTGTCCGAGAAAACCTATATTAAGTTCGTATAATTCTTGCTGTTATATTTTTATATTGTCCTTTTTAATTGTAACATACATGTAATTTGGCTTTTTGGCCACAAGATGTATGAATAAATAATCAATCAATCAATCAATCAAAACTCCAGTTCCCAGCTTGCACGTCGGAACGTGTACTGTGTTGTCGACGATGTTCAACATGAATCCGGGAGCAGTCACATACTTGCACGCCATCCTACCCTTAATTTGGTTGTATTTCAAACCCTAAATTCAATGGCTACAACGATGAGGTGGATGGGAAATGTTTCCCAAATGACTGAATGCCATTGATGGAACTCTGCACGAAATACACCGACCATCTCAAGATCAGCATGAATTCTACAGCAGGTACTCCCGCTATCACTGCATGAGCACACAGGTAATACAAAAAGTGACATGATTAAACGTGCTTAACGATAACTACGAAAATATCTATAGTTATTGCAATTCAAGTGTAATGGTTTCTTAAGTCTAAGCATTGTTGCCGAAGGTAACAGAATTGTTGCCAAGGATAACAGCTAAATACGTTTAAAATTTTTGTATTAAGTTGCAGTTCCAAACACAAATTCATGGTTTGGGGTATGTTTTTTTAAGGAAAATTTTTTTCCAGTAATTTTGTACACGTTGTTTTGGTTTACTCATTTTGTGATAAACTTCTTTTTTGGTGGTAAAGATAATTTTCAACAATGCAATCGAGAACAAAAGTAATTAAATTAACTTGTTGCCCAGGTTGCCTTACAAAGAAAGCCCCTCTTGTGAAAAGGTGCTCTTATGCATCTCTACACAACTGAGTGTGGAAACTGTATCTGTATAGGCAGCATTGCTTTTAATTGTGAACAAATTAACACTCAAACCTAATCTAATGTTCTTCCTCATGGGTGCGCTGTGCACGTGCACATGTTACTGCCTTAGATATTTATTTGTATTTACCATGATTGTAAATCACTTGTGTAGACCAAATTGAGGCTGGAAGAGAAAATAAACTCAGGTAGGTTTTCAGAATACATGTAGTTGATCGACTCAGTGATCTTCAAAGAGTAGTTATGTATGAAACTAGCTGATTTAGTGACAATATTGGAATGGGCTTACATAATAACGGTCAACGCCAACAAACAAATCTATAATAGGGCCTACGTTAAAAACGTTTTGATACTCTACTCAACTCAAAATAATCTGTTGTTTTTCTTCGTTAAAATAACATAATTGACAACCGCAAAAACATACGCTTTGTACAAAGTGGGTTTTTGGGACATCTGAATGACGCTGGCCAATTTGTTCACCTGCCACCCATTGGACCTGGACAACATCTCGACTTTCCAGAAGAAGCATTTCTATGGGTGAAAATGGATAGGCTAACCGGTACCCGGTCGTGACCTAATTTCGAGCGGACCAGAGAACGTCTAGCGGAAGATCGCATAGCAAAGCAGATCTACAATACAGAGTTTTCAAAATGCTGCAGATTTACGTGGAAATTGTAATGAGTTATTTCAAGGCCTACAGAGCTGTCAAGGAGGTTTACCGTCACCCTCGATGGATGATGCTTGTGGTAGCCGAAATATGTGCTTGTTTAGCTCAGCGACATATTAGGCATAAGCTTACAGATGAAATAAATTAACTGCACCGGACGGTGTATAATATTCAGCAGAAGTAACTATAACTAGACATTAGGTGTTTGTCCAGGACAAACACAAAGCTGTTCCGTTTCTAATTACATTGATTAAACGCTCCAGATGTAGTTCTTGAGATATGGTGTCACTTCCAGTTTACCCGGAAGTTAAGGACAACATGGGGTTACGGTTAACCATGGCAAATTTGTAATGCCCAAGGAGTGTATAACTGAAAAACATTAATAATATGGTCCCACTTCCGATTGACCCGGAAGTAAAGGTCAACACAGGTCAAGGTAACCCTAGGCTAATCTTCAATGCACAAAAGATTTATAACTGAAATAAAATTGAAAATCGGGTTGTGTAGTTCTTGAGATATGGTCCCACTTTCGGTTGACCCGGAAGTAAAGGTTAACATGGGGTCACGGTAAACCCAAGTTCAATCTTCAATGCTCAATGAGTCTATATCAGAAAAGAACTTGAAATGCACATAATTATCGTTTCCAATCAGGCTCGTAGTCTTTGTTATATAAAAACTGTGCTTGAGGTAATAAATGCAAGATAAATTCCCTGCTAACCCCTGAAATACGCTTGACGTAAGCACCGAATTCTCTGCTTCCGTAAGCATTGATTTTTTCCTTTTGGTAAGCAGAGCCATGTATTTGGGCCTGGGTCTCACAACTTAGTGTATAAAGTGAACTACCCCTCATTTAAACGAATGAGCCCAATTACGTGGCTCTGGTTACGGCCGAAATCCATGCTTACGGTCACCATTCTCCGCTCATTTTGCAAGCGTCGAATTTCTGCGCTAGCTGTGTAAGCGAAGAATGCCTAGTTACGTGAAGTACACACGAGAAAAAGCCGAAATTCTCTGCTAAGTCCTGAAATACGCTTGACGCAAGCACGGAATTCTCTGCTTCCGTTTCCGTAAGCGTCGATTCTTTGCTTACGGTAAGCAGAGTCATGAAATTAGGCCTGTGTCTCAAACCTTAGTGTATAAAGTGAACTACCCCTCATTTGAACGAATGAGCCCAATTACGTGGCTCTGGTTACTGCCGAAATCCATGCTTACGGTCACCATTCTCCGCTTATTTTGCAAGCGTCGAATTTCTGCGCTAGCTGTGTAAGCGAAGAATGCCTAGTTACGTGAAGTACACACGAGAAAAAGCCGAAATTCTCTGCTAACTCCTGAAATACGCTTGACGCAAGCACGGAATTCTCTGCTTCCGTTTCCGTAAGCGTCGATTCTTTGCTTACGGTAAGCAGAGTCATGAAATTGGGCCTGGGTCTCAAACCTTAGTGTATAAAGTGAACTACCCCTCATTTGAACGAATGAGCCCAATTACGTGGCTCTGGTTACTGCCGAAATCCATGCTTACGGTCACCATTCTCCGCTCATTTTGCAAGCGTCGAATTTCTGCGCTAGCTGTGTAAGCGAAGAATGCCTAGTTACGTGAAGTACACACGAGAAAAAGCCGAAATTCTCTGCTAAGTCCTGAAATACGCTTGACGCAAGCACGGAATTCTCTGCTTCCGTTTCCGTAAGCGTCGATTCTTTGCTTACGGTAAGCAGAGTCATGAAATTGGGCCTGTGTCTCAAACCTTAGTGTATAAAGTGAACTACCCCTCATTTGAACGAATGAGCCCAATTACGTGGCTCTGGTTACTGCCGAAATCCATGCTTACGGTCACCATTCTCCGCTCATTTTGCAAGCGTCGAATTTCTGCGCTAGCTGTGTAAGCGAAGAATGCCTAGTTACGTGAAGTACACACGAGAAAAAGCCGAAATTCTCTGCTAAGTCCTGAAATACGCTTGACGCAAGCACGGAATTCTCTGCTTCCGTTTCCGTAAGCGTCGATTCTTTGCTTACGGTTGAGGTGATCGTAAGATGGAGTATTTATTACCAACATCAACGTGTGTGCCTCCGCACATAAAGTAGTATTACAACATCTCCCTCTTTTTGAAATTAACAAACTTGAACAATGTTTTTAATTAAAAAGAAACTTGAGTAAAATTTGTTTCATAACAGTTGGCTTATTGGTATGTAACTCACAAAACAACGTAGGTAAGGACTGTGGTCCTTTGATAAACTTGGTAGGTATGGTTAGGCGTCTGCAAAACGAATCGGTCGGCGGCTAGTGCGACCTGACCTAGTGGTGACTTGTTCGCTAGGTAAGTTGGTTTGGTTTTTGGTTGACTTGTCACGAGCTGCGCTTTGCTCCAGAGTTGGAGTGTGATGCTGGCTAGGTTTGTTTCGCTGGCTGTGCAGAGATTGCTGGTGGTTGCCTTCTGCCAAAGGTGCATCTGCAAAACGAACTCGCTTCTGCGGCACATGCGGCTGTGCGGGCTTTGCTGGCATCGTGCCATTAGGGTGCCGCGTTGTGCGCTGTTTGCCAAACATTTCGCGCAAGTGGACGCGGTGGCGGCGTAGGGTGGTACCATTTCGTGTGGTGACCTCGTAGGACCTGGGCTCCTCTCGTACTTTTGTGACCTCTCCTGGACACCAGGTGTTGTCATCTTGTTTTAGGATTCGAACCTTTCGTCCGACAAACAGCTAGTGGTGGAAGTGCTGGGCCTGCATGTCTGTCATGCTGAGTCTTCATTTGGTCTTTTCTTCACAATAGACAACAATGTGTTCGGTATAACAATGCATTTTCTGATTATGTTTATCTTCATGGGGGAATTCCACAGGGATCTAAGCTTGGGCCGATAGGTTTTCAAATACTTATTAATTCAGCTGCTCAAGATGCTGACACTGAATATTGGAAGTATATGGACGACCTGACATTTGCAGAGAACCGCACGGCTACACATGGAGGTTCTATGCAGAACGACCTGGACAAGTTTAAGCAGCGGTCTGATGAGAACCTCTTAAAGTTAAATCCCTCCAAATGTCAGGCTATCCAAGTTTGCTTCAACAAAACGCCTCCACTGCATAATAACCTAAAGATTGGTACAGAGTCACTTTCATATGTCTCAGAAGCAAAGGTTCTAGGTATATGGCTGCAAAGCGACCTCAAATGGAATGTTCAGGTTAAAAAAATATTAGAAAAGGCCAACAAAAAACTATTTATGTTGAGGATTCTCAAACGGTTTGGTTTCAATACTAATGAACTCAAAATTATGTATTGTGGCTATGTAAGACCCATCCTTGAATATGCTGACGTTGTATGGCACTCTAGTCTTACCTGCAAACAATCTAACGATAATGAATCAATCCAAAAGAGGGCTTGTAAGATAATTCTTGGTCGCAACTTAAATTCCTATACTGACGAACTTAAACTTTGTACTCTGGACACACTTGCAGAAAGAAGACTGGCAAATTGTAAAAAATTCGCAGAAAACCTCGGTAGAAATGCCCGCACTAGTTCTCTATTGCCCCCTACTAGGCTTGAAAGCCATGGTAGGTGTCTCAAAAATTGAAAAAAAATCTCACAAATTCCTACCAGAACTACTCGCTTCAAAAACAGCCCATCCCCTTTTTTATTGATATTTTAAACGAATGAATTTCTCTTCATATTCAATTTTAAATGTTTTTTAATTAACAACATTTAATGTGCAATTTGTGTTTTTCTTTTAATGCTTTTATAGGTTTTCTCGGTCAATTTCGGCAAATGAGCAGCCGATTTAATTTTTGTGCCTTCGAATTAAAGCTATTTTGCCTCTCCAGTTGTTACTGCGTTTCAAATTCAGAATTCGGCCATTCAATTTCGTTTTCAGGCATTCAAATTCCTTTAGCACCGTGTTCAATTTAGCATATCGTCATTCTTTTTCGTGACACATAATCATCATTCAATTTAGCAAAAAGCTGGTTCGACTGGAGATTTTACTGATTTTTTTTTTTTCAATTTCGTAAAGAGGCAATCAATTTCGCTAAACGAGAATTCAAATAAGTACGACTAAAGCAATACGAATAAACAGATAAACTGTATTAGGCATCTGTTTCGTATCTTCACTTTAATTCAGGCAAACCTTATTTTCTGTATGTATGCTTCCAGTAGACTTTACATGGGGCCCATGAGGTTTTGTCTTCTTCTTTGTTTTCTTCTTTCTTCTTTTTTTTTGGGGGGGGGGAGGGGGATCTTTATTGGTAAACTGACCAAGACCTAATTTTGTATTGTGTTTGAATGGGATGTTTCTTTATGTTTTTCCTGGTTTTTTTATTGTTTATGTTGTTTCTTCCTCAACCATCAATCTGTTGGCATGCCAAACATCTTGGCATATACGTTTGGGTATGGTTGTACCACTGCATGCACTTCACTTGGGTGATAACATCAACACTCTGAATGGCTGCTTGTTTTTTTAGATTGCACAAATTCCAGAAATGACTGCCCAAAAATGAATTTGAATGACTAAACAAACGCCTCAAAAAGCTCCTGCGAATTTGAATGCTGCTTTGTTGAATTGTTAAATTGAATGATTATTTTGTGAAATCGAATGACGCAACAGTACATTTGACTGGCCATAAAACGAAATCGAATGACCCTTTTCAGTAGCAATTGATTTCGCGCGAAATAGAATAGCTTAGTGGTTAAATTGGCTGCTCATTTGCCGAAATTGTCCGAGAAAACCTATATTAAGTTCGTATAATTCTTGCTGTTATATTTTTATATTGTCCTTTTTAATTGTAACATACATGTAATTTGGCTTTTTGGCCACAAGATGTATGAATAAATAATCAATCAATCAATCAATCAAAACTCCAGTTCCCAGCTTGCACGTCGGAACGTGTACTGTGTTGTCGACGATGTTCAACATGAATCCGGGAGCAGTCACATACTTGCACGCCATCCTACCCTTAATTTGGTTGTATTTCAAACCCTAAATTCAATGGCTACAACGATGAGGTGGATGGGAAATGTTTCCCAAATGACTGAATGCCATTGATGGAACTCTGCACGAAATACACCGACCATCTCAAGATCAGCATGAATTCTACAGCAGGTACTCCCGCTATCACTGCATGAGCACACAGGTAATACAAAAAGTGACATGATTAAACGTGCTTAACGATAACTACGAAAATATCTATAGTTATTGCAATTCAAGTGTAATGGTTTCTTAAGTCTAAGCATTGTTGCCGAAGGTAACAGAATTGTTGCCAAGGATAACAGCTAAATACGTTTAAAATTTTTCTATTAAGTTGCAGTTCCAAACACAAATTCATGGTTTGGGGTATGTTTTTTTAAGGAACATTTTTTTCCAGTAATTTTGTACACGTTGTTTTGGTTTACTCATTTTGTGATAAACTTCTTTTTTGGTGGTAAAGATAATTTTCAACAATGCAATCGAGAACAAAAGTAATTAAATTAACTTGTTGCCCAGGTTGCCTTACAAAGAAAGCCCCTCTTGTGAAAAGGTGCTCTTATGCATCTCTACACAACTGAGTGTGGAAACTGTATCTGTATAGGCAGCATTGCTTTTAATTGTGAACAAATTAACACTCAAACCTAATCTAATGTTCTTCCTCATGGGTGCGCTGTGCACGTGCACATGTTACTGCCTTAGATATTTATTTGTATTTACCATGATTGTAAATCACTTGTGTAGACCAAATTGAGGCTGGAAGAGAAAATAAACTCAGGTAGGTTTTCAGAATACATGTAGTTGATCGACTCAGTGATCTTCAAAGAGTAGTTATGTATGAAACTAGCTGATTTAGTGACAATATTGGAATGGGCTTACATAATAACGGTCAACGCCAACAAACAAATCTATAATAGGGCCTACGTTAAAAACGTTTTGATACTCTACTCAACTCAAAATAATCTGTTGTTTTTCTTCGTTAAAATAACATAATTGACAACCGCAAAAACATACGCTTTGTACAAAGTGGGTTTTTGGGACATCTGAATGACGCTGGCCAATTTGTTCACCTGCCACCCATTGGACCTGGACAACATCTCGACTTTCCAGAAGAAGCATTTCTATGGGTGAAAATGGATAGGCTAACCGGTACCCGGTCGTGACCTAATTTCGAGCGGACCAGAGAACGTCTAGCGGAAGATCGCATAGCAAAGCAGATCTACAATACAGAGTTTTCAAAATGCTGCAGATTTACGTGGAAATTGTAATGAGTTATTTCAAGGCCTACAGAGCTGTCAAGGAGGTTTACCGTCACCCTCGATGGATGATGCTTGTGGTAGCCGAAATATGTGCTTGTTTAGCTCAGCGACATATTAGGCATAAGCTTACAGATGAAATAAATTAACTGCACCGGACGGTGTATAATATTCAGCAGAAGTAACTATAACTAGACATTAGGTGTTTGTCCAGGACAAACACAAAGCTGTTCCGTTTCTAATTACATTGATTAAACGCTCCAGATGTAGTTCTTGAGATATGGTGTCACTTCCAGTTTACCCGGAAGTTAAGGACAACATGGGGTTACGGTTAACCATGGCAAATTTGTAATGCCCAAGGAGTGTATAACTGAAAAACATTAATAATATGGTCCCACTTCCGATTGACCCGGAAGTAAAGGTCAACACAGGTCAAGGTAACCCTAGGCTAATCTTCAATGCACAAAAGATTTATAACTGAAATAAAATTGAAAATCGGGTTGTGTAGTTCTTGAGATATGGTCCCACTTTCGGTTGACCCGGAAGTAAAGGTTAACATGGGGTCACGGTAAACCCAAGTTCAATCTTCAATGCTCAATGAGTCTATATCAGAAAAGAACTTGAAATGCACATAATTATCGTTTCCAATCAGGCTCGTAGTCTTTGTTATATAAAAACTGTGCTTGAGGTAATAAATGCAAGATAAATTCCCTGCTAACCCCTGAAATACGCTTGACGTAAGCACCGAATTCTCTGCTTCCGTAAGCATTGATTTTTTCCTTTTGGTAAGCAGAGCCATGTATTTGGGCCTGGGTCTCACAACTTAGTGTATAAAGTGAACTACCCCTCATTTAAACGAATGAGCCAAATTACGTGGCTCTGGTTACGGCCGAAATCCATGCTTACGGTCACCATTCTCCGCTCATTTTGCAAGCGTCGAATTTCTGCGCTAACTGTGTAAGCGAAGAATGCCTAGTTACGTGAAGTACACACGAGAAAAAGCCGAAATTCTCTGCTAAGTCCTGAAATACGCTTGACGCAAGCACGGAATTCTCTGCTTCCGTTTCCGTAAGCGTCGATTCTTTGCTTACGGTAAGCAGAGTCATGAAATTAGGCCTGTGTCTCAAACCTTAGTGTATAAAGTGAACTACCCCTCATTTGAACGAATGAGCCCAATTACGTGGCTCTGGTTACTGCCGAAATCCATGCTTACGGTCACCATTCTCCGCTTATTTTGCAAGCGTCGAATTTCTGCGCTAGCTGTGTAAGCGAAGAATGCCTAGTTACGTGAAGTACACACGAGAAAAAGCCGAAATTCTCTGCTAACTCCTGAAATACGCTTGACGCAAGCACGGAATTCTCTGCTTCCGTTTCCGTAAGCGTCGATTCTTTGCTTACGGTAAGCAGAGTCATGAAATTGGGCCTGGGTCTCAAACCTTAGTGTATAAAGTGAACTACCCCTCATTTGAACGAATGAGCCCAATTACGTGGCTCTGGTTACTGCCGAAATCCATGCTTACGGTCACCATTCTCCGCTCATTTTGCAAGCGTCGAATTTCTGCGCTAGCTGTGTAAGCGAAGAATGCCTAGTTACGTGAAGTACACACGAGAAAAAGCCGAAATTCTCTGCTAAGTCCTGAAATACGCTTGACGCAAGCACGGAATTCTCTGCTTCCGTTTCCGTAAGCGTCGATTCTTTGCTTACGGTAAGCAGAGTCATGAAATTGGGCCTGTGTCTCAAACCTTAGTGT
Organism: Pisaster brevispinus; assembly: GCA_023634235.1. NCBI lineage: Eukaryota > Metazoa > Echinodermata > Asteroidea > Forcipulatida > Asteriidae > Pisaster > Pisaster brevispinus. The sequence continues at coordinate 4,339,491 of JAMKCF010000022.1, forward strand.
ATAAAGTGAACTACCCCTCATTTGAACGAATGAGCCCAATTACGTGGCTCTGGTTACTGCCGAAATCCATGCTTACGGTCACCATTCTCCGCTCATTTTGCAAGCGTCGAATTTCTGCGCTAGCTGTGTAAGCGAAGAATGCCTAGTTACGTGAAGTACACACGAGAAAAAGCCGAAATTCTCTGCTAAGTCCTGAAATACGCTTGACGCAAGCACGGAATTCTCTGCTTCCGTTTCCGTAAGCGTCGATTCTTTGCTTACGGTTGAGGTGATCGTAAGATGGAGTATTTATTACCAACATCAACGTGTGTGCCTCCGCACATAAAGTAGTATTACAACATCTCCCTCTTTTTGAAATTAACAAACTTGAACAATGTTTTTAATTAAAAAGAAACTTGAGTAAAATTTGTTTCATAACAGTTGGCTTATTGGTATGTAACTCACAAAACAACGTAGGTAAGGACTGTGGTCCTTTGATAAACTTGGTAGGTATGGTTAGGCGTCTGCAAAACGAATCGGTCGGCGGCTAGTGCGACCTGACCTAGTGGTGACTTGTTCGCTAGGTAAGTTGGTTTGGTTTTTGGTTGACTTGTCACGAGCTGCGCTTTGCTCCAGAGTTGGAGTGTGATGCTGGCTAGGTTTGTTTCGCTGGCTGTGCAGAGATTGCTGGTGGTTGCCTTCTGCCAAAGGTGCATCTGCAAAACGAACTCGCTTCTGCGGCACATGCGGCTGTGCGGGCTTTGCTGGCATCGTGCCATTAGGGTGCCGCGTTGTGCGCTGTTTGCCAAACATTTCGCGCAAGTGGACGCGGTGGCGGCGTAGGGTGGTACCATTTCGTGTGGTGACCTCGTAGGACCTGGGCTCCTCTCGTACTTTTGTGACCTCTCCTGGACACCAGGTGTTGTCATCTTGTTTTAGGATTCGAACCTTTCGTCCGACAAACAGCTAGTGGTGGAAGTGCTGGGCCTGCATGTCTGTCATGCTGAGTCTTCATTTGGTCTTTTCTTCACAATAGACAACAATGTGTTCGGTATAACAATGCATTTTCTGATTATGTTTATCTTCATGGGGGAATTCCACAGGGATCTAAGCTTGGGCCGATAGGTTTTCAAATACTTATTAATTCAGCTGCTCAAGATGCTGACACTGAATATTGGAAGTATATGGACGACCTGACATTTGCAGAGAACCGCACGGCTACACATGGAGGTTCTATGCAGAACGACCTGGACAAGTTTAAGCAGCGGTCTGATGAGAACCTCTTAAAGTTAAATCCCTCCAAATGTCAGGCTATCCAAGTTTGCTTCAACAAAACGCCTCCACTGCATAATAACCTAAAGATTGGTACAGAGTCACTTTCATATGTCTCAGAAGCAAAGGTTCTAGGTATATGGCTGCAAAGCGACCTCAAATGGAATGTTCAGGTTAAAAAAATATTAGAAAAGGCCAACAAAAAACTATTTATGTTGAGGATTCTCAAACGGTTTGGTTTCAATACTAATGAACTCAAAATTATGTATTGTGGCTATGTAAGACCCATCCTTGAATATGCTGACGTTGTATGGCACTCTAGTCTTACCTGCAAACAATCTAACGATAATGAATCAATCCAAAAGAGGGCTTGTAAGATAATTCTTGGTCGCAACTTAAATTCCTATACTGACGAACTTAAACTTTGTACTCTGGACACACTTGCAGAAAGAAGACTGGCAAATTGTAAAAAATTCGCAGAAAACCTCGGTAGAAATGCCCGCACTAGTTCTCTATTGCCCCCTACTAGGCTTGAAAGCCATGGTAGGTGTCTCAAAAATTGAAAAAAATCTCACAAATTCCTACCAGAACTACTCGCTTCAAAAACAGCCCATCCCCTTTTTTATTGATATTTTAAACGAATGAATTTCTCTTCATATTCAATTTTAAATTGTTTTTTAATTAACAACATTTAATGTGCAATTTGTGTTTTTCTTTTAATGCTTGTATAGGTTTTCTCGGTCAATTTCGGCAAATGAGCAGCCGATTTAATTTTTGTGCCTTCGAATTAAAGCTATTTTGCCTCTCCAGTTGTTACTGCGTTTCAAATTCAGAATTCGGCCATTCAATTTCGTTTTCAGGCATTCAAATTCCTTTAGCACCGTGTTCAATTTAGCATATCGTCATTCTTTTTCGTGACACATAATCATCATTCAATTTAGCAAAAAGCTGGTTCGACTGGAGATTTTACTGATTTTTTTTTTTTCAATTTCGTAAAGAGGCAATCAATTTTGCTAAACGAGAATTCAAATAAGTACGACTAAAGCAATACGAATAAACAGATAAACTGTATTAGGCATCTGTTTCGTATCTTCACTTTAATTCAGGCAAACCTTATTTTCTGTATGTATGCTTCCAGTAGACTTTACATGGGGCCCATGAGGTTTTGTCTTCTTCTTTGTTTTCTTCTTTCTTCTTTTTTTTTTGGGGGGGGAGGGGGATCTTTATTGGTAAACTGACCAAGACCTAATTTTGTATTGTGTTTGAATGGGATGTTTCTTTATGTTTTTCCTGGTTTTTTTATTGTTTATGTTGTTTCTTCCTCAACCATCAATCTGTTGGCATGCCAAACATCTTGGCATATACGTTTGGGTATGGTTGTACCACTGCATGCACTTCACTTGGGTGATAACATCAACACTCTGAATGGCTGCTTGTTTTTTTAGATTGCACAAATTCCAGAAATGACTGCCCAAAAATGAATTTGAATGACTAAACAAACGCCTCAAAAAGCTCCTGCGAATTTGAATGCTGCTTTGTTGAATTGTTAAATTGAATGATTATTTTGTGAAATCGAATGACGCAACAGTACATTTGACTGGCCATAAAACGAAATCGAATGACCCTTTTCAGTAGCAATTGATTTCGCGCGAAATAGAATAGCTTAGTGGTTAAATTGGCTGCTCATTTGCCGAAATTGTCCGAGAAAACCTATATTAAGTTCGTATAATTCTTGCTGTTATATTTTTATATTGTCCTTTTTAATTGTAACATACATGTAATTTGGCTTTTTGGCCACAAGATGTATGAATAAATAATCAATCAATCAATCAATCAAAACTCCAGTTCCCAGCTTGCACGTCGGAACGTGTACTGTGTTGTCGACGATGTTCAACATGAATCCGGGAGCAGTCACATACTTGCACGCCATCCTACCCTTAATTTGGTTGTATTTCAAACCCTAAATTCAATGGCTACAACGATGAGGTGGATGGGAAATGTTTCCCAAATGACTGAATGCCATTGATGGAACTCTGCACGAAATACACCGACCATCTCAAGATCAGCATGAATTCTACAGCAGGTACTCCCGCTATCACTGCATGAGCACACAGGTAATACAAAAAGTGACATGATTAAACGTGCTTAACGATAACTACGAAAATATCTATAGTTATTGCAATTCAAGTGTAATGGTTTCTTAAGTCTAAGCATTGTTGCCGAAGGTAACAGAATTGTTGCCAAGGATAACAGCTAAATACGTTTAAAATTTTTGTATTAAGTTGCAGTTCCAAACACAAATTCATGGTTTGGGGTATGTTTTTTTAAGGAAAATTTTTTTCCAGTAATTTTGTACACGTTGTTTTGGTTTACTCATTTTGTGATAAACTTCTTTTTTGGTGGTAAAGATAATTTTCAACAATGCAATCGAGAACAAAAGTAATTAAATTAACTTGTTGCCCAGGTTGCCTTACAAAGAAAGCCCCTCTTGTGAAAAGGTGCTCTTATGCATCTCTACACAACTGAGTGTGGAAACTGTATCTGTATAGGCAGCATTGCTTTTAATTGTGAACAAATTAACACTCAAACCTAATCTAATGTTCTTCCTCATGGGTGCGCTGTGCACGTGCACATGTTACTGCCTTAGATATTTATTTGTATTTACCATGATTGTAAATCACTTGTGTAGACCAAATTGAGGCTGGAAGAGAAAATAAACTCAGGTAGGTTTTCAGAATACATGTAGTTGATCGACTCAGTGATCTTCAAAGAGTAGTTATGTATGAAACTAGCTGATTTAGTGACAATATTGGAATGGGCTTACATAATAACGGTCAACGCCAACAAACAAATCTATAATAGGGCCTACGTTAAAAACGTTTTGATACTCTACTCAACTCAAAATAATCTGTTGTTTTTCTTCGTTAAAATAACATAATTGACAACCGCAAAAACATACGCTTTGTACAAAGTGGGTTTTTGGGACATCTGAATGACGCTGGCCAATTTGTTCACCTGCCACCCATTGGACCTGGACAACATCTCGACTTTCCAGAAGAAGCATTTCTATGGGTGAAAATGGATAGGCTAACCGGTACCCGGTCGTGACCTAATTTCGAGCGGACCAGAGAACGTCTAGCGGAAGATCGCATAGCAAAGCAGATCTACAATACAGAGTTTTCAAAATGCTGCAGATTTACGTGGAAATTGTAATGAGTTATTTCAAGGCCTACAGAGCTGTCAAGGAGGTTTACCGTCACCCTCGATGGATGATGCTTGTGGTAGCCGAAATATGTGCTTGTTTAGCTCAGCGACATATTAGGCATAAGCTTACAGATGAAATAAATTAACTGCACCGGACGGTGTATAATATTCAGCAGAAGTAACTATAACTAGACATTAGGTGTTTGTCCAGGACAAACACAAAGCTGTTCCGTTTCTAATTACATTGATTAAACGCTCCAGATGTAGTTCTTGAGATATGGTGTCACTTCCAGTTTACCCGGAAGTTAAGGACAACATGGGGTTACGGTTAACCATGGCAAATTTGTAATGCCCAAGGAGTGTATAACTGAAAAACATTAATAATATGGTCCCACTTCCGATTGACCCGGAAGTAAAGGTCAACACAGGTCAAGGTAACCCTAGGCTAATCTTCAATGCACAAAAGATTTATAACTGAAATAAAATTGAAAATCGGGTTGTGTAGTTCTTGAGATATGGTCCCACTTTCGGTTGACCCGGAAGTAAAGGTTAACATGGGGTCACGGTAAACCCAAGTTCAATCTTCAATGCTCAATGAGTCTATATCAGAAAAGAACTTGAAATGCACATAATTATCGTTTCCAATCAGGCTCGTAGTCTTTGTTATATAAAAACTGTGCTTGAGGTAATAAATGCAAGATAAATTCCCTGCTAACCCCTGAAATACGCTTGACGTAAGCACCGAATTCTCTGCTTCCGTAAGCATTGATTTTTTCCTTTTGGTAAGCAGAGCCATGTATTTGGGCCTGGGTCTCACAACTTAGTGTATAAAGTGAACTACCCCTCATTTAAACGAATGAGCCCAATTACGTGGCTCTGGTTACGGCCGAAATCCATGCTTACGGTCACCATTCTCCGCTCATTTTACAAGCGTCGAATTTCTGCGCTAGCTGTGTAAGCGAAGAATGCCTAGTTACGTGAAGTACACACGAGAAAAAGCCGAAATTCTCTGCTAAGTCCTGAAATACGCTTGACGCAAGCACGGAATTCTCTGCTTCCGTTTCCGTAAGCGTCGATTCTTTGCTTACGGTAAGCAGAGTCATGAAATTAGGCCTGTGTCTCAAACCTTAGTGTATAAAGTGAACTACCCCTCATTTGAACGAATGAGCCCAATTACGTGGCTCTGGTTACTGCCGAAATCCATGCTTACGGTCACCATTCTCCGCTTATTTTGCAAGCGTCGAATTTCTGCGCTAGCTGTGTAAGCGAAGAATGCCTAGTTACGTGAAGTACACACGAGAAAAAGCCGAAATTCTCTGCTAACTCCTGAAATACGCTTGACGCAAGCACGGAATTCTCTGCTTCCGTTTCCGTAAGCGTCGATTCTTTGCTTACGGTAAGCAGAGTCATGAAATTGGGCCTGGGTCTCAAACCTTAGTGTATAAAGTGAACTACCCCTCATTTGAACGAATGAGCCCAATTACGTGGCTCTGGTTACTGCCGAAATCCATGCTTACGGTCACCATTCTCCGCTCATTTTGCAAGCGTCGAATTTCTGCGCTAGCTGTGTAAGCGAAGAATGCCTAGTTACGTGAAGTACACACGAGAAAAAGCCGAAATTCTCTGCTAAGTCCTGAAATACGCTTGACGCAAGCACGGAATTCTCTGCTTCCGTTTCCGTAAGCGTCGATTCTTTGCTTACGGTAAGCAGAGTCATGAAATTGGGCCTGTGTCTCAAACCTTAGTGTATAAAGTGAACTACCCCTCATTTGAACGAATGAGCCCAATTACGTGGCTCTGGTTACTGCCGAAATCCATGCTTACGGTCACCATTCTCCGCTCATTTTGCAAGCGTCGAATTTCTGCGCTAGCTGTGTAAGCGAAGAATGCCTAGTTACGTGAAGTACACACGAGAAAAAGCCGAAATTCTCTGCTAAGTCCTGAAATACGCTTGACGCAAGCACGGAATTCTCTGCTTCCGTTTCCGTAAGCGTCGATTCTTTGCTTACGGTAAGCAGAGTCATGAAATTGGGCCTGTGTCTCAAACCTTAGTGTATAAAGTGAACTACCCCTCATTTGAACGAATGAGCCCAATTACGTGGCTCTGGTTACTGCCGAAATCCATGCTTACGGTCACCATTCTCCGCTCATTTTGCAAGCGTCGAATTTCTGCGCTAGCTGTGTAAGCGAAGAATGCCTAGTTACGTGAAGTACACACGAGAAAAAGCCGAAATTCTCTGCTAACTCCTGAAATACGCTTGACGAAAGCACGGAATTCTCTGCTTCCGTTTCCGTAAGCGTCGATTCTTTGCTTACGGTTGAGGTGATCGTAAGATGGAGTATTTATTACCAACATCAACGTGTGTGCCTCCGCACATAAAGTAGTATTACAACATCTCCCTCTTTTTGAAATTAACAAACTTGAACAATGTTTTTAATTAAAAAGAAACTTGAGTAAAATTTGTTTCATAACAGTTGGCTTATTGGTATGTAACTCACAAAACAACGTAGGTAAGGACTGTGGTCCTTTGATAAACTTGGTAGGTATGGTTAGGCGTCTGCAAAACGAATCGGTCGGCGGCTAGTGCGACCTGACCTAGTGGTGACTTGTTCGCTAGGTAAGTTGGTTTGGTTTTTGGTTGACTTGTCACGAGCTGCGCTTTGCTCCAGAGTTGGAGTGTGATGCTGGCTAGGTTTGTTTCGCTGGCTGTGCAGAGATTGCTGGTGGTTGCCTTCTGCCAAAGGTGCATCTGCAAAACGAACTCGCTTCTGCGGCACATGCGGCTGTGCGGGCTTTGCTGGCATCGTGCCATTAGGGTGCCGCGTTGTGCGCTGTTTGCCAAACATTTCGCGCAAGTGGACGCGGTGGCGGCGTAGGGTGGTACCATTTCGTGTGGTGACCTCGTAGGACCTGGGCTCCTCTCGTACTTTTGTGACCTCTCCTGGACACCAGGTGTTGTCATCTTGTTTTAGGATTCGAACCTTTCGTCCGACAAACAGCTAGTGGTGGAAGTGCTGGGCCTGCATGTCTGTCATGCTGAGTCTTCATTTGGTCTTTTCTTCACAATAGACAACAATGTGTTCGGTATAACAATGCATTTTCTGATTATGTTTATCTTCATGGGGGAATTCCACAGGGATCTAAGCTTGGGCCGATAGGTTTTCAAATACTTATTAATTCAGCTGCTCAAGATGCTGACACTGAATATTGGAAGTATATGGACGACCTGACATTTGCAGAGAACCGCACGGCTACACATGGAGGTTCTATGCAGAACGACCTGGACAAGTTTAAGCAGCGGTCTGATGAGAACCTCTTAAAGTTAAATCCCTCCAAATGTCAGGCTATCCAAGTTTGCTTCAACAAAACGCCTCCACTGCATAATAACCTAAAGATTGGTACAGAGTCACTTTCATATGTCTCAGAAGCAAAGGTTCTAGGTATATGGCTGCAAAGCGACCTCAAATGGAATGTTCAGGTTAAAAAAATATTAGAAAAGGCCAACAAAAAACTATTTATGTTGAGGATTCTCAAACGGTTTGGTTTCAATACTAATGAACTCAAAATTATGTATTGTGGCTATGTAAGACCCATCCTTGAATATGCTGACGTTGTATGGCACTCTAGTCTTACCTGCAAACAATCTAACGATAATGAATCAATCCAAAAGAGGGCTTGTAAGATAATTCTTGGTCGCAACTTAAATTCCTATACTGACGAACTTAAACTTTGTACTCTGGACACACTTGCAGAAAGAAGACTGGCAAATTGTAAAAAATTCGCAGAAAACCTCGGTAGAAATGCCCGCACTAGTTCTCTATTGCCCCCTACTAGGCTTGAAAGCCATGGTAGGTGTCTCAAAAATTGAAAAAAAATCTCACAAATTCCTACCAGAACTACTCGCTTCAAAAACAGCCCATCCCCTTTTTTATTGATATTTTAAACGAATGAATTTCTCTTCATATTCAATTTTAAATGTTTTTTAATTAACAACATTTAATGTGCAATTTGTGTTTTTCTTTTAATGCTTTTATAGGTTTTCTCGGTCAATTTCGGCAAATGAGCAGCCGATTTAATTTTTGTGCCTTCGAATTAAAGCTATTTTGCCTCTCCAGTTGTTACTGCGTTTCAAATTCAGAATTCGGCCATTCAATTTCGTTTTCAGGCATTCAAATTCCTTTAGCACCGTGTTCAATTTAGCATATCGTCATTCTTTTTCGTGACACATAATCATCATTCAATTTAGCAAAAAGCTGGTTCGACTGGAGATTTTACTGATTTTTTTTTTTTCAATTTCGTAAAGAGGCAATCAATTTTGCTAAACGAGAATTCAAATAAGTACGACTAAAGCAATACGAATAAACAGATAAACTGTATTAGGCATCTGTTTCGTATCTTCACTTTAATTCAGGCAAACCTTATTTTCTGTATGTATGCTTCCAGTAGACTTTACATGGGGCCCATGAGGTTTTGTCTTCTTCTTTGTTTTCTTCTTTCTTCTTTTTTTTTGGGGGGGGGAGGGGGATCTTTATTGGTAAACTGACCAAGACCTAATTTTGTATTGTGTTTGAATGGGATGTTTCTTTATGTTTTTCCTGGTTTTTTTATTGTTTATGTTGTTTCTTCCTCAACCATCAATCTGTTGGCATGCCAAACATCTTGGCATATACGTTTGGGTATGGTTGTACCACTGCATGCACTTCACTTGGGTGATAACATCAACACTCTGAATGGCTGCTTGTTTTTTTAGATTGCACAAATTCCAGAAATGACTGCCCAAAAATGAATTTGAATGACTAAACAAACGCCTCAAAAAGCTCCTGCGAATTTGAATGCTGCTTTGTTGAATTGTTAAATTGAATGATTATTTTGTGAAATCGAATGACGCAACAGTACATTTGACTGGCCATAAAACGAAATCGAATGACCCTTTTCAGTAGCAATTGATTTCGCGCGAAATAGAATAGCTTAGTGGTTAAATTGGCTGCTCATTTGCCGAAATTGTCCGAGAAAACCTATATTAAGTTCGTATAATTCTTGCTGTTATATTTTTATATTGTCCTTTTTAATTGTAACATACATGTAATTTGGCTTTTTGGCCACAAGATGTATGAATAAATAATCAATCAATCAATCAATCAAAACTCCAGTTCCCAGCTTGCACGTCGGAACGTGTACTGTGTTGTCGACGATGTTCAACATGAATCCGGGAGCAGTCACATACTTGCACGCCATCCTACCCTTAATTTGGTTGTATTTCAAACCCTAAATTCAATGGCTACAACGATGAGGTGGATGGGAAATGTTTCCCAAATGACTGAATGCCATTGATGGAACTCTGCACGAAATACACCGACCATCTCAAGATCAGCATGAATTCTACAGCAGGTACTCCCGCTATCACTGCATGAGCACACAGGTAATACAAAAAGTGACATGATTAAACGTGCTTAACGATAACTACGAAAATATCTATAGTTATTGCAATTCAAGTGTAATGGTTTCTTAAGTCTAAGCATTGTTGCCGAAGGTAACAGAATTGTTGCCAAGGATAACAGCTAAATACGTTTAAAATTTTTGTATTAAGTTGCAGTTCCAAACACAAATTCATGGTTTGGGGTATGTTTTTTTAAGGAAAATTTTTTTCCAGTAATTTTGTACACGTTGTTTTGGTTTACTCATTTTGTGATAAACTTCTTTTTTGGTGGTAAAGATAATTTTCAACAATGCAATCGAGAACAAAAGTAATTAAATTAACTTGTTGCCCAGGTTGCCTTACAAAGAAAGCCCCTCTTGTGAAAAGGTGCTCTTATGCATCTCTACACAACTGAGTGTGGAAACTGTATCTGTATAGGCAGCATTGCTTTTAATTGTGAACAAATTAACACTCAAACCTAATCTAATGTTCTTCCTCATGGGTGCGCTGTGCACGTGCACATGTTACTGCCTTAGATATTTATTTGTATTTACCATGATTGTAAATCACTTGTGTAGACCAAATTGAGGCTGGAAGAGAAAATAAACTCAGGTAGGTTTTCAGAATACATGTAGTTGATCGACTCAGTGATCTTCAAAGAGTAGTTATGTATGAAACTAGCTGATTTAGTGACAATATTGGAATGGGCTTACATAATAACGGTCAACGCCAACAAACAAATCTATAATAGGGCCTACGTTAAAAACGTTTTGATACTCTACTCAACTCAAAATAATCTGTTGTTTTTCTTCGTTAAAATAACATAATTGACAACCGCAAAAACATACGCTTTGTACAAAGTGGGTTTTTGGGACATCTGAATGACGCTGGCCAATTTGTTCACCTGCCACCCATTGGACCTGGACAACATCTCGACTTTCCAGAAGAAGCATTTCTATGGGTGAAAATGGATAGGCTAACCGGTACCCGGTCGTGACCTAATTTCGAGCGGACCAGAGAACGTCTAGCGGAAGATCGCATAGCAAAGCAGATCTACAATACAGAGTTTTCAAAATGCTGCAGATTTACGTGGAAATTGTAATGAGTTATTTCAAGGCCTACAGAGCTGTCAAGGAGGTTTACCGTCACCCTCGATGGATGATGCTTGTGGTAGCCGAAATATGTGCTTGTTTAGCTCAGCGACATATTAGGCATAAGCTTACAGATGAAATAAATTAACTGCACCGGACGGTGTATAATATTCAGCAGAAGTAACTATAACTAGACATTAGGTGTTTGTCCAGGACAAACACAAAGCTGTTCCGTTTCTAATTACATTGATTAAACGCTCCAGATGTAGTTCTTGAGATATGGTGTCACTTCCAGTTTACCCGGAAGTTAAGGACAACATGGGGTTACGGTTAACCATGGCAAATTTGTAATGCCCAAGGAGTGTATAACTGAAAAACATTAATAATATGGTCCCACTTCCGATTGACCCGGAAGTAAAGGTCAACACAGGTCAAGGTAACCCTAGGCTAATCTTCAATGCACAAAAGATTTATAACTGAAATAAAATTGAAAATCGGGTTGTGTAGTTCTTGAGATATGGTCCCACTTTCGGTTGACCCGGAAGTAAAGGTTAACATGGGGTCACGGTAAACCCAAGTTCAATCTTCAATGCTCAATGAGTCTATATCAGAAAAGAACTTGAAATGCACATAATTATCGTTTCCAATCAGGCTCGTAGTCTTTGTTATATAAAAACTGTGCTTGAGGTAATAAATGCAAGATAAATTCCCTGCTAACCCCTGAAATACGCTTGACGTAAGCACCGAATTCTCTGCTTCCGTAAGCATTGATTTTTTCCTTTTGGTAAGCAGAGCCATGTATTTGGGCCTGGGTCTCACAACTTAGTGTATAAAGTGAACTACCCCTCATTTAAACGAATGAGCCCAATTACGTGGCTCTGGTTACGGCCGAAATCCATGCTTACGGTCACCATTCTCCGCTCATTTTGCAAGCGTCGAATTTCTGCGCTAGCTGTGTAAGCGAAGAATGCCTAGTTACGTGAAGTACACACGAGAAAAAGCCGAAATTCTCTGCTAACTCCTGAAATACGCTTGACGCAAGCACGGAATTCTCTGCTTCCGTTTCCGTAAGCGTCGATTCTTTGCTTACGGTAAGCAGAGTCATGAAATTGGGCCTGGGTCTCAAACCTTAGTGTATAAAGTGAACTACCCCTCATTTGAACGAATGAGCCCAATTACGTGGCTCTGGTTACTGCCGAAATCCATGCTTACGGTCACCATTCTCCGCTCATTTTGCAAGCGTCGAATTTCTGCGCTAGCTGTGTAAGCGAAGAATGCCTAGTTACGTGAAGTACACACGAGAAAAAGCCGAAATTCTCTGCTAAGTCCTGAAATACGCTTGACGCAAGCACGGAATTCTCTGCTTCCGTTTCCGTAAGCGTCGATTCTTTGCTTACGGTAAGCAGAGTCATGAAATTGGGCCTGTGTCTCAAACCTTAGTGTATAAAGTGAACTACCCCTCATTTGAACGAATGAGCCCAATTACGTGGCTCTGGTTACTGCCGAAATCCATGCTTACGGTCACCATTCTCCGCTCATTTTGCAAGCGTCGAATTTCTGCGCTAGCTGTGTAAGCGAAGAATGCCTAGTTACGTGAAGTACACACGAGAAAAAGCCGAAATTCTCTGCTAAGTCCTGAAATACGCTTGACGCAAGCACGGAATTCTCTGCTTCCGTTTCCGTAAGCGTCGATTCTTTGCTTACGGTAAGCAGAGTCATGAAATTGGGCCTGTGTCTCAAACCTTAGTGTATAAAGTGAACTACCCCTCATTTGAACGAATGAGCCCAATTACGTGGCTCTGGTTACTGCCGAAATCCATGCTTACGGTCACCATTCTCCGCTCATTTTGCAAGCGTCGAATTTCTGCGCTAGCTGTGTAAGCGAAGAATGCCTAGTTACGTGAAGTACACACGAGAAAAAGCCGAAATTCTCTGCTAACTCCTGAAATACGCTTGACGAAAGCACGGAATTCTCTGCTTCCGTTTCCGTAAGCGTCGATTCTTTGCTTACGGTTGAGGTGATCGTAAGATGGAGTATTTATTACCAACATCAACGTGTGTGCCTCCGCACATAAAGTAGTATTACAACATCTCCCTCTTTTTGAAATTAACAAACTTGAACAATGTTTTTAATTAAAAAGAAACTTGAGTAAAATTTGTTTCATAACAGTTGGCTTATTGGTATGTAACTCACAAAACAACGTAGGTAAGGACTGTGGTCCTTTGATAAACTTGGTAGGTATGGTTAGGCGTCTGCAAAACGAATCGGTCGGCGGCTAGTGCGACCTGACCTAGTGGTGACTTGTTCGCTAGGTAAGTTGGTTTGGTTTTTGGTTGACTTGTCACGAGCTGCGCTTTGCTCCAGAGTTGGAGTGTGATGCTGGCTAGGTTTGTTTCGCTGGCTGTGCAGAGATTGCTGGTGGTTGCCTTCTGCCAAAGGTGCATCTGCAAAACGAACTCGCTTCTGCGGCACATGCGGCTGTGCGGGCTTTGCTGGCATCGTGCCATTAGGGTGCCGCGTTGTGCGCTGTTTGCCAAACATTTCGCGCAAGTGGACGCGGTGGCGGCGTAGGGTGGTACCATTTCGTGTGGTGACCTCGTAGGACCTGGGCTCCTCTCGTACTTTTGTGACCTCTCCTGGACACCAGGTGTTGTCATCTTGTTTTAGGATTCGAACCTTTCGTCCGACAAACAGCTAGTGGTGGAAGTGCTGGGCCTGCATGTCTGTCATGCTGAGTCTTCATTTGGTCTTTTCTTCACAATAGACAACAATGTGTTCGGTATAACAATGCATTTTCTGATTATGTTTATCTTCATGGGGGAATTCCACAGGGATCTAAGCTTGGGCCGATAGGTTTTCAAATACTTATTAATTCAGCTGCTCAAGATGCTGACACTGAATATTGGAAGTATATGGACGACCTGACATTTGCAGAGAACCGCACGGCTACACATGGAGGTTCTATGCAGAACGACCTGGACAAGTTTAAGCAGCGGTCTGATGAGAACCTCTTAAAGTTAAATCCCTCCAAATGTCAGGCTATCCAAGTTTGCTTCAACAAAACGCCTCCACTGCATAATAACCTAAAGATTGGTACAGAGTCACTTTCATATGTCTCAGAAGCAAAGGTTCTAGGTATATGGCTGCAAAGCGACCTCAAATGGAATGTTCAGGTTAAAAAAATATTAGAAAAGGCCAACAAAAAACTATTTATGTTGAGGATTCTCAAACGGTTTGGTTTCAATACTAATGAACTCAAAATTATGTATTGTGGCTATGTAAGACCCATCCTTGAATATGCTGACGTTGTATGGCACTCTAGTCTTACCTGCAAACAATCTAACGATAATGAATCAATCCAAAAGAGGGCTTGTAAGATAATTCTTGGTCGCAACTTAAATTCCTATACTGACGAACTTAAACTTTGTACTCTGGACACACTTGCAGAAAGAAGACTGGCAAATTGTAAAAAATTCGCAGAAAACCTCGGTAGAAATGCCCGCACTAGTTCTCTATTGCCCCCTACTAGGCTTGAAAGCCATGGTAGGTGTCTCAAAAATTGAAAAAAAATCTCACAAATTCCTACCAGAACTACTCGCTTCAAAAACAGCCCATCCCCTTTTTTATTGATATTTTAAACGAATGAATTTCTCTTCATATTCAATTTTAAATGTTTTTTAATTAACAACATTTAATGTGCAATTTGTGTTTTTCTTTTAATGCTTTTATAGGTTTTCTCGGTCAATTTCGGCAAATGAGCAGCCGATTTAATTTTTGTGCCTTCGAATTAAAGCTATTTTGCCTCTCCAGTTGTTACTGCGTTTCAAATTCAGAATTCGGCCATTCAATTTCGTTTTCAGGCATTCAAATTCCTTTAGCACCGTGTTCAATTTAGCATATCGTCATTCTTTTTCGTGACACATAATCATCATTCAATTTAGCAAAAAGCTGGTTCGACTGGAGATTTTACTGATTTTTTTTTTTTCAATTTCGTAAAGAGGCAATCAATTTTGCTAAACGAGAATTCAAATAAGTACGACTAAAGCAATACGAATAAACAGATAAACTGTATTAGGCATCTGTTTCGTATCTTCACTTTAATTCAGGCAAACCTTATTTTCTGTATGTATGCTTCCAGTAGACTTTACATGGGGCCCATGAGGTTTTGTCTTCTTCTTTGTTTTCTTCTTTCTTCTTTTTTTTGGGGGGGGGGAGGGGGATCTTTATTGGTAAACTGACCAAGACCTAATTTTGTATTGTGTTTGAATGGGATGTTTCTTTATGTTTTTCCTGGTTTTTTTATTGTTTATGTTGTTTCTTCCTCAACCATCAATCTGTTGGCATGCCAAACATCTTGGCATATACGTTTGGGTATGGTTGTACCACTGCATGCACTTCACTTGGGTGATAACATCAACACTCTGAATGGCTGCTTGTTTTTTTAGATTGCACAAATTCCAGAAATGACTGCCCAAAAATGAATTTGAATGACTAAACAAACGCCTCAAAAAGCTCCTGCGAATTTGAATGCTGCTTTGTTGAATTGTTAAATTGAATGATTATTTTGTGAAATCGAATGACGCAACAGTACATTTGACTGGCCATAAAACGAAATCGAATGACCCTTTTCAGTAGCAATTGATTTCGCGCGAAATAGAATAGCTTAGTGGTTAAATTGGCTGCTCATTTGCCGAAATTGTCCGAGAAAACCTATATTAAGTTCGTATAATTCTTGCTGTTATATTTTTATATTGTCCTTTTTAATTGTAACATACATGTAATTTGGCTTTTTGGCCACAAGATGTATGAATAAATAATCAATCAATCAATCAATCAAAACTCCAGTTCCCAGCTTGCACGTCGGAACGTGTACTGTGTTGTCGACGATGTTCAACATGAATCCGGGAGCAGTCACATACTTGCACGCCATCCTACCCTTAATTTGGTTGTATTTCAAACCCTAAATTCAATGGCTACAACGATGAGGTGGATGGGAAATGTTTCCCAAATGACTGAATGCCATTGATGGAACTCTGCACGAAATACACCGACCATCTCAAGATCAGCATGAATTCTACAGCAGGTACTCCCGCTATCACTGCATGAGCACACAGGTAATACAAAAAGTGACATGATTAAACGTGCTTAACGATAACTACGAAAATATCTATAGTTATTGCAATTCAAGTGTAATGGTTTCTTAAGTCTAAGCATTGTTGCCGAAGGTAACAGAATTGTTGCCAAGGATAACAGCTAAATACGTTTAAAATTTTTGTATTAAGTTGCAGTTCCAAACACAAATTCATGGTTTGGGGTATGTTTTTTTAAGGAAAATTTTTTTCCAGTAATTTTGTACACGTTGTTTTGGTTTACTCATTTTGTGATAAACTTCTTTTTTGGTGGTAAAGATAATTTTCAACAATGCAATCGAGAACAAAAGTAATTAAATTAACTTGTTGCCCAGGTTGCCTTACAAAGAAAGCCCCTCTTGTGAAAAGGTGCTCTTATGCATCTCTACACAACTGAGTGTGGAAACTGTATCTGTATAGGCAGCATTGCTTTTAATTGTGAACAAATTAACACTCAAACCTAATCTAATGTTCTTCCTCATGGGTGCGCTGTGCACGTGCACATGTTACTGCCTTAGATATTTATTTGTATTTACCATGATTGTAAATCACTTGTGTAGACCAAATTGAGGCTGGAAGAGAAAATAAACTCAGGTAGGTTTTCAGAATACATGTAGTTGATCGACTCAGTGATCTTCAAAGAGTAGTTATGTATGAAACTAGCTGATTTAGTGACAATATTGGAATGGGCTTACATAATAACGGTCAACGCCAACAAACAAATCTATAATAGGGCCTACGTTAAAAACGTTTTGATACTCTACTCAACTCAAAATAATCTGTTGTTTTTCTTCGTTAAAATAACATAATTGACAACCGCAAAAACATACGCTTTGTACAAAGTGGGTTTTTGGGACATCTGAATGACGCTGGCCAATTTGTTCACCTGCCACCCATTGGACCTGGACAACATCTCGACTTTCCAGAAGAAGCATTTCTATGGGTGAAAATGGATAGGCTAACCGGTACCCGGTCGTGACCTAATTTCGAGCGGACCAGAGAACGTCTAGCGGAAGATCGCATAGCAAAGCAGATCTACAATACAGAGTTTTCAAAATGCTGCAGATTTACGTGGAAATTGTAATGAGTTATTTCAAGGCCTACAGAGCTGTCAAGGAGGTTTACCGTCACCCTCGATGGATGATGCTTGTGGTAGCCGAAATATGTGCTTGTTTAGCTCAGCGACATATTAGGCATAAGCTTACAGATGAAATAAATTAACTGCACCGGACGGTGTATAATATTCAGCAGAAGTAACTATAACTAGACATTAGGTGTTTGTCCAGGACAAACACAAAGCTGTTCCGTTTCTAATTACATTGATTAAACGCTCCAGATGTAGTTCTTGAGATATGGTGTCACTTCCAGTTTACCCGGAAGTTAAGGACAACATGGGGTTACGGTTAACCATGGCAAATTTGTAATGCCCAAGGAGTGTATAACTGAAAAACATTAATAATATGGTCCCACTTCCGATTGACCCGGAAGTAAAGGTCAACACAGGTCAAGGTAACCCTAGGCTAATCTTCAATGCACAAAAGATTTATAACTGAAATAAAATTGAAAATCGGGTTGTGTAGTTCTTGAGATATGGTCCCACTTTCGGTTGACCCGGAAGTAAAGGTTAACATGGGGTCACGGTAAACCCAAGTTCAATCTTCAATGCTCAATGAGTCTATATCAGAAAAGAACTTGAAATGCACATAATTATCGTTTCCAATCAGGCTCGTAGTCTTTGTTATATAAAAACTGTGCTTGAGGTAATAAATGCAAGATAAATTCCCTGCTAACCCCTGAAATACGCTTGACGTAAGCACCGAATTCTCTGCTTCCGTAAGCATTGATTTTTTCCTTTTGGTAAGCAGAGCCATGTATTTGGGCCTGGGTCTCACAACTTAGTGTATAAAGTGAACTACCCCTCATTTAAACGAATGAGCCCAATTACGTGGCTCTGGTTACGGCCGAAATCCATGCTTACGGTCACCATTCTCCGCTCATTTTGCAAGCGTCGAATTTCTGCGCTAGCTGTGTAAGCGAAGAATGCCTAGTTACGTGAAGTACACACGAGAAAAAGCCGAAATTCTCTGCTAACTCCTGAAATACGCTTGACGCAAGCACGGAATTCTCTGCTTCCGTTTCCGTAAGCGTCGATTCTTTGCTTACGGTAAGCAGAGTCATGAAATTGGGCCTGGGTCTCAAACCTTAGTGTATAAAGTGAACTACCCCTCATTTGAACGAATGAGCCCAATTACGTGGCTCTGGTTACTGCCGAAATCCATGCTTACGGTCACCATTCTCCGCTCATTTTGCAAGCGTCGAATTTCTGCGCTAGCTGTGTAAGCGAAGAATGCCTAGTTACGTGAAGTACACACGAGAAAAAGCCGAAATTCTCTGCTAAGTCCTGAAATACGCTTGACGCAAGCACGGAATTCTCTGCTTCCGTTTCCGTAAGCGTCGATTCTTTGCTTACGGTAAGCAGAGTCATGAAATTGGGCCTGTGTCTCAAACCTTAGTGTATAAAGTGAACTACCCCTCATTTGAACGAATGAGCCCAATTACGTGGCTCTGGTTACTGCCGAAATCCATGCTTACGGTCACCATTCTCCGCTCATTTTGCAAGCGTCGAATTTCTGCGCTAGCTGTGTAAGCGAAGAATGCCTAGTTACGTGAAGTACACACGAGAAAAAGCCGAAATTCTCTGCTAAGTCCTGAAATACGCTTGACGCAAGCACGGAATTCTCTGCTTCCGTTTCCGTAAGCGTCGATTCTTTGCTTACGGTAAGCAGAGTCATGAAATTGGGCCTGTGTCTCAAACCTTAGTGTATAAAGTGAACTACCCCTCATTTGAACGAATGAGCCCAATTACGTGGCTCTGGTTACTGCCGAAATCCATGCTTACGGTCACCATTCTCCGCTCATTTTGCAAGCGTCGAATTTCTGCGCTAGCTGTGTAAGCGAAGAATGCCTAGTTACGTGAAGTACACACGAGAAAAAGCCGAAATTCTCTGCTAACTCCTGAAATACGCTTGACGAAAGCACGGAATTCTCTGCTTCCGTTTCCGTAAGCGTCGATTCTTTGCTTACGGTTGAGGTGATCGTAAGATGGAGTATTTATTACCAACATCAACGTGTGTGCCTCCGCACATAAAGTAGTATTACAACATCTCCCTCTTTTTGAAATTAACAAACTTGAACAATGTTTTTAATTAAAAAGAAACTTGAGTAAAATTTGTTTCATAACAGTTGGCTTATTGGTATGTAACTCACAAAACAACGTAGGTAAGGACTGTGGTCCTTTGATAAACTTGGTAGGTATGGTTAGGCGTCTGCAAAACGAATCGGTCGGCGGCTAGTGCGACCTGACCTAGTGGTGACTTGTTCGCTAGGTAAGTTGGTTTGGTTTTTGGTTGACTTGTCACGAGCTGCGCTTTGCTCCAGAGTTGGAGTGTGATGCTGGCTAGGTTTGTTTCGCTGGCTGTGCAGAGATTGCTGGTGGTTGCCTTCTGCCAAAGGTGCATCTGCAAAACGAACTCGCTTCTGCGGCACATGCGGCTGTGCGGGCTTTGCTGGCATCGTGCCATTAGGGTGCCGCGTTGTGCGCTGTTTGCCAAACATTTCGCGCAAGTGGACGCGGTGGCGGCGTAGGGTGGTACCATTTCGTGTGGTGACCTCGTAGGACCTGGGCTCCTCTCGTACTTTTGTGACCTCTCCTGGACACCAGGTGTTGTCATCTTGTTTTAGGATTCGAACCTTTCGTCCGACAAACAGCTAGTGGTGGAAGTGCTGGGCCTGCATGTCTGTCATGCTGAGTCTTCATTTGGTCTTTTCTGTTTTGTAGTCGGTGGAAGGTATCGGAGGACTGCTGCGATGGGTCGTAGCTGGGTAGAGTGGTGCGGAACGGACGGCCAAATAAGATTTCGGCAGGGGCTGGCAGGCCTGTGTCAAGAGGTGTTGCTCGTAGGTTGAGTAAGGCCTGGTGGATGTCTTGGCCTGTCTTTCGGCATTTGGTGATCAGTGACTTCACTGTGCGAACAGTGCGCTCTGCTAAACCGTTTGAACGTGGATAACGGGGAGAGGACATTGTATGTTTGACCGACCAAGTGTTGCACATGTCCTGGTATGCTTTCCCGATGTACTGTGGGCCATTGTCAGATACTATCTCCATGGGTGCTCCTAGCAGGCCGAAGGTTGATGCTGTGAGCTTGGCAATGGCTGCACTGGTGGTGTTTGTCAACCGGAAGATAACCGGGTATTTTGAATGGTAGTCGACAATAACAAGGTAGTGGGTGCCGTCTATCTCGAATAGGTCGGTTCCCAGTTTGGTCCATGGGGTTGTCGGGATCTCGTGTGGGTCAAGGGGCTCTTTCTGCTGCTTGGTTTGGGTTTCTTGGCACGCCGTGCATTCCTTGATCAGTTTGGCTATGTCATCGTTGATTTTCGGCCAGTATACAGAATTGCGGGCTAGACGCCTTGTCTTCTCAATTCCAAGGTGCCCAAGGTGGAGTTGGTTGAGGATGTCGTTACGCAACTTCTCCGGGATGAGGACCTGTCGGCCCTTGAATATAACGCCGCTGGAGACCCCAAGTTCATCTCGGTAAGGCCAGTATATTCGCAGTGGAGATGGCAATTCCTTGACCATTTCGGGCCATCCGGAGTAGATGACTTGTTGGAGTTCTCTCATCACAGGGTCGCTGGCTGTCTGGTGTCGGAGTGTTTCGCGTTTGCTGCACCCAAAGTGCACCAGATCGATGTCTTCAGTTGTTGGGTTGTCGCTGAGGTCCATGTCGTCGACGTGTACGTCTAAGGGGATGCTGTCTCGCTTTATCGGGTTGGGCAGTCGACTCAGGGCATCAGCAAGTATCATAGACGATCCCTGTTTATAGGCAATAGAAAAATTGTAACCTTGGATCTTGATGAGGAGTCTTTGGAGACGTGGAGGGGCGCTGGTCAGTGGCTTGTTGCAGATCGTTACGAGAGGCTTGTGGTCTGTGTAGACATGAAAATCTGTGCCAAACACGTAGGTATGAAAACGGCCGATTCCAAAAATCAGGGCTAGGGTTTCTCTCTCAATGTTGGAGTAACAGGATTGGGCCTTGGAGAGGCTTTTGGAGGCAAAAGCGACTGGTTTGTCCTCTTGCAGGAGGCAGGCTCCAAGCCCTTTCTGCGATGCATCAACTTCCAAAGTGGTTGGTTTCGAGGGGTCATAATACTGTAGGCATGATGTGCTGGAGATGGAGCCTTTGATTGCGTTGAATGATGCCTGGTGATCCTCTTGCCACGTGTAGGGGGTGTCTTTTCGCAGCAGGTCTCTCAGGGGTGCTGCCTTAGAGGCAAAGTGTGGGATGTATGTTGAGACATAGTTCATCAAACCGAGAAATTTCTGCAAATCCTCTTTATCTTGTGGGGTCGGAATTGCATGGATGTCCTCTATTCGCCCTAGGGTCGGGGCGGATGCCCGTGTCGGAGTAAATAGATCCAAAGAAGTTGATCTTGTTGTCTCTGATTCTGCATTTGGAGCTATTGAAGACTAGGCCTTCTCGCTCGGCTGTCTGCATAAGGGATAGCAGATTGGCATCATGCTCGGCTTCGGTACGGCCGTACACAGCGATGTCATCGGCGATTCCAACGCATCCGGGTACTTGGTTGATGATGTGGTCCATGCCTTGCTGGAAGATATCCTGGCTCACTGACAATCCAAATGGAAGTCGCTTGAAGCAGTACCGTCCGAATGGTGTCCTGAATGTTGTCAGCTCTTGTGATTTCTGATCAAGGTGAACTGACCAGTAACCTGCCTTAGCGTCGAGCTTGGAGAAATATCGAGCATCTGCAAAAGCTGGGTTGAGTTCCTCTAGTGTGGGAATCTTGTGTGGACATCTCCTGAGGCTGTCATTCAGACGCTTGGGGTCAAGGCAGATTCTCAGGGAACCGTCTTTTTTTATGCTTGTGGTTATGGAGCTGCACCAGTCGGTGTGATGATCAACGTAACGTATGACGCCGTCCTTTTCCATTTGGTCAAGCTCGGCTTTCAGTTTAGGCTTGAGGTGGATGCTGCACTTACGAGGTGCATCGATACTCGGTGTGGCATCTTCTTTGAGGTAAAGGTGGGCTTTGGCTTTGAAGTTCCCAAGCGTGTCAAATTGTTTGGGAAACCTGCGCTTGAGGTCGTCGATCGATTTGACTGGTCCCGGGGAATCGACGCAGTTGTCGACGGTTTGGGCTAGGCATGCAGGCTGGTTGACGGAGTGGATTGTCACAACCTTAAGCTCTTTGCATAGAGGTAGACCGGCAATGGCTGGGCTTGGGACGTCGAGAAACGTTGTTTGGACCATACGGAATCTTTGTATCGGCACATGATGTCCATACTTCCCAAGCATTATGATGGTTGTACCGTTGTAGGCAGTACACACATGTATAAGCTTTGCTTTGGCTGACGTATGGCATCTACAGCGGTATTGCTAGCAGCGTTGTTTAGGGTCTGTAGGCATTTTTGGCTCGCCGCCACGGCTTCACATTTGCGTCCCTCGCTTAAAAGCGCATCAAGAGTGAATCCGTTCGGTTTGTCAAGGAGGTCTTTCTGGAAAGCCTCAAAGGGCGTTGATGCAACCACCAGCTCTAGCACGCGTTCAGTTAGCTCGCAAGGCTGGAAATCGCACTGTTTGGCCTTTTCGCGGCAGCTCGTGACAAATACATCTAGGGGTTCACTTTGTTTCTGCTTGTATCTCATTAACTCTAATCTATGAATGCGAAAATTAACTTTGACCTGTAATTGGTCTTCAAACAGTTTCCACAGTCTTTGTGGGTCATTTTGTTCATCATCAGTTAAGCCTAAAGAGTTTATCCTTTTCAGTCCTTCGTTGCCCACTGCAATCTTTATCTTCACTGAAGTTTCTTGTTGTCAACAACTTCGTTGTCCAGCAGGCACAGGGACATACGCTGTTTGAAGAGTTTGAACTCCTCTGGCAAGTCTGATGCGTCCCAACGCATTTCCGGGTATTTCGCCATGGTAAACTGGTAGCAAGTCTATGATGCACAGTTCCGGTCCGCGGAGTGATATATTTACAGGTTGCTCGGTGACACACAATGTGCGTTAAATACCGAGCAGTTAACTTCTGCGTAGTTATGTATCCCTACGCTTCGTTGCAACACAAGAAATGTAGTGCCGCTATAAACACCAAAATGATAATGTGTCTAAACGGTAAAATTGAACTACGCTAAAGAGTATGCCTTATTTCAAAACTTCATTAAAAATAATACTGACAGTTGTCAAAGAGAAATATAAACACATAACACTACAAATTGTCCACAATGTTTATGTTAGGTGTATAGCGACTTTGGCGATAGTTTTTTGTTTATAAAGTTCACCAACCGTCTTTATTCTTGGCTGTACTGTGGCCGGTTCTCCGTGTTGTTGGGTCTTGAAATCCGGGGGAAATGGTTTGCCTTGCTTCGTCGACGTCTGCTTGTAGCCGTCGGTCCTGTGGTCGGCCAAATAAGTGCTTACATTGGCCCACTGTTCTCTAGTCTAGTGCTGTACTCTAGACGTTTGTTTGTCCTTGCACTGGTCGCTAACCAATGTGCGTGATACTGATAATCTCGGCAAGGTTTAGCTGGATTATGCTCGTCGTTGTACGGCGAGTCTGGGTAGTCAGCGGTAGGTAGGCTTCGTAGCGTAGACCATAGACCTCCGAATGGTACGTGGCACCGATCTCTATATACTGATAGAGATCGGTGGTACGTGGTCGTCGTGATGGCGCACCATTGGCTTCGGTGGATGCTATGTATAGCGTTAACGGTTGCTGTGTGCACAGCACGCAGTCTGGACTGCTCCTCGTGTGACAAGTATTTGCTGTCGTTCTCCTCAAATTTATTGGTGATCGGTGGAAGATCTCTGGCCTAAAGTTGACAAGTTGTACGGGAATAATGTTCTATTCTCGGGCTGATGGTCGATTGTGATCGCTTATCGGTCACTAGGCCGAAAATATGAGTTTGAAGAGATATTTGTAGCCTTTTCCGCTGCCACCATGAGGTGATCGTAAGATGGAGTATTTATTACCAACATCAACGTGTGTGCCTCCGCACATAAAGTAGTATTACAACAACGGTAAGCAGAGTCATGAAATTGGGTCCAGGTCTCACAAGCCTTAGTACGCAAACCACACAAGACTACTATAAAAGTAGTCGCGACTTCCTGCTCGGTGAACCAATCGTGTTGCTCACGACTATTAATCAATGACATAATCCTTTAATCACAATTTTTCCTACATTTATATTGCGTCTGCGCCAAACAATAAGCCGCAATGCATCTTGGTAATTAAAAATTAGTCGCTACTATAGTGTTGAAGTCGCAACTATTAAAGGCGTGAGTAGTCGAGTAGTAAATTTCACTGGTCACCCAGGCTTAGTTGTAATTAGGGTGTCATATCGTTAAACACCTACTTTTGGAATGAAAGCGTATTGATACATGTATTTCCAGAGGTTGAAATTTACTTGAATATTATGGTAGCCCACAGAGCAAGTCATGCCAATTGTAACTATTCCTCATTTAAAGAATATGGGATGTTGTACTTGTACAATTTTAACACCTATGGTAAACTGATTTCAGAGTGTTGCTTGTTGTGATCAGCATTAAATTTTGAACTGTATATTAAACCACCAAACCTTGAAAGAGTAAATAATAAACATTTGCATTGGGTAACAAAATATCTTTGTTTCATAATTAATTTACAGATTATTCCTTAGGCTTGTCACACTAAACCCCGTGGAGTTGAGAAGTTTTTTAATCCTAAATTGAAATCCTAAATACTGGTTCAAACTAAAAGAACCGTTTGTGCAGTTGGTATAGAGCCTAGAGGGTTCAATTGATGGTCCAGCTGTTGCAGTCCAGCTGTTGGGGGATCAATCCTTCATCCACTCCTTCCTTATAGTAAGCAGAGCCAAAGTGCAGAAGGAACATGAAATATGGGCCCATTACATAGAACTGCTTCTAAAACACAAAAAGTAGCTAAACACAGCAATTTATGCTGTAACCAGTATGCCTCATCTGCAATTTGTGACTGCAGGTATCCTGCTTATTTCTGCAATTATTTAAAAGCAACAGTATTAAGCTCTATGGAAATGAGCCACTCAACCACCCGAGAAATGCTGTTTTTCCATCATAATAAAATCTTTGCTTTTGTAATTGTATTCCCGTCAAAGAGTTTTTGTTTGACATGGTAATTTCCCGAAGTAAAGTGAAATACCGGGGTTTGTTAAGGCAACTGGCGCAAACAAGACGAATATATTAACCCCCAAGATCATTCCAAATCCCAGGCGGTCTATTGAAATACTGGGATTTGTTAAGGCAACTGGCGCAAAGAAGACGACTTTTTAACCCTAAGATCATTCCAAATTCCAGGCGGTCTATTTTCTTCGTTCACGCTGTCGCCTAAAATAAACCCGGTCCGTACGACGACGCCACGCTGAGAGCTTCTCAAATCTTGGGAATAGGTTTAGACTTGTGTTAGTCGGTGACCTTGAGAAATCTATGTATATTGAACAAAAAAACGCTATAACACCTGTCATAATTGGGATTAGGCTTTGATCAAGTAAGAGTTTTACAATTTTCGACAATTCAAATCAAACTTTACGCCGTACCCATCATCTGCAAAACTTCCCCGGGAATACAGTTTTTTTTTTTACTTAGACTGTTTTAATAAGTTTTGATGCTTTTAAAATGACCATCAATAAAATATATCTTGATCTAAGAAAGTTTTTTGCAGTATAGAACATGTAATTTAATTTTAATCGAATAATGATGTTTCCGGAAGTTGGGTTTGCTTACACTTAAAGAGCCACTGTGTTTGTGCACAGACACAAAACGTGCAATACATGACGTCATGGTGACGCGGTCCGGAATTTAAGGCCATCGAATAGTTATACAGTACCCCAAAAGTATAAAATCGAAGAAAAAAAATAGACGATCGAACGTATAGTTTTTGAGATATGGAGGTCTAAAGATTGGTTAATTAAATATTCATGCCATTATAAGTAAGTAAATTAATTAATTAATTTAAGCTAATTACACTTTTCTATAACTTCAAAACCTAAGCTTTAATATGATATAGGATTTGACTCTTTTATACTAAGCCAAGTATGACTTTTGGCTTTAACAAAATGCCCTGGTTAAACCTATGAGCTTTTGAGATACAAAGAATAATATTAATAATAAAAACAAATAAAAATCTTAACAAAAACAATAGCTGTTCCGACCACTACGTCGGAACAGCTAATAAAAACAAATAAAAATCTTAACAAAAACAATAGCTGTTCCGACCACTACGTCGGAACAGCTAATAAAAATCTTAACAAAAACAATAGCTGTTCCGACTAAAATACGTCGGAACAGCTAATAATAATAAAAACAAATAAAAATCTTAACAAAAACAATAGCTGTTCCGACCACTACGTCGGAACAGCTAATAAAAACAAATAAAAATCTTAACAAAAACAATAGCTGTTCCGACCACTACGTCGGAACAGCTTATTAGTAAACTTGTGGGTACAACATGTGTAAAATCTCTTTTGGAGGAGTGTTGGCTCTGAAAACAGCCGGTGTGCGTGTGTACTTACACGACAAGTCTTAACTTATTGTGTACGTACACGATAAGTTATCGTGTACGTACACGTTAAGAGATATATTTTGTTTATTCATGTGGCGGCAATGCGCTTTCGTACAAATTTAATGCACCAGACAGTGGGTTTAATATGAAATAAAATGCCGACGTCTCACCAGGAACGAAAGCAGCCTTGTGATAAAATTATACAAATAAGTAATTTATGTAGAAAAAACACACATTAATTCACACACATTCCCGAAGGAAATGTGGTGGCAGACGATCCTGCCGATCCGAGATGTGGCTGTGACTTATGTGCAGGTGGATGTTGATGTGCAGGTGGAAGTGGCTGATGCAGCACGCTGTATCGATACCTCTCGTCACTAACCCCTGGTAGGGATGTACTGAAGTCAGCCCTGATTGGCTCTCAAAAGTGACTACTTTGCGTGCACGCTTGTTAAAAACTTTCTAGCGCTTGTATGGCGCTTGTAGGCATAGATATATAATATATTACATATTATGTAATAATACAATTAATACATTTAATGTGACCATAAAAGTTAGCATGGGGTGGTATGGAAAAAAAAATCGCGGGCGGAATGGCTCGGTGGGTTGGGCCCAGCGTGACAGAAACCCTAAAGCCAAGAAATAGCTGTACCTGGGAGCTCATGAACATGTGGGAGGGGTAGGGAGCCAGACCACCAAGAACATGATTGTCATTGCGGGTGTGTCAGTCGGTACACCTCGTTGATTGAATCGCTGTTTCAAAATCGCAACGTTTCAATGCTCTGTGTATGTTCCTTCCCCTATTTGTACAGAATTTCTTGGTAATTAAAATATATATATATATTGTCAATACAAAGGAATCTAACTTTTGTTATATTGACGTGTAGTTGTGTTTAGTTTAAACATTTTTTTGGTGAAAAAACGGAACAAAAACCCGGAGCTCCTAACTAAAAAGACAGGTGAAGAACAAACAAAAAATTGAAAGGTGGGAATAAATTTATCTCCCTCGAAATATTATTTCATCCCTCGAAATGTTATTTCATTCCCCCAAAATAATATTTTGTTCCCTCAACAAATTATTTCGTTTCCTCAAAACATTTCATTCCCTCAAGACACAAAAAATCCCAGCAAAATAATTTCATTCTCTCAAAAAGTTATTTTATTCACTGAAAATAAATATTATTTTGTATTCTGAGAACAAATTGTGTTTTTTGAGGTATCGAAATAGATTATTCCTTGAAATACACTTCCGTTCCCTCAAGATATACTTTCGTTCCCTCTAGATACGCTTTTGTTCCCTCAAGATATGCTTTCAGTCCCTCAAAATATGCTTTTGTTCCCTCAAGATATGCTTTCAGTCCCTCAAAATATGCTATTGTTCCCTCAAGATGTGCTTTCGTTTCATCAAGATATGCGTTTGTTCCCTAGAAATATACTTTCATTTCCTCAAGATATGCTTTCATTCGCCTAAAATACGATTTTGTTCAGGTGAATGATTAATTTGAATACTCCCTGTATTTATTACATTCCCTCGAAAAAATATTTCGGAGGAACAAAAGAGCACTTCGAAAGAATGAAATAAAAAATCAAGGGGAAAATTATTATTACGAGGGAACAAAATACCTTTTAGAGGGAATAACCCAGATAGCATTCATATATTGGGCCAACGTTGGCTTTTAGTCGGCAACGTTGGCGTTGGTATTGTATTAGCTTTTTGCGTCGGCCCCATGTTGGCACTACGTTGCCATGATGGGCACCGGTACCGGTCAACTCGGACCGAGTTGACCCTATCCCGTTTGGTAATCACTCTTAAAATTAATGGCAACAACATTGTATTGGTTAGAAGCTTACGGCAGCTTTCGATAGAATAAAGCATTTTGAGAAACATTTCACTTCGAAGTAATGGTTATAATCGAAAAAGATATTAGTTTTTACGCCCAAAATTTTAATCTGAGAAGAGTAACTGTCAGAAAAGTTTCTCAGATTGTGTATTCCTATCAGGGATTATTGTTCCTGCGTGGACATATTCACTGGATTTTCGGCGATATCTCAAAGACGCCTCCACCTTTTAAAATGAAATTTGGAACAGGTTAGTTTTATTGTATACATCTACATTATAGGTTTAAAACAATCGAACAGTTCCAAAAACCAACGATTTAACCTTTCCTTTCGGGCAAAACAGGAAGTTTAAATTTCACATCATATCCCCTGAACCACATGCCATAAAGTAACAATATCTGTGCCTTCTTGTAACTTACAGAACATGCAAAATTCATTTTAAAACAAGAACCACTTTTTTCTCTCTAACAAAACCTCTTTGTTCGATTTTATGAACACCTAATTTCTAGTTATACCTAGTGTACATGTACTTGGTTTTGTGTAAAAAGGGGTCACTCACATTTTGACGATAAAGGTAATTTCTCTTTATTTGAATCGATTTAGCCATGCAGAATCCAAGGAGTAAATCTATAGAACTTTGGCTGGTTTGGGTTTTGTCGATGTATTGAACTAAAGCAATTTTTTTAGTAGGGCCTATACAAATAATTAAAATCTTCCAGAATTAATGTAGTGTATGCTAGCTGCTTCAGGGTTCTTCCAACAAAATACGAGACAATTTTGAAGGTTAACATTAGACATTTGAGCTAGGAGGTTGTATAAACGTAAAGATTGGCAAATGATCTGAAATATCAGAAATTAAAATACCAGATTTTGGAGAGGGTCAGATATTTGGCCAAAAATGTCAATATTAGTGGAACAGAAGTGTCAGTGATACGTGTTGGCTTATATATTAAGGGAAGAAACGAATCAGAAGTAAATAAATCAACGAAGGATTGAATACCTAGGATACGCATAAATAAATACAGGGCTTGCTATACTGTAGATTATGTGAGAGCATACCATCTGAAATGAGGCTATTAACTCACTGAGAACCATAGGAGGAGCTTTATACACAGCACCTGCAATTATGTTTTTGAAACAATTTAGGTCTTCTGAAAAAAAGTCAAATTGCAATGCGTACGGTAAATACTGCACAGCAGTATGAAACACCAGTCACAACATTTATGTCACATGAATTTATCCAAGACTTATGACGTCTCAAGGTTTTCACGAACCTCGTTGAGTTGTGGTCAAAATCTTGTTTTAAATGAGACCACAAAATATTATTTTGTTCCCTCGAAATACTATTTCGTTCCCTCAAAATAATTGTTTCACTTCGAAATATTATTTCGTCCCTCTCTTTTTTAGGGAACCAAATATGTTATTTAGTGGGAACGAAATATTATTTTGAGGGAACGAATTAATAGAGCGGCTACAGAGGCCTTGATATGACATTTAATATCCAAGTATCATTACAAGATCGCCGTACAACTAACATCCTGTTGATGTGTTTCTTTGTTTTGTTTTGTTGTTGTTGCTGTTGTTTGTTTGCTTTTTGGGGGGAGGGGGCTCAGATTGTTTTTGTAAAAATTAAATTAAAGTTTCATTATATATATAGTCTCAAGTAGAGTGAGAAAAGAACGGTTTTCTTTGTAAGTCTCAAGCTTTCGGCATACAAAAACCCTGTATAACAATAATATTTAATAGGGATAAATACGAGATGCATGCTTGGCAACATAAAGGCTGTCAATCATTCTGGTGGGCATTGTATTATTTGCTTCGCTCAATTGAGAAAGTCTAGGCATAGCACTGAATTGGCACTTTTGCGAGTGCAAAATGAAATTTCATGTGGTATGGATGAAGGCCATGTGACTGCCCTGATTCTGCTTGATTTAAGTGCAGCTTTTGACACTGTGGATCACACTATTTTGCTCAAGAGACTTCATGATATTATTGATTTACAAGGTAAAGCCCTTAAATGGTGCCAATCCTATTTGCATTGCCAATTCCACATCAGATCCGGTTGTTCATGACTTTTCGGTCCCTCAAGGATCAGTTCTTGGACTGCTGTGGTTCACAGTGTACACGTACCCAGTTCATAACATCAATCGTGCGGCGTGTCGTGGCCGAGCGGATGAGCACCAGACTCAAGCTCTTGTATTTCTGATCAGCAGAGTGTGGGTTCAAGTCCCGGTCGTGACACTTGTAACCTTAAGCAAGACACTTAACCATGATTGCTTCGTCATTCGGATGGAACGTAAAGCGTGTGTTGTGTTAATGCACGTTGTTATGGACGGGTTGGCTATCTTAGCCATCCCGCCCATGGAAGGGATCGAAACTTAACAATTAAACACAGTCTGAACGTTTTCCTTCATTGAACGTATACACACCGCAGGGTGTTTTATTTTAACACAACTCAATGAGAAACTAGACACTAAGTGTTTGTGAACAAACACAAAGCTGTTCCGTTTTGTTGTGCTTTGATTAATTGATCCAGACATTTAAAGTGAGCCTAAGTTCAAGATTGAACGATATGGTTCCATTTCCGGTTGACCCGGAATTAAAGGTCAACATGGGGTTACGGTAACCCAAGGCTTATATTCAATGCTCAAAGGGTTTATAACTGAAAACAAAGAAAATTGGCTAAGTAATTATTGAGATATAGGCCCACTTCCAGTTGACCCGGAAGTAAAGGTCAACATGGGGTCAGGGTTACCCAAGTTCAATCTTTAATGCTCAAAGGATCTATAATTGAAAAGAAATTTAAAATCGGTTGTGTAGTTCTTGAGATATGGTCCCACTTCCGGTTGACCCCTAGTAAAGGTCAACATGGGGTCATGGTTACCCAAGGCTGATCTTTGGTGCCCAAGGAGTCAATAACTGAAAAAAGTTTGAAAATCGGTTGTGTAGTTCTTGAGATATGGTCCCACTTCTGGTTGACCCCTAAGTAAAGGTCAACATTGGGTCACGGTTTCCCAAAGCTAATCTCCAATGCCCAAGGAGTCAATAACTGAAAAAAGTTTGAAAATCGGTTGTGTAGTTCTTGAGATATGGTCTCACTTCCGGTTGACCCGGAAGTAAAGGTCAACATGGGGTCATGGTTACCCAAGGCTGATCTTTGGTGCCCAAGGAGTCTATAACTGAAAAAAGTTTGAAAATCGGTTGTGTTGTTCTTGAGATATGGTCCCACTTCTGGTTGACCCCTAAGTAAAGGTCAACATTGGGTCACAGATTCCCAAAGCTAATCTCCAATGCCCAAGGAGTCTATAACTGAAAAATGTTTGAAAATCGGTTGTGTAGTTCTTGAGATATGGTCCCACTTCCGGTTGACCCCTAAATAAAGGTCAACATTGGGTCACGTTTTCCCAAAGCTAATCTCCAATGCCCAAGGAGTCTATAACTGATAAAAGTTTGAAAATCGGCTGTGTACTTCTTGAGATATGGTGCTGCAAAGATTAACTAGTTCAATATTCAAATGTAGCGCCCGGGACAAAATCGTCGAGCGCCCTGGGCAACAGAATCACGACGTACATGTACACATGCACAAGCCACCGTTTCAATACGCTATAGATCGATATTTTTGTATAAATAGTGTGCAGCGACTGGTACCCAGAAGTCGGCTATTTCGTTACGGCATTTCGCGTGCATTTTTCTCTGTGTCGCAGGGCATCCTGACTACATTTTTAGTCGATGAACGGAACCTTGTCTCCAAGCCATTGGTGTCCGATTTGTCACTGAATCGTTAATTATCGTGGAAATTGTTCTACTTTGATAAGTTTTAATGACCAGGAACATCTCTTATTAAAAGCAATTAACTTTTCAAAACAGTTTATGTAATTTAGGAAACTAATTCGTAATTTTAATTGAAAATATCGTGTTTTTGACTGTCAAAACATTTGTCCTTTCAGCGCCAAGTGTTTTGTACACAGAACAAAAACGCGCCAACAAATGACGTCATTGATGACGTTTTATGAATTTTTTGCCACGCTACAGAGCTACATAATAAGACGAGTCTATATTTGAAAACAGTTTGAGGATCAGACATATACTTCTTGAGATATGGTGGGAACAAGATTGCCTAATTAAATATTCATGTCATTATAACTCAGCTAATTAATGAAGAACTTGAACAATTTTACTCTTAGCATAATTTCATGTTCTAAGCTTCAATTTGATGTAAGATCTGAATCTCCCATATCTATTATTTTAGAGCTTAGGTTCGTACAAAATCGTTTACAAAAGCTATGGCAATTTTGACAGAAACAAAGAATAATAATAACTAGACACTAAGTGTTTGTGAACAAACACAAAGCTGTTCCGTTTTGTTGTGCTTTGATTAATTGATCCAGACCTTTAAAGTGAGCCTAAGTTCAAGATTGAACGATATGGTTTCATTTCCGGTTGACCCGGAATTAAAGGTCAACATGGGGTTACGGTAACCTAAGGCTTATATTCAATGCTCAAAGGGTTTATAACTGAAAACAAAGAAAATTGGCTAAGTAATTATTGAGATATAGGCCCACTTCCAGTTGACCCGGAAGTAAAGGTCAACATGGGGTCAGTGTTACCCAAGTTCAATCTTTAATGCTCAAACGATCTATAACTGAAAAGAAATTGAAAATTGGTTGTGTAGTTCTTGAGATATGGTCCCACTTCCGGTTGACCCCTAGTAAAGGACAACATTGGGTCATGGTTACCCAAGGCTGATCTTTGGTGCCCAATGAGTCTATAACTGAAAAAAGTTTGAAAATCGGTTGTGTAGTTCTTGAGATATGGTCCCACTTCCGGTTGACCCCTAGTAAAGGTCAACATTGGGTCACGATTTCCCAAAACTAATCTGAAATGCCCAAGGAGTCTATAACTGAGAAAAGTTTGAAAATCGGTTGTGTAGTTCTTGAGATATGGTCTCACTTCCGGTTGACGCGGAAGTAAAGGTCAACATGGGGTCATGGTTACCCAAGGTTGATCTTTAGTGCCCAAGGAGTCTATAACTGAAAAAAGTTTGAAAATCGGTCGTGTAGTTCTTGAGATATGGTCCCACTTCCGGTTGACCCCTAGTAAAGGTCAACAATGGGTCACGATTTCCCAAAACTTATCTCATATGCCCAAGGAGTCTATAACTGAAGAAAAGTTTGAAAATCGGTTGTGTAGTTCTTCAGATACGGTCTCACTTCCGGTTGACCCAGAAGTAAAGGTCAACGTGGGGTCACGGTTACCCAAGGCTGATCGCCAGTGCCCAAGGAGTCTATCACTGTAACAAGTTTGAAAATCGGTTGTGTAGTTCTTGAGATATGGTCCCACTTCCTGTTGACCCCTAAGTAAAGGTCAACATTGGGTCACGGTTTCCCAAAGCTAATCTCCAATGCCCAAGGAGTCTATAACTGAAAAATGTTTGAAAATCGGTTGTGTAGTTCTTGAGATATGGTCCCACTTCCGGTTGATCCCTAAATAAAGGTCAACATTGGGTCACGTTTTCCCAAAGCTAATCTCCAATGCCCAAGGAGTCTATAACTGATAAAAGTTTGAAAATCGGCTGTGTACTTCTTGAGATATGGTGCTGCAAAGATTAACTAGTTAAATATTCAAATGTGGCGCCCGGGACAAAATCGTCGAGCGCCCTGGGCAACAGAATCACGACGTACATGTACACATGCACAAGCCACCGTTTCAATACGCTATAGATCGATATTTTTGTATATATAGTGTGCAGCGACTGGTACCCAGAAGTCGGCTATTTCGTTACGGCATTTCGCGTGCATTTTTCTCTGTGTCGCAGGGCATCCTGACTACATTTTTAGTCGATGAACGGAACCTTGTCTCCAAGCCATTGGTGTCCGATTTGTCACTGAATCGTTAATTATCGTGGAAATTGTTCTACTTTGATTAGTTTTAATGACCAGGAACATCTCTTATTAAAAGCAATTAACTTTTCAAAACAGTTTATGTAATTTAGGAAACTAATTCGTAATTTTAATTGAAAATATCGTGTTTTTGACTGTCAAAACATTTGCCCTTTCAGCGCCAAGTGTTTTGTACACAGAACAAAAACGCGCCAACAAATGACGTCATTGATGACGTTTTATGAAATTTTTGCCACGCTACAGAGCTACATAATAAGACGAGTCTATATTTGAAAACAGTTTGAGGATCAGACATATACTTCTTGAGATATGGTGGGAACAAGATTGCCTAATTAAATATTCATGTCATTATAACTCAGCTAATTAATGAAGAACTTGAACAATTTTACTCTTAGCATAATTTCATGTTCTAAGCTTCAATTTGATGTATGATCTGAATCTCCCATATTTATTATTTTAGAGCTTAGGTTCGTACAAAATCGTGTACAAAAGCTATGGCAATTTGGACAGAAACAAAGAATAATAATAATAACTAGACACTAAGTGTTTGTGAACAAACACAAAGCTGTTCCGTTTTGTTGTGCTTTGATTAATTGATCCAGACATTTAAAGTGAGCCTAAGTTCAAGATTGAACGATATGGTTCCATTTCCGGTTGACCCGGAATTAAAGGTCAACATGGGGTTACGGTAACCCAAGGCTTATCTTCATTGCTCAAAGGGTTTATAACTGAAAACAAAAAAAATCGGCTGTGTAGTTCTTGAGATATGGTCCCACTTCCGGTTGACCTAGAAGTAAGATCAACATTGGGTCACGGTAGAACAAGGCTAATCTTCAATGCTCAAAGACTCTATCACTGAAAAAAATTTGAAAATGGGTTGTGTAATTCTTGAGTAATAATCCCACTTCCGGTTGACCCGGAAGGAAAGGTTAACATGGGGTCATGGTAACCCTAGTTTAATATTCAATGCTTAAAGGGTATATAACTGAAAGAAATTGAAAATTGTCTAAGTAATTATTGAGATATAGGCCCACTTCCAGTTGACCCGGAAGTAAAGGTCAACATGGGGTCAGGGTTACCCAAGTTCAATCTTTAATGCTCAAAGGATCTATAACTGAAAAGAAATTGAAAATCGGTTGTGTAGTTCTTGAGATATGGTCCCACTTCCGGTTGACCCCTAGTAAAGGTCAACATTGGGTCACGATTTCCCAAAACTAATCTCCAATGCCAAGGAGTCTATAACTGAAAAAAGTTTGAAAATCGGTTGTGTAGTTCTTGAGATATGGTCTCACTTCCGGTTGACCCGGAAGTAAAGGTCAACATGGGGTCATGGTTACCCAAGGCTGATCTTTGGTGCCCAAGGAGTCTATAACTGAAAAAAGTTTGAAAATCGGTTGTGTAGTTCTTGAGATATGGTCCCACTTCTGGTTGACCCCTAAGTAAAGGTCAACATTGGGTCACGATTTCCCAAAGCTAATCTCCAATGCCCAAGGAGTCTATAACTGAAAAATGTTTGAAAATCGGTTGTGTAGTTCTTGAGATATGGTCCCACTTCCGGTTGACCTCTAAATAAAGGTCAACATTGGGTCATGTTTTCCCAAAGCTAATCTCCAATGCCCAAGGTGCTGCAAAGATTAACTAGTTAATTATTCAAATGTAGCGCCCGGGACAAAATCGTCGAGCGCCCTGGGCAACAGAATCACGACGTACATGTACACATGCACAAGCCACCGTTTCAATACGCTATAGATCGATATTTTTGTATAAATAGTGTGCAGCGACTGGTACCCAGAAGTCGGCTATTTCGTTACGGCATTTCGCGTGCATTTTTCTCTGTGTCGCAGGGCATCCTGACTACATTTTTAGTCGATGAACGGAACCTTGTCTCCAAGCCATTGGTGTCCGATTTGTCACTGAATCGTTAATTATCGTGGAAATTGTTCTACTTTGATTTGTTTTAATGACCAGGAACATCTCTTATTAAAAGCAATTAACTTTTCAAAACATTTTATGTAATTTAGGAAACTATTTCGTAATTTTAATTGAAAATATCGTGTTTTTGACTGTCAAAACATTTGCCCTTTCAGCGCCAAGTGTTTTGTACACAGAACAAAAACGCGCCAACAAATGACGTCATTGATGACGTTTTATGAATTTTTTGCCACGCTACAGAGCTACATAATAAGACGAGTCTATATTTGAAAACAGTTTGAGGATCAGACATATACTTCTTGAGATATGGTGGGAACAAGATTGCCTAATTAAATATTCATGTCATTATAACTCAGCTAATTAATGAAGAACTTGAACAATTTTACTCTTAGCATAATTTCATGTTCTAAGCTTCAATTTGATGTATGATCTGAATCTCCCATATTTATTATTTTAGAGCTTAGGTTCGTACAAAATCGTGTACAAAAGCTATGGCAATTTTGACAGAAACAAAGAATAACTAGACACTAAGTGTTTGTGAACAAACACAAAGCTGTTCCGTTTTGTTGTGCTTTGATTAATTGATCCAGACATTTAAAGTGAGCCTAAGTTCAAGATTGAACGATATGGTTCCATTTCCGGTTGACCCGGAATTAAAGGTCAACATGGGGTTACGGTAACCCAAGGCTTATCTTCATTGCTCAAAGGGTTTATAACTGAAAACAAAGAAAATCGGCTCTGTAGTTCTTGAGATATGGTCCCACTTCCGGTTGACCTAGAAGTAAGATCAACATTGGGTCACGGTAGAACAAGGCTAATCTTCAATGCTCAAAGACTCTATCACTGAAAAAAAATTGAAAATGGGTTGTGTAATTCTTGAGTAATGATCCCACTTCCGGTTGACCCGGAAGGAAAGGTTAACATGGGGTCATGGTAACCCTAGTTTAATATTCAATGCTTAAAGGGTATATAACTGAAAGAAATTGAAAATTGGCTAAGTAATTATTGAGATATAGGCCCACTTCCAGTTGACCCGGAAGTAAAGGTCAACATGGGGTCAGGGTTACCAAAGTTCAATCTTTAATGCTCAAAGGATCTATAACTGAAAAGAAATTGAAAATCGGTTGTGTAGTTCTTGAGATATGGTCCCACTTCCGGTTGACCCCTAGTAAAGGTCAACATTGGGTCACGATTTCCCAAAACTAATCTCCAATGCCAAGGAGTCTATAACTGAAAAAAGTTTGAAAATCGGTTGTGTAGTTCTTGAGATATGGTCTCACTTCCGGTTGACCCGGAAGTAAAGGTCAACATTGGGTCATGGTTACCCAAGGCTGATCTTTGGTGCCCAAGGAGTCTATAACTGAAAAAAGTTTGAAAATCGGTTGTGTAGTTCTTGAGATATGGTCCCACTTCCGGTTGACCCCTAAGTAAAGGTCAACATTGGGTCACGATTTCCCAAAGCTAATCTCCAATGCCCAAGGAGTCTATAACTGAAAAATGTTTGAAAATCGGTTGTGTAGTTCTTGAGATATGGTCCCACTTCCGGTTGACCCCTAAATAAAGGTCAACATTGGGTCACGTTTTCCCAAAGCTAATCTCCAATGCCCAAGGAGTCTATAACTGATAAAAGTTTGAAAATCGGCTGTGTACTTCTTGAGATATGGTGCTGCAAAGATTAACTAGTTAAATATTCAAATGTAGCGCCCGGGACAAAATCGTCGAGCGCCATGGGCAACAGAATCACGACGTACATGTACACATGCACAAGCCACCGTTT
This sequence comes from Pisaster brevispinus, assembly GCA_023634235.1. NCBI lineage: Eukaryota > Metazoa > Echinodermata > Asteroidea > Forcipulatida > Asteriidae > Pisaster > Pisaster brevispinus. Next base: position 4,377,630 of record JAMKCF010000022.1, read on the forward strand.
CAATACGCTATAGATCGATATTTTTGTATAAATAGTGTGCAGCGACTGGTACCCAGAAGTCGGCTATTTCGTTACGGCATTTCGCGTGCATTTTTCTCTGTGTCGCAGGGCATCCTGACTACATTTTTAGTCGATGAACGGAACCTTGTCTCCAAGCCATTGGTGTCCGATTTGTCACTGAATCGTTAATTATCGTGGAAATTGTTCTACTTTGATAAGTTTTAATGACCAGGAACATCTCTTATTAAAAGCAATTAACTTTTCAAAACAGTTTATGTAATTTAGGAAACTAATTCGTAATTTTAATTGAAAATATCGTGTTTTTGACTGTCAAAACATTTGTCCTTTCAGCGCCAAGTGTTTTGTACACAGAACAAAAACGCGCCAACAAATGACGTCATTGATGACGTTTTATGAATTTTTTGCCACGCTACAGAGCTACATAATAAGACGAGTCTATATTTGAAAACAGTTTGAGGATCAGACATATACTTCTTGAGATATGGTGGGAACAAGATTGCCTAATTAAATATTCATGTCATTATAACTCAGCTAATTAATGAAGAACTTGAACAATTTTACTCTTAACATAATTTCATGTTCTAAGCTTCAATTTGATGTAAGATCTGAATCTCCCATATCTATTATTTTAGAGCTTAGGTTCGTACAAAATCGTGTACAAAAGCTATGGCAATTTTGACAGAAACAAAGAATAATAATAATAATAATAATAATAATAATAATAAAAATAATAATCCCAAGAAAAACAAAACCTGTTCCGACTGCTAAGTCGGAACAGCTAATAATAATAAAAATAACTAGACATTAAGTGTTTGTGAACAAACACAAAGCTGTTCCGTTTTGTTGTACTTTGATTAACTGATCCAGACATTTAAACTGAGCCTAAATTCAAGATTGAACGATATGGTTCCACTTCTGGTTGACCCGGAATTAAAGGTCAACATGGGGTTACGGTAACCTAAGGCTAATCTTCAATGCTCAAAGCGATATAACTGAAAAAAAAGAAAATCGGCTGTGTAGTTCTTGAGATATGGTCCCACTTCCGGTTGACCTAGAAGTAAGGTCAACATTGGGTCACGGTAGAACAAGGCTAATTTTCAATGCTCAAAGACTCTATCACTAAAAAAAATAGAAAATGGTTGTGTAATGAGTTGAGTAATGATTCCACTTCCGGTTGACCCGGAAGTAAAGGTTAACATGGGGTCATGGTAACCCTAGTTAAATATTCAATGCTTTAAGGGTATATAACTGAAACAAATTGAAAATTGGCTAAGTAATTATTGAGATATAGGCCCACTTCCGGTTGACCCGGAAGAAAAGGTCAACATGGGTCAGGGTAACCCAAGTTCAATATTTAATGCTCAAAGGATCTATAACTGAAAATAAGTTGAAAATCGGTTGTGTAGTTCTTTAGATATGGTCCCACTTCCGGTTGACCCCTAGTAAAGGTCAACATTGAGTCACGATTTCCCAAAACTAATCTCCAATGCCCAAGGAGTCTATAACTGAAAAAAGTTTGAAAATCGGTTGTGTAATTCTTGAGTTATCGTCTCACTTCCGGTTGACCTGGAAGTAAAGGTCAACATGGGGTCATGGTTACCCAAGGCTGATCTTTAGTGCTCAAGGAGTCTAACTGAAAAAAGTTTGAAAATCGGTTGTGTAGTTCTTGAGATATGGTCCCACTTCCGGTTGACCCCTAGTAAAGGTCAACATTGGGTCACGATTTCCCAAAAACTAATCTCAAATGCCCAAGGAGTCTATAACTGAAAAAAGTTTGAAAATTTGTTGTGTAGTTCTTGAGATATGGTCCCACTTCCGGTTGACCCCTAACAAAAGGTCAACATTGGGTCACGATTTCCCAAAGCTATTCTCCAATGCCCAAGGAGTCTATAACTGAAAAAAGTTTTTAAATCGGTTGTGTAGTTCTTGAGATATTGTCCCACTTCCGGTTGACCCCTAGTAAAGGTCAATATTGGGTCACGATTTCCTAAAGCTAATCTCCAATGCCCAAGGAGTCTATAACTGAAAAAATTTGAAAATCGGCTGTGTACTTCTTGAGATATGGTGCTGCAAAGATTAACTAGTTAAATATTCAAATGAATCAATTAAGAATTTTTATAAAAATTTACATTTAGAGTTAAGCTTAAGTTCAAAAAATGTAGCGCCGCGCCCGGGACAAAATCGTCGAGCGCACCGGGCAACAGAATCACGACGTACATGTACACATGCACAAGCCACCGTTTCAATACGCTATAGATCGATCTTTTTGTATAAATAGTGTGCAGCGACTGGTACCCAGAAGTCGGCTATTTCGTTACGGCATTTCGCGTGCATTTTTCTCTGTGTCGCAGGGCATCCTGACTACATTTTTAGTCGATGAACGGAACCTTGTCTCCAAGACTCAATAATATGGCTAGCCATTGGTGTCCGATTTGTCACTGAATCGTTAATTATCGTGGAAATTTTTCTACTTTGATTAGTTTTAATAACCAGGAACATCTCTTATTAAAAGCAATTAACTTTTCAAAACAGTTTATGTAATTTAGGAAACTAATTCGTAATTTTAGTTGAAAATATCGTGTTTTTGACTGTCAAAACATTTGCACTTTCAGCGCCAGTGGTGTTTTGTACACAGAACAAAATCGCGCCACAAATGACGTCATTGATGACGTTTTATGAATTTTTTGCCACCCTGCGTAGCTACATAATAAGACGAGTCTAGATTTGAAAACAGTTTGAGGATCAGACATATACTTCTTGAGATATGGTGGGAACAAGATTGCCTAATTAAATATTCATGTCATTATAACTCAGCTAATTAATGAAGAATTTGAACAATATTACTCTTAGCATAATTTCATGTACTAAGCTTCAGTTTGATATAAGAATTAAGTCTCCCATTTTTATTATTTTAGAGTTTAGGTTCGTACAAAATCGTGTTCAAATGCTATGGCGATTTTGACAGAAACAAAGAAAAATAATAATAATAATAATAATAATAATAATAACTAGACACTAAGTGTTTGTGAACAAACACAAAGCTGTTCCGTTTTGTTGTGCTTTGATTAATTGATCCAGACATTTAAAGTGAGCCTAAGTTCAAGATTGAACGATATGGTTCCATTTCCGGTTGACCCGGAATTAAAGGTCAACATGGGGTTACGGTAACCCAAGGCTTATATTCAATGCTCAAAGGGTTTATAACTGAAAACAAAGAAAATTGGCTAAGTAATTATTGAGATATAGGCCCACTTCCAGTTGACCCGGAAGTAAAGGGTCAACATGGGGTCAGGATTACCCAAGTTCAATCTTTAATGCTCAAAGGATCTATAATTGAAAAGAAATTGAAAATCGGTTGTGTAGTTCTTGAGATATGGTCCCACTTCCGGTTGACCCCTAGTAAAGGTCAACATGGGGTCATGGTTACCCAAGGCTGATCTTTGTTGCCCAATGAGTCTATAACTGAAAAAAGTTTGAAAATCGGTTGTGTAGTTCTTGAGATATGGTCTCACTTCCGGTTGACCCGGAAGTAAAGGTCAACATGGGGTCATGGTTACCCAAGGCTGATCTTTGGTGCCCAAGGAGTCTATAACTGAAAAAAGTTTGAAAATCGGTTGTGTAGTTCTTGAGATATGGTCCCACTTCTGGTTGACCCCTAAGTAAAGGTCAACATTGGGTCACGGTTTCCCAAAGCTAATCTCCAATGCCCAAGGAGTCTATAACTGAAAAATGTTTGAAAATCGGTTGTGTAGTTCTTGAGATATGGTCCCACTTCCGGTTGACCCCTAAATAAAGGTCAACATTGGGTCACGGTTTCCCAAAGCTAATCTCCCATGCCCAAGGAGTCTATAACTGAAAAATGTTTGAAAATCGGTTGTGTAGTTCTTGAGATATGGTCCCACTTCCGGTTGACCCCTAAATAAAGGTCAACATTGGGTCACGTTTTCCCAAAGCTAATCTCCAATGCCCAAGGAGTCTATAACTGATAAAAGTTTGAAAATCGGCTGTGTACTTCTTGAGATATGGTGCTGCAAAGATTAACTAGTTAAATATTCAAATGTAGCGCCCGGGACAAAATCGTCGAGCGCCCTGGGCAACAGAATCACGACGTACATGTACACATGCACAAGCCACCGTTTCAATACGCTATAGATCGATATTTTTGTATAAATAGTGTGCAGCGACTGGTACCCAGAAGTCGGCTATTTCGTTACGGCATTTCGCGTGCATTTTTCTCTGTGTCGCAGGGCATCCTGACTACATTTTTAGTCGATGAACGGAACCTTGTCTCCAAGCCATTGGTGTCCGATTTGTCACTGAATCGTTAATTATCGTGGACATTGTTCTTCTTTGATTAGTTTTAATGACCAGGAACATTTCTTATTAAAAGCAATTAACTTTTCAAAACAGTTTATGTAATTTAGGAAACTAATTCGTAATTTTAATTGAAAACATCGTGTTTTTGACTGTCAAAACATTTGCCCTTTCAGCGCCAAGTGTTTTGTACACAGAACAAAAACGCGCCAACAAATGACGTCATTGATGACGTTTTATGAATTGTTTGCCACGCTGCAGAGCTACATAATAAGACGAGTCTATATTTGAAAACAGTTTGAGGATCAGACATATACTTCTTGAGATATGGTTGGAACAAGATTGCCTAATTAATTATTCATGTCATCATAACTCAGCTAATTAATGAAGAACTTGAACAATTTTACTCTTAGCATAATTTCATGTTCTAAGCTTCAATTTGATGTAAGATCTGAATCTCCCATATTTATTATTTTAAAGCTTAGGTTCGTACAAAATCGTGTACAAAAGCTATGGCAATTTTGACAGAAACAAAGAATAACTAGACACTAAGTGTTTGTGAACAAACACAAAGCTGTTCCGTTTTGTTGTGCTTTGATTAATTGATCCAGACATTTAAAGTGAGCCTAAGTTCAAGATTGAACGATATGGTTCCATTTCCTGTTGACCCGGAAGTAAAGGTCAACATGGGGTCAGGGTTACCCAAGTTCAATCTTTAATGCTCAAAGGATCTATAACTGAAAAGAAATTGAAAATCGGTATTGTAGTTCTTGAGATATGGTCCCACTTCCGGTTGACCCCTAGTAAAAGTCAACATGGGGTCATGGTTGCCCATGGCTGATCTTTGGTGCCCAAGGAGTCTATAACTGAAAAAAGTTTGAAAATCGGTTGTGTAGTTCTTGAGATATGGTCTCACTTCCGGTTGACCCGGAAGTAAAGGTCAACATGGGGTCATGGTTACCCAAGGCTGATCTTTGGTGCCCAAGGAGTCTATAACTGAAAACAGTTTGAAAATCGGTTGTGTAGTTCTTGAGATATGGTCCTACTTCCGGTTGACCCCTAAGTAAAGGTCAACATTGGGTCACGGTTTCCCAAAGCTAATCTTCAATGCTCAAAGCGATATAACTGAAAAAAAAGAAAATCGGCTGTGTAGTTCTTGAGATATGGTCCCACTTCCGGTTGACCTAGAAGTAAGGTCAACATTGGGTCACGGTAGAACAAGGCTAATTTTCAATGCTCAAAGACTCTATCACTGAAAAAAAAATAGAAAATGGTTGTGTAATGAGTTGAGTAATGATCCCACTTCCGGTTGACCCGGAAGTAAAGGTTAACATGGGGTCATGGTAACCCTAGTTAAATATTCAATGCTTTAAGGGTATATAACTGAAACAAATTGAAAATTGGCTAAGTAATTATTTAGATATAGGCCCACTTCCGGTTGACCCGGAAGAAAAGGTCAACATGGGTCAGGGTAACCCAAGTTCAATATTTAATGCTCAAAGGATCTATAACTGAAAATAAGTTGAAAATCGGTTGTGTAGTTCTTTAGATATGGTCCCACTTCCGGTTGACCCCTAGTAAAGGTCAACATTGAGTCACGATTTCCCAAAACTAATCTCCAATGCCCAAGGAGTCTATAACTGAAAAAAGTTTAAAAATCGGTTGTGTAATTCTTGAGTTATCGTCTCACTTCCGGTTGACCTGGAAGTAAAGGTCAACATGGGGTCATGGTTACCCAAGGCTGATCTTTAGTGCTCAAGGAGTCTAACTGAAAAAAGTTTGAAAATCGGTTGTGTAGATCTTGAGATATGGTCCCACTTCCGGTTGACCCCTAGTAAAGGTCAACATTGGGTCACGATTTCCCAAAAACTAATCTCAAATGCCCAAGGAGTCTATAACTGAAAAAAGTTTGAAAATTTGTTGTGTAGTTCTTGAGATATGGTCCCACTTCCGGTTGACCCCTAACAAAAGGTCAACATTGGGTCACGATTTCCCAAAGCTATTCTCCAATGCCCAAGGAGTCTATAACTGAAAAAAGTTTTTAAATCGGTTGTGTAGTTCTTGAGATATGGTCCCACTTCCGGTTGACCCCTAGTAAAGGTCAATATTGGGTCACGATTTCCTAAAGCTAATCTCCAATGCCCAAGGAGTCTATAACTGAAAAAATTTGAAAATCGGCTGTGTACTTCTTGAGATATGGTGCTGCAAAGATTAACTAGTTAAATATTCAAATGAATCAATTAAGAATTTTTATAAAAATTTACATTTAGAGTTAAGCTTAAGTTCAAAAAATGTAGCGCCGCGCCCGGGACAAAATCGTCGAGCGCACCGGGCAACAGAATCACGACGTACATGTACACATGCACAAGCCACCGTTTCAATACGCTATAGATCGATCTTTTTGTATAAATAGTGTGCAGCGACTGGTACCCAGAAGTCGGCTATTTCGTTACGGCATTTCGCGTGCATTTTTCTCTGTGTCGCAGGGCATCCTGACTACATTTTTAGTCGATGAACGGAACATTGTCTCCAAGACTCAATAATATGGCTAGCCATTGGTGTCCGATTTGTCACTGAATCGTTAATTATCGTGGAAATTTTTCTACTTTGATTAGTTTTAATAACCAGGAACATCTCTTATTAAAAGCAATTAACTTTTCAAAACAGTTTATGTAATTTAGGAAACTAATTCGTAATTTTAATTGAAAATATCGTGTTTTTGACTGTCAAAACATTTGCACTTTCAGCGCCAGTGGTGTTTTGTACACAGAACAAAATCGCGCCACAAATGACGTCATTGATGACGTTTTATGAATTTTTTGCCACGCTGCGTAGCTACATAATAAGACGAGTCTAGATTTGAAAACAGTTTGAGGATCAGACATATACTTCTTGAGATATGGTGGGAACAAGATTGCCTAATTAAATATTCATGTCATTATAACTCAGCTAATTAATGAAGAACTTGAACAATTTTACTCTTAGCATAATTTCATGTTCTAAGCTTCAATTTGATGTAAGATCTGAATCTCCCATATCTATTATTTTAGAGCTTAGGTTCGTACAAAATCGTGTACAAAAGCTATGGCAATTTTGACAGAAACAAAGAATAACTAGACACTAAGTGTTTGTGAACAAACACAAAGCTGTTCCGTTTTGTTGTGCTTTGATTAATTGATCCAGACATTTAAAGTGAGCCTATGTTCAAGATTGAACGATATGGTTCCATTTCCGGTTGACCCGGAATTAAAGGTCAACATGGGGTTACGGTAACCCAAGGCTTATCTTCAATGCTCAAAGGGTTTATAACTGAAAACAAAGAAAATTGGCTAAGTAATTATTGAGATATAGGCCCACTTCCAGTTGACCCGGAAGTAAAGGTCAACATGGGGTCAGGGTTACCCAAGTTCAATATTTAATGCTCAAAGGATCTATAACTGAAAAGAAATTGAAAATCGGTTGTGTAGTTCTTGAGATATGGTCCCACTTCCGGTTGACCCCTAGTAAAGGTCAACATGGGGTCATGGTTACCCAAGGCTGATCTTTGGTGCCCAAGGAGTCTATAACTGAAAAAAGTTTGAAAATCGGTTGTGTAGTTCTTGAGATATGGTCTTACTTCCGGTTGACCCGGAAGTAAAGGTCAACATGGGGTCATGGTTACCCAAGGCTGATCTTTGGTGCCCAAGGAGTCTATAACTGAAAAAAGTTTGAAAATCGGTTGTGTAGTTCTTGAGATATGGTCCCACTTCCGGTTGACCCCTAGTAAAGGTCAACATGGGGTCACGGTTTCCCAAAGCTAATCTCCAATGCCCAAGGAGTCTATAACTGAAAAATGTTTGAAAATCGGTTGTGTAGTTCTTGAGATATGGTCCCACTTCCGGTTGACCCCTAAATAAAGGTCAACATTGGGTCACGTTTTCCCAAAGCTAATCTCCAATGCCCAAGGAGTCTATAACTGATAAAAGTTTGAAAATCGGCTGTGTACTTCTTGAGATATGGTGCTGCAAAGATTAACTAGTTAAATATTCAAATGTAGCGCCCGGGACAAAATCGTCGAGCGCCCTGGGCAACAGAATCACGACGTACATGTACACATGCACAAGCCACCGTTTCAATACGCTATAGATCGATATTTTTGTATAAATAGTGTGCAGCGACTGGTACCCAGAAGTCGGCTATTTCGTTACGGCATTTCGCGTGCATTTTTCTCTGTGTCGCAGGGCATCCTGACTACATTTTTAGTCGATGAACGGAACCTTGTCTCCAAGCCATTGGTGTCCGATTTGTCACTGAATCGTTAATTATCGTGGACATTGTTCTTCTTTGATTAGTTTTAATGACCAGGAACATTTCTTATTAAAAGCAATTAACTTTTCAAAACAGTTTATGTAATTTAGGAAACTAATTCGTAATTTTAATTGAAAACATCGTGTTTTTGACTGTCAAAACATTTGCCCTTTCAGCGCCAAGTGTTTTGTACACAGAACAAAAACGCGCCAACAAATGACGTCATTGATGACGTTTTATGAATTGTTTGCCACGCTGCAGAGCTACATAATAAGACGAGTCTATATTTGAAAACAGTTTGAGGATCAGACATATACTTCTTGAGATATGGTTGGAACAAGATTGCCTAATTAATTATTCATGTCATCATAACTCAGCTAATTAATGAAGAACTTGAACAATTTTACTCTTAGCATAATTTCATGTTCTAAGCTTCAATTTGATGTAAGATCTGAATCTCCCATATTTATTATTTTAAAGCTTAGGTTCGTACAAAATCGTGTACAAAAGCTATGGCAATTTTGACAGAAACAAAGAATAACTAGACACTAAGTGTTTGTGAACAAACACAAAGCTGTTCCGTTTTGTTGTGCTTTGATTAATTGATCCAGACATTTAAAGTGAGCCTAAGTTCAAGATTGAACGATATGGTTCCATTTCCTGTTGACCCGGAAGTAAAGGTCAACATGGGGTCAGGGTTACCCAAGTTCAATCTTTAATGCTCAAAGGATCTATAACTGAAAAGAAATTGAAAATCGGTATTGTAGTTCTTGAGATATGGTCCCACTTCCGGTTGACCCCTAGTAAAAGTCAACATGGGGTCATGGTTGCCCATGGCTGATCTTTGGTGCCCAAGGAGTCTATAACTGAAAAAAGTTTGAAAATCGGTTGTGTAGTTCTTGAGATATGGTCTCACTTCCGGTTGACCCGGAAGTAAAGGTCAACATGGGGTCATGGTTACCCAAGGCTGATCTTTGGTGCCCAAGGAGTCTATAACTGAAAACAGTTTGAAAATCGGTTGTGTAGTTCTTGAGATATGGTCCCACTTCCGGTTGACCCCTAAGTAAAGGTCAACATTGGGTCACGGTTTCCCAAAGCTAATCTCTAATGCCCAAGGAGTCTATAACTGAAAAATGTTTGAAAATCGGTTGTGTAGTTCTTGAGATATGGTCCCACTTCCGGTTGACCCCTAAATAAAGGTCAACATTGGGTCACGTTTTCCCAAAGCTAATCTCCAATGCCCAAGGAGTCTATAACTGATAAAAGTTTGAAAATCGGCTGTGTACTTCTTGAGATATGGTGCTGCAAAGATTAACGTTAAATATTCAAATGTAGCGCCCGGGACAAAATCGTCGAGCGCCCTGGGCAACAGAATCACGACGTACATGTACACATGCACAAGCCACCGTTTCAATACGCTATAGATCGATATTTTTGTATAAATAGTGTGCAGCGACTGGTACCCAGAAGTCGGCTATTTCGTTACGGCATTTCGCGTGCATTTTTCTCTGTGTCGCAGGGCATCCTGACTACATTTTTAGTCGATGAACGGAACCTTGTCTCCAAGCCATTGGTGTCCGATTTGTCACTGAATCGTTAATTATCGTGGAAATTCTTCTACTTTGATTAGTTTTAATGACCAGGAACATCTCTTATTAAAAGCAATTAACTTTTCAAAACAGTTTATGTAATTTAGGAAACTAATTCGTAATTTTAATTGAAAATATCGTGTTTTTGACTGTCAAAACATTTGCCCTTTCAGCGCCAAGTGTTTTGTACACAGAACAAAAACGCGCCAACAAATGACGTCATTGATGACGTTTTATGAATTTTTGGCCACGCTACAGAGCTACATAATAAGACGAGTCTATATTTGAAAACAGTTTGAGGATCAGACATATACTTCTTGAGATATGGTGGGAACAAGATTGCCTAATTAAATATTCATGTCATTATAACTCAGCTAATTAATGAAGAACTTGAACAATTTTACTCTTAGCATAATTTCATGTTCTAAGCTTCAATTTGATGTAAGATCTGAATCTCCCATATCTATTATTTTAGAGCTTAGGTTCGTACAAAATCGTGTACAAAAGCTATGGCAATTTTGACAGAAACAAAGAATAATAATAATAATAATAATAATAATAATAATAAAAATAATAATCCCAAGAAAAACAAAACCTGTTCCGACTGCTAGGTCGGAACAGCTAACTAGACACTAAGTGTTTGTGAACAAACACAAAGCTGTTCCGATTTATTGTGCTTTGATTCAATGATCCAGACATTGAAAGTAAGCCTAAGTTCAAGATTGAACGATATGGTTCCACTTCCGGTTGAGCCGGAAGTAAAGGTCAACATTGGTCACGATTTCCCAAAACTAATCTCCAATGCCCAAGGAGCCTATAACTGAAAACAGTTTGAAAATCGGTTGTTTAGTTCTTGAGATATGGTCTCACTTCCGGTTGACCTGGAAGTAAAGGTCAACATGGGGTCATGCTTACCCAAGGCTGATCTTTGGTGCCCAAGGAGTCTATAACTGAAAAAAGTTTGAAAATCGGTTGTGTAGTTCTTGATATATGGTCCCACTTCTGGTTGACCCCTAAGTGAAGGTCAACATTGGGTCACGGTTTCCCAAAGCTAATCTCCAATGCCCAAGGAGTCTAAAACTGAAAAATGTTTGAAAATCGGTTGTGTAGTTCTTGAGATATGGTCCCACTTCCGGTTGACCCCTAAATAAAGGTCAACATTGGGTCACGTTTTCCCAAAGCTAATCTCCAATGCCCAAGGAGTCTATAACTGATAAAAGTTTGAAAATCGGCTGTGTACTTCTTGAGATATGGTGCTGCAAAGATTAACAAGTTAAATATTCAAATGTAGCGCCCGGGACAAAATCGTCGAGCGCCCTGGGCAACAGAATCACGACGTACATGTACACATGCACAAGCCACCGTTTCAATACGCTATAGATCGATATTTTTGTATAAATAGTGTGCAGCGACTGGTACCCAGAAGTCGGCTATTTCGTTACGGCATTTCGCGTGCATTTTTCTCTGTGTCGCAGGGCATCCTGACTACATTTTTAGTCGATGAACGGAACCTTGTCTCCAAGCCATTGGTGTCCGATTTGTCACTGAATCGTTAATTATCGTGGACATTGTTCTACTTTGATTAGTTTTAATGACCAGGAACATCTCTTATTAAAAGCAATTAACTTTTCAAAACAGTTTATGTAATTTAGGAAAATAATTCGTAATTTTAATTGAAAATATCGTGTTTTTGACTGTCAAAACATTTGCCCTTTCAGCGCCAAGTGTTTTGTACACAGAACAAAAACGCGCCAACAAATGACGTCATTGATGACGTTTTATGAATTTTTTGCCACGCTACAGAGCTACATAATAAGACGAGTCTATATTTGAAAACAGTTTGAGGATCAGACATATACTTCTTGAGATATGGTGGGAACAAGATTGCCTAATTAAATATTCATGTCATTGTAACTCAGCTAATTAATGAAGAACTTGAACAATTTTACTCTTAGCATAATTTCATGTTCTAAGCTTCAATTTGATGTATGATTTGAATCTCCCATATTTATTATTTTAGAGCTTAGGTTCGTACAAAATCGTGTACAAAAGCTATGGCAATTTTGACAGAAACAAAGAATAATAATAATAATAATAATAATAATAATAATAAAAATAATAATCCCAAGAAAAACAAAACCTGTTCCGACTGCTTAGTCGGAACAGCTAATAATAATAAAAATAATAATCCCAAGAAAAACAAAACCTGTTCCGACTGCTAAGTCGGAACAGCTAATAATAATAATAATAATAATAATAACTAGACATTAAGTGTTTGTGAACAAACACAAAGCTGTTCCGTTTTGTTGTACTTTGATTAACTGATCCAGACATTTAAACTGAGCCTAAATTCAAGATTGAACGATATGGTTCCACTTCTGGTTGACCCGGAATTAAAGGTCAACATGGGGTTACGGTAACCTAAGGCTAATCTTCAATGCTCAAAGCGATATAACTGAAAAAAAAGAAAATCGGCTGTGTAGTTCTTGAGATATGGTCCCACTTCCGGTTGACCTAGAAGTAAGGTCAACATTGGGTCACGGTAGAACAAGGCTAATTTTCAATGCTCAAAGACTCTATCACTGAAAAAAAAATAGAAAATGGTTGTGTAATGAGTTGAGTAATGATCCCACTTCCGGTTGACCCGGAAGTAAAGGTTAACATGGGGTCATGGTAACCCTAGTTAAATATTCAATGCTTTAAGGGTATATAACTGAAACAAATTGAAAATTGGCTAAGTAATTATTTAGATATAGGCCCACTTCCGGTTGACCCGGAAGAAAAGGTCAACATGGGTCAGGGTAACCCAAGTTCAATATTTAATGCTCAAAGGATCTATAACTGAAAATAAGTTGAAAATCGGTTGTGTAGTTCTTTAGATATGGTCCCACTTCCGGTTGACCCCTAGTAAAGGTCAACATTGAGTCACGATTTCCCAAAACTAATCTCCAATGCCCAAGGAGTCTATAACTGAAAAAAGTTTGAAAATCGGTTGTGTAATTCTTGAGTTATCGTCTCACTTCCGGTTGACCTGGAAGTAAAGGTCAACATGGGGTCATGGTTACCCAAGGCTGATCTTTAGTGCTCAAGGAGTCTAACTGAAAAAAGTTTGAAAATCGGTTGTGTAGTTCTTGAGATATGGTCCCACTTCCGGTTGACCCCTAGTAAAGGTCAACATTGGGTCACGATTTCCCAAAAACTAATCTCAAATGCCCAAGGAGTCTATAACTGAAAAAAGTTTGAAAATTTGTTGTGTAGTTCTTGAGATATGGTCCCACTTCCGGTTGACCCCTAACAAAAGGTCAACATTGGGTCACGATTTCCCAAAGCTATTCTCCAATGCCCAAGGAGTCTATAACTGAAAAAAGTTTTTAAATCGGTTGTGTAGTTCTTGAGATATGGTCCCACTTCCGGTTGACCCCTAGTAAAGGTCAATATTGGGTCACGATTTCCTAAAGCTAATCTCCAATGCCCAAGGAGTCTATAACTGAAAAAATTTGAAAATCGGCTGTGTACTTCTTGAGATATGGTGCTGCAAAGATTAACTAGTTAAATATTCAAATGAATCAATTAAGAATTTTTATAAAAATTTACATTTAGAGTTAAGCTTAAGTTCAAAAAATGTAGCGCCGCGCCCGGGACAAAATCGTCGAGCGCACCGGGCAACAGAATCACGACGTACATGTACACATGCACAAGCCACCGTTTCAATACGCTATAGATCGATCTTTTTGTATAAATAGTGTGCAGCGACTGGTACCCAGAAGTCGGCTATTTCGTTACGGCATTTCGCGTGCATTTTTCTCTGTGTCGCAGGGCATCCTGACTACATTTTTAGTCGATGAACGGAACATTGTCTCCAAGACTCAATAATATGGCTAGCCATTGGTGTCCGATTTGTCACTGAATCGTTAATTATCGTGGAAATTTTTCTACTTTGATTAGTTTTAATAACCAGGAACATCTCTTATTAAAAGCAATTAACTTTTCAAAACAGTTTATGTAATTTAGGAAACTAATTCGTAATTTTAATTGAAAATATCGTGTTTTTGACTGTCAAAACATTTGCACTTTCAGCGCCAGTGGTGTTTTGTACACAGAACAAAATCGCGCCACAAATGACGTCATTGATGACGTTTTATGAATTTTTTGCCACGCTGCGTAGCTACATAATAAGACGAGTCTAGATTTGAAAACAGTTTGAGGATCAGACATATACTTCTTGAGATATGGTGGGAACAAGATTGCCTAATTAAATATTCATGTCATTATAACTCAGCTAATTAATGAAGAACTTGAACAATTTTACTCTTAGCATAATTTCATGTTCTAAGCTTCAATTTGATGTAAGATCTGAATCTCCCATATCTATTATTTTAGAGCTTAGGTTCGTACAAAATCGTGTACAAAAGCTATGGCAATTTTGACAGAAACAAAGAATAACTAGACACTAAGTGTTTGTGAACAAACACAAAGCTGTTCCGTTTTGTTGTGCTTTGATTAATTGATCCAGACATTTAAAGTGAGCCTATGTTCAAGATTGAACGATATGGTTCCATTTCCGGTTGACCCGGAATTAAAGGTCAACATGGGGTTACGGTAACCCAAGGCTTATCTTCAATGCTCAAAGGGTTTATAACTGAAAACAAAGAAAATTGGCTAAGTAATTATTGAGATATAGGCCCACTTCCAGTTGACCCGGAAGTAAAGGTCAACATGGGGTCAGGGTTACCCAAGTTCAATATTTAATGCTCAAAGGATCTATAACTGAAAAGAAATTGAAAATCGGTTGTGTAGTTCTTGAGATATGGTCCCACTTCCGGTTGACCCCTAGTAAAGGTCAACATGGGGTCATGGTTACCCAAGGCTGATCTTTGGTGCCCAAGGAGTCTATAACTGAAAAAAGTTTGAAAATCGGTTGTGTAGTTCTTGAGATATGGTCTTACTTCCGGTTGACCCGGAAGTAAAGGTCAACATGGGGTCATGGTTACCCAAGGCTGATCTTTGGTGCCCAAGGAGTCTATAACTGAAAAAAGTTTGAAAATCGGTTGTGTAGTTCTTGAGATATGGTCCCACTTCCGGTTGACCCCTAGTAAAGGTCAACATGGGGTCACGGTTTCCCAAAGCTAATCTCCAATGCCCAAGGAGTCTATAACTGAAAAATGTTTGAAAATCGGTTGTGTAGTTCTTGAGATATGGTCCCACTTCCGGTTGACCCCTAAATAAAGGTCAACATTGGGTCACGTTTTCCCAAAGCTAATCTCCAATGCCCAAGGAGTCTATAACTGATAAAAGTTTGAAAATCGGCTGTGTACTTCTTGAGATATGGTGCTGCAAAGATTAACTAGTTAAATATTCAAATGTAGCGCCCGGGACAAAATCGTCGAGCGCCCTGGGCAACAGAATCACGACGTACATGTACACATGCACAAGCCACCGTTTCAATACGCGATATTTTTGTATAAATAGTGTGCAGCGACTGGTACCCAGAAGTCGGCTATTTCGTTACGGCATTTCGCGTGCATTTTTCTCTGTGTCGCAGGGCATCCTGACTACATTTTTAGTCGATGAACGGAACCTTGTCTCCAAGCCATTGGTGTCCGATTTGTCACTGAATCGTTAATTATCGTGGAAATTCTTCTACTTTGATTAGTTTTAATGACCAGGAACATCTCTTATTAAAAGCAATTAACTTTTCAAAACAGTTTATGTAATTTAGGAAACTAATTCGTAATTTTAATTGAAAATATCGTGTTTTTGACTGTCAAAACATTTGCCCTTTCAGCGCCAAGTGTTTTGTACACAGAGCAAAAACGCGCCAACAAATGACGTCATTGATGACGTTTTATGAATTTTTTGCCACGCTACAGAGCTACATAATAAGACGAGTCTATATTTGAAAACAGTTTGAGGATCAGACATATACTTCTTGAGATATGGTGGGAACAAGATTGCCTAATTAAATATTCATGTCATTATAACTCAGCTAATTAATGAAGAACTTGAACAATTTTACTCTTAGCATAATTTCATGTTCTAAGCTTCAATTTGATGTAAGATCTGAATCTCCCATATCTATTATTTTAGAGCTTAGGTTCGTACAAAATCGTGTACAAAAGCTATGGCAATTTTGACAGAAACAAAGAATAACTAGACACTAAGTGTTTGTGAACAAACACAAAGCTGTTCCGTTTTGTTGTGCTTTGATTAATTGATCCAGACATTTAAACTGAGTCTAAGTTCAAGATTGAACGATATGGTTCCATTTCCGGTTGACCCGGAATTAAAGGTCAACATGGGGTTACGGTAACCCAAGGCTTATCTTCAATGCTCAAAGGGTTTATAACTGAAAACAAAGAAAATCGGCTCTATAGTTCTTGAGATATGGTCCCACTTCCGGTTGACCTAGAAGTAAGATCAACATTGGGTCACGGTAGAACAAGGCTAATCTTCAATGCTCAAAGACTCTATCACTGAAAAAAAATTGAAAATGGGTTGTGTTATTCTTGAGTAATGATCCCACTTCCGGTTGACCCGGAAGGAAAGGTTAACATGGGGTCATGGTAACCCTAGTTTAATATTCAATGCTTAAAGGGTATATAACTGAAACAAATTGAAAATTGGCTAAGTAATATTGAGATATAGGCCCACTTCCAGTTGACCCGGAAGTAAAGGTCAATATGGGGTCAGGGTTACCCAAGTTCAATCTTTAATGCTCAAATCATCTATAACTGAAAAGAAATTGAAATCGGTTGTGTAGTTCTTGAGATATGGTCCCACTTCCGGTTGACCCCTAGTAAAGGTCAACATTGGGTCACGATTTCCCAAAACTAATCTCCAATGCCAAGGAGTCTATAACTGAAAAACGTTTTTAAATCGGTTGTGTAGTTCTTGAGATATGGTCTCACTTCCGGTTGACCCGGAAGTAAAGGTCAACATGGGGTCATGGTTACCCAAGGCTGATCTTTGGTGCCCAAGGAGTCTATAACTGAAAAAAGTTTGAAAATCGGTTGTGTAGTTCTTGAGATATGGCCACCTTCTGGTTGACCCCTAAGTAAAGGTCAACATTGGGTCACGGTTTCCCAAAGCTAATCTCCAATGCCCAAGGAGTCTATAACTGAAAAATGTTTGAAAATCGGTTGTGTAGTTCTTGAGATATGGTCCCACTTCCGGTTGACCCCTAAATAAAGGTCAACATTGGGTCACGTTTTCCCAAAGCTAATCTCCAATGCCCAAGGAGTCTATAACTGATAAAAGTTTGAAAATCGGCTGTGTACTTCTTGAGATATGGTGCTGCAAAGATTAACTAGTTAAATATTCAAATGTAGCGCCCGGGACAAAATCGTCGAGCGCCCTGGGCAACAGAATCACGACGTACATGTACACATGCACAAGCCACCGTTTCAATACGCTATAGATCGATATTTTTGTATAAATAGTGTGCAGCGACTGGTACCCAGAAGTCGGCTATTTCGTTACGGCATTTCGCGTGCATTTTTCTCTGTGTCGCAGGGCATCCTGACTACATTTTTAGTCGATGAACGGAACCTTGTCTCCAAGCCATTGGTGTCCGATTTGTCACTGAATCGTTAATTATCGTGGAAATTGTTCTACTTTGATTAGTTTTAATGACCAGGAACATCTCTTATTAAAAGCAATTAACTTTTCAAAACAGTTTATGTAATTTAGGAAACTATTTCGTAATTTTAATTGAAAATATCGTGTTTTTGACTGTCAAAACATTTGCCCTTTCAGCGCCAAGTGTTTTGTACACAGAACAAAAACGCGCCAACAAATGACGTCATTGATGACGTATTATGAATTTTTTGTCACGCTACAGAGCTACATAATAAGACGAGTCTATATTTGAAAACAGTTTGAGGATCAGACATATACTTCTTGAGATATGGTGGGAACAAGATTGCCTAATTAAATATTCATGTCATTATAACTCAGCTAATTAATGAAGAACTTGAACAATTTTACTCTTAGCATAATTTCATGTTCTAAGCTTCAATTTGATGTATGATCTGAATCTCCCATATTTATTATTTTAGAGCTTAGGTTCGTACAAAAACGTGTACAAAAGCTATGGCAATTTTGACAGAAACAAAGAATAATAATAATAACTAGACACTAAGTGTTTGTGAACAAACACAAAGCTGTTCCGTTTTGTTGTGCTTTGATTAATTGATCCAGACATTTAAAGTGAGCCTATGTTCAAGATTGAACGATATGGTTCCATTTCCGGTTGACCCGGAATTAAAGGTCAACATGGGGTTACGGTAACCCAAGGCTTATCTTCAATGCTCAAAGGGTTTATAACTGAAAACAAAGAAAATTGGCTAAGTAATTATTGAGATATAGGCCCACTTCCAGTTGACCCGGAAGTAAAGGTCAACATGGGGTCAGGGTTACCCAAGTTCAATATTTAATGCTCAAAGGATCTATAACTGAAAAGAAATTGAAAATCGGTTGTGTAGTTCTTGAGATATGGTCCCACTTCCGGTTGACCCCTAGTAAAGGTCAACATGGGGTCATGGTTACCCAAGGCTGATCTTTGGTGCCCAAGGAGTCTATAACTGAAAAAAGTTTGAAAATCGGTTGTGTAGTTCTTGAGATATGGTCTTACTTCCGGTTGACCCGGAAGTAAAGGTCAACATGGGGTCATGGTTACCCAAGGCTGATCTTTGGTGCCCAAGGAGTCTATAACTGAAAAAAGTTTGAAAATCGGTTGTGTAGTTCTTGAGATATGGTCCCACTTCCGGTTGACCCCTAGTAAAGGTCAACATGGGGTCACGGTTTCCCAAAGCTAATCTCCAATGCCCAAGGAGTCTATAACTGAAAAATGTTTGAAAATCGGTTGTGTAGTTCTTGAGATATGGTCCCACTTCCGGTTGACCCCTAAATAAAGGTCAACATTGGGTCACGTTTTCCCAAAGCTAATCTCCAATGCCCAAGGAGTCTATAACTGATAAAAGTTTGAAAATCGGCTGTGTACTTCTTGAGATATGGTGCTGCAAAGATTAACTAGTTAAATATTCAAATGTAGCGCCCGGGACTAAATCGTCGAGCGCCCTGGGCAACAGAATCACGACGTACATGTACACATGCACAAGCCACCGTTTCAATACGCGATATTTTTGTATAAATAGTGTGCAGCGACTGGTACCCAGAAGTCGGCTATTTCGTTACGGCATTTCGCGTGCATTTTTCTCTGTGTCGCAGGGCATCCTGACTACATTTTTAGTCGATGAACGGAACCTTGTCTCCAAGCCATTGGTGTCCGATTTGTCACTGAATCGTTAATTATCGTGGAAATTCTTCTACTTTGATTAGTTTTAATGACCAGGAACATCTCTTATTAAAAGCAATTAACTTTTCAAAACAGTTTATGTAATTTAGGAAACTAATTCGTAATTTTAATTGAAAATATCGTGTTTTTGACTGTCAAAACATTTGCCCTTTCAGCGCCAAGTGTTTTGTACACAGAGCAAAAACGCGCCAACAAATGACGTCATTGATGACGTTTTATGAATTTTTTGCCACGCTACAGAGCTACATAATAAGACGAGTCTATATTTGAAAACAGTTTGAGGATCAGACATATACTTCTTGAGATATGGTGGGAACAATATTGCCTAATTAAATATTCATGTCATTATAACTCAGCTAATTAATGAAGAACTTGAACAATTTTACTCTTAGCATAATTTCATGTTCTAAGCTTCAATTTGATGTAAGATCTGAATCTCCCATATCTATTATTTTAGAGCTTAGGTTCGTACAAAATCGTGTACAAAAGCTATGGCAATTTTGCCAGAAACAAAGAATAATAATAATAATAATAATAATAATAATAATAAAAATAATAATCCCAAGAAAAACAAAACCTGTTCCGACTGCTAGGTCGGAACAGCTAATAATAATAATAATAATAATAAAAATAACTAGACACTAAGTGTTTGTGAACAAACACAAAGCTGTTCCGATTTGTTGTGCTTTGATTAATTGATCCAGACATTTAAAGTGAGCCTAAGTTCAAGATTGAACGATATGGTTCCATTTCCGGTTGACCCGGAATTAAAGGTCAACATGGGGTTACGGTAACCCAAGGCTTATCTTCATTGCTCAAAGGGTTTATAACTGAAAACAAAGAAAATCGGCTCTGTAGTTCTTGAGAAATGGTCCCACTTCCGGTTGACCTAGAAGTAAGATCAACATTGGGTCACGGTAGAACAAGGCTAATCTTCAATGCTCAAAGACTCTATCACTGAAAAAAAAATTGAAAATGGGTTGTGTAATTCTTGAGTAATGATCCCACTTCCGGTTGACCCGGAAGGAAAGGTTAACATGGGGTCATGGTAACCCTAGTTTAATATTCAATGCTTAAAAGGTATATAACTGAAACAAATTGAAAATTGGCTAAGTAATTATTGAGATATAGGCCCACTTCCAGTTGACCCGGAAGTAAAGGTCAACATGGGGTCAGGGTTACCCAAGTTCAATCTTTAATGCTCAAAGGATCTATAACTGAAAAGAAATTGAAAATCGGTTGTGTAGTTCTTGAGATATGGTCCCACTTCCGGTTGACCCCTAGTAAAGGTCAACATTGGATCACGATTTCCCAAAGCTAATCTCCAATGCCAAGGAGTCTATAACTGAAAAAAGTTTGAAAATCGGTTGGGTAGTTCTTGAGATATGGTCTCACTTCCGGTTGACCCGGAAGTAAAGGTCAACATGGGGTCATGGTTACCCAAGGCTGATCTTTGGTGCCCAAGGAGTCTATAACTGAAAAAAATTTGAAAATCGGTTGTGTAGTTCTTGAGATATGGTCCCACTTCTGGTTGACCCCTAAGTAAAGGTCAACATTGGGTCACGGTTTCCCAAAGCTAATCTCCAATGCCCAAGGAGTCTATAACTGAAAAATGTTTGAAAATCGGTTGTGTAGTTCTTGAGATATGGTCCCACTTCCGGTTGACCCCTAAATAAAGGTCAACATTGGGTCACGTTTTCCCAAAGCTAATCTCCAATGCCCAA
Organism: Pisaster brevispinus; assembly: GCA_023634235.1. Lineage (NCBI taxonomy): Eukaryota > Metazoa > Echinodermata > Asteroidea > Forcipulatida > Asteriidae > Pisaster > Pisaster brevispinus. The sequence goes on from JAMKCF010000022.1 coordinate 4,398,881, forward strand.
GGAGTCTATAACTGATAAAAGTTTGAAAATCGGCTGTGTACTTCTTGAGATATGGTGCTGCAAAGATTAACTAGTTAAATATTCAAATGTAGCGCCCGGGACAAAATCGTCGAGCGCCCTGGGCAACAGAATCACGACGTACATGTACACATGCACAAGCCACCGTTTCAATACGCTATAGATCGATATTTTTGTATAAATAGTGTGCAGCGACTGGTACCCAGAAGTCGGCTATTTCGTTACGGCATTTCGCGTGCATTTTTCTCTGTGTCGCAGGGCATCCTGACTACATTTTTAGTCGATGAACGGAACCTTGTCTCCAAGCCATTGGTGTCCGATTTGTCACTGAATCGTTAATTATCGTGGAAATTGTTCTACTTTGATTAGTTTTAATGACCAGGAACATCTCTTATTAAAGGCAATTAACTTTTCAAAACAGTTTATGTAATTTTGGAAACTAATTCGTAATTTTAATTGAAAATATCGTGTTTTTGACTGTCAAAACATTTGCCCTTTCAGCGCCAAGTGTTTTGTACACAGAACAAAAACGCGCCAACAAATGACGTCATTGATGACGTTTTATGAATTTTTTGCCACGCTGCGTAGCTACATAATAAGACAAGTCTATATCTGAAAACAGTTTGAGGATCAGACATATACTTCTTGAGATATGGTGGGAACAAGATTGCCTAATTAAATATTCATGTCATTGTTACTCAGCTAATTAATTAAGAATTTTAACAACTTTATTTTTATGACAAGTTCATGTACTAAGCTTCAGTTTGATATAAGAATTAAGTCTCCCATTTTTATTATTTAAGAGTTAAGGTTCGTACAAAATCGTGTTCAAATGCTATGGCGATTTTGACAGAAACAAAGAATAATAATAATAATAATAATAATAATAAAAATAATAATCCCAACAAAAACAAAACCTGTTCCGACTGCTAAGTCGGAACAGCTAATAATCCCAAGAAAAACAAAACCTGTTCCGACTGCTAAGTCGGAACAGCTAAAAATAATAATCCCAAGAAAAACAAAACCTGTTCCGACTGCTAGGTCGGAACAGCTAATAATAATAATAATAATAAAAATAATAATCCCAAGAAAAACAAAACCTGTTCCGACTGCTAAGTCGGAACAGCTAATAATAATAATAATAATAATAATAATAATAAAAATAATAATCCCAAGAAAAACAAAACCTGTTCCGACTGCTAGGTCGGAACAGCTAATAAAAATAATAATCCCAAGAAAAACAAAACCTGTTCCGACTGCTAAGTCGGAACAGCTAATAACTAGACACTAAGTGTTTGTGAACAAACACAAAGCTGTTCCGTTTTGTTGTGCTTTGATTAATTGATCCAGACATTTAAACTGAGCCTAAGTTCAAGATTGAACGATATGGTTCCATTTCCGGTTGACCCGGAATTAAAGGTCAACATGGGGTTACGGTAACCCAAGGCTTATCTTCAATGCTCAAAGGGTTTATAACTGAAAACAAAGAAAATCGGCTCTATAGTTCTTGAGATATGGTCCCACTTCCGGTTGACCTAGAAGTAAGATCAACATTGGGTCACGGTAGAACAAGGCTAATCTTCAATGCTCAAAGACTCTATCACTGAAAAAAAATTGAAAATGGGTTGTGTTATTCTTGAGTAATGATCCCACTTCCGGTTGACCCGGAAGGAAAGGTTAACATGGGGTCATGGTAACCCTAGTTTAATATTCAATGCTCAAAGGGTTTATAACTGAAAACAAAGAAAATTGGCTAAGTAATTATTGAGATATAGGCCCACTTCCAGTTGACCCGGAAGTAAAGGTCAACATGGGGTCAGGGTTACCCAAGTTCAATCTTTAATGCTCAAAGGATCTATAATTGAAAAGAAATTGAAAATCGGTTGTGTTGTTCTTGAGATATGGTCCCACTTCCGGTTGACCCCTAGTAAAGGTCAACATGGGGTCATGGTTACCCAAGGCTGATCTTTGGTGCCCAAGGAGTCAATAACTGAAAAAAGTTTGAAAATCGGTTGTGTAGTTCTTGAGATATGGTCCCACTTCTGGTTGACCCCTAAGTAAAGGTCAACATTGGGTCACGGTTTCCCAAAGCTAATCTCCAATGCCCAAGGAGTCAATAACTGAAAAAAGTTTGAAAATCGGTTGTGTAGTTCTTGAGATATGGTCTCACTTCCGGTTGACCCGGAAGTAAAGGTCAACATGGGGTCATGGTTACCCAAGGCTGATCTTTGGTGCCCAAGGAGTCTATAACTGAAAAAAGTTTGAAAATCGGTTGTGTTGTTCTTGAGATATGGTCCCACTTCTGGTTGACCCCTAAGTAAAGGTCAACATTGGGTCACGGTTTCCCAAAGCTAATCTCCAATGCCCAAGGAGTCTATAACTGAAAAATGTTTGAAAATCGGTTGTGTAGTTCTTGAGATATGGTCCCACTTCCGGTTGACCCCTAAATAAAGGTCAACATTGGGTCACGTTTTCCCAAAGCTAATCTCCAATGCCCAAGGAGTCTATAACTGATAAAAGTTTGAAAATCGGCTGTGTACTTCTTGAGATATGGTGCTGCAAAGATTAACTAGTTAAATATTCAAATGTAGCGCCCGGGACAAAATCGTCGAGCGCCCTGGGCAACAGAATCACGACGTACATGTACACATGCACAAGCCACCGTTTCAATACGCTATAGATCGATATTTTTGTATAAATAGTGTGCAGCGACTGGTACCCAGAAGTCGGCTATTTCGTTACGGCATTTCGCGTGCATTTTTCTCTGTGTCGCAGGGCATCCTGACTACATTTTTAGTCGATGAACGGAACCTTGTCTCCAAGCCATTGGTGTCCGATTTGTCACTGAATCGTTAATTATCGTGGAAATTGTTCTACTTTGATTAGTTTTAATGACCAGGAACATCTCTTATTAAAAGCAATTAATTTTTCAAAACAGTTTATGTAATTTAGGAAACTAATTCGTAATTTTAATTGAAAATATCGTGTTTTTGACTGTCAAAACATTTGCCCTTTCAGCGCCAAGTGTTTTGTACACAGAGCAAAAACGCGCCAACAAATGACGTCATTGATGACGTTTTATGAATTTTTTGCCACGCTACAGAGCTACATAATAAGACGAGTCTATATTTGAAAACAGTTTGAGGATCAGACATATACTTCTTGAGATATGGTGGGAACAAGATTGCCTAATTAAATATTCATGTCATTATAACTCAGCTAATTAATGAAGAACTTGAACAATTTTACTCTTAGCATAATTTCATGTTCTAAGCTTCAATTTGATGTAAGATCTGAATCTCCCATATCTATTATTTTAGAGCTTAGGTTCGTACAAAATCGTGTACAAAAGCTATGGCAATTTTGACAGAAACAAAGAATAATAATAATAATAATAATAATAATAATAATAAAAATAATAATCCCAAGAAAAACAAAACCTGTTCCGACTGCTAGGTCGGAACAGCTAATAATAATAATAATAATAATAAAAATAACTAGACACTAAGTGTTTGTGAACAAACACAAAGCTGTTCCGATTTGTTGTGCTTTGATTAATTGATCCAGACATTTAAAGTGAGCCTAAGTTCAAGATTGAACGATATGGTTCCATTTCCGGTTGACCCGGAATTAAAGGTCAACATGGGGTTACGGTAACCCAAGGCTTATCTTCATTGCTCAAAGGGTTTATAACTGAAAACAAAGAAAATCGGCTCTGTAGTTCTTGAGAAATGGTCCCACTTCCGGTTGACCTAGAAGTAAGATCAACATTGGGTCACGGTAGAACAAGGCTAATCTTCAATGCTCAAAGACTCTATCACTGAAAAAAAAATTGAAAATGGGTTGTGTAATTCTTGAGTAATGATCCCACTTCCGGTTGACCCGGAAGGAAAGGTTAACATGGGGTCATGGTAACCCTAGTTTAATATTCAATGCTTAAAAGGTATATAACTGAAACAAATTGAAAATTGGCTAAGTAATTATTGAGATATAGGCCCACTTCCAGTTGACCCGGAAGTAAAGGTCAACATGGGGTCAGGGTTACCCAAGTTCAATCTTTAATGCTCAAAGGATCTATAACTGAAAAGAAATTGAAAATCGGTTGTGTAGTTCTTGAGATATGGTCCCACTTCCGGTTGACCCCTAGTAAAGGTCAACATTGGATCACGATTTCCCAAAGCTAATCTCCAATGCCAAGGAGTCTATAACTGAAAAAAGTTTGAAAATCGGTTGGGTAGTTCTTGAGATATGGTCTCACTTCCGGTTGACCCGGAAGTAAAGGTCAACATGGGGTCATGGTTACCCAAGGCTGATCTTTGGTGCCCAAGGAGTCTATAACTGAAAAAAATTTGAAAATCGGTTGTGTAGTTCTTGAGATATGGTCCCACTTCTGGTTGACCCCTAAGTAAAGGTCAACATTGGGTCACGGTTTCCCAAAGCTAATCTCCAATGCCCAAGGAGTCTATAACTGAAAAATGTTTGAAAATCGGTTGTGTAGTTCTTGAGATATGGTCCCACTTCCGGTTGACCCCTAAATAAAGGTCAACATTGGGTCACGTTTTCCCAAAGCTAATCTCCAATGCCCAAGGAGTCTATAACTGATAAAAGTTTGAAAATCGGCTGTGTACTTCTTGAGATATGGTGCTGCAAAGATTAACTAGTTAAATATTCAAATGTAGCGCCCGGGACAAAATCGTCGAGCGCCCTGGGCAACAGAATCACGACGTACATGTACACATGCACAAGCCACCGTTTCAATACGCTATAGATCGATATTTTTGTATAAATAGTGTGCAGCGACTGGTACCCAGAAGTCGGCTATTTCGTTACGGCATTTCGCGTGCATTTTTCTCTGTGTCGCAGGGCATCCTGACTACATTTTTAGTCGATGAACGGAACCTTGTCTCCAAGCCATTGGTGTCCGATTTGTCACTGAATCGTTAATTATCGTGGAAATTGTTCTACTTTGATTAGTTTTAATGACCAGGAACATCTCTTATTAAAGGCAATTAACTTTTCAAAACAGTTTATGTAATTTTGGAAACTAATTCGTAATTTTAATTGAAAATATCGTGTTTTTGACTGTCAAAACATTTGCCCTTTCAGCGCCAAGTGTTTTGTACACAGAACAAAAACGCGCCAACAAATGACGTCATTGATGACGTTTTATGAATTTTTTGCCACGCTGCGTAGCTACATAATAAGACAAGTCTATATCTGAAAACAGTTTGAGGATCAGACATATACTTCTTGAGATATGGTGGGAACAAGATTGCCTAATTAAATATTCATGTCATTGTTACTCAGCTAATTAATTAAGAATTTTAACAACTTTATTTTTATGACAAGTTCATGTACTAAGCTTCAGTTTGATATAAGAATTAAGTCTCCCATTTTTATTATTTAAGAGTTAAGGTTCGTACAAAATCGTGTTCAAATGCTATGGCGATTTTGACAGAAACAAAGAATAATAATAATAATAATAATAATAATAAAAATAATAATCCCAACAAAAACAAAACCTGTTCCGACTGCTAAGTCGGAACAGCTAATAATCCCAAGAAAAACAAAACCTGTTCCGACTGCTAAGTCGGAACAGCTAAAAATAATAATCCCAAGAAAAACAAAACCTGTTCCGACTGCTAGGTCGGAACAGCTAATAATAATAATAATAATAAAAATAATAATCCCAAGAAAAACAAAACCTGTTCCGACTGCTAAGTCGGAACAGCTAATAATAATAATAATAATAATAATAATAATAAAAATAATAATCCCAAGAAAAACAAAACCTGTTCCGACTGCTAGGTCGGAACAGCTAATAAAAATAATAATCCCAAGAAAAACAAAACCTGTTCCGACTGCTAAGTCGGAACAGCTAATAACTAGACACTAAGTGTTTGTGAACAAACACAAAGCTGTTCCGTTTTGTTGTGCTTTGATTAATTGATCCAGACATTTAAACTGAGCCTAAGTTCAAGATTGAACGATATGGTTCCATTTCCGGTTGACCCGGAATTAAAGGTCAACATGGGGTTACGGTAACCCAAGGCTTATCTTCAATGCTCAAAGGGTTTATAACTGAAAACAAAGAAAATCGGCTCTATAGTTCTTGAGATATGGTCCCACTTCCGGTTGACCTAGAAGTAAGATCAACATTGGGTCACGGTAGAACAAGGCTAATCTTCAATGCTCAAAGACTCTATCACTGAAAAAAAATTGAAAATGGGTTGTGTTATTCTTGAGTAATGATCCCACTTCCGGTTGACCCGGAAGGAAAGGTTAACATGGGGTCATGGTAACCCTAGTTTAATATTCAATGCTCAAAGGGTTTATAACTGAAAACAAAGAAAATTGGCTAAGTAATTATTGAGATATAGGCCCACTTCCAGTTGACCCGGAAGTAAAGGTCAACATGGGGTCAGGGTTACCCAAGTTCAATCTTTAATGCTCAAAGGATCTATAATTGAAAAGAAATTGAAAATCGGTTGTGTTGTTCTTGAGATATGGTCCCACTTCCGGTTGACCCCTAGTAAAGGTCAACATGGGGTCATGGTTACCCAAGGCTGATCTTTGGTGCCCAAGGAGTCAATAACTGAAAAAAGTTTGAAAATCGGTTGTGTAGTTCTTGAGATATGGTCCCACTTCTGGTTGACCCCTAAGTAAAGGTCAACATTGGGTCACGGTTTCCCAAAGCTAATCTCCAATGCCCAAGGAGTCAATAACTGAAAAAAGTTTGAAAATCGGTTGTGTAGTTCTTGAGATATGGTCTCACTTCCGGTTGACCCGGAAGTAAAGGTCAACATGGGGTCATGGTTACCCAAGGCTGATCTTTGGTGCCCAAGGAGTCTATAACTGAAAAAAGTTTGAAAATCGGTTGTGTTGTTCTTGAGATATGGTCCCACTTCTGGTTGACCCCTAAGTAAAGGTCAACATTGGGTCACGGTTTCCCAAAGCTAATCTCCAATGCCCAAGGAGTCTATAACTGAAAAATGTTTGAAAATCGGTTGTGTAGTTCTTGAGATATGGTCCCACTTCCGGTTGACCCCTAAATAAAGGTCAACATTGGGTCACGTTTTCCCAAAGCTAATCTCCAATGCCCAAGGAGTCTATAACTGATAAAAGTTTGAAAATCGGCTGTGTACTTCTTGAGATATGGTGCTGCAAAGATTAACTAGTTAAATATTCAAATGTAGCGCCCGGGACAAAATCGTCGAGCGCCCTGGGCAACAGAATCACGACGTACATGTACACATGCACAAGCCACCGTTTCAATACGCTATAGATCGATATTTTTGTATAAATAGTGTGCAGCGACTGGTACCCAGAAGTCGGCTATTTCGTTACGGCATTTCGCGTGCATTTTTCTCTGTGTCGCAGGGCATCCTGACTACATTTTTAGTCGATGAACGGAACCTTGTCTCCAAGCCATTGGTGTCCGATTTGTCACTGAATCGTTAATTATCGTGGAAATTGTTCTACTTTGATTAGTTTTAATGACCAGGAACATCTCTTATTAAAAGCAATTAATTTTTCAAAACAGTTTATGTAATTTAGGAAACTAATTCGTAATTTTAATTGAAAATATCGTGTTTTTGACTGTCAAAACATTTGCCCTTTCAGCGCCAAGTGTTTTGTACACAGAGCAAAAACGCGCCAACAAATGACGTCATTGATGACGTTTTATGAATTTTTTGCCACGCTACAGAGCTACATAATAAGACGAGTCTATATTTGAAAACAGTTTGAGGATCAGACATATACTTCTTGAGATATGGTGGGAACAAGATTGCCTAATTAAATATTCATGTCATTATAACTCAGCTAATTAATGAAGAACTTGAACAATTTTACTCTTAGCATAATTTCATGTTCTAAGCTTCAATTTGATGTAAGATCTGAATCTCCCATATCTATTATTTTAGAGCTTAGGTTCGTACAAAATCGTGTACAAAAGCTATGGCAATTTTGACAGAAACAAAGAATAATAATAATAACTAGACACTAAGTGTTTGTGAACAAACACAAAGCTGTTCCGTTTTGTTGTGCTTTGATTAATTGATCCAGACATTTAAAGTGAGCCTAAGTTCAAGATTGAACGATATGGTTCCATTTCCGGTTGACCCGGAATTAAAGGTCAACATGGGGTTACGGTAACCCAAGGCTTATCTTCATTGCTCAAAGGGTTTATAACTGAAAACAAAGAAAATCGGCTCTGTAGTTCTTGAGATATGGTCCCACTTCCGGTTGACCTAGAAGTAAGATCAACATTGGGTCACGGTAGAACAAGGCTAATCTTCAATGCTCAAAGACTCTATCACTGAAAAAAATTTGAAAATGGGTTGTGTAATTCTTGAGTAATGATCCCACTTCCGGTTGACCCCTAGTAAAGGTCAACATTGGGTCACGATTTCCCAAAACTAATCTCCAATGCCAAGGAGTCTATAACTGAAAAACGTTTTTAAATCGGTTGTGTAGTTCTTGAGATATGGTCTCACTTCCGGTTGACCCGGAAGTAAAGGTCAACATGGGGTCATGCTTACCCAAGGCTGATCTTTGGTGCCCAAGGAGTCTATAACTGAAAAAAGTTTGAAAATCGGTTGTGTAGTTCTTGATATATGGTCCCACTTCTGGTTGACCCCTAAGTGAAGGTCAACATTTGGTCACGGTTTCCCAAAGCTAATCTCCAATGCCCAAGGAGTCTATAACTGAACAAGTTTGAAAATCGGCTGTGTACTTCTTGAGATATGGTGCTGCAAAGATTAACTAGTTAAATATTCAAATGAATTAATTAAGAATTTTTATAAAAATTTACATTTAGAGTTAAGCTTAAGTTCAAAAAATGTAGCGCCCGGGACAAAATCGTCGAGCGCACCGGGCAACAGAATCACGACGTACATGTACACATGCACAAGCCACCGTTTCAATACGCTATAGATCGATCTTTTTGTATAAAATAAATAGTGTGCAGCGACTGGTACCCAGAAGTCGGCTATTTCGTTACGGCATTTCGCGTGCATTTTTCTCTGTGTCGCAGGGCATCCTGACTACATTTTTAGTCGATGAACGGAACCTTGTCTCCAAGACTCAATAATATGGCTAGCCATTGGTGTCCGATTTGTCACTGAATCGTTAATTATCGTGGGAATTTTTCTACTTTGATTAGTTTTAATGACCAGGAACATCTCTTATTAAAAGCAATTAACTTTTCCAAACAGTTTATGTAATTTAGGAAACTAATTCGTAATTTTAATTGAAAATATCGTGTTTTTGACTGTCAAAACATTTGCCCTTTCAGCGCCAAGTGTTTTGTACACAGAACAAAATCGCGCCACAAAAAGACGTCATGATGACGTTTCATGAATTTTTTTGCCACGCTACACAGCTACATAATAAGACGAGTCTATATTTGAAAACAGTTTGTGGATCAGACATATTCTTCTTGAGATATGGTGGGAACAAGATTGCCTAATTAAATATTCATGTCATTGTAACTCAGCTAATTAATTAAGAATTTTAACAACTTTATTTTTATGACAAGTTCATGTACTAAGCTTCAGTTTGATATAAGAATTAAGTCTCCCATTTTTATTATTTAAGAGTTTAGGTTCGTACAAAATCGTGTTCAAATGCTATGGCGATTTTGACAGAAACAAAGAATAACTAGACACTAAGTGTTTGTGAACAAACACAAAGCTGTTCCGTTTTGTTGTACTTTGATTAATTGATCCAGACATATAAAGTGAGCCTAAGTTCAAGATTGAACGATAAGGTTCCATTTCCGGTTGACCCGGAATTAAAGGTCAACATGGGGTTACGGTAACCCAAGGCTTATCTTCAATGCTCAAAGGGTTAATAACTGGAAAAAAGAAAATCGGCTGTGTTGTTCTTGAGATATGGTCCCACTTCCGGTTGACCTAGAAGTAAGGTCAACATTGGGTCACGGTAGAACAAGGCTAATCTTCAATGCTCAAAGACTCTATCACTGAAAAAAAAATGAAAATGGGTCGTGTAATTCTTGAGTAATGATCCCACTTCCGGTTGACCCGGAAGGAAAGGTTAACATGGGGTCATGGTAACCCTAGTTTAAAATTCAATGCTTAAATGGTATATAACTGAAACAAATTGAAAATTGGCTAAGTAATTATTGAGATATAGGCCCACTTCCAGTTGACCCGGAAGTAAAGGTCAACATGGGGTCAGGGTTACCCAAGTTCAATCTTTAATGCTCAAATGATCTATAACTGAAAAGAAATTGAAAATCGGTTGTGTAGTTCTTGAGATATGGTCCCACTTCCGGTTGACCCCTAGTAAAGGTCAACATTGGGTCACGATTTCCCAAAACTAATCTCCAATGCCAAGGAGTCTATAACTGAAAAACGTTTTTAAATCGGTTGTGTAGTTCTTGAGATATGGTCTCACTTCCGGTTGACCCGGAAGTAAAGGTCAACATGGGGTCATGCTTACCCAAGGCTGATCTTTGGTGCCCAAGGAGTCTATAACTGAAAAAAGTTTGAAAATCGGTTGTGTAGTTCTTGATATATGGTCCCACTTCTGGTTGACCCCTAAGTGAAGGTCAATATTGGGTCACGGTTTCCCAAAGCTAATCTCCAATGCCCAAGGAGTCTAAAACTGAAAAATGTTTGAAAATCGGTTGTGTAGTTCTTGAGATATGGTCCCACTTCCGGTTGACGCCTAAATAAAGGTCAACATTGGGTCACGTTTTCCCAAAGCTAATCTCCAATGCCCAAGGAGTCTATAACTGATAAAAGTTTGAAAATCGGCTGTGTACTTCTTGAGATATGGTGCTGCAAAGATTAACTAGTTAAATATTCAAATGTAGCGCCCGGGACAAAATCGTCGAGCGCCCTGGGCAACAGAATCACGACGTTCATGTACACATGCACAAGCCACCGTTTCAATACGCTATAGATCGATATTTTTGTATAAATAGTGTGCAGCGACTGGTACCCAGAAGTCGGCTATTTCGTTACGGCATTTCGCGTGCATTTTTCTCTGTGTCGCAGGGCATCCTGACTACATTTTTAGTCGATGAACGGAACCTTGTCTCCAAGCCATTGGTGTCCGATTTGTCACTGAATCGTTAATTATCGTGGAAATTGTTCTGCTTTGATTAGTTTTAATGGCCAGGAACATCTCTTATTAAAAGCAATTTACTTTTCAAAACAGTTTATGTAATTTAGGAAAATAATTCGTAATTTTAATTGAAAATATCGTGTTTTTGACTGTCAAAACATTTGCCCTTTCAGCGCCAAGTGTTTTGTACACAGAACAAAAACGCGCCAACAAATGACGTCATTGATGACGTTTTATGAATTTTTTGCCACGCTACAGAGCTACATAATAAGACGAGTCTATATTTGAAAACAGTTTGAGGATCAGACATACACTTCTTGAGATATGGTGGGAACAAGATTGCCTAATTAAATATTCATGTCATTATAACTCAGCTAATTAATGAAGAACTTGAACAATTTTACTCTTAGCATAATTTCATGTTCTAAGCTTCAATTTGATGTATGATCTGAATCTCCCATATTTATTATTTGAGAGCTTAGGTTCGTACAAAATCGTGTACAAAAGCTATGGCAATTTTGACAGAAACAAAGAATAATAATAACTAGACACTAAGTGTTTGTGAACAAACACAAAGCTGTTCCGTTTTGTTGTGCTTTGATTAATTGATCCAGACATTTAAAGTGAGCCTAAGTTCAAGATTGAACGATATGGTTCCATTTCCGGTTGACCCGGAATTAAAGGTCAACATGGGGTTACGGTAACCCAAGGCTTATCTTCAATGCTCAAAGGGTTTATATCTGAAAACAAAGAAAATTGGCTAAGTAATTATTGAGATATAGGCCCACTTCCAGTTGACCCGGAAGTAAAGGTCAACATGGGGTCAGGGTTACCCAAGTTCAATCTTAAATGCTCAAAGGATCTATTACTGAAAAGAAATTGAAAATCGGTTGTGTAGTTCTTGAGATATGGTCCCACTTCCGGTTGACCCCTAGTAAAGGTCAACATGGTGTCATGGTTACCCAAGGCTGATCTTTGGTGCCCAAGGAGTCTATAACTGAAAAAAGTTTGAAAATCGGTTGTGTAGTTCTTAAGATATGGTCTCACTTCCGGTTGACCCGGAAGTAAAGGTCAACATGGGGTCATGGTTACCCAAGGCTGATCTTTGGTGCCCAAGGAGTCTATAACTGAAAAAAGTTTGAAAATCGGTTGTGTAGTTCTTGAGATATGGTCCCACTTCTGGTTGACCCCTAAGTAAAGGTCAACATTGGGTCACGGTTTCCCAAAGCTAATCTCCAATGCCCAAGGAGTCTATAACTGAAAAATGTTTGAAAATTGCTTGTGTAGTTCTTGAGATATGGTCCCACTTCCGGTTGATCCCTAAATAAAGGTCAACATTGGGTCACGTTTTCCCAAAGCTAATCTCCAATGCCCAAGGAGTCTATAACTGATAAAAGTTTGAAAATCGGCTGTGTACTTCTTGAGATATGGTGCTGCAAAGATTAACTAGTTAAATATTCAAATGTAGCGCCCGGGACAAAATCGTCGAGCGCCCTGGGCAACAGAATCACGACGTACATGTACACATGCACAAGCCACCGTTTCAATACGCTATAGATCGATATTTTTGTATATATAGTGTGCAGCGACTGGTACCCAGAAGTCGGCTATTTCGTAACGGCATTTCGCGTGCATTTTTCTCTGTGTCGCAGGGCATCCTGACTACATTTTTTGTCGATGAACGGAACCTTGTCTCCAAGCCATTGGTGTCCGATTTGTCACTGAATCGTTAATTATCGTGGAAATTGTTCTACTTTGATTAGTTTTAATGACCAGGAACATCTCTTATTAAAAGCAATTAACTTTTTAAAACAGTTTATGTAATTTAGGAAAATAATTCGTAATTTTAATTGAAAATATCGTGTTTTTGACTGTCAAAACATTTGCCCTTTCAGCGCCAAGTGTTTTGTACACAGAACAAAAACGCGCCAACAAATGACGTCATTGATGACGTTATATGAATTTTTTGCCACGCTACAGAGCTACATAATAAGACGAGTCTATATTTGAAAACAGTTTGAGGATCAGACATATACTTCTTGAGATATGGTGGGAACAAGATTGCCTAATTAAATATTCATGTCATTATAACTCAGCTAATTAATGAAGAACTTGAACAATTTTACTCTTAGCATAATTTCATGTTCTAAGCTTCAATTTGATGTATGATCTGAATCTCCCATATTTATTATTTTAGAGCTTAGGTTCGTACAAAATCGTGTACAAAAGCTATGGCAATTTTGACAGAAACAAAGAATAATAATAATAATAATAATAATAATAAAAATAATAATCCCAAGAAAAACAAAACCTGTTCCGACTGCTAAGTCGGAACAGCTAATAATAATAATAATAATAAAAATAATAATCCCAAGAAAAACAAAACCTGTTCCGACTGCTAAGTCGGAACAGCTAATAATAATAATAATAATAATAATAATAATAAAAATAATAATCCCAACAAAAACAAAACCTGTTCCGACTGCTAAGTCGGAACAGCTAATAATAATAACTAGACATTAGGTGTTTGTGAACAAACACAAAGCTGTTCCGTTAAGTTGTGCTTTGATTAAACTCAAGTTCAATCTTCAATGCACAAGGGGTCTAAAACTGGAAAAAATGTAAATCGGTTGTGTAGTTCTTGAGATATGGTCCCACTTCCGGTTGACCCAGAAGTAAAGGTCAACATTGGGTCACGGTAACCCAAGTTCAATCTTCAATGTTCAAAGGATCTAATAACTGAAAAGAAATGGAACATGGGTTGTGTAGTTCTTGAGATATGGTCCCACTTCTGGTTGACCCGGAAGTAAAGGTTAACATGGGGTCACGGTAACCCAAGTTCAATCTTCAATGTTTAAAGGATCTAATAACTGAAAAGAAATTGAACATGGGTTATGTAGTTCTTGAGATAATGGTCCCACTTCTGGTTGACCCAGAAGTAAAGGTTAACATGGGGTCACGGTAACCCAAGTTCAATCTTCAATGCTCAATGAGTCTATAACTGAAACGAACTTGAAATGCACATAATTATCGTTTCCAATCAGGCTCGTAGTCTTTGTTATATGAAAACTGTGCTGGAGGTAATAAATGCAAGAAACATTGAACGCTAGAGGGCGTTACACAACAATTCGATTGCACATGCTCATTTATTTTGCAGGGTGATTGTGCAGAGCAAATGTTGCACTGAAGAGGCAATGTTTTTGATCACAAACGCAGTTGTGTTAACGTTTTTTTTACTCGAAATTTTGTTATTGAGGAACATGTCTCACAAGTTACTATGCATACTAAGCCTGTGACGGTAACATGGTTAACCAACCGATCAACCAGTTAAACGTTTACGTTTTTACGGTTCGGATAAGCGTAAAACAATTCAATCAAAAAGTGCCGCGAAATATTGACTATAATAATTGCCTAGTTACATGAAGTACACACGCCCACAAGCCAAAATTCTCTGCTAACCCCTGAAATACGCTTAACGTAAGCACGGAAGTCTCTGTTGCCGTAAGCGTTGATTCTTTGCTTTTGGTAAGCAGAGCCATGTATTTGGGCCTGGGTCTCACAACTTAGTGGATAAAGTGAACTACCCCTCATTTAAACGAATGAGCCCAATTACATGGCTCTGGTTACTGCCGAAATCCATGCTTACGGTCATCATTCTCCGCTTATTTTGCAAGCGTCGAATTTCTGCGCTAGCTGTGTAAGCGAAGAATGCCTAGTTTCGTGAAGTACACACGAGAAAAAGCCGAAATTCTCTGCTAACTCCTGAAATACGCTTGACGTAAGCACGGAATTCCCTGCTTCCGTTTCCGTAAGCGTCGATTCTGCGCTTACGGTAAGCAGAGTCATGAAATTGGGTCCAGGTCACACAAGTTAGTACGAAAACCACACAAGACTGTATATCATGGAATAGGTCCCACAATTTAGTAGGTAAAGCAATCACACCACAGGTCTCACAATTTAGTAAGTAAAGCGACAAATCAGTGGTCTCACAAGTCAGTAAGTAAAGATTGGTCTATGCTGTTGTATTAAAATTGTAATTGTAAAAAAAAATATTTTTAATATCGTGTATGTAATTGTTGTTACGATAAAAAAATTAATGCGGTATAAGCTAATAAGTTAGTACATCACACGAACTACCACTCTTATCAAGGAATTATGAATTCGAAACGACTTATGAATTCGAAACGAATTATGAATTCGAAACGAATTATTAATTCAAAACGAATTATAAATCTGTTACTACGCCTGCTTTCCACTGATAACATCTCAGTGCATGCCACAACAGGGCTTTAGTAGCACATAATAATTTTTGGTAGACGATTTAAATTTTTGTCTATGCTATTGTACTAACATTTGTTGTGTCTTTTTAATACTGAATGTTTTTGTTGGGCTAAAATAGTAAATATTGGATATGACTTTATTGTTAATTTTGGCTCTTCATGCACACCCATGAAAAATGTATTTTTTCTTGTCTACAACTTTCCCCATTCAGCTACAATTCGAGCCTCATTGCAACCCCCAACAGGTTTGTTGTTTGCTACATAGAGTGATTTCCCGAAGTAATGCATTCGCACAAGAACCTTAAAAACGTAGCCTTGTTTCCTTCACGATTGAGCTTCAAGTAATGCGTTTGCATAAGAAACCTAAAAGATCGTTTTCCGGTGAACGGGACCCAAGCGCGGACAAGTCTGCCAAGCGGGCAACATCGTCCTACACACGGCGTTCTATTTTTCTACGTTCACGCTGCTGATACCTGAGTAACGATAAGATCTGAGCGGACACACGACGCTCTGCGCTGAGAGCAAGACAAATTCTTCTCGATTCTTGTGAATGAAAGTAGACTTGTGTTAGTCGGCGCAGGAATGACTCTTTATAATACACTCTACATACAAACAACGCAAAAACACGGGTCACAAATGGGTAGGACTTGAGCAAGTTTAAAAAAAAGCAAGCAAGAGCACCGTTAAACTCGTATAGCGCCCTCAATTGTTACAAAAATTTAGAGCTTGACTCCTTTTTTATTTATAAACTCACAGATTCTAAGCAAAGTACCCGTGGCGTTAAATTTGCCTGAGAATTTGGGGGTTTTTTTTACTGACAATGTTTTGGTAAGTTTTGATGCTTTTAAACTGAAGTTCAATAAAATCTTTCTTGTTTTAAGAAACATTTGTGTAATCTAGGACGTTCAATTTGAGCTTAATTGAAAAATATGTTTCTAGAAGTCGGATTTGATTCCACTATCTCCATGTGTTTTGTGCACGGGCGAAAATGCGCAATAAATGACGTCATTATGACGTCGTTCGTTGTTTTAGGCCGGAAAGCACATCTACAGTATCTCATAAGTCTAAAACTAAAAAAAGTTTGACGATCGGCGGTATACTTTTTGAGATATGGTGCTTACAAGGCTGGCTAATTAAATATTCACCTCGCTCTAAAGTGGCTAATTAATTAAGAATTTTAACAACTATCACAATAAATGTTAAGTTTATGTACTAAGCTTCAATTTGATATAGGACCTAACTCCTTCATATTTAAACATTAGGATATTGGGTGTATACATAAAACGTGTACAAATGCTATGGGATTTTAGGTGGAAACAAAGAATAATAATAACTAGACATTAGGTGTTTGTGAACAAACACAAAGCTGTTCCGTTTTGTTTTGCTTTGATTAAACGATCCAGACATTTAAAATGAGCCTAAGTTCAAGATTGAACGATATGGTCCCACTTCCGGTTGACTCAGAAGTAAAGGTCAACATGGGGTCACGGTAACCCAAGGCTTATCTTCAATGCTCAAAAGGTTTATAACTGAAAAGAAATTGAACATGGGTTGTGTAGTTCTTGAGATATGGTCCCACTTTCGGTTGACTCGGAAGTAAAGGTTAACATGGGGTCACGGTATCCTAAGTTCAGTCTTCAATGCTTCAAGGGTCTATAACTGAAAAGAACATGTACATGGGTTGTGTAGTTCTTGAGATGTTGCACTGCAGAGGCAATGTTTTTTATCACAAGCGCAGTTGTGTTAACGTTTTTTTTTACTCTAAATTTTGTTATCGAGGAACAGGTCTCACAAGCTAGCATGTATACCAATCCTGTGACGGTTACACGGTTAACCAGCCGATTAACCGGTTAAACGTTTACATTTTTACGGTTCGGATAAGCATGAAACAGTTCAATCGAAAATTGCTAAACATTGACTATGAATTTGCTTATTCAAAATCAAATCGCTTATTCGGAATCAATTCGCTTATTCAAACTCAAATCACTTATTATGAATCAATTCGCTTATTCTGAATAAATTCGCTTATTTAGAATCAAAACGCTTTTTCACAATCAATTTGCTTACTCGGAATAATTTCGCTCATTCAAAATCAATTTGCTTATTCAGAATCATTGCTGATTCATAACCATTTTGCCTATTCATAACCATTTCACCAAGTCGTAAGCATTATGCTTGTTGATAAAGATTGTGAAGTTTCTTTAAATACACTTAACACTACATCATTCAATGATTCATCACAAGACGCATGAATGATAGTACCATTTCGATGTTCATTCATAAAATGTGTATGCCGTGTAAACTTCCAAATCTCAGGCAGGTGTATTCATCCGTGCACTGTTGCTTTTACGGAATGGCTTATTCGGAATCAATTCGCTTATTCAAAATCAATTCGCTTATTGGTATCAATTCGCTTATTCGAAATCAATTCGCTTATTCAAATTAAAACGCTTATTCAGAATCAATTCGCTTACTCGGATTAATTTCGCTCATTCTAAATCAATTTGCTTATTCAGAATCAATTCGCATATTCAGAATTAAAACGCTTATTCAGAATCAATTTGCTTACTCGGAATAAATTCGCTCATTTGAAATCAGTTTGCTTATTTAAAATCTAATGGCTTATTCGGTATCAATTCGCTTATTTGGAATCAATTCGCTTATTCAAAATCGAATGAATGATAGTACCATTTCGGTACTTATGAATGATAGTACCATTTCGATGTTCATTCATAAAACGTTTATGCCGTGTAAACTTCCAAATCTCAGGCAGGTGTATTCATCCGTGCACGGTCGTTTTTTGTAAATTTTATGCACAGGCTTTATTTAAAGCTAAATGCTGTTGTATTAAAATCGTAATTGTAAAACTTTGTGTGCCCTTTATTACCGATCGAGTATGTTATTTTCGTATGGCATGAATAGTAAAAAAATTATGGGACATGAGTTATTGTTAATTTTGGCTTTTGACCCCAAATCCAACACTGACCCTATAGCCATGGAAAAGGTAATTTCACGTTTTTATACATTATTTCCCCACTCAGCTCTAATTCTAATTCAGCTCTAATTGCCCTATTGCATCCCAACCAAGTGTTTTGTCTGCTAGACGGTGATTTCCCAAAGTAATGCGTTCGCACAAGAACCTTAAAAACGTGGTTTCAGGCGAATGGGTAGCCTTGTTTCCTTCACGATTGAGCTTCAAGTAATGCGTTTGCATAAGAAACCTAAAAGATCGTTTTCCGGTGAACGGGACCCAAGCGCGGACAAGTCTGCTACGCGGGCAACATCGTCCCACACACGGCGTTCTATTTGTCTACGTTCACGCTGCTGATACCTGAGTAACGATAAGATCTGAGCGGACACACGACGCTCTGCGCTGAGAGCAAGACAACTCGATTCTTGTGAATGAAAGTAGACTTGCGTTAGTCGGCGCAGGAATGACTCTTTATAATACACTCTACATACAAACAACGCAAAAAGACGGGTCACAAATGGGTAGGACTTGATCAAGTTTTTAAAAAAGCAAGCAAGAGCGCCGTTTAACTGGTATAGCGCCCTCATTTGTTAAAAAAAATTAGAGCTTGACTCCTTTTTTATTTATAAACTTACAGATTATAGGCAAAGTACCCGTGGCGTTAAATTTGCCTGAGAATTTTGGTGGTTTTTTTTACTGACAATGTTATGGTTAGTTTTGATGCTTTTAAACTGAAGTTCAATCAAATCTTTCTTGTTTTAAGAAACATTTGTGTAATCTAGCACGTTAAATTTGAGCTTAATTGAAAAAATATGTTTCTAGAAGTCGGATTTGATTCCACTATCTCCATGTGTTTTGTGCACGGGCGAAAATGCGCAATAAATGACGTCATTATGACGTCGTTCGTTGTTTTAGGCCGGAAAGCACATCTACAGTATCTCATAAGTCTAAAACTAAAAAAAGTTTGACGATCGGCGGTATACTTTTTGAGATATGGTGCTTACAAGGCTGGCTAATTAAATATTCACCTCGCTGTAAGTGGCTAATTAATTAAGAATTTTAACAATTATTACAATAAATGTTAAGTTTATGTACTAAGCTTCAATTTGGTATAGGACCTAACTCCTTCATATTTAAACATTAGGAGATTGGGTGTATACATAAAACGTGTACAAATGCTATGGGATTTTAGGTGGAAACAAAGAATAATAATAATAATAATAAAAATAACTAGACATTAGGTGTTTGTCCATGACAAACACAAAGCTGTTCCGTTTCTCATTACATTGATTAAACGCTCCAGATGTAGTTCTTGAGATATGGTGTCACTTCCAGTTTACCCGGATGTAAAGGTCAACATGGGGTTACGGTTAACCATGGCAAATTTGTAACGCCCAAGGAGTGTATAACTGAAAAAAAATTAACAATCGGATCGGTTTTGTACTTCTTGAGATATGGTCCCACTTCCGGTTGACCCGGAAGTAAAGGTCAACACGGGTCACGGTATTCCTAGGCTAATCTTCAATGCACAAAAGGTTTATAACTGAAATAAAATTGAAAATCGGGTGCGTAGTACTTGAGAGTTGGTCCCACTTCCGGTTGACCCGGAAGTTCAGGTCAATATGGGGTCATGGTAACACAAGGCTAACATTCAATGCCAGGAAGTATATAATTGAAAAAAGTTTGAATATCGGCTGGTACTTCTTGAGATATGGTCCAACTTCCGGTTAAATCGGAAGTTTAGGTCAACTTAGGGTCAAGATAACCCAAGGTTAATATTTAATGCCCAATGAGTCTATAACCGAAACAAACTGAAAATTGGCTTTGTAGATCTTGAGATAATGTCCCACTTCCGATTGACCCAGAGGTAAAGGTCAACATGGGGTCAGGGTAAGCCTTAGTTCAATCTTTAATGCTCAAAGGATCTATAACTGAAAAGAAATTGAAAATCGGTTGTGTAGTTCTGGAGATATGGTCCCACTTCCGGTTGACCCGGAAAAAAGGTCAGCATGGGGTCACGGTTACCAAAGGACAATCTCCAATGCCCAAGGAGTCTATAACTGAATAAAATTGAAAATCAGTTGTGTAGTTCTTGAGATATGGTCCCACTTCCGATTGACCCCGAAGTAAGGTCAACATGGGGTCACGATTTCCCAAGTTCAATCTTCAATGTTCAAAGGATCTAATAACTGAAAAGAAATGGAACATGGGTTGTGTAGTTCTTGAGATATGGTCCCACTTCCGGTTTACCCGGAAGTAAAGGTTAACATGGGGTCACGATAAACCCAAGTTCAATCTTCAATGCTCAATGAGTCTATATCTGAAAAGAACTTGAAATGCACATAATTATCGTTTCCAATCAGGCTCGTAGTCTTTGTTAATATGAAAACTGTGCTTGAGGTAATAAATGCAAGAAACATTGAACGCTAGAGGGCGTTCCACAACAATTCGATTGTGCAGAGCCAAATAATGATGCACTGAAGAGGCAATGTTTTTGATCACAACCGCAGATGTGTTAAAGTTTCTTTTACTCGAAATTTTGTTACCGAGGAACATGTCTCACAAGTTAGCATGTATACTAAGCCTGTGACGGTTACACGGTTAACCAACAGATCAACCGGTTAAACGTTTACATTTTTACAGTTCGGATAAACGTAAAACAATTCAATCAAAAAGTGCAGCGAAACATTGACTATAATAATTGCCTAGTTACGTCAAGTACACACGCGCACAAGCCAAAATTCTCTGCTAACCCCTGAAATACGCTTGACGTAAGCATTGATTATTTGCTTTTGGTAAGCAGAGCCATGTATTTGGGCCTGGGTCTCACAACTTAGCGTATAAAGTGAACTATCCCTCATTTAAACAAATGAGCCCAATTACATGGCTCTGGTTACTGCTGAATTCCATGCTTACGGTCAACATTCTCCGCTTATTTTGCAAGCGTCGAATTTCTGCGCTAGCTTTGTAAGCGAAGAATGCCTAATTAAGTGAAGTACACACGAGAAAAAGACGTAATTCTCTGCTAACCCCTGAAATACGCTTGACGTAAGCACGGAACTTCCTGCCGTAAGCGTTGATTATTTGCTTTTGGTAAGCAGAGCCATGTATTTGGGCCTGGGTCTCACAACTTAGCGTATAAAGTGAACTATCCCTCATTTAAACGAATCAATTTCTTGGCTCTGGTTACTGCAGAAATCCATGCTTACAGTCACCCATTCTCCGCCTATTTTGGAAGCGTCGAATTTTTGCGCTATTTGTGTAAGTGAAGAATGCCTAGTTACGTGAAGTACACACGCGCACCAGCCAAAATTCTCTGCTAACCCCTGAAATACGCTTGACGTAAGCACGGAATTCTCTGCCGTAAGCGTTGATTATTTGCTTTTGGTAAGCAGAGCCATGTATTTGGGCCTGGGTCTCACAACTTAGCGTATAAAGTGAACTATCCCTCATTTAAACAAATGAGCCCAATTACATGGCTCTGGTTACTGCTGAATTCCATGCTTACGGTCAACATTCTCCGCTTATTTTGCAAGCGTCGAATTTCTGCGCTAGCTGTGTAAGCGAAGAATACCTAGTTACGTGAAGTACACACAAGAAAAAGATGTAATTCTCTGCTAACCCCTGAAATACGCTTGACGTAAGCACGGAATTATCTGCTTCCGTAAGCGTCGTTTTTTTGCTTATGGTAAGCAGAGTCATGAAATTGGGTCCAGGTCTCACAAGTTAGTACGCAAACCACACAAGACTGTATATCATGGAATAGGTTTCACAATTTAGTACATAAAGCAATCACACCACAGGTCTCACAAGTTAGTAAATAAAGATTGGTCTATGCTGTTGTATTAAAATCATAATTGTAAAAAAAACTTTTTAATATCGTGTTTGTTATTTTTGTTGCGATAAAATATTTAATGCGGTGTAAGTTAATAAGTTAGTACGTAGCACGAACTGCCACTCTTATCAAAGAATTATGAATTTGAAACGAATTATTAATTCAAAACGAATCATTATTCTGTTACTACGCCTGCTTTCCGCTGATAACATCTCACTCTCAGTGCATGCCACAATTGCGCTTTAGTAGCACATAATAATTTTGGGTAGACGATTTAAATTTTGTACTAACATTTGTTGTGTCTTTTTAATACTGAATGTTTTTGTTGGGCTAAAATAGTAAATATTGGATATGATTTTATTGTTCATTTTGGCTCTTCATGCACATCCATGAAAAATGTATTTTTTTCTTTTCTACACCTTTCCCCATTCAGCTACAATTCGAGCCTCATTGCAACCCCCAACAGGTTTGTTGTTTGCTACATAGTGATTTCCCGAAGTAATGCATTCGCACAAGAACCTTAAAAACGTGGTTTCAGGCGAATGGGTAGCATTGTTTCCTTCATGATTCAGCTGCAAGTAATGCCTTTGCATAAGAAACCTAAAAAATTGTTTTCCGGTGAACGGGACCCAAGCGCAGACAAGTCTGACACGCGGGCAACATCGTTCCAACACACGGCGTTCGATTTTCAACGTTCACGCTGAATAACAACAAGATCTGAGCAGACACATCGCTCTGCGCTGAGAGCAAGAAAATTCTTCTCGATTCTTGTGAATGAACGTGGACTTGTGTCAGTCGGCGCAGGAATGACTCTTTATAATATACTCTACATACAAAAATCGCACAAACACAGATCATATGGGTCTAAGACTTGATCGAGTTGAAAACAAGCAAGCAAGAGCACCGTTAAACTCGTATAGCGCCCTCAATCGTTTAAAACGTTTAAAGCTTGAGTCCGTTTTTATTTATAAACTCACAGATTATAGGCAAAGTACCCATGGCGTTAAATTTGCCTGAGAATTTGGGTTTTTTTCTACTGACAATGTTTCAATAAGTTTTGAAGCTTTTAAACTGAAAGACAATAAAATCTTATTTGTTTTAAGAATCGTGTGTGTAATCTAGGACGTTAAATTTGAGCTTAATTGAAAAATTATTTTTCTAGAAGTCGGATTTGTTTTCACTTTATCCTGTGTGTTTGTACACAGATACAAAACGCGCAATAAATGACGTCATTGTGACGTCGTCCGTAATTTTATGCCGCGATGCACATCTACAGTATTCCAGAAGTCTAAAATCGAAAAAAGTTTGACGATCGGACGTATACTTTTTGAGATATGGCGGTCTAAAGATTGGCTAATTAAATATTCATGCCATTATAACTAAGTAAATTAATTAATTAATTTAAGCTAATTACACTTTTCTATAACTTCAAAACCTAAGCTTTAATATGATATAGGATTTGACTCTTTTATAGTAAGCCAAGTATGACTTTTGGCTTTAACAAAATGCCCTGGTTAAACCTATGAGCTTTTGAGATACAAAGAATAATAATAATAATAAAAACAAATAAAAATCTTAACAAAAACAATAGCTGTTCCGACCACTTCGTCGGAACAGCTAATAAAAATCTCGACAAAAACAAAACCTGTTCCGACAGTAAGTCGGAACAGCTAATAACTAGACATTAGGTGTTTGTGAACAAACACTAAGCTGTTCCGTTTTGTTTTGCTTTGATTAAACGATCCAGACATTTAAAATGAGCCTAAGTTCAAGATTGAACGATATGGTCCCACTTCCGGTTGACTCAGAAGTAAAGGTCAACATGGGGTCACGGTAACCCAAGGCTTATCTTCAATGCTCAAAAGGTTTATAACTGAAAAGAAATTGAACATGGGTTGTGTAGTTCTTGAGATATGGTCCCACTTTCGGTTGACCCGGAAGTAAAGGTTAACATGGGGTCACGGTATCCTAAGTTCAGTCTTCAATGCTTGAAGGGTCTATAACTGAAAAGAACATGTACATGGGTTGTGTAGTTCTTGAGATGTTGCACTGCAGAGGCAATGTTTTTTATCACAAGCGCAGTTGTGTTAACGGTTTTTTTACTCTAAATTTTGTTATCGAGGAACAGGTCTCACAAGCTAGCATGTATACCAATCCTGTGACGGTTACACGGTTAACCAGCCGATTAACCGGTTAAACGTTTACATTTTTACGGTTCGGATAAGCATAAAACAATTCAATCGAAAATTGCTAAACATTGACTATGAATTTGCTTATTCAAAATCAAATCGCTTATTCGGAATCAATTCGCTTATTCAAACTCAAATCACTTATTTGGAATCAATTCGCTTATTCTGAATAAATTCGCTTATTCAGAATCAAAACGCTTTTTCACAATCAATTTGCTTACTCGGAATAATTTCGCTCATTCAAAATCAATTTGCTTATTCAGAATCATTGCTGATTCATAACCATTTTGCCTATTCATAACCATTTCGCCAAGTCGTAAGCATTATGCTTGTTGATAAAGATTGTGAAGTTTCTTTAAATACACTTAACACTACATCATTCAATGATTCATCACAAGACGCATGAATGATAGTACCATTTCGATGTTCATTCATAAAATGTGTATGCCGTGTAAACTTCCAAATCTCAGGCAGGTGTATTCATCCGTGCACTGTTGCTTTTACGGAATGGCTTATTCGGAATCAATTCGCTTATTCAAAATCAATTCGCTTATTGGTATCAATTCGCTTATTCGAAATCAATTCGCTTATTCAGAATTAAACGCTTATTCAGAATCAATTCGCTTACTCGGATTAATTTCGCTCATTCTAAATCAATTTGCTTATTCAGAATCAATTCGCATATTCAGAATTAAAACGCTTATTCAGAATCAATTTGCTTACTCGGAATAAATTCGCTCATTTGAAATCAGTTTGCTTATTTAAAATCTAATGGCTTATTCGGTATCAATTCGCTTATTTGGAATCAATTCGCTTATTCAAAATCGAATGAATGATAGTACCATTTCGGTACTTATGAATGATAGTACCATTTCGATGTTCATTCATAAAACGTTTATGCCGTGTAAATTTCCAAATCTCAGGCAGGTGTATTCATCCGTGCACGGTCGTTTTTTGTAAATTTTATGCACAGGCTTAATTTAAAGCTAAATGCTGTTGTATTAAAATCGTAATTGTAAAACTTTGTGTGCCCTTTATTACCGATCGAGTATGTTATTTTCGTATGGCATGAATAGTAAAAAATTTATGGGACATGAGTTATTGTTAATTTTGGCTTTTGACCCCAAATCCAACACTGACCCTATAGCCATGGAAAAGGTAATTTCACGTTTTTATACATTATTTCCCCACTCAGCTCTAATTCTTGCCCTATTGCATCCCCACCAAGTGTTTTGTCTGCTAGACGGTGATTTCCCAAAGTAATGCGTTCGCACAAGAACCTTAAAAACGTGGTTTCAGGCGAATGGGTAGCCTTGTTTCCTTCACGATTGAGCTTCAAGTAATGCGTTTGCATAAGAAACCTAAAAGATCGTTTTCCGGTGAACGGGACCCAAGCGCGGACAAGTCTGCTACGCGGGCAACATCGTCCCACACACGGCGTTCTATTTTTCTACGTTCACGCTGCTGATACCTGAGTAACGATAAGATCTGAGCGGACACACGACGCTCTGCGCTGAGAGCAAGACAACTCGATTCTTGTGAATGAAAGTAGACTTGCGTTAGTCGGCGCAGGAATGACTCTTTATAATACACTCTACATACAAACAACGCAAAAACACGGGTCACAAATGGGTAGGACTTGATCAAGTTTTTAAAAAAGCAAGCAAGAGCGCCGTTTAACTGGTATAGCGCCCTCATTTGTTAAAAAAAATTTGAGCTTGACTCCTTTTTTATTTATAAACTCACAGATTATAGGCAAAGTACCCGTGGCGTTAAATTTGCCTGAGAATTTGGGGGTTTTTTTTACTGACAATGTTTTGGTAAGTTTTGATGCTTTTAAACTGAAGTTCAATAAAATCTTTCTTGTTTTAAGAAACATTTGTGTAATCTAGGACGTTAAATTTGAGCTTAATTGAAAAAATATGTTTCTAGAAGTCGGATTTGATTCCACTATCTCCATGTGTTTTGTGCACGGGCGAAAATGCGCAATAAATGACGTCATTATGACGTCGTTCGTTGTTTTAGGCCGGAAAGCACATCTACATTATCTCATAAGTCTAAAACTAAAAAAAGTTTGACGATCGGCGGTATACTTTTTGAGATATGGTGCTTACAAGGCTGGCTAATTAAATATTCACCTCGCTCTAAAGTGGCTAATTAATTAAGAATTTTAACAACTATCACAATAAATGTTAAGTTTATGTACTAAGCTTCAATTTGATATATGACCAAACCCCTTCATATTTAAACATTAGGATATTTGGTGTATACAAAAAACGTGTACAAATGTTATGGGATTTAGGTGGAAACAAAGAATAATAATAACTAGACATTAGGTGTTTGTGAACAAACACAAAGCTGTTCCGTTTTGTTTTGCTTTGATTAAACGATCCAGACATTTAAAATGAGCCTAAGTTCAAGATTGAACGATATGGTCCCACTTCCGGTTGACTCAGAAGTAAAGGTCAACACGGGGTCACGGTAACCCAAGGCTTATCTTCAATGCTCAAAAGGTTTATAACTGAAAAGAAATTGAACATGGGTTGTGTAGTTCTTGAGATATGGTCCCACTTTCGGTTGACCCGGAAGTAAAGGTTAACATGGGGTCACGGTATCCTAAGTTCAGTCTTCAATGCTTGAAGGGTCTATAACTGAAAAGAACATGTACATGGGTTGTGTAGTTCTTGAGATGTTGCACTGCAGAGGCAATGTCTTTTATCACAAGCGCAGTTGTGTTAACGGCTTTTTTTACTCTAAATTTTGTTATCGAGGAACAGGTCTCACAAGCTAGCATGTATACCAATCCTGTGACGGTTACACGGTTAACCAGCCGATTAACCGGTTAAACGTTTACATTTTTACGGTTCGGATAAGCATAAAACAATTCAATCAAAAATTGCTAAACTATGACTATGAATTTGCTTATTCAAAATCAAATCGCTTATTCGGAATCAATTCGCTTATTCAAACTCAAATCACTTATTTGGAATCAATTCGCTTATTCTGAATAAATTCGCTTATTCAGAATCAAAACGCTTTTTCACAATCAATTTGCTTACTCGGAATAATTTCGCTCATTCAAAATCAATTTGCTTATTCAGAATCATTGCTGATTCATAACCATTTTGCCTATTCATAACCATTTCGCCAAGTCGTAAGCATTATGCTTGTTGATAAAGATTGTGAAGTTTCTTTAAATACACTTAACACTACATCATTCAATGATTCATCACAAGACGCATGAATGATAGTACCATTTCGATGTTCATTCATAAAATGTGTATGCCGTGTAAACTTCCAAATCTCAGGCAGGTGTATTCATCCGTGCACTGTTGCTTTTACGGAATGGCTTATTCGGAATCAATTCGCTTATTCAAAATCAATTCGCTTATTGGTATCAATTCGCTTATTCGAAATCAATTTGCTTATTCAAAATTAAAACGCTTATTCAGAATCAATTCGCTTACTCGGATTAATTTCGCTCATTCTGAATCAATTTGCTTATTCAGAATCAATTCGCATATTCAGAATTAAAACGCTTATTCAGAATCAATTTGCTTACTCGGAATAATTTCGCTCATTTGAAATCAGTTTGCTTATTTAAAATCTAATGGCTTATTCGGTATCAATTCGCTTATTTGGAATCAATTTGCTTATTCAAAATCGAATGAATGATAGTAGCATTTCGGTACTTATGAATGATAGTACCATTTCGATGTTCATTCATAAAACGTTTATGCCGTGTAAACTTCCAAATCTCAGGCAGTTGTATTCATCCGTGCACGGTCGTTTTTTGTAAATTTTATGCACAGGCTTAATTTAAAGCTAAATGCTGTTGTATTAAAATCGTAATTGTAAAACTTTGTGTGCCCTTTATTACCGATCGAGTATGTTATTTTCGTATGGCATGAATAGTAAAAAATTTATGGGACATGAGTTATTGTTTTAATTTTGGCTTTTGACCCCAAATCCAACACTGACCCTATAGCCATGGAAAAGTTAATTTCACGTTTTTATACATTATTTCCCCACTCAGCTCTAATTCTTGCCCTATTGCATCCCCACCAAGTGTTTTGTCTGCTAGACGGTGATTTCCCAAAGTAATGCGTTTGCACAAGAACCTTAAAAACGTGGTTTCAGGCGAATGGGTAGCCTTGTTTCCTTCACGATTGAGCTTCAAGTAATGCGTTTGCATAAGAAACCTAAAAGATCGTTTTCCGGTGAACGGGACCCAAGCGCGGACAAGTCTGCTACGCGGGCAACATCGTCCCACACACGGCGTTCTATTTTTCTACGTTCACGCTGCTGATACCTGAGTAACGATAAGATCTGAGCGGACACACGACGCTCTGCGCTGAGAGCAAGACAACTCGATTCTTGTGAATGAAAGTAGACTTGCGTTAGTCGGCGCAGGAATGACTCTTTATAATACACTCTATATACAAACAACGCAAAAACACGGGTCACAAATGGGTAGGACTTGATCAAGTTTTTAAAAAAGCAAGCAAGAGCGCCGTTAAACTGGTATAGCGCCCTCATTTGTTAAAAAAAATTAGAGCTTGACTCCTTTTTTATTTATAAACTCACAGATTATAGGCAAAGTACCCGTGGCGTTAAATTTGCCTGAGAATTTGGGGTTTTTTTTACTGACAATGTTTTGGTAAGTTTTGATGCTTTTAAACTGAGGTTCAATAAAATCTTTCTTGTTTTAAGAAACATTTGTGTAATCTAGGACGTTAAATTTGAGCTTAATTGAAAAAATATGTTTCTAGAAGTCGGATTTGATTCCACTATCTCCATGTGTTTTGTGCACGGGCGAAAATGCGCAATAAATGACGTCATTATGACGTCGTTCGTTGTTTTAGGCCGGAAAGCACATCTACAGTATCTCATAAGTCTAAAACTAAAAAAAGTTTGACGATCGGCGGTATACTTTTTGAGATATGGTGCTTACAAGGCTGGCTAATTAAATATTCACCTCGCTCTAAAGTGGCTAATTAATTAAGAATTTTAACAACTATCACAATAAATGTTAAGTTTGTGTACTAAGCTTCAATTTGATATATGACCAAACCCCTTCATATTTAAACATTAGGATATTTGGTGTATACAAAAAACGTGTACAAATGTTATGGGATTTAGGTGGAAACAAAGAATAATAATAATAATAATAAAAATAATAAAAATCTCGACGAAAACAAAACCTGTTCCGACAGTAAGTCGGAACAGCTAATAACTAGACATTATGTGTTTGTGAACAAACACAAAGCTGTTCCGTTAAGTTGTGCTTTGATTAAACTCAAGTTCAATCTTCAATGCACAAGGGGTCTAAAACTGGAAAAATGTAAATCGGTTGTGTAGTTCTTGAGATATGGTCCCACTTCCGGTTGACCCAGAAGTAAAGGTCAACATTGGGTCACGGTAACCCAAGTTCAATCTTCAATGTTCAAAGGATCTAATAACTGAAAAGAAATGGAACATAGGTTGTGTAGTTCTTGAGATATGGTCCCACTTCTGGTTGACCCGGAAGTAAAGGTTAACATGGGGTCACGGTAACCCAAGTTCAATCTTCAATGTTCAAAGGATCTAATAACTGAAAAGAAATGGAACATGGGTTGTGTAGTTCTTGAGATAATGGTCCCACTTCTGGTTGACCCAGAAGTAAAGGTTAACATGGTGTCACGGTAACCCAAGTTCAATCTTCAATGCTCAATGAGTCTATAACTGAAACGAACTTGAAATACACATAATTATCGTTTCCAATCAGGCTCGTAGTCTTTGTTATATGAAAACTGTGCTGGAGGTAATAAATGCAAGAAACATTGAACGCTAGAGGGCGTTACACAACAATTCGATTGCACATGCTCATTTATTTTGCAGGGTGATTGTGCAGAGCAAATGTTGCACTGAAGAGGCAATGTTTTTGATCACAAACGCAGTTGTGTTAACGGTTTTTTTTACTCGAAACTTTGTTATTGAGGAACATGTCTCACAAGTTACTATGCATACTAAGCCTGTGACGGTTACATGGTTAACCAACCGATCAACCAGTTAAATGTTTACGTTTTTACGGTTCGGATAAGCGTAAAACAATTCAATCAAAAAGTGCCGCGAAATATTGACTATAATAATTGCCTAGTTACATGAAGTACACACGCCCACAAGCCAAAATTCTCTGCTAACCCCTGAAATACGCTTAACGTAAGCACGGAAGTCTCTGCTGCCGTAAGCGTTGATTCTTTGCTTTTGGTAAGCAGAGCCATGTATTTGGGCCTGGGTCTCACAACTTAGTGGATAAAGTGATCTACCCCTCATTTAAACGAATGAGCCCAATTACATGGCTCTGGTTACTGCCGAAATCCATGCTTACGGTCATCATTCTCCGCTTATTTTGCAAGCATTGAATTTCTGCGCTAGCTGTGTAAGCGAAGAATGCCTAGTTTCGTGAAGTACACACGAGAAAAAGCCGAAATTCTCTGCTAACTCCTGAAATACGCTTGACGTAAGCACGGAATTCCCTGCTTCCGTTTCCGTAAGCGTCGATTCTGCGCTTACGGTAAGCAGAGTCATGAAATTGGGTCCAGGTCACACAAGTTAGTACGCAAACCACACAAGACTGTATATCATGGAATAGGTCCCACAATTTAGTACGTAAAGCAATCACACCACAGGTCTCACAATTTAGTAAGTAAAGCGACAAATCAGTGGTCTCACAAGTCAGTAAGTAAAGATTGGTCTATGCTGTTGTATTAAAATTGTAATTGTAAAAAAATATATTTTTATTATCGTGTATGTAATTGTTGTTACGATAAAAAATTTAATGCGGTATAAGTTAATAAGTTAGTACATCACACGAACTACCACTCTTATCAAGGAATTATGAATTCGAAACGAATCATGAATTCGAAACGAATTATTAATTCAAAACGAATTATAAATCTGTTACTACGCCTGCTTTCCACTGATAACATCTCAGTGCATGCCACAACAGGGCTTTAGTAGCACATAATAATTTTTGGTAGACGATTTAAATTTTTGTCTATGCTATTGTACTAACATTTGTTGTGTCTTTTTAATACTGAATGTTTTTGTTGGGCTAAAATAGTAAATATTGGATATGACTTTATTGTTAATTTTGGCTCTTCATGCACACACATGAAAAATGTATTTTTTCTTGTCTACAACTTTCCCCATTCAGCTACAATTCGAGCCTCATTGCAACCCCCAACAGGTTTGTTGTTTGCTACATAGAGTGATTTCCCGAAGTAATGCATTCGCACAAGAACCTTAAAAACGTAGCCTTGTTTCCTTCACGATTCAGCTTCAAGTAATGCGTTTGCATAAGAAACCTAAAAGATCGTTTTCCGGTGAACGGGACACAAGCGCGGACAAGTCTGCCACGCGGGCAACATCGTCCCACACACGGCGTTCTATTTTTCTACGTTCACGCTGCTGATACCTGAGTAACGATAAGATCTGAGCGGACACACGACGCTCTGCGCTGAGAGCAAGACAAATTCTTCTCGATTCTTGTGAATGAAAGTAGACTTGTGTTAGTCGGCGCAGGAATGACTCTTTATAATACACTCTACATACAAACAACGCAAAAACACGGGTCACAAATGGTAGGACTTGAGCAAGTTTAAAAAAAAGCAAGCAAGAGCACCGTTAAACTCGTATAGCGCCCTCAATTGTTACAAAAATTTAGAGCTTGACTCCTTTTTTATTTATAAACTCACAGATTATAGGCAAAGTACCCGTGGCGTTAAATTTGCCTGAGAATTGGGGTTTTTTTTTACTGACAATGTTTTGGTAAGTTTTGATGCTTTTAAACTGAAGTTCAATAAAATCTTTCTTGTTTTAAGAAACATTTGTGTAATCTAGGACGTAAAATTTGAGCTTAATTGAAAAAATATGTTTCTAGAAGTCGGATTTGATTCCACTATCTCCATGTGTTTTGTGCACGGGCGAAAATGCGCAATAAATGACGTCATTATGACGTCGTTCGTTGTTTTAGGCCGGAAAGCACATCTACAGTATCTCATAAGTCTAAAACTAAAAAAAGTTTGACGATCGGCGGTATACTTTTTGAGATATGGTGCTTACAAGGCTGGCTAATTAAATATTCACCTCGCTCTAAAGTGGCTAATTAATTAAGAATTTTAACAACTATCACAATAAATGTTAAGTTTATGTACTAAGCTTCAATTTGATATAGGACTAAACCCCTTCATATTTAAACATTAGGATATTGGGTGTATACATAAAACGTGTACAAATGCTATGGGATTTTAGGTGGAAACAAAGAATAATAATAATAATAATAATAAAAATAATAAAAATCTCGACGAAAACAAAACCTGTTCCGACAGTAAGTCGGAACAGCTAATAATAACTAGACATTAGGTGTTTGTGAACAAACACAAAGCTGTTCCGTTAAGTTGTGCTTTGATTAAACTCAAGTTCAATCTTCAGTGCACAAGGGGTCTAAAACTGGAAAAAATTTAAATCGGTTGTGTAGTTCTTGAGATATGGTCCCACTTCCGGTTGACCCAGAAGTAAAGGTCAACATTGGGTCACGGTAACCCAAGTTCAATCTTCAATGTTCAAAGGATCTAATAACTGAAAAGAAATTGAACTTGGGTTGTGTAGTTCTTGAGATAATGGTCCCACTTCTGGTTGACCCAGAAGTAAAGGTTAACATGGGGTCACGGTAACCCAAGTTCAATCTTCAATGCTCAAATGAGTCTATAACTGAAACGAACTTGAAATGCACATAATTATCGTTTCCAATCAGGCTCGTAGTCTTTGTTATATGAAAACTGTGCTGGAGGTAATAAATGCAAGAAACATTGAATGCTAGAGGGCGTTACACAACAATTTGATTGCACATGCTCATTTATTTTGCAGGGTGATTGTGCAGAGCAAATGTTGCACTGAAGAGGCAATGTTTTTGATCACAAACGCAGTTGTGTTAACGTTTTTTTTACTCGAAATTTTGTTATTGAGGAACATGTCTCACAAGTTACTATGCATACTAAGCCTGTGACGGTTACATGGTTAACCAACCGATCAACCAGTTAAACGTTTACGTTTTTACGGTTCGGATAAGCGTAAAACAATTCAATCAAAAAGTGACGCGAAATATTGACTATAATAATTGCCTAGTTACATGAAGTACACACGCCCACAAGCCAAAATTCTCTGCTAACCCCTGAAATACGCTTAACGTAAGCACGGAAGTCTCTGCTGCCGTAAGCGTTGATTCTTTGCTTTTGGTAAGCAGAGCCATGTATTTGGGCCTGGGTCTCACAACTTAGTGGATAAAGTGAACTACCCCTCATTTAAACGAATGAGCCCAATTACATGGCTCTGGTTACTGCCGAAATCCATGCTTACGGTCATCATTCTCCGCTTATTTTGCAAGCGTCGAATTTCTGCGCTAGCTGTGTAAGCGAAGAATGCCTAGTTTCGTGAAGTACACACGAGAAAAAGCCGAAATTCTCTGCTAACTCCTGAAATACGCTTGACGTAAGCACGGAATTCCCTGCTTCCGTTTCCGTAAGCGTCGATTCTGCGCTTACGGTAAGCAGAGTCCTGAAATTGGGTCCAGGTCACACAAGTTAGTACGCAAACCACACAAGACTGTATATCATGGAATAGGTCCCACAATTTAGTACGTAAAGCAATCACACCACAGGTCTCACAATTTAGTAAGTAAAGCGACAAATCAGTGGTCTCACAAGTCAGTAAGTAAAGATTGGTCTATGCTGTTGTATTAAAATTGTAATTGTAAAAAAATATATTTTTAATATCGTGTATGTAATTGTTGTTACGATAAAAAATTTAATGCGGTATAAGTTAATAAGTTAGTACATCACACGAACTACCACTCTTATCAAGGAATTATGAATTCGAAACGAATTATGAATTCGAAACGAATTATAAATCTGTTACTACGCCTGCTTTCCACTGATAACATCTCAGTGCATGCCACAACAGGGCTTTAGTAGCACATAATAATTTTTGGTAGACGATTTAAATTTTTGTCTATGCTATTGTACTAACATTTGTTGTGTCTTTTTAATACTGAATGTTTTTGTTGGGCTAAAATAGTAAATATTGGATATGACTTTATTGTTAATTTTGGCTCTTCATGCACACCCATGAAAAATGTATTTTTTCTTGTCTACAACTTTCCCCATTCAGCTACAATTCGAGCCTCATTGCAACCCCCAACAGGTTTGTTGTTTGCTACATAGAGTGATTTCCCGAAGTAATGCATTCGCACAAGAACCTTAAAAACGTAGCCTTGTTTCCTTCACGATTGAGCTTCAAGTAATGCGTTTGCATAAGAAACCTAAAAGATCGTTTTCCGGTGAACGGGACCCAAGCGCGGACAAGTCTGCCACGCGGGCAACATCGTCCTACACACGGCGTTCTATTTTTCTACGTTCACGCTGCTGATACCTGAGTAACGATAAGATCTGAGCGGACACACGACGCTCTGCGCTGAGAGCAAGACAAATTCTTCTCGATTCTTGTGAATGAAAGTAGACTTGTGTTAGTCAGCGCAGGAATGACTCTTTATAATACACTCTACATACAAACAACGCAAAAACACGGGTCACAAATGGGTAGGACTTGAGCAAGTTTAAAAAAAAGCAAGCAAGAGCACCGTTAAACTCGTATAGCGCCCTCAATTGTTACAAAAATTTAGAGCTTGACTCTTTTTTATTTATAAACTCACAGATTCTAAGCAAAGTACCCGTGGCGTTAAATTTGCCTGAGAATTTGGGGGGTTTTTTTACTGACAATGTTTTGGTAAGTTTTGATGCTTTTAAACTGAAGTTCAATAAAATCTTTCTTGTTTTAAGAAACATTTGTGTAATCTAGGACGTTCAATTTGAGCTTAATTGAAAAAATATGTTTCTAGAAGTCGGATTTGATTCCACTATCTCCATGTGTTTTGTGCACGGGCGAAAATGCGCAATAAATGACGTCATTATGACGTCGTTCGTTGTTTTAGGCCGGAAAGCACATCTACAGTATCTCATAAGTCTAAAACTAAAAAAAGTTTGACGATCGGCGGTATACTTTTTGAGATATGGTGCTTACAAGGCTGGCTAATTAAATATTCACCTCGCTCTAAAGTGGCTAATTAATTAAGAATTTTAACAACTATCACAATAAATGTTAAGTTTATGTACTAAGCTTCAATTTGATATAGGACCTAACTCCTTCATATTTAAACATTAGGATATTGGGTGTATACATAAAACGTGTACAAATGCTATGGGATTTTAGGTGGAAACAAAGAATAATAATAATAACTAGACATTAGGTGTTTGTCCATGACAAACACAAAGCTGTTCCGTTTCTCATTACATTGATTAAACGCTCCAGATGTAGTTCTTGAGATAGGTGTCACTTCCAGTTTACCCGGAAGTAAAGGTCAACATGGGGTTATGGTTAACCATGGCAAATTTGTAATGCCCAAGGAGTGTATAACTGAAAAAAAAATAACAATCGGTTTTGTAGTTCTTGAGATATGATCCCACTTCCGGTTGTCCCGGAAGTAAAGGTCAACACGGGTCACGGTAACCCTAGGCTAATCTTCAATGCACAAAAGGTTTATAATTCTGAAATAAAATTGAAAATCGGGTGCGTAGTACTTGAGAGTTGGTCCCACTTCCGGTTGACCCAGAAGTTCAGGTCAATATGGGGTCATGGTAACACAAGGCTAACATTCAATGCCAGGAAGAATATAATTGAAAACAGTTTGAATATCGGCTGGTACTTCTTGAGATATGGTCCAACTTCCGGTTAAACTGGAAGTTTAGGTCAACTTAGGGTCAAGATAACCCAAGGTTAATATTTAATGCCCAATGAGTCTATAACTGGGGTGTCGTGGCCGAGCGGGTAAGAGCATCGGACTCAAGTTCTGGTGATTAAGTTATCGGTATGTGGGTTCGAATCCCGGTCGTGGCACTTGTGTCCTTGAGCAAGACACTTAACCATAATTGCTTCTCTCCACCCAGGGATAAAATGGGTACCTGTGAGGGCAGAGATGGTTTATGTGAATGATTAGCTTGGAGCGCAGTAAACTCGCAGCACCGGCTGTATACTCCCCAGGGAGCTGAGATGGTTTAAGGAATGAAATATATGGCCCAGTGACCAGGGGTAATAATGTCAGAAGCGCTTTGATACGCCCCTCGGGCTGTGATAAAGCGCTATATAAGAATCGGTTATTATTGTTATTAACTGAAACAAATTGAAATTTGGCTTTGAAGATCTTGAGATAATGTCCCACTTCCGATTGACCCAGAGGTAAAGGTCAACATGGGGTCAGGGTAACCCTTAGTTCAATCTTTAATGCTCAAAGGATCTGTAACTGAACAGAAATTGAAAATCGGTTGTGTAGTTCTGGAGATATGGTCCCACTTCCGGTTGACCCGGAAAAAAAGGTCAGCATGGGGTCACGGTTACCAAAGGACTATCTCCAATGCCCAAGGAGTCTATAACTGAAAACATTTGAAAATCAGTTGTGTAGTTCTTGAGATATGGTCCCACTTCCGATTGACCCCGAAGTAAAGGTCAACATGGGGTCACGATTTCCCAAGTTCAATCTTCAATGTTCAAAGGATCTAATAACTGAAAAGAAATGGAACATGGGTTGTGTAGTTCTTGAGATATGGTCCCACTTCCGATTGACCCGGAAGTAAAGGTTAACATGGGGTCACGGTAAACCCAAGTTCAATCTTCAATGCTCAAAGAGTGTCTATATCTGAAAAGAACTTGAAATGCACATAATTATCGTTTCGAATCAGGCTCGTAGTCTTTGTTTTATGAAAACTGTGCTTGAGGTAATAAATGCAAGAAACATTGAACGCTAGAGGGCGTTCCACAACAATTCGATTGTGCAGAGCCAAATAATGATGCACTGAAGAGGCAATGTTTTTGATCACAACCGCAGATGTGTTAACGTTTCTTTTACTCGAAATTTTGTTACCGAGGAACATGTCTCACAAGTTAGCATGTATACTAAGCCTGTGACGGTTACACGGTTAACCAACAGATCAACCGGTTAAACGTTTACATTTTTACAGTTCGGATAAACGTAAAACAATTCAATCAAAAAGTGCAGCGAAACATTGACTATAATAATTGCCTAGTTACGTCAAGTACACACGCGCACAAGCCAAAATTCTCTGCTAACCCCTGAAATACGCTTGACGTAAGCACGGAATTCTCTGCCGTAAGCGTTGATTATTTGCTTTTGGTAAGCAGAGCCATGTATTTGGGCCTGGGTCTCACAACTTAGCGTATAAAGTGAACTATCCCTCATTTAAACAAATGAGCCCAATTACATGGCTCTGGTTACTGCTGAATTCCATGCTTACGGTCAACATTCTCCGCTTATTTTGCAAGCGTCGAATTTCTGCGCTAGCTGTGTAAGCGAAGAATGCCTAATTAGGTGAAGTACACACGAGAAAAAAGACGTAATTCTCTGCTAACCCCTGAAATACGCTTGACGTAAGCACGGAACTTCCTGCCGTAAGCGTTGATTATTTGCTTTTGGTAAGCAGAGCAATGTATTTGGGCCTGGGTCTCACAACTTAGCGTATAAAGTGAACTATCCCTCATTTAAACGAATCAATTTCTTGGCTCTGGTTACTGCAGAAATCCATGCTTAAAGTCACCCATTCTTCGCCTATTTTGGAAGCGTCGATTTTTTGCGCTATTTGTGTAAGTGAAGAATGCCTAGTTACGTGAAGTACACACGCGCACCAGCCAAAATTCTCTGCTAACCCCTGAAATACGCTTGACGTAAGCACGGAATTCTCTGCCGTAAGCGTTGATTATTTGCTTTTGGTAAGCAGAGCCATGTATTTGGGCCTGGGTCTCACAACTTAGCGTATAAAGTGAACTATCCCTCATTTAAACAAATGAGCCCAATTACATGGCTCTGGTTACTGCTGAGTTCCATGCTTACAGTCAACATTCTCCGCTTATTTTGCAAGCGTCGAATTTCTGCGCTAGCTGTGTAAGCGAAGAATGCCTAGTTACGTGAAGTACACACAAGAAAAAGACGTAATTCTCTGCTAACCCCTGAAATACGCTTGACGTAAGCACGGAATTATCTGCTTCCGTAAGCGTCGTTTTTTTGCTTATGGTAAGCAGAGTCATGAAATTGGGTCCAGGTCTCACAAGTTAGTACGTAAACCACACAAGACTGTATATCATGGAATAGGTTTCACAATTTAGTACATAAAGCAATCACACCACAGGTCTCACAAGTTAGTAAATAAAGATTGGTCTATGCTGTTGTATTAAAATCATAATTGTAAAAAAAAAAACCTGTTTAATATCGTGTATGTTATTTTTGTTGCGATAAAATATTAAATGCGGTATAAGTTAATAAGTTAGTACGTAGCATGAACTGCCACTCTTATCAAAGAATTATGAATTCGAAACGAATTATTAATTCAAAACGAATCATTATTCTGTTACTACGCCTGCTTTCCGCTGATAACATCTCACTCTCAGTGCATGCCACAATTGCGCTTTAGTAGCACATAATAATTTTGGGTAGACGATTTAAATTTTGTATTAACATATGTTGTGTCTTTTTAATACCGAATGTTTTTGTTGGGCTAAAATAGTTAATATTGGATATGATTTTATTGTTCATTTTGGCTCTTCATGCACACCCATGAAAAATGTATGCTTTCTTTTCTACACCTTTCCCCATTCAGCTACAATTCGAGCCTCATTGCAACCCCCAACAGGTTTGTTGTTTGCTACATAGTGATTTCCCGAAGTAATGCATTCGCACAAGAACCTTAAAAACGTGGTTCCAGGGGAATGGGTAGCCTTGTTTCCTTCATGATTCAGCTTCAAGTAATGCCTTTGCATAAGAAACCTAAAAAATCGTTTTCCGGTGAACGGGACCCAAGCGCAGACAAGTCTGGCACGCGGGCAACATCGTCCCAACACACGGCGTTCGATTTTCAACGTTCACGCTGAATAACAACAAGATCTGAGCAGACACGTCGCTCTGTGCTGAGAGCAAGAACATTCTTCTCGATTCTTGTGAATGAACGTAGACTTGTGTCAGTCGGCGCAGGAATGACTCTTTATAATATACTCTACATACAAAAATCGCAAAAACACAGATCATTATGGGTATAAAACTTGATCGAGTTGAAAAAAAGCAAGCAAGAGCGCCGTTAAACTCGTATAGCGCCCTCAATCGTTTAAAATGTTTAAAGCTTGAGTCCGTTTTTATTTATAAACTCACAGATCATAGGCAAAGTACCCATGGCGTTAAATTTGCCTGAGAATTTGGGTTTTTTCTACTGACAATGTTTCAATAAGTTTTGAAGCTTTTAAACTGAAAGACAATAAAATCTTATTTGTTTTAAGAAACGTGTGTGTAATCTAGGACGTTAAATTTGAGCTTAATTGAAAAATTATTTTTCTAAAAGTCGGATTTGTTTTCACTTTATCCTGTGTGTTTGTACACAGATACAAAACGTGCAATAAATGACGTCATTGTGACGTCGTCCGTAATTGTATGCCGCGATGCACATCTACAGTATTCCAGAAGTCTAAAATCGAAAAAAGTTTGACGATCGGACGTATACTTTTTGAGATATGGCGGTCTAAAGATTGGCTAATTAAATATTCATGCCATTATAACTAAGTAAATTAATTAATTAATTTAAGCTAATTACACTTTTCTATAACTTCAAAACCTAAGCTTTAATATGATATAGGATTTGACTCTTTTATACTAAGCCAAGTATGACTTTTGGCTTTAACAAAATGCCCTGGTTAAACCTATGAGCTTTTGAGATACAAAGAATAATAATAATAATAAAAACAAATAAAAATCTTAACAAAAACAATAGCTGTTCCGACCACTTCGTCGGAACAGCTAACTAGACATTAGGTGTTTGTCCATGACAAACACAAAGCTGTTCCGTTTCTAATTACATTGATTAAACGCTCCAGATGTAGTTCTTGAGATAGGCGTCACTTCCAGTTTACCCGGAAGTAAAGGTCAACATGGGGTTATGGTTAACCATGGCAAATTTGTAATGCCCAAGGAGTGTATAACTGAAAAAAAATTAACAATCGGTTTTGTAGTTCTTGAGATATGATCCCACTTCCGGTTGACCCGGAAGTAAAGGTCAACACGGGTCACGGTAACCCTAGGCTAATCTTCAATGCACAAAAGGTTTATAATTCTGAAATAAAATTGAAAATCGGGTGCGTAGTACTTGAGAGTTGGTCCCACTCTCGGATGACCCAGAAGTTCAGGTCAATATGGGGTCATGGTAACACAAGGCTAACATTCAATGCCAGGAAGAATATAATTGAAAACAGTTTAAATATCGGCTGGTACTTCTTGAGATATGGTCCAACTTCCGGTTAAACCGGAAGTTTAGGTCAACTTAGGGTCAAGATAACCCAAGGTTAATATTTAATGCCCAATGAGTCTATAACTGGGGTGTCGTGGCCGAGCGGGTAAGAGCATCGGACTCAAGTTCTGGTGATTAAGTTATCGGTATGTGGGTTCGAATCCCGGTTGTGGCACTTGTGTCCTTGAGCAAGACACTTAACCATAATTGCTTCTCTCCACCCAGGGGTAAAATGGGTACCTGTGAGGGCAGAGATGGTTTATGTGAATGATTAGCTTGGAGCGCAGTAAACTCGCAGCACCGGCTGTATACTCCCCAGGGAGCTGAGATGGTTTAAGGAATGAAATATATGGCCCAGTGACCAGGGGTAATAATGTCAGAAGCGCTTTGATACGCCCCTCGGGCTGTGATAAAGCGCTATATAAGAATCGGTTATTATTGTTATTAACTGAAACAAATTGAAAATTGGCTTTGAA
Organism: Pisaster brevispinus; assembly: GCA_023634235.1. Taxonomy (NCBI): domain Eukaryota; kingdom Metazoa; phylum Echinodermata; class Asteroidea; order Forcipulatida; family Asteriidae; genus Pisaster; species Pisaster brevispinus. The sequence continues at coordinate 4,440,177 of JAMKCF010000022.1, forward strand.
GATCTTGAGATAATGTCCCACTTCCGATTGACCCAGAGGTAAAGGTCAACATGGGGTCAGGGTAACCCTTAGTTCAATCTTTAATGCTCAAAGGATCTATAACTGAAAAGAAATTGAAAATCGGTTGTGTAGTTCTGGAGATATGGTCCCACTTCCGGTTGACCCGGAAAAAAGGTCAGCATGGGGTCACGGTTACCAAAGGACAATCTCCAATGCCCAAGGAGTCTATAACTGAAAACATTTGAAAATCAGTTGTGTAGTTCTTGAGATATGGTCCCACTTCCGATTGACCCCGAAGTAAAGGTCAACATGGGGTCACGATTTCCCAAGTTCAATCTTCAATGTTCAAAGGATCTAATAACTGAAAAGAAATGGAACATGGGTTGTGTAGTTCTTGAGATATGGTCCCACTTCCGATTGACCCGGAAGTAAAGGTTAACATGGGGTCACGGTAAACCCAAGTTCAATCTTCAATGCTCAATGAGTGTCTATATCTGAAAAGAACTTGAAATGCACATAATTATCGTTTCCAATCAGGCTCGTAGTCTTTGTTATATGAAAACTGTGCTTGAGGTAATAAATGCAAGAAACATTGAACGCTAGAGGGCGTTCCACAACAATTCGATTGTGCAGAGCCAAATAATGATGCACTGAAGAGGCAATGTTTTTGATCACAACCGCAGATGTGTTAACGTTTCTTTTACTCGAAATTTTGTTACCGAGGAACATGTCTCACAAGTTAGCATGTATACTAAGCCTGTGACGGTTACACGGTTAACCAACAGATCAACCGGTTAAACGTTTACATTTTTACAGTTCGGATAAACGTAAAACAATTCAATCAAAAAGTGCAGCGACACATTGACTATAATAATTGCCTAGTTACGTCAAGTACACACGCGCACAAGCCAAAATTCTCTGCTAACCTCTGAAATACGCTTGACGTAAGCACGGAATTCTCTGCCGTAAGCGTTGATTATTTGCTTTTGGTAAGCAGAGCCATGTATTTGGGCCTGGGTCTCACAACTTAGCGTATAAAGTGAACTATCCCTCATTTAAACAAATGAGCCCAATTACATGCTCTGGTTACTGCTGAATTCCATGCTTACGGTCAACATTCTCCGCTTATTTTGCAAGCGTCGAATTTCTGCGCTAGCTGTGTAAGCGAAGAATGCCTAGTTACGTGAAGAACACACGAGAAAAAAGACGTAATTCTCTGCTAACCCCTGAAATACGCTTGACGTAAGCACGGAATTCTCTGCTTCCGTAAGCGTCGTTTTTTTGCTTACGGTAAGCAGAGTCATGAAATTGGGTCCAGGTCTCACAAGTTAGTACGCAAACCACACAAGACTGTATATCATTGAATAGGTTTCACAATTTAGTATGTTAAGCAATCACACCACAGGTCTCACAAGTTAGTAAATAAAGATTGGTCTATGCTGTTGTATTAAAATCATAATTGTAAAAAAAACTTTTTAATATCGTGTTTGTTATTTTTGTTGCGATAAAATATTTAATGCGGTATAAGTTAATAAGTTAGTACGTAGCACGAACTGCCACTCTTATCAAAGAATTATGAATTTGAAACGAATTATTAATTCAAAACGAATCATTATTCTGTTACTACGCCTGCTTTCCGCTGATAACATCTCACTCTCAGTGCATGCCACAATTGCGCTTTAGTAGCACATAATAATTTTGGGTAGATGATTTAAATTTTGTACTAACATTTGTTGTGTCTTTTTAATACTGAATGTTTTTGTTGGGCTAAAATAGTAAATATTGGATATGATTTTATTGTTCATTTTGGCTCTTCATGCACATCCATGAAAAATGTATTTTTTTCTTTTCTACACCTTTCCCCATTCAGCTACAATTCGAGCCTCATTGCAACCCCCAACAGGTTTGTTGTTTGCTACATAGTGATTTCCCGAAGTAATGCATTCGCACAAGAACCTTAAAAACGTGGTTTCAGGCGAATGGGTAGCATTGTTTCCTTCATGATTCAGCTGCAAGTAATGCCTTTGCATAAGAAACCTAAAAAATTGTTTTCCGGTGAACGGGACCCAAGCGCAGACAAGTCTGACACGCGGGCAACATCGTTCCAACACACGGCGTTCGATTTTCAACGTTCACGCTGAATAACAACAAGATCTGAGCAGACACATCGCTCTGCGCTGAGAGCAAGAAAATTCTTCTCGATTCTTGTGAATGAACGTGGACTTGTGTCAGTCGGCGCAGGAATGACTCTTTATAATATACTCTACATACAAAAATCGCACAAACACAGATCATATGGGTCTAAGACTTGATCGAGTTGAAAACAAGCAAGCAAGAGCACCGTTAAACTCGTATAGCGCCCTCAATCGTTTAAAACGTTTAAAGCTTGAGTCCGTTTTTATTTATAAACTCACAGATTATAGGCAAAATACCCATGGCGATAAATTTGCCTGAGAATTTGGGTTTTTTTCTACTGACAATGTTTCAATAAGTTTTGAAGCTTTTAAACTGAAAGACAATAAAATCTTATTTGTTTTAAGAATCGTGTGTGTAATCTAGGACGTTAAATTTGAGCTTAATTGAAAAATTATTTTTCTAGAAGTCGGATTTGTTTTCACTTTATCCTGTGTGTTTGTACACAGATAAAAAACGCGCAATAAATGACGTCATTGTGACGTCGTCCGTAATTTTATGCCGCGATGCACATCTACAGTATTCCAGAAGTCTAAAATCGAAAAAAGTTTGACGATCGGACGTATACTTTTTGAGATATGGCGGTCTAAAGATTGGCTAATTAAATATTCATGCCATTATAACTAAGTAAATTAATTAATTAATTTAAGCTAATTACACTTTTCTATAACTTCAAAACCTAAGCTTTAATATGATCTAGGATTTGACTCTTTTATAGTAAGCCAAGTATGACTTTTGGCTTTAACAAAATGCCCTGGTTAAACCTATGAGCTTTTGAGATACAAAGAATAATAATAATAATAAAAACAAATAAAAATCTTAACAAAAACAATAGCTGTTCCGACCACTTCGTCGGAACAGCTAAATAATAATAATAAAAATAATAAAAATCTCGACGAAAACAAAACCTGTTCCGACAGTAAGTCGGAACAGCTAATAATAATAAAAATAATAAAAATCTCGACGAAAACAAAACCTGTTCCGACAGTAAGTCGGAACAGCTAACTAGACACTAAGTGTTTGTGAACAAACACAAAGCTGTTCCGTTTAGTTGTATTTTGATTAATTGATCCAGACATTTAAAGTGAGCCTAAGTTCGAGATTGAACGATATGGTTCCATTTCCGGTTGACCCGGAAAGGTCAACATGTGGTTACGGTAACCCAAGGCTTATCTTCAATGCTCAAAGGGTTTATAACTGGAAAAAAGAAAATCGGCTGTTGTTCTTGAGATATGGTCCCACTTCCGGTTGACCTAGAAGTAAGGTCAACATTGGGTCACGGTAGAACAAGGCTAATCTTCAATGCTCAAAGACTCTATCACTGAAAAAAAATGAAAATGGGTTGTGTAATTCTTGAGTAATGATCCCACTTCCGGTTGACCCCTAGTAAAGGTCAACATGGGGTCATGGTTACCCAAGGCTGATCTTTGGTGCCCAAGGAGTCTATAACTGAAAAAAGTTTGAAAATCGGTTGTGTAGTTCTTGAGATATGGTCTCACTTCCGGTTGACCCGGAAGTAAAGGTCAACATGGGGTCATGGTTACCCAAGGCTGATCTTTGGTGCCCAAGGAGTCTATCACTGTAACAAGTTTGAAAATCGGTTGTGTAGTTCTTGAGATATGGTCCCACTTCTGGTTGACCCCTAAGTAAAGGTCAACATTGGGTCACGGTTTCCCAAAGCTAATCTCCAATGCCCAAGGAGTCTATAACTGAAAAATGTTTGAAAATCGGTTGTGTAGTTCTTGAGATATGGTCCCACTTCCGGTTGACCCCTAAATAAAGGTCAACATTGGGTCACGTTTTCCCAAAGCTAATCTCCAATGCCCAAGGAGTCTATAACTGATAAAAGTTTGAAAATCGGCTGTGTACTTCTTGAGATATGGTGCTGCAAAGATTAACTAGTTAAATATTCAAATGTAGCGCCCGGGACAAAATCTTCGAGCGCCCTGGGCAACAGAATCACGACGTACATGTACACATGCACAAGCCACCGTTTCAATACGCTATAGATCGATATTTTTGTATAAATAGTGTGCAGCGACTGGTACCCAAAAGTCGGCTATTTCGTTACGGCATTTCGCGTGCATTTTTCTCTGTGTCGCAGGGCATCCTGACTACATTTTTAGTCGATGAACGGAACCTTGTCTCCAAGCCATTGGTGTCCGATTTGTCACTGAATCGTTAATTATCGTGGAAATTGTTCTACTTTGATAAGTTTTAATGACCAGGAACATCTCTTATTAAAAGCAATTAACTTTTCAAAACAGTTTATGTAATTTAGGAAACTAATTCGTAATTTTAATTGAAAATATCGTGTTTTTGACTGTCAAAACATTTGTCCTTTCAGCGCCAAGTGTTTTGTACACAGAACAAAAACGCGCAAACAAATGACGTCATTGATGACGTTTTATGAATTGTTTGCCACGCTGCGTAGCTTCATAATAAGACGAGTCTATATTTGAAAACAGTTTGAGGATCAGACATATACTTCTTGAGATATGGTTGGAACAAGATTGCCTAATTAAATATTCATGTCATTATAACTCAGCTAATTAATGAAGAACTTGAACAATTTTACTCTTAGCATAATTTCATGTTCTAAGCTTCAATTTGATGTAAGATCTGAATCTCCCATATCTATTATTTTAGAGCTTAGGTTCGTACAAAATCGTGTACAAAAGCTATGGCAATTTTGACAGGAACAAAGAATAACTAGACACTAAGTGTTTGTGAACAAACACAAAGCTGTTCCGTTTTGTTGTGCTTTGATTAATTGATCCAGACATTTAAAGTGAGCCTAAGTTCAAGATTGAACGATATGGTTCCATTTCCGGTTGACCCGGAATTAAAGGTCAACATGGGGTTACGGTAACCCAAGGCTTATCTTCAATGCTCAAAGGGTTTATAACTGAAAACAAAGAAAATTGGCTAAGTAATTATTGAGATATAGGCCCACTTCCAGTTGACCCGGAAGTAAAGGTCAACATGGGGTCAGGGTTACCCAAGTTCAATCTTTAATGCTCAAAGGATCTATTACTGAAAAGAAATTGAAAATCGGTTGTGTAGTTCTTGAGATATGGTCCCACTTCCGGTTGACCACTAGTAAAGGTCAACATGGGGTCATGGTTACCCAAGGCTGATCTTTGGTGCCCAAGGAGTCTATAACTGAAAAAAGTTTGAAAATCGGTTGTGTAGTTCTTAAGATATGGTCTCACTTCCGGTTGACCTGGAAGTAAAGGTCAACATGGGGTCATGGTTACCCAAGGCTGATCTTTGGTGCCCAAGGAGTCTATAACTGAAAACAGTTTGAAAATCGGTTGTGTAGTTCTTGAGATATGGTCCCACTTCTGGTTGACCCCTAAGTAAAGGTCAACATTGGGTCACGGTTTCCCAAAGCTAATCTCCAATGCCCAAGGAGTCTATAACTGAAAAATGTTTGAAAATCGGTTGTGTAGTTCTTGAGATATGGTCCCACTTCCGGTTGATCCCTAAATAAAGGTCAACATTGGGTCACGTTTTCCCAAAGCTAATCTCCAATGCCCAAGGAGTCTATAACTGATAACAGTTTGAAAATCGGCTGTGTACTTCTTGAGATATGGTGCTGCAAAGATTAACTAGTTAAATATTCAAATGTAGCGCCCGGGACAAAATCGTCGAGCGCCCTGGGCAACAGAATCACGACGTACATGTACACATGCACAAGCCACCGTTTCAATACGCTATAGATCGATATTTTTGTATATATAGTGTGCAGCGACTGGTACCCAGAAGTCGGCTATTTCGTTACGGCATTTCGCGTGCATTTTTCTCTGTGTCGCAGGGCATCCTGACTACATTTTTTGTCGATGAACGGAACCTTGTCTCCAAGCCATTGGTGTCCGATTTGTCACTGAATCGTTAATTATCGTGGAAATTGTTCTACTTTGATTAGTTTTAATGACCAGGAACATCTCTTATTAAAAGCAATTAACTTTTCAAAACAGTTTATGTAATTTAGGAAACTAATTCGTAATTTTAATTGAAAATATCGTGTTTTTGACTGTCAAAACATTTGCCCTTTCAGCGCCAAGTGTTTTGTACACAGAACAAAAACGCGCCAACAAATGACGTCATTGATGACGTTTTATGAATTTTTTGCCACGCTACAGAGCTACATAATAAGACGAGTCTATATTTGAAAACAGTTTGAGGATCAGACATATACTTCTTGAGATATGGTGGGAACAAGATTGCCTAATTAAATATTCATGTCATTATAACTCAGCTAATTAATGAAGAACTTGAACAATTTTACTCTTAGCATAATTTCATGTTCTAAGCTTCAATTTGATGTATGATCTGAATCTCCCATATTTATTATTTTAGAGCTTAGGTTCGTACAAAATCGTGTACAAAAGCTATGGCAATTTTGACAGAAACAAAGAATAATAATAATAATAATAATAATAACTAGACACTAAGTGTTTGTGAACAAACACAAAGCTGTTCCGTTTTGTTGTGCTTTGATTAATTGATCCAGACATTTAAAGTGAGCCTAAGTTCAAGATTGAACGATATGGTTCCATTTCCGGTTGACCCGGAATTAAAGGTCAACATGGGGTTACGGTAACCCAAGGCTTATCTTCAATGCTCAAAGGGTTATAACTGAAAACAAAGAAAATTGGCTAAGTAATTATTGAGATATAGGCCCACTTCCAGTTGACCCGGAAGTAAAGGTCAACATGGGGTCAGGGTTACCCAAGTTCAATATTTAATGCTCAAAGGATCTATAACTGAAAAGAAATTTAAAATCGGTTGTGTAGTTCTTGAGATATGGTCCCACTTCCGGTTGACCCCTAGTAAAGGTCAACATGGGGTCATGGTTACCCAAGGCTGATCTTTGGTGCCCAAGGAGTCTATAACTGAAAAAAGTTTGAAAATCGGTTGTGTAGTTCTTGAGATATGGTCTTACTTCCGGTTGACCCGGAAGTAAAGGTCAACATGGGGTCATGGTTACCCAAGGCTGATCTTTGGTGCCCAAGGAGTCTATAACTGAAAAAAGTTTGAAAATCGGTTGTGTAGTTCTTGAGATATGGTCCCACTTCCGGTTGACCCCTAGTAAAGGTCAACATGGGGTCACGGTTTCCCAAAGCTAATCTCCAATGCCCAAGGAGTCTATAACTGAAAAATGTTTGAAAATCGGTTGTGTAGTTCTTGAGATATGGTCCCACTTCCGGTTGACCCCTAAATAAAGGTCAACATTGGGTCACGTTTTCCCAAAGCTAATCTCCAATGCCCAAGGAGTCTATAACTGATAAAAGTTTGAAAATCGGCTGTGTACTTCTTGAGATATGGTGCTGCAAAGATTAACTAGTTAAATATTCAAATGTGGCGCCCGGACTAAATCGTCGAGCGCCCTGGGCAACAGAATCACGACGTACATGTACACATGCACAAGCCACCGTTTCAATACGCGATATTTTTGTATAATAGTGTGCAGCGACTGGTACCCAGAAGTCGGCTATTTCGTTACGGCATTTCGCGTGCATTTTTCTCTGTGTCGCAGGGCATCCTGACTACATTTTTAGTCGATGAACGGAACCTTGTCTCCAAGCCATTGGTGTCCGATTTGTCACTGAATCGTTAATTATCGTGGAAATTGTTCTACTTTGATTAGTTTTAATGACCAGGAACATCTCTTATTAAAAGCAATTAACTTTTCAAAACAGTTTATGTAATTTAGGAAACTAATTCGTAATTTTAATTGAAAATATCGTGTTTTTGACTGTCAAAACATTTGCCTTTTCAGCGCCAAGTGTTTTGTACACAGAACAAAAACGCGCCAACAAATGACGTCATTGATGACGTTTTATGATTTTTTTTTGCCACGCTACAGAGCTACATAATAAGACGAGTCTATATTTGAAAACAGTTTGAGGATCAGACATATACTTCTTGAGATATGGTGGGAACAAGATTGCCTAATTAAATATTCATGTCATTATAACTCAGCTAATTAATGAAGAACTTGAACAATTTTACTCTTAGCATACTTTCATGTTCTAAGCTTCAATTTGATGTAAGATCTGAATCTCCCATATTTATTATTTTAAAGCTTAGGTTCGTACAAAATCGTGTACAAAAGCTATGGCAATTTTGACAGAAACAAAGAATAATAATAATAACTAGACACTAAGTGTTTGTGAACAAACACAAAGCTGTTCCGTTTTGTTGTGCTTTGATTAATTGATCCAGACCTTTAAAGTGAGCCTAAGTTCAAGATTGAACGATATGGTTTCATTTCCGGTTGACCCGGAATTAAAGGTCAACATGGGGTTACGGTAACCTAAGGCTTATATTCAATGCTCAAAGGGTTTATAACTGAAAACAAAGAAAATTGGCTAAGTAATTATTGAGATATAGGCCCACTTCCAGTTGACCCGGAAGTAAAGGTCAACATGGGGTCAGTGTTACCCAAGTTCAATCTTTAATGCTCAAAGGATCTATAACTGAAAAGAAATTGAAAATTGGTTGTGTAGTTCTTGAGATATGGTCCCACTTCCGGTTGACCCCTAGTAAAGGACAACATTGGGTCATGGTTACCCAAGGCTGATCTTTGGTGCCCAATGAGTCTATAACTGAAAAAAGTTTGAAAATCGGTTGTGTAGTTCTTGAGATATGGTCCCACTTCCGGTTGACCCCTAGTAAAGGTCAACATTGGGTCACGATTTCCCAAAACTAATCTGAAATGCCCAAGGAGTCTATAACTGAAAAAAGTTTGAAAATCGGTTGTGTAGTTCTTGAGATATGGTCTCACTTCCGGTTGACGCGGAAGTAAAGGTCAACATGGGGTCATGGTTACCCAAGGTTGATCTTTAGTGCCCAAATAGTCTATAACTGAAAAAAGTTTGAAAATCGGTCGTGTAGTTCTTGAGATATGGTCCCACTTCCGGTTGACCCCTAGTAAAGGTCAACAATGGGTCACGATTTCCCAAAACTTATCTCATATGCCCAAGGAGTCTATAACTGAGAAAAGTTTGAAAATCGGTTGTGTAGTTCTTCAGATACGGTCTCACTTCCGGTTGACCCAGAAGTAAAGGTCAACGTGGGGTCACGGTTACCCAAGGCTGATCGCCAGTGCCCAAGGAGTCTATCACTGTAACAAGTTTGAAAATCGGTTGTGTAGTTCTTGAGATATGGTCCCACTTCCTGTTGACCCCTAAGTAAAGGTCAACATTGGGTCACGGTTTCCCAAAGCTAATCTCCAATGCCCAAGGAGTCTATAACTGAAAAATGTTTGAAAATCGGTTGTGTAGTTCTTGAGATATGGTCCCACTTCCGGTTGATCCCTAAATAAAGGTCAACATTGGGTCACGTTTTCCCAAAGCTAATCTCCAATGCCCAAGGAGTCTATAACTGATAAAAGTTTGAAAATCGGCTGTGTACTTCTTGAGATATGGTGCTGCAAAGATTAACTAGTTAAATATTCAAATGTGGCGCCCGGGACAAAATCGTCGAGCGCCCTGGGCAACAGAATCACGACGTACATGTACACATGCACAAGCCACCGTTTCAATACGCTATAGATCGATATTTTTGTATATATAGTGTGCAGCGACTGGTACCCAGAAGTCGGCTATTTCGTTACGGCATTTCGCGTGCATTTTTCTCTGTGTCGCAGGGCATCCTGACTACATTTTTAGTCGATGAACGGAACCTTGTCTCCAAGCCATTGGTGTCCGATTTGTCACTGAATCGTTAATTATCGTGGAAATTGTTCTACTTTGATTAGTTTTAATGACCAGGAACATCTCTTATTAAAAGCAATTAACTTTTCAAAACAGTTTATGTAATTTAGGAAACTAATTCGTAATTTTAATTGAAAATATCGTGTTTTTGACTGTCAAAACATTTGCCCTTTCAGCGCCAAGTGTTTTGTACACAGAACAAAAACGCGCCAACAAATGACGTCATTGATGACGTTTTATGAATTTTTTGCCACGCTACAGAGCTACATAATAAGACGAGTCTATATTTGAAAACAGTTTGAGGATCAGACATATACTTCTTGAGATATGGTGGGAACAAGATTGCCTAATTAAATATTCATGTAATTATAACTCAGCTAATTAATGAAGAACTTGAACAATTTTACTCTTAGCATAATTTCATGTTCTAAGCTTCAATTTGATGTATGATCTGAATCTCCCATATTTATTATTTTAGAGCTTAGGTTCGTACAAAATCGTGTACAAAAGCTATGGCAATTTTGACAGAAACAAAGAATAACTAGACACTAAGTGTTTGTGAACAAACACAAAGCTGTTCCGATTTGTTGTGCTTTGATTCAATGATCCAGACATTGAAAGTAAGCCTAAGTTCAAGATTGAACGATATGGTTCCACTTCCGGTTGAGCCGGAAGTAAAGGTCAACATTGGTCACGATTTCCCAAAACTAATCTCCAATGCCCAAGGAGCCTATAACTGAAAAAAGTTTGAAAATCGGTTGTTTAGTTCTTGAGATATGGTCTCACTTCCAGTTGACCTGGAAGTAAAGTCAAAATGGGGTCATGGTTACCTAAGGCTGATCTTTAGTGTCCAAAGAGTCTATAACTGAAAAAAGTTTGAAAATCGGTTGTGTAGTTCTTGAGATATGGTCCCACTTCCGGTTGACCCCTAGTAAAGGTCAACATGGGGTCATGGTTACCCAAGGCTGATCTTTGGTGCCCAAGGAGTCTATAACTGCAAACAGTTTGAAAATCGGTTGTGTAGTTCTTGAGATATGGTCTCACTTCCGGTTGACCCGGAAGTAAAGGTCAACATGGGGTCATGGTTACCCAAGGCTGATCTTTGGTGCCCAAGGAGTCTATAACTGAAAAAAAATTGAAAATCGGTTGTGTAGTTCTTGAGATATGGTCCCACTTCTGGTTGACCCCTAAGTAAAGGTCAACATTGGGTCACGGTTTCCCAAAGCTAATCTCCAATGCCCAAGGAGTCTATAACTGAAAAATGTTTGAAAATCGGTTGTGTAGTTCTTGAGATATGGTCCCACTTCCGGTTGACCCCTAAATAAAGGTCAACATTGGGTCACGTTTTCCCAAAGCTAATCTCCAATGCCCAAGGAGTCTATAACTGATAAAAGTTTGAAAATCGGCTGTGTACTTCTTGAGATATGGTGCTGCGGAAGTTAAGGTCAACGTGGGGTCACGGTTACCCAAGGCTGATCTTCAGTGCCCAAGGAGTCTTATAACAGTAAAAAGTTTGAAAATCGGTTGTGTAGTTTTTGAGATATGGTCCCACTTCCGGTTGACCCCTAAGTAAAGGTCAACATTGGGTCACGGTTTTCCAAAGCTAATCTCCAATGCCCAAGGAGTCTATAACTGATAAAAGTTTGAAAATCGGCTGTGTACTTCTTGAGATATGGTGCTGCAAAGATTAACTAGTTAAATATTCAAATGTAGCGCCCGGGACAAAATCGTCGAGCGCCCTGGGCAACAGAATCACGACGTACATGTACACATGCACAAGCCACCGTTTCAATACGCTATAGATCGATATTTTTGTATATAATAGTGTGCAGCGACTGGTACCCAGAAGTCGGCTATTTCGTTACGGCATTTCGCGTGCATTTTTCTCTGTGTCGCAGGGCATCCTGACTACATTTTTAGTCGATGAACGGAACCTTGTCTCCAAGCCATTGGTGTCCGATTTGTCACTGAATCGTTAATTATCGTGGAAATTGTTCTACTTTGATTAGTTTTAATGACCAGGAACATCTCTTATTAAAAGCAATTTACTTTTCAAAACAGTTTATGTAATTTAGGAAAATAATTCGTAATTTTAATTGAAAATATCGTGTTTTTGACTGTCAAAACATTTGCCCTTTCAGCGCCAAGTGTTTTGTACACAGAACAAAAACGCGCCAACAAATGACGTCATTGATGACGTTTTATGAATTTTTCGCCACGCTACAGAGCTACATAATAAGACGAGTCTATATTTGAAAACAGTTTGAGGATCAGACATATACTTCTTGAGATATGGTGGGAACAAGATTGCCTAATTAAATATTCATGTCATTATAACTCAGCTAATTAATGAAGAACTTGAAAAATTTTACTCTTAGCATAATTTCATGTTCTAAGCTTCAATTTGATGTAAGATCTGAATCTCCCATATCTATTATTTTAGAGCTTAGGTTCGTACAAAATCGTGTACAAAAGCTATGGCAATTTTGGCAGAAACAAAGAATAATAATAATAACTAGACACTAAGTGTTTGTGAACAAACACAAAGCTGTTCCGATTCGTTGTGCTTTGATTCAATGATCCAGACATTGAAAGTAAGCCTAAGTTCAAGATTGAACGATATGGTTCCACTTCCGGTTGACTCAGAAGTAAAGGTCAACCTTGGTCACGATTTCCCAAAACTAATCTCCAATGCCCAAGGAGCCTATAACTGAAAACAGTTTGAAAATCGGTTGTTTAGTTCTTGAGATATGGTCTCACTTCCGGTTGACCTGGAAGTAAAGGTCAACATGGGGTCATGGTTACCTAAGGCTGATCTTTAGTGTCCAAAGAGTCTATAACTGAAAAAAAATTGAAAATCGGTTGTGTAGTTCTTGAGATATGGTCCCACTTCCGGTAGACCCGGAAGTAAAGGTCAACATGGGGTCACGGTTTCCCAAAACTAATCTCCAATGCCCAAGGAGTCTATAACTGAAAAATGTTTGAAAATCGGTTGTGTAGTTCTTGAGATATGGTCTCACTTCCGGTAGACCCGGAAGTAAAGGTCAACATGGGGTCATGGTTACCTAAGGCTGATCGTTAGTGTCCAAAGAGTCTATAACTGAAAAAAGTTTGAAAATCGGTTGTGTAGTTCTTGAGATATGGTCCCACTTCCGGTTGACCCGGAAGTTAAGGTCAACGTGGGGTCACGGTTACCCAAGGCTGATCTTCAGTGCCCAAGGAGTCTTATAACTGTAAAAAGTTTGAAAATCGGTTGTGTAGTTTTTGAGATATGGTCCCACTTCCGGTTGACCCCTAAGTAAAGGTCAACATTGGGTCACGTTTTCCCAAAGCTAATCTCCAATGCCCAAGGAGTCTATAACTGATAAAAGTTTGAAAATCGGCTGTGTACTTCTTGAGATACGGTGCTGCAAAGATTAACAAGTTAAATATTCAAATGTAGCGCCCGGGACAAAATCGTCGAGCGCCCTGGGCAACAGAATCACGACGTACATGTACACATGCACAAGCCACCGTTTCAATACGCTTTAGATCGATATTTTTGTATAAATAGTGTGCAGCGACTGGTACCCAGAAGTCGGCTATTTCGTTACGGCATTTCGCGTGCATTTTTCTCTGTGTCGCAGGGCATCCTGACTACATTTTTAGTCGATGAACGGAACCTTGTCTCCAAGCCATTGGTGTCCGATTTGTCACTGAATCGTTAATTTTCGTGGAAATTGTTCTACTTTGATTAGTTTTAATGACCAGAAACATCTCTTATTAAAAGCAATTTACTTTTCAAAACAGTTTATGTAATTTAGGAAACTAATTCGTAATTTTAATTGAAAATATCGTGTTTTTGACTGTCAAAACATTTGCCCTTTCAGCGCCAAGTGTTTTGTACACAGAACAAAAACGCGCCAACAAATGACGTCATTGATGACGTTTTATGAATTTTTTGCCACGCTACAGAGCTACATAATAAGAGGAGTCTATATTTGAAAACAGTTTGAGGATCAGACATATACTTATTGAGATATGGTGGGAACAAGATTGCCTAATTAAATATTCATGTCATTATAACTCAGCTAATTAATGAAGAGCTTGAACAATTTTACTCTTAGCATAATTTCATGTTCTAAGCTTCAATTTGATGTATGATCTGAATCTCCCATATTTATTATTTTAGAGCTTAGGTTCGTACAAAATCGTGTACAAAAGCTATGGCAATTTTGACAGAAACAAAGAATAATAATAATAATAATAATAATAAAAATAATAATCCCAAGAAAAACAAAACCTGTTCCGACTGCTAAGTCGGAACAGCTAATAATAATAATAATAAAAATAATAATCCCAAGAAAAACAAAACCTGTTCCGACTGCTAGGTCGGAACAGCTAATAATAATAATAACTAGACACTAAGTGTTTGTGAACAAACACAAAGCTGTTCCGTTTTGTTGTGCTTTGATTAATTGATCCAGACATTTAAAGTGAGCCTAAGTTCAAGATTGAACGATATGGTTCCATTTCCGGTTGACCCGGAATTAAAGGTCAACATGGGGTCAGGGTTACCCAAGTTCAATCTTTAATGCTCAAAGGATCTATAACTGAAAAGAAATTGAAAATCGGTTTTGTAGTTCTTGAGATATGGTCCCACTTCCGGTTGACCCCTAGTAAAGGTCAACATGGGGTCATGGTTACCTAAGGCTGATCTTTGGTGCCCAAGGAGTCTATAACTGAAAAAAAGTTTGAAAATCGGTTGTGTAGTTCTTGAGATATGGTCTCACTTCCGGTTGACCCGGAAGTAAAGGTCAACATGGGGTCATGGTTACCCAAGGCTGATCTTTGGTGCCCAAGGAGTCTATAACTGAAAAAAGTTTGAAAATCGGTTGTGTAGTTCTTGAGATATGGTCCCACTTCTGGTTGACCCCTAAGTAAAGGTCAACATTGGGTCACGGTTTCCCAAAGCTAATCTCTAATGCCCAAGGAGTCTATAACTGAAAAATGTTTGAAAATCGGCTGTGTACTTCTTGAGATATGGTGCTGCAAAGATTAACTAGATAAATATTCAAATGTAGCGCCCGGGACAAAATCGTCGAGCGCCCTGGGCAACAGAATCACGACGTACATGTACACATGCACAAGCCACCGTTTCAATACGCTATAGATCGATATTTTTGTATAAATAGTGTGCAGCGACTGGTACCCAGAAGTCGGCTATTTCGTTACGGCATTTCGCGTGCATTTTTCTCTGTGTCGCAGGGCATCCTGACTACTTTTTTAGTCGATGAACGGAACCTTGTCTCCAAGCCATTGGTGTCCGATTTGTCACTGAATCGTTAATTATCGTGGAAATTGTTCTACTTTGATTAGTTTTAATGACCAGGAACATCTCTTATTAAAAGCAATTAACTTTTCAAAACAGTTTATGTAATTTAGGAAACTAATTCGTAATTTTAATTGAAAATATCGTGTTTTTGACTGTCAAAACATTTGCCCTTTCAGCGCCAAGTGTTTTGTACACAGAGCAAAAACGCGCCAACAAATGACGTCATTGATGACGTTTTATGAATTTTTTGCCACGCTACAGAGCTACATAATAAGACGAGTCTATATTTGAAAACAGTTTGAGGATCAGACATATACTTCTTGAGATATGGTGGGAACAAGATTGCCTAATTAAATATTCATGTCATTATAACTCAGCTAATTAATGAAGAACTTGAACAATTTTACTCTTAGCATAATTTCATGTTCTAAGCTTCAATTTGATGTAAGATCTGAATCTCCCATATCTATTATTTTAGAGCTTAGGTTCGTACAAAATCGTGTACAAAAGCTATGGCAATTTTGACAGAAACAAAGAATAATAATAATAATAATAATAATAATAATAATAAAAATAATAATCCCAAGAAAAACAAAACCTGTTCCGACTGCTAGGTCGGAACAGCTAATAAAAATAATAATCCCAAGAAAAACAAATCCTGTTCCGACTGCTAAGTCGGAACAGCTAATAATAATAACTAGACACTAAGTGTTTGTGAACAAACACAAAGCTGTTCCGTTTTGTTGTGCTCTGATTAATTGATCCAGACATTTAAAGTGAGCCTAAGTTCAAGATTGAACGATATGGTTCCATTTCCGGTTGACCCGGAATTAAAGGTCAACATGGGGTCAGGGTTACCCAAGTTCAATCTTTAATGCTCAAAGGATCTATAACTGAAAAGAAATTGAAAATCGGTTTTGTAGTTCTTGAGATATGGTCCCACTTCCGGTTGACCCATAGTAAAGGTCAACATGGGGTCATGGTTACCTAAGGCTGATCTTTGGTGCCCAAGGAGTCTATAACTGAAAAAAAGTTTGAAAATCGGTTGTGTAGTTCTTGAGATATGGTCTCACTTCCGGTTGACCCGGAAGTAAAGGTCAACATGGGGTCATGGTTACATAAGGCTGATCTTTGGTGCCCAAGGAGTCTATAACTGAAAAAAGTTTGAAAATCGGTTGTGTAGTTCTTGAGATATGGTCCCACTTCTGGTTGACCCCTAAGTAAAGGTCAACATTGGGTCACGGTTTCCCAAAGCTAATCTCTAATGCCCAAGGAGTCTATAACTGAAAAATGTTCGAAAATCGGTTGTGTAGTTCTTGAGATATGGTCCCACTTCCGGTTGACCCCTAAATAAAGGTCAACATTGGGTCACGTTTTCCCAAAGCTAATCTCCAATGCCCAAGGAGTCTATAACTGATAAAAGTTTAAAATCGGCTGTGTACTTCTTGAGATATGGTGCTGCAAAGATTAACTAGTTAAATATTCAAATGTAGCGCCCGGGACAAAATCGTCGAGCGCCCTGGGCAACAGAATCACGACGTACATGTACACATGCACAAGCCACCGTTTCAATACGCTATAGATCGATATTTTTGTATAAATAGTGTGCAGCGACTGGTACCCAGAAGTCGGCTATTTCGTTACGGCATTTCGCGTGCATTTTTCTCTGTGTCGCAGGGCATCCTGACTACATTTTTAGTCGATGAACGGAACCTTGTCTCCAAGCCATTGGTGTCCGATTTGTCACTGAATCGTTAATTATCGTGGAAATTGTTCTACTTTGATTAGTTTTAATGACCAGGAACATCTCTTATTAAAAGCAATTAACTTTTCAAAACAGTTTATGTAATTTAGGAAACTAATTCGTAATTTTAATTGAAAATATCGTGTTTTTGACTGTCAAAACATTTGCCCTTTCAGCGCCAAGTGTTTTGTACACAGAGCAAAAACGCGCCAACAAATGACGTCATTGATGACGTTTTATGAATTTTTTGCCACGCTACAGAGCTACATAATAAGACGAGTCTATATTTGAAAACAGTTTGAGGATCAGACATATACTTCTTGAGATATGGTGGGAACAAGATTGCCTAATTAAATATTCATGTCATTATAACTCAGCTAATTAATGAAGAACTTGAACAATTTTACTCTTAGCATAATTTCATGTTCTAAGCTTCAATTTGATGTAAGATCTGAATCTCCCATATCTATTATTTTAGAGCTTAGGTTCGTACAAAATCGTGTACAAAAGCTATGGCAATTTTGACAGAAACAAAGAATAACTAGACACTAAGTGTTTGTGAACAAACACAAAGCTGTTCCGTTTTGTTGTACTTTGATTAATTGATCCAGACATATAAAATGAGCCTAAGTTCAAGATTGAACGATAAGGTTCCATTTCCGGTTGACCCGGAATTAAAGGTCAACATGGGGTTACGGTAACCCAAGGCTTATCTTCAATGCTCAAAGGGTTAATAACTGGAAAAAAGAAAATCGGCTGTGTTGTTCTTGAGATATGGTCCCACTTCCGGTTGACCTAGAAGTAAGGTCAACATTGGGTCACGGTAGAACAAGGCTAATCTTCAATGCTCAAAGACTCTATCACTGAAAAAAAATGAAAATGGGTTGTGTAATTCTTGAGTAATGATCCCACTTCCGGTTGACTCGGAAGTAAAGGTTAACATGGGGTCATGGTAACCCTAGTTTAATATTCAATGCTTAAAGGGTATATAACTGAAACAAATTGAAAATTGGCTAAGTAATTATTGAGATATAGTCCCACTTCCGGTTGACCCGGAAGTAGACGTCAACATGGGGTCAGGGTAACCCAAGTTCAATCTCCAATGCCAAGGAGTCTATAACTGAAAAAGTTTGAAAATCGGTTGTGTAGTTCTTAAGATATGGTCTCACTTCCGGTTGACCCGGAAGTAAAGGTCAACATGGGGTCATGCTTACCCAAGGCTGATCTTTGGTGCCCAAGGAGTCTATAACTGAAAAAAGTTTGAAAATCGGTTGTGTAGTTCTTGATATATGGTCCCACTTCTGGTTGACCCCTAAGTGAAGGTCAACATTGGGTCACGGTTTCCCAAAGCTAATCTCCAATGCCCAAGGAGTCTAAAACTGAAAAATGTTTGAAAATCAGTTGTGGAGTTCTTGAGATATGGTCCCACTTCCGGTTGACCCCTAAATAAAGGTCAACATTGGGTCACGTTTTCCCAAAGCTAATTTCCAATGCCCAAGGAGTCTATAACTGATAAAAGTTTGAAAATCGGCTGTCTACTTCTTGAGATATGGTGCTGCAAAGATTAACAAGTTAAATATTCAAATGTAGCGCCCGGGACAAAATCGTCGAGCGCCCTGGGCAACAGAATCACGACGTACATGTACACATGCACAAGCCACCGTTTCAATACGCTATAGATCGATATTTTTGTATAAATAGTGTGCAGCGACTGGTACCCAGAAGTCGGCTATTTCGTTACGGCATTTCGCGTGCATTTTTCTCTGTGTCGCAGGGCATCCTGACTACATTTTTAGTCGATGAACGGAACCTTGTCTCCAAGCCATTGGTGTCCGATTTGTCACTGAATCGTTAATTATCGTGGAAATTGTTCTACTTTGATTAGTTTTAATGACCAGGAACATCTCTTATTAAAAGCAATTAACTTTTCAAAACAGTTTATGTAATTTAGGAAACTAATTCGTAATTTTAATTGAAAATATCGTGTTTTTGACTGTCAAAACATTTGCCCTTTCAGCGCCAAGTGTTTTGTACACAGAACAAAAACGCGCCAACAAATGACGTCATTGATGACGTTTTATGAATTTTTGGCCACGCTACAGAGCTACATAATAAGACGAGTCTATATTTGAAAACAGTTTGAGGATCAGACATATACTTCTTGAGATATGGTGGGAACAAGATTGCCTAATTAAATATTCATGTCATTATAACTCAGCTAATTAATGAAGAACTTGAACAATTTTACTCTTAGCATAATTTCATGTTCTAAGCTTCAATTTGATGTAAGATCTGAATCTCCCATATCTATTATTTTAGAGCTTAGGTTCGTACAAAATCGTGTACAAAAGCTATGGCAATTTTGACAGAAACAAAGAATAATAATAATAATAATAATAATAATAATAACTAGACACTAAGTGTTTGTGAACAAACACAAAGCTGTTCCGTTTTGTTGTGCTTTGATTAATTGATCCAGACATTTAAAGTGAGCCTAAGTTCAAGATTGAACGATATGGTTCCATTTCCGGTTGACCCCGAATTAAAGGTCAACATGGGGTCAGGGTTACCCAAGTTCAATCTTTAATGCTCAAAGGATCTATAACTGAAAAGAAATTGAAAATCGGTTGTGTAGTTCTTGAGATATGGTCCCACTTCCGGTTGACCCCTAGTAAAGGTCAACATGGGGTCATGGTTACCCAAGGCTGATCTTTGGTGCCCAAGGAGTCTATAACTGAAAAAAGTTTGAAAATCGGTTGTGTAGTTCTTGAGATATGGTCTCACTTCCGGTTGACCCGGAAGTAAAGGTCAACATGGGGTCATGGTTACCCAAGGCTGATCTTTGGTGCCCAAGGAGTCTATAACTGAAAAAAGTTTGAAAATCGGTTGTGTAGTTCTTGAGATATGGTCCCACTTCTGGTTGACCCCTAAGTAAAGGTCAACATTGGGTCACGGTTTCCCAAAGCTAATCTCCAATGCCCAAGGAGTCTATAACTGAAAAATGTTTGAAAATCGGTTGTGTAGTTCTTGAGATATTATGGTCCCACTTCCGGTTGACCCCTAAATAAAGGTCAACAATGGGTCACGTTTTCCCAAAGCTAATCTCCAATGCCCAAGGAGTCTATAACTGATAAAAGTTTGAAAATCGGCTGTGTACTTCTTGAGATATGGTGCTGCAAAGATTAACTAGTTAAATATTCAAATGTAGCGCCCGGGACAAAATCGTCGAGCGCCCTGGGCAACAGAATCACGACGTACATGTACACATGCACAAGCCACCGTTTCAATACGCTATAGATCGATATTTTTGTATAAATAGTGTGTAGCGACTGGTACCCAGAAGTCGGCTATTTCTTTACGGCATTTCGCGTGCATTTTTCTCTGTGTCGCAGTGCATCCTGACTACATTTTTAGTCGATGAACGGAACCTTGTCTCCAAGCCATTTGTGTCTGATTTGTCACTGAATCGTTAATTATCGTGGAAATTGTTCTACTTTGATTAGTTTTAATGACCAGGAACATCTCTTATTAAAAGCAATTAACTTTTCAAAACAGTTTATGTAATTTAGGAAACTAATTCGTAATTTTAATTGAAAATATCGTGTTTTTGACTGTCAAAACATTTGTCCTTTCAGCGCCAAGTGTTTTGTACACAGAACAAAAACGCGCCAACAAATGACGTCATTGATGACGTTTTATGAATTTTTTGCCACGCTACAGAGCTACATAATAAGACGAGTCTATATTTGAAAACAGTTTGAGGATCAGACATATACTTCTTGAGATATGGTGGGAACAAGATTGCCTAATTAAATATTCATGTCATTATAACTCAGCTAATTAATGAAGAACTTGAACAATTTTACTCTTAGCATAATTTCATGTTCTAAGCTTCAATTTGATGTAAGATCTGAATCTCCCATATCTATTATTTTAGAGCTTAGGTTCGTACAAAATCGTGTACAAAAGCTATGGCAATTTTGACAGAAACAAAGAATAACTAGACACTAAGTGTTTGTGAACAAACACAAAGCTGTTCCGTTTTGTTGTGCTTTGATTAATTGATCCAGACATTTAAAGTGAGCCTAAGTTCAAGATTGAACGATATGGTTCCATTTCCGGTTGACCCGGAATTAAAGGTCAACATGGGGTTACGGTAACCCAAGGCTTATCTTCATTGCTCAAAGGGTTTATAACTGAAAACAAAGAAAATCGGCTCTGTAGTTCTTGAGATATGGTCCCACTTCCGGTTGACCTAGAAGTAAGATCAACATTGGGTCACGATAGAACAAGGCTAATCTTCAATGCTCAAAGACTCTATCACTGAAAAAAAAATTGAAAATGGGTTGTGTAATTCTTGAGTAATGATCCCACTTCCGGTTGACCCGGAAGGAAAGGTTAACATGGGGTCATGGTAACACTAGTTTAATATTCAATGCTTAAAGGGTATATAACTGAAAGAAATTGAAAATTGGCTACAAGTAATTATTGAGATATAGGCCCACTTCCAGTTGACCCGGAAGTAAAGGTCAACATGGGGTCAGGGTTACCCAAGTTCAATCTTTAATGCTCAAAGGATCTATAACTGAAAAGAAATTGAAAATCGGTTGTGTAGTTCTTGAGATATGGTCCCACTTCCGGTTGACCCCTAGTAAAGGTCAACATTGGGTCACGATTTCCCAAAACTAATCTCCAATGCCAAGGAGTCTATAACTGAAAAAAGTTTGAAAATCGGTTGTGTAGTTCTTGAGATATGGTCTCACTTCCGGTTGACCCGGAAGTAAAGGTCAACATGGGGTCATGGTTACCCAAGGCTGATCTTTGGTGCCCAAGGAGTCTATAACTGAAAAAAGTTTGAAAATCGGTTGTGTAGTTCTTGAGATATGGTCCCACTTCTGGTTGACCCCTAAGTAAAGGTCAACATTGGGTCACGATTTCCCAAAGCTAATCTCCAATGCCCAAGGAGTCTATAACTGAAAAATGTTTGAAAATCGGTTGTGTAGTTCTTGAGATATGGTCCCACTTCCGGTTGACCCCTAAATAAAGGTCAACATTGGGTCACGTTTTCCCAAAAGCTATTCTCCAATGCCCAAGGAGTCTATAACTGATAAAAGTTTGAAAATCGGCTGTGTACTTCTTGAGATATGGTGCTGCAAAGATTAACTAGTTAAATATTCAAATGTAGCGCCCGGGACAAAATCGTCGAGCGCCCTGGGCAACGGAATCACGACGTACATGTACACATGCACAAGCCACCGTTTCAATACGCTATAGATCGATATTTTTGTATATATAGTGTGCAGCGACTGGTACCCAGAAGTCGGCTATTTCGTTACGGCATTTCGCGTGCATTTTTCTCTGTGTCGCAGGGCATCCTGACTACATTTTTAGTCGATGAACGGAACCTTGTCTCCAAGCCATTGGTGTCCGAATTGTCACTGAATCGTTAATTATCGTGGAAATTGTTCTACATTGATTAGTTTTAATGACCAGGAACATCTCTTATTAAAAGCAATTAACTTTTCAAAACAGTTTATGTAATTTAGGAAACTATTTCGTAATTTTAATTGAAAATATCGTGTTTTTGACTGTCAAAACATTTGCCCTTTCAGCGCCAAGTGTTTTGTACACAGAACAAAAACGCGCCAACAAATGACGTCATTGATGACGTATTATGAATTTTTTGCCACGCTACAGAGCTACATAATAAGACGAGTCTATATTTGAAAACAGTTTGAGGATCAGACATATACTTCTTGAGATATGGTGGGAACAAGATTGCCTAATTAAATATTCATGTCATTATAACTCAGCTAATTAATGAAGAACTTGAACAATTTTACTCTTAGCATAATTTCATGTTCTAAGCTTCAATTTGATGTATGATCTGAATCTCCCATATTTATTATTTTAGAGCTTAGGTTCGTACAAAAACGTGTACAAAAGCTATGGCAATTTTGACAGAAACAAAGAATAATAATAATAATAATAATAATAACTAGACACTAAGTGTTTGTGAACAAACACAAAGCTGTTCCGTTTTGTTGTGCTTTGATTAATTGATCCAGACATTTAAAGTGAGCCTAAGTTCAAGATTGAACGATATGGTTCCATTTCCGGTTGACCCGGAATTAAAGGTCAACATGGGGTTACGGTAACCCAAGGCTTATCTTCATTGCTCAAAGAGTTTATAACTGAAAACAAAGAAAATCGGCTCTGTAGTTCTTGAGATATGGTCCCACTTCCGGTTGACCTAGAAGTAAGATCAACATTGGGTCACGATAGAACAAGGCTAATCTTCAATGCTCAAAGACTCTATCACTGAAAAAAATTGAAAATGGGTTGTGTAATTCTTGAGTAATGATCCCACTTCCGGTTGACCCGGAAGGAAAGGTTAACATGGGGTCATGGTAACACTAGTTTAATATTCAATGCTTAAAGGGTATATAACTGAAAGAAATTGAAAATTGGCTACAAGTAATTATTGAGATATAGGCCCACTTCCAGTTGACCCGGAAGTAAAGGTCAACATGGGGTAAGGGTTACCCAAGTTCAATCTTTAATGCTCAAAGGATCTATAACTGAAAAGAAATTGAAAATCGGTTGTGTAGTTCTTGAGATATGGTCCCACTTCCGGTTGACCCCTAGTAAAGGTCAACATTGGGTCACGATTTCCCAAAACTAATCTCCAATGCCAAGGAGTCTATAACTGAAAAAAGTTTGAAATTCGGTTGTGTAGTTCTTGAGATATGGTCTCACTTCCGGTTGACCCGGAAGTAAAGGTCAACATGAAGTCATGGTTACCCAAGGCTGATCTTTGGTGCCCAAGGAGTCTATAACTGAAAAAAGTTTGAAAATCGGTTGTGTAGTTCTTGAGATATGGTCCCACTTCCGGTTGACCCCTAAGTAAAGGTCAACATTGGGTCACGATTTCCCAAAGCTAATCTCCAATGCCCAAGGAGTCTATAACTGAAAAATGTTTGAAAATCGGTTGTGTAGTTCTTGAGATATGGTCCCACTTCCGGTTGACCCCTAAATAAAGGTCAACATTGGGTCACGTTTTCCCAAAAGCTATTCTCCAATGCCCAAGGAGTCTATAACTGATAAAAGTTTGAAAATCGGCTGTGTACTTCTTGAGATATGGTGCTGCAAAGATTAACTAGTTAAATATTCAAATGTAGCGCCCGGGACAAAATCGTCGAGCGCCCTTGGCAACAGAATCACGACGTACATGTACACACGCACAAGCCACCGTTTCAATACGCTATAGATCGATATTTTTGTATATATAGTGTGCAGCGACTGGTACCCAGAAGTCGGCTATTTCGTTACGGCATTTCGCGTGCATTTTTCTCTGTGTCGCAGGGCATCCTGACTACATTTTTAGTCGATGAACGGAACCTTGTCTCCAAGCCATTGGTGTCCGAATTGTCACTGAATCGTTAATTATCGTGGAAATTGTTCTACTTTGATTAGTTTTAATGACCAGGAACATCTCTTATTAAAAGCAATTAACTTTTCAAAACAGTTTATGTAATTTAGGAAACTATTTCGTAATTTTAATTGAAAATATCGTGTTTTTGACTGTCAAAACATTTGCCCTTTCAGCGCCAAGTGTTTTGTACACAGAACAAAAACGCGCCAACAAATGACGTCATTGATGACGTATTATGAATTTTTTGCCACGCTACAGAGCTACATAATAAGACGAGTCTATATTTGAAAACAGTTTGAGGATCAGACATATACTTCTTGAGATATGGTGGGAACAAGATTGCCTAATTAAATATTCATGTCATTATAACTCAGCTAATTAATGAAGAACTTGAACAATTTTACTCTTAGCATAATTTCATGTTCTAAGCTTCAATTTGATGTATGATCTGAATCTCCCATATTTATTATTTTAGAGCTTAGGTTCGTACAAAAACGTGTACAAAAGCTATGGCAATTTTGACAGAAACAAAGAATAACTAGACACTAAGTGTTTGTGAACAAACACAAAGCTGTTCCGTTTTGTTGTGCTTTGATTAATTGATCCAGACATTTAAAGTGAGCCTAAGTTCAAGATTGAACGATATGGTTCCATTTCCGGTTGACCCGGAATTAAAGGTCAACATGGGGTCAGGGTTACCCAAGTTCAATCTTTAATGCTCAAAGGATCTATAACTGAAAAGAAATTGAAAATCGGTTTTGTAGTTCTTGAGATATGGTCCCACTTCCGGTTGACCCCTAGTAAAGGTCAACATGGGTCATGGTTACCTAAGGCTGATCTTTGGTGCCCAAGGAGTCTATAACTGAAAAAAAGTTTGAAAATCGGTTGTGTAGTTCTTGAGATATGGTCTCACTTCCGGTTGACCCGGAAGTAAAGGTCAACATGGGGTCATGGTTACCCAAGGCTGATCTTTGGTGCCCAAGGAGTCTATAACTGAAAAAAGTTTGAAAATCGGTTGTGTAGTTCTTGAGATATGGTCCCACTTCTGGTTGACCCCTAAGTAAAGGTCAACATTGGGTCACGGTTTCCCAAAGCTAATCTCTAATGCCCAAGGAGTCTATAACTGAAAAATGTTTGAAAATCGGTTGTGTAGTTCTTGAGATATGGTCCCACTTCCGGTTGACCCCTAAATAAAGGTCAACATTGGGTCACGTTTTCCCAAAGCTAATCTCCAATGCCCAAGGAGTCTATAACTGATAAAAGTTTGAAAATCGGCTGTGTACTTCTTGAGATATGGTGCTGCAAAGATTAACTAGTTAAATATTCAAATGTAGCGCCCGGGACAAAATTGTCGAGCGCCCTGGGCAACAGAATCACGACGTACATGTACACATGCACAAGCCACCGTTTCAATACGCTATAGATCGAAATTTTTGTATAAATAGTGTGCAGCGACTGGTACCCAGAAGTCGGCTATTTCGTTACGGCATTTCGCGTGCATTTTTCTCTGTGTCGCAGGGCATCCTGACTACATTTTTAGTCGATGAACGGAACCTTGTCTCCAAGCCATTGGTGTCCGATTTGTCACTGAATCGTTAATTATCGATGGAAATTGTTCTACTTTGATTAGTTTTAATGACCAGGAACATTTCTTATTAAAAGCAATTAACTTTTCAAAACAGTTTATGTAATTTAGGAAACTAATTCGTAATTTTAATTGAAAATATCGTGTTTTTGACTGTCAAAACATTTGCCCTTTCAGCGCCAAGTGTTTTGTACACAGAGCAAAAACGCGCCAACAAATGACGTCATTGATGACGTTTTATGAATTTTTTGCCACGCTACAGAGCTACATAATAAGACGAGTCTATATTTGAAAACAGTTTGAGGATCAGACATATACTTCTTGAGATATGGTGGGAACAAGATTGCCTAATTAAATATTCATGTCATTATAACTCAGCTAATTAATGAAGAACTTGAACAATTTTACTCTTAGCATAATTTCATGTTCTAAGCTTCAATTTTATGTAAGATCTGAATCTCCCATATCTATTATTTTAGAGCTTAGGTTCGTACAAAATCGTGTACAAAAGCTATGGCAATTTTGACAGAAACAAAGAATAATAATAATAATAATAACTAGACACTAAGTGTTTGTGAACAAACACAAAGCTGTTCCGTTTTGTTGTGCTTTGATTAATTGATCCAGACATTTAAAGTGAGCCTAAGTTCAAGATTGAACGATATGGTTCCATTTCCGGTTGACCCGGAATTAAAGGTCAACATGGGGTCAGGGTTACCCAAGTTCAATCTTTAATGCTCAAAGGATCTATAACTGAAAAGAAATTGAAAATCGGTTTTGTAGTTCTTGAGATATGGTCCCACTTCCGGTTGACCCCTAGTAAAGGTCAACATGGGGTCATGGTTACCTAAGGCTGATCTTTGGTGCCCAAGGAGTCTATACAGGCATGCAACTGCCCGATGAAAAAAAAAGAGGAAATTTTCAAAGGCACAACGCAAGCGCGGAGCGAGGCAGCCAAAACGCCAAGGGACATGAGATCCACAATGGTACCCTAGAAAATGTTGAGGTTTATTATGCTCTTAGGTGCATTCTTAGCATGTACTAGGCTTATTTCACATTATTGTGGTTGTACATTGTTGTTGCCAAGCATATATAAGGCTTTTAAAAAAAAAAAATCGCCAAAAAAAAAAAAAAATTTTTTTTTTTTCTATTTTTTTTTATTTTAGCGCTGATCATTTTAAAAAACGCGGAAATCCGCGGAAACGCGGAAGAGTTGCATGCCTGTCTATAACTGAAAAAAAGTTTGAAAATCGGTTGTGTAGTTCTTGAGATATGGTCTCACTTCCGGTTGACCCGGAAGTAAAGGTCAACATGGGGTCATGGTTACCCAAGGCTGATCTTTGGTGCCCAAGGAGTCTATAACTGAAAAAAGTTTGAAAATCGGTTGTGTAGTTCTTGAGATATGGTCCCACCTCTGGTTGACCCCTAAGTAAAGGTCAACATTGGGTCACGGTTTCCCAAAGCTAATCTCTAATGCCCAAGGAGTCTATAACTGAAAAATGTTTGAAAATCGGTTGTGTAGTTCTTGAGATATGGTCCCACTTCCGGTTGACCCCTAAATAAAGGTCAACATTGGGTCACGTTTTCCCAAAGCTAATCTCCAATGCCCAAGGAGTCTATAACTGATAAAAGTTTGAAAATCGGCTGTGTACTTATTGAGATATGGTGCTGCAAAGATTAACTAGTTAAATATTCAAATGTAGCGCCCGGGACAAAATCGTCGAGCGCCCTGGGCAACATAATCACGACGTACATGTACACATGCACAAGCCACCGTTTCAATACGCTATAGATCGATATTTTTGTATAAATAGTGTGCAGCGACTGGTACCCAGAAGTCGGCTATTTCGTTACGGCATTTCGCGTGCATTTTTCTCTGTGTCGCAGGGCATCCTGACTACATTTTTAGTCGATGAACGGAACCTTGTCTCCAAGCCATTGGTGTCCGATTTGTCACTGAATCGTTAATTATCGTGGAAATTGTTCTACTTTGATTAGTTTTAATGACCAGGAACATCTCTTATTAAAAGCAATTAACTTTTCAAAACAGTTTATGTAATTTAGGAAACTAATTCGTAATTTTAATTGAAAATATCGTGTTTTTGACTGTCAAAACATTTGCCCTTTCAGCGCCAAGTGTTTTGTACACAGAGCAAAAACGCGCCAACAAATGACGTCATTGATGACGTTTTATGAATTTTTTGCCACGCTACAGAGCTACATAATAAGACGAGTCTATATTTGAAAACAGTTTGAGGATCAGACATATACTTCTTGAGATATGGTGGGAACAAGATTGCCTAATTAAATATTCATGTCATTATAACTCAGCTAATTAATGAAGAACTTGAACAATTTTACTCTTAGCATAATTTCATGTTCTAAGCTTCAATTTGATGTAAGATCTGAATCTCCCATATCTATTATTTTAGAGCTTAGGTTCGTACAAAATCGTGTACAAAAGCTATGGCAATTTTGACAGAAACAAAGAATAATAATAATAATAATAATAATAATAATAAAAATAATAATCCCAAGAAAAACAAAACCTGTTCCGACTGCTAGGTCGGAACAGCTAATAATAATAATAATAAAAATAATAATCCCAAGAAAAACAAAACCTGTTCCGACTGCTAGGTCGGAACAGCTAATAATAATAATAATAATAATAATAATAATAAAAATAATAATCCCAAGAAAAACAAAACCTGTTCCGACTGCTAAGTCGGAACAGCTAATAATAATAAAAATAATAATCCCAAGAAAAACAAAACCTGTTCCGACTGCTAAGTCGGAACAGCTAATAATAATCCCAAGAAAAACAAAACCTGTTCCGACTGCTAGGTCGGAACAGCTAATAATAATAATAATAATAATAAAAATAATAATCCCAACAAAAACAAAACCTGTTCCGACTGCTAAGTCGGAACAGCTAATAAAAATAATAATCCCAAGAAAAACAAAACCTGTTCCGACTGCTAGGTCGGAACAGCTAATAATAATAATAATAATAATAATAATAATAAAAATAATAATCCCAAGAAAAACAAAACCTGTTCCGACTGCTAGGTCGGAACAGCTAATAATAATAATAATAAAAATAATAATCCCAACAAAAACAAAACCTGTTCCGACTGCTAAGTCGGAACAGCTAATAATAATAATAATAATAATAATAAAAATAATAATCCCAAGAAAAACAAAACCTGTTCCGACTGCTAAGTCGGAACAGCTAATAATAATAATAATAATAATAATAATAATAATAAAAATAATAATCCCAAGAAAAACAAAACCTGTTCCGACTGCTAGGTTGGAACAGCTAATAATAATAATAATAATAATAATAATAATAATAATAATAAAAATAATAATCCCAAGAAAAACAAAACCTGTTCCGACTGCTAAGTCGGAACAGCTAATAATAATAATAATAACTAGACGTAAGTGATTGTAACTTACAATCACACAGCTGTTCCGTTCTGCTGACCTAAAAAGTTCTGTTTTGTAGCCCAAGATATGAACTGATTCTGTATTTTGTGTATGGGACGTAATGTTGTTCGAAATGATCAATGCTTGTTTTGCAGAGTGATAATCACAGTGTAAACTAGTTTAATTAAGTTCGGATCTTGTTTTAGACCGTAAGTTAAGGTCAAAGTGAGGTCATCACTGTACATGAAATGTCGCAAGTGTTGTAAGCTACAATACAACACAAACGTTACGCCTTTTTGACTATTGGTTCAGGAGATATGACTTTATAAAGATTTGAGCTTCCTGTTTGGACCGCAGGTAGAGGTCAAAGTGAGGTCATCACTAAAAATATTTTTTTGCAAATGTTGTAAGCTACAATACAACACAAACATTACGACTTAATGACATATGGTTCAGGAGATATGATTTGTTAAAGTTTTGAGCTTCCTGTTTGGACCGGAAGTAAAGGTCAAAGTGAGGTCATCACTGTACATGAAATGTCGCAAGTGTTATAAGCTATAATACAACACAAACGTTACGCCTTTCTGACTTTTGGTTCAGGAGATATGATTTTATAAAGATTTGAGCTTCCTGTTTGGACCGGAAGTTAAGGTCAAAGTGAGGTCATCATTAAAAATATTTTTTTGCAATTGTACGCTACAAAGCAACACAAACTTTACGTCTCTACGACATTTGGTTCAAGAGATATGATTTTTTAAAGGAATAAGCTTTGAATTAGCGTAATTCGACACCTGATGACGTCACAGCAAAAAAAATGTGTTTTTCGTACTAATAAATTTTACAAGGAACACGATGGTAAAAAAAAAAAAATCCGATCGATGCATTCTAAAAAAAAAACCAAACCTACATTGGGATTGTGCTGGGTGTACAAATCGATTGGGCTGCGCACAAAGCTATGTGGATGCACGGCCTTAGAATGCAAAACTTGTGACTGGGTGTAGACTATGAAGGCCTACCTTTTTACCCACGGTTGCAAGTTTTACCAATTAAATATTAATTATATAGGTCCTTTGATTAGATTTTTGGGCATTAAACATCTCCTATCAAAAGAACTTAATTTTTCTAAACAAATTATGTCAATTAGGAAACTAATTAGTGCATTTAATTGAAAATAATGTGTTTTTGACTGTCAAAACTTTTACACTTTCAGCACCATGTGTTTTGTACACAGAACGAAAACGCGCCAACAATTGACGTCATGATGACGTGACAGTGAAAAATATGCGGACTTCCCCATCCACAATGTGGAACGAGTCCGTAACTGAAAACAAATTGAGAATCGGATGTATACTTCTTGAGATATGATGGGCACAAGATTGACTAATTAAATATTCATACTGCTGTCACATGAATAATTAATTAAGAATGTTTAATTATTTACATCTAAAATTTAGTTCAAGACATAAGCTTTCATTTGGTAAAACATTTGCCTACAGTTTTGTTTTTCTAAAATTGACATTTGGTGGTTAGAAAAGTCATGTGTTAAGTCAATAGGTTTTTTGGGAAAGAAAGAATAATAATAATAATAATAATAAAAAAAAATAAAAATCTGGACAGAAACAATAGCTGTTCCGACTGAAAGTTCAGAACAGCTAATAATAATAATAATAATAATAATAATAAAAATAATAATCCCAAGAAAAACAAAACCTGTTCCGACTGCTAAGTCGGAACAGCTAATAATAAAAATAATAATCCCAAGAAAAACAAAACCTGTTCCGACTGCTAAGTCGGAACAGCTAATAATAATTCTAACAAAAACAAAACCTGTTCCGACTGCTAAGTCGGAACAGCTAATTAGAAAATACACTAAATGAATAATAAACGGATAATGCACCGTCGACTCGTTGCCGCACCTGAAGGAGACAGACCACGAGTCGACGTTGAGTGTGCCTTAAATACTAAGTTATTACATAACTTCCACCATGGAGGTGTTCCGTCCCAACTTGACTACCGTCCCAACTATAGTTGGGACTGGTCCCAACTTGAGTGTTAAAGTTGGGGCGTCCCAACTATAGTTGGGATCGCAGTAAACACGAAGCACCCCATGAATAAACTGAAACATGTAAGTTTCATAGTATGTAGTTTTTAAGACCACTTTCCCTTGAGAATATTTTAGATTAGATGAAATGTTGGTTTTCCGAGACAGGGGAAACTAAATGCGTAAGCCCACTTTGAGACTGAAAGCATGAGGCCGCTGTCAGAGCCCTCTAAAAAAACCACATGTTTTTACACCGCGTTAGTTTAGCCATATGGAGGTAGAATTCTACCTCGACCGGCTCTAGCTCAATCATCAGTTTTGACATGAGTCTGTACAGAGCCGAGACCCGGGTTTGAAATAAAGAATCTTATTAAATTAACGCCGATCGCATCAGCTGCAGTAGTGTCACACAGAAATCCACGCATGATCGATCACGGTGTCCATCCTGTTGAACTCTATGGGCGATCCCAACTATAGTTGGGACGTCCCAACTTTAACACTCAAGTTGGGACCAGTCCCAACTATAGTTGGGACAATTGTCAAGTTGGGACGGAACACCGGCATTTTAACCTCAATGCAACAGCCAGGTGCACATAATCACCATGACCAGTGAGCATGAAACTAAACATAAATGTGGGTCAGGGTGAACGTCATCACATACGCCCCTTGTTTTTAAAATTGGCCCCTGACAATTTATACTATTTTAAACATTACCTTAAATACGTCTTGAACCTACTAGTTTTGGAAAGTAAAACATCTTTCCAATGAGTAGTTCAAATACTAATAACCTCCTTTTTTTTACAAACACATTCTTTTCATTAAACTATTCAGTACAGTCAATAACTTTAATCAACAGCAATTCGCAATATCATTAGATGGTATTTGGATTCAAAATTATGACGATAAATGTTGATCAGTCAAATATCGACAAGGTCTTAAAGCAAATGATTTGGAATTTTATAACGATAAATAGCTGCGACGAGTTGACCGACATTAAGTGAATTTCATCAGTGGCGAGTGGACTCAGTGACTGTTCCAAGAGATCTTCGTAGCTACTTCGTTGGCAGGGCCGATTGCCGTCTCCTCTGATGACCAAGGGTAATCCGGATTACCTAAACAAACTAGAACATTATATATATTACTATAACAAGGTATTCTTATTAATCAATTACAGTACTTTCTTAACATAGTTCTGAGGACCACTCAGAATCTATGAAGCTATCATTCTGATACGAACAAGATTACACGTTTGCCAACAAAACAACAATTTCAATAACTAAAATATATGCCATGCAATATTATTAATTTGGTTGCCAGTAATACGGACAGGATTGCGCTGAAGATAGTTTCTATAAGGGCTTCGTTGAGATTTTCAACAGGTTCCCATGAATTTTTGCAGTTGGGGAAATCTTTCCACTTGATCAAAAAGTGTAGTTTTCCATTGACAAACTTGCCACGTAGAACTTTTTCTACGTGAAACTCTTTACCGGCAGGTTGTCCAATGTCCGGTAAACCAGGTATATTTAACCTAGTTTGCTGGGGTTGTTGCGTAGCTAACAAAGGCTGAAAGGAACCTTCTGGGCAATCACTGTCTTCAATGAAATCAAGTGGATCTCTCTGAACAAAATCTCTTGGCATCACGTGATTAGGTGGTCTGGCAAAACGGTTATATGCAAATTTCATTCGGTTTACATGAATTGGCACACGAAGTAATTTGTTATTTTCCAGATTTCGGACTCTGAAATTAACAAGACCGGTTTGTTGCACAAGCAAATATGGACCACACCAGAATTTCTGGAGTTTTTTAGACAGTCCTTTTTGGATTGCTGGGATATAAATATAAACCACATCTCCAACTTGATAGGGTACTTCTTGAGTACGACTGTCATAACGTTCCTTCATTGAAGCTTGGTTAGATTCAAGGTGTTTCTTCGATATTTCTCTGGCAACTTCAAGTTGATCAATTAAGTCATGAATATAATCTCTTACATTTCGGTCTGAATATTCAGGTTTTTCATGAAGAGATACATCAATAGGCAGTACTGCCTCTCTACCATACAACTTAAAGAAAGGGCTAAATCCAATTGAATTGTCTGCAGGTGTACTGCGATACGCAAACTGAATGGCAGGAATATAGTTATCCCAGTTGGTATAGAACTTGTTTACATAATGAGATACTGTAGTTAAAATCACAGAATTTAATCTTTCTTGTTTACAGCATTACATTGCGGATGGTACGGACTAGTGTTTACTTTGTCAGTACGCATAATTTTGCACACTTCTTGAACTAACTTACTTAAAAAGTTTGTTCCTCGGTCACTTAGGAGTACACGAGGGCAACCATGATTACAAATAATTTCTTTAAAAAATACAGTTGCTACAGTGGCAGAGTCCGTTTTAGCAATAGGCACAAGGATAGGCCATCTAGTACAAAGATCCATGAAACATAATACATATCTATTTCCTGATGAAGCGACTGGGAGGGGGCCTAGAATATCTACGCTAACCCTTTGAAATGGTCCAGGAACTTTCATGTGTAAGCAGTGGGGCTACAACTTTGTGCTTTGGTGTTTTAACACGGTGACAAGAATCACAAGATCTGACCCAATTATCAATATCACGATGCTTGAACTTCCAAAAATATCGTTGCCGAATTTTACTGTATGTTCTATGGAACCCAAAGTGAGCTGACAAAACTAGATCGTGACAATGATGAAGAACAGTATCTATGTACGGACTTGGGATGTACAATTGAATAGTATTACGTTCTGGTATCCTTTTGTTTCGTGGCGTGTGCCAGACATGATACAAAATGCCATTATGTACAAAATACTGATTTACTTCAAGTAATAACCTACGGGCTAGTTTGTTATCCTCTGGTAGGACATCTGATTCTAGATAATCAATGATCGATTTCGAAAATGAGTCATTTTGTTGACCCTGTTTGATTTTATCTAGGTCAATGTTCTCATGAACATCAGGTAAGTGATCTTTGCAATTCACCATGTGTTGATTAATATGCAAACGTTTACCACGTTGGTATCTGAGATTTCTCACTTCGTCTATTTTAGACAATTTTTCTTCATGATCGGAATAATCTAAACCAGTTAAAACTGTCTCAACTGGTGGAGCACATATAGGTTGGTAATTGTCTTTACAGATTCTACTCAGAGTGTCTGCATTAGTAAGTTTCTTGCCTGGTCGGTGTTCAATATCATAACTATAAGATTGCAAATACAAGGACCAACGAGCTAATCTGCCAGATGAACGTTTTTGGTTAAACAACCATTTGAGAGCTTGATGATCAGTTACAATTTTGAATTTTTGGCTATGTTCCAAGTAAGTGGAAAACTTTTTCACTCCTTCAACAACGGCAAGTGCTTCTAATTCCGTCACAGTATAATTGCGTTCCGCTGGCTTAAGTGCTCTACTGGCATATGTAATAGCTCTTTCGTTACCGTCCTGTATTTGGGATAATACAAATCCTAATCCTTGAAAAGACGCATCAGTTTGCAAAACAAATTGTGAGTGTTCATCAAACCTTGGATGGGACAATACAGGTGGCTCTAACAGTTTCTGTTTCAGTTGCTCAAAAGCTTCTGAACATTCTTTCGTCCATTGGAACGGAATGTCTTTACGAGTCAGTGCAGTTAATGGTTGAGCAATTTTGCTGAAATATTTTATATAACGCCTGTAATAACCAACAAAACCTAGGAATGCACGCGAACATCTTTGACATTCTTTGGTGATGGGTATTCTTGTACAACGTTGAGCTTTTCTGGGTCAGTTGCAACACCTTCTTCACTAATTATGTGCCCAAGGTAGTGTATTCTATCACATGCAAATGAACATTTCTTTGGCTTGAGTTTAAGATTAGCATCTCTGAATTTCTGAAATACTTGCACAAGTGATCGAGATGGTCTTTACAAGTGTCACTATAAATGATGTCATCCAAGTACACTAAACAAAACTTCCAATGCAACCCTCTTAGCACTTCATGCATTGTTCTTTGGAATGTATTGGGTGCATTGTGTAGTCCAAAAGGTAACACATTGAATTCATACAATCCGTATTGAGTAATGAATGCCGTTTTCTTTTTAGAATTTGTATCTAGACCTATTTGCCAATATCCAGACGCCATATCTAGAGTTGAGAAATATGCTGGTTTAGTCATACCAAGATTGTTAAAAGTATCGGAAATACTGGGCAGTGGAACATTATCTCTGACAGTGATCTGGTTTAATCTCCTAAAGTCAATACAAAATCTGTATTCGCCAGTTATCTTTTTAACCATTACAACTGGACTAGAAAATGGTGAAGTTGACTCGGAAATAATACCATCATTTAACATTTTGTTAACATGCTCTCTTATTGTCTGCTGTAACCTAGGTGAATATCTGTATGGACGGGATCTAACTGGAGGGTTGTTACCAGTATCGATTCTATGTTCAACCTTATCGTAAAATCCACGTGGGCTTTTTGCGGTTTCAAACACATCAGCATAACTATTGATTAGAGCTTTAAGCTGTTGTTGTTGAGTAGGGTTTATGGAAGAGGATGAAATGTTAATTTTATCGAGAACCTCTTGACCAATAAATGAACATTGTGGGTTCGTAACCGCATGACTAATGTTGGTGTTAGATTCGATCTTGTCAAAATTGGTAAACTCAGAAATTGTATTTGCTTCCACAATATTGAACGTACCAATCTTAGTACGGGGAAAAACTGGAACCTCGGATGGATTCATACCATAACTGTTACTTTCGTACCAAAGTCTGTCATGCGGGAGCTAGATATAGTGTTAGCAACTACTAGACCAATGTTCTGGATATTACGTCCACCATGACAATGACCTATTACACCCAGGGGAAGGTAATTTTTGATTCTGACCTCACAGACAGATTGTGAACGTGGGGGTACAGTAATTTCAGTACAGGTACGCAACTGATTTTTCCTATGAATGCGAAGTTTAGATTTCCCAAAATCAATTGACACTTTTTGTGACGTTAGGAACTCGGACCCTAGTATAACATTTTGATATAATTTACTTGTCACATAAAAAGGTACCATGAATTGTGCTCCTAAAATATGTACTGGTACATTGAGAAATCCAACAATTAAACACAGTCTGAACGTTTTCCTTCATTGAACGTATACACACCGCAGGGTGTTTTATTTTAACACAACTCAATGAGAAATTAGAAAATACACTAAATGAATAATAAACGGATAATGCACCGTCGACTCGTTGCCGCACCTGAAGGAGACAGACCACGAGTCGACGTTGAGTGTGCCTTAAATACTAAGTTATTACATAACTTCCACCATGGAGGCATTTTAACCTCAATGCAACAGCCAGGTGCACATAATCACCATGACCAGTGAATATGAAACTAAAACATAAATGTGGGCCGGGGTGAACGTCATCACAACGTAAAGGAACCCAGTGCATTTATCGAAATGAGAAGGGGTTCGCCCCGGTGTTCCTGGTTTGATTGGCTGCATATTGCACTACAACACCTTGTAAACCATTACATGGTGCTATGTAAAGGAGTAGGTCTCATACTTCAAACGTAGCCCTCATTATACCTTGCAGGAAAATACTGAATGTTGAATCGCCTTGAGTGTTACTGAGTGACAGATATGAGCGTTATATAAAAAGTCATTATCATGAAATATAAACTTAACTCTCATGTATAATGCTAATGACACTCAGTTACATTTCTCTCTTTTTTTAAACCATCCCAAAATTTTGCTGATGAGAGCATCAGTCGTATTGAAACATGTGTTAGTGAAATTCGTGTTTGGATGCAGGTAAAAGTCCTCCCATATTACGCATATATAAAAGAGTTACACTGGTTACCAGTAGAAAGCAGTAGGATTAAGTACAAACTGTTGCTGTTTGTGTACAAATCACTCACTAACAATGCCCCTGCATATATTGATGATCTTCTCAAACCATATCATCCTCCTCGCAAACTCCGGTCTTGCAAGTCTAACCTCCTTATTGAGCCCACATCCAATTATTCATGGGAGACCAATCTTTCTCACATGCTGCGCAACGCCAATATAACAAATTGCCAGCACAAGTAAAATCCTCTGTTTCTTTAACCCAATTAAAAAAACAACAACTAAGGACTCATCCTTTCAATCAAGTATTTGAGTAAATGGTTTGTTTGTTTTTTTACCTGTATTTTAATTTGCATTTCTTAACTACATGTATTCTGGATTTCATCTATAACTTCTAGGCCTACGTTTCATTATGATTGTTGTACATGTTTATGTTTTTGTTTGTATTAGCGCCATGAGCACTTTTGTGGATTTGTGCCCTTTATAAGTTTTCATTTTAGGTATTATTATTATGTAGTTGTAAGAGAATTCGAAAAAGATACACTACAATAATGGCTTCAATATCCTCAAAATTATCTTGGCATACCAAGGACTCCGTACTAGCTAAATTATTTCATTTCCTCAAAATAGTGTTTCGTTTGAACAAAGCAATTACACTTCGTTCCCTTCTTGCAATAAAATTTCATTCACAGAAATAACTGATTTTGTTCTTAAATATTTTGAAGGAACGAAATATTTAGATTTAAATTTCAGTATTTGTTTTACCTTTTTTAAATTTTCTTTTTTTTAACCTGTCCTTTAAGGGGCTCCATACATATTAATTGAGCAACAACTGTAAATGAATTTCGGCAAATATTACTTCATTTTTCTCCTTCAAGAAAGTAGTTCTTTAATATAAACTGCAGACACTATCATCTAGTACACTAAATTTAAATGAAGATTTCCACTTGTTAATTAATCCTGATTTTTACTACACTACACAATATATCAGAAAACATCTTATTTAATATAAACCTACATGTTCGTCATATTTTATTCCCCATTTAATATTGATAATGCCAATATTGGGGGGAAAAATCAGCACATCAGGATCTCAATACAAAACATCACAAAAATGTCAACTTGCTCCAACCGGAAACATGGCATACATTGTGCCTTGATCTATACATCCATTAATTACTTTTCACAGAATGACTAAAAAAACACACACATTATGTTTGGAAAATCAAACACTTTGGATCTCAGGCTGTGCTCCGTGGTCATGTATGAGTCAATGTGGCTGCCTACCAAGGGTGTCTTTACATGCCAGCAGCACGAACACATTGCAGCCGCGTCCTTCGCAATTCAGCTTCTCAGCTGCGAGTAAAGATGAATAGCCTTCCAAATTGTTATTGTTACTATTACCATTATTATTAAAATTACTATTATTTCATGTGTTGACCGAGTAAATCAAAGACTTCTCTTCATTCTCCTATTGCTTGGACTTAAGGTTTTTTTCTTCACAACGTCCCCATTGGTTTTGTACACAAAATCAAACCAGAGGATATCATCAGTATGTCAAACCATCCCTTTTGTTAAAAAAGACCTGAGTTTCAAGGATAGATGGCCTGTGTAATAACACGCACACACACACAACCTTACGGATCCAAAAAAGCTGGGCAAAAAAGCAGAGTTTCACAAAAAAACCTTAAGCGCCTAGAAATCAAAACAACACTGTGACGTCATACTGCGGACTCCCACACAAGCGTGTATTATTACATGCAAATAAGCGTCTCTCAAACAAATTAAGCTGATAAAAATGTAAGAAGGCAGCGGTTTGGGGGAATATTAGTGTTGATGAAGAAGAGGTTTTCATCTATAGGTTTTCTCGGTCAATTTCGGCAAATGAGCAGCCGATTTAATTTGTGTGCCTTCGAATTAAAGCTATTTTGCCTCTCCAGTTGTTACTGCGTTTCAAATTCAGAATTCGGCCATTCAATTTCGTTTTCAGGCATTCAAATTCCTTTAGCACCGTGTTCAATTTAGCATATCGTCATTCTTTTTCGTGACACACAATCATCATTCAATTTAGCAAAGCTGGTTCGACTGGAGATTTTACTGATTTATTTTTTTTCAATTTCGTAAAGAGCCAATCAATTTCGCTAAATGAATATTCAAATAAGATACGACTAAAGCAATACGAATAAACAGATAAACTGTACTAGGCATCTGTTTCGTATCTTCACTTTAATTCAGGCAAACCTTATTTTCTGTATGTATGCTTCCAGTAGACTTTACATGGGGCCTATGAGGTTTTGTCTTCTTCTTTGTTTTCTTCTTTCTTCTTTTTTTTTGGGGGGGGGGATCTTTATTGGTAAACTGACCAAGACCTAATTTTGTATTGTGTTTGAATGGAATGTTTCTTTATGTTTTTCCTGGTTTTTTTTATTGTTTATGTTGTTTCTTCCTCAACCATCAATCTGTTGGCATGCCAAACATCTTGGCATATACGTTTGGGTATGGTTGTACCACTGCATGCACTTCACTTGGGTGATAACATCAACACTCTGAATGGCTGCTTGTTTTTTTAGATTGCACAAATTCCAGAAATGACTGCCCAAAAATGAATTTGAATGACTAAACAAACGCCTCAAAAAGCTCCTGCGAATTTGAATGCTGCTTTGTTGAATTGTTAAATTGAATGATTATTTTGTGAAATCGAATGACGCAACAGTACATTAATTGACTGGCCATAAAACGAAATCGAATGACCCTTTTTAGTAGCAATTGATTTCGCGCGAAATAGAATAGCGTAGTGGTTAAACTGGCTGCTCATTTGCCAAAATTGACCGAGAAAACCTATATTAACATCTATTAAGAGGTCTCCCGTCAAGCGCATCTGATGGGAGTGATATCAGCTCAAGTGATCAGGGGAGTTTTCCAGAAAAGGGACAGGACAAAACTCAGGAGAGAGACGTTCACGAAGCTGAGCCAACTGGCAGCACAAGCAAATCTCCTGATACAGTATTATTCCACTCAGCAAATATGTTCCCTTTCGAGACCCTTGTACTTTTTAAGACTGAATTTGTGTTAGCAGTGAATTATTTATTTTGAATAGTAGTTTTGTGGATCAGGGTTGGTATTTCTTTACATGAGTAGGTGATGATACTTATTTATGAACAGCAAACAATACTTCAACTAGAAAGACATAAAATAGTCAAATGCTAATGAGGCTATAAGAAGCCCGTAAAGGGACATGTAATGAAAATAATAACAAGAAAAATATTTTGAGTTCTTTGAGTAAGCACACAAATTTTTGTTACTTGTGTGTTTGAAAATTGTTTTGTATAACTTCGAAACATTTTGCTCACTCAAATTATATTATCAATCATTTTGGTTATTGCAATCATTTTGAGAGCAAAGATTTTTTGCAGTAATTTTTTCGAGTCCTTGCAATAAATAATTTCTAGCGCACCAAATCAATTTGTTCAAGCATTCAAAACTCTTTCCAACAAAACTACTTTGACAGCATAAATACATTTTGCAATAATTTTTTTCAAGATTTTGCAAAAATTTATTTTTAGCTCTCACATTAATTTTGACCAAAGTGATGATGAGAACAATGTGATGATGCAATAATTAATTTTGAGCGTATGCAATAGTTTCTTTCAAGCGCACAAAGTAAATTGTTTTGAGCATTTTAAATAATTTCAAGCAAAATGATTTCAAAAGCATGAAACATTTCGAACAAACTGATTTTGAGCGCTCAAAATAATTTGTTTAAAGTGAAATTTAATAATTTTTGTTTCAATATTTTTTTCCCATGTCCCTTTCGACGCTTCATAGTAACAACCCTTGATCTAAGAACAACTTAACAGTAAACCTTGTATAAAATAACTTGTTGTTGATCCCTTCATCACATAAACTATTCAAGAACCATTTTGACAACTTGACAAAGTGTTGTTAACCAAATGTTGCCGGATTCCTTAAGAAAGAAAAAAACCGTAAGACAGTTTTTGCTGTTTCTTGAATCCACCGACAGCACATTTGCTCGGCATGACACGAACTAATACATATTATTGAAAAGAAAACCATTGAAGAAATATGAAACATAAAAGAAACAAACAGTAAATGCATAGAGCAAAGATAAACAATCTTCACCAGTCTGCAGTATGTTATATTGGTTCCGAATATGAGGGGGGAGGGGTGCCAATGAAAAATTTAAAAAGTGTTCAAAATTTAAAAAGCAAAATTGCAGCGCAGAAAACTTCAAACTTACGACCAAATAGTAACTAAAAACATAATATACAAATGTAAAGATTCCAATTTGTTTCATGATTTTGTTCAAGTTGATCTTTAAGGTACAAATATAACATGGTTTGAGGTTTGACAGTCAATAATAAGCTGCCCTAGGTACATGTGTTGGTAGTTAACACACTAATTTCATCAGCATTACATATCATAACCGTTTTCACAAAGAGGCACTTAAGCCCCTGCAGCCAAAATTTGATGATTGGAGAAAACCACTTGAAGTTAAACTATTATTGGAATTATTGTTTCGGAGACCGTTTGACATTTAAACTTTGACATTTTACCAACCATTGAAGTGGAAAACTTAGATCATGCAAACCTGTAACCATTTTATCATAGTAAGTTTAATTAGTGAGTAGTTAACTGTTTAATTTACGTGTAAGTGCCTCTTCGTGAAAACTGCATGAAGAGGCACTTATACAAACCAATGCATAGGCCTACAAACCAATGCCAGAACGAAAGTACCTGTTTGTGAAAACTCAAAACGAGAGTACCAGCACTATGTAATTCAATGTAAAAAATAGCAAATCCAAATGTGGCTGTTTGTGAAAACTAAATACTGTAAACTTTGTAAAATTGTCCTTAAGCTAATTAGTGTAATTACAAAACTATTAAGTTTTATGACTTGAAACTTCGGGAAAATTTTGATGTCAATGATAACATCCAGAATGTGTAAAAGCACCAATTTGGCCAAATTAAGATTTTTTAATGAATTGCCTCTTTGTGAAAGCGGTGAGGATATATACAGCTGCCCAAAGAAACAGTTTCACTCCTTTTAATATTAATTACATAGTAATAGGATTAGTAATTACCAAAAACACAAATTGATAAGTTCAATCTGAAATATCACTGATTACAAAAAATCATACTGATGCCAATCTCCCCCCCCCAAAAAAAAAAACCCAACCAAAACACAAATACTTTGATTGCCACAATCGAAATAGGCGTACACGTATCTGAACGAGCACAAAATCCTTGACAAAACAGAGAATTGTTGTTGCTGTTTTCACAGTGGTGTGATATAGATTTGAAACCAACTATTTTTCACTATCACTCACTATACATACAAAGTTGGACGTACAGTCTTTATCCAATTTTCCTCCCATCTTTCTGCCTGAAAAGATTGTAGATTTGCTCGGAAGCCTTCCAGACATTCTTGTTGACTTGGAAATCCCTGTAGAAGTTCCTATTGACAAAAACAAAAAGTAAAAAAAGAGGTAAATGTCAACATTCTGACACTGAATTAGTCGGGCAAACCTTGACCCAATTTTACAGTGCTACATAAACAGAAAGTATTAATTAGCATTGTACTTGTACTCTATGAAATTGGACACCTAAAAACACTGAACTTGTATTTTACTCTGTAGGGAAAATTTGACAATATAGTGTACCCACAAAGTTGATGTAAAAAGCTGAAAGTGTGATCTCTAATGTAACTAGCTTCTTTAAAACCAAACATAAGTGTATCCTGTCATATTTATATTGATATGACAGAAATCTACATGTATAGTCTGTTCTAACACATTGGATGTGACCTTTTTAAAGGATCAATGGAGACCTATTCACACAAACTAAAAACGAAACAAAATTAACAGGTGTTTTCCCATCTTGCATTGTTCTACTCTCCTACAAGCATTGCTGCTGTCCTGGACAGGGTGGGTTGCAAATTCCAATTGTGCTCTTTGCTCGTGCTTTCAAGATAGTGCTTAAAGAATGGTGATATTTGGTGATATTTTCAATTTGTCCTAAGAGAGATTGGAAGCTCCATCCCTTGTATGGCTGGCAGTGCTTTCCTCTGGAACCCTTTCAGATTTGTTGCAGTGACTGCAGCCACTGGAAGCCTGTTTAAAACCCAACAGCTCTTGGTAAAGGGCTATAGAGATAGCAGTCAACTCTGGCGAATGGTTGCCTGTAGGTGAGGCTATGTTGTTTTGTCTGATTGTGTTGGCTTGATTGTCTGTTTTCTTGGATTATGTTTGGAAGAGTTGTTACATTTATTTGGCCATGTAGAATTTTGTAGAGGAGTTTGACCTGATGAAAGAGACGTCTGTCATGCAGGGTGTCCCAGGGTGTTGGACGCTCTAAACAAATCTGACGTTGCGGTTTGTGTTTGGGTTCCATGCACTTGTGACAAATTCAAGTTGTGGTCTTACTAGAATGAACTCATAGCAGCCACGCTTACATGTACAAATGGGCCTAGGGATTTCCTATGAGTTGTTCATACCTCTCCCTTCAGGGGTTCCAGTCAATGCTAATATTGGGCAGCACATGATAATTTTTGTGTAGCAACTGAAACATTTTTGTGTAACACTGCAATTGTTCACATCCATATTTTCTGACTCATTTTCGGGCTCAGGAAAAAGAAAAAAAACGGACAGAGAA
Organism: Pisaster brevispinus; assembly: GCA_023634235.1. Lineage (NCBI taxonomy): Eukaryota > Metazoa > Echinodermata > Asteroidea > Forcipulatida > Asteriidae > Pisaster > Pisaster brevispinus. Next base: position 4,484,170 of record JAMKCF010000022.1, read on the forward strand.
GCAAAAAATACTTTATACCCAAGATTAGAAATTGGTATTTGTGTTTTTATCTGTGTAAAATGTTGAGCTTATCAACCCCTCGGCCCTTAACCAAAGAGTTCTCATACGCCCATGATGGTCATAAGCTCATTTTCCAAAACCAGGAAAACAATTGAACAAAAGAATGCTCACATGATCACCTCTGGAGTTGTAGTTTTACCATAGCAGAAGTAAAACAGTCAATAATTGTTTTATAACACCCCATACATATTTTGTGTCTAGACGTGATGCCTAGGTGCAAACAAGCTGCCTTTGCTATGGGTATAGTACACTGGTTGGTATGGGTATAGTAATTTGGTTGCTATGGGTATTACATTGGTTGCTATGAGGGTAGTGCATCGTGTTCATGCAGCTTTAAAAAACAAAACAAAAAAACATCATGTGACACGCTCTAAACCGAACACAAGGCAGACTCTATAAGGGGTATTAAAATACAAGTTGGTTACTGGATCTAAAAACCAAGTACATGCAAGTAATTTCTATAAGACATTGTCTATTTTCTACTGATGTTGAATCCGTAAAAAGCTACTATTTAGCACACACAGTTGGTTTATTATTTTAATGAAGCAAAATTTGGTTGCATATTTTGCACTACACTAAATAACAATGCTGTTATGACTTACCTGCAGCTGTTTTGCCAATTCATGGGCATTATTGAAGACTAACCCATTCTCTTTGTGTTTCACTAACTCACTGAGGCTGCAAAAACAAAGTTACCCATTGTTACTATAACTTATATTCAAATCACACTGATTAGCGTAACATTTGCATTAAAAATTCCCTTCAACAAAACTAGACTAAGATTATTTAATATAAGGACGAATAAAAGGAGTCACTGGGGTAATATCCACCTCGGATAATTATGAAAAACCCCATTACATATGGAGCGCCGTTTGTCAATAAATTGTGTCAAGCATTTTTGACTATTTTAACCATGGTTTATAACAATTAGATGTAAACCATAGAAAGTGTTGCCAACATTGATGATCATATCAGTAATGGTTTGTGCTTTGTAAATACTCTTTGTAAACCATGAGCTACACTTGCATACATTATTGTTTTTAGATGCGGGGTTGTTGTCTTTGTATATCATTATCAACCGTAAGTAGGCAAACATTGTCATGGTTTGTAAACCGTTATTGTTATTGTATACTTGGTTTGCGGTAACACCATGTGTAATCTATTTGCTGGGTAGATTATTTTCTTTGAGAACTTGTCCTGCTATTTATTCTACTGCCGCAGAGTAGATTTTACGAAATTCTGGAGACTTCTCAGTTCTAAAATTTATGAACCAAGAAGGGTTTTGACTTTAAACTAACCATGTACTTAGACCTTAGTGTGTCCATGAAACCACAAAAGTTTTTGGGATGATGATGTCATCGATGACATCATAACATTAAATCAATGTTTAACATTTACAAAAATCATATCTCGAAAACCATAGATGCTACATGCAAGACCTTTGTACAATGTGAAAGACCCTGGAGTTTTTTTTAAATCTTACACAAAGTGCGACCCCCTGTGACCTTTACTTCCATTTAACAGTTTAAAATGTACCTATTTTGCTGAAAACCTGTCAGGTTTTCAAAAAAGTTCAAAACTTAGGACATACTTAAAATCTCAATGTCATGATAAAAAATAGGCTATGAAAAAAAAATGACAACATCAGTTTTTAAATTGATAAACAGTTCTTATTTCAAATCCATTTTCAAATCTTTAGAGCCACCATTCACTTAACATACATCAATATTTCGTTCAAAGACATGTTTACACGAATTTCTCTCTTTCAAACACCAGGTCGGACATTTCTATACTGAACACCTAGTGTAATTCTACAAACACTACATGCCTACAGTGAAGTTTTCATTTTTGTTTTCTTAATACCTCTTCTTCTTCTCTTCTGCTATTGTCCGCTAAAAAGACACAATTCGCAAGCTCACGTAATCTTCAAACTTGACATATTATAGTTAGATATTCACTAGTAAGACACTGCTGTAGTGACGTCACAATGATGTCATCAGGCGTCAAATTACATAAAATTTAACTTTAATAAAAAAACAAATAATAACTCGTTTTCACGAAGAGCCAATTTGTGTATTGCTCTAACGCGTGGATTTTTCCCCTGGCACAGCGGAAAAAGTAAGTGCTCCGGCTTTTGCGTTTTCACGAACAGCCAGTTCATTTAAACACGACGCGCTGCACACAGACCACGTTTTGCACAGTTTCACGAAGAGAACATTTTGTTAATTAAATAATTACTCATTAATTAAACCGTTATGGACAAAATTGGAACAAATTTGTATGATTTAGGATCTCTACTTTCCTGATATGTAAAAATGTCAAAGATTAAATAGCGAAAAGTCTACCAACCAGTGATTTCAAAATCAGCATAACTTCAAACGCGGTTTTCTCCAAACATACATTTTTGGCTGCAGGGGACAAATTGTCCCTTCGTGAAAATGGTGACGATATGTGTGGAGTCGTTGATTGATGACATCATTATGTGTCAAGTGGTTTTACCTTAAAGGTACAAATTTTAAAGCTGTGTATCTACCAAACCACACGTCTGACTGAGTTGGAAATTGGTGTAGACAATGAAAATGACTGCAAAAATATGTAATGACATGATGACGTCATTTACACTATTTTTTACACCTCTTATTACATATCTTGAGAACAGTGTAAGCGCTGTTGAATGCTAACAAGGACACACTTTACAAAATCATAATAACCAACAAACTTTCAGCTCTGCAGTCAATATGGAATGGAATTTGCATGACGACACTTTTAAAACTGTCCGATTCTTCTGGTATCAGAATTTCTTGAACAAAATTTCATCATAAACTTATGGAATGGATTCAACGGAAGTTGAAATAAAGAAATATTACAGGGCCCCAGAGGTTTAGAGACAATATGAATTGGAATTTATGATTGACCTTGAGGCTTTCCAATAATGAGAAGCCTCTCATGACAAGTTTTTAAAATAAACTATTTTGCTGAAAACCTGATTGTAAGTTCAAAACACTTTTAAAGCAGCACATACTTAAATCTCATAACAAATTAGCAATGATGTCATGATGATGTCATCTCTTTTCATAGTAATAAGCTTAAACCAAACATTTATGATTTCAAAAATAATATCTTGACAACTACAGCTCGTTTGATTTTAATGACAGTTTAATGTATAAAAGTTCTTTGTTTTTGTTAGTGATCTGATTTGACCTCGCTTCCTATCCAAACCGGAAGTTCAAATAAAGTGTAGGGTTAAAAACCTGTATTTCATGGTTTTAAGTTCATTTTAATATATTTTAGCGGCTTTATCGTAACGATAACCTACTGTACATGTATGACGACATGGGTTTGAAATAAGGCTTAATCAAAGTTTCTTATTTCCAAAAATTCAAATCTTAAGAACTCTTCATTATTCAGGTTTACAGTTAAAAAAAGAATGTTCTTAAAATTGTCACGAGAGGGCACTGCTGAAAATAATGACATATCTACTGTACTCTTTAAATTGGGAGCCCTAAGGGTCAAACGCTAAAACATACAGAGAAACCATGTCCAGATTCCGGATCATACTGTTTGCACACCTCAAAATAGGCCCAGGGATATGTATTTTTTTCACTTTGACTTCTAATCTCAACTGGAAGACAAGGTAATTTTGGGGCTTCTGTTTGCAACTTTGCAAAGTTAATCCCTTTCATAAGATGTATAGATTGCCAAAATAGCTTATGCAGTTCAGGAGATATTATTTTTCAAAAATATAAAAAATTGAATTAATGTAAATCGACACCTGATTATGTCATGATGACCTCAATATAGAGATGTCATCTGCTATTGCAGACCTAACTACTGAATATGTAAAGTTTGAAGAATATAAAAGTTTTGAAAAAGTGTATTTGCTAGCAGTCAACAAATGCTAACATTTGGGGCTTTGTGTGGCAGGTGACAAGCAGCCTTAATGAATCTTCTCTCTCAAATGCTCAATGGAACGTAACAGCCAGACACTGTATTCTGCACTACTTACAGTTTAAATGCTTTACAAGTTCATGTACACTAAACTACAACGTACATTGTACAATGCATAAATGTGTACCTGTATTATTTACACTAACCTGCCTTCATGGCCTTGTCAACGTGGGTCAACACACACTACGTTTTAATGTCTGGTTTTGACCAGATGTAAAGGTAAAAATGTTTCATCTCTGTGCAAAAGTTTGAGCAGGCTCACAGACCTATAACCTATTACAAAAATTATGCTAAAATGATAAGTGGTTCTTGAGACATACATTTTTGTGGTTATAATTTGTACAGTAAACAACACAGTTGTTTTACAACATACCAAGTTTCAACTTCATCAAACATGTAATGTGGTAGATACAGAACTTCAAAAAGTGCACATTAAATGTAACACCACATGACGTCATCAGTCTACAACTTCAAACATACATAGTCTGTATAAAAGTGAATAAGTATACCAAATTGCATACAAGTTTCATGTTGATACATCATTGCAACAAGGAGTTATGGAATTCAAGTTTTCTCATTGTTTTAGTTCACTCATCTGAAACCAGTGAAACAATAACAAGTTTCATTCTTAGTGTGACTGTGCAATATGAGCATGTCTGTTGTAATATTGCCTGGTTGTAAGTAAAAGTTGTAAGTCAGTTTAAAAACTTCAAAATTTACTCTTTGGCTCTTTGGCTCTTTGGCACTTTGGCTCTTTAAAATTCAATGGGGCAATGCTTAGCCTAGCAATTTTTTCCCCCCAAAAACTTCAATAATTCCTTTAAAACATGATTGAGAACCACAAAACAAGACTGTTACTGTATACAGATCTCACTTGAGGATTTTAAATTCCGTAAAAACTCAACACTTAAAGGTTGAAGCTTCATACTAAAACTTTAACATTCACACTGAATGCGGCCGGACAAATGGACCGACGGACGGCACGATGGACGGACTGACGGACGGCACGATGGACGGACCGACGGACGGACGGGCGGATGGAAATTTACTTTACATAGGCTCACTCTGTTCTAAAAACCCCACAACACTTAAAGGTTAAAGCTTCATACTAAAACTTTAACATTCACACTGAATGCTAACGAACCGTTGGACGGACGACAGAACGACAGACGGACAGAAATTGGCATTACATAGGTGCACTCTGCTTTGCAGCTCGCCAATAAATTGAGCATTTAAGTGTACATAAAGTTGCCATGTGCAAATTCTGGTTTTGGTGCAAACTAGTTTTTAGGACGACAATTCCTAATGAAAAAGAGAAATCCAAGGAGACATAAAGTGTACCAATGTTGCAAAGACGGGGGGAAAAAAGCTGTTCAGCATAACCCTTAACTAAAACTGATCTACTTATAGATGAAAATATTTTGCTAGTATTATATTATTATATGAAGATAACTGGGTATTGTACTATCTGTCAAAGTTCTTTAAAATAAGTAAATAATGACTGCATAAGAAACTGTATTTACACTTTTGATCCAGCAAGGTGGATTGAGAACCAGCATTTTTATCATGACTAAAAATCTACAATCCATGTGGATTTGACTACAGTGACTGATCTAGGTGTGGTCCTGCTATTGTGCGACAACCTCGTTACCATTGATCCATGGCAACCATACAATAATATATTATTATATGTTGAGAGTTCCTCAAACAATTTAAACAAGTTTTCATGTTGACCATTACAGATTGCTTATAATGTATTTTCTTTGAAAATGCAATCCCGCTAAAGGCTTGCACGACTGTTGTGAAATAGAACTTCATAATTACATTATGAATGATTGACATATAATTAGAATTCTATGAATGATAATGAAGTGCAAGTCAAAGTGGGTCCGGCCCGATACTGGGGTATGAACCCTCCCTACACTGTTTGGTCAAAACACTTTATGACCTTAGAAAAGATGTCTCATGATGTTTGCCTGGAGTTTATATATGCTGGCATCTCCCATTTACAAATACAGCCATTCAATTTATTGTGTGTGATTTGCATGCCATCATGTTGGAAGAAATGCAATCCCGCTTGATTTTTTCTTCATTAGCATTCATAGAATTCCAATACACTTCATTTATTCATACAGTGTATGTTTTTAAATTAAACAACCCTAATGATCGGCAATGTCTCCTGCATACTTCAGGTTCAATGCCTGTATACACAAGAAATTAATTCCTGACTGACTTATGGCAGACAGTTTATAACAACCGGAACAACTGCAAAAAAGTGTATCACGAAATGGCTGACGGGAATATCCACATGGACTGTTCAATTTGTAGTGTGCACAGGCATAAACCTATTGTGCTACACTTCCTTTCACCTGCACAAAGAGGGATGGAAGGTAAGTACTGGCAATCATGCCTTGTAACATCCCTTTTCTGGGGCTATTGGGTAACACATGATTCCAGACATTTGTCCTGTTGTTGTACAAATGTTGCACACAAGGTTGGACAGGCTGCTAACCATTGTTTATAATTGTATTTGGCTAACCTTTTCATGTCTTTCCTTTGTCAAGCTAGGGTTTCATTGTGGCAACAATATTTTCAAAGGGAAACATTTACTCAAGAAGCTCCAAATGTTCCAAAAAATAGTACCGCAGGTGGGCACAGAAATTAGTCAGAATACCAACATGTGAAGAGGTTGATGTTTTTAAAGCCAACGCCCTGAGACCTTCAAGGATCTTTAGCAGTTTTCTGTGATACCTTTTTAAAATTGTATTTGGGCCTTTACTTGGACCCTGCATATGCCAGATGATGACCAAGATGTTTAAACAAAACTGTTGGAAGGTCCCTATGTCTGAAAAAAAGAACTTTAAAACTACTGGTCAAATGACATCAATGATGATGACAAATGGTTGGGAACATTGGTAAAGATATTTCCCAAAGAAGCAAGATCCAACAACTCTAAACTAAAAACTTACCTTTATTTCATGAACACAGCACCATCAATAAAAGCTCAAATTTAAAGTCCCTCAAACAATTGTCAACATCCTTTACACATTACACACACCCTACTCTGCCCATTTTGACAGACTCAACCTAGGACTGATTTAAACTAACTTTTATATTAAACAGAAACTCACCACGGAAAGTTGATTGCACAAACAGGCAGTCCAGAGCCGAACATGTCTACAACCTTCATTGGCAAATCTAAACCACTAGATGATATGTGAAGACATACTCCCAAGTCTGCTGAACCTGTTCAACCAAAACAAAAATAATATTGTTTTTTAAAGTTGTCAGCCCTACATGGTTGAAACTGGTCATTCTGAGGATACTTCAGAAGAAACAGACAAAGCTTAATTTGAAGACAAAAAACAGCTGAACCACACTTCAGTACTTAAATTACCTTTCATCAAATTACACATTGCTGCCCTGGGTGACAAAGATCAGCTAGAAAAAGTAAGTCATTCCTTGGTTGTGGTGCGCAAGTTAGAAATATGTGGCAACATACATGGAAATCTAGGCAGAATCACAGAGTGTAGAAATTATGGATCAGTGCTATGCAGACATTTGTGGCGTGTTGTGGCCGAGCGGTTAAGAGCACCGAACGGAAGCACTGGTGTTTCTATTCTAATTAGCAGAGAGAGGGTTTGAGGGGTCTTGACACTTGTGTCCTTAAGCATGACACTGAACCATTATTGTTGTGTCCTTAAGCATGACACTGAACCATTATTGTTCTGTCCTTTGGATGGGATGTCAAGCTGCAGGTTCTGTGTGTTGTGTATGAATGCACATAAAAGAATCCAGTTACATTTATCGCTAAGAGAAAGGGTTTGCCCCGGTGTTTCTGGCAGGGGCTGCTAAGGTGCTACATGAAATGGTCTCATAATTCAAACAAATTCAAAACCTGTCTTAAATTGTTTCACTTTGTTTCAAGAGCCTCGAGTACCTTACTACCTTATACCTTACTTAGACCTTAAATAAGACCGTATGTTAATATTGTTATTATTATTATGACAGGAATGCTTATAAATTCCCTTGCACTATTTACTTCCAAGTATTGCACAATATTTCAAGCTCTGTCAGATGATGCAAAGACTGAGAATTAATCTGTTGGAAATAAAACAAATTTTGAAATATTAACATTTGATTTAGTGTTATTTTATATGTTGTAAAACGTTGTGATGAAACTTTCCAGTTTTATTGTAGTCTATATCGTAAATCACCAGACTGTCACAATAATTTGTGAAATAACTTCTTTTTTTAGGTGTTCGGCCAACAGCCGAAAACCTCTTGTTTTTGTTCGGTTTTTTTTTTTTTTTTACTTCTTCTTCTTCTTCTTCTTCTTCTTCTTCTTCTTCTTCTTCTTCTTCTTCTTCTTCTTCCCGTCGAGTTTCCGCAAACAAAGGCATACTTTCGAAGCTTGTATGAACTTGAAACTTTACACATAGTTAGATATTCATTGGGAGATGAAACCGCTTCAGTTACGTCATGATGACGTCATCAGGTGTTGAGTTACGTTAAATCAAAGTTTAATATTTGAAAAAATCATAACTCCAAAACTACACAATGGATTTTTACAATCTATACATCATCGGATAGACCTGTTATGACTCTAAAAACACTTCACAAAGTTTGACCTCGTTTGACCCCGACTTCCAGTTCAAACCGGAAGTTGAATATTTTAAAAAATTCATATCTCAAAAACTACTGATCATTTCATCACAATTTTTACATCAGATTGTAGTTCTGTGATCCTTCCGAAACTTTTGCACAGAAATGATGCCAATATGACCTTAACTTCTGGTCCTAAATGGGTGATTACAGCCAACGTTAGTATTACCGCGCATTTAATCTTTGTACATGAGAAAAGCGCTGTAGCCAACTGTTCAGCACCATGAATCATAAGGTTCAAAGTCCACGAAGCCTGTGTGTGCAACACAAAGACTGTGTGTACAGTCCCACGTAATGGAAACTCATTACTTTTGCACACATATGACACCATTATGACCATAACTTCTTTTCCTAAACGGGCATTACAGACAACGTTGGTATTAACCCACGTAAGGAAAACCGCTGCAGCTGGCTGTTCGGCTGCATTATTCATAAGGTTCAAAGTCCACAAAGCCTGTGCGCATAGTCCCACATAACGGAAACGAAAGCAGTACGTGTACATTCCGCATGTATGATGGCGCAATATCAAATAACTGTTCATGCTTTTATCCCGCTCTGGGACATTAATATTGGCTCGCTCTGTGATATACGTCATTTAATATTTTAATCTTAGAAATTTCGTATAAAATCAAGTACACAAGCCCCTGGGTTGCTTTTTGCGGAATTATACGAAGGTAGTATAGGTCTTCGATTTTAATTGTATGCGTGACATTACGTGACCTCTACTTCCGGTTGAAACCGGAAGTGCCTTGTTATTTAAAAGTTGCAACTTTTTTTGAGTCGTTTTGTATGAAGTTGTGGTCTGAAAAGGTCTGATTTTAAAATTAAGACCGATGGCGTCATTAAAATACAAGAGCGCCCTCTAGCGGCAGGTAAATTTTAGGTACTGTTACGGTGACAAAATCAGGTTTTACATGACGTCACCTTCAATGTCAATTCTAAAGGCTTCATCTTCATAGTAACATTCTCACTTGAGCTGAACTTTTGGATGTCCTCAAGCTGAAATTTTATTTTCCTTGAAAAATTACGTCATCAGTTGTAACATGACGTCACCTTAAAGAGGCAGTTTTACCAAATCTTGTTAAAAGTATATATTGAGAACCACAGCTCTTATGGTTTAAATCTTTGCATGCCTGTGAAAGTTTGACGTGTAAGGGTTCGTTTTATTTGTTAGTGACATGGTTTGACCTGCCTTCCTGTTCAAATCGGAAGTTTAAATTAGATTAGATAATATCAAGCTTTATTTGAAATAGGTTCTGTCCATATTTGGATTTTTTTTTTTTTACTTTCAATATTTGCCTGCTAATCACTCAATCCGAACACCTTGTTTTTGTAGTAGACAAAAACTGAATGTCTAGTTTTTTACCTGATTCAAATTGCGGCTGTGATGTTACTTTAGGGTAACAATGCATTTGTTTGGACAGATAAGATGTCAAAAAGATTTCATCCACTGAAACCATCTTTAAATTCTGTTTTAATTTAATCTCCGGAGGGAAATGTCAAATTGATCTCAGTCTGTAACAAAGTTGTAACAAGTCAAGCTCTTTCAAATGATGCAAAGATTGTGAATTTGTCCGTAGTAGTTCAAGAGATATTATTTGTTGACACATTAAATTTGATTTAGTGTAATTTGATATGTGATTACATGTACAATGTAATGTGATCTTGAGTTAGAGCCTCATTTTAACATCTAGCAATGTCTTAAGTTTCAACGTTTTAGGAAGAATCAATTTTGAGTTACTTTGCAAACACAACTTTGTCGACAAAATGAGAAGAACTAGACACTACAGCACTGTCACCTGCTATTGCAGATCTAACTACATGTATGTGTGAAGTTTGAAGGTTATGGAAGTTTGGAAAGTGTGTCTTTGTAAGCAGACAACAGTGTTCACATTTGGGGTTAAGCGTAGACCGTTATACTAAAGACTAACCAAGCCTTATGCCAAATCAGGCTTTGTGGACTTTGTTAGCAGAAATCCTGAGGGAGAAGAAGAAGTAAAACTAGACATGTGGGTTTGTATAATACAAACACTAGGTGTTCAGGTAGGGTAAAAAGCAAGTAAGTATTGAAAGTTATATCCAAAAATTTTTTACAAGTATGGACATAAAACCCATTTAAATACAGCTCTTGATGAACTTCCAATTTAGACAGAAGTCAGGTCAAACCATGTCACTAATAAGTAAAAAGAACTTTCACAGTCGAAGCAAAGATTCAAATCATAACAGCTGTGGTTCTCAAGATATTCATTTAGAAAGTTTGGTAAAACTGCACCTTTTATGTGACATCATGTTACAATTGATAACGTCGGTTTACAAAGAAAACAAACATTTAAACACATCTCACCTTGGTTACTATACGTATACCATTTGAACTTCAAGTTTGGAAAGGAAGTCAGGACAAACCAGGTAACTCACAAATATGGATAGGCCTAGGCCTACAATATCCAAACTTCCAAACTTACACTAGACAAAGCAAACGTGATGTCAAAATTGGGTTGAAAGTTGTAGTTATTTGAGATGAATATTTGAAATGTTCATTTTCGGGTTTGAATCAGAAGTCAAGGTCAAATGAGGTCACATTTTGTGCAGTGTTTTTAAAAGTTTTTAAAGACCTTTCGAATGATGTGCAGATTGTAAAAATCTGATGTGTGGTTCATGAGTTATGATTTTTTCAAATATTGAGCTTTGATTTCACGTAATTGAACACCTGATGACGTCAGATGACAACAAAAAAAGTGTGTTGGACATTACGTTAGTTCAAAAATGTGTTAATTCAATTCAGAAGTTAGATCATCTACATTATTTAGCTCACTAGGGTATGTAATTGTGTAGATAAAGCCTTGAAAACTCTCTCTCGTGAAACAACCTACAATTTTTTGGATACAACACATCCCAGTTTGAATACATGCAAGGTTTCAGCTTGATTGCCCTTGTTGTTCTGTATATGGCAGATTTTTCAAAAGATGAACAATTTTGAAAGCCTGAAATTCTGACCATGATGTTTTCTTCAATGATATCTATACAACGACTGCAATCGCTCGTCAAGAATTGAGAGTAACCTCTGTTTCAAATTTCCAGTGACATCTTGTTTTAATTGTCCGTCCATGATGTTGTGTGATGTTCGAGAACAGATTGGCCTGTGAGTTGACCTTTGACATGAGAAGTTTATTGTCGTTCTAATAATTTGCATTTTACAATCTAAAAACTTTGATCGAGCCTAATTTGATAACCAAGGACATCTTTAATGATGACGTCATAGTGACGTCCTTATACCTTATTTTTATCCGAACGTTGAGATTTATAAGTTTGTGCTAATCTTTTGTGAACTATGCAACAAGTTTTTGGCAATAGTTCCTTTTTGAAAACATGTCCCAATAGGGCGCTGTTGAAAATAAAACCTCATTACTCTTTAATTGAAAGGCCCAGGGGTCACACTTTATTTCATACAAAGAGACAATGTTCAATTTCTAGATCATAATGTTTGCAGATCTCAAAAAGAGGCCTGGGAATATTTATTTCCACTTCAACTTCCGGTTTCGACCAGAGGTAAAATTTACACAGGGTCACACTTAAAAAGAAGACGGTGGGAAAAAAAACTGTACAATAAAAATATACTTCCGGGCTGTTAGCCAAACACCTAATAACAACAGGTTTACAGCTGTTAGCTCATTCAACTCCAAACAGTGATATGATAATCACTGATATGAATCTGCATATATCAGTGGCAATGTTTGATCAAAGTTTGAAGTTGATAATTAATTGAAAGAAGGAGTTATGGCCACTCAAGCTTTTCATTGTCATACTTACGAGTTTATTCTTTTATACAAATCTGCATATCATCGGCAAAATTTCATACCAGTTTCATGTTGATACATTATTGCCATAAGGAGTTATGGACATTCAATGTTTCCATTGTTTTAGCCAATTTAACTGGAACCATCAATTGTCATACTTATGAGTTTTATTCATTTATATAAATCTACATGTCAATGACAACATTTGGTAAAAGTTTCAAGGTGATACATCATTGCAGTACAAAGTTATAGCCACTCAATATTTTTACACGGTAGGAAGTGACTGCAGTTTTTCATATAACATATATTTAATGTAGCTCTAACTGTGGCAAAACCACTTACACTTGTATTTAGAGTAATTAACGTACTTCTAAATTTTTGTTTATTTATTTGTTTTTATTTATTTATTTTATTCATATTATAGATATCACTTCTCCTTGTGATCAATACTGTACACCATCTTATTTTATACTTAGTTGTTTAATACTGTTATTACTGTATTAATATAAGTAATTTTCTACATTTCGATTTGCATTAATTGGCCCAGTAGTTTCATATTAGGTCATTGTGGTGAAGCCAGCAAACCCAAGGACGATAACACTTAGTGTTCTTAGGTGTTGTAGGTCAGACGTAAATGGGGGAAATTTGCTACAGAGCTGTTGTATCTTTTCCAGTGTGATCGGTTCTTTCCTCTGATTGCCTGTGTTTAAGGATCTTTTGGCACCTCATGAACTGACTTAGGTAGCAGGTGGTCTGTTGGTGACTGGAGAGAACTTAATCTGTGAGCCCAGGCGATGTTGTGAAAGGCAGTTGAAACTGGTGAGGTGGTGTTTGCTGTTTGCAAGATACCGAGGAGACATAGTGCTACGTCTAGTGGCGAGACAGGGATGACTCTGACTGGTTGTGATCTAACTTGCACCCATGCTTTCCATCTCTGGAATCCATAGGAGTATTGTTCTGCTGTCCAATCAGCTGTCTTTCATCTGTTTTTGGAAGCTTACTAAAGAGGTCTTTCATGGTGGGGTCTGTGATAGACTCTAACATCTCCTTCCAAGGTATCTAGGAAAAATTAAGTGCAGCCAGAAAGTTTGTTCCGTTTGGTTACTAGAATTATTCCTATTCGAGTCATCCTGGCCCACTTTTATTTCATTTTTTATTATTTCATCTTATCACAGCATGCAAAAGAAAGAATACATTTTCCTTTGTGCTGGTAACTCCTCGAGTCGGGCTATGTCTAGTAGAATATCTCAAGGGTCTTTCTCAGAATCCTCGCTGTTCCCAAAATTGCTGCCTTCTGTAACAAATCTACCCTCACATTTGTCTCTGTTTCATCTAGATGTTTCCCCAAGTGCTCCAACCACCATGGGGACTACTTTCACTTTTAACTGCCAAATCTTACGGAGTTCCCTGGCCAGGTCTTGGTACTTTTGGATCTTTTCTGTCTCCTTCGTAGCAACCCTTATATCACCTGGCACAGCTATGTCAATTGTCATGTCTTCCTTTGTACTCCCCATCTGGGCCATCATAGTACATTCGCTGGCAATATGAAATACAGTCTCTTCCACCTTATTACACATTCTGCACATAGGAGAGACGTTTGCTTTCTCTATCCTTGCCTTCATTACATTTGTCCTTAGTGACTGGTCTTGCACCACAGTAATCAAGCCCTCGGTTTCCTTTTTCAGCTCTCCGCTCCTTAACCATTCCAGGACTTGCCACTCGCCACTTCTTCAGTTCATCTCAAAAACCAGCCATGAAGTGGTTTGTTTCTCCAATCTTGATGTCTTTCCTCTTTCATTTGCCTCTTGTACTCCTTCGGCCCAGCTTCGTCTGCCCTCATGTACTTTTGCGCAACTTTTAACAAGCTCTCCTCGGTCCTCCTGACGTGACAATGCAAGATCCTGCATTTGATGTTAACGCAGTCTGCCACACTCAGCAACCCCCTCCGCCCTCTGACCTTGGTAGATAAAGTCTACTAACATTTGCTCACGAATGTAGCATGCCATGCATGGTCATTAGTTTTCTCGTCCTCCTGTCAGTGACATCTAGATCTTCTTTAGTCCACTCGACAATACCCGCACTGTACCTCATCAAAGACACGGCCCATGTGTTAATCGCCTTAATCATGTTGCCCCCGTTCATTTCTTTACATGTCTGATGTATTCTTCCCTCAGCCTCACCTTTGATTCTTCATGAAGGACATGGTCCGATTCAAGTACACCAAGATACCGATAACTCTCCTGCTCACCCAAAGCCCTCATCTGTGCACCATCTGGCAGAACGATGCCATCAGAGTGTAACCTCTTTCCCCTCTTCATGATCATTGAAGCACATTTCTCCAGGCTGAACTGCATCCCGTGACATTGCTGAAAATCCTGACGGTCTGCACCAAAGAATCGATCTCCGCCTCATTCTTTGCAAACAACTTCAAATCGTCCATTCTGCCTATATGCTATCTGTATAACCGGTTTCTGCTTATCTGGACAACTGGACAACTGGATTCTATTCTGCTAATCAGCTAACTGGTACAATTCTGCTAATCAGCTATCAGTAACCATCAGTGTTTTCTAGGTTCCGAGCGCTAGCTCGTAATAAATTTTAATAAAGCTGTGTAATAAATTTTAATAAAGCTGTGATTTTTCAATAACAGGAAGAGCAATTTTTGTCACACTCTCCCCCTCTTAAGACACAAATGCATTCTACATTTAATTAAAGGAATTCAGCTTTTTGCATTTAAATTTCATTGACAAAAATTCTTGCACAGCATTAATTAATTAATTATAATATTAACCTTCACTTTACATCATTCTGACAAATTTGGTCAAACAATCTTGTAACCTTAACGTGTGCTTCATGTATGTGCTTCAACTGACGAATTAATTAATTAGGGGTGTACTTTCTTATTCTTCAGCAGAAAAGTAAGAATGAGCAAAGTCTACTTAATATCCTATCAAATTATCAAATAGTTATTAATAAATACCTCGGAGAGTTTACACACTCTGATTGGTCGAAGATTGGTCACGTGGGGGTGTATTAACATGCGGTATAAAGACCGGCTCTGTAAACTAGCGAATAAATGGCCCCTTAACAAGCACATTGTTGTGTAAAATCCTATGCACTATGTGCTTGTTGCGCGGCAAACTACCGGTATCAAATCAACTCATTTCTTTGTGCGTATTTATTTTTTTATTTTTTTCAGCAGGGACAGATAGTGCCGCGTGCGGAAACATACCACGCGTAGGCGTGAACGCGCAGACAATGTATCAATTTAGGGTAGCTGGTACGCGCATGAAACAAACATAATGCAAAGTCATAGTCTGGTTCTTGAAAATATGTATAAACAGTTAATTATGTGTAAGAGATTAGGTACCACACAAAAGTTTAACAGCCAAACGATTGGCCCTTGAACATGAGTAGAACATTTCTAACTAGAACAGCGAAGCTGCCATGGCGAGCTGCCGATCGCCAGATAGAAGAGTTATGACCATTTAAGGTTTTCATTGTTTAAGCTCATTCAACTGGAACCAGTGATAAACTCTGAGAGTTTTATCTTTTCATATGAATCTACGTGTAAGAAGCAATATTTGATTCAAGTTTCAAGTCAGTACATCATTGCAATAAGGAGTTATGGCCATTTAAGGTTGTCATTGTTTTAGCTCATTCAACTGGAACCAGTGATAAACTCTTTGAGCTTTATCTTTTCATATGAATCTACATGTAATAAGCAATATTTGATTCAAGTTTCAAGTCAGTACATCATTGCAATAAGGAGTTATGACCATTTAAGTTTTTAATTGTTTTAGCTCATTTAACCGGAACCGATTTTATGCTCAGCCTGTCTGTTGTCAATTGTAATTCAAAGTTACAACTGGACTTATTTCAAAACTTTAAAATTTTAGTTTGAGTTTGGTCCTTTAAAATTCAGAGGTTAATAATTGAGCCTGAAAAAAAACCTTTAACATTTATTTTATTCCCAAAACTTCAACATTATTGGAAAACATAGTTGAAAATTACAAAATGACTGGCAATTATATATAACAATCTCTCTTGGGCTTGTACATACCATAATACAACTCAACTCAAAGACTGATACTTAAAACAAAAACTTTAACATTTCCACTGAACGCGGACGGCCGGACGGACGGGCGGACGGCCGGACGGACGGACGGACGGACAGACGGGACGGAACTTGTCATTACATACACACATGTAGGCTCACTCTGCTTCGCAGCTCGTCAAAAAAAGGTGCTGATGGTCAGTTTGGGGCTATTAAAGTGCCTACTGCCATGTTCGCTTGCAGATGAGAGATAGTTTTTGCAATAAGAGATATAAGAGGGACAAGCCAATTGTTTTCGTTTGCCCAACTGCAAATAAATGCATCTACTGCTTTCAATCTAGGTTTCAAGTATCGTGAATTGAATCTAGGGAATTTATTGTTCGGGAAGTTGGCAAATCTGTCTATTGTATGCGGACCCCAAATCTTTTCAAATTTTAAAAATAAGTATTCCGCAATTCCCCATTCATCATAGTCCATTTTTCTACTCAAACTATAGATGCTTTTTCATTCTGAGATTGTGGGATCCAATCTAATTGTAAGGTTATGCCATTTCCACTTCCCACTGGCAACCTCAATGATACTGATGGCTATCTGTAAACCATTTGACGCTGGTACCGGACAGTAAAGTAATAAAGCTATTGAGAACAATTTGCACTGCTTTTAGCTCTCTCCAAGTTGAGCTTTTTAGTTTTTCATTTTGGTTCCAAGCCCTATGGGCTAATGCTCCATTTACCTCAACATTGTACCCCCCTGCACCTGATCTGCTTGCATCTGAATCTGGAATGTGTAACCTAACTTCATAGGCACTGGTTTAAGGTCTAGAATATTATGTTTCCCAAATTTAAATTCTTTAAGCGCTTCAGCTGGGAAGTATATGTGGTGTTGCCAGGAAGGCGCAGAATGAATAACTGCTGTCATTAACCTTGTCATTAGTCTGTTTAAACATTGCCCAATGTGGGAGACATCGCTATGATTTGGCCTACTTAAATTGCTAGTAATTTGACCGGTGTCGATTGGTTATTCATTCCTTTGGTCTTCAGCTTTATAGCATTTTTCTTTAATCTGCGACAACTTGTATTTTAATGGACAAATAAATCCTTTTTTTTTTGTCTAAAAGAACGCCTAACCACCGACAGTGCTTCTGTGGTTCTAGTTTAAACTTGTCTTTGTTGAGGATAAACCCTGCTGCTTTTAAGTCAGTTTGTATGGCCTGCAAAAGAGCTGTAGCTTCTCAAAATGAGTTACCAATGCATAGACCATCGTCAAGGTAAACAACTATTTCGGAATGCCACTTTTTAACTAAGATTTTCATAATCTTCATGCACAAATAGGGCGGTGAGCTCAGTCCATAAGGTAGAACAAGAAATGTGTAGTATTTAATGCTACATGTATGTCTACGGGACCATGAAAAACCCAAGTAGTCTGTATGACCAGGGTAGATATCAACATGGTGATAACCGCTCTTGAGATAAAATGAAATTAGAAACTTTTCTTTCTCTAAGCAAAGACGGACTGTTTGCAGGTCTTCGTATTTACCTGATTCTTTCCAAATGTGTTGGTTTACTTTACGCAAGTCTAGAATGAGCCTCTTTTTACCACTAGCTTGTAATGCAACTGATAGAGGATTGACTATTTTTGGCTTTGATTTTCATTCTTTGATACGACCATCTTTAAGAAGTTGAAGGATGGCTTCGGAAACAAATGAGGAATGCACCTTTATCTGAGAAAATAAGCTTTCAGGAAAGCAATAAAAGGTTTTATAACCCTCTGCAACTGTGTAAAAATTACCTGATTTGGGTTGGAATGAAAAATACTAATAAAAACAAATCACAAATCTGGATGAAAAAGGGTGTTCATGATCTATGAAGCCAAATCCCCTCAACACAGGTATAGTTGCACCTAATGTTCCTTAAGTTTAAATAAGGGAATAAAAGAGTGGGATGAGGTCTTGAACAAGCGTTTTAAAACCTGCAGGGTCATTATCCCACGACCCTGCAAGATTTTAAATGATTGTTCAAGACTGAGTCATCACTCTTTTAATCCCATTCATAAATGTCCTTTTAGATAAAACACGTAAAAAATGTTGGAAAATCTGTAGAAAAAAATTATGCAAACTTTCACGAACTTGTCATGAACTCAGGCTCAGTTTCGCAAAGGGTCAAAATGCATGCGACGCTCAACAGATGTGCGGACGCGCGCACACTAATAGTAACAGATTGTACATTGACTACAGGTGTATTGATTGCATTTCATGTAAATTAGCGCGCCACACATAAGTTTCAACACTTTTAACCGTGTTTATATCACACGTTTAAACATGACCTCGTGATCTCCTCTCGACCAATCAGAATGGATAAAAAGTCCCAGGTATTTATGAATAATAAATAACATGTAACATTTGCTATAGTACTGGTCATGACCAAAGTTTCCAGGCTTATATTTTTAATCTCTTTAATTCATACTACCTTAACAATGAATGTTTCCATGCTTAAACAGTTCTAAGGAATTTTTTTGTGTGTTGCCTTATAACCAATCTTTCGCGTAAAAACAGATAGTTAACAGGTAAAATGAGGTGCTTAATTTTGGATGTTTAAATGCTGAAGTACTTACCTAGAAGCAGAGGATAATCTTCAGCAGTCAGCCATGGTGTGCAGAACTGTACATGTTGGAATGCCATTTTTGCAATGATATCTTGATAATACTCTCTCTGTGGTCCTTTGCCGGTTATAGCACACACTATTCTTGGTAGTTTCTTTCCACTCTGGAAAGCCCCTTCATACACTAGACATTAAACAAAAATATTACTTGCTACATGTTGGAGCTTCGGTCAAAAGAAAAATGTGTTATTACAGAAACTTTTAAAAAAATACTTAAAAGTGAACACAAGTTTGTATGACAATACATCAGTCTTTGCAGTCTGATGGCATACTTCAAATGAGCTGCAATGTTTTCAACAATGTGGGTAAATCCCCACCACAGAAATGTGCTTTGGGTCTATGAACAACAGTTACCTCACACTTGCCAACTTTTATGATTTTATAATTATTACCAAATTATGTTATTACTAATTTCCAGTATGTCGTTTGTTTTTTCATTCAACATGTTATTTTAATTAATGTTGTATTGTGTTGTGTGTCATTTTATTTATTGGTATCAAGTAAGCCTGGCAAATGGTAACATTAATTTTGTATATATAATTTGGGTAGGCCTTACATCCACTGGCAAATAATTTATAATGAGTTAACATAATCAACGAACGTATGTGTAACCCTGGGTTCACCCCGGTCTCACTGGTAACATCACTGGTCAGCTGCTCTCAAAAGTTGCTCACCAAAATTGCCTTGCAAATCCACCTCAATCTTCTCTATTGCTGATCCATCCATCCTATTTCTTACCAAAATCGGTCAATCCTACTACCTGCCGTCACTCTGGTATACTTATTTCATCCGAAAGCTGGCTAAAGTGCGAATTTAAACCCCTTTTCTGGATCACTATGCATCTCCTAAAAAACTCCATCCAGTAGAGGGCGCACTCACTACACTACTTGCTGCACTGTGTACTACTTACTGGCTATTCTACACTACAACGATCCCAACGTATCAGTAGTGTGAGTCCTCTCTCCTAAAGTTCAATGCGAATGACGACAGATGACAAATAAATAACTCGCTAAACCAATGGTAGGATCTAAACATTTACCAATCCCAGTTTACCAATTCATAGAAAATTGTCCAACATGGAAACCTGTAAATTAAGACATCAGTTATATCTTAAATTGTTTTTGTGTGCACTGATAGCTATCGGGCTCCTGCAAAATACTGAGCCACACAATCTGAAACCAGACATAACCCCTGGTTTGGTATCATCAAAAGTGCTATACAAACTTAGTGGCCTCACTTTCCAGCCCACTTGCTTCCATAGCACATCGAGACAAGTTGATAAATGTAGCATTGTATTGCTTGTACAATCTCTACAAAAATTCCAAAGCAAAGCAGCGATTTTTAACTTCAGCAAAAGGTCAGCTAGTCACTTATTAATAATTCTACTACTAAGCAGCCAAGTAGAAACAAATTCTGGTCCTTCAGTCACTAACTACCCCTGTGGAATCTGTATTAATGATGTCACAGACGATGATCCTGCTCTTGTATGCGACAGCTGTGGCTTCTGGTGTCACATATTTTGTGTAAGCATCCCAAATCACCCTTACAAATCACTGGTCAACATGTCTTCCAGCTTCTCCTGGATTGCTGTATATGCGAACACCAAAGTTTCAGCAGTTCATCCTTAGCCACATTGCCAGCAGCTCACTCAAACCCTTTCTTGGCACTGAAAGAAGATGGGTTTCAACAAGAGCATAGTGGACCTAAACCGATGACTTCCACACCTAATCACCAAAATTATACAAAATTTAGCTTTTCAACTCCAACCAAAAACCGCAAAAGCTCTATCAAAGTAATGCAGCTAAACTGCAATGGCCTGAAAGGAAGCAAGAAGCAGGCTGCCTTCCAGGCAGCAGTCAAACATCATAACCCTGACATCATCTTGGGATAAGAGTCCAAGCTTGATGATAACATTACTACGTACTCTATCTTCGCCCAAAACTACACAGTGACAAGAAGAGACTGAAATGCCCATGGAGGCAGCATGGAGGCAGCTTATCTCCCTAGATGTTACAGCGTCACAACCCAACTGTGAATTAACCTGGATAAACCTACAATTTACAGGCTATAAACCATTATACATCGGTAGCTTCTACTGTCCACCAACAAACAAAACCAAAAGCCTTGATGAGATGTCCACATCTCTTGCTAACCTCATGAGTAAACATAGCCGTGGCAACCCAAACATTATTATTGGAAGTGACTTCAATTTCCCAGATATCAACAGGAGCTCGTACACCACTACAAACTCAAGTACTGCAAGCATCAATCGGAAACTTCTCGATATGCTTCTTGGGTTTTCAATGGCCCAGTTGGTAAACAAGATCACCAGGCCCGTTTCAAGCAATATTTTGGATCTTATCATCACAACAAACTCTCAACTCATCAGCAATATTGAAGTAAATCCAGGCATCTCAGATCACAACATCATCACCTTTGATATTAATATGAAACCAAAACCACAATGTAAGCAAACCCAGAGAACTGTTTAACTTCAACAAAGTAAATATAGATGAACTCAAACAAAAAACCAATCAATTCACCAGGGATTTTCTACTCCACAAGTTCACATAGCCGTGGCAACCCAAACATTATTATTGGAAGTGACTTTAATTTCCCAGATATCAACAGGAGCTCGTACACCACTACAAACTCAAGTACTGCAAGCATCAATCGGAAACTTCTCGATATGCTTCTTGAGTTTTCAATGGCCCTGTTGAAACAAACTGGTCCAAAATAAGTAAAGGTCTAACCAGCATCATGAAGAAATGTGTCCCATCGAAGTTCAGCAAAGGTAAATTTCACCTACCGTGAATCTCAACTAACATAAAGCGCCAAATGAGAAAGCGAGATAGGCTGTTTAAGAAAGCCAGCAGAAACCAAAATAACAACTACTGGCAAGACTTACGAAAATACAGAAATCAAGTAACTAAAAGTGTTCATCGAGCCAGATGTAACTACGTCAACAATGTTATTGGTGCCAGTTTAACTGTCAAGCCCAAAACCTTCTGGTCATACGTCGAACTCATGCGGTCTGAAAACCTCAACATACCAACTTTACGACCACCAACAAAAGTATGTACTGCAACGGCGAGGAACTAACCTCAGTAAATCAACATGAACACCTGGGCGTGACAGTCACAAAAGATCTTAGATGGAACAGTCATCACCAAAAATAATCAACAAGGCTAGCCGCACACTTGGTCTCCTTCGAAGAACTCTGTCCCATTGCACGCAAGACGTCAAAACTACAGCATATAAAACACTAGTACGTCCTCAAGTTGAATATGCCTCCGAAACATGGAATCCCCACACAATCGACAGTCAAAAACATATTGAACAAATACAGAGATCGGCAGCTCGTTTCGTAACCAATGACTATCGCAGAACCACCTCAGTTTCAACACTAATTTCAAAGCTAAACTGGGACTCACTACATACACGGCGCCTCCTAGCTCAATCTACTATGTTTTAAAAATCCACTATCAATTGGTCAACATCCCAGTGCCATAAGTCATTTATCCATCAACGTACTTCACCAGACAGAACCACCAGCTTAAAAACGCCATACCTGATGCATCCATTGACTCATACAAGTTCTCATTCTACCCACGCTTAGTGAGGTTATGGAACCAGCTACCCCCATCTCAGCAGTGTACGCTACATCTGTTGGTACTTTCCAGAAGCTAGCCCTCCCAGCTCTGGGTGTTTTAACGCCTAGTGCTGGCTCCGGGCTCCTGTAAATTTCTATGCTTTTTACTTGCACCTTTGCTAATTAGTTTAACATCACTTGCACAAATGACCAGTGACGTCAACAGATGCACCATCCCAGTATAGTTTCCTTCAAGAACTGCTATAGGGATTACTTTACTCAAGACTCAAGACCTTCAAAGAAGCGGAAACTGATAGTTGACAATCTCCTTATGAAATAAAATCAAGTTAACAACTTCAAGATTTGATGCTAAAAACAGAAACTCTGATTTACTTGTAAAATGAATCCCTGATCAAAAGAAATGCAAAATATAAAGTTTACAAAAAAAAGGATCCTGAAAATTTAATCACACCAAACATCAAACATTAGTTTAAAATAGATCCAATACTTGCAGGGTTGTGGCTTTATTGGTCTCATCAGACATACTACATGTAGATGGGCTAACTAGGCATCTGGATTAGCCTCAGAGAAATGTCACAAACACCAGTCTGTGGGGTTGTGCATGTTCCAGTAGTCTAAAACAGAGAGTATATGGTCCATGCCATAATCATTAAACCCTTTACGAATACACAACATTCATTGGACTAACAGTGTCCAGTGCCTAGGAAACGACCATCTCAAATACTTGCTGCAAATTCCTCAAGCTACACAAATTCAACAACTATCGTGGAAAAAAAGGTTGAATTCACTAATGGGAAACTATTCCTCCATGTAGCATGTCAAGAAAATATCATTTGTCTCATTAAGACAAGCTCAGTAGACTCATAATTAACCAAGCCAATGTAAGCCCAAAACTTTATCGTAAGACAACATATTATGTCTTTAAGATATGGCTATTATATAGTCCTTATTAATACCGCAGGTGCAAAATGCACACAAAATATACATGTGTAATACCCTCAGGTACAACGTTAAATCTGCTTTACTTCAAAACTTTATCACAAAACAACAGGTTGTGTCCTTAGGTTTATGCAGAAAAAACCGCAATCCACTTAGTAAAATAATACCAAATATGGCAAACTTAATATAATTCTTGATAATACTTAGAACCAGTCCAAAGCATGAGGACTGCACAAATAGCATAACTTACCATAATACATCACCTGAGACAGCTAGTGGTAAACGTCATAACAATTTGATCAGTTCTTACCAAGAATATAATGCCAGAAAAATATAAAGATTGGGCACTTCTCAAATATCAGGAGACGGAAGATAGGTCTCTCCTCAAGAAAGCAATAGTTGCAATGAATCTCTCAGAGAACTTGAAAATGCATTGATAAGTTGAATATGTATAAACACTGTCTCTGAACTCAATAATCAGAAATATATCTTAACTTGAAATAAGTCTTGCTAAACTCCTCAATTTCAAGTTATTAACAAATACAAATTAAATTCATCTAAGTTAGAGAGCCAACATTTATATTAAAGTAGAAGCTGTCTTGAAGAGATAGAGTGCTTGTCAAATGATATGCAGACAAGAACTTGAAGAAACGTTGAAGAGCTATGCACAGAAACACATCCAGCTTTGTGGCTTGGTCTGTGACAAATGGTGGAGCTTGACTAGAATTTGGGGTCATGCAAGCACTTTGGCCATGCCACGGTTAAGATCAACTGGGTCCTCATAGGCCAATGTGAGAAAGACCACTAATGGCTCTTGAGTGATTGGTCCATTTGGAAACAGAGAGAGTGCAGGAAAGATAAATCTTTACACAATATATTATAAAACACATTCATAAAGCAAACTACACTCTAACTTAAGACTATATCTGGGGCAGGGTAACATGTAAATTCCAAGTTCCAAGCCTTCCAAGATGAGATGAACACACCTAATCACAAAACACTGAAACAAGTGTGCACCAGGTGGTTGTCCTTGAGACAGTGCACTGCAAGACTTTATGAGCAAGAGGATGCCCTTCTCGCCTACTTTCAGAAACAGTTGGTCTTGAAAGTCAACAAAAGAAAAGATCACCACCAAACAAAAGAGTTTTCTCACCAAAACTGCTGCAAAGACACCATCTCTTTAAAACAGTCTTGTCAAGTCAACATCCATTTCCAGTCTTGCCAAGCCACCATCCACTTCAAGTTCTATCAAGATGCTGTCCAAAGAGTCATAAACCTGTGTCAATGCCAAACCATTAGTTCCTTGCTCGAAACCAGAGAGAATTGTTAAGCTGATGACTGATCCTAACACTAAACTATACTGCAATATTTTGAGCCAAGCAATACCAGTTTGAACCCTTTTTGCAGAAAGGTGAAGCCTGCAGTCATCTTCTCATAATGTGATTTCTAACCAGATCATTGATCTTGTATGGGGTGTCGTGGCCGAGCAGATAAGAGCATCGGACTCAAGTTCTGGTGAATAAGTCATCAGGATGTGGGTTCGAATCACGGTCGTGACACTTGTGTCCTTGAGCAAGACACTTAACCATAATTGCTTCTCTCCACCCAGGGGTGAAATGGGTACCTGTGAGGGCAGAGATGGTTTATGTGAATGATTAGCTTGGAACGCGGTAAACTCGCAGCACCGGCTGTATACTCCCCAGGGAGCTGAGATGGTTTAAGGAATGAACTATATGGCCCAGTGACCAGGGGTAATAATGTCAGAAGCGCTTTGATACGGCATTCGGGCTGTGATAAAGCGCAGATTATTATTATTATTATTATTAATAAGGTTAATCAAGCCAAAGTGTGTGTTACGGCAGCAAAGGTCATGACATGCATAAGAGCCAATCAGGAGAGCAATGAGGATCTCAACATAGGAGCTGATACCAAAGCCTACTAACAGAAAGAGGGAAGTTCTTGTAGTCTTGAACAGTTTTATGTAAGAATAAGAGAATACTTCACACAAAGGCTTAGGACTATATACTCAAGGCATTCCCATTTGGGCATGAAATTATTCTTTGATGTTACAAAAACAAAAGTAGTCAGATTCCAGCTGTGGGACTTCTACTTCCAAAGATTCCCTCGGCTGCTCACTGAAGAAGAGAAACTGGAGTTTGAGGAGCAGCTCATGAAACATAAAGTGGACAAACTGCCATCTGGTGTGGAAGGAGCCAGAGTGGACATAGCTTGGCACTTAATCTCTCAGGTGAAAAGAATGTCAAAAGGGAAACAAAAATACCTGTTGGTGAAACTACCAATACTAATTATGTACCGCAGTGATGCCGACTGTGAATATATTTACAGCATTGTCAACAAAAACAAACTGAGTTTGGATCGAGCCTGCAGGCTCCTGTCAATAGCTGAAGCCAGAACCCCATGTTTTATTATTGAGTACTCCAGGCAACTGCTTCAAAAGACATAGAGTGCAACTAGTACAAATCTCAAAGCTCTTGGTAAATAGGTAACTATCAAGCATTGTTTTCAAGAGTACTACAGAACAAATTCACGCCTTTTTACAGGCATGGTATTTGACCCTTGAAAAAAAGTTAGACTCTTTTTTTCTTTTTTTTTAATTGCTACATCATGTAGGCCCTATATAACTTGTACATACAATGCATTGTCATTGTCACATCACACCAGTATAATAATACAAATAGTGACCTATACAGCACTTAAATCCGTTGCTTGGTGACGTTCAGTGTTTTTCCTGCAAGGTATATGGAGTTTTAGAGATCTTTTTCCTTGCATAGCACCATGTAATGGTTTACAAGGTGTTGTAGTGCAATATGCAGCCAATCAAATCAGGAACACCGGGGCGAACCCCTTTTCTTTACAATAAGTGCATTGGGTTCTTTTACATGCAATACACAACACACGGGGACCAACGGCTTTATGTCCCATCCAAAGGACACAGCAATAATGGTTAAGTGTATTGCTCAAGGACACAAGTGTCACAACCAGGACTCGAACCCACACTCTGCTGATCAGAAACACCAGAGCTTGATTCTGGTGCTCTTAACTGCTCGACCACAACATGCCAGTATTGTTGTTTCTGGTACAGTATCTGCAGTGCAGTAGACTTTTGATTCATCCTTTCTCACAAAAATGTTTTTCTCCAGAGGCTATGATTATGAGTTTGCCCAATAATCTGCCAAAATAGCCAACTTAAAAAAAAATAAACAATAGCCTTACGCAGTGTTTCTCACGCACCATTTTGTCAAAACACACCTTGGCAGTTCCTCACATTAACTGTGTTTACTATTACTTAGGACACTGTGCACTGTGCATGCATGCTGCAAGGCTTCATATATTTCTGTCTACCCTTTTTGTAAAGTGGTAAGGCTTCTATTCAATTCAATGCACAGGTTGCACGCAGGTGTGTACACTTGCCTTGACAACAAATAAGGAAACAAAACAGTGCGTTGAGCGCATTCTACAGATTTGCACAATCTCCAGTTTCTACAATCGCTAGGGTGGGTAGCATCTGGAACAGGAGAATCGTACAGTTCTGTTCAATTTTGGTCAGAACTCCGGGGACAAGAGACAGAGGCAGAAAGGCATATATGCAAATAGTCCATCCCATCAAATCGTGAAGGCATTCAAACTTCCTTGTACAGTAGACCCTTACATGATTGTCGATTAGGTTGACATGTGGGCGGTCAATCAGGGGAAGGGATTCTGCCCTCGAAATAGGGTAAAGTCACATTGTCTTTGCCCGGAAAATGGACTGTTGACAGAGCGACATTGTGTCGTATGCACCAGTGTAGATGTGCCCAGGTCAGAGCACACAGGTGTGCTAACCGGGTGTCACTCTGGAGGTTGATATACACCACCAGCATTGTAATGTCACAGTGAACAGGTACTGCCCGACAGGAGATTGAGGCCAGGAAGTCTTTGAGTACTTTGGACACGCTAGTATTTCAAGGATGTCAGTGTTCGGTTTTTCAAAGCCCCGCAATCTGGCAGGGGATAGAGTGCCCCCCCCCCCAGATGGACAGCGCTGTCTGTCATGATTGTGACAGATTGCTTGGGCTGGCAGAAAGTGTGGCCCCTTGTGAGGTTGAAGGGGTCTATCTACCAATAAAGGTGTGGACCCAGTGAAGTCGTTGTCAACACCAGATCAAAGATCCAGTACTGGCTGGATTTGAAGAGGGCCAATAGATGGAGCTGAATCGGGCGTATCCGCAGTCTGCAGAAGTCTTGGCCTCTGCTTCCATGGATTCCTGGGAAAAGCCTGCGACGAGGTCTACACCGAAGAGCAGAGGGCATCAAAACATTTGCGCGCACCCTTTGAGGGGAAGATGGTGCGTCTAGAATCTTAGCACTGAGAGATGCTGTTGCTAGCAATGGAACTCAAGTAAATTGTTAAAAGTTTCTTAGTTCAAGGTCAAGGAAGTGAGATGCAACTGTCAGCAAGTCAGTTGGAATGAAAAAGTCCTCGCACCTTGACAAAAAGGTAATTCATGAGGACCACCACCAAGGGTATCCAGAGTCCACTTTCTTTTAAATGTCCACGAACCTGCTCCGGATATGTTTTGCTGAAGGGAAGCGATACGTAAGACAATTAATTAAGCTTCCAAAGGGCTTCAGGATGACTTGTTCACAATGGCTTTTATGCACTCCACAAGAACAAGGTCAAGGGGGTAACTCTGGGAAGGTCGTTAAATTACAAACTTCCACAGGACCCATGCACCGTTTGAAGGATTTATGTTCTATGGTAGCGGTCTCCTCAAGAGGCAGTAGCTGCAGAACGTGAACACTGTCTCAGCAACAGAGAGGTGTTGGAGCTAAGTCCCTCGAAAGTGAGGGGCGTACTGGCAATAGACAATGGGCCGAGGCACGTCGCGGATCTGATTTGGGAGCCTTGGCCAGTGCATCCACAACCTCAGCTTCCATTTTTAATGTGTCACCAGGGTCTGATCACGATAGAGATCATGAGGGGAGGTTATGCCGCCACAGCTGGGGGGCCGGTTAAGGCTGGTGAGTCGCAGCTGAGGCCGAGAGTGAGGCTGAGATTGACTGAAAAGCTTGCATAAACTCAGCCTTAGACACGGAGCCATGTGAACAGCACCGTTTTTTCCATTGCAAGTCCGATTAGGTGGTGTCTGAGCTGGACAACGAATTGTGTCAGGGCCGCTTACCTTGTTTACATTTCTTCCAGGGATGGATTTACAAGGAATCTGAAGAAAACTACGAGGAAGGTTGCATCCTCCTTTCCATAGCTTGCTATGTTGACATTAATTTGTCTTCCGTCTCTTTGGTGGTTGACCATGTCTCTGCCCTGTATGTCATTGTTCTCTGAATGCACTGATTATATATTTTTTGTCTAATTGACATTGGTATTTCCTTGTTAGTTAGTAATTCTTCGAGCATTCCAAAGCACTTCCATTCCCCTTGATCCTATTATGCATATTTGCTTTTGTAGTATCCTTCATTTTCAAGTTTGATGTTTGTTAATTAATCCCCCTCTATGTTAATTGATACCCTTCTCCTCTAAATTGGACTTCTTAAACACTTCTTCCAGTGCTGCTGTGAAGAGCATTGGTGATAGTGTGTCCCCTTGTCTAACAACTCTCTCTATCCTCACTTCTTTTGAGACATTGTTGTCAGTAGCATCTGTGTATGTCTACCAAGATGTAAATGTATCCTTCAATGACTCCTATATTCCTTAGTGCATCAAACATGCTATTGTGTTCAAGGACAAAAAGAAAAGAAAAACAAGTTCCCCGCAACCCCTTACTGTCAGGGCAACACCAGAACTCGGCACCAGTAGATGATTTCTAATCAAGTAAATGATTGCAGGCTAACAATGATAGCATTGTTTCTTTAGTGGAGATCACATCCCACAGCCTTGGAAAAAAAAAAAAAAAAAGATAATGATGAGTGGTGGGCAATTGTTCTAGCCCTTTTGTATTGACATTTCATTACATCACAGTGTTTACCTGGTTTAGGGTTCACAACAATAATGGGATCATAATGGGAAGTATATAAAGCCCTTCTAAGGAGACCTAGCCTACCTTTGGGAACTCATTCAAGCGTCAACCACCACACATGCTCCATTTATAGCTCAACAATGCTGCTCAATACACCGGTCACTCGCACTAAGACTTATAGACATTGGTCATTCATGCATTCATCACATTCTCTTTGGAACTGTCTTCCACATCACATCAAAACTGCAAGAACTCAAATTGTATTTAAATCGCTCCTTAAAAGTTACCTGCTTGTGTAATTGCCTGTATGCTTGTTTGCCTTTATTGTTGAATAGCGCATTGAGACTTTTGTGTGATGCGCTGTATAAGTACTGGGTCATTGTTATTGTTATTATTAGACAAAAACAGAAAACGCCTCTGAACTCTCTCCAAAATGTCTTGTTGAGTGGATAAGGTCAGGCACTATACAGGTGCTGCATATTCAAGCAATGGCCTACTAAATCTAATTGGACAAACCTGGACTACAACCTCATCTAAAATCTACAAACAACAGATATAACAAAGGCATTGTTTTTTACAAAAGAGGCTAGGAGGTTATAGATTTCAGGGGTGTTAGGGTCCCAGAAGATTCACGATGTAAGGTGGGGCCAAGAAAATCCTAGATTTAATAATGCAGCAAATTTCAGAACTAAAATTAAAAATGGCAAAGTTGTCCAACTTCAATACATTCACCAAAATGTTAATACAATAGAAAAAAAAACACAAAATGATTGCAAATGCTCATTTCAGTTCTGTACTTGTGTTTGCAACACGTCCATTTGTACAGTGCTACTCTGCAACCATCGCTCGACAAAAACTGAGTGCTCAACTCAGTGGCCTGAATTCTTACTCATTTGAACACTGCAATTGCACCATACTCTCCTCATGCTAGTCTTGATTGGTGACTGCTGGACTTTGGACTCACTTTGTATGTACTATTTATCCATGGTTGTGTGATGTGAATGTGAATGGACAACCGTCTGTGGCAGTTATGTGTTACCCTTCCTCCATGGTATCACACAGTAACAGTATAAATGCGCAGCCAAGTGGTTTTGGTATAATCGTGGGCACATACAAATTTTGCAAAAAAAAAAGACCGTGAATATTTGTTGCCTCTCTCAATGGACTTAAAAGGGAAGGGTTTTGTGCCTGTAATATGAAAATTGGGCACTTTCTAATGAGGTTTCTATTACGAGTGGTTTATACACAGAACTCTGAAAAAGATTTCAGAGGTTTTCTGGTGCTGGGGCTTATAAGTCTGAAAATTACAGTAATGAGTAAAACTTTGTACTGAATTCTCTGTTGGATGGGAAGTAAATGGAGTTTCTCTAATATACATGTACATAGGTGTGATTTGGTCATATTTCTAAGATCTTGTTAAAATGCAAGTGGCAGCATTTTGTGCAAGATGTAGTTTGTTGAGCTGGTAACTCCATATAATAAAGAGTTCCCATTGTCAAGGCGAGAAGTTATCAAAGAGTGAATGGTGATCAATGCAGTCTCATGTAATGATATTTTCCGAATGGTATTTAAAGTGTGTAAGTGATAATATGCTGATTGACAGATCCTTCTAATAGACCCAGTACCCCAAAACATGCGTCAATATCCGGTTCCATTTTATCGGTTCCAATACCGAAAATTGAGGTGAACATTACAAAAGTCAATTACAAAAGTCAGTTAGAAGACTTTAAAAATTTCACAAACATTCCAGATGTATAATAAAAAGGGTAAAAATATTTAAAGTTTTATAAGATCTCAACCTACAGTATATGATGCTAAAATGAAGTAAAGAGAATGAGTTTGTCATGTTTGTAGATGCAATTTCTACCTCAAAATTTGGCTGAAACAAAGCTTTGTAAATTGTTGGCAAACAAACACAAATAAACTTACTGACAATCAGGCTGAGATATCTCCTTTTGAAAGGCCTACATCTTTTGAAATGATTGAAGCATTAATTAAACATCCTTTCTGAAAAATGTATGACATGAAAGGAATTCACGAGCTCTCTTGTTTAATTTTTAGGAGTGTGTTATTTGGGCTATAAAATGAATTTCATGTACATAAAATGTACTTCACATCAGGTACATGTGTAGCATGTGGACAAATGATCACAGCAGCTGATTGGGCTGCACTCCAAGAACCATGCTCTCATTGTTCTCCATGCATATGCAAAGCATGGGCAAGCTCGTCCCGATAGTGTTGAGTCCACATTCAAGACTCTGATCATCAAGTACACGTTGGGAATAAGGTAGTCACCTCAGGTACATTGTCATGGATGCTTATTGGATTAACTAGACTGAAATTAATGGGCAGGATCTAATTAATTATGCACAAATAGAACTTGAAACTTGATGTTTATTCAAAACTATTGTAGGTACAACAGTTTTTCATGTGCAGTAGTTTACATTTAAATGGGTAAGTTTATAGCTATAAATAGGCCCAAGTAGTTCAATTGAAACAGATTTTGTTATCAGCACTTCAAAGTTACACACCATGGGTAGACAGTAAAGCCCCAAATCTATATGATTGGATCAAAGCAGATATGAGTAGATTACTTATTTTCAGCATGACTAAGACCATGTGCCATTGCTTGCTGTTTACAAATGTTTGTAAGAGTAATTGTTGACAAGCAGTGGTATATGGAGTAGCATAGTGGGTACTCGATAACTGAATCAATGTGGTTAACGGGTACCATACCCAGATAGAAAATTACCTGTAAAGGCACAGCCCTACCTACTAACATGGTTATTCATGGTAGCGTGTTATCAAAAATAACTCTGAGATTTCATGCACAGGGTAAGGCAAGAATAGAGACGCTGTTGACTTATGTTGATGATGTTTGCAAGTGAAATTCCGTCTTTTTATAATTTTGTTTTAACTTGTTTTTAAGTCATCCAGGACTTTATCTCTAAAAAACATACTTAGGTACACTAACCAGCCGATTCTTCACTTTGTGGTTTGTTCATATCAAATTACAAATAGAGTTGTGTGGCATTTGTGTATGTGTGGTAACTATAATCTGTTGAAAACATGTTTTTTAGATTGATATTATGAATGAGAGTCAAGTACAAGAAAAAAATGAGCAATCATTTTGAGTGCATCTTTAAAATAAGACAATGAACGTAGAAGGAAACTGGAGTGGTGAGGTTTTCACACTTTAGACCTTTGATCCCAGAACAGCTATACATGTACATGTAGTTCACTTAACTGTATACAGAGTGTCTATTTGTTACTGTTAGTGACCCAGTCTGAAGTGTTCAACCTGTAACTGCCATACGATACAACCTAGGAAGTGGCAGAAGAGGGACCACCTCAAGGGGATGCAACTTTTTTTTCAAGTATCAAGTAATAAACCACAAGGGAAACTGACTTGGAAGATATTAATTTACTTTGGGTTAAACAAACAAAAATTAACTAGAGAGGGACTTGAACCTGCGATCTTCAGATTACTGTGCGACCTCTGGAAATGTGTCGGTGCTCTACCAACTGAGCCATCTAGCCCTAATGTTGGTGGTCTCCCTATTTTTGTCATCTTTGTTCAGGGGTGCTAGTCAGAAGCCATTCAACCTGTAACTGCCAGAAACCAGGAATCACACCCAAGTTTGTCATACAACCTGGTAAGCAATAGGAGAGGGCTCATCTTAAGGGGATCAGCAGAACAAAGATAGTGACAAAATAGGGAGACCACCAACATTAAGGTTAGATGACTCAGTTGGTAGAGCATCGGCACATTAATCTAGATGTCAAAAGTTCAAATCCTGCTCTAGTAAATTTTTCTTTGTTAAACCAAAAATTACTTTAAAGTGTCTAATAATGTATTATGTAGCTGTAGTCTCCAATCAATATGTTTGATATTTTAAGATTTTAGATCCACTACAAATACAGAAAACATTGATAGTATATAACATGGTTTTAGGTCGACAGTCGATATTTACCAAGATATTGGAAGTTGACACCGTCCACCCAAGATAAACCAAGTTATATTTGTTTTACTATACCTCATACTTCTCGATCATTGAGCTTGGAAAACCCCTATTATTATTATTGTTATTATTGTGTTTGCCATCTTTTCATGCGTTAAGTGATGTTTACATGTGTATATTACTAGTACTACACCTGGGTGACAGTTCCTTGATTGCTCCGTAAAGTGCAAGTGTAGTAGACTGTTAACACACGTGACAGTCCACCACGCGTATATGTATATGTGTTTACCTGTGTGTGAATGCTGGCATGTGCGCTTGGTAAACAGCAACAACAAAACATCTAGCACATGATGGTGAATGGAACAATGAGAATTGGGTTCTCAATCATGAATATGTATGAGGTATAGTAATGTTCTTTGACAAACTTACTTTCTAATGCAGACAGTAGTATAGAGAAATCTTCATCCTGTGTCCAGCTTGTACTGCTTACAATCAATACAGGACGATTGTCCATTTTAAATATGTCTCCAGACAGGGTTTCTTGTGTAAATGCAGTGGTGTTTTTTAAGTTCTCAGATGAATCAAACACTGGGTAATCAACAGCCAATTTTCTGAAAAGCTGAAATTAAAAGTACATGTATCATTCATTGAAAAAATTTCAAGCATTAGCCAATTTGGACTAAAATGATGTTTGCCTTACAATTCTTATATTAATTAGTGGCCGTCCAAAGTTTGGGTCAATTTTAAGGTCGCACAGACGAAGCACCTTTTCAAGACCCCCACGGGCCCCACCCCCAAATGTCAAACCTATCGACATTTTGTTTTCAATATTGATGCACAAACATTGTGTATACACCTGTTTTTTGTACCCCAAAAAGCACCAAATAAGAGTCTGTACATGTAAGCTGCATTTTTAATCCTTGAACTGATGACTATGACCAAATATCAAATCTGTAGACCTGAATGTTGAATATCCACAAATTCTCATGATTTTCTTTACTCCTCATGCCACTGTCAAAATTAGGTCTGGGCGACTAGTTCATCCTAGTGTCGAAGTCGTGACTATTGATGTCTAGTTGCCAATGCCACTTTTCAACAACCTGGTTTACTGCACCACAGCGACTACTAAACAAAGTTGTCGCAATTTTATTTGCCTCATGTTTCATTCAAAACGATATAATGCACTTTTAAAACACAAGATGAAATCCTTCAAGACAAAAACCACCCATGATTGAATGCACACAGTCAACAGATCAATGTTACAATAATACCATACATGTACACATGGAATTCCCACACACTTAGACCCTTACATGGCAGTTACGGGGTACCTCCATTGTTGTTCCATTACCAGTGTTCTCCACACATGGGCTTTGGGAGGGTTCAGGAGGTTTACAGATCTATTCTATGCATCCCCAGAAATACTTAACTACATAGTACAAGTTTGGACACAATGTGGACTATTTCTTTATAACTTAGGATGACTGCTTTCAAGAAACTTTAAAGGCTCAAGGAGATTTTAAGAAAAATATGAAATCAGGAAAAATCCTGACTAATCACATGCCTGGATCTTACCTTGTGTTGAGACTCCACAGGTGTCAGATGGAAAACCTTTGGAGGTCTGTCATATAGGGTCAATGGTCTTTTGAGTCCCCACTTCTTTACCAAATCCTCTTTCATGGCAACCGTAACACAAAGATGACTATCACCCATCCAACCAAACAAACCTTCAAACCTTGACAAACATAGCATTCAGAAACATCAAATTAAGACTAGACATGTAATGCCATTGAGTTTTGTCTGAGATCGAATGCTGCATTTATTGTAAAACTTTTCCAAAATTTATTATAGAGGGTACGAGGACAAGCTTAATTTAAATGAAAAGTGACTATAAAACAAATTTGTATGTAAACTTACCAAATGATGTGGACATTACTAAATTGTATGACAGTGAAGTTTAAAACATAACTTCTGTTAAAAAAAGATAGTTTAAATGTGTTGTAATTTATTATTGTAACCCTGGCCAAAATACATACTGTATGCATGGTCTTAGGTTACTAGTGTATTTTGCTTCATATTTATGAAGCATATGAAGCAAAATACACTAGTAACCTAAGACCTTTTTAAAGGTTTTATATTACATTGCACATGTATTTGTGTGTATTTGTTATTCCCGCTGTGCTTTCTCTCCATTCCATGGATACCCTTTGGAGACCCTTTGTGGTTACTAGCCAGGCTGTTCAGCCAGTCCTTTTAACCCCTGTTGATCAGTTGTTTTTTGATCTTCACGTAGTGTCTATTTCAGCATGCTTTTAATCTTCCACCTTCTTGGAAGATGTGGAGATACACCTTTTGTTAAAAGTGTGTACATATGTATGTCAGTGTAGACCCACAAAAGCCTTCCCGGGACTAAACATAACTAAATTTTCACAGCTTCCCAAAGCTACATGTATGAAGTCGCAAAGATTTATCTGTCCTTCACTCAATATGTAGTAGCGTATCATCATTCTCTTGTTTTTCATAAAAAATCTGTGTGTTGGACTTCTGAATTTCAGTTTTATTGTAAATCATTTTAACTGTAAGTACTTTGAGAAGACTTTCGGACTGAAAATGGATGTTTCTTAAGGTTTTTGATCCACAGAGTCTTAGTGGGGGGTTTTTCGCGTTGTACTTTGCATCTTTTTCAGTTACATTGCACTTGTTAACATTTGCACAGTGTGCAACCAAACGCATACCCTCAAAAATATTTTAGCAATTACATAGAAATTGCTAAAAGGAGATGAAAGAGACCACACCTTTCCTTACTGACATTAGCACTACTCTGCCTTACTTTATCAGCTACCAAGAGTCTGAAAATCTGGTGTCATTTTGCACAAGGGCTATGCTGTTAAATCTGTCCCACACAAGTTCAACACTTTTGAATGCTTGGAACTCTGAATATCCAGCTGTCAGAGTGATGCTCTTCAACTGTTTATTATATAGTCCGATTCTAATTTGCTTAGAAAACAGGTGTACGAAGAGTTGTCATGCCTTCTTGAATCAGCCGTGCTTGCTCCTGGTGAATTGATCATAGCTGGTGATTTAAGTGTCCATACGGACAACCTTGTGTGCAAGGGATCAAAAACAAGGTCTGACATCACGTTTTCATTTAATTCAACATTTAATTCATTTGTGGGCCTATGCATAGACGTAGACATGTTTTGGATTTGTTGATAACTTTATTTTATGACTACGCCAACAAATTGTGACAGTGCATTAGCCAAGCTTGAGGATTGCATTGAAGATATTCGTAGGTGGATGACACAAAATAAGCTCATGCTAAACGACTCTAAGAC
Organism: Pisaster brevispinus; assembly: GCA_023634235.1. Taxonomy (NCBI): domain Eukaryota; kingdom Metazoa; phylum Echinodermata; class Asteroidea; order Forcipulatida; family Asteriidae; genus Pisaster; species Pisaster brevispinus. The sequence continues at coordinate 4,521,175 of JAMKCF010000022.1, forward strand.
AGAGTTACTTCATGTCACCTCGCAATTTTCCAGAAATACCTTTGGCGTGAACATTTACATCGGCAATACTACCGTATCTGCAACACCGTATCTGCAATCTGGTGTTTTACTTGACAGTTGTCTTACCATGAGCAGTCACATAAACAGTGTGTGTAAGAATGATTCCTTTGCAATAAGGAAATTTACTAAGCTGAGGCGCTACCTGGATGAGGCAAATGCTCAGAAGCTGGTTTATCATTCATTTCGTCCCACTTAAAATGTTCAAGTGTTTTTTTGGCTTTCCGAACAAAGCAAGCTACAAGCAATCCAAAATAGGGTAGCAAAAGTCATCACCGTAAGCTAGAAACACGACTATATTTTACCGATCGTGTTTCAGCTGCACTGGCTTCAAATCCATCAGAGAATTTCCTACAAACTTTTGATTCTGAAGGGCCTGAACCACCAGGCACCTGATCTCTTTTCTAACAACCGTCCAACTTGGACCTTGAGATCATTGTCTCTTAACCTCCTTGAAGAAGTAAACAGAAAAACAGTCACCTATGGACGAGGATTTGGGGTGACAGCGGCAAAGTTATGGAACTGCCTTCCTAAATCTCTGAGGGCTCCTCAAACCATAATTCAGTTCAAATCTCGACCAAAAAAAATACTTGTTTAAGAAGCAGTATTGCTCATGTTAATTACTTGTTTTATTGCCATGCTCGCAATGAATATGTGTCCATCTTGTATTACAAATCTGGCAGTTGCTTTTACCTTTTAACACTTTACTTTTAACATTTAACTTTTGCTGTTTTGAGTTTGCTGTTTGCTGTAACTTTAATAAACATTTTCTGTTTAAAGTGCTATTTTAACTTTTAATTGTACATTGTATAAATACCCTGTGAGTGTGCTCGATAATTTTGCATTTGCACATCTATCTTTTTTTTTTCCTCACGGTTGTTCTTGAATAGTTAGTTAATTAATTAATTAAATAATTTTATAGGTTCTGTAGTAGTTGTTTTTAACTTGCTTCTTATTGTTATTTTTAATTAATTAATTAAATAATTTTATAGGTTCTGTAGTATAGTTGTTTTCAACACCAGAAACACCAGTGCTCGAGTCAAGCGCACATGACCCTTCTGCCACGACAGGCCTCAGTACAATGGTGCCACAATACCACAGTGGCAGCCTAACGACATCCTGTAACCCTCAGTTGTCCAACAAAAGGATGAATGTCTGGAATTGGGGATCACACAATAACCACCAGAAAAAGGGAGATTTTAAGCAAGAAATTGCAGTACCCTTTTGTCATCTTTGTTATAGGACAAGTGAAGCAGAAGACAGTGAGTGAATGCACTGTACACATTACAAAATGGAATGTCAACGAGTGTTAGGGCATCCCTTGAACAAATTTTTTAATTTGTCTATCAGGCTTCCGTTTGCAACTCAAGAAAGAAAAATTTGTATTGCATGCACATCTTGTGACGGTAAATGATTAACAGTTCAGATTACATGTACTTTACATCCCTTTCAAAAACAACAGTTTTTAAAAATAATCATAAAGTAATACTCACCATTTAGAAAATCTAACCAAGACATGTCTCTCTCCCAATGTGAGACCAAGTAGACTGTAGCCATAGTTATGCCAATCAATGATGAACTTACTTCCATACAACCTACTACAGACCCAAGCCACAGCTAATGTTGGTATGGCTGGCGGATTCTACATTAAAGAGAAAACATATTTGCGTGCGTGAATGTGTCCAGGTGGGAAGATCATTACAAAACGTCTCCCCTAAAAAAGGTACAAATATTTACATCATTTGAAAAAATGTATCGTTTATCCTCTGATCTTTTCACTCAATGTAATGGTTAACGGTCATGGCCGAGCCGGTAAGAGCACCGGACTCGAGCTCTTGTATTTCCGATTCAGCAGAGTATGGGTTCGAGTCCGGTCGTGACACTTGTGTCCTTGAGCAAGACACTTAACCATCATTGCTTTGTCCTTCGGATGGGACGTAAAGCCGTTGGCCCAGTGTGTTGTGTGAACCCAGTGCACTTATCAAAGAGAAGGGGTTCGCCCCGGTGTTCCTGGTTTGATTGGCTGCATATTGCGCCACCGCACCTTGTAAACCATTACATGGTGCTATGTAAAGGAGTACATTTTGTAGGTCTCATACTTCAGAAACGTTGCCCCAAATACCTTGCAGGAAAATACTGAATGTTGAAGCGCCTTGAGCGTCACTGAGTGACGGGTATGTGCGCCCTCTAAACATACTTTATTAATGGCAGATCTTTTGTTCATGAAAATTTAAACAAAATCCCTTGATGCATCCTGTAGATCATGTAGATATTTGATAATTTTTCAAAGGTTTTCTGAGAATAAGGTTTCTGCCAATACTTAGTTGCTGCCACATAACATTTTTCGTAAATTGACGGATGGGAGGATTTGCCATATGTAATATTTTTGTTTATAAGGCAACATACACATAATTAAGCAGAAAGATTTATAATGAATGTTGTTTAAGCAAAGTTTTTTTATTATGTTGTTTACATTAGGTGTTCGAGCAACAGCCGAACACCTTTGTTTTTGTTCCTTTTTGTAAGGTGTTCAGGCATTTCGCCCTGAACACGCTTGTTTTTGTTTGTTTGGGGTTTTTTGGGTGTTCGGGCAATTAGCCCGGAACACCTCTTTTTTGTATGGTTGTTTTTATTACTTCTTCTTCTTCTTTTCCCCTGTGATTGTTCGCAAAAAAACACACACTTCTCAAGCTCACACAACCTTCAGTTAGATAGATCTTTACTTGTGGAAGACACCACTTGAGTGACGTCATAATGAGGTCATCAGGTATTGAAATACATTAAATCAAAGTTTAATATTTGAAAAAAATCATAACTCCTGAATCTCACATTGTAGGCCTACACATACGCTGAACATGTACAACCACATGTACATTGCACGTGTAGTTACATGTATACATGTAGTTCACATGTACTGTTTACATGTACATGTACATTACATGTTTACATACATTAGCCCTGGCGGCCTTTCACTTTCATGTTACTGTATCTGTGTACAGCACACAGAGGAAGAGTCCTGTGTAGGGCTACATGTACAGTACGTGTACTGTACAGCTATGTAAGATAGGCATATTTCACATCGCCATTACATTTAACACAATTTGAACAACGTTAACTTAGGTCTACAATTTCATTTAGTTTTAAGGAGCTACAGGAGCTTTACGTTTTTATTTATGGTAATTAGGCATTACTTCATGACATCATCACGGTCATAGGCCTACTAACTTCCATTGAAAACCCGAACACCTAGTGTTTGTAATTTTACAAACACTACATTTCTAGTTTTATATGGTTTTACTTATTGCATCAACTTGAAACTCTACATGTAGTTAGAACATAACTACCAGATACCGAGTCAGGTGTGAAATCATGATGACGTCATCAGTTGTTGAAATACATTAAATCAATGTTTACTATTTCAAAAACTCATAACTCAAGAAGTACAAAAGCTATTTAAACAATCTATACATCATCCGAGAGGTCTTCAAAGAACTACTCATACTTTAGTCAAAGTTTTTACATCAAAATAGAGGTCTTCCAGCCTTCTCAAACCTTTCCACAGAGATACTACCAATTTGACCTTAACTTCACAGACCAACAAACCTACACAGTCTATCTCTGAGATGTGCTCCTTATCTGATTTCACTTGAGTTCATTGTGATGATCACTGTGTGAAAGCTGATATTAATACTCCAAATAATGCTTTCTTTTGTCCAGAGTAATCCTACGTATTATTTATCAAACCTACATCGTACGCCTTTTGTGTAATTTTAACAACCTTTTGATGAAACTTACCAAAGAACAAAGCCATTTGAAAAAATTTTAACAAAAATATTTTTTAAAAATAAAAAAACAGAAGGGATGTTTTACTCATGTTTGTGATTTGCACAAATTCTGCTCCCTTTACATTATGACAGTTGTCATTATACCAACACAATGACCCCTGTATACATGTATGTGGTGATGTACCAACCGTGAATGAGACCTGGTGAGCCTCTGAGTGAAAGTCACGTTGCATCATAATGGCAGTCAGTATTGTAGTCGACGAGAGTTGTAGTTTTAAGGAGGGAAGATTGTTATGGTCACAGTTTGTACCATCTGATTTCTTTTTGGAATTCCTTTCAGCTACATAATTACAGAGCTGATCATTCCTAGTTTAGCTGTTTCTTTCTGCTGGATTGTTTTTGACTGGCTGAATTCCTAAGTTCTTTCATTACTTTAGCAAGTGGTCGATTTGATTGAATTCTAATGTGCGTATATTATGTGCGTATATGTGAGTTGTAGACCAGTCTTGAGACCCTATTTTCGTGGCCTTGGTCTCAGACCTGCCATGTTTCAATGCCAGTGGGTGCTCAACCAGCAATGACCCATTGTTCACCTGGTCTAGGCCTATATGGTAATTCTTTGTCACGTAATAATAACAGTAATTTAATTATTCTTATATAGCACAATTCTAAAGAATGATCATTGCACTTCAAACATTACACTGAGCCATTTATTTCATTCCTTAAACCATCTCAGCTCCCCGGGGAGTATACAGCCTGTGCTGCCCATAATATACATGTATAGGGCGCTTGCACGAAAGGTCAAAAGGTCAAATTGTTTGACCTTTGCCGTCGTGTTTGCGTTGTGGAGGACAAGCAAAGCTCCATCACGCACACATGTACTTGTTCTTCACGTATACACAAGCGACATTCCCCTTTATTTTTCAACTTTGAAGTCTTGGTAAAATGGTGAATTTTTGTGCAGTTGTAAACTGTGGCCATCGTGGAGATAGAGATGGTCATCTGTCATTCTTCAGAATTCCAAAAGTTCGCGTGAAAGACAGTAAAGAAAAGCAGGAAAGTAAGCAAAGGCGACAGTGCAAATGGTTGGCCAATATCAACAGGGGTGACATTGTAGTACAGAAAATTGGAAATTATCGAGTCTGTTCAGCACATTTCATTGGAGGTGTGTAATAAAGTACATGTAATTTACGTAGGTAGGACATGCTCCTAAATATTTAGGAGTACGTAGATCATAAATTCATATCCTTAACTTATAAAAACTGTTAAATTTTCAGAAAAGACTAGCTAGTCATGCTAGTAGCAAGTAGCAGATGAGATATAGACTTCTTTGCACACGTTGACGTTTTAAAGAATGCCACGAGTCATGTATGCATAGTTTTTACTGACATGTCTGGAACATGCATACAGTCGAGATACACAAGCTAAGATCTGTGGTGAAATAAAATATTGTCACAAGTCTCTAAATAACGATTTTTCAACAAATAGGGATAAATACAAGTTTAGAAAATGACGACCTAGCTTCTGCACTAGTCATCGGGAATCATCCTATGGGGAACATACATGTAAGATTCCTGAATCCTAATGCACCCCCTCCTAGTCCTATCAGCCTATAGTCTGAGATTGACACTGCAGTAAACATTTGTGTAACAATAAAACTGTTTGGACATTTGGGGCCTTTGCGTGTGCTAACTTTGAGGCATAGCGTTGATGACATTGATAGCTATCCCCACCCCCACATAATCCACCAAACATGAGAAGCTTGAATATTATTACAGATACAACCTCCTTGTCCTAGGCACTTGGAAAGGTCATGTACTAAAATAAATAAAATTAAAATAAACTTGTGCAATAAACTTGTTTGGTTCTATTTTACCTTATTAGGAAAGCCAGCGACATAATTCTTGCAGACAGAGGCTTTGACATAAAGGATGTTGTTGGTTTCTATGGATGTGAAGCGGAGATTCCTTCCTTTATGGAAGGCAAACCACAGCTTTCTGCCTTGGACGTAGAAAAACAAGAGATATAGCCCACCTCCGAATCCATGTAGAACGAATCATTGGGGGGTTACGACAAAAGTATTTAATTCTAAGTCACACTGTACCAGTAGAATTTATGGGGACTACATGTACTTCAAATAATACTGTTCCAAAAATTGATAAGATAGCAAGAATCTGCTGTGCCTTATTCAACCTGAGTGAGTCTCTCATATCGGATTCCTAGAGACAAATTACAAGTACAGTATACTTTGAAATGTAATTTATTTAAACTATAATTACAGCAGGCAGATGTAAAAAAATTACGCATGAAGGGATAAGTTCAGTTGTTTTGTTTTGACACTGCAAAATACATGTATACACATGCCAAAAAGATATAGTATGCAAGATTGTTTATAAAAAATGTGTTTCTATATCAGCATGGTGCAGTATAAAATACTATACATAATTTTTTTAATGTGTATGGGGAAAATGTAACATTACAAACAAGTTGACAAGAACAAAACAAATAAAGCATAAGAAAATCAGTCAGCTGACTTGTGATTAATATTTATTCTGTTCAATAAAATTTGTTATTATTTCCTTTTACATGATTGATAATTGTTTGTTTGTTTTCTTGAAAGTCTACCCTTTAAAATTTTAATGGAATTTTACATGATAATTGTCTGTGAAGCACAATCAATAATGAATTTTTAGTGAATTAAACTGCTTAATAATGCCACCTGAATGCACCTTTCAAACCTACTTGCACATGTAAAAGATTCTTCTGAAGAAAAGATCTATTTATTTGCTTTTTTTTAATTTCCTGCAATCTGGACAAAGCCATTTTTGGGGCGGGTTGTATGAGTTTTTAAACTTCAAACATTTGAAATGAAACCACTTGATTTGACATGTAGTATTTGTACACTGAATCATGCGTTCACTTTTGCCTTGCTGACAATAACACCACTTCTCAGTAGCATCATCGGTTGCCATATGATGTCCTGTCAGATCCTGTGGTAACTTGGTGAAGTACTTGCCAACAAGCTCCTGGTAAAACTCCTACCTTGAAGAAATGGGTGGCAGCAGAAACAATGTCTCCCTAGAAAGCATCATCCGGAGATATTCGTTCAATGTGCACGTCCTCCTTGGTCCATACAACAAAGTCACAGTACGCCTGCTCAGAAATAAAGATTTGCGTCTGGACCTGATAGTGGTACTGATGCTCTTTGGAGAGACGAAGCTTGTCATCCACTAGTTCAAGGCAAAATGCCTTATCCTCTGCTGCCTCTTTCATTGACTTGTCCCTTTTACAAAAAGGGCACTTAATTTCACAAACGCCAACTTCTTTGCAGCATGTGCACTCAACAAGTCCATCTGGTGTTGCACCGAAATATGGATACTTCGGATTTATAATCAGACCACAATCTTTCACCTGAAATCCTACATGTTTTGTCTTCATGTGTTCAGTATAAACATTCCTTGCATGTATTTCATGATCACATCCCCACCTTGTGGCATTTGTTTTAAACTTATACAGATCTGGGTAACACACAGATTTTATCAAATATAAAGCAGGAGAACCAGGATTGGTTTTGCATACGCTTTTCATTTTGGAAGCAGTTATTCTACCTGCTCTGTATCTAAACCACAGGCTCGATTTGGATTGCTTCCGTGTGTACATCTCAACATTTTTTGCAGCCTCTGGAGCAGCCTCACACATGTCACATGTAACTTCCTCACATTTGTCCAGCAAATCTGCATATGTTAGGACAAATGTACCTGTGTCTTTTAAATCAGACAGGATAGGTGGAAATTCTGTTACAGTCTCTGGGGGGATGAAATCATTTGCATAGGGGTCTACTGCACTTAAGATGGCAGACTTTGTATCGGTCAATGCGATTCCTTGCAAAAGATCACAAAGTTCCTTGTCTTCCCCCAAAGATGATGCTGCGCATGAAGCAGATGAGAAATCCCATTTGTCATATCCAACATTGTGCACTTCATCTGGAGCCCCTTCAATAGCTGCGTCAAGTTTCCGTTTACGCTTTGCAGCAGATGTGAAATCCACCTTACTTACTCAACCTTCTTCTTGGTTGGCTCCATCCAGTATGTCTTGACTTGAGTCACAGTCTTTTTTTCTCGAATACGAACTCCAGCATCTATCCTGAAGAGAAGTGTCGCAATATGTGCACAGACCTCACCAAGGCCCGCTTTGCAATCACAATGGGCACTACAAATTTTACTGTCCATAGCTATGACCCAGGGTGACAATGCCTTCTTTGTAACAGACTGTGAATGGAGCACCTGTATTTAACAGAAATTAAATAAGAAAATTCAGTTTAAATATCCAATCACACATTTATACATGTAGCCTACGTACACACACACCGAGCTTCTAGTACTGAGGTTTACTTAGCCCAGGCAGGGGGCAGATCCATGTCAGCAAAAAGGTGCACATGGTCAAAGGCCCTATAACATTTTGAAAAGAAGATACTTAATAATAAATTTAGATTTTGTACACTGTTGCTTTACCCCTCTCCTCATCTACCACTGACCATGCTGACTTACAATTAACCCCTGCCTAAAATGAAGCACTAACACAGTTGGGCCCCTCTAAATGCCCTACGTAAGTCTAGCTAGGGCTAATGCATTGCTTGTAACTGTAAGTTGCACCTACCTGTCCTAACGTCAGTTTACTTCTGTAAGTGTAACTACAAATAACGACGGTAGAAACTAACTTTCCAACAACATACTTAGAGAATAGAAAAACTTACTTGTCCAAAGATCACTCGATATTTTGCTTCTTTAGGTGGGATGAAAACACTTGTGCCATACAACCAACCATTGACGAACTGATTATAAGCTTCTGATGACTTGTAAGCCTGGAAGTTTTTTGTCGTGTAGGGGCTTGGGGTTGAAAGCAAATACGACATGATGTCCATTGAATTAATGTCAGGAAGACGGTCAACGTCGGACGATTTGTCACTTTTATCTACCAAATATGGGTCCTTGCCGATTGGAGAGACTTTGTTAATATAACGGGCACGTTCGCCAGGTGGCAAATTTTTGGCGTACGCTGACAGTTGAATGTTTACATTCGACATTTTGCTGGCGGCGGCCATCATCCATGTCATTTGCAGAAACTGGTACTGCATCACAGTACAAAGGGCGTTTGTTACCACGGAAGCTAGCTTCGCGGAACCAGCTAACCTCCAGAACACCGCTTGTCCTCCAGAAGAAGTTGCGTAGCAACAGCAACGTGACCCCGACGACTGTGCAATCACCCTATAGGAACTAGAGGGCGCACTAGCCTAGTTACGCGGCCCGACAAGGGCAGCGGTGGCCATTTCGTAAGTAGTCAAAAACAACGTCTAAACTATTTGTGCGTGTTGCAACAGAGCAATGGTTAACAATGAAAGGGTTTACTGTGAAATTTATTATTGCCAGTGAAGACCGTTTATAGTACTAAATAATCCCCGAATAAATATAATACTTTAGATATTCCTTCACTTTGGACAATAAATCATGGCATGTGTGTTCATACTCTAATGAAACGAATAAGATAAACCCCACGAAACAACTTTAAAACGGTTGCCCGTTTTTCTAGAATGCATAATGTGTATTTAGCGAGCACACTGCCTATTTCGTATTCAATGTTACCCTCGTACAAAATGGCGCACGTGTCTCCTTGCCGTCCCATCGCGTTTGTGCACGTAGTTTGTGCAGTGCGCCCTCTAGTTCTTAATATATAACTCCATGGTGCTGCCTTATGTGTAGTGCACCGAGCTAAATCATTCACAAGAACCATCTCTGCCTTCACAGGTACCCATTTACTCCTGATGAGAAGCAATTGTAATTAAGTATCTTGCTCAAGGCCACAAGTGTCATGACCGGGATTCGAACCCATACCCTGATGACTCAGCAACCAGAACTTGAGTTTGATGCACTAAACCGGCCATAACACGCCATGTTTATTTCCATTTCACTGTCCAACTAACATAAAGCTAACAGTAACTCACAACCAGGGATAAGAAAATCCTGACAAAATCTTGTGTGAAGATTTTGTCAGGATTCACACAAAATCCTGTGTGAAGATTTTGTGTGAAGATTTTGTGTGAAAAAATCTTGTGTGAAGAGCAACATTAAATACGTAACATAAGAAATAGTTAAATATCCTATGAATGACCTCCGCAGAGAGTGATCTATTCATTGATTCCACAATAGTCAAGGAGAATCACCATCACCTTTAAAATGTTAGATCAATATTCTGCCATGTACCAAACACCACTGGATTACCTAGGCATCGATATTTTTGTCCAAACATTCAATGACTTCCCTTTGGAAATGTGCAATTTTACCAAATAGGATGCACCCCTTCAGTCACAGATTGTGTGAAACATTTAAACTCCAAATTCTTATTAAACTTCAAGCAACAGAAGGATCTAAAGTGTGTGTACATGTATTGTAAAAATGAATTACCATGGCTCATTTTGGTTATTGTGATGACATGCAACCTACTGGTTAAGAAATACATGCATAGTCTAGTAACAACTGCAAGGGCTAGTAAACACCACTTCTTAACTTGCACTGTGGGCTAATAAAAATTACATAACCTACTTATTTAAAGAATAAATATTTAATCCTTTTTAGATATTTGTTTTTATGTGATAGTTTGTTTTGGGGTGTAAGAATGTAATTTCATAAAAACTTCTGAGGGGAGGGGGAGGGGAAAGTAAAAATTGACAATTTATTATCCCAGTGGGCTACTTTACAAAATGCTTAAGAGCAAGGCCTGTGTCATAAAATTACCTGAACCAATATATGCGAAGGCCAATGAAGTTTAAATAGCATCACATAGTATAACTGCATTGACTGCCAGATCACCTTGGACACATAGCTGATGACACTGGGAAACACTGAAATGAGACATTTCAAATAAATCAATACAAACTTTTTTCGAAAAGAAACCAATCAAACTTAGAGATCAACTTAAAAAAATTCAAATTTATGTTCTTTTGTTATACAAAGATTAAGGAGTATGTAATGATTACATACATTTCGACTGAAACTCAATAAAAATTGCCTCATAATGTAAAATTGTACACACTTTTACCAGTGTCACACTGGGCAAAACCGCATAGTTCCATGAAAGCTCCTTAGCACCTAGGAATAAAAACAACACTGTGACATCATAATACAGTCGACTCTCTGTAATTATATGAGGTTTGCCGGACTGGCCCGTTTTCCTTTTACACAATGTATTATCTGAACTCATAAACGCAGTGCACTATTATAGATACACTTGTCATCATAGTCCATGCACATGTATAGGGTAGAGTGGAGCGGTTTGCTTCTTTGTACAGTTCTTACGAGCATCCTGTACACAAAAACGTCAATGATATATGCACTTTTCTTGACTATGAGCATGGAAATTTAATATTGTGTACATATAACTCAAGATAAAAATCATAGCAAAGTGATGTCAAACTTGCTGTTCAAGTGACCATGAGCAAGTTCGGGTGGGCGACTAGAGTGACCAGACTGTGTGACGTAGCTCTCGAACTGACTAGACCGACCATGCTCCAGTGCATGGTCGATCTAATCAATCTCCCTGTGCTCTATGGTTTCTGGTAAGTCTAGTCACTCTAGTCGCCCACCCGAACTTGCTCCATGATGTGACAGAATCTGTCCTGTGTAGCGCCTGAACTTGTTTTCGTTGGTAGCATTTCAAGCATAGGTTACCAGCAAAATGTTTCTGGTGTTCGGATCAGACAGAACTGCATGGCCGGTCTGATTCGATAAATAGTTTGGCAACAAGAATGTAATTTTCTAACCTTAACTGAACAGTAAGCTTCTACATGTTCTACATGTACACAACAATTTTGTCAGATCTCACTACAAAAGTATGAAAAAAACCCAAATTTTTTCATCACAGGGCCACTAAAATACCTCGCATTATCCGTGTTCTCGTTACGATCATACTCGTATCTTCCTTTTTTTAGAAACACGCATGGGACAGTTCGGGACCAGTTAAAAACCTTGTATAAACAGGCATTTGTATCTTCCGAGCTGTCCGAGTCGACTGTATGGATTTTGATCCCCATACACACAATCAAGTATCTTAAATGCAATAAAAGCATACATATGAAACAAAAAAACAATCAAAAAGACAGAAAGCAGGGGTTCAAGATAACATCCCAGTGTTGATGAAGAAGTTGCCCATCAAGCACTTCTGATGGGATTGAAATCTGCTCAGGTGACCAGGGGAGCTCTTCAGAAGAGGGAGAGGACAAAACTTGGAAGGGGAATGCCAAGGTTCGGGGAGCTGAGCCACACCAGTTCAAACAACTGGCAGCACAAACAAATTCTTTAATACAGGGTCATCCCAGTCAGCATGATATGATGCCTTTGTGAGACCCTTGAATTTATTTAAGACTGAATTTGTGTCACCAGTGAATTATTTAGTTAAAAAAAAGTTGTTTTATGGTTGAGGGTTTGTGTATTACATCAGTAGGTCATGATACAATTTTATGAACAATCAATGCTTCAATTAGGAAACCATAAATTTGTCAATAGAAGCCAACGAGGCTGTAACATATGGAGCCCCTAAAAAAGGACATGTGATGAAAAAAATAAGAACTACATAAATAATTCGTTCTTCATTCCGTGCAAAATCATAATGTACCCAAAATCATTATCTGTACTCGTTAAAGTATTTTGTTTACTCTGAAAAAGATATCTAAGTGTGTTCAAAATAAACCATTTTGCTCACTTGAACTTATTTCGCTCACTCATAGATTATTTTGTACACTCAAAATAATTTTGGTTACTCTGTATTGTTTTGAGAGAACAAAATGATATCGAGTGTATGAAAAAATTTATTTTGAGTGCATAAAAGTATTTTGAGCTCATGAAAAAGTTTATTTGGAGTGCTCAAACTAAATTATGTTGGGCCCTCAAAATGATTTTGAATTTACAAAATAGTAAATTTTTCGCACTTGCAATCATTTTGTGCTCACTTTTTAGAGTCATGGGTTTTTTACACACTACAAAAGGCATAATAAATTATGTCATGGTGACGTCTCACAATGTTTTGGCCCAGCAAACACATCTTAAGTATCCCACAAGTATACAATCAAAAAATGTTTGTTGTTCCGACGTAAATTGATACTTTTTGAGGTATGGTTGTCTCAAGATTGGCTAAATAATATTCATGTCATTACAACTTAGTAAACTAGTTAATTAAGTTAAGCTAGTTGTTAACAATATCTTCATAACCTAAGCTTTGATATTGTAAGATCTGCCTCTTTCATATTAAACTAGGTATGACTTTACATGTGTAGGAGGGAACAAAAAGCACAAGTACTTTGACAGATGGAAAGAATTTTCAATCTTGCTACCAGGTTGAATCTGTTTGTACGGTTTAGTTAAGTCAGTTGAATTAATTAATTTACACATGTACATGGTTTACATGTATCAGTTCAAATGTAATTAACAATTTATTCATACGGTTTATTTACAAAATGTGTTTGGTTTAATAAGTCATTCACATGGTTTAGTAATCCATTGAATGAATTGATTTGAAGGGTCCATTAGATTAGCAAGTCCAGAATTAAGCCTGAGGACAGGCCAGCACAGTTAAGGTTTGGAGACATACTATATGGATGGGGAGCTTATTTAGGTTTAATGACGGATAAAGCTCAGCGTTTATGTAGAGTAAGGGTCAGGATAATGCTTGTGGAAGCAACGTAGGTGCAAAAAAGGAATTCAGGCTGAAATGTGAAATGTGCAATGGACGCCATTTCAGCAAGCACCTCTTTTGGTGCAACAATAGATCAGTGCAGACAAAGACCATGCTATCAATGTGAAACAAAACATTTAATGCTGAAATGGCCCCCATGTGTATTTCACATATTTCTCTATATTCTTTGATGTGTACAAACCACCCGGACATCTGTAGATGCATTTATTTCTGACTTACAGCAGATGTTTGTTATTTAAGGCAAAGTATACCCTTGGTTTTTGAAACCGTCTGATTGTTTTAATCTTATAATGTGGATATATGCAATAAAACTAACCTATGAAAGTTTTATTTCAAAAGGTGGTCGCACTTTTGAGATTTTGCAGAAAATCTGGAACGAATATGTCCATGAATGAAGAATAATCTCTAATAGGAATACACCATTTGACAGTAACGCTTCTTAGGATTCAAAAACTAAAACCAACTGTTAATACGACCGCAGATCAAGATCCTGTGTCGCGTTTACACCAGCGCTTGATCCAGCTCCGATCCCACTTTTGAACCGGATGTACAATGTATATTGGTCACGACATCACCGCTCCTCGCAAAGAGCTCAAGGGTCACGATTACAGCACGCCACTTCTAGAAATAATTATTATCAATGCGAAGGTAGAATGCAGAAAATACAGTACAGCAGATGAGTCGGATAACTACGACCATGGAGGTTGAAATAGATGGGAAAATTTAATTCAACAAAGACACGCACAAAAATAAAAACAGCGACGGATGTCCCACCAAAGCACAAGCGCGCCATTCGTAGCGAAACTGGAAATGACCACATCGAATTGCGGTGTCTGATCCACCTTTGCGTTTACACTTGTATTTGGAATCCACTTTGCCGGATCTGATCCACCAATTGCTGGATTCAACCCTCCTCGAAAGGTGGATTAAAATTGCCGGATCTTGAACCGGGTCTGATCCGGCTTTTTTGCATTTACACTAGCCGTTAATCCACATTGCCGGATCAGACCCGGGTCTGATCCACCTTTCTGGATCTAGTGTTTTTATTTTTGTGCGTGTTTTTGGATGTTTTTAACTGGAAGGTATTTATGAATGGGAATAAAAGAGTAATGACTCAGTCTTTAAACTTTGCAGAGTCATGGCCATGCGATAAAGATCTTTTATTGTTTGGCCATGACCCTGCTGGTTTTAAATAGCCATTTAAGACCTGAGCTTCACACTCTTTTATTCCCTTTAGGGGAGGGTTCGTTTGTCCTCTGTTAAACAACTTGGACTTTACAAATTCTATAAAACAATTTTTTTGTGGTGAACTTGTGACAACTCTTGAGGTATATGCTGTCTTACTCTACAGCTTAATGAGGCAGGAGAGTAGTACTTACCTCTTAGAAATCCTGGTGGGTCTGACATTATGTGTAATTTAATTTTGTCATTCACAAGTAGATCTCCATGAGGCTTTGATCCTGTGAGCAAAAAGTATACATATTCAAAGTGTAAATAACAGATAACTAATATAGCTGTTGTGTAGAAGATTGCAAATTTTGATTGCTTACGACATTTGACCCAGAAGATGAAATTTCATATTTGAAAAAATCATAACTCGCGAACCACACAATGACAGTGGCTTTTTATCATCTATACATCATCAGAGAGGGCTCTAAAGACTTACAAACGCTACACAGTGTGACATCATTTAACCTTGACTTCCGGTTAACTAATTTGAATGTCATGCGATCCCCTTGTTTTGTTAGGTAAACAAAAATGTTGTCTAGTTTTAAATGTTAATGTTAAGATGATGTCATTGTCCTCAAAAAGTTACGGTTTTATCGATATACTAAGGTCTAAGTTGATAAGTTTCAAGTCTAGATGACATTTACTTTTTGCAAAAATTGCAACAAAAGGTTCAATAATGTGCAATAAGTTTTCGGCTGTAGGCAAAGCACCTTAACAAAACAAAAAAACAGTACAATAACAATACGTTTTTCTACTGTTAGTGTTAGCCAAACACCTAAAATTAAAAAGGAAACAATATAATAAAAACTCATACAAAAACAATAGGCCTAGGTGTGCTAACCATAAACAATTTAGTGCTTGTCGAAACAAACACTACATGTTCGGGTTTCATTTGTAAGGGGCGCCGTTTGTCAATTAATTGTTCAGCGTATTTCTGACATGTTTTTACCTTGGTTTGTAACAATTTGTATGTAAACAATAAAAATTGTTGTCAAAATTATTTTGTGGTTTACATACCATGAATAAACAATCAACACTTATAAATTATGATTGATAAACCATGAAAATTAAATAATCAAACAACGTGGTTTATCAAACATTATTTATAAACCATGAAAACTGAAGCATCATAAAACATGGTTGCACTGCAGGATGTCAGTATCTGTTGCACTGCACTGACATCCTGGGTATAGGCCTAAAGCTTCTCTACAATGCAAACAAAATTTTACTTTATCTTTTCCATATTTTTACCCGATATAAGAAGCTAAAATTCAGTTCATATACAGTTTTCTTCAAGACCCTAATGTTACACTTTTGATGAGTCCAAAATAACAAAGTCCATAGATGACACAAGTAATGTGAACTAAGCTTCAGCACGCTGGAACAGGTATTGTTTAAAGGTTTTTTTATCTTCTATTTATTAGCTGTTCCAGCACAGCACGCTGGAACAGGTATTGTTTTCATAAGGTTTTTTTTCTTCTATTTATTATTATTATTATTATTTTATTTTGTTATTTTTCTTCTCGGCAATTTTTTCTCTGGGCCTAAATGGGAAAATGCAAACTTTTAAACATTGTATTAAGTTCATAAATCTACCATGTTTAGACCTTGAATAGACCTAGTGCATAAACAATGATATCATTGAGTATCAAACTACATGTACAAGCCATTTAAGTTGTAAAAAATGACTATTAATTTGCTTATTGCTGTATTTCATTGAATTTTACAGTTATGGTGTTCATAATTGGGCATCTGATATCGAGACTCGGGCAACATTTGAAAGTTTACGCCAAATCGTTTTACCTTTACCATCTGTCATACCGGAAGGTCAAAGTTTGCCTTTGTTTTTGTTTTTTAAAACAATTTTCAGGGCATAAGTCAAGATTGGAATTGAATTGAACATTGAAACTCATCAGACAATTGAACCTTAATATCAAGACCACACAAACTTGATGATGTCATGCACATCCAGAGATAATCTAGATCTAATGTTTGAAAAAATCATAACTCCTGAACCACACATTGGATTTTTACAATCCATACATCATCTGAAAGGTCTTAATAAATTAAACACGTGCTACACAAAATGTGACCCCATTTGACCTCAAATTCTTGTTCAAACCGGAAGTTGAAACTGAATGTCTCTTCTGAACCACACATTGGATTTTTACAATTAATGCATCCAATAACACACAGAATATGACCCAACTTGACCTTGACTTCCGGTTCAAACCGGAAGATGAAATTAATATTTTTTAAATCATAACTCCTGAACCACACATTGGATTTTTATTATCTATACGCCATCAGAAAGGGCTCCTAAGACTTAACAATGCTACACAGTGTGACTTCATTTGACCTTTACTTCCGGTTCAAACGGAAGTTTAAATTTCATGTTTTAAAAAACTCAAAACTTCTAAACCACACATAAATTTTTATACAATCAATACATAATTTGAAAAGTATGTAATAAAAACAACTTAAGAAATGATACACAAAGTTGCAGGTTTGGAACAGCTCTGTGTTTCGTTTATAATTGTTTTTGCATTGGTAGGGGACCTTTACCCTGGACTCTGGTGTGTTGTATGCAACGGAGGAGTCCAACCATGCAAACCTGGATTTGGGTAGGGTTACTCCCAGAACTGTGTATGAGGTTTGTTCCGCTATTAGTCCGAAAGCCCGGCAAAGTTAAACAAAAAAAATTAGTGTAAAAGGTTTGAAGTGTGGGATATGTACATGTAGCACCCACAGAGGGAACCTTAAAATGTGAATTCTTAAGTGCACCGAGTGGTGTGTTGGGAGGGGGGACCCCCTAATTTTGAATGCTAGCGAAAATTTCTTGGATTGAAAAGCTATAGTCCACTGAGTTGATTAAGATTTCTATATACAAGACAATCAATATTGCTGCCAAGTCTAATTAAAAAGGCCCTAAATTAGCACAAATTACATGTTTAACCCAAGTTTTGAGTGCAAGGTGACACTGTGCTGACTCAAAATCAACTACTTCAGAAAAATTTTAAATGGTGCCATCTTTGCTTAACATGCTTAATAAGAAAGGGTCAAAGGTCAATCTCAGGTCAAAAGTGCCATTTAATAAAAATGTAGGCAAAGTGGTATCATAGATTGAAAGGGTAAAAGGAATTGTTTTAAAATCAAAATAAAATTTGATTTAATCAAAAATTGGAGTGCAACCAAAGTTTCTTCAGGGATTGAAGGCTATAGTCTGCTGAATGAGCATTTGATACTTAAGAAAAACATTTACAGTGCCAAGTTAAAAATTCAATAATTAAGAAGTCATTTAATTAGCACTAATCAGGCCTCAAAGTTCCCGGCAGCCACGACGGCCATGGCCGCCGGTGCCCTTGTAACTGGCCGTGGTGCCCCTCCAAAAATTACCTTCTTCAAAGCCATAATTGCCGTGCCCTAAATTCCCGTTGGCCGTCGTGCCCTTTTTAATAGAAGTTAAATACATTTTCAGTGTTGTCCAGAAGCACCAGCTGCCGCGATTTTACGGAAACCTTTTTACCCAGTTGTCAATGATTACGAAAAAACAAACTTTTCTACACACACGAAGCGGTGTCTTTGTGGTTTTGTGACTTGGTTTTGTGACTCAAAGGAGTGGGTGGTGTGTTCTTTTAAACCTGGAAAGTGTGTTGACATCTGGTGGCTTACAGTTTTACGGTTTGTTTATGAATAAGATATGATTTATCAATATTTTGTTCATGCAAATTGTTTCATCGGGTTAACCACCCATAGGGAAACCTCTGGCCAATTTTCAAATTTATATTTTTTAAGTTTTGTGTATAAAACTTTCAGGGTAACTAATGCACTATGGTGTTATTTTGATTTACAACTCATAGTTTATTAATGGCCTTCGTGCCTTTTTAAAAATTTCACTTTTGGCCTTGGTGCCCAATCTACTGGTGCCCTCCAAAATTTGGCTTGCTCCAAGGCCAAAGTGGCCTTGCCCTAAAAATGATGAAGTTTGAGGCCTGACTAATTACAGCAGATAATTAAAAACGCTACTTTTGATATTGACAACATGAAGTGGGTTGCATTAAAAAATAAATAAACTTGGAAAGGTTTACATACATTGTATGTATGCAAGATTTAATACAATTCTGGCTTTTTAACTGTACTTTTTATATGGTAATATTTTGTATCATTTCGAAACAACTTGGTGTAAATGGAGAATCTCTTGGAAACAACACCGTGACTTTTGCAGTTTCCTGCTGTTTTTTTATGAAATTTTTCATAAATCCATCCGATGTTCATTAATGATACACACATGGTACAGCACAAACGTATCTATCTGGAAGTATAATAATTTAAAATGTAACCAATGATTAATAGTCTAGTCAATCTAGCGTTATTTAGGACTCAACCCACCACAAAAAGTGGTTTACAGCTATTAACATACAAATTAAATGTTTGTGTTTACCTTGAAAGTTGATAGTTGTTATTCTGTGTATGCATGCATTGTACGACAACTCATGTCAACACAAAGCACTATGGATCTTCACTTGTGCTCTGCTTTTTATAAAATAGATAGTTCGTGAAGAGCTATGTAGTAGGATTGTGGATGTTGTGGGCTACAGCAGCACACGGTATGAAGTTTCTGTTGCATTCTATCTTTGTTAGTCACCATCAGTGGATTGTTTTTGCAGCACTGTGTACAGATTACACCAACATACTACATTATTCTGGGGAGACAATGCTGGCACCAGCCTAACACAAATGAGTGGCAATGTAATCTTCTTTCGTATGAGGAGCAGCTTAGAGTGTCAGAATAGAAAAGAAAGCCAGGTCAATGCTATAGCTATGGCGTTGTTTGGTTGCCTTGAGACCTACATGTACAGGGAATGACCTCAGAGTTTGTGATGATGTGCTAGACAGTCTGATCAGAGTTAAAGGTGCCCGTAGTCACAGGCAGGGTTGTCTGTCATCTTTCATTTGTTTAGGTGATGAACTGTTCTGGCAGGAAAGGTCCTGATCCTGCTTTAAAAAAAACTGTCAAACTGTTGTTGAGGAAGTTTGAAACCTGTGACCTCTTCTGTGGGATCCTTGACAAGGTCTTTGTTGGCAAATACATGTAGACATGTGCCCAGAGATTTTGCAATTCCGACTGAGGTTAAAAATTGACATTTTCAAGGTTATCTATGGTACCCCAGAAGGATTTAGTGAGATTTAAGGCGTATTATTCTCCGCAGAATGTTCAGGTCCTTGTGCATACATGTAGGCAGGTCTGAGTTAGCTTCAATGCATCCCTATTTTTTCCTGCGTATGCAGGGTGGATTGATGAGAGAGATAAAGAGTACCTGAGATAGTTCAGGATGGTGTACACTCCGTTGGTGTGGCAGCTCTCAGTCCATACTGGTGCACAGTACTCATTATAGTATGTGGAATTCACCAGGGTAGGGCTTGCAGTGCATGTTATTAGTGCAGAAAAGTCGGGGAGATTTGCAGGAAAACAAAGAAAATGTTAAGACCCTTCGTTGTCCAAGACCTTGGTGGGATCCAGGGAACAAAAATACTTGACGCTCTTTATGTATATTCATTACAAACGTGTACAGTGTGCGGTGTACATCATGTACATACATGTAGATCTGAGCATTGGTTGTGTGTACGCGCAAACACCATGGTCTTGGAACCAAGACTAGGCAAGTAGGAGATGCTCAAATAATTTGTTTGATGTAGAGAGGAGTGAGATTGAGCCATAGCTTTCAGGGTCTTCAGCCATTTTACCTGTTTTTTAATGGTAATTAAACTTTAACATTCATGTAGACGATGAAACTAACAAGGAGGCCAAATCGTTCAACGACTTGTTGGACATGGATAACTTAAAGCAGCACATAAATGGCTCTACTCACAAGGCCGGTCACACACTTGATCTGCTCATCGCACCCAAGTTGAGCCACATTGTTTGTGACTCTTCTGTAGTAACTGGATTACCATCTGACCACCATGCAGTCCTCTTTACTCTTGACTTCACTCGTCCTGGGTTGTCTAAGAGACGCATCTGCTGCCGTAAGTTACGCGCAATCGACTTTGACAAATTTCGCTCCGATATTGTCAACTCTGTTCTCACTCAGTCATCGACCATGAGCGCTTCTGAATTAGCTGAACAGTACAACCATGTTCTACATGAGCTCATCGATAAGTACGCACCTGAAAGAGCCATAGACGTAACGATCAGACCCCTTGCGCCTTGGTATACGGAGGAGGTTCGAGAGGCAAAACGACGTCTTGAGCGTCTCATGATCAAATCTGGACTTGAAATTCACAGACAGCTATACCGAGATCAATGTGCCATCTATAATAACACAATTCTCTCATCAAAATCTCAGTATCTTCAGTCTGAAATTGCCCAATCTGATAATAAGTAGCTTTTCAGGCTTGTAAACAAGCTCACCTCCCCATCATCATCACCGACTCTACCTGAACACCAATCAGATGAGCATCTGGCTAAATTTGCACAGTTCTTCCATGAAAAAACACAGAACATTGCAATTTCGTTTGACAGTGTCTCTCAACCGGATGTCAGAGACATGCCTGTTCCAGAAACTATAACTAGTAGCTTTACACACTTCCAACCTACCTCAGAGGATGCTGTCAGAAGAGTGATTGTAGATAGCCCATCAAAATCATGCTCATTGGACCTCGTTCCTACCTGGATAGTAAAACTTTGCTTGGATGAACTTCTTCCATATATCACTCAAATAATCAACCAGTCGCTAATGTCAGGCGTTTTTCCAGCTGCATACAAAACATCCCACGTTGTTCCACTGCTCAAGAAACCCAACCTCGACCCTAATGACTTCAAAAACTATCGACCAATTGCTAATCTAATGTTCATTGCAAAGGTTCTTGAAAAAATCGCATCTGCACAACTTCACACATATCTTCTGGATAATCACCTTTTTTCTGAGGCTCAATCAGCATATCGAAAGTTTCATTCTACTGAGACTGCCTTGACTAAAGTCTCGAATGACATCCTTCTAGCAATTGACAAGGGTCGAGAAGCTGTTCTCATTTTACTGGATTTTTCTTCGGCTTTTGACACTATCGACCATTACACCCTCATACAGCGCTTCAAGAGTTGCTATGGCATTGATGGCACTGCACTAGATTGGTTAGTGTCATATCTGGAGAATAGTGAGCAACGAATTGTTGTCAACGGCGTTCTCTCCCAGGCCCATCCCCTTCCTCGTGGTGTACCTCAGGGGTCAGTTATGGGACCTCTTGAGTTCATACTCTATACCGGTCCTCTGAGCAAGGTCATCAGTGCTCATCGTGACGTTCAACACGTTATGTATGCTGACGATACGCAAGTCTATATCATTTTAAACCCAAAGGAGCACCACGAAGCTATAAATTCCTTGCAAGAGTGTATGAGTGATCTGCAATATTGGGCTGTGACCAACAAGCTCAAGTTCAACTCTACAAAGACAGAGCTCATACACATCACCTCACAGTTCCGTAAATCAAAGAATCTACCGGTAATGAGCATTGGTGGGGATGCTGTCACTGTCTCTGAGTCAGCTCGTGACCTCTGCGTTATTCTTGACAGCCACCTACAGTTGGATAAACATATACACAATGTTTGCTGTGCAGCATCTTTTGGTATTTATAAAATTGGGAAACTCCGAAACTACCTTGACGCCAAATCAACAGAGCGCCTCGTCCATGCTCTCATCACATCCCATCTTGACTATTGCAATAGTTTATTGTATGCCTTACCAGTTAATCACATAGCCCCACTTCAACGTGTACAAAATACTGCTGCACGCATGGTCATGAGAGTAAAGCGTGGTGAACATATTACACCGGTTCTCCGTTCTCTACACTGGCTTCCTATTCACAAGCGGATTCAGTTCAAAATCCTTCTTCTTGTATACAAAGCAATAATACATGGCCTCAATAGTCTCATCTCACAAAAGTTGCCTACTTCATCCATGAGCCTTCGATCAACATCCAATATTTATCTTCAACTTTCCAATGGCCCACGCACGAACACCCGCTATGGTGAAAGAGCATTCTCAGTAGCTGCACCAACTTGCTGGAACAAGCTCCCTCTACACATCCGTGACTCATCTTCCATCAGCTCATTCAAGTCTCAGTTAAAAACACATCTTTTCAGACAATGTTAAAGCGCTTTGTAACGCCTGTGGAAAGCGCTATACAAATGTTATTATTATTATTATTATTAATTACTTTTTCGTATCTCTTTGGTCGTGGGATAAATTGTTGAATGGATGTGAGTAAAGTGTGAGCCCTTTGAGGCCAAGGTTCTTCAGGAAAGTGGCTGTAGTACATATAAAGATTACTTCCCACTTCTAAAAAACAATGATTTTGATACTACTGTAAGGTATCCAATTTGCACACCAACATGCAGACAGTCTGACGATTAAGGATGCCATACATCAGAGATGGGTAGGGTTCTGCGCCCAACAGAATGTTTCCTTCTGTCAAACAGTCATGACCCTGAAGAAGGTGTAGTTGAGTTGTTGTATCTACATGTAGATAATCAAGCAGGCCTACAATCTCTGCAGCAGGCAGTGTTTTGATGAGAGATCCGTCTGGAGAGATCTTTGCCTTGTTATGATAACCCACTGCTATCAGATTGTTGTCATTCACTGCAATACATGTTGGTTTCTTGCCTGGTATGAACTGATGGAGGAGATGACAATTCCTGCTGATGTTATTGACTGCTTCATTGTCTAGAAAAAATGAGCTCACCATTCTTGGTCACACCAGTCACACTGCTTGGTCTGATCAGATATTTGATTTGAAGTGCTTGTGGGATGACAGTAGGATTGCTCTCTGCCATATTTGTTGATATTCAAACCAAGCTTACAATCAACAGGCAATGATTCATTTGAATCCTAAGAAACTCCTTGGAGAATGAGGATGAACAGTCAGTTACTCCCAGTCAAACTGACCTTCCACCTGTTCCACTGAAATTCCTTGAGATCTTTAGATGCAAGGCGGGGTCCTACACCAAAAAGTGCAGTAGTGCACAGGCAAGAAGCATGGCCTTAACTGCTCTTGGATGAGTGGTGAGTGCAAAGGTTTAACCAGTGCTTAACTCACCCAAGCTGGACATGACTGTGTATAGCACCAAACACCAAGATTAGCCCAGAAACATACAAAACAATCTTGATTATCATGATTGGATGCTTAGATAAAAAGTTAGACCCATTGCAGAAAAAAACTTGAAAATTTTTATATAAATAATGGTGACAACAAATTTTTATATTGCACATTATAATGCATGTAAAAAAAATGAATTGTGCAATCACCATCACTGACCATAAAAGCATGGGTCTAGCCACTTCTGTTGTCACTGTAAGCTGCTTAGATACAAAATTACTGCACTTTTTTGTAATGGTACAATAATTAATCCAGAAATGTGCTGATAATATTAAATTATCCTAAAGACATGGGTCGACACTCCATTTGTCAACATTGGATGCTTAGAAACAGACTTATGTATAGCCAGAAATCAGCGTTTTAATAATGGCGACAGCTAATTATGCAAGTTTGAAGCCTTTTCACTAAATATATTGTCTAGTATGGTGTTCTGAAATGCAAAGCAGTGATTTAAAAAAATGCAATTAGTGGTGGGTCAACCACTATATTGACTTGACTATTTCGGTTGTACATATGAAGCAACAAGTGGTTGACTGTTTTCCACATTGATGATGCATAATAAAATTATAAAAAGTGATTGTAAAAGCATTGTTTAAAGATGGACTACAACGAAAACTCACACATTAAATTTATTATCGAACCTTGTTTAATGTTGTGTTCAGGTAACAATGTATTGTTGTGGTCATGTTTTTCTCTAAATAATTTTGTTGCAATTTGACCGAAAAAATTAGACCTAGATTCTTCGATTTTGAAATTTCCCGCCATGTACTGATTTCCAGCAAAGATCCGTTGAAAACCACAATGAAGTCCACGATATAGTACCAGCGGAAGTAGGAATAGACCTCCATGGATTACACCACTTCAAATTTTCTTAGTTGATTTTGAGTCAGCACAGTGTCACTCTGCACTCAAAATTTTGATTAAACGGGTAGTTAGTGCTAATTTAGGGCCTTCTTAGTAAGACTTGGCACCAATCCTATTATAAATTTTCTTATTTAAATTTAATATGGAATATCTTAGTCAGTGGACCATAGCCTTCCAATCCATTATGAAATTTTGCTTGCACTAAAAATTTTGATTAAATTGATTTTCTGGGTGACATTATCACTTGATCGAACCGCATTGTTCTAAGAGTAGGCGGATTCTACATATATCCATCGCACACTTCAAACCTTTCACCATGTTCACACTAGATATTTTAATTGATAAAACTTGCTGGGCTTCTGGACTATTACTATATCGTCCACAATTGCGGAATAAACCTCCATAGTTCTAGACCCAGTAACCGGTAACTGGGCTGGGGCGCTGTACTCCTTTTTTCTAAATTTTGGTCAGTATGACCAAAGAAAGATGACAAAATTTCGAAAAGAGGAGTACAGCGCCCAAGTAACTGTGTCTAGGTCTGTAGGACTCTAGAGTCTAGGTCTGTAGGACTCTAGAGTCTAGGTCTCTAGGACTCTGGAGTCTAGGTCTGTAGGACTCTAGAGTCTAGGTCTGTAGGACTCTAGAGTCTAGGTCTCTAGGACTCTAGAGTCTAGGTCTCTAGGACTCTAGAGTCTAGGTCTCTAGGACTCTAGAGTCTAGGTCTCTAGGACTCTAGAGTCTAGGTCTGTAGGACTCTAGAGTCTAGGTCTGTAGGACTCTAGAGTCTAGGTCTGTAGGACTCTAGAGTCTAGGTCTCTAGGACTCTAGAGTCTAGGTCTCTAGGACTCTAGAGTCTAGGTCTCTAGGACTCTAGAGTCTAGGTCTCTAGGACTCTAGAGTCTAGGTCTCTAGGACTCTAGAGTCTAGGTCTCTAGGACTCTAGAGTCTAGGTCTCTAGGACTCTAGAGTCTAGGTCTCTAGGACTCTAGAGTCTAGGTCTCTAGGACTCTAGAGTCTAGGTCTCTAGGACTCTAGAGTCTAGGTCTCTAGGACTCTAGAGTCTAGGTCTCTAGGACTCTAGAGTCTAGGTCTCTAGGACTCTAGAGTCTAGGTCTCTAGGACTCTAGAGTCTAGGTCTCTAGGACTCTAGAGTCTAGGTCTCTAGGACTCTAGAGTCTAGGTCTCTAGGACTCTAGAGTCTAGGTCTAGATGGGGGCTGGTCATCTCGCCCCCTAGCAACCTCGCCCCCAACAAAGTCGCCCCCTGCAAAGTCTCCCCCTAACCGGCTCGCCCCGGGTTGTTACAAAGTCGCCCCCAAACAATGCCGCCCCCTAGCAAAGTCGCCCCCAGACAATGTCGCCCCCTAGCAAAGTCGCCCCAGATGTTATTTAGTTCGGGAAATAAGGCTTCTTATGGTGGTAATCGTATTGAAAGGAAAATTTAGTAAAGCCTAATTATAGCCTGTATGTTTAGTTTGTGCTTGGGTAAAAAAACGTCATCAAATAATAAACTCCATGCCCCAAATTTGTCAATGATTTTATTGACGTCGCTCAATTTATCGTAAATTATAACACCCAACAAATACTTAATAAGCGTTATAGGCATTTTTTGTACAAATATAATACAGTCATTTGACCAGTTCGGGATCATTGACCAGTTCGGGATCACTTCAACTTTGCAATAACCACATAATTAAATTACTTCTCACATTACCAATTTCTGTTGATACATATGAAGAATAACATCCAATAAACCATTAAACCCAAAATAGGGTGCCAAACATCATTGACAAATAAATTATGGCCATTTTCCTTAAGTTTGTCTGCGATATTGATCATTATTTTTTTTTTTAAATGTTGGTTGAAAAACGCTGTTAAAACTTCTCACCTTTAAAATTGGAACGCCAGGGCGAATAACATTTATGTTAAATGCTTAGAATGTGTAAAAAATATTTCAGGTAAATACTGAGCAGTCGTCTTGTTTTTTTGAGGAGACGAAATTACCGAAATCGTCTTTTTGGGGGCATCGTACCCTTGACCAGTTCGGGATCACTCACTACTCAGCATCTCTCATTGCGTCAAATGGTGCCGCACTCATTGAGGTAAAATCTTACTGCTGCAGTCGAAAGTTTATTTGTTGCTTTTAAGATACATTTCTTCAACAAATTCTTGTAGGAATATTGTTTTTTTGTGAGAAAATGAAACTTGGAGGAGGAAATTGCGACTGTAAGAATAGATATTTGGGTCAATGTTGCTTTTAGGCGTGCTTCACCTTTTCATTTGCCTTTGCTGTTGTTTTGTGTTTTTGTTGCTGGATTTTTGCGCTGAGAAAGGAAGTCCATGTCCATGCCAACACACTTGTGAAGTTTGTGTCCTTGAGAGACAGTTTTATGAATGGGAGTATTGGTTTGCAATAGAGGGCAAGCTACTGATTCAGAATAGAATCAACTGATCCTGAACTGGTCGAACAGGTGACAATACTTTTCTCAAAGCCTCTTCAAAAGTACTAATCTTTTTTTGTCAGTGGATACTTGGTGAGTTTTATAACATGTTTAGGTAAACTGATAAACTTTTTTGTTTAAAATGTCAAAGAGATTGCAACCAAAAACAATGTGAATTCAAAAAGTGATCCCGAACTGGTCAAATGACTGTACCTAGCAATTACTGAATTACAGATATAACATTTAAAAAATCGTTAGCCTACTTGTTACTAATAGACTTTTTTTTTTCTTCAAATAAATAATACATACAAATTAAAACAAAACAATCATTAAATTTAATGATTATTGACATCGTTATTTTTTTCATCCTTTTAATTTTTTTTTATGGTGGATACTCGGTAGGGTTTCTGAAGTTCAAAACTAGAAATAGCCTCCCCCATTTGGGGATGATCCGGGGGTCTGGCACGCCACCCAAGTGTCTATTCAAATTAGTGGTTCGAAAGACCATGGAGGTAGAAATAGATCACCTTTTGTATAAAAATACTAAATGTGGCCGACAATGACCAGGAAAACCTGTAGTAAATTTAACATTAAATTTTTTAGAGTAGATTTTCAATGTTGGGGGGGGGGGGATGAAAAACGATTAGGCCCTATTTAGACCTTTCACAAGTACATTACTTCAAATGGAATCTTTTCTGAAAATGATTTTTACTATATCTTTTTTCACAGCTGCTACAAGTGGATCTTTCTGGGTCTGGCCAATTCAAAACCGTTACCATAAGAAGCCTTAATTATTTTCTGAACTAAAAAAAGTAAATAACATCTGGGGGCGACTTTGCTAGGGGGCGACATTGTCAGGGGGCGACATTGTCATTGTCAGGGGGCGACTTTGTAACAACCCGGGGCGAGCCGGGTAGGGGGCGACTTTGCAGGGGGCGACTTTGTTGGGGGCGAGCTTGTTAGGGGGCAAGATGACCAGCATCCGTCTAGACTATCGACTAGAAGTAGAAGTAGAACTCATGAGTAGGTTAAACTAAGCATTTGTAAATTAAAATAGTAAAGCAAACGTACGTACCTTACTTACAAAGTTATATTTAACAATACACATTTATCACAAAAAACTTCAACTTGACCTGCGTTCCTACCTCCATATCCAACTATTTCTACATCAAAACCCTCGGTTGCGAATGAGAGTGCATGGTACTGCATCCGAGGTGATCTTCCTACATCACCAAGCACCAAGAGGCAAGCCCTCGATCCACATCTAGCCTTTCGGTAACCCATACCCATGATAAAAAACAGCGTCGTTACACACATCACAGGGTACAAACCCTGAAAATAGAGGTACACCTCCATTAACAGGATAAGGCTACCCTGAACCAAAATGTCCACGTTCGGAGAAGAAAAAACCGTCATCTTAAGCGACTGAGCTTAAGATCGATTCTAATTTAGTAGAGACGACGATACAGCATCAGGTACAGCGTTATTGTTGGGCGCAATCTTTGAATATGGCCTTTTTTTTAATTCGCGCAATTTCGAAATTTGCGCGCACGCAATTTTTGAACTAAAGTTTGCCCACACAAATAAAAATTGCGCGGCTGAGGCACGAACTTGACACTGAGGCGGCTCCATAGGAACTAGAGGGCGCACTAGCCTAGTAACGCGGCCCGAAGGGCGCACCACACTAAATAAACTCCTATAGGAACCAATGCTAAATGATAAATATTAAAAAATACTCAAAAAATCGTGTAAGTCTCTCAGCCTCTTGAAAACCAATCAGACATATTTTCGGACAACTAAACTTCAGAATTCTTTTCAATTTTTGGCAGGTCAGCCGTTTGGAATTTTTGCTAGCAACCCCAGAAAAAAACACCCCCGAAAATGAACTTTTTCCCAAACCGACTTGCTGCCAGTTTTCGTGAAGCACTTCTCCACTTGCCTAGTAAAGTAGGGCCAACTTAAACGCCTAAATTTATCAAGTCTCCCCAAAAGTTGAAACACAGAACCCCCAGGTTGTGCTAGATTCTTATAATTACACATTCTATTAATTGCACGACCCCCAAAACGTTATAATTAAAAAAATTCTGTGGGGTATACAAATTATGATAATGAGCTTGGCGCATGAATATTTGTCCTTTTAGTGTGGTGCACCCCGAAAGGGCACCGCGGCGGCCATTTCGTAAGTAGTCAAAAACAACGTCTAATTTGTGCTTGTTGCAACAGAGCAATGGTTAACAATGAAAGGGTTTACTGAGAAATTTATGAATGCCAGTGAAGACCGTTTATAGTACTAAATAATCCCCGAATAAGTATAATATTTTAGAATTATATTCCTTCACTTTGGCCAATAAATCATGGCATGTGTGTTCATCCTCTATTGAAACAATAATTGGCCCCACGAAACAACTTTAATACAGCCGCTCGATTTTTTTAGACCGCATAATGTGTATTTAGCAAGCACACCACGTATTTCGTATTCAATGTTGCCATCGAACAAAATGGCGCGCGTGTCTCCTTGCGGTCCCGTCACTGATCCACTGATCTGAGTCAGTATAATAGAGATCAGTGGGTCCCGTCCACTGATCTCGCCGTCGGTGATTTTTTTTCCGTACCACATGCTAGCTATGGGGCCACAAAAAAAGCGTTCTGATTTGTCCGTTTCTGTAGAGGTCGTGCATTTTAAATAAGGTAAACTTAGGAAAGCGTTTATACACGTACTGGTGGTACGGGGCCCTGGCCTTGGAGAACAGCGTGTGGTGTGTGTGGTGTTAATACAGCGGCACTTGGTACTACACCTATCGGTGTCGCTAATGTTACTTGGTGATAATAAAAATAGACACAAGAGGTAGGCCTACAAGAAAACTAAACAAACTGAAATGTTATCTCCTGCCCATTGTTCTTACTCCACTGATCTATTTTCTTTTAATGTATCAACTATTTGTTGTTTCTGAGTCGTGTAAACGAACAAAATTTAATGCAAAACACTGTTGAAAGGACAATTTTACAAATCACAAGTCATAGAGACTTCCCCAATAATTATATAGGCCTACGTGTCAATAGGTATTGCCCCAAAACATAAACACACCAAACATTCTTCAAATCCCCTGAGTACTGACCAGAACATGGGGACCACCCTTGCTCCAGGAAGTGATGTCATTTTTCACTCTGATACTCTCACACACCTACGACCTATAGGTTTAGCCACTTATTATCATTTTGGTTTATTCGGCCATTAACCCTGCGTGACACCGTCAACAAAATGTTCACACTCGGACACCATGTCTTACCATAGAGCAAATGGGTCATACCAAGTGCCGCACGCTGTTCTCCAAGGCCACGGCCCTGTACCACCGTACGTGTAATAACGCTTTCCTTAGTTTACCTTATTTAAAATGCACGACCTCTCTGCAGAAACGGACCAATCAGAACGCTTTTTTGTGGCCCCATAGCTAGCGTGTGGTATGGAAAAAATATCGCTCCCCGTCGCGTTTGTGCATGTAGCATTACCAGTGCGCCCTCTAGTTCCTGTATGAACTCTATGGGCGGCTCCTATTTATCGTTGTGGCCGCAGTTATTGTAATCGCCAGTCTAGAAGGAAAAAAAACGGGATGCATTTGTCTTGCAAACAAAATTTCAGATTTGTTTTTTTCTATTTTACCAGAAAGTTTATCAAGTTATATCCGACACAGGAATCTGCCAGCGCGAATGTCTCGTGATTTGAACTTTACACAGTTCGTTAGCAGAGCTATTTCTCGACACTCTTCCCAAGTTTTTGAACGAAAGTACCACTTCAGACAGAAGTTAAAATCTAGCAGAATACTACTCTGAATTACCCTTTTAACGTATATTCCCTTCATAATAGCGTACATTTTATGTATGAGAAATGTTTTTACCTGCGTTACAGAGTATAGCAGGTAAACATTGTTCATGCGTTTAACAAGTATGGGGAATCATGGGGTTCAGACAACTCGTCCGTTTGACAGACAAATCGACAGACAGTTTGACAACTCGACGGGTAAGACAACTCGTCCGATCGGACAACTCGACGGCTGATTTGCAGAACTGTCAGACAAGTCGACATTTGATCAGACAGCTCTCGACGGATGGAGTTCAAATCATTCTGGCAATCAAAATGAGGATTTGTGTGACATCTAGCTAGTAGATGTCCGCACGGCCCGGCAGCCCGGCATGGGAACGAACGTACTGTGACCGGGCACAGGCGTCCCCCGGGGGTGGGGGACAAATACAAAGATGGTGGGCGTGCATGGGGTCATTCGCGTGCCGGGCCGCCTTATATAGGGCGGGGCGGAACTCTATGAGCGGGCAGCTTATAATATTATATAGGCCTACCTATAGTATATAAAGGGGAAAATAATGACAAAATGAATTGTGCAAACGGAAACTAAAGTTTTAATTGGCCAGAAGTGCCCCTTACAAAATGGTACATCCCCGTGGCCCCCTCTAAAATACCTAAGTTTCGGCGACGTGACTGAGGGCTACTGGCGGCCGGAGGCAGGATATTATGTCTACCGGAGATCGGGCAAAGCATGACTCGAACAATATGTTTTGTGCAATTTCAATCGATTGGCAGACTCATATTGTCCATTTCGAATTAAAATATATTTGGCTCTTTATTACCCAGTAGTTTTCTTTTTGTAGGGTTGTGCCAGTGAAGAAGTGTATCGCAACTGCTGGAGGAGTTGAATCCCAAAGGATTCCCGTTATGAGCCTTTCTCTGGGTCCCTCCACATGATCTTTTGCTTTTTCACCACAAATACTATCCCAGATACTTGTTTAAAGTTCACGCAAATATAACAGAAATACAGGATTTATAAATACAAATTTGAAAGAAGGTTTTGTGTAGACATTGTCACTTGTCAGTAATGGCTGTTTCGGTCAATGACCAGTGATTAACCAATGGCAAGTTGAACCGAAACATTTATATTACGGCCGGCCTTCGGCTGCGAAAACGCAACCCCGTTCACCCGTCGACTTCACCGTCGACTTGTCTTGGCACTCCTTTGAGTTGTCTCACTGGCGAATTGTAAAACTGTATAGTTTTCCGACCGGACGAGTTGTCTTACCCGTCGAGTTGTCAAGCGGACGAGTTGTCTGACATCCGGAATCATAATGCATTCCACTGAGTTCCGCCAGGTAGGTGGCGGTAAATTTGAATATGAAAAGGGGGCAAGGAAGGTCAAGGGCTTGTACTGAACGAGGAAATCATTCTAGCCTTGCACTTCATGCAACTAGCACGTTTTAAACAAAAAAAATGCTATCAAGGATAGTCAATTTAAGTAAACAACATAAAGATAAATCCACAGACACGACAGCATTTTTTTCGGGTGGCTTATTAAGCCGTGACCGAGGGTTTTTCCAGAGTTTTGGGCTTGTTAAGTTTTATCTCTGGTTTTTAAATCCCGGTGTCATGACAAAAAGTGTCCGCTGACAAATAGTGTCCCCTCATTAGCATAGTGCGATCTGATTGGTCACTGCGGCTATGATTGCTTACGGAACTCTTGCCAAATAGTGTCCGCGTCAAGCGTGCATCATTGCGTGCCTTAATGCTCAGCTGACAAGACTTCGTAGATAAGATCATTTTTTCACCTGAAATTGCTTTTTACGATTTTGCTTGAACACTTTCTTTATTGTTTATGATTATAAGTATTTGTAACACTTAACATTCAGCACTTTCTCACATCATTTTGATCGTGTGATCGTGTGATCGTGTGAAAATGCAAGTATTTTAAAGCGATTCCATTTCAAATGAATCATGTTTTTACACGGTCACCCTAAACTGCACTACAGTTAGACTTACCACAAAATCAAAGGAGAAAAACAGAGGACCAGTTGCATTTTGGCTTGATGCCTCTTTTACGGGTTACCATACTTGAGCGCGCGCGTAGAATAGATCGGCCTCAGGCCTAATTTAAATGTGCTAGATTCTAGCACATTTTAATGAACCAATTCCAGGGGTTATGATCGAGCAAGGCATGCTGGAAAAAATGGCGCGGTGAGATCGATCATCCCTGGGAACGAGGATGGAGACCGGACCTAAATTTTCTAGGTATCAGTAACAAAAGATACAAATTTAGTGAGAATTTGATTTTGAGCGAAAAATAACTTAAATAAATAAAAGTAGCCGGCTTCTCGTGCAAGTCGCTCGGCAGGCTCGTCCCCAAATTCTGTATTTTGAATTGTTATTTGAGTAAAGTATTGTATTTAAAGTAAACGATTGGGACGAAGTAATGTGTATGACTGTGACGAGAATGAACTTATGGAACGACAAAGATCGCGCGGTGTTCAAAGTTCACCCGAGGTATCCTGCGCACATTTTTAAATAATGCAAGGAAACAAGTTTGCGCCGCCACGAAATGGCACACTGCGCGAATTTTTAAAAAGGACAACTTCAAAGATTGCGCCCAACATTGTTACACGAACAAGGTGTGCTTTTTAAAGCTAGCAACCAATATTGGGCCCAAAAGCCCAGCCGCGTATTCGCGGAGTGGCCAGCTGCGTATCCAGAAAATTAGAATCCATGCAGTACAGGGAGGTGACAAAATGGCTTACTTTACTCATTTTCTGTCGACGAAGCCGTTTTCATTCGAACGAAGACTGAAATATAAGCTATAAATTACCAATTTTTATTTAATAATATTGAAATTTTACAACCATAACTCATTGGAAAGCATTCAACAAAGAAAAATAAAACTGGTAAAGATTAAAATAATAAGCCGCAAACACAAAGGCAATGTGCGTGTTTGCATTATGTCATAAAATACGCTGTTTTTAAACATAGTATTTAAAAATACTAAAACATATTTTGAAAAGAAGTGTACCCTTCATTATAAGTAAACGTGGAAGTTTAAGCCCAGAATCTTGAAGACTGTTACACTGGGCATACCAATTTTTTGAGCTGGATAATTCGGGTCACTAATTGGTGGTTAATTTACCACAGTTATAAAGACGCCATTTTCCCTCTCTAACACGCACAACATGCATATGCGATTGAGTAAACTACCATTTAAGAAAGATTTGGTACCCTTCATTATCACAATCTTGAAGACTGTCAAACCGGGCAAACCAAATGTTTGAGCTGGCTAATTTAGTAAAATGGTTAATTGAATAAGACTTTATGGAGACGCAATTTTTCCATCAATAATACGCATGATGCCTATACATTAATTTGAGTAAACTAACTTTTCAAAAGAGTTTACCCTTCATAATGAAAACAACTTGTTTTTTAGCACAGAATCTTGAAGACTGTTACACTGGGCAAAATTTTCAGCTGGTTAATTTGGGTCACTAATTAGTGGTTAATTAACCACAGTTATACAGACGCCATTTTCCA
The DNA here is from genome assembly GCA_023634235.1 of Pisaster brevispinus. Classification (NCBI taxonomy): domain Eukaryota; kingdom Metazoa; phylum Echinodermata; class Asteroidea; order Forcipulatida; family Asteriidae; genus Pisaster; species Pisaster brevispinus. The sequence continues at coordinate 4,555,796 of JAMKCF010000022.1, forward strand.
TCTATAACACACACACAATTGCATATGCGGTTGAGTAAACTATACCTCTTTAAAAAAATGTGTACCCTTTGTAGGAGTAAACATTTGGGGGTTTTAGCCCAGAATCTTGAAGACTGTTACACTGGGCATACCAAATTTTTGAGCTGGCTAATTTGGTCACAAATTAATGGTAAATTAACCACAGTTTATACAGACGCCATTTTCCACCTTTTCGCACAAATGCCTATTGGCCTTGACTTCGGGTTAAAATCGATAGTTGAAGTTTATAGGAGCCTTGAAAAACTCCTGAACCAAACGTAGGATGTTTACAATCTCTAAATCATCGTTAGTGTCTTCAAAAACTTAACAAACGCTAAACAGACTGTGACTCCTGACCCAGACATAGGATTGATAAGGTGAATTGTCGTCTACAATGCATTCGATGACATTACTCACGAACACCTTGTTGTCATTAACAAAAAATGAATTACTAGGTTTTGGGTTTTTGACTTTTTGTGCGGCACTCAAAGTGGGGGAAAATAGCAACCTTTTCAAAAGTGGGGAGGGGAACAGGTTCCGCAGCCTAAGGCCCTCCATTAAAAATAACCTAAAGTTCTAAATACTTCAGTAATTTTCCCCCAATATTCTGCTGCGCAAATCTCAATGGAGGCCTAAGCTTTTTCCAACAGTTGTATGGAACGCTGCAAAGAATGCTGCAAAACGTAAATATTAAATAATAATCGAGGGCGTGGCGACCGGGGTGTGTTTGGGGTGCCCCCCCCCCCTCCAATATAATCTTTCCCTGTCGGCAAATTCGGCAAATAAAGCACCAATTTTTCCTGAATAAGGGCTAGGGCTGAACACAAATCCAGTCGGCAAGCCCGAGCCCTAGATGGGTTTGCCGACTGAAAATTTACGTTAAAATACTGTTGTAGTTTGAATTGCCAAATAAAAATCAATTTTCTCGGCAACTTGCGGGCTTTTGACAGCATTGGAAGCCTTAGAGTGTCCGGAGGCTTCACCCATCAGGGGCTTCGCCTTTCCGCCGCTACACAGTAGATGATTCACATAAGTCGCAAAATTATTTTAGCAGGTATGGCCTTTCTAACTTTAACACATGAACATTGGAATGCATGAATTTCTAAAGGTTCGGGATATTTTAGTGACATTTGCAACCCCAAGTGTGGGATATTATTGGAAAGCTTTTTAACAATATCATTTCTTGGAGTGACATGAATGGTATGATACCTAACCCATCTAAATGTGCTCTGTTACTCTCTAGGCGACGTCAAAATGTATTTTTGTATGATTATAATATCTTGGATGATCATGTGTCCATAACTAGAGATTCAATTCAATTCAATTCAGTTCAATTCGATTCAATGGAACATTTATTTCATACACTCGATGTCAAAGCATAACTTACAATATAACAATAAAGTACAGAGCAAAATAGTAAAGTGCACAAGTTAATGTAATGAAAACAATTCACAGAAAAGATGAGTGTATGCGGCTGTTATCATATATAAGCCGGAGCTTGTAAGAAACAGCCTACACAGACAGACAAATGTGCCAAACAATAGGCAGCAAAGACGAACAAACAAACAAAGACGCCAATAGACAAACAAACAGAACAAACAGACATAAGTATAGCCGAATACAACTGCAGAACAAGTTAGAGAAGAGGCAAGCTATGCCAGGTAATGAGATAGAAGGCATCTTTTATACGAGGTCTTGAATGGACCCACAGACGGCATGTTCCGAATTTCATCTGGAATGCAATAGACGGGGCCCAACCCTGCAGGTCGTTATACGCGCACGGAAATCGCTATGCATTTGGCTGGCCATGAAAATCATGGCACACTAACACACACACTAACAGGGGATTTAATGCTCCATAAATGGACTCTGAGCATCCCCAACACCTTTGAGATGGTCTAGAGATAGTAAAACAATTCCCCCATACCCCCACATGGGCCCTGAAGGATTCCACTATATATCACTAAGAAAAAAGAAAAAGAGAGAAAAAAAAAAAAAAAAAAAAAAAAACTCCATTCACAAAGTCCAAAACATAAGCACCGCCCCCCTTACCGCACAAATAAATAACTCTTTGGAAACCTTTTAGACCATGGGGCGTGCAGTGAAAAGGTGCTTAGAAATCAAGTTTCGTGGCGCACCTCATGCATGAGCGTGGAAACAGTTTTAATTAATAGATAATTACATGTGGATTGCTAACATATCAATCCACAATCATGAAACTTGCCAGTTAGGCAGTTATTTGCATTTTAATTAAGCATCATGAAAATAGCGCCCTCTGTTGGCCATTTTTAGAAAACTGTGTACATTTCAATGGGGTAATTTTTGTAAGAAATGTTTATCATGAATAAGCTATCTTTTTATGTTTTCCCCCCTTCTCTGAGCTGAAGAATTGGCCCATTGGGGGTGGATCTACCACTGTCTACTCCAAAGGCCAATTATTTTATCTTTAAAAAGATTATACCTATCAACTGTTTGTTTCTTGCTCAAATTTAACTGTTAGTGTTAACACATTTAGAGACCGTCTACAGCTGATGTCAACATTTTTCAGGTCATAGAGTACTACTTTTGAGACCCCCCCCCCCCCCAATGTTGCACATTATTTAAGTGTCTTAATATACTCTTTATTATGACAGTGAAAATTACGACAATTTTGGGACGGCCCCTTAATCTTTATTAATATCCTTATGATTAATAAGTTACTTAAATAAAGGAATCGCAAAACAAAATTATTACTGTATGACATTATTTTGTTTTATTCTGTCATGGTCATGGTGACCCCTTTTCGGGCTTTTCCATCCTATTTTGATATATACATTCGTAATAACAAATACTCCCTGTCCTACATGATAAAGTCACTGTTCAGTCTGCAAGGATAAATCATCTGAAGTTGATGGCCATGGTAGTGAAGTGACTGACAGGTGAATTCTTCATTATATTACGTAGTACAGCTGATGCAGTGAAGAGTGTGTGAAAATTTGCAGTTTCATGTGGAAATCTCTCTGCTTCTACAGCTACTTCACTGCTGTCTGTATCTACTATCAGTATCAGTACATGATGTATCTGAGCCAACTACTGTCTCCACCAGTTCTTATGCAGCAAGAGATTGGCTGTACACCAAGTCGCTTGTATTTTTAGCATATGACCTTTGAATTATGAGTGTGGGGAATGTTTTTTTCAGGCGTTTCTTCAGATTGTGGGTCCGGTAATTAGTGCAGTCGACTTCCTCAACTTCTTGTACACACTTGATAAACTTGCGACGCAGTGACGTTAGCAACAGAATTTCATTATTTTCTATTATTCTTTTCTGGATGACTTCTTCGCAGAACTTTGTGTAAGCATCCTTGAACCTGGGTGCTTCATCCGATGGACCAGACCGTGTCAAGAATCGGGTATACTCATTATAGCAAAGACGATGATAGCATACTTCTAAAGCTATGAGATCTTTATTCTCGATTTGCATTAGTAGCCTCTCATCCTTCTTTTGTCGTGCTGCTTCTAACAGTTGGCCTGCAGTCACGGTTTGGCACTGTGAGTATTTGTCACGCACAGTTTTCCTCGATATTTTCTCTCTACTCCATCTGTCTCGGGGCAGCAGACCATGCCTTTACGAGGTCTAGCTTTTCCCCAAAGAGGAGCACATTCTCTCTTTCCAGTACATCTCTCTTTCCGTGTTGACACAGCTAGCTGTAGGCTGGCTACGCCTGCTGCGCCTCATGACCAGCATTGTGGACTTCCTCCTACGGTGCAGATAGTGAAGGCACCCTTAGTACAACTTCGTCGAAGTCTGAAACATTACTGCCCATGCATCCACTTTCGGTATCAAAATCGGCCCAATCTTTGCACTGGACTGGTCACCCCCCCCCCCCCATGGCGGCCATTTTGGACGCCACCTTGGATTTCGGACAGAGCTTCGGGAAATTTTCTGGGACTTTTGGTTTGTTGTTCTATGCACTTTTCTGGACCCATCCTGTAAAAGTCAGCTCTTGGCCTATTGGTTAATGATGTTAAGTAGATAATTCGGATTAACAGGACAAAATCTGACAAAATGCAGTCTGGATGCAGGGTTGGTTTTTTAGTTACGTTAGGTCATCGATGCTGCTTCGAATGTTTTTGACTTTATCTGCAAAGAAGCTGCTGAATGCGTTGACAAGGAGTGGTTGTCAGCTCATTAACAATCCCAAAAGCATCTTTGGGATTAGCGTTCACAAGCGACGACTAGGACGTCACGCATGGCTTGCTTTTGGAGGAGTATGCAAGACGATCAGCAGAAGATCTGGTTTTGTGCCATTTGCGTTCAGCTCGCCGCCGTGCACGTTTTACTTCAACCACAGACGTTGGGTACATTTGGGCTTTGAGTGCTGTTTGGGTTTTATTGAGACTGTTCGGAGTGCGTGCTTGTCGAGGACATGAATAACTGATTCATAAAACGTATTGACTAATTTGTCAATGAACGGCCGTTGAAATGAATATCATATAGGTGGCTGTGATGGACAGATCTCTTGATCAACTTCCATTGGATTTATGGCGTGATGACACTTCCATTGATGGTGATGGCTTTTCCAAAATGAAGCGAACAAGAAATGACCCCGTGGTCTGATATGCCATTATGTCAACAGCGTAGGAGGCAAGTAGATCATCATCCTATGGTGTTCTATAATGGACACTCAAACGGCGACCTTTTTTTTTTTTTTTACGCGGCGCCTTTTTTGGGGGGCGGCGCTTTTTTTTTTAACGCGGCGCCTTTTTTTTTTGGCGGCGACCTTTTTTTTGGGGCGGCGACTTTTTTTTTTTTTGGCGGCGACTTTTTTTTTTTACGCGGCGACTTTTTTTTTTTTTTGGCGGCGACTTTTTTTGGGGGCGGCGACTTTTTTGGGGGGGGCGGCGACTTTTTTTTTTTGGGCGGCGACTTTTTTTTTTATGCGGCGACTTCCGGGTTATGATTGCGTGTGCGTGAGTGGGTGTGCCCTTACACATGCCAACTTACGGGGTACTTTTAACAATGGAACAATGGACCCCACAAGGCAATTTCAATAGGAACAATAGGGCCCCACAAGGGAATTCTTTAGAAAAGGGAACAATAGAACAACAATAGCAGTACCCCACAAACCGGATCCGTAAGGTTGTGTGTGTGTGTGTGTGTGAGGTGGTGGTAATGGTGGTGGTGGTTGGGGGGGGGGGGGGTTCCTGTACAGGTCAGTCACGCGCAAGCGCATAACTGATAATACTATTTAAAAAAAATTCATCCATTGAATCCCGACCAGAGACACAATATCCTTTTTTATTTTATGACATCTATGCATACTGTATCCTAGCTACTTTTATGTTTTTAAGAACAAACATATTAAATGTGATAAAGAAAACAATCAAAAAATAAGGTTGAGTTCAAACTCTCCTTTTTGTAATTTTAGACGCTGCACGACACAATGTAGTCCCTCGGTAGACATTATGAAACATAATAATTGTGGATCAAATAACTAGCCAGAATATTTTACCGCGAAATATTCTCGATTTTGTTTCTGTGGCACAGTATAGATAGTTAATGAGATTCCTTATCATTGTTTTAATGGTTTGGGCTTTAAAGTAATATTGTTTTCTTTTGAGGCATTCGTAGTTTCATTACCAGAATTAAAAGATGACATGAACAAATAATAATTTAAAGATAAACTGAAGCTTTGGTAACTGTAATGTTTGGTCAAAACGTCCCTAATTTATGTATTGAAAATTATGACCATTTCTGTGTTTAAGCTTTGTAGTTTGTTTTTCTTCTTTCCCATTATTAAAGGAATACTTATGTATTTTGATTTTAATGGGGCCAAAGACAATGCCACGTGGCAAGGCAGTGACTGACGAATATAATCAACTATTGTTCCTGTTTCATATTTCTTGTAGTACCAGAGCTGTTTACGATGCTGTTTAAAGAGGATTTTACAAAGGCTTAATTTGCGCTGCCAATCGAGTACAAATGCGGAAGCAGATCAGTTATCAGTTGTGCGCTGGCGCGTGCCTGACCTCTACGGGAATCCCCCCCCCCCCCCCCACACACACACACATACAATCACAACCCGGAAAGCGACGCGGTAAGCAAAAAGTCGCCGCCAAAAAAAAAAAAGTCGCCGCCCAAAAAAAAGTCGCCGCCAAAAAAAAAAAGTCGCCGCCAGAAAAAAAAGTCGCCGCCAAAAAAAAAAGGCGCCGCGTAAAAAAAAAAAAAGGCGCCGCGTAAAAAAAAAGTCGCCGTTTGAGTGTCCATTATAGAACACCATATCATCCTCATTTCTTGTATAAAGGATCCAGTCAAGGCGCACGCGGCGGATACGCAGATGTCATGCACGAAAAAAGACCAGCGCGAGCGGCGAAGCCGCGAAGCGCCTTTACCAACTCGTTTAGCTAATCAGTTATTCATGATCATGAAATATTTATATATGCACACTTTTTCAACCAATCACCGTCAGCTAGATATGACACTCTTCCACATTTAGATGGGTAATCCTGTCTGGCAAGTATTTATTTTAATTTGGCAATCGATAACATAAAATAGGATGATTTGACAATTTGGGCCCAGTATTAGGCAATAAAAGAGAATATTGCGAAAAAATAAATCTGACAATGGAAAATTACAAATCATGACAAAACGCAACATAGGCCTGGCTATGCATAATGAGTCATGCACTATTTTGGTGAGGTATGAACCGTCGTGTAGATTGAAAACCCTGGACGGCCGTGTCTACAGTCAACACCCACCTGTGGTGAGATTTAAAAATAAATATCTACGTTCCAATACATTTCTAATAGCATGGACACTGCTGTGGCTTAAATTCACCGGAAATGTTAATTTGTTTAGAGCAGCAAAGCTAATGCTTTGCTGAATTCGTCGTCGATACTGGTACGTGGTAGTACAGTGGGCACTTGGTAGTCGATATCTCGCTATAGTTTGCACCAAACGTTCATGTGACGTCATGCAAGTTATCGTGTCTTCTTATTGGCCAACATTAAAGCGAGCTATTGCATTATGCAAAACATTTCTCCTACCAAAACCGGTAGCAAAAGGTAAAGAAAAACATAAACCCCCAAAACGAGTTGGTAAAGGCGCTTTGCGGCTTCGCCGCTCGCGCTGGTCTTTTTTCGTGCGTGATATCTGGGTGTGCCGCGCGTGCGCCTTGACTTAAGCTACTAGGTGTGACCGTGTGACTGTGGGTGGACGCACGGAAGGGCATTTGTGGGGTCCTGACAACAATAGAACAATGGACCCCACAAGGTAATTTCAATAGGAACAATTGGGCCCCACAAGGGAATTCTTTAGAAAAGGGAATAACAGAACAACAGCAGTACCCCACATACCGGATCCGTACGGCTGTGTGCGTGTGGCTGTGTTGTACGTGTGTGAGCGTGTCTACCAGTAGACTTGAATTAAGTCGGACTTTTGTCGAGTCCTTAATCGCCTAACTACTGCATGCACTCCCCACATACATGTACACATCGCAGCCTTATTCATAGCCCGAACATCTGACGTCACAATACCAGCCAGACCGGATGTTGTCAAACGTACCTTTGACCTAGCATTCATTTCACACGGACACTCGCAGAACAAAACAACGCTTCGTGATGTATCCAATGAAATCATTGGGCCTAAAGACCAGTATCTGTCTTTATCCTTGCGGATAAAGACCACTGATAAGACAGGGGACCAGTCTACCTTATTCAACACTTGTTGTGCGTCCTCATTCGCCAGGAATGTTGCCAGTCAACTCTGATATCGAAAGTCCGACTTGATGAATCCGCCAGGAGGCACCCCCTGCGTGTATGTTATTCAAAATGCATATGCAATCGTTTAAATATTCAACATATACGTCCGCTGCTAACCAATGAAATCAGTTCAATTTATGACGATTCGTTCATTTGTAAAGTAGGTGTCCACAAAGTTACATACAGCATAGAGAATCTCTATGCATTCAGATGACTGTGAAGAATCGATATCGATAGAATATCTATGAACAAAACAAAAACTTTTTTTTTTAATAAGCCAGACTCTTGTTGTTGAGATTTTCTATTTTGACGAATCTGTTGTATGTTTAGATCTTTTTAAGACGGGTTCAGTGCACACTGCTGCACAATGAATTCCGATGAACCCCAAACGTTTGAGGTGACTTTCAGTTTGAACAAGCTGCTAATTATGGAAAGGGAAATTATGACAAAATTTTTGTTCAACAAGCTAAATACATTCCCAAGTTTGAAGAACTGCCGTTTACATTTAGACATTTTTAAGACAGGTTCTCGTAGGGTGTAACAATGGATTGTATATAAACTACGACCCCTCGGTCCTGCCAGTACGTGGGGGAAGGAGCTCCGCCGAGCCCCACAAGGGTCACCCGGCGTCAATGCAGAACCGACTCTCCGATGAGCCACAAACGTTCTTCATATTTTAAAACAACTAAAAAATACCCCACTTATTGATATACAGGCGAACAGACAGAGTCTAAAGAATTTGTTCATGTTGAAAACCAAGCATCCACGATCCACTTATAACCATTCATAAACACAACCGTTGCCAACGTGCCTTTCACAAACAATCGTAATTTTTCAAACACAAACTTGCAGTATCAAGTAATAAACCACAAGCTTGTATTGTCAGAGTTTCCAAGGAAGTCTTGAATATTCATCATGTTTGTAGGTCAAAGTTGGGATTTGCTAACAAAATCTTCACAATACCCGCCGAATGCTGCAATCTCATTGGCTGCTACCCAAATCGGTAGATGAGCTTCGTAGGCCGTGGACAAACCTGTGGCGGATTCGCCAAGTCGGGTTTCGCAATCCAAAACTTACTTGGATTGGCATTTAATTTACACTAGAGGGCGCGCGTTACAAAAGCTAATACATTACCGACTTGGTTACATTATCTCCACAGTATAATGTAGATCAATGCTCGATTAGCACGCGACTCGACCTGAACCAAGTCTAGTCTACCAGTTGAAACCGATTACTTTAACAAAAGGGATTCGGGTGTTTGACAGAGCGAGGACATCCTCACTTTGCTTTCGTGTACAAAACCAATGGGGACGTCGCAAAAAACAACAACAAACAAACAAACAAATAAACTAAGTCCAAACAATGGGAGAAGAGAGAAGTCCTCGATTTACGGGATTCACAAACATGGGTGAGCACACACACCGGTCCAATGGACCTCACAAGCAGCAAGTGCAGAGCGAAAATGGGCAACATCATGTTTGTGGACGGTCAAAACGGATGTTGACATCGCCAAGCAGTAATATTTTCCCTGGCAGAATATTAATGGCATCAAGGAAATTATCAAAATCTGTCAGGAACTTAGTTGTTTTCAATTGGTTCTTTACGTTGGTGGTCTGTAGATAATCACATAGTGAACACACCGTTTTAAATCAGCAACGACTGTGTATTTAAATGTACTATCGAATGTTATTGGAACATCCAGTTGTGCTTTGCATACTATTGCTATACCACCGTGTCTGTCGGCTGACTGGGAACATTGAATAGTGTGTAATGAGGTGGTGTGATCTCGATCATTTTGACTTGACCTAAAATGTACTAGCCAAGTTTTTTGTCAGCATCATTATATCAATGTTCTTAAATTGTATATCGTCTTTTATAAGTAATGCTTTATTACATACGGAATCGGTATTCCAATGAGCCACTTGTAAATTGCTAATTGGTAGTTGGCTTGATCGGTGCCGTTGCAGGCCCGCAGGAGCGTTTTCGGTGTACATGTAAATGTTGTCCACCTCGTCGACTTCTAAAGCGAAGAAGTCCAAGATCTTTCATAGATTGGTAAGTATGTGCTCTTATCTAGTATACTGCCGGGGATCATTATGATGGTGATATAGTGCATTCACCCATTCAAAGTGGCATCTTTCTTTGTTACAACCATTGTTATGTTGATTTAACGAACAATGCAGAAGGGGTCCTGGGTTCCAAGGGTATTGATCAAACAGACACAGAGGAAACTACAGTTGTACCCAACATCATCTCAGCAAAATCCAGCATTCAAGCGTCACTTCAGTCAACCCACTGGAGAAGAATGTTGGTCTGAACGTTAGTCTGAATGTATCCTCTCCGATAAATACCATTTCAATTGGAGAAGTCTAAAGGTAGAAAATACTATCCTTTACTATTTTGGAGCAATTTTTAAAAGCGGCAGCAGCTCGGACAGTGCCATCTATAGCTGTGGTTAATTAACCACTAATTATTGATCCAAATTAGCCAGCTAATAAATTTGGTATGCCCAGTGTTACAGTCTTCAAGAATCTGGGCTTAAACTTCCACTTTTACTCTTAACAAAGGGTACAAAGTCTTTTCAAAATATGCGTGTAGTAACAGCGTATTTTATAAAATAATGCAAACACGCACTTTGCATCGGTCGGTGTTTGCGGAATATTTTCTAATCTTTACCGATTTTATTTTTCTTTGTTTAATGATTTGCAATGACTAATAGCTATACAATTTCAATATTATCTAATAAAAATTGGTAAGTTATAGCTTATATTTCAGTTTTTGATCGAATAAAACAACGGCTTCACCGACAGAAATGAGCCAAGTGAGCCATTTTGTCACCTCCCTGTACTGCATGGGTTCTATTTTTGGGGGCTAGATCAACGCGTCCATCACACTGACGTCACACTTCAATGCTCGTGATCCTTTTTTGCACAAGTACATAAAGACAGGGGACCAGTCTAGGGAAGGAGAAGTGGACAAAAAAAATTAATTAAAGAAACCACGAAAAGCAAATGTGCAGGTTGCATCAGTGAAAAATCAAGAATAGTTTTAAGATGTTAAAGCCAAAGGCACTAACAGAAGTACTCAGCCAAGCAAATTCAGGAGGAATTCAGAGTTCTCTGTAAGTTACGTTGTATGGTATATCCTGCTAGTGCTAGTGCTAGTGCTAGCCTACTCCTAGAACTATTCGGTTCGTTCCGCTATCGTCTCCCCGACCCTCATAGGTCATCATGTACAAAATCCTATTCGAAACTTTTTCCCCTTCACGTTTATGCACCTGGACTTCTCTTTTGAAAACGGAGCTTGCCAAAATTAGGCTCTATCTATTCATTGTTTTCAAAGTGAGCTCGGGGTGGGTCCAGAAAATCCACTCCGCAAAAAAAAAGTGCAAAAAATGATAAATTCCCATCGTTTATTCAGAATCGTCGCCTTCCGATAACAAAATGGCCGCCGTCGCTTGTATCACTGGTATGCTGCGTGCAACGCTGGTCCACGACATGCCTTCGCATAGTTATCTGTGTGCAACAGTGGTCCACAATAATCAATGGCTTACCTTTTATCCGTAAACCGTTGGTTATTGTGACCCAGCGTTGCGCGCAGCATACCATTGATACAAGCGATACGATGAGAATTTATCATTTTTTGCACTTTTTTTTTGCGGAGTGGATTTTCTGGACCCACCCCGAGCTCACTTTGAAAACAATGAATAGATAGAGCCTAATTTTGGCGAGCTCCGTTTTCAAAAGAGAAGTCCAGGTGCATAAACGTGAAGGGGAAAAAGTTTCGAATAGGATTTTGTACATGATGACCTATGACTATGAGGGTCGGGGAGACGATAGCGGAACGAACCGAATAGTTCTAGGAGTAGTGCTAGCCCACCTTGTTGGGCTGTTATGGCTCTCTTTTAACATCGGTCTCATTACAGTCGCCATTACAGCCCACCTTCTATGCATGTCTAAAACGCGAAGTTTTCAAAGAACGCATAATGCGTTCCACTTTGATTGCAAATTTCTCCCACTTATAAAAATCCCATACTACTCAAACCTACTTCAAATGATTCCTTACATTTGTGGAATTACTATGATACAAGACAGTTTTTACCAAATGATGACTTTGACCGGATGTGATGATTTGAAAACGGCAAAAAAAAACGGTGTACAAAAATTACATTCAAGTTCGTTGTGCTTGGGGGCCGCCATCTTAATTACGATTCCCTGCCTGCTGATGGTGAGAAGTCAGGGCGCCCGGCTGATCTGGCCTTGCGCGCGCATGGCTAGTCATGAATATGCATGAGTTGACGTGTTGCGGCGCTCAGACGACACGGATAGATCTGTAAGTCATGAATATGTATAAGGTGACGTTGCGCGGCGCTGTAGCTGGAAACTGGCCAATTTGATGAATATGCAAGATTTACCCATCCTCGTTCCCAGGGGTGATCGATCTCGCCGCGCCATCTTTTCCCAGCATGCCTTGCTCGATCATAACCCCTGGAATTGGTTCATTAAAATGTGCTAGAATCTAGCACATTTTAATTAGGCCTGGGCCGATCCGTTCTACGCACGCGCTCAAGTACGGTAACCCGTAAAAGAGGCATCAAGTCAAAAAGCAACTGGTCCTCTGTCATTCTTCTTTGATTTTGTGATAGTCTAACTGTATGCAGTTAAGGGTGACCGTGTAAAAACATGATTCATTTGAAATGGAATCGCGTCAAAATACTTGCATTTTTACACGCGCGTACTAAGCGCCCTACAAGCGCCATACATGCGCTCGAAAGTTTTTAACAAGCGTGCACGCAAAAAAGTCGCCCTTGGGAGCCAATCAGCGCTGTTTCTCAGTACATCCCTACCAGGGGTTAGTGACGAGAGGTATCGATACGGCGCGCTGCCCATGGTAGCGAGGCTGAGATTTACCAGATCAGCCGGGCGCCCTGACTTCTCACGATCAGCGGCAGAGAATCGCAATTAAGATGGCGGCCCCCAAGCACGACGAACTTGAGTGTAATTTTTGTACACCGTTTTTTTTTTTGCCGTTTTCAAATCATCACATCCGGTCAAAGTCATCATTTGGTAAAAACTGTCTTGTATCATAGTAATTCCACAAATGTAAGGAATCATTTGAAGTAGGTTTGAGTAGTATGGGATTTTTATAAGTGGGAGAAATTTGCAATCAAAGTGGAACGCATTATGCGTTCTTTGAAAACTTCGCGTTTTAGACATGCATAGAAGGTGGGCTGTAATGGCGACTGTAATAAGACCGATGTTAAAAGAGAGCCATAACAGCCCAACAAGGTGGGCTATAGTGCTAGTGCTAAAGTACTTGTTCCGTCCCAACTTGACAATTGTCCCGACTATTAAAAGTTGGGACGTCCCAAAGTGGGATCGCCCGTAGAGTTCAACATGACACCGTGATCGATGATGCATGGTTTACTGTGTGACATACTGCAGTCGCACAAGCTCATTAACAAATTTCTTTATTTCAAACCCGGGTCTCGGCTCTGAACAAACTCATGTCAATGATAGTATTAGTATATCGCTCATAAAATGGACTGCTAAAACTAACTCGTGTAAATAGTGTTTTTAGGGGGTTCTGAGAGCGGCCTCGTGCTACTGCCATGCCGGCTGTGTGGTCGGCCTGGGTGACGCTTTCAGTTTCACTTCAGTCTCAACATGGTCTCAAGTAGGCCTACGCATTTAGTTTCCCTTCTCTCGGAAAATCAAAATTCGAATTAATCTAAAATATTCTCAAGGCCGGAAAGTGATCTTAAAAACTTCATACTACATGTATGATACTTACATGTTTTTAGTTTATTCATGGGGTGCTTTGTGTTTACTGAGATCCCATAGTTGGGACGCCCCAACTTAAACACTCAAGTTGGGACCAGTCCCAACTATAGTTGGGACGATTGTCATGTTGGGACGGAACATAAAAATTATTCCTAGGAGTACTGCTAGGGTTTTCCATCCGATAACAGAAAACATTTTCGGAAATAGAAACTAAAAATGTAATGTAAATTCTCTCAAATTGTTAAAGGTAGGAACGTGGAGGTGGGTCTTGCATAAAAGCAAACAACACATTTTTTCAAGCTTGTAAAAGTGGGGGAGAAGTGCCATATGTTTCAGTCAGTCGTGTGGTTCACGTGGGGGCTGGTCATCTCGCCCCCTAGCAAGCTCGCCCCCAACAAAGTCGCCCCCTGCAAAGTCGCCCCCTAACCGGCTCGCCCCAGGTTGTTACAAAGTCGCCCCAAACAATGCCGCCCCCTAGCAAAGTCGCCCCCAGACAATGTCACCCCCTAGCAAAGTCGCCCCCAGATGTTATTTAGTTCGGGAAATAAGGCTTCTTATGGTGGTAATCGTATTGAAAGGAATATTGAGTAAAGCCTCATTATAGCTTGTATGTTTCATCAAATAATAAACTCCATGCCCCAAATTTGTCAATGATTTTATTAACGTCGCTCAATTTATCGTAAATTATAACACCCAACAAATACTTAATAAACGTTATAGACATTTTTTGTACAAATATAATACCTAGCAATTACTGAATTACAGTAATAACATTTAAAAAATCGTTAGCCTACTTGTTATTATACTAATAGACATTTTTTTTTGCAAATAAATAATACATAAAAATTAAAACAAAACAATCATAACATTTAATGATTATTGACATCGGTTTTTTTTTCATCCTTTTAATTTTTTTTATAGTGGATACTCGGTAGGGTTTCTGAAGTTCAAAACTAGAAATAGCCTCCCCCATTTGGGGACGATCCGGGGGTCTGGCACGCCACCCAAGTGTCTATTCAAATTAGTGGTTCGAAAGAGTCACCTTTTGTATAAAAATACTAAATGTGACCGACATGGACCAGGAAAACCTGTAGTAAATTTAACATTAAATTCATAGAGTAGATTTTCAATGTTGGGGGGGGGGGGATGAAAAACGATATAAGCCCTATTTAGACCTTTCACAAGCACATTACTTCAAATGGAATCTTTTCTGAAAATGATTTTAACTATATCTTTTTTCACAGCTGCTACAGTGGATCTTTCTGGGTCTGAAGAAGCCTTAATTATTTTCTGAACTAAATAACATCTGGGGGTGACTTTGCTAGGGGGCGACATTGTCAGGGGGCGACATTGTCAGGGGGCGACATTGTCAGGGGGCGACTTTGTAACAACCCGGGGCGAGCCGGGTAGGGGGCGACTTTGCAGGGGGCGACTTTGTTGGGGGCGAGATGACCAGCATCCGTTTAGAAGAGGTGTTAGAACTGTCACCAAAAATAAGAGTCTGGTTAGTAGAAATTAATATCTTGACCATACTTTGTACTCCGTAAACATTTTCAAGGGGTTTCCCCTATCATGAAAACACATCTTTGCCGTACAACCAGATAATTTGGTTGGTAGTTTTACAAGGAGAAAAAGGTTGCTTACCTTTTATGAAATAGAGTACTGCCAAAGGACGCTCTGTAAGCACAAAGTGTCTGTTTAAATGCTTTATGAAACTGCTCTAATGGTTACAGATTTAACGAAGCATGTCTCTTTGGGTGAGTATTCAATTTCGGCCATTTCCGTCAGACTAATGACAAGATTTGTCAAATTTTTACTACTTTCAAAAATCATAATGTCAGTAACACACATTCTAAGAAGACGGATTTGATCTTTATTGTGCAATGAATCAGTTTAGAACACTCAAAACATCATCATGAATATATGTTGCAGAAAAAACCCCAACCAAAAACTTACCAAAGGCTGACCGACTTGTTCATGATTC
Organism: Pisaster brevispinus; assembly: GCA_023634235.1. Classification (NCBI taxonomy): domain Eukaryota; kingdom Metazoa; phylum Echinodermata; class Asteroidea; order Forcipulatida; family Asteriidae; genus Pisaster; species Pisaster brevispinus. Next base: position 4,571,321 of record JAMKCF010000022.1, read on the forward strand.
GCGTGTCCTGTCAAAAATCTCTCCCCGCCCGTATTTTTTATAGGATTTGTGATATTTTCTGGAAAGTACTAAAACTAACTTTAAATTTCCAGAGCCTTCTCAAACACAATTCTAGAACTATCGTTCACCCATTCATAACGGATTAGCGCAGCTCACTGGGGTCAACGGACTTACACACAGAGGATGATTGACAGCATGCGCTATACAATCGCATGTAGAAATACAATCTATTAGGGTCTCATAACATTACAAGCAAGCTCTTACAACAGGCTTGGCCCTCATCAATCTCTCCTCATCTTATGACACATTTTGGCAACCTGGCCTCTTGTACAGGGCCTCAAAGATCTTCAAAGGTCTAACAAACGTGTGTACTCTCTTCCACTCTCAGCAATCGAAAATTGAGAGTCACACTTGGCGACAGGTTGAGCTCTATGAGGACGCTAACTGAGGGCTTTTCTAAAGGTTCTGTCTGAGCTTGACGGAAGTGAGTGACATGCCAGACACCACCACCGGGCCACCGGGATGTCAAGATCGATGTCAACTTAGTTCATTATGGTTTTTTTTTTCCAGCCTAGCAGACTCAAACAAGTCTATCGTAATCAGCAATGAATAATGCAAAGCATTTGTGTTCATTTCACTTGTACCTTCTTTTTGTGTATGTGTAAATCAGTGAGCCATGGTGCGTATTTATGAATAGTCATGAGAGAATATGCAAAATGAGAGTCGTGACGGGTGAGATGTGTTACGCTTCAGCAAGTAGGTATGCCGCTATGCATTTTTTTTTGAAAGTCCAGAAAACCCAAGGCAAGGCGCGGTCGTAAGGAAGACCAACCAGCCGATTTGCCGGGGCGAATTTCAAGGCGATTTTGCCTGAGCAATATACCGTAAGTATTGTCGTATTTATATTGATTGCAAGGTTTTTCACTAAATCAATTTATTTCATGTTCATTAAAGTGAGTTTATTTGTAGATTATAAGAAAATGTGCTTTAAGTAGAAATCACCTATAGAACCATTTAAGCAAAGCTTTTGATATGTATTCGAAGTTCGCTATGCGTAAGGTGCTTTACTGTTACATTATGCCAGGTCATCAAAGATTTGAAGTTGTTTATTTTCCAATCAGGATACGAGAATTAAGTCTTACTTTACCGAATTTGTATGGAAGCATACCACTGATGAATTCACCGTTAAAAGACGGGTGTGCAGTTATTGTATATATTGTTTGTTATGCCTTTTGTTTCACACCCATTCATTTTGGAATTAGGAAATTTAGTAAGTAAACTTTCGAATTTCAGATGGCTCTGAGGCTAGGCTTTTAGCCTTTCAAGTGCATTATTGTTTATGAGCGTCGAGTATGACAACTCCGACCCCAGCAACCCCGATACATGGAACCACCTGACAGAGGTCTTCCACGGGCTACGTGAGCTGGCGGCAACAACCCACTTCAGCTAAATGGGCCTGAACCACCCGAGAGGTGACCACCGATCACAGACGGTGACGACCATGAACATGATGAAGGACTTGCTGTAGATCCAGCCAAGAACTAACATCGTATGACGCGATAAAACATGGTGGGCCCATCATTTACAAACAAAACTGTCTTTGAAATTTAGTATTTTCGTGATACAGTGCACTGAAGTTTAAGCCTGGATGTTTTGGCCGAATATCCAGTAGATAAGGTCGTTTTCTGACTTGAGGTCAGAAGAGAAAAGAGACGACACACCCAGTAAGATATACGTATTGGGTAGAAATGCTACAAGACAGTTGAGGAGTTATATCTTCCAATGGGAAATTGAAGTGGATCTGGTTTGTTTATATAAAAGGAGCAACTTTACTTGTTCATATTACTTTCTACAATTAATAGAGAGTTTTACTTTGACTAAATATACATGTAGATAAGTCAACTAGACCTTGTATCACTCTCTAAACATACCCAAAATTCGAGTGTTGTAAATATTAACCAATTTTCTTGTTTGTATAATTAAAAATAATAGATATCAGAGTATATTGATAATGTTTTGTTATTGTTTCCATAACTCGTTCCGATAGGGTGACAAACGGCCCAGAATTTAATTGTTTCGCTTTGCAAATCAGGCGCGCGTGACATCTGAATAATTATGCTGATGTCCTTGCCCTCGCCACCCAACAGTTAAATTTGGAAGATGCCAACAGGACCCTAGCACAAGGCCTGAAAAAGATGGCTACTGGCACCTCCGCCCAAATACTTCCAAGACCACAGTTTTTTACTAGGACAGAACTCCAAGTTTTGTTTTGTGGCAAACCAGTCAAACACAAGCAATTCCCAAAGTTTCTTGAAGTCATCTTGGCCGGGGTCTCACATAAAAAGCATCCAAACAAGTTGGCAGGCACTAGTTAGGCATGTTAGGGATCAAGTGTTTACACTGTAGGCACTGCAAGCCTTGCCCTGGTGTATTCCACATGATTACACCTAAAACGAGTACTCTGCACCCATATGGGCTAAAAGCTGTCATACCAAATGAGTGGACACCACCCTGAATTATCGCGGGTACTCTTTTTCATCTCTCTCATCAATCCAATCAGCATACACAGGAGAGAACAGATGCTGAAAGAACTGGGATGCATTGAAACCAACTCAGACCTGCCTATGCACAAGGACCTGAACATTCTGCCAGTAATAATGCGCCTTAAATCTCAAAACCCTTTTGGTTTACCATAAATACCCTTGAAGATGTCAACTTTGACCCTCTATCAAAATTGCAAACTCTCTGGGCACATGTCTATGCTGCCAACAAAGACCTTGTCAAGGTCACACACAGGTTTCAACCTTCGTCAACAACAGTGGACAGCTCTTTTTAAAACAGGATCTGGACCCTTCACTGAAGATTTTTGTGGTGATACCAATCGGTGATACCATGTAAGAAATCTCTTTTGTGAGTAGTGGTGGCTCTAAGAACAGCCGGTTTCTGCTCAACGTTTCGATCAGTGTGCTCTGACCGTCTTCTGGAGAATGTCAGTTTCTTGGCAGTTTCTTGTCGGTACAAGTTAAAGATAGATCATACTATAATTACAACTTATCCTTGTCTCTCCAACAAATTACGTCATCATGTGACGCTTTATGTATTGAATAGCATTAACTCAAAAGGTTTTATTAAAAAATTAATATCTCCTGAACCGTATGACATAAATTTATAATCTTTGCATCATTTTGTAGATTACACCTTTTGGTTTATTTCTTGCACAGTCATTACCCAATTTTGAGTCCTTCAGGTGAAAACTGGAAGTTGAATGAAAAATATATTGTTTGAGGTCTACAGCCACTATGGTTTGAAAATTTTGATATGGTTTCCGTGTATGATATCACAAGTGCGGTGTACTCCTTCAGTATGTAGGTTTGATGATAGTCATCATGATTGCGATCGCCCTCTAGCGACAGTGTTTTAAAAGGCTTATTTTATAAGTTTTTATTTTGTACATTGTTTATCACAAAGTGGAATAAATTACACATATTGTAGCTGATATCTAAACTCGAAGAGTAAAGTCATCATGATGTTATTAGAACAACCAGATACATAAGGATAATGTGACACATCTACCCTCGGGAGGACGAATGCGTGGACAGCCTAATCTTGCAAAAGTCCCTGAGCAGCTAGAGACCGATTCGTTGGGATGGAAATTTACCTCTAGCACCTCACAACAGAGGAGCCATCCTAATCACAACTCTACCCAGATACTCTTCAATGCGAGGCAACAAGCCAAGTAATACTCTGCTACATTTATGGGCAGTCCTTCTTGCCCAATTTTTCAAAATTAAGGGTCACTAATAAACTGCAGGTCCGCTCACAATGGTTGAGGGGCCACGCTACAGCAGTTCACAACTCTAAATACTATTCTGCCAAGATATATTCTATGAATCACTTCGAAATTGTGCTCAAATATATTGTAACACGCTCGTGGTCAAGGACTTGCTGTTGGTCTAATGATTTGGACATGAATGAAATGTGATGGACATGAACAGCAATGGCAATGGAACAAGAGACAGACAAAATAATAAATAATTGTGACTCGGAAACAGTTCTTTAGTCTGATTCTTCTCTGATTCTCTGATTCTTTTCTAGTATAATCACAAATTACATGTACATTTGTACTTACATTGTCTGTATATAAATCTGTTGTGAATTTTCACACAAACGGGGGAGTCCGAGCTTTCTCTTCAGGACCCAGAACAGCACTGACTGTCTACTCCAGATCACGTGGGATCCCAAGCCCGCCATCCAAAGATTTGGCGCACAATGGTGCCTGGATTCCCAGGTGATCCAGATGTCTGCGGTCAGCATGGGCTGCAAGTCCTCATGTGAACTCGGTGACCTTGTCACCCCTGCTCGCTACAATATTTTTATAATGTCGATGACTCACCATTTCGCAAACATTGTGTCTTTGCACCTTCTTTTAGCTTTGCAACCTTGAAACTATCTAGTGATTAATTGTTATTAAACTTTGTAAATGCACAGCTCTCACTCCTCGTAAAACAAAAAAAGGGGGCACTCCTAGGGGAGACTCGTCGCTCACCAATGTATGCTAAGCAGTTATTTAGCTGGCACCAACTTGTTGCTTGCTGGGGTACCATTACAAAATGGGCTAAGGACTGGCGGGAAAGTTTTGACCGATCCACCTAAAAACAAATTGGGAAATTCATGTTGTTGCGTCACAATAGTTTACTTCATCAGTGAATTCAATTAATGAAAGTCATATGGTCTGCTTCCAACATTATTCAACCCTCTCTTTTGATTTAAAAATGTTTTCCAAGTCTAGCGTTAAAACAGCAAACCACTACACTTCCCGGGGCAACCCATTGGAATAATGGCTGGTTTTTTCGCACTACCCCGATCTGCCTCGGCAAATGGGCATACACCGGGGAATAGCCACCCCTGCTCCGGAGTAGGGGTAAGCGGTAAAACTATGGGGTATTCTTAATCCCCCGGGGAATTACTGCTAGTGGGAAACGAAAGCGGGTTTTGCTTATCCCTGTTTATGTGGTGAACAATGAAAGGTCAGATGGCAAAAGATAAACAGCTGAGGTCACAAAATGCGCGCAAAATAAATGTTGTCTGCGTTAAACAACAGTTCTTTGAGGTTTCTATTGAAGTATTTAAAAAATGTTGATGTACTTTAGAAAAATAATAAAAATCAAACAAAATACATCTCATTCTATATGTTCAAAGAATTTGCAGTTTGATCAAAGTGTGAACGTGCAACTGGGACCCTGTGGAATAAAGGACCCAGGGTATACGTGTGCGGGGATAGTGTGAAACTGCGCTGGGGTAACCGTGGGGTAAAAAAAACAGGGCCTCCCCTGAGCTGTATTCCACGAGGATAAGAGATGCAGTGTGAAAAGGGCTTAAAGGACTTATAACTTTTCTGTTACGACTTTTCTGATGGGGGACTATTATCATATAGGCCTAATTTGCTAATTTTACAATAACGTTGAAATTGGCCTCAACTTAAAAAATGCAAGTGCTTTGAATTAAAAAGATGAGTTTTTAAGCTCTTCATAAATTGGATAAACAAAACCGATGATTTTACATATGATGGCAATTTATTCTATAGTTAGAAGCGGTGCACCACGAGAAGAAGACCAATCATCGCATGGACTATTAGATTTGGGCTCAATGTGCATTTTGTTACTAACATCTAATGTTTCAATGTACTTTTGTACCAACAGTTTATTGAATAGAGAAGGGTCTCTTCTAGCCTACTCTGGTTATGGTGATAAGGATGCAAGAGTAACGGCTGCCATAGCTAGTAACATTTGGGCTGCATATGAGAAGAATGGTAGGATTGCTTTCCATGAAGACGACCTGGATCTTGTGCTTATGGATTGTGTAGTAAGTCACTTTTGTTACAGTTTGTGCCATGTTATGCTTTTTTTTGTTTTTCTTTCTTTTTAAAACAAGTTCCTCCTGATTAACTGCTGGTTGCTATTGATATAAGTTGCTGAACTTATCTTACTCTAGGCCCTAAAATTTCAAATCAGACTTTCTGTCTTGAATTCTGTTTTGTTTACAGAAATCTGACTTTCCATGTTACTTCAACTCAGTTACTTGGGTAATTTTCCAGTAGCTTGGGCAGTTTTGTTGTTGTTTTTTTTTTTGGGGGGGTTTTTTTTGGGGGGGAGTTCATGTAAAACCTGAACTGAGGGATTTCCTTGGAAACAGTTCTGATCATGAAAGACAGACCTGTTGAAAAAGCAAGTCAAACAAAGTTGGCATTCACTTTGGAATGGAGTAAAGATGCTGATTAAGTATTACAGTTCTTTTTAAATCCCTGGGCTGATGTCACAAAGAGTTAGGACTCGTCTTACCTTGAGTTAGGACGAGTAACTCGTCCTAACTTGAGACGCGTCCTTGGAACTATTTCACAAAAGATAAGAAGGGTTTAACATGTCCTAATTACCTTGAAAACGGCCCGAGGATTGTCTTGGTGGATGATTTTGTGTTATATTTGTACGTTAGTGTATTTTGCTTGATACAATAATGGAGCTGCGACTGTTGGCTGACCGTGAAGAGAGGCGGGCGTACGAAGGGAATGCCTTTTCCATGACAGACAAAATCCGTTTGATAGTCTGAATGACAAGGAAATTGTCTGTAGATATAGATTTATGAGGCAGGGAATACTAGAACTGCTAGACAGTGTTGGTGAACAAATACATATGAAACATGGGTAATTAGAATACAGTAAACGGACGTAAACAGTTATTATACTTCAAAATTAAAAAGTTTTAAATTGCAACAACTGTAATCAATAACTAGCAAGTGCATGCATACCGCCCGCAAGAGTTTGTTTCAGTTTTGTTTAGCGCCACCATTAGTCAGGGTGTAAATATTGCGTAACCTTAGCCTACACAGATGTAAATAAACTAAACTTACATCCGTCAGACTCTTATATGCGCCAGTTGTGGTTAATTGATTTACAAAGAATTACGGGCGGATAAAATAGGGCTAGGACCTTATTTTTACATAAAATAGCTTTGCAAAGCACATTCATCATTAAAATTCAGACGATTTATATCATCGGAAGTACTTGCTTATAAACCTAACAATTGTGCATTGTTTTACAAAAAGCTAAATTTAACATAACTTGATGATCTTATTATTAATTTTAACAAGGATTCATTTGCAATTAATTACACAGGGACACACCATGAGTACCATGCAAAACATAATGTGGATGTCATGTTGTTTTATTTATTAATTTCAGATTGATTACAAATATTTCACAAAACATGTATTATCATAAAACAATATATGTAGGCCTTGTTGTAGTAGTAGTAGTAGTACTGTTCAAAAACAAATGTAGGCCTATATACACACATGTATCATAATTGTATTCCATTTATAATTGTATTTTTTCATACCCAACTCAGATTAATAAAGATGGTAACATGACAGTGAAAAGGAGTATAACAATTATTCATGTAGGTCACCTAGCTAAAATTCTAACTAGATATAGTGACATTATGTTAAGTAAAAACAAGGAGGGGAAAAATTATAAAAACTTTCCATATGAACTTATTCCCCCCACAATCTTAACACAGATTTTTACTTTATCAACTTTAAATGTGTGGGGGTTGAGCAAAGAAAAATTAGGGAGAGCTCTAGTAAATTGTCTTTGTTTGACCCCCATCTATTGAAAATTTACCCAGTCAGTCTCCCTTGTGGTTTATAACATGAACCTGTGAACAGCAAAATGAATAACTTAGTAAAGACCTTATCATTTCATCAAGATCAAGTAGTAAATTACCTTTTACCTCATTTGATTTGCATCCAGCAGTGTACGGGGAAAAAAAACCCAAACCAACTTAAATCTGTTCAGTGCAACAATGCCAATTCACCTCTTCTTACCCAAGATTAGATGCTTCTCAGTTTTAAAAATTTATGTCAATATTTACAATTACGCTTCAACACTCTTCTTAGATTTGGGACAAAACTTCAATAACCACCCCTTTTCACTTTCTTGATATTATACTGTTATAAGTAGTATTAACAGATACAATTAAATTAATGGCATGGTCACAATGCTTAGACCCATAAAAAAACCCTGATTAGTTGTTGTATCTCTACTTCGTGTTTGTACTTGTCTTCACGGTGGTCTACGTAAAAGCATAATATTAACCAAGCCGATCTTTATACTGTTTTCATAAAAGAGTACGATTATCTTGGAACGACCAATTACGTGATTGTCCAGCCTTATTTATTGTGTCTTCACACTAAATGATTCTTGATGGTATGTTGTACAACGAATTAGGCCATTTTTAACAAATTTACCCCCAAAAATGCATTTTACATCAATACAATTAAAAAAAAGTCTACAAGGAAAAAAGATAAGAAACACTATCGAGTATCACTATCACATCCACTGACTGACTGAGTCTGTCGCAAAAGTTCAGCCAGCAATCCATACACATTGACATGAAAGAAAACATTCACTTCGTAAATTTCCCTAGATATGTATTATACTTTACAGATAATTAAGCTTGCAGACGACATTTCCCCAAAAGTTTGTAGCCAAAAAAGTTGCACGGCGTCGATTTGCCAATCAGCCATCTTGAATTATGTGCTGCAGAAGGTTCAGACGGCCGTTTCATTAACAAAGCCATAGAGGCATCAAACAGTCATTGCATTTGTATTTTCAGCCTCGTCAGAGAATTATTTTGTGATTTAATACTACATGTATTTATGACTCCTCCTGCTTAAAACAGGTTTTGTGAACCTGATCAATCCTGTGATCGATCTAAAGTAAGATCAGTCTTACGGCTAGGACTCATCCTAAATCCTAGGATGGATCAAAAGTTAGGAAAGAACTTTGTGAAAATGACCCCTGGTGTGACAGTAGGCAGACAAATCCTTCTACATGTAGACAAGTGAACAATGTAAGCCAAAACTGGGTCCAGGGTCCCTGAAGTTTATATATGTCAATTGTACATATTTTTGATTCGGGATTTTGCCTTGGCAAGTTTTTACAGGGTTGTAGTTAGGCCACTTTTAGTGGTGGGCTCTAAATCCAAGTTTTGTTGAAGTCCACTTTGAAAGAAGTCTGGCAGTTCACAGCCTGGGTCTAAGGGGGACCCATAAGGGCCTCTGGTAGACTCTGGTAGACTTAGTTTGTGATCTTTGTTTTTCTTCTACTTGATAGCCAATACAGTAAGAGTAGTGCCTGAAATAGAGTCCTCTTGTGGATTAACCCCCGACATTAACCTTCGATCACAGACTTACTTGGGAATCTTGTTTGTACACACCCCATGGTGAATTAGTCCAAAAGTGGACATTTATACTCGGGGAATAGTACAGAAATACAACATTGGTACACATGTAAATTAATCTGCCTCTGCTCAGTAATTCAACCTGCAGTTTTAGAGTAAAAAAACGATTCTAGTTTTTAAATTTAAAAGAAATGAAAACGTTTGCGGGAAAAGCACTCGACGATTCCATTCAAATCATAGGTAATACAGTTTTTTGTCTAGTAAGAATCGGGTATTTTATTGTGGATCATTTGAACTTGTATTATTTTAGCTACATGTAGATCCATTATAAATACCATACATACCAAGCACTATTAAAGTTAAGACCAATGAGATTTTACAGAAAATGCTTTAGTCATTGTAGCCTACTGGTAATAGACGTGGCCAAAGGGTTGTGTGACCTGGTTGGCCATCTCTCTAGCATCAGCATTGTTATGTAAATTTCAGTTGTAAATAAATGAATATCCCGTAAACACAAGAGGGTCAAGTCTGAGATCACATGTGATAGCCAATCTGCGGGGGGGGGGGGGGGGGATGTTTTGCATGGCTAATGCAGAGAAATAACCCCGATCTCAGACTTGAAATCAAGTAGAGGCCTCTGGTGGCCCAGGTGAAACAAAATTTTTTGGGATTCAGGGGGAAATGTGCCCTGAAGCTCCTAGATTTTAAGGTTTTTGTTGAGTAAAAATTGGTATTCTGAGGCACTCATTGGGGTTGAGAAATGATAGAGAAAACATTCTGTATAAATACAATATAATTGCAATATTTATATAATAATCATTTGATAAGTGGCAATTTGTGACCCTTCAGCCCCATACATGCCATAGGTTGAAGGGGATTGTCATTGCCTACGGCATCTGCTGCCAGCCAGGCACTTTTGTTTCCAGTCCTTAACTCCAGTTACAAGTGATATTTGGAAAGTTGGGATTGTTTGGGGCTGAAAGGGTTATAAGTCAAGGTCACAGCTTGGTGAGTTATGGTTTTTAGACTGTAAGTCCAATTTGGATGGGGTTTGCCCTTGGGGTAAAAGAGTGAGATTACATTTTCTTTTTTGGGGGGATGAAAAGTTCAAGGTCACATTGGTCAGTTGAATAGTTTTCTGACTGTAACTCCAGTGACATTTGGATTTGTAACTCGGGTAGATGGAGGGGAGTCTCCCTTAAGCCTGTAAGGTCAAATTACATAATAATTACAACATTTACACAGCGATTATCACGTTCTAAGTGCTAAACCAGACTATTCAGACTGACAAAACAGATGGGTTTTAAGTAATGATTTAAAAGTGTCCAATGAAGGTGCCGCTTGAATGTGGGTGGGTAGCTTGTTCTAAAGTGTTGGAGCTGTGACCGAAAAAGCACAATCATCTTACCGTGTCATGGTGCAGAAGAGCAACTTAGGCTGTCGGGTAGCTGATGATAGGGAAGGTGATCGAAGGGCTAAAAGATCTTGGAGATATACTGGGGCCAAATTATAAAGGGCTTTATACACAAGAAGAGTAATGTTAAAACAGATCTTTTGGTGAATTGGAAGCCAATGAAGAGAGCGAATAGTGGGTACATAATGTGCTCTGATTTGTTGGTACAGATAACCGCTCTGGCTGCAGAATTTTGTTATTCTTTGCAGAGGAGCGATGTGAGAGTTTGGGAGACCTGCCAGTGGTTTAATTGTCATACTACAACACTTCAATCAATAGAGACAATGTATTATGTATGATGTGTATGCATCCTATAAATGCATTGCTGTGGCAAAATACCCCAATTTCAAAATATTGCCTAACCATGAAGTAGGTGAATCTCCGAAATGAATTTCGGTCCAGATATAGATTGGACTTGTATTTACAAATGGTGTCAGTTTAATGTTGCCAAGGTCAAAGGTCACCAAGCATGTCAGTGTTTTTTCAATATTTTCTGTCTACGGTCTAGAACCAGCTTTGGAGCCTTACCAACATTTTATTAAATGAATAAGGGCTCTATCCTTGGTTGTGGATAGCCACATGTGCCTAGATGTAATACAAATAGCAACATCAAGCTTTTCAAATTATTAATTATGAGTATAAGGGGGGTCTGAAAATGGAAATTTATTTTTTCGGCAGATTAAATTAGTGTTTTGTTTTCAGCAGCCTGTGTAGAGAGAAAATGGTATTAGATACCCTTGTTTTGAGGCCAGATTTGATTTATTTGGGTGACAGTCACTCTACATGTAGGTACCAATTTACAGCTTTGTATCTTTTCTTAAAGGTGCGTTAAAATGCATTACAAAATGCAAAATCTTCATTGTCGCATTCACTGAAATTCACTGAAAGGGGGTAGCCATGCCCACTTTAAGGGGTCTTAATTCAGAAACGAATTGGAGTTGGAAAACATTTGTCTGCATACATGTATGTCCATTATACACCTTGTATATGAATGTTATCAATAAATTTCAGCCAATTCTGAGAGGTGACCTCCACCCCCATTGGTTGATTTGACACGGAATGACCCTCTAGCGCATGCAAATACGAGATGCGTAGCTTTGTTTTGAAGGCGCTGTAGTCATCTGAGATCCACTTCCCTGGCACCGTACAACAATGAGTTGGCATAATCAATGCGTGAAAGTACCAATGATCTGACAGCATTATGACAAGCATCCTGAGTGAGGAAACGACGTATACGCCTCAGATTGCAAATATGAAAATTAACACTTCTGCAGACTGTACTGATGTGTCTGTTCATTAACAAGGATAAGTCAAGAGTAACCCCAAGATTTTTTACCGTGGTGGAAGGATTTATGCAAGTGTCCCCAACTCTTAACACAAGATGAGGTAAAGTACTGATGACCTTCGGGGAACCAAAAACAAAGAATTCTGTTTTGTTTTGACTAAGCTGCAGTCTGTTTTGCACCATCCAGGTATTGATCTGAGAAATACATGTGGACAGATTAGAAAAGAGCACGATTTGAATCACCTGCAACTTTGGGATAAAATTCGGTATAGAGTTGGGTGTCATCAGCATAAACATGAAAACTGACATTGTGTTCTCTGATGATATCATCAACTGGATGAGTATACATGGTAAAGCACTGTGGTCCAATGACGGAGCCCTGGGGTACTGAGAAATTGAGAACATGCTCCACGGATTTAACATTCCTAATGGACACTCGGGTACGCCGTTCATTGAGATAGGATCTAAACCAAGATTTAGCAGTACCTGTAATGCCAAAACAAGTCTCTATTCTAACAAGAAATATTTCACGGTCAACGGTATCGAAAGCAGCTGACATGTCAAGTAATACCAGGAGAATAACTTTGTTTTTGTCAAGGGATTCCAGGATGTCATTTTTCACCTTGAGCAAGGCAGTCTCAGTCATGTCAGTACTGTGGTGAGCTTTGTACGCTGTTTGGAACGGACCACCGAGATTATTGTTATTAACATGACTTGTAACTTTCAAGACAAGAAGCAGCCTAACTTCATGATACAACATTAATTGCTGATGATCTTACTTGTCAGTTCGTACATTTTTCAATCATGTATTTTGTCCATCCAAAACCCCTGTGTTTGTTTTGTTTATAGTCTAGTTGAAAATTAAAAACTTGACAAAAACAATAGGCACTCAGCTACTGTATGAGGCCAAACCTGTACAAAAGCAAGCATCGGCTGATTTTAAAACTAGTCTTCATTACACTTTCATGTAAGGTTGCTTACCTACATGCCTCAATCAACTCAGAGCATCAGGAATTCCTCCAGTTCCTTAATACAGAGGCACTCTGTTCCAATACATGTACCAATGGCTCCCTTCTGGTCTGTCTACAGCCCAAGGTTTTTACCAGAATTAAGTTTTTTCCTGTATCTGGATGACTGGCCAACTAATGATCACTCCCAAGTGCCTCATCTTCAAGCACTCTTCAAGGTCTATCCAGATTGCCTAGAAGCAGGCTTTATCAGAACCCAAAGTTTGCTGGTGATATCCAAAAATTCATAATAGGCAAAGCTACCCCATAACTAAAACTGTTCACATGCCCTCACCTTGCAGACATGGAAACACACCTCCGCAAGTGGCAGTGTTGTGGGTTTGAATTCCATTGATTTGTGTGCCTGCAGATTTTTGTTTTTACAGGAATCTTTTGTACAGGAATTAAAGGATTGTTATTTTGTCTTTTTTCTTTCAGGATGGAAGGGTAGCCATAAGCAAAGTTGCAAATCTTCTTCTGTGTATATATGCTAAACATGAAGTTGGATTTGGTCTTCTCAAAGCAAAGGTAAAACAACTTTTTGGGTGAGAAATTGTGAATATCACAACTTAAATATAGCCATAACATGATATATAACAAACTCCTGAAACTGCAGATTGAAAAAAATAACATACCAAGTTAGACTCCAGCATAAATGTAGGTTTATCTTTATTTAAGCCTTCCATAGGCCTAGTGTTTGGATTTGAACATATCTGTATTGGAAAATGGAAACATGTTAAAAAACAAATTTGTGGCATTATAGAGCAAAGAATTTTGTGGAAAAAGGCACTTTTTCACTGTACCATATATCAGCAAAGGTTTCTTTACTGGTACTAGCAAAGCTCACACAGACTTGAAACATCTCACATAAAAAGATCATAACTTCTACATGGCTGAAAGTGAAAACTTCATAATGACGTCACGAGGTGTTGATTACACTAAACCAAAGTGTTCAAGAATCCTGAGAATTTCCTGATGTGGGTTAGTGAGGCGGGGTCACAACTGAAACCATTAAATTAATTTAACGAACAATTGATATACTGAGCTGTGGGTGTTGTTATTAATATTATGCAATAAAGCACTCACAATTAATATTATTTAATGAAATTCATACATCAAAAGTGGTACCACAGCTTGAAGATTACAAAAATACACGGTTATAAATTTATACTGGTAGTGCTCACAAAGCATCGCCAAACCACTAATTGCAAATCTCCCTATGTGCACTAAATCAATAAAACATACACTATTGAGCCGTATATCGGTGTTCAGAATTCTATATTTAGCTTCCAAAAGCTATACACTCTAATTGGCACTGGCTATTATGCAAACAATAGTCCTTCTCCAATGTCCATCAGCTGGTCTTCTTTAAGGACCAATCTGGGCATTTGTCCCTAGACGTCAGGTGTGTGAGCTTTTACATGTACTAGCCCCTTAAAACTCTCCCGCCTGATATGTCTGCCTGTCTTCCGATGGCTATACTAGCAGTCTCACCCTTAACTACCAGTTTGTTCCTGTTGGGTCTGCAACTTGTCCAGTCCCTCGCTACTCCGCTGTCCCCATCATTAGAGCCCACAAGGGAAAAAAGTCAGGTTCATGCATTGGGTCCTGTCTGGGTGCCCGGCCAGTGTCCCAGTTAAACAATAATTACCAAGATCATCCGAATACAAACAAAGTCATAACTCCTCCCACATTAAAGGAAACTTTTCTTCCACGAATTATTCACTATTAAATACCAACAAGTGATCCGTACACATCATCCAACACTGTACCTAAATATTCAAAACCTTTATGTTGCATTTTATAGAGAATCAAACTCCGGTAAACAACAATGCCAATAATGTCTGAATCACAGTACATTAGCAATTTGCCGTCATTTTGACACATGATATTGATAATATAGAGTCAATCATCGGGCTTCAATAATACTTAATACAGGCATGACCAAATTTGTCACAGTTATCTGTTTTCTCTCTACCTCTATCAAAGTGGACTTAAAACATGCCATAATATCACAGATACTGGTACATTAATTGTTAAAAAAAAAAACTTTTTCTTTCTTAAACGCTAATTACTCACTATCAGTTTAGAGTGTCCCCTCTTTAATCATAAATCGTGACTTTTCTTGTCAGGAGGCTAAGCCTGTGACTTGTACCCAGGTACCCGGGTACCCGACCGACGGTCCCAATTTTTCGGGTCCATTACCCGCCAAAACCTTTTGCCGCATGTTTCCGACATCGTAATTACTCTACAGACATTGGGACAAAACAGAAGTTTCATCTGCCTTTTGAGTTTCCGAAGTCCTGCAAGGATCATTGTGTTAACTTTGACTAGGTCTATTTGTTGTAAAGTCACTAATCCAATTTGCTAAACAAGCAGTGCATTGTGCATTCTAGATGCGGTTTCTTTTTCCTTGGACTGTTTCCAAACATGTATAACCCGTCTGTGATAAGCAAGGTTTATTGGCTCCCCTAAAGCACAACACGTTTTGTTGCCCACTCTTTATCTTTTAGTTTATCACTTTATAAAGGAGTTGTTGCTTTTAATTTACACAATTGTTTTCTTCTTTAAGATTTTTCCTTGAGAATCAACTAAATATCTGTCCTTTCATCTTTTGGGTTTGAACAAAGAAAAATTGACTGGAGTGGGACTTGAACCAACGACCTCCGGATTAACGTACCGGCACTCTACCAACTGAGCTATCAAGCCCTATGTTGGCAGTCTCCCTATTAGTCAATATCTTTGTTCAGGAGTGCCAGTCAGAAACCACTAAACCGTAAGCTGCCGTTTAGCCAGGGATCACACCCAAGTTTTCTATACAACCTGGGAAGCGGCAGCCAAGGGATCACCTTAAGGGGATGCAACTTTTTAATCTCTGTCATCTTTTCAATATTTAAATCAAGTACTGCCCGACGCAGTAATGAAGTCTCAATATGCAGAGAGCATTGGCAGCCTCACTTGGCTACGAGCCAATGATGAGCATGATCACAAAAAATAAGGACAGCCAGTGCAGTGCACTGACATGAATGGCTCACACGTGGTTTCATGTATGAGTACACATGTATGTAATGTACATGTACATGTGTACATTGTGTTGTTATGTGTGGGTTGCATGCTTCACACACACTGCTTCGTGCATGAAGATGTGTGGTATTGTAACTTCAAAATGGTTGTCAAGCCGCTCATATGTGTCAGGGATGCTTGCACGCAAAGGCAGGGGGATCAGACAGGGGACTTATCTGGAATATTATATTGTTGAAGAAGTTCCTTCAAGTATAGAGATGGAACAACAATTTACAGGCAGTAAAAATGGAACAACAGTCTTAGTGGTGTAATTGATTACACCATGATTTAAATAACAAAATACATAGTTTTTGAATTAGGTAGTGTTTAGTAATCTTTTTAAAAGTCATCTTATTTTCTCATTTTGTTTATAGAAACTGGATATATGAATACATAAACCTTAAAATGTACATTGTCACATTCTAATCATGAAGGAATCGCAGATCACAGTTTTATGATACTTTTTCATGTGTGTGCCAAAATGTTTACGAACGGCCGGCTGGGGCATGTTTTGTTTACAATGGTACTTCCGGGCTTCCACTCGGGTACCCGGGTACCCGACCAGTATTCACCTCTGGTACCCGGGTCTAAAAATACCTGTGGATGCACAGCCTTAAGAAGGGCGGCTTTGCTGTCATTTCTCGGCTTTTCTCTATGTACACTACGCCCATTGCGAACATCATCAGGAGACATTGCCTCTACTACCACTGCTACGCTGATGATATACAAATATATCTAGCTGTTGACCCCTCCCAAACAGAAGTAAACAAAGCTATACAACGTATTGAAGCCTGCATTGACGAGGTACGCCTATGGATGACAAATAATTTCCTAAAACTCAATGACGCTAAATCAGAATTTTTGATTGTAGGATCCAAACAACAGCGGTCCAAAATAACCAACCCGAGTGTAAGGATCGGTGAAGTTATCATAACCCTATCTGAAAAGGTCAGAAATCTTTGAATCATCATGGACTCAGAACTAAAAATGAATAATCACATCTCGGCTGTTTCGCAAGCAGCTTGTATATCTCTACGTAGCATTGGACTAATTCGCAAGTACATAAATACATAGACTGCTGAACTACTCACTCACTCCCTTGTCATTTCCAGGCTGGACATGTGCAACTCCCTCCTGTATGGTGCAAATAAATCACAGCTCACTCGTTTTCAATGCGTGCAAAACCTGCAAGACTGGTTACTCTGTCACGCAAACGTTCACACATCACCCCTATCCTTAGGCAACTCCACTGGCTACCAGTGGAACAAAGGATAGTTTTCAAAATCGGTCTCCTGGTCTATAAAGCATTGCACAACATGGCGCCATCCTACATCTCAGATCTTGTCACTCAATACACTCCATCACGCAGTAACCTACGATCTGCTGATCAAAGTCTCCTGGTTGAACACATGGCCAAGAACTCATGGGGAACGTGTTCATTCCTGGTTACTGCAGGAAAAGTGTGGAATAGTTTTCCGTACCACATCAGGGCAGCGGATACAATATCATTATTTAAAACTGCTGTCAAAACTCATTTATTTCAAGCCAATATTGACTAATCATTTTCTTTTTTTAAAATCATCTTTGTCTCTTTTGTCTGCTTTTGTATCATGAGCAAGTGCCATGAGCGCCTTTTTTGGCGGATACCGGCGCTATAAAATACTCCATTATTATTATTATTATTATTATTATTAATTGCACAAAGGCAAAGGTAAATGATTGATAAATCAAAACTCTAAGCTGACATGTATGTAAGAACTGGCCCAAATCAGAAATTGACTTAAAGTCACCCTACTTTGATGTAGCTACAAAAGGATACCTAACTGCCTGGCCCCACTTTCATATTCCGCGCTAGCCACATCATAAGCCCAGCAGCCTTTGCGCCAGTGTTGAAGTCGAGACTTGGAAAAGACCGAGACCAAAACCGAGACAGAGACTGGCCCTTCTGAGACCAAGACCAAGACCAAGTGCCCCATGCTGTAGTTCTACTGCTTTAAACCAAAAGATAACATCTCATGATTGCTAACATGAAAGCTTAACATTGGGATCCTTTAAATCTGCATTAGGGTGTCATGGCCGAGTGGGTTATAGCATCAAATTCAGCTCAGAGGTCTGCGGCCAATGCCATTATCTGGCATCAACTATAGTCAATTCAGCAAGCCGGTCCTGAGACCTGTTTGATGATCAAAGATTAAACTGCACGGTTGACAATATTTTGATTTTTTCCAGGTGGCACAGTGTGTTTTGCTCAGAGTGCTGGGTGGAAATTTTGAGCTTTGGGCAGGCCGAAATGGTACTCAACTCTTGGGCAAACTTTTTAAGGAATGCATAGCAGCTTCATTTTCAATCAGGGCAATACAAAGCTTCACCATCTGTTTTACCTGTAAACCATTCATTTATGCTCTGTTCCTTCTGTTGTAAAGTGGATACTGTATGTCTCCGATGAGCAGTGTAGTTTCTGACATGGTTAGCTACAAATTTCACCACATTACCTTGTAAACTTTTACAAGGTGCTATAGCAAAGCCATGTTATGAGACCTGTTTATACAGATATAAACGGGTCTCATAACATGGCTTTGCGTAAAAATAACAAGAACTTTGAAATACCCGTCTGGTGTGATAAAGTGCTTCATCAGAACTGTTTCAGAACAAGGTTTAAGTTTTGGTGTTTTTTTTCTTTCTTTTCTTTATTCCAGATCACAGCTTTAACAGACTACCTGCAGGATCCACTAACACAAGTTGCAGTATCTTGAGGAATATATTTGTTGTATTTTTTAATTACTACCACTTGTTCTCAACCATGTACAAATTTCACAAAACTACAAATAAGTAAAAATGGTACACCATCTTTCCATAATTAACAAACCAAACAACAATAATCTGGGGCTCACATTGGATAGTGACATCTTTTCAATAATGCTTTTTAAAAAAAAAACGAATTTAACTCCTAGGCATTGAAAACGTTTTAAAAAGGCATTGTGACAAATTTATTGTGTGGGAAAAATTCATACAAATGATATTTGTCCATTTTAAAACATGTGGTTTCCTGGCAAATGTCACTGTACAGCACCATGAAATGAGTAACTACTGAACATAGTAGCTATACAGCACCAATTGGGACTTGGCTTTTTCAGTTTAACATGACTGGGAAACACAGTATTTAGCTATTCCATTAAATCAGTATTTAGCTATTCCATTATTAAAGGTGTGTATGGCAGTAGATATTTTTTAAGATATTAAGCCTCAAGTAGCACCTGAAGACTGTCACTTTCTTATAAATACCATTGTGGCTCATTTTGGGTTGACCAGAGCAGGACTTAAACCTGCAGCCTCCAGATTAATGTACAGGCGGTCTACCAATTGAGTTATGTAGCCCTAGTGTTGGCAGTCTCCCAATTGTGTTCGGGGGTGCCAGTCAAAAGTCATGAAATAAGTATTGAATTTGAATGTATTTAATGCATACCGGGAAAACAAATTTCACTTTTATTCATAAACTGAGGTAATAAATAATATTGAAAATAATTGAATTGGATTGAATTGATCCTTTTGCTGCTCATAAAAAAAAAGAGGTTTGGACCAAATATCATGATTATGGTAAGACTCTATTGGACCCTTCTTGTCCGTGTTGATTGTTTCCTGAATTTAAAATGCGCATGTCTAAGCACAGCCTCGTGCAGTGTATAAGGTAAATACATGAACGTGAACGGCACACAAACATAACACAGCGTGTAGGAACTGTGCTCATGTATATGTATCATTTACCTTGCTTTTTTTCCCAATCACATTTGATATAATTTTTTCTTATTAAACAACACCAAAACCTGTTCAAAGCTAAAAGGTCGCAAGAGTCATGGATATTCATTAAATTGTTATTCTTCTGATTAACCGCCAGTCAGGCAATCACCAGGAACCCCATTTGAAACAGAAACGCTTGTGTATTCTACAACGTGAGGAATTTACTTTTATATATTTTTCAATACACAAGCATGTAACCTTTCAAAATTCAACCCCAAATTATTTAAAATTTACCCAGTCAGTTTCCCTTGTGGTTTTTAACTTGATACTTTAAAAATTTGTGCACTTTTGATTGATTTTTTTTTTTTTTTTACCCTTACATTCAAACATGGACAATGCATTTTTAAGTAAATCGTCTTGTACTTGCAAATGCTTTACAAAATGATTTATATAGATAACGGGTACATGAATTCATATTGAAAATAATCTCACCATTACACTCATAAACATTCAATATTTGTATGTATACAAATGGCACCCAATTTTTTCCAGACACACATTTGGATGAATTTGAAAAAAGTTTTTCTGTTTATACAATCTGCCATCTTAAAATCTAGCATGTTTTACTTTTGGTCAAAACAGCATGTCAAAACTTAGTAAAATGCAAAACCAATGTCTGAAGCATAAGTTTCATTAAAAAACATCCTTGCTTAAAAAAATTCCATTTGACATTGGTTTCCTCACAAGGAGTTGTTAGCAAAACCCTGATGGACAAGTGCAAGTGAAAAACTAAAATTAATTTTATGATGACTCCCAAAATCACTGAAGAGATTTTCTCATTCAAATTACTGTAAACTTAGTATTGCTCACCTTTAAAATTGGATGCAGACACCTGCATGACTAATTTTCTAGGACACATTGGGCATTCTTCACAACATCTTTTGCCCAACATCACTAACAATCCAGATGTGTCAGTGTATTCAGTCTTAATTAAGACAAATAATTAAGCTTTTCACCTTCTTTTTAACATCGACCACTTGGACTAACATCAGCCTTCCATCTTGTTTTACCAACTCTTTTTTTATGTGTTTAACTCATCTATTTACTCATCTGTCATCTGTCATATGATGCTTATCAAACAAGTACACATATTTGTAAAAATATGTAACAAGTTAAAAATGTGCAAGGAGACTTGAAAAAAAAACATAGATTAGTACTTCAGTCTACGTCACTCTACTTACCTGTAGAGCAACTACATTTGCATATTTCCCATGCCGGCAGGCGCAAACGTTAAGATTGTTACATTGCCAGACCCTGCTCAGAGTCGGCCGTGGGTGGTACCGGCAGCCACAAGCTACCACATTTGGTCAGCTGTGCCCCGCCGTCCCCGCCTGGATTTGAGCATCCATCCTTCAATGGCCTTTGCCTTGGAGCTGGATGCTCAGTCGGTCACAGGCCTCCCTCCCGTCTTAATACAGCCCTTTGTTCGACATGTGACCCGGCCCGAGCCTCACATTCATCCCGCCAGTTTGCCTGGGGAGACTCGACTGGAGATGGTGGCCCAGCTGCAGCGTTTTTCTATCTCAGAAACCGAGCTGCGGCTGGTACAATGAGACATGATCTGTGTCCTTCAGCTACCCCAGCCGGACGATCCAGCCCCCGAAAAGTGAAAATCTTTGAAGCACGGGACAGCTGTGACCAAGCCACACTCTGCTCCAGTTTTTCCAGTACTCCCACTGGACCGGATGTGTACCCACCGGATCAATGCTATAGCGGGCGAGGCAACCTAAAAACCATACTGGAAACAGGACTTATCATATTAACGCTTTCTGGTTGCAGACTTCGAGACCTTTTTGCTGGTTTACAGTTTGTTTCTAAATGACCATGCCAGCCACGGTCCGTTAGTTATATTATACATTAAAGAATAAACTTGTGTAGGGCACAGTGAGTCTCGCTCCTCTCGGAGCATGATTCACCTGGGCCTTCCCTCTAGAAAGGTCACGCCCTGTTCATAAACCCAGTAGCATCTCACATACCCACTGCCTTTTCCTCGGTCCTAGTCTATGCAAATGTAGTTGCTCTACATGTAGGTAAGTAGAGTGACGTAGACTCCCTTCCTGCAGCAGTGTGGGTAGGGTCTCTGAACGATGCTTGCCTGTAGAGCATCCCCTCCCTCCTTCCCCACGATACTCGATCTCGTGATAGTGTCAATCTTGCGCACACGAGAATAGAGGAAGCTAACATGGCACCTATGCCGTGGGACACCATGGGGGAGTCAACAGGGGGCGCTATTGAGTGTAATAATCTTAGCCCTTGCCGGCCTGTGTCATAGGGAAATCTGTCCGCCGGAGATTCTGTCCTCCATATGGGAAATTAACATGGGCTGGAGGAGGTTTATTCAAGAGCGCTCTCAAAAGACGTTTATACACAGTTTGCCGTAAGGGGGACAGAATTTCCGGCCTGGGGGAAAGAATCTTCTGCCACACCGGCTTGGGAAATATGTAAATGTAGTGTTGTAAGTATTGTTCTAGACCCTACCCACACTCATGTGGGGAGGGCTTTCAATGCCGAGGTTAGCTTATGTCAACACATACTTCACACACATATTAAACCTGCAGTAACCCCTACTGATAAACACAAAAGTACATTTTTAACAACTCTTATTTATTTTTATCTTTTTTGAGGGGGGGGGGTCCTTCCTCCATGAACAAATTTTCTTGAAAGGTGAGAAATTTGTACAAACAAATGGTTCAACAGCAGCCCTGAATCCAGATATTACTTATAAATGCATATTGTTACTGTTTGACCAATAGAGCAAGCACCTTGAGGTCAAACCAGGTCACAAACAATTAAAAGTACTGTCTGGATAAGAAATAAGCTATGACCTAATTAAAGTGGTCCAGTTCAAGACACAATTTGCTTGATTGCTAATACAGTTTGATGCATCCATTAACAGCTACACAACATCATCACAAACTTCCACAGCAAAATTTGGTAACTATCTAAAACTGCGTAACTGCACCCTGAAAGCCGGAAAACTAATTAGCTGTAAGAAACCATAAATAAATAACTCTTAGTACCGGTATTGTTTAAAACAGTATATAACCAAACTTTGGAATAACCTATAATCAATCCAACTTTCATGCTTCTTCGCTACGCTCGTACGCATGAAAAGCAGTTTCATTTTCAAATGGACGACAAAAAACAAACAACACACTTTATAATACAAAGATTTACTGTTTCAGATAATTTATTATAGCATGGGAATAGGCCGGAGCACAACGGTGAGTGTTAATTTGATCGTTTATGAGTAGCATGCTAACATTTATGTTATATTACAAGGTTTTAATGATAGTTAATCGTTAGTAAAAAGCCATTATAACTCAATCCAGACTCATCGAGTCTCTGCCCTTTAGGCCCTTCGGACATCGCCCGGCATCCACGTGTATTTTCTTATTGCATAATAGTGAATACAGTCAACTAATAACATTTACTATTATTTACATTTATATTTAAATTTATATTAACATGTATATGATTAATTACAAATTGGATAATCACCTTTCCTCACTATCAAGACTCATCGAATCTCGGCCATTTAAGCCTTTTCGAGCATCGCCCGGTATCCTTCCATATCTTCTTATTACAATGGATTACAGTCAACTACAATAATTTTTTTTGATGAGAAAAATATACACAAAGAATAATCACTATTCATCATATTTGAGATATCACTGTCAAGCCGTCGAGCCTTGGCTCAAGCTTTATATACTTAAACACATTGTATTATCTTCAATCCATTTCGAAGGAAGTGTAATCCAAGTACAAATTTATTCAACTTTATATAATTGTGCCATTATAAGTCATTAAAAAGTATTGAGGATACAAGCAGTCTCTGATCAAAGTCTCTCTTCACATATCTGTTTTTGGCTACTGTTGTCTTCCATCTACCATGTTGCATGATTAATTCTTCGCCAACTCCTTTATTTGCCAAATGGGAGGCTCCCCCCCGATCTCAGACTATGCAAACCGTACATCTTTGGGTTTTGAATTCCTATTAATTTAAGAGCATCTATAAATAATTCACGACACCTACTATAACTTAAAGGCTTATTCACAAGAGGTTTATACCTTTTGATACTGGGATGGTAAGATAGGGCTGTGAACAGATGTACATCTTGACCAATTTAATACAAGATCTTGACATAAAATTCCTTAATATCGCAACAGGGGAGTATGAGCTGTGAGAATCGGATAGATAAGCTTTATTCCCTTCTCTAAAAATGTCCATCTTGGATCGGGGTATGAAAATACTAAATCCTTTATTATTCGGAAGTTCTTCAATATGAGAAGCCTTTATCTGAACCATTTCATCGTGCCTGAAAAGTAAGGCGAATTTTAGGGAAACGTAGCAGGCTGTTCTTAGTTCCATTAATGTGTTATCAGCTCCTCCTAATTGATCCACTATACGTTTAACTTGATCTAATGTCATTGGTTCTTTTTGAATTGCTGGTCTGTGAAGTTGTCGTTTGGCACTAAGTAAAATCTGTTGAACTATTGTTGAGTCTACTGGGTTTATTTGTGCAATAACTAAAGTATGTAACCATTTGATAGCTGCTGCAGCTGATTTGAGAACGCTATCTGATTTTGCTCTATCTTTTAATTGAACTAAGTATGCGACTACTATTTCCTCTTGAATTGGAAGTTTTATGGCTGTGATACACGTCCTTAATCCAAACAAAAAACTGCCTGCATTTGTATAAATATGCAATAGTTGTGCCATCTGCATTAGATAATACAGCTTCATTGAAGATTTGTCTTCTCATACTTTCCAGCTGGATTGGAAAGTCTGTTCAAAACGGTTGCGCGTATACTATCTAAAACAAGTACAAGAGATTGAACAAGTAATAATTCATTAAAGATTCGGAGTCAGTTAGGTTGCAGTACAATCGATAAAAATAGCACAAATAACACCTTGAAATCTCTGGGAACCAAGTAATGAATTTTTGTTCCTTCCAAGTTCCAGAGCATTTTGCCCCTCCACTGAAATAAATCCCTTTATCCATTATTTTGTAGTGTAACCGCATAATTGGCCAAAACACTGAAGAAGGCCACCGTGGAAAAACCAAAGTACCTTTAGCTTTACAGTCGAGTTTCTGTAAAACACTCGGAATCAAAACTACTGGGGTACTAACAGACAATTCTTTCCTGACCAATTTTGCCCAAAGTCATCTACTCCAGAAGTGCTCGGGTTCCAAAATCTCGAAAAGAAACATGGAAGTTTTGCATTATAGTGGTAGGCGAAACAATCTCTGGAAAATGGACCCCACAACCTTGTTAGAATATGGAAAAATTGTGTTGATATCATCCAATCATCAGTGTCAACCAATCTACTAAACGAAATCTGCTTGTTCGTTTTTACTTCTAGGGATCCATTCAACTTCCATTCTAATGTTGTGATACATGCAGATCTGAAATATGTCATTTGCCAATCTTTGTAATTCTGTATTCAAACTGCCCACTTCGACAATCCTTGCCGCAGGTTGACTGTCTGTATATAACTTTAACTGGGACCCAGAAATAATAGGTAAGAACGAAGAAATAGCAAAGAGAATGGTATTAAGTTCTCTCCATGTTGAACTTTTGGTTGCTTGTTCTTCTGACCAATGCTTGTGAGCTGTATGAACATCGTTACAAACGATTGCAACGAACATGATGCACTTGCATCACAACATATAATCTTATTCACTTTCCTACTTGCAAATACATTCCGCACATTTATTATAGACACATTTCGGGACCAGAACTGAACTTCAGAATTCGTTTGATGAGTTAGAGTTATGGAATCAGCTTCATCATTGGCTTGAGCGATCTGAACTTGGCAATTACCTAGTCATAAGCCTGGAAATATTGCCACATACTGGACCAAGAAAAATAGTTTGTCCAACAAATGAATGTAGTTTCCGAACAGTTAAGTTGGGCGTTTCGTGAATTTCACAAAATTTTTTTATATTTTTTTTATGCGCCTTTCAAGTACTCTAAGTGTTCCTTCTCTAGTGTCCCAACGCATACCTAAGCATTCAATTGACTCTGTTGGCTCCCATACGCTCTTGGCAATGTTATAAATTAATCCCGCTCTTATCAAATCAACTCTCACGTTTAGATATTTTCTTAGCTTCAATTTTGTCTAATTCAGTATTCTTTGTTAACTTTGGAATGACAATAAATCCATCATCTAAGTATAGTGTAATTAGAATACCTGAAGCTCTCCAATGTGTGACCAAAGGTTTCAGAACTTTTGTGAAAATTAGAGGAGCAGACGATAAGCCAAAAGGAAGAACAGTGAATTCGAAATATCTTTGAACCCCATTAATTGTCCATGAAAACCTGAGATACTTCTGGTAATCCTTAGCTACGTCTATGTGATGATAACCTGATTTGAGATCAAAAGTTATAAGCTGTGCATTTTCAGATAAAAATTGTAAGCCAATTTTCCAGTCATCGATTTTGTAATTATTCTTTTGTACAAATTTATTTATTCTGCTCAAGTTTCTTCCCTGAAGCTTGATAAGCTACAGATAACGGACTAACTGTGTACGATGGGTCGGGTTTCTCTAAATATTCGGTTTGAAGATAACAATTCAAGAATGGAATCAGTGACAAAGGAAAACTCGTTTAAAGCTGAATTGTTGTTCTGATAAAACATTGGTGGTGGGAATTTCTCTTCATTAATGCATTTATCGAAGTCACATCGTAACTCTAATACATCCCCGAATTTCTGCTCTAGGTGGGTGACTTTAAGCTGTACCACTTGATCCGGTGCCAGTAGGCTCCGTTGGAGATGGTTGCCGTATAGGGGGCTGAGATGTTGGGATTTGTAAAGGTGCTTGCAATAAGGGCCAGGCTTGGTCACTGATAAACTGGTCGAAATTGGTCTATCTCTTGGTTTGGCTTTAGAAGTGATGGCGATGGGGTAGAATGGAGACTCTCTTGCCCAATGCCCTGGCCTTCTACAACTGAAACACATGTCAGCATTTGGCAAGCCTATGAGAGAAGTTTATATCGAAGATTTATATGATTCATCTAAACGTTAATCAAACGGGATAGGCAGCGCCATTATTGTGAAAGATAACCAGTAACAACAGAATTGTAATAACACCAAGATAACACTTATTGTGTGCGGTGTTTCGGCCTGAACTGACTGACTGAACCTATTGTCCGCTTATATACACATACGCTTCATTGATTTAAACTTTCCGCAAAACCATGTGACCCTGACGATTGGATTAGACGCGTTTTCAAGTCATCCCATCCAAACAAATCTATATTTCCATGGAATGGGTTGAAGGTGTTCTTATTTGAAAGAACAATGAAATGTAGCAAAAGTGAAATTTAGAAAATCTACTTCTGTGAATACTGGCATAAAGGCCTTAAAATGAGCTTCTAAAGTACACCAAATAAATATTGATGAATTGTCTCTCAATTTCTAAATGACAGTATCAAAATATAAGGAGCAAAGTCATTTCCACATTTACTAAATAAAATAAGCTTAAAGTTGAACTCGCCAAAGATAACAGCACAAATTGCCACACGACTTATCTCCGCGATTCTAAACAGGGATGCGATTTTTGGAGGAGGTCTTGATCCTGGTTGTTTATAACGCGGGTCCGTGGTAATTTGCGATTTTATTACACCGATGCGATTTCGTTGCAAACGACCATCATTTTGAGATCTCGTGTGAAACGGGCTGGACTGCCTGGCCACTATAGTACATATACAGTATGATTACATGTTCACTTTATGAACTCCAGTGGGCTAATGAGCCACACCTCAACAACACAATAGCACTGGGCAAATCCAACAATCACTCAAGCATGCAGGTAAGTGCTAATTTGCATAACTTACTGTAAGTCTGCAGCTGTATGTATTAAAAGCCACTATAGAAAATCTGGGCCTTGCATTTGGTCCTTACACTAATGATAACCTATGATGTCATCAGTTTGAAATAAGGCTTAATCAAAGTTTCTTGTTTTCAAAAATTTAAATCCTTAGAACTCTTCATTATATAAAGTCTTCCACCTTAATTTAAACCCTTTTTGAACTTGCAACCGGTTTTCAGTAAAAAAAAAAATAACAGCAATGCTGTTGATAGCCTATACAAATTGTAGGTAACACAAAATATCACCAAACCATGTATGTGTACCCGAGCATTGTACCATTGACATTTGACCTTTCACCCCTAAGTACTCCAATAGCAGTGTTAATTAATTTTATCACTTGAGATAAAATACATTATTCACCACAGACACCCACAAGCAGTATGCGGCGCCCTCAGTCGCCTAGCCGGGTCCAGTTGCAGTCGCGACGTCGCCTTGGCAAGGTTTGTTTTGTTTGGACGGGCGCCAATTAGGTCGTCATTCACTTTCTTTTATGCAAATGAGCAATGTTTTGTGTACCTTGGGCCAATCAGTTGGACCAATATTCTTCGTGGGCGGGCTCTCGCTTCGCGTTAGCGCGTCAGCGGGAAAGCTCCTTTCACTTTCAGTTCAGCTTGCTTTGGGCTTGCAATTATTTTAAAGAAAACCCACCTCCTTCCCCTTCATACCTCCATACCATGGGCTTCATTTTGATACATTTGGCACGGGTATGGCATTTGTTTCTAGGGAAGTGGACTGCCACTGCCTGGGGGTCAAACTTATTTCTCAATTTTTGATTTATTCGTATCAATAATGTTTACTTATATATTACTGCTAGCACCCTCTAGTTCAGGTGGGGCTAGTTCATGTACTCAAACTGCATGTTCAAGCAGTGGATTAATTGTAAGCCTTGTTGGCATCTAGCTTATTTTATTATTACATTTTGTAAACACTTTTTATAGGGGTAGAGCAAGCTGCTCCTCCTTTTGAATATCTATGGCAAGCTGCCAAGGAATCCGGGCCCGGTATTTGTTGTTGGGCAAGCTGCCCTATAATGAATTGTTTGTCTTTTCAGCAGTATGCCATATTGAAGTTGCATGCCCAGCTGGTCATTGACCAGTGTGGCAAGAATAAACACAGTCTGAACTGTACCAAAATTCACATCAGTTTATCGTTTGCTTTCTGTGGGTCATCTGAGAATAATTTGTATAAATATCAGGGTCATCATCATTGCTGGCAAAAAAGGTCTTAAACTAAAATCCTAATTTGATGAGGTATATTTTGAAATGATAGCACATGCCTTTTGGATAACTTATATAGTTAAAACTTTCCAGAAGCTTTTAGGAACAGTGTCCTCAGAGACTAAATCAATTTGCATGATCTCTTTTTGTATCTGATCTGATTGCAGCAAAAGTTAAGAAATGTCTCATCCAAAATACCCATTACAGACCAATGACTTTGATGCACACACAAAAATGCCAGTATGCCGCACTCGTTATTTCGTATAGTGAAAACCACTTGCGTAATACGAAATTGTTCATGTTAGGATCAACTAAATGGATCATCAACAAGGGTAAACTAAACTTAATTGACCTCAATCAAACGAGAAAAACTCCTCTTAATGCCTAAACATTGTAACGTAAAGTCTAACATCATCAGTTTGACACTGGGCAAAACTAAATGGATCATCAACTAGGATACGATAAACTTGTCCAAAACTCTTTAAACATTTTAACCACAGTCATGATTCTTAACAATGCATTAACTTGGTATCACAGACTGATCAGAATTTTCATACTCTCTCAAACAGCATCTCTTTTCAAGCAAAACAACCACTAAAAAATAACTATTTATGGCCCCTAAATTATCACATCCAATCTTTGGATCACCAAATTGACTGTCCATAGGCAAAAAAGCTTCATATATTTTTTATACTGTTTTCAATCAACAGCCATGCAATATTTTAAAACCTAGTACTGTCACTTCAGAAGATTATTACTAATGAATTGTAGTCATTTAGAGGTTTGACTTCTTTTGAAATCTACACATTAATTAATTCTTGTTTGAATTTAGTGCTCACTATTGAGGGTCTGGCCTTTCTATTAGTCCACCGCCCCCCCCCCCCCCTTTGCTTTACTGATCTCAATTGCCTTTTCACAATCTTTCTAACAAGGACAACTTTTGGATTTGAAGAATGTGACGGCAGACCTTTTTGAGTTCCTCTTCTTCTGGGGTCCACTTTTGACGCTTCACACCGACGGCTTTCATCCGCTGTTTTTACCTCGAGGCTGAAAGGATATGAATGCAAAAAAACAAATCTCATGTTATGGTTCAACTAAAATGGTGAAAATCTAAAATTTTGAAGAATCCAACCTGATATCAATGTGCAACTCGACTCCAGACTTCCAGAAGAACAACATACTGCACGGTCAGCTCTTCTAAAGATCTTGCCATTAGAGGAAAAGATGCATTTGATGGTAACTTCCAGAAACTATTGCAGTTGCGGGCTGATGATGATGACAATCTGAAAAGATGGCTGACAAGGAAGACTACTTTTACAGGTGGTGAAATTCAAAACGAAATTTTACAGTTAATGGGCCATGCTATTTTGAGGGATATCTGCAGTGATGTGAACAAAATGTCTACTCAGTTTGGAATCATAATTGATGGAACGCAAGACATTCAGGGCAATGAACAGGAGAGTGTCTGCGTGCGTTATGTTGATGGTTCGTTTGTTGTTCAGGAGGAAATGCTGGGCCTCTACCAGGTTTCCTCAACAACTGGGGAATCACTTTCTAAGATGCTGCAGGATGCCCTGATATGACTGCAACTGCCTATAGAACACCTTAGAGCACAAACGTATGACGGGGCAAGCAACATGTCTGGAAAATACAAAGGATGTCAAGCAGAGATTAAGAAAATTCAACCGATGGCAAGTTACTTTCATTGCGGAGCCCATGTGACACACCTCATCACTTCCAAAGCATTGCAAACTGCACCATATATAAGGAATGCCTTTGGACATGTACAGGAACTCGGCAACCTCTATAACAGCTCTGGAAAGTTCAAACACCTGTACTTGAATACATTCTGCTGACACTGATAATCCTTCCCCAACAAGACTAAAGCCAATATGCCCAACTCACTGGTTAACGCATTCATCTGCAGTTAAATCGGTCTTGCAGAATTTTGAAGCCGTATTGGATGCCCCTCATGAAGCAGCTGAAGACTTTGGGACAAACACTTCTTCACGAGCTAGCGGCCTCCATAGTTGTCTTTCGTCTGGAAAATGCGTTCTTGGCTTGTTTACAGCTTTACCTGTTATCCAGTGCCTTGAAAACTTTAATAGGGCCCCCAAGGAACAGATATGACAGTTTCTGGGATGCTTGATGCTGCAGAAGTAACCAGGCGTAATCTACTCACCCTTCGTTGTGACCAACAATTTAGGGAGGTCTTTGAAGCAACAGAACAACTACTAGAACAGTGCAACCTAGAACCGGTAACTCTTCCACATAAGCGCAAACTTCCAAAAAGACACGATGATGGAGCTGCCCAAGAGTACACCGCCAACTCTGCAGAGGAATTGTACAGAGTGGATTTCTTCAAGGTAATTGACAGTAAAACTTCTAACTTAAAAGACTACTTAACAACCACTGACCTTATCTTGTATAAGGACTTAAGCGACGTGCTACTTACTGGGTCTGTTCAGACACATACAATCCGTAAATATCCTGAACTCACAGATTCTCTACAGCAACAACTGGCCTTCTTTCGGAATCAGTTCAGTGGATCATCCGTTGAGGACTACCGAAAGATCTTTGGAGCAATGGTGCCGGGAGTCCGTCGAATGTTCCCTCAAGTTGAACAGTTGCTCAGGCTCCTTCTCATCTCCCCAGCAAGTTCATGTGTAGCTGAACATTCATTTAGTGCTCTACGACGCATGAAAACATGGTTGCGAAGTACTATGACTCAGAAACGTCTTAACCATCTCATGGTCTGCCACGTACATCGAGACCGACTGGCAGCAGTAAATCCTCAAGCCATTGCACAGGAATTTCTACTCAAGTCAGCTGATACACGCGGTATAATTTTTGGTAAATTTTAAGGTAAGTTAAGTGTTATTATTTTTTATTCTAAAAACAAAATATAAATTAAAATAAAAGAAAAACGAAAGAAGAAACAAAAACATCAAAAACTCT
Source organism: Pisaster brevispinus (assembly GCA_023634235.1). Lineage (NCBI taxonomy): Eukaryota > Metazoa > Echinodermata > Asteroidea > Forcipulatida > Asteriidae > Pisaster > Pisaster brevispinus. Next base: position 4,603,215 of record JAMKCF010000022.1, read on the forward strand.
CAATTTTACTGAAGAATTTGTTACAATGTGGTTACAATTTATGAGGATTGTGAATATGATATTTGTATTTGGTAGAATCTCGGTTTTACATATAAAGGGAAACCCAGGCCCAAACCCCATTTCGGATGATGTTATTGTTAAATATCACCCCCTGTAACTCGCCTCCTGGTCAAACAAAAAATAGGGAACAAGTGTAACACAGAAATTAAATGTAAAAGTAATGGTGTGGGGTGCAAATAATGTAAGATGTATTTTTTTCAAGACTTGCTCGCCCGTCCCCCCTACTTTTCAGTAGCGATCGACGCCCTTGGGTACCGGAAATAAACATGTTGCAGGTATGGCCGCCTGGTATACAGGATCCCGAACTCAGTGGTAAAGCTCTGAGAGGCTGATCTATCAGCAGGTGTAAAATATTGAGGTGGTTGTACTGCCATGGACATGCATGGATTGGTGGTACGTGCAGCCACTTTCGGTTGCAAATTCCTGAGACCATCGGGGTGACATTGTTACGACAATGTGTTCGCATGGGTTCATTTGGTTCCTCTGATTGTTTTGGGCAGGCTTCAAACTTAAGACTAGCTGAGACTTTTTTTCTCCAATTAAATTCAAACATGACTGCTCAAACAAAGAATAAAGAAACTTTACCTGCTTGCGCAAATCCACCTGCCCGTGTGCAGCCTTCAAAGCCTCTTGCTATATTGCCTTTTCCAATATCAGGGACTTTCGTTCCAACTTCACTTCCATTCAGTCTTTTGTTGATTTTCTAGCTCAATCTGAGAGCAGACTGAATTGTGACATTTCTTCCGATTCTTTCAAGTTACCAGGATGTATCTTTCATCGCCTTGACAACCCTCCATAACATGGTCTGGGTGTCTATGTCAAAGAAACTCTCCCCTTAGCCTGTGAAAGCACTTTGGACTGTGACAACAATGAATACATGTGCTTTCACCTTTCGCTTCTCTATTCCACAACCCATGTACCTGTTTTTCCTGTATCATTCACCTTCATCATCATCCTGCACTGTGCGTGATGCTATCTCACAGCACCCTTCTGCTCAAGCCATGGTATTTGGTGACTTCAATGTTTATCACAAGGAGTGGCTGACTTATTCTCGAAATATTGACATTCCTGGTATTGCAACACGTAATTTTTCCATCTCCCTGGAGCTTACACAGATCGTTTCATCACCTACTCTCATTCCGGATCGTGCTTCTGATGGTAGGTACTTGCTTGACCTCTTCTTGTGTTCTAACCTAGATGACTGTGTTGCCAAAGTCTTGCCTCCAATTGGTAACTCAGATCACTCAATTGTCTCTGTTTCCATATCATATTCTTCTCCAACAACTACATTCCAGCCTTTTCACCATACTGTTTGGAAAGGCTGACTCAGGGATGGTTTTCACTGTTTTCTTGCTGATGTGCCATGGTCTTCGATTTTAAGTCCTGGTCTTGATTTGGCGGCAGATGAGTTGTCCCAATGGATTAACCTTGGTATGGAGATTTACATCCCCTCACGTACCTACCAGATCAAGGCCCATTCTCAACCTTGGTACACTCCAGCCTGTGCTGCAGCCCATCATAACAATTTTTTTTAAAAGAAGTATCATCTTTCAGGAACTTTGGATAGTAAGCTTCTTTTCCATGAAGCTCAAAATCAATGTAAGAGAGTTTTAGAGGATGCTAAGAAGCAATATGCCAACTCTGTTGCTAGTTCTATTTCAACAGAACGGCTTGGTTAAAGAAACTTTTGGCAGATTGCCAATAGTGTACTGAATCGCTTAAAGTCCTCCATTCCTCCTCTCTTTTATGGTCCCAAAGTTCTTACTTCTCAAGATAAGGCAAACAATTTTGCATCTAACTCCACACTCAGAGATGAAGGGCATCCACTTCCTGCCTTTCCATCCCATACAGCCACTGCAGTAACTGATCCTCTTATCACTCCAAGGAAGATTGCCTGGATTATTAAATCCTTGGATGCCTCTAAGGCTACTGGCCCTGATGGAATCCCTGTAAATGTTTTGAAAATGTGTTCCCCATAACTTTCACCCATTCTTGCCAAGCTATTCAATATGTGCTTGGCAGTCTCTGTGTTTCCTTCATCTTGGAAAGTGGCATCCGTTGTCCGTCTTTAAGGGTGCTGGTGAGCGTTCTCAAGCTACTAATTATCATAAGATCTTTGAATGCTTTGTTAATCAAAAGCTCCTTGGATACCTGGAGGACAATGACCTTCTAACTGACTGCCAGTTCGGGTTTCGCCATTCCCGCTCAACCGGTGATCTGCCCGGTGAAGTTTTGTCTCAGCTTGCCATGTATGCTGATGATTCAACCCTCTACTGTGTTTCCCCTAACTGTTCGAACACTTCTCGTTGTGAGGTGGGTGTCTCACTCAGGGATCTGATAGGCTGTTGAAAAAAATACTGAACTGTGAGCACAAAGCGTGAAAACTTGCGAGCTCGAAGCCTACTTTACATACATTTATCTTTTGTTTTAAAAGCCCTAATCTGCACTATGTGGCATTATATTTGGTTTTATCTTCATGTTTTTATATGGTCTTAATAAAAAAAGAAAAAAGAAATAAAATAAAAAAATTGGGGGGCAGGGATTTCCGGAAAACAAACAGAGAAATCCCATCCCTGCTCACTAAAAAATGACTTAGAGAACGTGCTGAAGTGGGGGAATGATTGGCTAGTATACTTCAATGCAAAGAAAACTACACTTCTGTCTCTGTCTCGCTCAAGAGATGATACATTTTCATCTATTCATGTGGGTCCATTGACTTTACCTGATGTAGCAGGTTTTCGCTTACTTGGATGTGACATATCTCAGGCATTGCAAAGAGTCTTCCATGTGAGTGGGTTGTCTTTATTGAGCTCGGAAGTTCTTACCTCCTGATGCTACTCTCTACCTGTATAAGACAACTATACATCCCCTAATGGAGTACTGTTGTCACATTTGGCCCGGAGCTTCTGCCTGTCATTTATCTTTATTAGATAGAGTGCAGAAGCGTATTGTTAATCTTGTTGGTGAAGTGTTGGGATCAACGTTACAACCTCTTTCCCACCGTAGGTCTGTAGCCAGCCTCCGTCTTTTCTACAGATATTTTCATGGTAAATGTGCCACCAGTGTGTCCGACCTAGTTCTTCCTATCAGAATGTTTGAGCGTGAAACCAGAATTTTTGCTTCTTCTCACCCATACACTCTTAATTTGCAGAGATGTAGAACAAGGAGCCATTCCAACAGCTTTATTCCACATACTGCATCTCTTTGGAACTCCTTGCCGATGGTGCATGTTTCCCTCCATCCTACTATCTAGACTTCCCACCTCTAAAATACATTGATTTGGATACTTTAGGTATTCAATTTGCACACCAACTTACCAACAGAAAGACCCAATTCTTTAACTGTCAGGTTAATATGCCAGTTGGCAAACTCAAGGATGCCACACATCGGAGATGGGCGTAGAGCTCTACGTCGGGCAGAATGCTATGTTCACTGGTCAAATAGTCCTAAGAAGGTATAGATGAGTTGCTAGTGCTAGGTAGTCAAGTAGGCCTACAATCTATGCAGCAGGCAGTGTTTTGATGAGGGATCCATCTGGAGAGATCTTTTCCTTGTTAATGATAACCCCTTCCTATCAGATTGTTGTCATTCACTGCAATACATGTTGGTTTACTGCCTGGTAGGACTGATGGAGATGACAATTCCTGCCGATGTTATTGACTGCTTCATTATCTAGTACAATGAGCTTGTTCACAGTCACACTACCATGGTAAGACGTTTTATTGGAAGTGGTTGAGTGGTTGTGGGATGACAGTGAATTTGGGATTGCTCTCTGCTATATTTGCTTATATTTAAATCAAGCTTTCAATCAAGAGGCAGCGATTCATTTGCCTCCAAAGAAACTCTATGGAGAATGAGGATGGAAAGTCAGTGAGGGTCAGTTACTCCCAGTACAATCTGACCTTCGACCCGGTCCACTGAAACTCCTTTTAAGGATAGATCAAAATGCAAGGCAGGGTCCTACATCAATAAATGCACAGGCAAGAAGCATGGCCTTGCCTGCTCTTGGATGAGTGGAGAGTGCAAAGGTTTGACTTTTGCTAAATCACGAAGGACATATTTATGATGAGCATAACACGAAGCACCAAGATTAACCCAGAAATATACTAAAACCCCTGATTATCATGATATGATGCTTAGATTAGGAGTTAGGCCTATTGCGGAAAATTCTTTGTGTAAAAAAAAACCAAACAGAATTGTGCTAATCACCATCAGTGACCATAAAAACGTGGGTCTATAGCCACTTCAATTGTTATTATTGGATGCTTAGATACAAAATTACTGCAAAAAGTATACTTTGTGTGTAATGGTTGGCAGCTTATTTGCATATTTAATAATAGTATTTCTTATTTTCTTGTGCAAATAATTAATACAAAAATGTGCCAAAAATATTCACTAACCCTGAAAACATGGGTGTACACTCTTCATTTGTCATCATTGGATACTCACATACAGAGTTACTATAAAAAGTCTATTTTTGTGTAATGGCAGCAGCTAAATTGCATAATTCACACATTGTTATGCAAATAATTAATCCAGAAATGTGCTAATAACATTCACTAACCATGAAAACATAGGTCTAGACTAGTCATTTGTCAAAATTGGATGCTTAGAAACAGAGTTATAGCCGGAAATCAGCTTTTTAAAATGGCAACAGCTAACTTGCATATTATTAAAATTTGAAGCCTTTCCACTAAATATATAAAAGTAGACTTTTAATATGGTGTTCTGGGAACGTATCTTAAATGCATAGCAGTGAAAAAAACATTTGCAACTAATGATGGGGTTTGCAACTATTGACTGGAGTATTGGCATGTGAAGTGGTCGACTTTTTCCACATCGATGATGCATCAAAATTACAAAAGTTATTAAAAATATAAACCATTGTTTAAAGTGATTTGAAGTCACAATCAAGTGTAATTATTACTGGTGATTTTTGAATTGGCGTTCGGTGACATTTGACACCTTAAGTACGGAGGGCACCATTAAATAATGTCTTAAATAGTGGAGTTCGTTTCTACATGGTGTAAGGTGCATACTGACATAGTTTGTTTCACTATTGCATAATGTTTTTTATTAATAATGAAATTAGTGCTAATTAAATGACTTCTTAATGAAACATAGCACTTTTAATGTTTTTCTTAAGTTTAAAATGCTCATGCAGCGAACCATATCTTTTTAATCCCTGATGAAATTTTGTTTGCACTCAAAATTTTGATTAAAACTTTTCTTTTATTAACTTGCACTTTTGACCTGTTGACCTTTGACCCTATCTTAAGCAAACTTAACATTTTGAGTCAGCTCAGTGAAAGGGACACCTTTACACACTTGATTTATCCTTGCACTAACAATTTTGACTATGTATTTAGTGCTAATTAAGGGCCTTCTTAATTAGACTTGGCACCAATTTTGATATCCTTCAATATCAAAATCTTAGTCAGTGGACCATAGCCTTTCAATGCATGAAGAAATTTTGTTTGCACTCAACATTTTGATTAAATTGCTTTTCTGGGTGAGTTTAGGGGGCTCCCCTCTCCCAACGCTCAACTTGGTACACTTGCAAATTCACATTCAAACATTTTGCACTAAACAATTTCAATAGACCTTGCTGGGCTCCCGGACTATATATTACCTATGTATAATTCCGTAAAAAGCAACCTAGGGTCTCTCATCCTTGATTTTATACGGATTTCAAAGATTTAAATATTTAATGACGTGGATTTCCAAGCCGATTACTGTCACAGTAGAGCTTGAGCAAGCCAATATTTTTGTCACAGAGCACGATTAATTTTATATAGCGCCACCATCCATGTGAAATGTACCGCTAACATTTTCGTTTCAAATGTAGGACTATACATGTACAAAGGCTTTGTGGACTTTGAACCTTATGAATAATGGAGCGGCACAGTCAGCTACAGTGCTTTTCTCCAAACACAGATTAAATGCAGGTTAATACTAATGTTGGCTTTTAGGACCAGAAGTTAAGGTCATATTGGTAGAATCTGTGTGCAAAATGTTGAGCAGGATCACATATCTACAATCTGATGTAAAATTTGTGATGAAATGATAAGTCTTGAGATATGAATTTTTGAAATGTTCAACTTCCAGTTTGAACCAGAAGTCAGGGTCAAGAGACGTCACACTCTGGGTAGCAATTTTAGAGTCATAACAGGCCTATATTATTTAAATCCATTTTGTAGGTTTGGAGTTATGATTTTTTAAAGTATTAAACTCTGATTTAATGTAACTCAACACCTGATGACATCATCATGACATCACTAAAGCGGGAAGTGCGTCTTTGTTAGCAGACAATTGCGGTGGATAAGAAGACAAAAAAGAAGTATTAAAACTAGACATGAATTTTTGTAGAAACAAAAACAAGGTGTTTGGTGTAGATATGTCCGAGTTAGCGTAAACTTGTCTTAGTACGAAATATAGACATGCGTAAAGTGAATGGTGGCTCTAAAGATTTGCAAATTTGAAATAAGAAACATTAATAAGTTTGAAAACTGATGACGTCATGATTTTAAAACTTATTTTTTATCGAGACTTTAATAACCACTTTAACCTTTTACCTATGTGTTTTAAGCACTGTTTACTCAGTACTTTTTCGATCGAGTTTCGTAAAAAAACCAAAAAAAAAACCAGGCAAATTACTCGTGTGGGATACGAACCCATGACATTTTCACTGCAAGAGCAGATGTCTTACTACCAGACTACCAAGCTTGTGTGTCTTTATTGGCAGACAAATGTGCTGACAATTTAGCAATTTTGCATGGAATAGACTAACAAAGCCTCATGCCAAATCAGGTCTCGTGGACATTCTGATCAATGAACCGTCTGATCAACGAAGCGGAACAGCCAGCCACAGTGCTTTTTGCATTACACATAATAAATGCGGGTCAGGTAGCTTTTAACGTCCGATTTCGACCAGAAATTTAGGTCAAATTGGAATCATGTCTGCGCAAAAGTTTGGGTTGGCTTACAGACCTACAATCTGATGTAAACATTGTGATGAAATGATAAGTAGTTATTGAGATGTGAATTTTTGAAATGTTCATTTTCTGGTTTGAACCGGAAGTCGGGGTCAAATGGGGTCACACTCAATGTATCGTTTGTAGTGTGTTTGATGCCCATTCCGATGATGTATAGATAGTAAAAATCCAATATGAGGTTCTTGAGTTAAGATTTTTTGAAAAAATAAACTTTGATTTAATGTATTTCAATACCTGATGATGTCATCATGACGTACCTAAAGCGGTTTCATCTCCTAATGAATATCTAACCATATGTGAAGTTTCAAGTTTAATGAGCTTGGAAAGTGTGCGTTTGTTAGAGGACAACGTTTGAGTGGTATCTTTGCGAACAAACATAAGATCACACTAGAAATTTAGAGTTTGTCTTAACACAAACTCTCGGTGTTCGGTTTTGGGGAGTACATGCCTGGTGTAAAAAGCCTGATGGAAAAAAGCACAAAAAATACATTTGAGATGACGTAATTAAGAAGAAGAAGTATTAAGAAAAAAACAAAAACAAAACTAAACAAAACAAGAGGTGTTCCGGGCGGAGTGCCCGAACACTTAACTAGACATGAATTTTTGTAGAAAAAACCCAAGGTGTTCGGTGTAGGCATGTCCAAGTAACAGGCCTGTGAATGGACCCTTAAAAAAAGAGCTGAAACACTATACATGATGTAAGAATGATCATTGAACGTCAATTGAGCGCGCGTCACGCATTTACGCTGGTCGAATTTGGGCACCTCATTGATCCAGTCACTAGGCTTATTTTACATTATTAAAGTTGAACATTGTTGTTGCCAAGCATATATTAGGCTTTAAAAAAAAAAAAATCGTTTTTTTTTTGTTGTTTTTTTTCCCCCAAAAAAGCGGAAATAAAAAATCGTCATGGTCAAGGAAAAAGCTGAAATCCGCTTTAAAGCGAAGATTTCACAGGCCTGAAGTTAGCGTAAACATGTCTTAGTACGAAATATTGATATATGTAAACTGAATGGTGGCTCTAAAGATTTGCAAATTTGAAATAAGAAACATTGATAAATTTAAAAACTTATGACGTCATTATGATTTCAAAACTTATTTTTTATCAAGACTTTAATAACCCCTTTAACCTTTAACCTATGTGTTATAAGCAATGTATACTCGGTACTTTTTCGATAAAGTTTCTTTAAAAAAAGAAAAATACAGGCAAATTACTCGGGTGGGATTCAAACCCACGACACTTACACTTACTTGTTAATTGTTGTGAACTATTGTAATTTATTTGTCATTCCACTGCCATGTTTTCAAATATTAAGAAAAGATATTCACTAAAAGTTTACTTTGTTGGCAATTAATGTGAAAGCTTGTTTTACTTTTAAATAAAAATACATACTACACAAGTGAGACAAAATCTGCACATAACTTGAAAAAAAAACTTCAACATCAATTTCAAAAGATTTTACAATTTTAAACCTACTGTATACATTTTATCTGGAATGCATTCACGAGCCTCTTAGTTATTGAGACAATGAAAAGTGTTATTGGCATGGAAAACTATTTCACATTTGGCCCAAATACTTTTTTTCTTAGTAATTAAAAAGTTTTGCTTCTTATTTTAGAGGACTTTGTTTTTCTTTCACAGCTTATTTTTAAAAAGGGACTTTTATGGTATTGAGGAAACTAAGTTGTAAAATCAAATAAATAACATTTTTAAAACAAATTAGTTTGAAAGGTTTTATTTTATAAACTTACTACCAGTACCAATTGTCTAGAATGATATTTCCGTCTAATATAATAACTTGCTCATGAAAATGTGCAACATTTTAAAATTGTCATTGCCATATTAAAATAAGCTTATATGGTCCAAGAGGTTGACAGTCCATCCAATTAACCCCAGCACCCCCACCCATCATGTATTCCACCATACAAATACTAACACTGCAACCTTTTTGGATGCATTGGGGTTATGGCCAATGGAATATTCACCAATTGACATAAATACCAAAACACAATTCTAAGCAAGTAATACTTCTCTGCTTTGTGTATGTAATGTTTATCGCCGATTTGAAAGCATCTTGAACAGAAATATTTATCAGAACAATCGGTATTAGTGTCTACTCTACACCAAGGAACACATTTGCTGCAAATACATTATAGACCTTAATGCGTTTGCAGACCAACATGCAAAGCTAATGAGATTACATGTATAAACTTTAATTTGAGTTTGTACGTTTTCAGTTTAAAGGTTGACCTATTTCTAACATGTACATGTTTTGTCAGTGTGTCTGGCAGATTAACTTCTGGGGAATATGCTCAACTACCTCAATACATGTCATTCTCATAACTCAACAAATCAAACACTTTCTAAGCAAGATGATTTTTCAAAATGGGTTAACACACCCTGTAAATTTAAAATCTTTTCATACAATCCTTTTTTCCATACCTGAGCTCCATTTCACAAAGAACTAAGACTGATCTCAAGTGCGAATCAATCTTAACTGCTCAGCAAAATTGTGATGTCACAAATACAAATCACTCAGGTAATACTGACAACTCATCTTAAAATGAATCTTAGTGCCATGTGAAATCGAGCCCTGGCCCTCTTTCATAGAACTGCTTAAGCAAAAAAGGTATACCAACACAAAACAAATTTGCTTACCAGCAAATAAGGCTACCAGCCAAAATGCCAAACATACTATCTGTGACTGGTTTCCCAATTATTTGTTATTGTCAAAAACTTGTTAAGCAAAATTGTCTGCTTATGCAAGAGTTATGAAATTGGGCCCTGGTTTTTCAAAAATTTTATTTGTAAGCAAAGGGCAACACTTTGGGAAATTTTTTTTCAACATGGACAAGACTTTGAGCTTTAAGGATGTTATCTTTGAAAGAATATATAATTATCGGTTAAGGTTCCTCACAAAACCACAAATAATTTTGACCCTTGTGGGATTTGATACTTGCCATTTTGTCATCAAAATATGTTCTCAAAAAATTAGAATCAACCATAACTAAAAAAAATAATAAAAAATAATACAAAACATCAAGAATGAATAATAGCTATAGTTTTACATGAAAATTGGTATATACTTAAAAAGAAAGCCGAATAATAATGACAAAATATGAAGAAAAAAACACATACACAAAATAACTCCAATGAAAAGACCCTGAAAGGAAATTTTATATCTTGTGATTAATCAAGTCAAGCGTTAACACCAAGCATGATCAAAGTATCACCCTTTTTCAGGATAATACATGTATACCTACCAAAAGATCTGTGACTTTAATTGGCAAATTGATGCAGGCGCTCTAAAAGGGAAAAAGGGTACATGTAGGTGTAATGAAACTCCTATTAATGTTCAAGAAAAACATGCTCTGCTCCCTTGCTATTCCAGTGACATTTAATATGTTACAATAAAAGGGTTAAAACATCTACAAAATTTTGGTCTGGACGTGCAGCGGAGTGCTTCTCTCATGTCATGATAGTATGCTCATAAATATTAAATCAATTCACTGCTACTCATCAGGGGAACTTCAAGCCTTCGGTCTTCATCGCACTTCAATAGCCTCACAAGTAAAGCATGTAGAAAGTACCACGGCAGGGCCACTTTTTATCTGTTGTACCCACTGGTGGATTTATAAGATCCCCACCTGTAATTGTAAAGAAATAGTCATGGAAAAGTGTTACCCCCCTGGCCATGGTACAGTTTACATTAATGTCATCGCCTAATTAAAGGAAGACATTGAGCACAAACTCAGTGACGTAAAATACTTATTTAGTGCACTCCTACTGCATGTTTAGACCATAAGCCAGATTGATTTCCACAAATTGAAACAAAAGCATACATAAAAACTAGACCAATACTGAAATATAGTGAACTTTATAAAAACAATTACACATTTTCTTACTAGCATATTCATGAAGCTTTCACTTGCTAACACATCTGTATATTATGATTACTGTTACCTACTTTTAACTTTTTCAATACAATCCCTTACCGTTTACTGATAAAAAGGCAAAATTTTAATCACAAATGTTTGAACTTAATAAGGATACTCGACTATAAAGCTATTTAAGATTTGCCAAAGAAAGTTATTATGCTGAACACTGACATCGCAGAGAAAATATTTTGCAGTTGAAAACCATGTATTGACTATAAAATAATCTGCCAGTTGAGGGGGTGGAGTTTATTATTTCACAAAATTTTCACTGGGGGCGTGGGTATAAGATGTCATTTAGAAAGACATACAGAAAATACATTTATGACTTGCCCTCAATCAGATCTGAAATGGTTCCGACAAAAAAGAATTTAAAAAAATTGATCACATCCAGAAAATTTTGTAACTTTTCAAACGTATTAATAAGAAGAACATTTTGGACCGCACACTTTTTCCTAGAGAATCGTATGATAATCCTAGCTCAATTCTCATCAGTCAAAATGGAATAAAAGACGAAAAACAACCTAAATGAATGTTACATGCGAAAACAATGTTATCACTGAGGGTTTGGGGCAGGTGGAGCGCCTTGTTGATACTGCTGCCAATAAGCCATAGCCTGGTAATATTGCATATACTGCTGCTGTGCAGAAGCATAAGCAGATGGGTCTAAACCAGAAGCTGTTGGAGCTGCTTGCAATTGAGGATCAATAGTGCCTTGCTGCGCTTGCTGCTGAGCTGCAAAGGCTGCTGCTTGTTGCTGCAGAGTACTTGTATCAACTTTTTGTTGTTGTTTAGGCTGCTTCTCCCCTTGCTGTTGCTGTGCAAAGTGACCTTCACTATTTTGGATCACATTTGCTTGCTGTGTACCAAGTAGTTGACCCCGTTTTGGGTTTACATGAGGGTTACCTATAGCTTGGTGGGAACCACTTGATTTAGGCTGCTGAAAATGGCCCAACTTAAGTTGTTGGGGTTTCCTTCCCAATTCATGGGTTGGAACCATATTTATTTGCTGCTGAGAACTCATTATTTGTTGAGGTGGACCTTGCCTTTGAGGTAATGGTCCCCGGCCAGAGGCACCTTGATTACCACTGTGCAAGCCTTGGCTGTCTGGCAGCAAGTGGGAACTGTGAAACTCCTTTTTAGAGCCAGAATTACGCTGATCAACTTTGCCAAAGGCTCTATTTCTTTCTTCATTCCCCGGCTGACCAAAATTACGACCTCTGAAACTCCCACCAAACTCCCCATCCCGCTGTTGTCCAAATCTACCCCTTTCATTCATGTTTCCTAAAACTTCCCCTTGCCTAGACTGAGTCTGAGAGAAGTCAGTGTTGCCATACTTTTCACTCCCTGATCCATTGAAGTTGGTGCTTCGTCCTCTGTTGTTGCCAGCATATCCATTTGAAGAGCCTCGGTTGCCATTTCCGTAGCTGTTGGCCGACTGACGATAGCGTTGACGTCCTGAAAATAATTATTCTCACAGGTTACAAAAAATTAAGTTCTTATTGGTTTTATACTAAGAGAATTGGACAGTTTTTGTGACACCACTATGACAAAGTGTTTGTGTTGGTGATTCATGAGTTTAGATTTCTTCTGCATGACTTCATGGTTCATGTATCATGATTTAAGATTCAAGACTCACAATCAATAGTTGATGTAACCAGTAGCACTGTAAGCCTGTTACATCTTTGATTTATTAGTGTTTATTTTGGTTTGCTCAGGAGTTATGATTTTAATGGAAGAATAGCTTCTGAAATAGCTTCTGGTTTGCTCAGGAGTTATGATTTTATGGAAGAATAGCTTCTGAAATAAAAGCACCAGAGGGCTCTGTGTATGTAAATCAATGACTTAATCATTTCAATTCTTTAAAAAGGTTGAACGTCAGTGGTGATTTCATACACAGAAATAGGGCGGGAGACTATAACATTTATTTGTGCAAAAGCACCTGGCAGTATCGACCTCAGTAGGTGAAAGGGTCTCACTGAGATATCACAAATAATGTAATAAAGTGCCATCATTACTGAAAAACATGCCTTTGAAAGTCTTTCAAAACCTACACATGGTAATATCACAAATGAGGTCTCTTTATGTTTTTATGGTCAATCTTTAGGCTGAACGCCATTTTACGGCCATACAATGTGTAGTTTGTCATATATCATCTTAATTTGCGATAAAAATTACTGGGGGAAAAAATCCATACTTTTTTATATTTTGAAAACTGGAAATTTACAAAAGAAGTTGTAAACAACTGTTTTAGTATAATTGTAGTGCCTGAATTATTTACTTCACATGAACCCTTGGCAAATGGTGACTTAAGGTATTTCTAGGTTATGCTTTGTCTAAGGTTCATCTGACATCACTGCCATTCAGCATCTTCTCAGTACATCACTCTTCACTCTGATTTTCACTTTCCTCACTGCAAACATTGTCGCTATCTGACTCGTCCTCATCTATGGAAGCAGGGCACGATTTCACAAAGAGCTAAGATTGATCTTAGGGTGTGTATCAATCTTGTTCGCTATATCAGCTGATAATCTGCAACGGTATTGCTGGAATCTCTGAATGCTCGAACTTACCCCCCATTGAGTCAAATACAATGATAAACAATGGTGGCAGACATTTTTACAAAAACAGGACCACGCAGAAGATAAGCTTGACAAAAGAGTGAATAACATTGGAGGAACATCAACGCAAATATTGCCTGTCATTAATTTAGTACTGCCACACTACAACAGTAATTTCTGTGATATATTTGCAGCCTCTCATACTTAACATCTAGCAAAAATATTAACTTCATCAGGGGCCCATAAAAAAGTATTAAGTTATGAGCATCCAATTTTGAACACCATTTTTTTATGCAATTTTAGTGAAGTTCAAGAAAAGTTGACAATGACTTGAGAAAAAATTTTACGCCACTAGAAAATTTAAACATAAACTACTCTTATTGCCGACTTGCTATTGCAGTCGTCACTGTTATAAAGTAATCCTCATTTGAATATGTTCACATCATTATTATTATTATTTTTTTTTTTTTTTTTTTTTTTCCCCCTGATGTATTGTTTCAAAATTTGGTAATGCTTATTGACATGCATCTTATCTCTTAAGGGCCCTGGGAAAAATTTCAGGTGGTAAATGCTCTCTGGTGCAATTTAGGCCACTTCACATACATTTTTTACCTTATAATTCATCTAAAATAATTATAAAAGTAATACATTTAATGCAGTACAACATTATCTGTCCAATGTATATAGTCAAGTCTTGACATTACCTACGTCCATAACATAACATTACTTCAGCACAGTTTTGGAACTTCACGAAGACAGCAATTGTCACTATTGGTAGACAAATTCTCAAGAGTTGGAGAATTGTGTTCTTTTGAATGCCTGAGACAAGCCTAATGCATCAAACTCTTCCCAGATTCAAATTTACGGGTGAATAATTACCCCATTCACTAAAGCTAAATTACTTCAAAGGGAGTCATCTATCAAAATGCTTTATACTATTACTATCAACAGCCCTCCAGTGCTTCTTACCAAGGCATTCTAACCCGAGCTTCAATATCGGTGCAGGGGTTTCTCTTTTCTTTTTTCGAACTGCAGATTTAGTTTTAAAATGTCCTTACCGGAATTAAATTCACCTCTGCAAGTCGGTCAAAAACAAACTCTTTCAAAATGCTCCTCCAAAAGGTCATATAAATACACAGGAGTTGTAGCTTTTACCAGTCTTGAGTATTTGTTTTCCAGTCGAAAATCTCTCCCAGCCCGTATTTATAGATTTGTTATGTTTTCTAAAAAGTACTAAAACTAACTTTAAATTTCCAGAGCCTTCTAAAACATATTTTGTAGAACAATCCTTCACCCATTCATAACGGATTAGCGCAGCCCACTGGGGTCAACACACAGAGAATTATTGACAGAGTTGCGCTATATACAAAGTACATGTACATGTACAGTCGACTCTCGTTAATAAGAGCACGGAAGATACGTGACGCTGGTTTGTACGAGGTTTTTCACCTGTCCTGAACTGTCCCATGCGTGTTTTCTATGTCTTAAAAAACGAATGATACGAGCACGGTCGTAACGAGAACACGGATAATACAAGATATTTTTGCGGCCCCCATGATGACAAATGTATTGATTTTCATACTTTTGTAGAGAGATCTGAAAAATATTGTTGTGTAAAAAGCTTACCGTTCAGTCAAGGTTCGCAATTACATTCTTGTTGCCAAACTATTTATCGGATCGGACCAGCCATGCAGTTCTGTCCGATCCGAACACCAGAAACATTTCGCTGGTAACCTACGCTTGAAATGCTACTTCCCTTACCTACTTGGAGGACTACCAGCGAAAACAACGTTCAGCTTAGGCGCTACGCAGTACCGAATCTGTCACATCATGGTCACATGAACAGCAAGTTTGACATGACTTTGCTATGATTTTTATCTTGAGTTCTAAGCAATATTAAATTTCTATGATCATAGTTTAAAAAAATGCATTTATCATTGATATTTTTGTGTACAGGATGCTCGTAAGAACTGTACTGGGGAGCAAACCACTCCATTCTAGCCTAGACACGTGTGTAGTGCATGCACTAAGACGACGTATGTATACATGTACGTGTAATATTTTGCTGCGTTTAAGACGAGGCTCGGATAATACGAGGAAAACGGGCCAGTCCAGCGGACCTCGTATTAACGAGAGTCAACTGTATTTATGCTTCAAAAATACTTTTCCTTATCTACATGTAGAATATATATTTTAAAAATTTTTAAAAACATTTCACATGTCCTTTAAGTCCTGGTTTCTTTGCGTCCGCGGTACTCTCAATTGTTCTTACCTTTATTGTAGCATGCAAAGTAGTAGCATGCAAGATATTGTGCATTGTGTTCATCATAATCGCAATGTGGTCTCCCTTTTGCGGCACTTTTGAGTGAAGTTTTTATGATTATCCATACCATACAAATGTAAACATGTTACCAGATGATCAGTCAGTTAACCATATAACCATTAAACTGGCACAAGCTTACCCATCACAAACGCTTACTTTTAAATAAAATATTGATTGAGATTACAATATGTTGTTCAGGTATTATGATTTTTTGAATAGTTTACTTTAAGAATAAGATATAGTGACATTTAATGTCAGGGAGGGTATTTAAGTTGAAGTGTAAAATTTTGTTCTGTGAATGTTAACAAACCCCGTGTTTGCTTGTCAAGAGTTGGACGGAAGAAGAGAAGGACAGAAGAAGAAAAACATTTGAAACAAAAAGTGAAACAATAACACAAGGTGTTTGGGTGTTGCACGGAAACTTTATCAGAAGAAGAAGATTTAAGAAATATGTATTTAAGAAAATTAAACAAATTTAAAGCACAATAAACTTTTCCATTAAACACCTTTGTTTTTTAACACTAAACCAGGGCTCATAAAGCAATTTTTTTTTAGTAAAAAAGACTTACCTCTACCAAATGCCCGTGCACTCTGAGCAAGTTGTATCAATTTGGGATGAACTTTCTGCTTAGCTTCTTGGAGCACCTGTATCAACTCATTGGCCTGCTTGGCATTGTTGGCAGTGAAAAAGGTGTAAGCAGTACCAGTATTCTCACTACGTGCTGTTCGTCCAATACGATGAACATAGTCCTCAGAAGAAGTTGGATAGTCATAATTAATGACAAATTTGATGTCATGAACGTCTGTAAAAAATATGGTTGTTTCATATTGAAACAAGACATAAAATACCAGTTACAGCCTATAAACAACACAGTTCAAATACATTCTTAAAAAGCAGAATTAATTGTGAAGACATCCAATAATTGTGTTATCACCAAAAAATCTGAAAATGTATTGTGACAATATGCAAAGGGGCAGCACTACAGTCAAGTTCCTTGTACAAAACAATCAAAATAAGAGATTCAAACAATACATGAGAAGATTTCCATGTACCTTACAGGAACTGAGTTAGAGTAATGAGACTTGTCCAATGAAATTTATCTAATACAAAATTGACATGGTACAAAACAATACACAGGCTTAATCATATTTATGATTCCCCTCAATATATGTTCATGAACTTAATATGCCTCATACTTTTTAGTGCATAATTTAAAAAAATTCCAAATTAACTTGTTGATTTGTCCCCTTTTTTTGATGGTCTTCCCAGTATCATCTTGCAGACAAATGACAAAATAATTACCAAAACAGAAAAGGAAAAAGACAAATTGGGTGTAAGTAAACCTTATAAACCTGCATGGCTGGTCATGATGCACACTCCCTAAACGTGCAATGTGTACTTACATCCCTCATGATGGCAGCTGCATGAAGCACGAGTCATTGCACATCGGGTGTCACAAGAGCAATTATTTCCAGGAGGCCGATACTCCGAGGTAGCTTGTCTTGTGACACCAAGTCAGAGGTGTCCTAAAGAAGGAGCCTCCTCCAACAGGGAGCATGCATCGGTTGATTATGTGGGTGCCGTATTTCAGCACCAAAACTTTTCCATCAGATGTTGCTAATGCTCATCAGCACATTACAGTGCCAACCTTCAAGTAGTAGCAGTAAATACTGTACTCACTTTAGCATGTGGCAAAACTGTATCAGCCTCTTTGTCAGCCACATGCCAAATCAATAGCTGAACAAAAGCCAACACCATACAAAGTACTTTTCTTTTCTTTTCGAACAGACAATTAACCAGAAGCTTTTTTTTGTGGGAATATATCATAACTGTAGTGTGTTTTGAGTTAACATGTAGTGTGCACCATGTCAATCTAAAAGATTACTGATCAAAAAGGGTTTTTGGTTTTGTTTTGTTTTTGTCTTTATATACATGTAGCCACAGTTTTCCAGTAAGGTGCGATCAGTTCACTTATGAAGTATAAACTGCATATTGTGATGACGTAGAACTGATGAAGGCATTTTCTCAACAAGACGAGCCTCTATTAAATCAATCACTAGTGTGTGTGGGGGGGGGGGGGGAGGCGGTGCTTTCTATGTAGACCAAGGTCCTGGTGCTGAATCATTTAGCAGCAACTCCAAAGATTGAGATTGCACGATTTACTGGTTTGGACTGAAATTCAGTCCTAACTTTAACAATGACTCTGTAAGTGTAAAGACAAAAGCTTTCATCATATTTTCATCACACTACACTCTTTCCCAAGTTTTTGGTAAAAGACAAATTGTAATATTTTGATTAGTCATCAGCCAATGAAGGTCTTTTAAGTATTAAACCTCCATTACAAGTATTATATATATCACCAGGTTTTAACCACTCAACAATAATGAAAACATCAAAATTTACTTGTATATATATTTATTGGAACAGTGCCACAGACACTTGTGCACATTTAAATGTCTGCCCATGAAAGGTCTAGAAATAGTGTACTTTAGTGTTCATTTACATTCCCAAAGGCTATCAATGTTTACTGGTGTCAACAAAGTGCATTCAAGTTTTCATGTGGTAGTTTTCATCTACATGTACACATACCGTATGTACCTGTACAAGTAGGATGTTCAAATCAAAATCACAGGTTTTTTTTTTTTACATTGATTGAAACTAAATTGTGTTATTAGTTTCCTGTGGAACTTGATATACATGTACCAACAAGACCAATGGGGTCTTTCCCTGGCAGTGAATATATGTTGCTTTCATTGAGTACATCATTGTACTAAGAAGTTGAGTAGCACCCGCCTTCAAATCAAATCAGCAAAATGTAAGTGGGTAATTCCATATCAAATCAACTAATACCCTGAAAATCGATACAGGTCACCTCTTGGATTTGATTGAAATTTATTTCTAACGTTCATCTACAGGTATAATGGATAAATGCACACACAAAATTCCAACTGGAAGTCGGTTTGGAATTGTGGCCTGTCAAAGTCATTTAAGTGTAGCCCATCTTTAAAACACAGGCCCTGTAAGATCAAAATAAAACATTAATTTTCTAACCATAGTGGTCTAACTGTCATATTACAGAACTATGGGATTAATAAAGACAATCAAATACTGTTACATAACCTTGTGCATTGCTGTGACACACAGAAATTTACCAAATACCCCAATTTCACATTGTTCCCTCACCAAAAAGGAGACTTTTAGGGCCACATCCTTCCCCAACTGCCGACTACCCAGCGGCTTTCTGGAAAAAAGCTTAGTGGGAGGGGCTTTTTATTTCTTATTTTCAAAATGGCCACTTTTTTCTCTTCTTTTTTCCGAATAACCATTGTCCTTTTCTCTGTTCAAAAGGACTGGAATTTCTTCTTTTTTAGGGCCTTCGATAGGCAGACATACTGAAGGGCATCAAGGCCATTGAAAATTTTTTGAAAAAGACAAAAGGGCACGGAGGCAACGCATTTTGCTGAAAATTTTCCATTTCACTGAAAATGGGGGGGGTTTTGGTTTAGGTAAAAAAAATAATAATGACTGTTAACACAACCCCACATAATACTCAATTTGGGCAACAACCAAGAAAAAACAAATCTTACATACGTATCATGCATGTTGTACAAGTAGACACTGGACATACTGGGCTATTTTTAGCCCTCAAGAATGAATTAAAAAGCGACCCAGAGGCCTTGTCCGATTTTTGTATGTGTTTATAAAGTCATCAAAGAACATACTGGTGAACCAGACTCAAGATTATTTATAACTTCAGTTTTAAGATCAGTTTCACATTTTGAAATACATTGGTGACAACTTGTGCATAAAACTTTACTTTACTACTTTAGAGCCCAACAATTTCGAGTATTGGTGAAAACATTAAACAATTGATTTTTTCAAAATAAATGAAGAAAATGCTTTTGTTTCTGTCTTATTGTTAATTATAAAAATATTATAAGTAAAAAAGATCAATCTCGCATTTGGCACAGCAAACAGATAACCAACAGGTTGGTCAAGTTTTCGAACAATTTCAACCAGAGAAATTTTGTCAGCTTGTTTTTCAAACATACTCCATTTCCACCCATTCTTTATGCCTATAAAAGTTAGATCTTGGCCTCGATCTGGATGGTGAAATCATTTCTTGTTGGTGTCATTTTTATTTCAAGTTGATGCAACAATGTTTCCATGCTTGCAGATAAATTCTCACAGCGTCTGTTTGCTGCCGCATCCCACAAGTATTAAAGCATAAGAAAAACCTAAGAGCCAGACTCAGTAGAACATATAGCTCTACATTATGCATTGAGTCTGTGTCTAGACAATACCAGCTTATGTACATATAATGTACCACGAATGCACGTGTTTTATCCAACTAAAAAAGCTGTGAGCATATGAAGTATATACTAGAAGAGTGGGCCCATCCATTAGACAGAAAACGAGCTGGAGATTTTCTTTAAAATTACTACATATTAAGTTTAAAAATTGCTCTGGTTTTGTTTTTTAGCACCAGAAATGTTGTAGAAATTGAGGGCCTGGGACTTTTTGTTGGGGACCAGGTGCTAATGTTAATACTGAATAGCGCCGAGGCGCCGAGTTATTTCAAAGCCTGACAATCGTTGTGGTGCCTTTTGTAGATCGCGATCGCGAAAAGGGCACATGGGGAAAAAGGGCAAAACAAAAATGGCCGTAATATTGGCTCATTTCAAAGGGGGAACACAACAAATTGAAGGGCAACGACGGCAATGGTCAACGTGGCCGCTGTGAAATTCCAGCTCTGGTTCACCGCACATTGGTCTGTGTTTCGCAGCAATTTCGAGTGAAGTTTTTCACAGTTATCCGAACCATAGAAATGTAAATGTGTAACGCTATGTTTGATATTGCGCGAATGCTAAAGGAACAAATTGTTGTGTGTATTAATTGGAAATAAGTAGAGAGTAATTTACATCAGACTTGCCAACTTCCAAACTGAATAATAAAAAAAAAACCTTCGCTTACTGAAAAGTTATACGGCTAAATGTCAGAAAATTAAAAACTAACAAACTATGATAGATCAAATTTGGTACTCAACTCTTGTGAGGTCACACTACCTTTCATAATGTTAGAGACTTGATCAATGTCAACCCCAGGGTATGGTTTCTCGGTCACATCTGATAGTACTCAAAAAAAATTCGTGATTCACCCTTATACAAAAATATTGTTGAGGTTTTTTGAGTAGTGACTAAGCCTGGGTGACTAGTGTTATAGTCGCGATTATAAACACACCTCTTGCTGGTTCTCTATCCTGACTGGCTAAAACACAGTCATGTGGGGTTAACTAGTTCCCAATCCAGGCAATATGACTGGTTAGAACGCCCTCATGAGGTATACAGTGAACAACAACCATGTTATCTTTCATGGATATGTGGTTAATAAATATCGTAACAGTGAAAAACTTTTTAAAAACTGTAAGGAAACTGAAGTAGTTACTTTAATTGTTGAAGTGCTTCAACATAAATGGTTAATTAAAAAAAAATCCTATATAAATCCAGAAAAGTTTCTTTCCTCATTTCATATTTGGGACCGAGGTGTTCTATAAAATACACATGGACTGGCATAATTCAGTCACTAGAGCACATCTATCCCTCTTCTGGTCTCAAGGGGGCAGACATGCCTTTAGTGACATCATTGCCAGTCCATATGTGCATACTAGTATTGCCATGTCTAGTGGCAACTGCCGCTTTTCAACTTCCTGGTTAACCACGCCGCTATAACTACTAAAAGTAATCGTGATTAGTTGCCTCCTGTACCAAATGCGTCATTCACGACGACATATGTACTAGCGAAGTACATTCCTTCAAGACGTGTCGTGGCCGAGTGGATAAGATCACTGGACTCAAGCTCTGGTGTTTCTGATCAGCAGAGTGTGGGTTCGAGCCCCGGTCGTGACACCTGTGTCCTTAAGCAAGACACTTAACCATGATTGCTTCGTCCTTCGGATGGGACGAAAAGCCGTTGGTCCCGTGTGTTGTGTAACGCACGAAAAAGAACCCAGTGCACTTATCGAAAAGAGAAGGGGGCCGCCCCGGTGTTCCTGGTTTGATCAGCTGCATATTGCGCCACAGCACCTTGTAAACCATTACAAGGTGCTATGTAAAGGAGTAGGTCTCATACTTCAAACGTAGCCCCAAATACCTTGCAGGAAATACTGAATGTTAAGCGCTTAGAGGCTGGCCTGCAGTAGGCGCTATACAAATACAATATATTAAGACGACACCATATTGAAACTACACACAGTCAACGGATCAATGTTACAAACACAGAAATGCTACACAGTATAATCAGCATTCAGCAGTAACGTTTACACAGGCCATAGACTGTGCTGGCCATAGACTGTGTAGGCCCTATCCATATTCCTTAGTTACGTTGTATGTGGCTTGTGATTGGTGCGGAACTGGTCGTATAAAGCTCTGTGCACTATTCAGTATGCACTGCATGTATGTAAATGCAACAGGGAATGAGTTATTCACTAAGGTGAAACCGCCTAGCTTCGACATCCCACTTTTAAAAAACTTTTAAAAACATGATGAGTTTATAACATGTTTAAAGCACATATGGACATTAATAGTGAATCAAACTTACATTCTAATTCATAAAATGAATTTTGTTTTAATTAAAAAGGGAAATATTTGACAGAAAGCAAAGAAGTGATTGTGAAAAAACGGAAATGAAAAATGTTTGGAGTATTTTTTTTCTTTTCTGGATTGCCGGCAGAAATGACTTGCACATGGATGAACAGGTTAAATATTTGACTTTCCTCAGAGAGACATGGTGTATCTTGATACTTTTCGAAACATTAAAGAGCACTTTAAAAACTCCACAAATGCAAACTTCCAAATTCACATTGAAACATAAGGGACAGAGCTATTTATATCTATCTGAACATTTTAGTTATTGATCATCGCCTTGTATGACCACTCACATATTGCAAAAAGAAACACGACTTGGTCGAGCAAACTCTTAATGGTTCCCGACTCCTGCGTACAAGGAGCAATAATCACAGTACAAGTTTTGGTTTTGAAAATAGTCACAACTAGTGTGGAATTGAAGGGTGACTTGTCGGGTTGTGAATTTCACTAGTCACTCAGCACTAATACTGTCACAGGAACCTCATATGCCCCTTGACTTATCAACAGATTCCACAGTGTAGAGAATCATACCTTAACATCTTTAAGTGTTAAGAAAACATTTATTGTCTTATGTGGGCATATGTTCAATCATTTATTTCAGTCACTGATCAGCATCAGGCATGAGAATAGGAGATGATGAAAAATCCTGAAATATATTTTGTATGAAAAAAAGTCAAAAAAATCTAGCGCTAAAAGATGCATGCCCGGATATTGGGCAAGGTGACCCAGGCATCAGCACCGCACTCAGTTAAACCCTCTGCCGTTAATGGGACCATACATGTAAATAGGACCAGGGTCGAGTTTATGGGAGAAAAATACTTCAAAAAATGATGAAATCATAACAGTGCTACATGTATCTTGACTTAATAAGCTCACAACAAATAAAATGATCTTCCGAATTAGTAAAAAAGTCCATAAACAAAGCAGTCGATCACGTTAGACATTTGTATATCAATTTGTTTGGTCTTTACCTGTGATAGTGATTCCAGTGCATTAGGTGTTGCCACCCTTTGATCATTGAAACCAGTTCTTCAAACATCTTTTAGTATCTTCAAGATTATCCAAACAGTTTACAAACCATAGCATTTTGGAAAAATAGTGTGAGATGGTAAATGCAAGCGTTGATGATTCTCCGCACACGCGCGTCGGACACACATCGACTTGAAGTTTCTCCCTGGTCATAGGTCAATGCGTTAATTTATCTCCAAACCTTATAAAACACATTAAACATATCAGAGAAATGGCGCTTTTGCCAATGAAGGTGAGTACTGACTACTGGTAGAAAAGTCTAATAATTTGTGTGCAACCATACAACCAATCCAATACAATCACTGCACTATTGGGCCGGCCGCCGGGTGTTAATTTATTGTTAGAGTGCCTTTTTGGGGGGAACGGTGATGATCTGCAGTATATGGTTACAAAGGTAAACGTAAAATTTCTGATTCAAGGGGAGAGATTAGCAAAATATGTACACCCCAACACCCTAACCCCCAAATTTTATATCAAATTCAGAATGAACTCAGACACCACATATTTTGAAGTAAAAAATCCAGAAATTCTGAAAAATCTGGAAGATTCTCATGCAGCATTTAACCTTGTAATATTGTAATACTCACAAAAAAATACCTAAAATAATATTCACTGTGAATAATATTTTTAACAGACTTTTTAAAATCTTGTATTCTATTTTTAAGGACAAACATCATAACTAACTTATGTACATTTTCCACACACAAAAACTGCCTACAGTGTGAAATCTACGATCAACAGAACTTTTTGTATATTCTTTTATTCAAATATATATTTAAACGCATCAACTGTAAAACTGTGCATTCCTTCTTTTCTTTTCTTTTTACAATACTAGAATTACACAACATGACAACGCCACCCATTCCAATATGAACAAAACATTTCTAAACTGGGTTTCCACAAGCCCAGTGTTAGAGTTGTTTTTGTGCGGATCTGCAAAACACAGATTGAAAGCAAAAACACAGTAAGTGCCTATGAGTATGTTTTACCTGTTTCTTAGTATCATACAAACTTGAACTGTCCTTTGCATGGTAGCCTGTCAAATGATTCAAGCATCAAATGTACTGTACTATCATTACTTACCTAGTCCTCTTGACGCAACATCAGTAGCAACCAGTATAGGTGCCTTGCCTGATCGGAACTCTGCAAATAAAAAGTCATTTATCAGCCCTTTTACAGAAACTTGGTTATTTCCTGAACCACCGAGCCCTAAACCTAAACTCTAATGCGAGAACATCTTTTTGTGAGATGCTACATGTACATGTACATGTTCATGTTCATTTATACTGATACTTTATCTCCATTATTGATCTTTTTGTTAAATTTTTAACAAAAACACCTAATGCCTGGACCAGCAATTACAGGGTGAGAATCAATACTGAAAAAAGGCCTGAAAACGGAATACACATTTTAGGTAAGTCAAATGATGGCATTTCAACCTTTTTCTAACTCCTGGACTTTTTCAAGTAATAAACCCCAAGGGAAACTGACTGGACTTTTTCAACGGACAAAAAAAAGTTCTGAATTGAAATATAATTTACCAGTTCTCACACCCTTCCAATTGTTATCTTATATGGAAACCTTCAAAAAAGGTAGTTTCAGTCACACTGAACCATCTCCTTCCACTTTTTGGCAAATACAATGTACATGGAAGCTTACCATTCAGCACCCAATCACGCTCTGGTTGAGACTTATCACCATGTATACACATCGCAGGCCATCTGAAAATATTTATATATATATTTGTTATTGATTCAATATTACAAAACTATTAACCTAAACATACCTACATAACGACATGAACACCCCCATAAGTAAGTTTTTAAGAGGCGAAACTAACTAGATTTTCATGGTAGGCAAGAGAGGTTGAGATCGACTTGAAAGCCTGCATGAAGTCAACCTAGGATACGCAGCTGTGGGAACAGAGCAGTTCATCCCGTTGTGAGCCCTTAGAAGATGAGTGTTGAGCTCGCTAAGGGACAATGGTGAGCCCACTTGACCTTCTTGCGTTTCTTTCTAAGACATATCCAGGTTGAGTCAGAAAAAACCATTGAAGAGGGCTGATGGACTAGCACACTAGAGCAGGGAGTGAACTCCAACAACGTGACTGGTATGGTAGATCAATCCCCTCCCATATTTTACATGCCAGAAATTCACTGGTTTGAGAGCGATACTGTACTACCAGGCGTCGGCAACCAATACTCACATAGGCCATGCAACAGCCTTCAAGAGTGCCCCACAGCCAGGGCAATAGAGCCAGGAGGGCTAGGGGGAGCAATATAATTTAAAACAAAATATGTTTGCTAGACCCAAATTTTTTGTAGAATTCAATTTTGAAGTCAGAAATGCAAAATGTGAGTTTTTTTTAGATATAGACGCACCTTTGTAGCGTTTTTTGGGGGGGGCAGAAATCAAAACTGTGAGCCTAGAAAAGGACAATAAGATCACACACAAGATAAGAAATGAAAGAAATTTAAGGATTTTTGTTTTATAATATCTGACTAAATTCTCAACTACAAGTATTTATAACATCATTTGAAGCTTGATAATAAATATTTAAAAACTCCCTCTAATCAAGTAAGGCTTGCAATTTGATGGTTACAGTGCTATGGGAAACCAAACAGCATAGGTTTTATTTTAAATTAAAGAAATGAAGCCAAGTTCAATTGCCAATGCATAAGTTGTGTGGAAATTGGAGATGACTTGGAGTTGGACTTGCCTGTAATGTCCATGTACCCGGGGCATGTACAGTGTACAATGCATGTCAGTTTGTAGCAATATTAGAGCATACAGTAGGGTGTGTTTTGAGGTCCTCAAACTTCCTGTGCACACAACTACTGGAGACTATGGTTGCATCAACTTGCACTGCTACAAATCTAGGCTCAAATTGTTTCATGTACAGTAGATGTTGGTCATATGATTACGCAATAGCAGCGGATAGAAAACTAATGATTTCGCTTCAAAATGGATGCGCAGCTTACTTTGAAAAAAAAAAAGATTGTCTAAAATTATACAGTTTGACCTAATTTTAATACCATATAGCAGATGGAATATATCTTGGACATAAGCGATAAACTTTTCAAGACTATCACTCTCTTCGTGTTTTTGAGGGGTTTTTTCACGGGGAGCTGAAAAAGACTGAAAACACATGAAATTTGAAAAGCGTAAATTGAACAGAGAAAACCAACTTTTCAAACAAAATTTACAGTTTGACCAAAAATGAACACCGTGGTCATGTTAGCAGCTGTTTTAGGCAAAATCTATCAAATTCACAAGCCTGATGTAGCTCTTTTCGTTTTCCTGTCCTTCTATTTTTAATACACACAGGGACTTTTTTCAAAAGTCATAAAAAAAATAAGGAAAAGGGGTAGCATCGGGGGAAAAAAATCAATGTTGTTAAAAAGTTATGATCATTACCTGATGCATTTATATTGCAAAGGCTTATAGTAAGGTGTATTGTATTGTATTGTATTGTATTGTATTATATTGTATGCAACGAAGCTTTCGCCATATTTTTCACACATTATTGAAAGGAAATTACATTGTAAAGGAAATTAAATGTCATTTCCAAAGGTATGTTTTGATTTATTTCAATCATTTTGTTAAAATTTTGCTGTTGTTTGAAACAACACTATACAGTTGACTCTCATTAATACAAGGTCCGCCGGACTCCACCACTTCTAGGAGAAGAGGAAACTAATACGGAGCCTATGATGCAGAGCACTATGGGCGCCTCAACAGAGGGCACTAATGTGTGTGTACAAATCTTAGCATTGCTTTGGATGGTTGTCCCCAATAGTGTGTACATTTAAAAATATTTTTTTTAAATAAATGAATATTTCTTTTTTATACTTGTTTATATATTTTGTGTAACTACTATACTAAGGTGTTTTATAGATGTCTTGCTTTAAAATAAGTTGAAATTGGTTTGTGCTTTTTATGCTTTATTTCTTAATATTTTTTGTATATATTTTTTATTCTTTGCTAATACCGTTTAGGGTTTTTTAATTAGCTGTTCCGACTTAGCAGTCGGAACAGGTTTTGTTTTTCTTGGGATTATTATTTTTATTATTATTATTATTATTATTATTATTATTATTATTATTATTATTATTATTATTCTTTGTTTCTGTCAAAATTGCCATAGCTTTTGTACACGATTTTGTACGAACCTAAGCTCTAAAATAATAAATATGGGAGATTCAGATCATACATCAAATTGAAGCTTAGAACATGAAACTATGCTAAGAGTAAAATTGTTTAAGTTCTTCATTAATTAGCTGAGTTATAATGACATGAATATTTAATTAGGCAATCTTGTTCCCACCAAATCTCAAGAAGTATATGTCTGATCCTCAAACTGTTTTCAAATATAGACTCGTCTTATTATGTAGCTCTGTAGCGTGGCAAAAAAATCATAAAACGTCATCAATGACGTCATTTGTTGGCGCGTTTTTGTTCTGTGTACAAAACACTTGGAGCTGAAAGGGCAAATGTTTTGACAGTCAAAAACACGATATTTTCAATTAAAATTACGAATTATTTTCCTAAATTACATAAACTGTTTTGAAAAGTAAATTGCTTTTAATAAGAGATGTTCCTGGTCATTAAAACTAATCAAAGTAGAACAACTTCCACGATAATTAACGATTCAGTGACAAATCGGACACCAATGGCTTGGAGGTTCCGTTCATCGACTAAAAATGTAGTCAGGATGCCCTGCGACACAGAGAAATAGCCGACTTCTGGGTACCAGTCGCTGCACACTATTTATACAAAAATATCGATCTATAGCGTATTGAAACGGTGGCTTGTGCATGTGTACATGTACGTCGTGATTCTGTTGCCCAGGGCGCTCGACGATTTTGTCCCGGGCGCTACATTTGAATATTTAACTTGTTAATCTTTGCAGCACCATATCTCAAGAAGTACACAGCCGATTTTCAAACTTTTATCAGTTATAGACTCCTTGGGCATTGGAGATTAGCTTTGGGAAAATGTGACCCAATGTTGACCTTTATTTAGGGGTCAACCGGAAGTGGGACCATATCTCAAGTACTACACAACCGATTTTCAAACATTTTTCAGTTTTAGACTCCTTGGGCATTGGAGATTAGCTTTGGGAAACCGTGACCCAATGTTGACCTTCACTTAGGGGTCAACCAGAAGTGGGACCATATATCAAGAACTACAGAACCGATTTTCAAACTTTTTTCAGTTATAGACTCCTTGGGCACCAAAGATCAGCCTTGGGTAAGCATGACCCCATGTTGACCTTTACTTCCGGGTCAACCGAAAGTGAGACCATATCTCAAGAACTACACAACCGATTTTCAAACTTGTTCAGTTATAGACTCCTTGGCATTGGAGATTGAACTTGGGTTACCCTGACCCCATGTTGACGTCTACTTCCGGGTCAACCGGAAGTGGGACTATATCTCAATAATTACTTAGCCAATTTTCAATTTGTTTCAGTTATATACCCTTTAAGCATTGAATATTAAACTAGGGTTACCATGACCCCATGTTAACCTTTACTTCCGAGTCAACCGGAAGTGGGATCATTACTCAAGAATTACACAACCCATTTTCATTTTTTTTTTCAGTGATAGAGTCTTTGAGCATTGAAGATTAGCCTTGTTCTACCGTGACCCAATGTTGACCTTACTTCTAGGTCAACCGGAAGTGGGACCATATCTCAAGAACAACACAGCCGATTTTCTTTTTTCCCAGTTATTAACCCTTTGAGCATTGAAGATAAGCCTTGGGTTACGGTAACCCCATGTTGACCTTTAATTCCGGGTCAACCGGAAATGGAACCTTATCGTTCAATCTTGAACTTAGGCTCACTTTATATGTCTGGATCAATTAATCAAAGTACAACAAAACGGAACAGCTTTGTGTTTGTTCACAAACACTTAGTGTCTAGTTTTATTTTTGTGTTTTTTATTAATTTAATTTTCGGGGGGAGGGGTGTTTTAGTCATGTAATACTCTTACTTTTTAACTTTTTTATTTTTTGGTGGTAGTTGTAATGTTTAGTTTTTAAGGTTGTAAAGGTAGATTTCTGAATATAAAATTCTTAACTCAGCCTTTGGCTGCGAAAGTAATTTATAATAAAATCAACATAGGCCGAAGGTAGTTCAGTCAAAAGAGGGCGCTATCAGAGAAATTAGAATAATAATAGTAATAATAACGGACATTTATATTGCGCAATACCTATATAAATATACTCTACAGCGCATTACACAAAATACAACAAAAAATGTACAGAAAAACAATAGAAATAACTCAACAGTACTAGAAGGAATTTATCGTAAACAAATGGGTTTTTAACTTGGATTTAAATTCATTAAGTGAAGATGATTGTCTAATACAAGGAGAGAGATTATTCCATAGTTAAGGAGCAGCGTACACAAATGGTCTTGTGAACTCCTAAGACGGTATGATGTTTGAGAGAGTGATTTCATGGTTACGAGCTCCCAAATGTACATTGGTGCTAAGCCATGAATGGCTTAAAAAGTTATTAAAAGAACTTTAAATGCTATTCTTTGTCGAACTGGTAACCAGTGTAACTCGAGTAACAATGGACTACATCGAGAGTATCTAGAGGAATTATAGATCAGTCTAGCACTGCATTCTGAACCCTTTGCAGTTTGTTAATCTGAGTGTCAGGCAGACCAAAAAATAAGCTGTTACAGTAATCTAACCTGCTTGTCACAAAGCAGATAATTTTTTCTGTACAGTCACGAGTTAAGTATTTACGGATATGCCGGATATTAAAAAGATAATAAAATGCATTCTTACAAACTTCAGCAATATGCTTATCAAATGTCAAGTGTGAATCAAACCGAACCCCCAGGTTCTTAACTGAGATGGAGGGTGATATATGTGACATAACAACCTTGATGCTCTCAATTTGTAGCTTTGACGTTTGCTTAGGTGTACCACATATTAATTCAGTTTTCTTATCATTCAGCAATAGATTATTCTGTAACAACCAAGTATAGACATGCATTATGCATTCCTCTAACGCCACCACAGAATTGTTTTCATTATTTTGAGTGGGTGAAAATGATATATAGTTGAGTGTCATTGGCATAGCAATGACATGATATTTCAGGGGATTTCTGTTGGATTTCTTGAAACAATCTACTGGTATACAAGGTAAACAAAAGGGTCCCAAGCAAGAGCCTTGGGGTACAACCCATGACACATTAAATTCCTGAGACTGAACATCATCTACAACCTTCTGCCTTCTACCACTCAAGTAAGAGTTGAACTACAGGCCTCAGATTTCACAGCGGCCATGCGGCCATTGCCGTCGGTGCCCTTGTAACTGGCCGTGGTGCCCCTCCAAAAATTACCTTCTTCAAAGCCATAATTGCCGTGCCCTTAATTCCCGTTGGCCATCGTGCCCTTTTTAATAGAAGTTAAATACATTTTCAGTGTTGTCCAGAAGCACCAGCTGCCGCGATTTTACGGAAACCTTTTTACCCAGTTGTCAATGATTACGAAAAAACAAACTTTTCTACACACACGAAACTGACAGTTGGAGATCTTTTCTTTATTTAATGTAGCCCAGACACTATCCAGGCCTCACCTGGGAGAATGATTGACACTCCTATTGACACCCAATTACTCTTATCTTAATCTTCTACAGTTTGTTATACAATTGTTTTAGTTTGTAATACTCTTCTTCACTCAAAAGACAAGCTGCGTGCATGTGGTGTCTTTGTGGTTTTGTGACTGTAGGAGTGGGTGTTGTGTTCTTTTAAACCTGGAAAGTGTGTTGACATCTGGTGGCTTACAGTTTTACGGTTTGTTTAAGAATAAGATATGATTTATTAATATTTTGTTCATGCAAATTGTTTCATCGGGTTAACCACCCATAGGGAAACCTCTGGCCAATTTTCAAATTTATATATTTTTTTATTTTGTGTATTAAACTTTCAGGGTAACTAATGCACTATGGTGTTATTTTGATTTACAACTCATAGTTTATTAATGGCCTTTGTGCCTTTTTAAAAATTTCACTTTTGGCCTTGGTGCCCAATCTTCTGGTGCCCTCCAAAATTTGGCTTGCTCCAAGGCCAAAGTGGCCTTGCCCTAAAAATGATGAAGTTTGAGGCCTGGAACTATAACAAAGCTACATCAGATATCCCAAAATGTGTTTGAAGAAGGAGAGTTTCATGTTTGATGAATTCTGTCACAAATTTTCCTGATCTTCTGGTCAAAATAAGAACCTAATTCATTCACAAAGGGCTCTGTGTCTATGTGATGTGGCAATTCCACTACAGGTTTCTTCATATTCAACACACAGTATAATATTCTTGACGAGCATTATTCATCAGAAATAGGGTGGAGTTCCGAACAGCCTTAAAACTATCATGATCCCTTTCTAGACCACTCTTAATCCACTTCTTTTCTGCTTTACGCCTCTTCCTTTTTTCTTGTCTTATTTCTTTATTGTACCAAGGTACCTTGGGTTTCAGACACACATCTTTAACCGTTACCGGTGCATGTTTATCCCAAACTGAAGATAGAATTATTAATTCGTCCAGACTGTCTGGTGATTTGACACAGAAGTAAGCTTGGGCGGTTATACGGTATTACCGAGTAGTCACGGTTTTTGTTCAATACCGAAAATACCGTGAGCTGTTTTAGAAATACCGAAATACCGTCCCGCACGGTTTTCAATTTCAATACCACCAACAACAAAAAACATGAACGCATGTGCTGTAGCCATTTAAAAAAATAAATAAAAAAACTTATCTGTTAGGCCATAAATGAGGAGAATACAAAGCCCAACTGTCCATCCCGAGCAGACTGTTTATTGTTTGCGGTTTTTAGCAGTTTCCTGCCCCCGGCGGCACCCGGCCGTATCTCTGTAAGTAAGCGAGCGATCACAACACAAGCAAACGCACGCTCGACGTTTTGCAATGCCATTTGGGTGAGCGATAACCTCAAGAGGGCGCTACATTTTTAGTGCGCCCTCTACCGACAGCTTGTATAAGTTGCGACAAAGAGCGTCAAAAGCGGCGAATTTCTGATAAACACCGACATTCCGCGACTTCCTGGTTACACGTTCGGATCGGGATCGTGGCGCGCTGGTTAACGAGTACATGCATTAGCAATGCACAAGTGGCTGTGCGGGTACCACCAAGATACCGACAGCGCGTGCAGCATGCAAACGAAAATAGATCGCAGAAAATAGATCACGGTATTTTCATCAAGTTATCAACCATGAGAATTTCCTACCGCTGCTGCACGAACAGTAAGCTTATTTTGATAAGTTTTATGTTGAAAACAAGTCAATCTATTTGTCCTAATAAAAGATAAAGACAAGCTCAGCGCTAACCTGTTGTTAAATAACCATGATTGTCTGGCCTCAATTCAATGCGTGGTGTTTGTTGTGCTTCTTTTGGGGGGTTTTTCCCCATCCGAAAAGTTCCCGGTAATACCAATAACCGCAGTATTTTGGCGACGGTATACCGTGGACCCTAAAATCAAAAACCGCCCAAGCTTACACAGAAGTCACTTAATCTCAAATCCATCCAGAATAGATCAAAATCAATGGATCCAGTTTTACGGCATGTAACTTTCTTCACAATAACAGGTGGTTTCTGTGTCTTCAGTAAGCACGTTACTGACATATGGTCAGAAACCAACAAATCTGTCCAGGGCTTCCTCAAAACAATATTATCGGAGCTCCGACTAATGATAAGATCTAAAGTATGACCTTGGGTGTGAGTACTAATATCAACATGTTGGATGCAACCAACGGACTCAAGAAAATCTCTGAAAGTCTTTCCATCTGAATCATTAGCAACATCAACATGAACATTAAAATCACCGGTTATTATAACTGGTATTCTACACAATAAATGGGGTAGTATAAACTCACTGAATTCTGTAAGAAATACTCTAAATGGAACCCGGTTGTTTACAGAATAAGGAGGTCTATAAACATTAATCAGTCTAAACTGTATTGGCTTATTAGAAGCAATAATTTGTCCACAGTTTTGTAGATGTAGGTCTTAATGGATGTAGCATTAATCAATCAAAGTTTAAAAGACAAGTACCAATGATTTTGACTTTGAATTACGTAGGTGGAAAGATTACTTACCCATCTTTTCGCATTTTCCTTGTTAGCTCATCTGTCCGCCGTTTCGTCTCAGCAAAGATAAGCGTTTTGTTTTCTTTTTCCCCCATTATTTGTTCGAGCAGTTTGATTAACCTTCAAGAAAAGAAAATTAAATGTAATATGTTTCTCATTTCACTTAATTTTAGGTACAAAGTGATGATTAATATCATAAAAATCATTGTGTGAGAAACATCATCCCAAGACACATGGTTCAAAATCTTGATTTGCAAAATTCAAATAAGCACATATTGAATGACAGAGACAGAATTCTGGCCAAAACATTGAATAACATTTGCTAGTAAAAAAAACCAACACATTCTTATTAAGTAAGTTGATCATGCAAATTGTTTTGTGTCATTATTGAAAATACCATTTTGAGTAGGAGGCTTATTACTATGGTCCTATTAAATACTAAAAATAGCCTTATCATGCTGCACTTACAAGTACAAGTATACATTTTTGTACATGTTTTAGGAATTTTCTTCTTGCATGTCATATTTCAAATGGAAATATTTCTCAAGAAATTCTGG
This sequence comes from Pisaster brevispinus, assembly GCA_023634235.1. Lineage (NCBI taxonomy): Eukaryota > Metazoa > Echinodermata > Asteroidea > Forcipulatida > Asteriidae > Pisaster > Pisaster brevispinus. The sequence goes on from JAMKCF010000022.1 coordinate 4,637,440, forward strand.
TACTGTAACCAGGTTTGTTGAAAGTAGCTTTAAAGTTTAACAATCAGTTTAAAATAATTAATCATTGCCAAACAAACAAACAAACAAACACCCCGCCAAACAAACAAACAAACAAACAAACAAACAAATTAATCTTACATTAAAACTGTTAAGATAACCTTTTCACTTGTGCAGGGTATCAAACATGTTATCATTTCATTGAAATAAAACCTACTCGATGTGTATTTTGTAGCTTAAGAGCAAAAGTTGCCAAGGAACTATGCAGCGCCACACCAAGTTGTCAAAGATATCAGGGCACAAACCATCAACGACCCATAATGTTCACAAATCAAGTGCGAGCACCAGCTGCAATGTTTCTTAAATTTTCAGTACATTTTCTATATATACTGACTATGCGACGATAAATAATTGAGACGTTTACACGAAAAAGAAAAAAAAGTAATTGCTAAATGCACCGTTAGATCTTGACAACAGAGGGCTATGCTCTCATTATGTCAAGTAATGAAAGCACCCACTGGCGTATGCTGGTTCTTGCCTTTGCTTACATGCAGAGTAGCAAGATAACAATGACTACTGACCGATCCATTTAATTATGTCTCTCGGGAGTGCCTGTGCCCGTACTTTACACAATGGAACAATGCTACCCTGAAAAGTGTTCTTTGTTTTAGTGTTACCCCTCAGAGTACTTCTTTAGAAAAGGGAATAATAGAATGACCCTGTAACTGCCATTGCAAGCCTGTGAGTGAACCATTGAAAAAAAAACAGCAGAAAAAATACATCCATGTAAGAAGAATAATGGGAGTAGAGTTTCGCTATGCTGAAACTCTTGATAGATGCTCTTAAATTGTTCAATCAGAAAATAGACATAATAGCATGTGCAATGAAAACAGCTATGCATGAAAAAGGAAAAAACAAACAAAGGGACGAAGAATGAAAGAAATCTTACATTTAAACTATAAAATAATCATTTGGTACAGCCAAGGTAAACATCAGTCACCTGTGTTGCACCGACATCTTGATTGTTGTTCGAAAAACACTACGCGCAATCGCAATTGGGACCTTCGAGTAAGTCTGCCTAATTGACCGTGCAAATCTCGCGCGTATTCTAACATTGTGATCCGTTAAAGCGCATGAGTTTGTTTCTTTAACGCGTGAAAGCAATGTACGTGGGACCACAGTGGTCCCAAAAATGTTCGAATATGCGCGAGACTTGCACGGTCTATTAAACACTACAGCAAGGTGTTGCATTATTTTACTAGCCTCATTTCAAGGCCAGCATGATTCTATGCTGTATCTGCAATATACATAGCACCATGTTATACCAACTCACGTACAGCTGCAAAGACTACAATGTTCTCATAAAGGCTGTTGATAACTATTACAGGCTACCCCTGTAAGTACAGTATATCTTGGAGCAAGGAAAATAGATGGAAGCATGTAAATCCACGTTCTTTTTTATTATGGTATATGAGCATGTGGATTTATGGACTTTGCGTGTACTGTGTGCTGTAAGAAGTATTTGTCCTTTTTTTCAGCTCTTCCGCACTAAAAGCAGATGCATATTTTGTGATCGTCTATTTTCAAAACACAGAAATAACTAGACTAAAGATTTTGTTGAAAAAAATATTTCAACAAAAACAAGGTGTAAGGTAAACATGCCCAAATAAAAATGTCTAAATTAAGTATAAATATGATAGCGCCCTACATTTGAGTAGTTTCTTGTTATCACCAGTGTTGATTGTTGTCATCTTGTAACCATTAATCAACTAATGATCATACATCCTGTTGGTCAATTCTTGACAACCAAATCTCCGTCTTCTTCAACGTCTAGAACGAAACTGAAATCTGTCCCTGACTGCTGCTGTAAGATAGTACACCATGTTGGATCTATACATGCACTGACACTGGAAAGCATTTGCTTAACAAAAGCTGACCAGTTTCTCTCCAACACCCCTGTGCCTTTGTCCTGCAGCTCCTCTATTATGTCAGAGGCAGTCATTGTTTCAACAAGACACTCTCCCTCTCTATTCAAGTTGGATTGCTTGTGTAGTTCTTATCTGGGACTGGAAAGCCCTTTGATAGAAATGACATGTACAGTTACACAATGAACCAAATGATTGACATTAGACACACCATACCGACCCATAGCAATATTGATCAGACTGTAATTATGAAAATAAGGCACCTTGGAATCAACACTATTCCTGCTACCTGTCGTGAAAACCGAAGTAGAAAGGCTAAGCGATCCAACCTAACAAGACCACCATCCAATCCTCGTCCAAGCCAGCCAATTCTTAACATTTTTCTTCTGAATGCACACTGATATCAGAACAAATAATAGATAACAACATTGATATTGCCATGATAACTGAAACTTGGCTACAACATGGGGACTCCCCCATAGTTAATGAGCTTACCCCCGTTGGATACTAATTTCTTGGAAATCATCAGGAAGCTGGCAGAGGAGGTGGCACTGGAGTCCTTTTCAGATCTGAGTAATACTTCTCCATCTCCCCTCCCATTCCCCAGTACCCTACTTCATTTGAGTATACTGACGTCTTTACAACCCAGCCTGACCACCGTCGCTTGATTGTTATTTACCGCCCACCTTCCTCATCTGTCTCCCAGTTCTTGACAAATTTTGAGGAACTAATGTCACACCTAGTCTTGTGCACAAGTGGCCTTGTCATAGCCGGAGACTTTAACATACATGCTGAAGATCATGGTTCGAGTGATGCTGCCCGTTTACTGGACCTGATGTCCCTTAATGGCTTCACCCAAATGATCTCTGGTCCAACCCATATCCAACCCATATCCATAACCATACTTTGGATCTAGTCTTTGTTAGAGAGGACTTACCATTATGGAAGAGCCCAACCATTGTCCCTTACTCCTTCTCAGACCACCATACCACATTCCTCAGAGTCACTGCAAACAGTTCCCTACACAACACTGACAAACCTGTAATTGATTACCAGAACTACAAAGCCACAGACTGAGCCGCATTTACACAGGACCTAATGTCAAAACTATAAAACTATAAAATTGGCTGCATTGATACCCATGCCCCACTGAGAAAGAAAAAGAAAAGCAGTAGATCACATGATCCCTGGTATAATGTGGAGATCCATCAGATGAGACGCAAGAGAAGAGACCTAGAGAACATCTGGAGGAGAAGCAGTCTCAACTCTGACCGCCTGTTGTTTGTCTCCTGCCGCTCAAAAGTGATGACCTCATCATAAAATCCAAGCTTACGTACTACCGTGACATCCTGAATGCAGCCAGCCAAAAGAGTGTATTCAAGGTGGTAAATAGTCTTCTTACTAACAAGACAACTGCTTTACCAACTTTACCACCAAACCAAAGGACGCTTTGTAATACATTTGCAAAGTTTTTCTGGGTTCGCATGTCCGACATTCGTACCGAACTTGACCGTCAAGTATCAATTACCCATCCTGATGCTTGTCCTGTTCCTTCCTGTCGCTGCCTTAATACCCTCACTGAACTACAGCCAACCAGCCATACTGAACTTCTAGCTGTTATCAACAAAAGCCCGCCGAAATCCTGCTCACTAGACTACGTTCCCACAAGTCTTCTGAAGGAGTCGATTTCTGCCCATCTACCAATTCTCCTTCACCTTGTCAATGCTTCCTTTTTTAATGGCGCTTTCCCTACTGAGTTAAAGAAAGCAGTGAATACTCCTAAAATAAAGAAACCATCTTAAGACAAAGAACAAGAGCAACTACTGTCCGGTATCTAACCTGTATTTCATTGGCAAAGTAATGGAACGCCTGGCACTCAAACGATTAAATGACCACCTGAATCTCAATAGTTGCCATGAAGAGATGCAATCAGCATACAAAGCTCATCATAGTACAGAGACTCCTTAACGTTCACCATGATATAACCACTGCCCTTGATCACAACCAAGCTGTCCTGCTGATCCTCTTAGACCTATCTGCTGCATTCAAAACTATTGATATCAGCCCCCTTCTCACAATCATTCACCAGCAATATGGTGTTACTGGCAAAGCTGACGACATCCAGGTATGTGTAACGTATAACCAAAGCTCAACGCAAGATCAGAGCCTTGCTCAAAGTACACTCACCTCGTGCATCAACGACATCCTTAACTGGAAGCTTGCTAACTGCCTGAAGCTAAGTGACATCAAAATTGAGTTTCTACAGTTCACGTCCCCACACCAATTACAAAAGTTTTGACTCACTAATATTGTCATAGGCAATATCACAATTCATGCGTCAACACAATGTAAAAATCTTGGCGTGATGTTCGACTCCCATCTAGCAATAACTGCCCAGGTTACGGCCCTCTCTAAAAAAATGCAACTTTCATCTTCGTCGAATCAAATACATCAGGAAATATCTCACCACTTCTGCTACTCGACACATAGTTCAAGCCCTTGTTCTCCCTAATATTGACTACTGTAACTCACTTCTCTCAAACATTCCAGAACATCTTCTTAGAAGGGTTCAGAAAGAAAAAAATTGGGCTGCACGCATCATCCTTTTATGACCACATTACCCCTGTACTCAATGAACTGCACTGGCTTCATGTTCAACAAGGAATAAAGTTCAAAATCCTCCTGGAAGTCCATTAACTCCCAGGCTCCATCTTCACCAATTCATCACCGTGACAGTAGACTGAGCTTAATTCGGGATCCACTCACCTTGAATACTCCTACCTGCTCCAAATCTGTTGGCAGAGAAGCCTTTGGTTATATTGGCCCCCGCCTTTGGCACAACCTTCCCTACAATATCCACTCTTCTACCCCAGCTGCTACATTTAAGAAATTGTTCAAAAACTGAACTGTATCGATTCCAACCCATGTTACATCCTCACAGCGCCTTGATCTAGTGTCTAGGATGTGTGCGCTATTTAAGAACCTATTATTATTAGTATTATTATTATTATTTCATTCTATCACAGCATGCAAAAGAAAGATGACATTTTCCTTTGTGCCGGTAACTCCTCGAGTCAGGCTACGTCCCGTAGCCTTAGATCTCAAGGGTCTTTCTTAGAATCCTCGCTGTTCCCAAAAGCACCGCCTTCTGTAATAAATCTACCCTAACATTTGTCCCTATTTCTTCTAGATGTTTCCCCAGTGCTTTTGGAATGGTGCCAAGTGCTCCAACCACCACAGGGACTACTTTCACCTTCACCTGCCAAATCTTACGAAGTTCCCTGGCCAGGTCTTGGTACTTCTGGATCTTTTCCGTCTCCTTCTTAGCGACCCTTATATCACCCGGCACAGCTATGTCAATAAGATGACACATCTTCTTCATCTTATCTAAGACTACAACATCCGGACGTCTATGTTCTATAACATGATCAGTCTGAATGTTAAAGTCCCAGAGGATCTTGACCTGGTCAGTCTCTACAACTTTATCCGGAACATGATCGTACCATTTTGCAGTCACTTGGACACCATTCTTTTTACACAGATCCCAGTGAATCACTTTGGCCAACTTGTCATGTCTTCCTTTGTACTCCGTCTGGGCCATCATACTACATACACTGACAATATGAAATACAGTCTCCTCCGCCTTATTACACATTCTGCACATGAGAGACGTTTGCTTTCTCTATCCTTGCCTTCATTACATTTGTCCTTAGAGACTGGTCTTTCGCCGCAGTAATCAAGCCCTCGGTTTCCTTCTTAAGATCTCCGCTCTTTAACCAATTCCAGGACTTGCTGCTGGCAACTTCTTCAGTGCATCTCAAGAACCGGCCATGAAGTGGTTTGTTCCGCCAATCTTGATGTCTTTCCTCTTTCCTTTCCCTCTTGTACTCCTTCGGCCCAACTTCGCCCGCCTTCGTGTACTTCTGCGCAACTTTCAACAAGCTCTCCTCAGTCCTCCTAATATGACAATGTAAGCTCCTGCGCTCGATGTCGACGCTGTCTGCCACACTTAGCAACCCCCTACCGCCCTCTGACCTCGGAAGATAAAGTCTGCTCACATTCGCCCGCGGATGAAGCATACCATTCATGGTCATTAGTTTTCTCGTTCTCCTGTCCATGACATCTAGATCTTCCTTAGTCCACTCGACAATACCCGCACTGTACCTCATTAAAGACACGGCCCATGTGTTAATTGCCTTAACTATGTTCCCCCGTTCAGTTTCGACTTCAAACATTTCTTTACCCGTCTGATATACTCTGCCCTCAACCTCACCTTTGATTCCTTGTGAAGGACATGTTCCGATTCAAGTACACCAAGATACCGATAACTCTCTTCCTCACCCAAAGCCCTCATCTGTGCACCATCTGGCAGAACGATACCGTCGGAATGTACCCTCTTTCCCCTCTTCATGGTCATTGAAGCACATTTCTCCAGACCGAACTGCATCCCGATGTCATCGCTGAAAACCCTGACGGTCTGCACCAAAGAATCGATCTCCGCCTCATTCTTTGCAAACAACTTCAAATCGTCCATAAAAAACAGATGGTTGATCTTACATCCGTCCTTCTTCATTACATAACCTGCATTCACCTTCCTCAGAATCATCGACAGGGGCATCAGTGCCAGAACAAACAGGAGCGGAGACAGAGAGTCACCTTGGAAAATCCCACGTCTTATGCATACCTTGCCCAGACTATTATTATTATTATTATTATTATTATTATTATTATTATTATTATTATTATTATTATTATTATTATTATTATTATTATTATTAAAATTTGGTTAACACGTCTTAGTAGGAAATATTGATGAACAAGAAAATGCAATTTATTTGACTTGAGAACTCCCCTGGTCAATTGAGCTGATATCACTCCCATCAGAAATGCTTGATGGAAACACATTGTGGACTTACATACATCCACACAGTGTTTTTACAGTTGTGAAGAATAGGATTTTCCTACTTGGGGGCCATTCAGAATAGTCATTGTTAAAAACAATTTAATTCATTTATTTATTTATTTTTGTTTTATTTTTTTTTTTGGGGGGGGGGGTTGTGGGTGGGTGGGTCAAAAGAAATAACTGAAAATCTAAATTCAGTTCATAATAATAATAATAATAACTAGTTCTTATATAGCGCATTTCACAATAACGTCTCAATGCGCTTTACATTAGTGCCCTGGTCATTGGGCCAATAACATTCCTGTAATCTTTCTCAGCTCCCTGGGGAGTATACAGCCCGGGCTGCCATGGCGCTCCGAAGGCTTTTTCAAACACAATATCAACCTCTACCCTCGCAGGTACCCATTTATACCCCTGGGTGAAGAGAAGCAATTATAGTAAAGTATCTTGCTCAAGGACACAAGTGTCATGACCGGGATTCGAACCCACACTCCGATGACTTAATCATCGAAACTTGAATTCGAGGCTTTAACTCGTTGACTGCCGCCTACGAGTATATTCGTAGTAACAGGTGTAACGGATTCTGCCACTACGAATATACTCGTAGAGAATGAAAGGCTTTTGTATTGTGGATTGAATACACTGGCATCACTGAGAACGCAACAAATACGTTTCTGGCAGTGGTGATGACACATCCTGAGAATTTGTATTACAACATGTAGACACCAACAATGTCTTACCTACTTGGTATGCACGCATGCGCACCACACTTGGCAAATGGGAACGCCCTACGAATCTATGACCGGCAGTCAACGTGTTAAACCACTCGGCCACATGACACCCCATACAGTTAATATATATGTACGTGCCTCTGACGAAGGTCCGGTTTGGATCGAAAGCTAAGCCCATCTTCTCTACTAACTTTATATATACATATAAATGGATACGTTTGTGCTTGTTCTTGTTTATGCCTCTGACGAAGGTACGGTTTGGATCTAAAGCTGAGGCCCATCTCCCCTACTAATTTTATATGTACATATATATATAAATATAAAATTAGTAGGGGAGATGGCCTTAGCTTTCGATCCAATCCAGACCTACGTCAGAGGCATCAACAAGAACAAACACATCCATTTATAGCAAAAAGAGGAGCGAAGGATTAAGGGAGAGTATATATATATATAAATTAACAATTGCAAAAGAAGAAGAAAAGTACCCAGAATATGAAAAAGGAACAGGTTGGCCAAGTGGTTTCTTTCCCCCACTTTCACCTCTGTGGACCCCGGTTTGAATCCTGCCTTGCATGTGGATTGGGTTTTGCGCTATACACGCAGCAAACTATACATACATGTACCAACAGATGTACTATTACACAGAAACGAATGTACTAAACCCATAGCAACAGCAGCTTCTTGGTACCTAGACGTCTAGGCACAATTTATGTATGGGGTGTTAAAAAACAAATAGGCCCCCTATTGACTGTTTCACTCGTGCTGTGGTTGAAACTACGACTCCGTCCGTGATCCTTGTAGCAGTCTATTTTCCCCCAGCTTTGCCTATGGGTCAACTCACGCCAAGGATAATCTCGGGAATCATAGTTTTAACCATACCACTTAAAGCAGTCAGTATTTGTATATTACAACACTCTGCCCAGAGTATCTGCCAAGATAAGAAAGCGGAGAATGAGGCTGGCATTAATCACAGGGATGAAAATGAACATTTGCAGAAGGTGGGGGGGGGGCCTCCCAAAACCCCCATTATGAATTATCAGCAGCATTCTTTGCTTACAAGTTAACAAATATGCAAGTCACTATTGAGGGGAAAAAAGGGAGGAAAACAGAAAAAAAATTAATAAAAAACAATGTCAGAAATTTTGTGTGACGTGCCATTGTCTGGAATTTTGGCAAGACGCCTCACCATCATTACCCGCAATCGTTGTGCAGTCAGGTGTTCCCCATAAGTTTTTTAAATAGCCTTTGCATGTTTATGTACAGTATGTATTCACACAGTTTTCGCAGCTGGGGGGGGGGGAAGGACATGGAAGCAGAGTTAGCAAAATTGTTTGTTTGAACAATCATAATGCAAAATTTCTGCCCTTTGTATTTCCATTACGATTCATAAACAAAGCCCTTTATCAGCCAAAGTGTTGGATGTTTAAGCAGCCTTGATCCAAAGCTGTTTATATAACAGAATCAGCAGGCCTGCACCACCATCTGCAGCAATTTTTTACTCGGCTCGTGAACGTACACCAGGTCAGAGTCTAGCTTACATGTATCTTTCTTGTGAATATGGATATATTTCTAAATCAGCCAATCGCAGCGTGTATGTAGTGAACAATTGCAGGCAGATACAAACTGGCAAACCAAGACTTGTTTTGTTAAACCATTTTAAGAAAGTTTTGTAAAATGGATAGATCTGCAAGACACAAGAAGTTTTTATAAAATCCAGGAAAATAAAGACAAATCTCATCCTTGGCGAGACTTTGGCAATAATCCTTCACATGAGTTATTACTACAAGTACATGAACAGAGTTTCTTAGTAAACTGAACTCACTTCTCGTCTTTTTGAAAGTCATCACAAACATCTATTATCTGCAAGATGTTGTGGTTAGCAGACAATGTAAGAGATCCAATATTAACTGTATGATAATCCCGCAAGAAATCCTCAGCAAGCGCACAAACATCCTTCGGCCATGTAGCACTCCACATCAGCACTTGTCGATCAGGCTGTTAACAAAACCATAGCAATATTTTAACAAGCATCTGGAAATTATGATGTAAATAAACTTACTATTTTGTTATGCTCATACCGATCAGATATGAAAAATAGTTAATTTAAATTCTTTGGGGTCATTCCGCGCCAAATCACCTAAAATCCTGAAAAGTTTGGCAGGCTCCGTCTCAATTTTGCTAGTTTTTTTTTTTTACAATCCCCTATGGGTGCCATGAACACACGCAAAATTTTAGAATCCTACTCTTCAACATTTTTTAGATATGACCCCCTAAAAAATTAGGCCCCGCCCCTTCAAATTGACTTTTTGTGTTTTCGGCATTTTTAGAGGTCTGTATCTTCAAATGGAGATAAGATATATAGCTACAAATTAATTTGAAGGGCATCTGGTATCCCAGAGAGTATGCAAATTCCATGTAACATCACTTTGAATAACAACACTACAAGTATAAATTCCCTACTACATTCAGTTGAGATCAATATCAGTTGACGTTGACCGCCCTCAGCAGCAGTCCGTTGGAGAATTGGATGAGACTTTCCTTTGTTGATAAGAAAACCCAAAGAGGCTATCAACTGCCATGTAGTCTCCTTAAACTTCTTTTTCTGGGCCAAGATCAGCCACTCGTCCAGGTAAACAAAAATGAACACAATTCTTTGTCCGATTGTTGCTGCTACGACCTTCGCCAATTGAGTGAAGACTCTGAGCGAGGTTGACAGACCGAATGGTAGAACCTTGGATTTGAACACTGCTCTCAAGTATTGGAAATAGAGCAATTCAACGTGATCTCGTCAGATCCAATACTGCCCATGTCAGAACCAGCAGGGAATCCTGCATTGTGCAAAGTGACTCAATCTTGAATCCTTTTGTGGTGCATGCAACCCAGACTGGTTAAACTTTTTTGCGGCAAGGCTCAACATAGTAGCATTCGATTATTGAACACTTGAAAACCAGATCGAGGTCCAAGGAAGGTATGAGCTTACATGAAAGGAGATGCTCAATGAACATTCCTAGGAGAAAATAGCATAATGCCTGGGGTCAATTTCACAAAGAGATAAGATTAATCTTAAGATGAGTTGTCATTATTACCATAGTGAATTGTATTGTGACATCACACTTTGCTTAGCAACTAAGATCAATTGGCAGTTAAGATCAATCTTATCTCCCCAATCGGGTTGTTCAACCATCCATGAACCCTTTGAAACCAGCTGAAAAGGCAGACCAGTAGTTCTCCACAGGTCCACAAAGAAGTCCAAAAATGATGTAACAGACATTAAGGTTTGAGCATCTGATTGTCATCCACACTTAAAATAATAAGTTGTGAGTCCTTATTTTTATCACCGAGACTTAGCAGCTGTAGCTGTTAAGCACTGTGCGATTGGCAGCGTTTCAAGACCAGCTGTACGGAATGATTGCTGCACTTAGAAGCCAGCAAGACAGGTGAAGGTCCCTTGGGGATAGATGGGTTTTGTTGTTGAGGTAAGTCAACAGTCTGATAAACCTCAAAAACCAGGTTGACAAGGCCAGAAGGGAGATATCAGTTGAATCTAGGAATTCTCCTGCTCTTGTAAATGACTCTGGGAAGCCCGATATTCATGAAAAAGCAAATGCAAACATCCCGACCCATTCAGTGGAAGTGAGACCACTGCCCATTAAGAGCAGAAACACAGGCAGCAGAGTATTACTGGCAGATGCAATGAGATTGATTTGAGGCAAGTTGAGGTTGGAAAAAAGCCGGTGGACGATTTCTCTGTTCAACGGCCACTCTGTTGAAATTATGGATCCCCGGACTGAGAGTAAAATGCCTACAGCTGTATCTCATGCAGGATACACCGTAGGAAGATGTCCTAGGCTAGGTAAAACAACTCAGACGAGCGGATCCGGTCCTAATGGTTGATATAGGATACCACCATCATGCTGTCAAAGAGGTAAATCTTGAAGTAGAATTTAATTTCAACCTGTCAAAGGAAGTGACATCTTTTCCTGCTGTGACCTTACTCTTTTCTATCCAAGGCATATGGATTGGGTTCCATCCCTACCTACAGGGCTCTTTCTCTAACAGCCTGAAACTAAAAACTTCAATTTAGCAGAAAGATATAAAAATAAGAATCATAACATAGTTACCCGAATTTGTTCCATAATCTTCCTGATCTGTGGCTCAAATCCCATATCGAGCATACGATCAGCCTCATCTAATACAACATAGGTACATCTTGCCAAATTAGTCTTCTTCCCCTCTAGGAAATCAATCAGACGACCAGGTGTTGCAATAACTATTTCGCTTCCTGCATTGTGAAAGTTGAAAATAAATAAAAACCTATTAATAACTTTAAATGCAGTCAACGCTGCTACAGACCACTAAGTTTCATCATTCCATTTCCTTATTTCTATGCTGTGCTTTTAAAAAAGAAGATATAAGCACTGCTGTAGGCATGGTAGGGAGACATTCAACAGCACAAGGTGATTTTGAGGCCCTTGTTATAATATAATGCATTTTCGAACACAACTTCACAAAAAAAAATTTGTTAGGGTAATAAAAATGGAAAAGGGTACATGTCAATTTCACTACTTTCACATTATTGCATCTTCATATATTAACCCTTTCGTTACCGAATTGTTCGGACATAAACAACCGCTGGTGACCGCATTGTTTGACCACTCAAGCGTGAAGCACACATTCTTACACAACAGAAAGCTTTCATTCAAAGGCCATTTTTACAAACTCCATTATCTCCTCGAAGATATTGTTTTACAGCAAAATAAGTAATTAAAAAGTTCTTACTTATTGAATTCCCTTTCATATAATTTAAAACTCATTGAGATTGGTCCAATAAATGTCAAAGTTCTTGGTCCTTATTCCTCAGTGCAATCTGTAATCTCAAACACTTTTTTGTACACAACCATATGGCGCTCCTTAGGTGTTTGGCTTTTCGGATCTTCCTATTCCAATTTGAAGAGATTGCATAATAGCAACCTTATTTTATTTTACCACCATTGGAAAGATCCGATCTTTCTCTTTCCAATGATGGTAAGCTTGGGTATGGAGGGTGAACATGGACAAAACTACAACTTTATTACAAATGGCCTTTGTGCTCAGGCTTGAGTGCTTTTTTGTGTGCAAGCTTGGTCGACTAAAGTCGCCAATGGTAAGGAAGAGGGGGTATGAGTGCAGTCGACTAAAGTCGCCTATGGCATGTATGGTAAGGAAAGGGTTAAAAACTAGTATTCAGAGGTTTCCCTTAACCTGTTTTTTTTTCACTTGCCCGCTGGACAAGTCAACCAAAATTTTGGGTCGCCCGCAAGTGTTTTTCACTAGTCCTCATGCATTAATGCACACAATTTTCGTTGCGTAAAGTTTGGTGGGGGGGGGGGGGGTTTCACGGAAGTGAAATTTACAAATTTGCAATTTTGATCAAAAAATTTCCCCTAATTTCTGCCCTTATTATTACTTTTTTCATCAACAACAATTTTCATGGATTTGTGATTTGAGGATCGGTTTTATAGAGTTTCTTTTGCAATGAAATACAGTCGATTTTCGTTAATACGAGCTCGGAAGATATGAGACGCCGGTTTATACAAGGTATTTCACCGGTCCCAAACTGTCACATGCGTGTTTCTATGTCTTAAAAAACAGAAGATACGAGCACGGTCGTAACGAGAACACGAATAATATGAGGTTTTTTGCGGCCCAATGATGACAAAATGTATTGTTTTTCATACTTTTGTAGGGAGATCTGAAAAATATTGCTGCGTAAAAGCTTACCGTTCAGTCAAGGTTCGCAAATTACATTTTTGTTGCCAAACTACTTATCGGATCGGACCAGCTATGCAGTTCTGTCCGATCCGAAAACCAGAAACATTTCACTGGTAACCTATGCTTGAAAAGCTACTTCGCTAACACGCTGACGGCTACCACCAACAAAAATGTTCAGCATAGGCGCTACACAGTATCGAATCTGTCACATCATGTTCACATGAACGGCAAGTTTGACATCACTTTGCTACGATTTTTATCTTGAGTTATATAAAATATTAAATTTCTATGATCATAGTTTAAAAAATGCATTTATCATTAATATTTTGGTGTACAGGATGCTCGTAATAACTGTACTAGGAAGCAAACCGCTTGGTTCTAGCCTAGACACGTGTGTAGTGCATGCACTATGACGACGTTTGTACAAATGTATACATTTTTGTGTAAATAGTGCACTGCGTTTAAGACAAGGTTTGGATAATACGAGGAAAACGGGCCAGTCCGGCAGACCTCGTATTAACGAGAGTCGACAATATTCGTGTTCAATGATCGGTCGACAATACACGATGAGAAAAAAACATTCAATTAACTTTGCCCCGCAATGCCCTCTAGCGGCAAAAGTTGTTGATGCGTGCGCCAAATTGCGTAGCTATTCTTTACTCCGCTCATGAAAGTGTACTGAGTTTGAGTCTAGCCAAGCTTTCTTATGAATATGGTTATTATCAACGGGCCAATCGCAGCATGTGGAATGTTGGTTAGGGTGGACTTTGGACCTGCTCTGTTGTACTGCACAATACACCATGTGTTTCGTGTGGGTGCGTGAACGCTATGGGGCCCGGTGGATACACACTACCCATTACCGTGTGATTATGTGCATGCGTGTTAAAACGTTTAATGAACAATCACGATCTCGCTCGTGGCCACATTATATCTAGCAAATATCAAGACTTGCCAAACAATTTTGTTAACTTAAAAATAATCTCTCTTTGGGATTTTACCACCGTACCCCTCGTTTATTGTGAAAAGGAAAACATTTTGACTGGCCCGGCAGACTAGTAAGGGAAGAGTTTTGACTCGCCCGACATTGTTTTCACTTCGCTTTTGGCGATTGTGTTACCGCTAATTTCGAACCCGGTCTTGTATTATTCTTGTGTAAAAACGAGTTCCTTATTTTTTTCAAATTTTAAAGTTTGATTTAATATAATGTTACACCTGATGGCATCATCATGACATCATTACATCTGGGCAAATCCACACCAAAGTGGACATGACATCAGAAAATTGAAATGCATGTCACAGCAACAAATTAGGTGTCAAATGAAAGCAAACAGTCTATATTTTCAAGATTTATACTCAGATTAATGATTTTGATACATTTTGGTACCCAAAAATTACGATAAATCAATATCCAGTTATGAGCCAAAAATAAGATAAATACTGACCTAAAACTATTAAATAATTAAAAGTTGTTTAATGAGTCAAAACGTCCTTCCGTTACCGTGGAACTGCCCATCTATGTCGTGTACATGTTGAGGTTCGATTGCCTGATAAATTTCAAGGTTCAGTTTAGTTTACTTCTTGATTTGAAAACCTCATAATTTTTAACTTTCTCATGAGAGGGCCCTTACCTTGGAGATTTTAGACTCCATAAATCAACTCAACACTTTCAGGTTGAAGCTTCATACTAAAACTTTAATATTCACACTGAAAGCGGAGGGCCGAACAGACAGCACGAACAGACGAACGAACGGACAGACAGACAGCTGGAAATTGTCATTACATAGGCTCACTCTGCTTCTCAGCTGCCCCCCCCCCCCAAAAAAAAAGAAAACAACCAAAAGCCAATGAATCTCCCTTGGGCAGCGTTCCAACAATTCTGTGTTTTTTAAAGTCTTCAGACTTTCAAGGGTTTTTTCCTGGTTGACATTTAGTTCTGCTGCTATGGCAATGACTGCTGCAGGAAAGCAGGGAGAAGTCAAGAAAGCAATATATTCTCTTTTGACCCAGCGGGACACTCAAAATGTTTTTTACAACATGAATCCATTTTTGTCAAGTTTTACTCACAGGTATGTTATCATATCACACTAATTTACCTTTCTATAACAAAGGGCTCATTTTATGTAAAGTGTCATCTTGGAATGATTGTTACACAAGAGAACATTTATTTGTTGAAAGTTCATTTCAAAAGATACTGTCGCTGCAATTGGAGTAATGCAGTAATGCTACACGAAGTCTAAAACCCCTAAAAACATGCTACACATGTAACTTTGAAGCGGATAGCTCAGTCATAGTGTTTTCGCAGTATTTTTTGTAGTATAATGCCCTGTTAGATTTCACCAACAGAAGGCATATATACTGTTATTGTGAAAGCCTTACTGTGAAAGCCCCGTCTAGCGAAAAATGGTAAGAAAAATAATAAATATCTTAACAAAAACAAAGGAGGCATCAGCGGATGGTTAAAACCCCCAAACAGGTGTTTGATTGAAGCCTGACCACCTTACAGGCATGAGAATATACGATGATAAAAAATCCGGAAAATTTTAACGCTACAAATTGCATGTCTGGATTTTGGGCAAATGTGGAATTTTTGCATGTCCGGAATTTGGGCAACTTTACCCAGGCGTCAGCGTCGCACTCAGTGAGCCCCTCTGCATTAGGGACCATGTGTAGGATCGAGGATATATTAATAGGAGGAAAATACTTTTAAAAACGATGAAATCATAACAATGCTAGGCGTACTTTGTCTTAAAAGGCTCAAAATAAAATGATATTCGGAACTTACTTCACGAAAATAAATGATTACGAACGGAGCAGTCATTATTTTTTCTCATAGTTTTGACAAAAGTTTTGTTATACAAATTTTTGGGTCTTTTTACCTGTGATAGTGAATAATTGTGTTAAGTGTTCTCCCCCATTGAAACTTGTTCTTCAAACACCTTTTAGTATCTCCAAGATCCCGACAGTTTAAAAACCATAGCATTTTGGAAAAATAATGTGAGACGTCAAACGTCAACGAGAACGAATCTCCACACGTGTGTCGCACACTCGCACCCATTTTGTCTCGAAGTTTCTTCCAGGTCATAGTTCAACGCATAAAAATATCTCCAGCCGTAAAACACATTAAACGTATCGAAGAAACGGCACTTAAGCCTATGAAGGTGCGTACTGACGACTGGTGAAAAAAGTCTAACGATGCGCGCGCATCCAAAACACTGCGAGTTGTTGTCAGTAGACTTTTTAATGTCTCCACACATGTTCATTTGCTGCAACAGTAAACAATTGCATAACATGTACGGTCAAACCGTACCATGAATGAAGCGGGGAAAGACTGAAAGAAGTCTACACATATCAACTGAACGCGCTGCACATGGAAGAAACAAATCAACGCATATTGGGCCGGCCGCTGCCGGGTGGCAATTTGTTACGAAGAAGCGTGTAAAGGTAATGAGTAAACTCTACAAGAAGAGGGATTAGCGAGATCCAAATGTATACCCCAACAACTCACCCCCCGATTTTTATATCAAATTCACATTGAACTCGGAGACCACATATTTTGAAGTGAAAAATCCGGAAATCCGGAAAAATCCGGAAGATTCTCATGCCTGACCTTAACATAACTTTTACCCTTAAGGAGCCTTCACAAAATTTGGTTCCAAAAATATGGTTCCAAAAATATGGTTCCAGCATGGAAACTTGTTTTTAAAATGTGAAAAATACAATGGCATCTATAATTTACCTCTTTCTAGATCTCTTAGCTGGGGTGCCTTGGGTGCCCCTCCATATACACATGTGCTCTTCAGTCTTGATGTTTTACCAAATTGATAAGCAACACTCTGCACCTGCTGAGCAAGTTCTCTGGTAGGCGCAAGCACAAGACACTAAAAACAAAAGAATTACATACAAACAATGATTCAAATAATCTCACAGAGATTCTCGTGAAACGGTGCATGATTTGAACCTTGTTATCAATGACAAAACAAGGCATCTTTGGTTAGGGAAATTTAAGTGTTGTATGAAGTATTCCACCAAAAAATAAAATAACAGCGGTGTTGTTGAAACCCCTCAGCCCTTGCAAATTCTACATGTAGGCAAGTGTTAACGTAGGATCCTTACTACCCCAATCCTCCAAATTCAACTGGTTATTGTGAATGTACGATGTAAGATGCATACTGCCGTCAGTCCTCCAAAATCAACCATGTGTAGGATCCTTGCTGCCTCAATCCTCCAAAATCAACTGGTGAGTGTGAGCAAAGGATTCTTACTGCCTCAATCTTCCTAGATCATCAAGTCACTATGAATGTAGGTTCCTTACTGTCCTCAATCCTCCAAGATCAATTGAGAAGTGTGAACGTAGGACACTTACTGCCTCAATCCTCCAAAATCAACAGGTTGGTGTGAATTTAGGATCCTTACTACCTCAATCCTCCAAACTGGTCAGTTAGAATGTATGAAACTTACTGCCCTCAATCCTCAACTGGTTAGTGTGAATGTAGGATCCAAACCACCTTGATCATCTGAACTCAACCCGCCCACTAAACTTGTTCGAAACAGTATTGAGGTGGCAGGAGTTTCCCTTAACTTTTTTTTTTCACTCGCCCGACGGACGAGTCAACCAAAATTTTGGGTCGCCTGCAAGTTTTTTCACGCGCCCGTATGTATTGATGCATAAAAGTTTCGTATAAAAAAAATATTTAAAAAAAACCACACACACACACAGCCGTACGGATCTGGTTTGTGGGGTACTGCTATTGTTGTTTTATTATTCCCTTTTCTGAAAAATTCACTTGTGGGGCCCAATTGTGCCTATTGAAATTACCTTGTGGGGTCCATTGTTCCATTGTTGTCAGGACCCCACAAATGCCCTTCCGTGTGTCCACACGCACACACACATTTTGTTTTGGACTATCTTATCCCCTTATTTCTGCCCTGAACACGTTGACTAGCGGTCATAGATTCGTAGAGCGTTCCCATTTGCCAAGTGTGGTGCGCATGCACACATACCAAATAGGTACTTTTTTGGTATCTACATGTTGTAATACAAATTCTAAGGATGTATGTCTTCACCACTGCCAGAAGCGTATGCGATGCGTTCTCAGTGATGCCAGCCAGTGTATTCAATAAAACAATACAAAAGCCTTATATTCTCTTCGAGTATACTCGTAGTGGCAGAATCCGTTACACCTGTTACTACGAATATACTCATAGGCGGCAGTCAACGTGTTAATAATCCTTTTTTCCATCAACAACCATTTTCATGGATTTGTGATTTGAGAATCAGTTTTCTTCTTAGAACTTCTTTTGCAATGAAATCTTCGTGTTAACGATCGATCGACGACACACGATTGAGAAAAAATTTTATGAACTTTGTCCTGCAACGCCCTCTATCGGCAAAAGTTGTCAATGCTTGAATAGCCTTCACCATGTTAACCCAACGCTGTGTATAGTACAGAATCCGCGGGCTTTCCAAACCATTTTACGAACTTAATGAAGTATATACTCACAATGGGACCATCGTTTGGCTCCAGGAACGGCTGGTGGTTGATGTGCACAATAGCTGGTAGTATATAACTAAGAGTCTTGCCAGAACCAGTCTGAGCAATGCCAACCATGTCTCTACCACTCATGGCTAGAGGCCATCCTTGAGCCTGAATTGCAGTAGGTTCAGTGAAGCCTGATTTTGCCATTTCATTCAACACATAGTCTGATTGGGAGAAAAACAAGTGAATATTATTCAACTTAACGAAATGATTTTGCACTCAATGATTTTTACCAAAACATTTTGATGAGAACAAAATGTTTTAGAAAGCGCAAAATAAATTATTTCACATGAAATTGAACTACCCTGTATTTCTGTTTTCAGTATATTTTTCCTACCATTATGTCCCTTTCGATGCTCCGTAGTAACAACCCTTGATCTATGAACCACTTACAGTAATTTTACCTTTTATAAAATAACTTGTTTGGTGATCCCTTCATCATACAGTGTATTACACACATTCAAGGACCATTTTGACAACTTGAAATTCTTTTGAGAGCTGTGAACAAACATCGCCATATTCCTCAGAAAAGGAAAGAGAAAAATAACCATGGGACTCTTACTGCTGCTTCTTGAATCCACCAACAGCACATTTTGCTTGGCATGATACAAACTTATTGGGAAAAAAACTTGAAGAAAGAGAAAACAATCCAAAGGGGCAATTCCACGGTAGCGGAAGGACGTTTTGACTCATTAAACAACATTTAAATCACTCATCATTAACAGTTTATAATTAGTTACATCAAGCTTTTTTGCCCTGCCTTAGTAACTAAAGTGCATGATGTGTATTTATGTGACCCATCTTCATAAAAGTGATAAACAGGCCAAAATGTTCTTTGCAAAGGACCGCACCGAAATGACCAACAAGTAGGCCTAAGTAATTATCACAAGAAATTAAATCATAAAGAGCTGCTTCCATCATCATTTATGGACAATTAATTGAGCTTTTTGAAGCTATTCCAGAGGCAAAGTTTTTAACTTGTGTATAAGCTGGACAATTTTGCATAATTTAAGAAGTATCTATATGTTTTTATAATCTACCTGAAAGATTAAAAAGCTATAGTTCAACTTAAGTAGCCTTGACGAGACCATTCACTTGCCAGAAAAATGGAACGTTCCGTTTATCAATAATAAGCAGGTAATTTTTCTTACAATCAACATTTCCTTAATTGATACCAGGTCTGATGTTGGATAGATGTCACTTACACTGCACATTTCATTAATTTTCTATTTGAAAAAGTAATGTTAAATCACGTTATAATTGAGTAAACTTTTTGTCCTTCTGTTACCGTCCTTCCATTACCAATAGTTAATCCACAAAAGGCATCGTATTTATAATATCAAAAGGACAAATTTCTAATTAAGCTGGTACAGTATATTGTACCTAAATCCCAAAGTATTGCATTTCTCACCTATAACAAAATAGTCAAAAAAAATCACAAAAATTTAGCAAAACACATGATAGGTGGAAAATCCATGTCTGTTTTGCTGTCCTTCCGTTACCAACCTCATTATTTCATCTTTTATAAACTAAATGTAATTCTGCCCCCCCCCAAAAAAAAAAGGTAATTTCGAAGGCAGTCCTCAACAGCTTTTAAAGTTATAAAACTGTGACATTTGCTTGATGTAACTAATTAAACTATTAATGATACTCATGATTTAAAAGTTGTTTAATGAGTCAAAACGTCCTTCCATATGGTTTACTTTTACTATTTCATTGTCAAAGAAAACCATATTGGCACAAGATTAATGCAGGATAGTTTTTGTTAATACATACATAAAATGTCACACAAAAATTTCAAAAAAAATCAGGGAAACGTAATTTATTTCTGATCAGTAAACTTTTGAATCTTGCAGACAGTGTGTGCAGAATTGGAAGGAACTTGACGGAAAATCAACTGAAATAGTGAGGTGTTTCTTGCAAGATAGTGGCGGTGACAGGTGTTGGTTAGCTTGTGCTGCACTAAGTTAGTACCTAACGATGGTTGTTTCCGAAACCTCCAAGATCATGCACAATTGTTCAAAAGGGAATTTGTAAGAAGTGATAATCCTGGCTTTCCTGGGGTCTTCAGAGCTCATGCCCAGGCAGAAAAGACCAGAACCCAAGATGATAATCTTTAATCTCCTGGGGTCGTCCGGGCTCATGCCCATTCAAAACGATCAGAAACCAAAGGGGCCGCATTGTAAGAAACGCCATGGGTCCTGGCGGGCGTTGATACGTTCACGGTCGAAGCATGGAGCAATTAACTAGATAGTTTATTGCTCCATGGTCAAAGCATGGAGGGACTACCTCCATGGTCAAAGGGACCCAAAATTAAAGCGTTTGATTTGCGAAAAGTGCTTATACTCGGTCTTGCAAAACGCCCAGGATGCATGCAGTTGAATATGAACTATTCAATAGTTAATGTAAATAATCAAAGGTTGCCGATTTCAAAGAAGTGATATCTTCCCATTTAGAGGTGGTTCCAATATCAAAGGTGTTATGTGGGGAAAATATATTGTTAAATCTATTATTTGAGATAGAAGTACCGATGTTCACTATTTTCTAGTAAATATTGAGAGAATAATCTGCACTGTTTTTCTTCGAAATTAAGAGTAGGTCGCTTGTGAATTATTGTGTTTTTGGTGAGGGGAGGGTTCGTTTTGTGAATTTCCTGTCTGTCTGTCTGTCAGAATTTGTTAAATGCTTGTCAGCGCTTTTAACTTCATTTAAGTTAATTTCAAATAGATTTTTGTGCAATATTTAATAACGTATATAATAATAGATATTACATGTATTTATTTTTTACCAAATGATGGTTGTCTCAAATTTAACGATTAAGTAAATTTTAAATGGATGTTTCGTTTTTCTGCCTGTTCAAAAGGACGAGCTGGTTTGGAGGCGGCGACTTTGTTGGAGCAAGCTTGCTTGCTAGGGTGTGAAATGACTAGCCCCCAATCGGAGACCTATAGGTGGCCTACTATTATACATTTGTGTATATCTCTTTTTTGATACTTTTTAGCAACAATTCCTTTGGTTTTGAACACGATTTCCAACTTGGACCTTTCTAGAAATGGGGACCTTAATGTCCTCTTTTGTTATAGGTCACCTGTTCAACAATAGCAGCAAGTGTATTTCTTTAAGCATTTAAAAAAAAAATTGTGGGGGACCAATTTTTTTTTTTTCCTTGAAACAGATGTGAATACATATACGTACATGTAAACAACTTCATCTGTGAAGAACCTAAAGAAAGTCGTGCCAGTTTCCTACAATGTTTTGTTGGTTCCTTTTGAAAAGTTCTGTGTTCTAAAACTGGTAACGAAAGAAAGAATTAAAAAAACATTTTTCTAAAGACCTAATAAGTAATTATAGATTTTCTTCTCTTTTTTTCGAATAGAAGTGATTGTAGAATTCCTGTCCCCTAATTTTTGAGTACCAGTCCCGTCCCGTAATTTGTTTATTGGGGTAAAAAATATTTAAATTATTTCAACGGAGGATAATTTAAGAATTCCCGCCCTGTAAAATTTTAATGGAAGTGCATTAAGCATCGGTGTTGAATTCCCGTCCAAAATTGTTTTTAATGAAGTAAAAATATCATAATTCCAGCCCACTTTTTTGTTTTTTTTGAAAAAGAAGTGAATTGTAGAATTCCCGACCGCAATTGTTTTAATGGAGGTTACAGTTGTCGTAGAGGTCATAGAATTTCCGCCCGATACGGTACTGTAGAAGGCCTTACCGTAATTTTGTATTGAAGTAAAATATTGAATTCCCACCCTAAGTTCTTCTCCTTTTTGAAAATAGTTGTAGAATTCCCACCCGTAATTTTTTTTTACTCGAGAATAGTTATAGAATTTCCGCCAGTATTTTTAAGTATACCGGTACTGTAGAATTCCCGTCCCGTTTTTTTTATTTTTTATTTTTAAATGAAGTAAAATATATTGAATTCACGCCCATTTCTTCCCGTACGGTACTGTATACAGGGTTGTCACTAGCCCAAATTGAGTGCCGATCGGTAATTTTTTTCCGAAGATGCATTGCGGTATTTTTTTCGCAAAATTTTGGGTCGCCCGCAAGTTTTTTCACTCGCCCGTATGTATTGATGCACACAATTTTCGTAGCATAAAAATAAAAAAACCCACACACACACACACACACACAAGTGTGTAAACACCTCCAATCGGGGACCTCCTATTGTCCCTCTTTTGTTTGGACTCTAACTTTTTGGCAACAGCTCCCATTGGTTTTGTACACAATTTCTAACTGGGGACCTTTAGCCAACCGGGGACCCTATTGTCCTCTTTTGTTATAGGTCCCCGGTTTGAATGTGAAAACAAACTCACACACACACACACACAGAAATTTGCGTTTTTGGACTGTCTTATCCCCTAATTTCTGCCCTTAATAATCCTTTTTTCATCAACAACCATTTTTATGGACTTGTGATTTGAGAATTGGTTTTATAGAACTTCTTTCGCAATGAAATCTTTGTGTTAACGATCGATCGACGACGCACGATGGAGAAAAAAATCAATGAACTTTGTCCTCCAACGCCCTCTATCGGCAAAAGTTGTCGATGCTTGAATAGCCTTAACCCAACGCTGTGTATAGTACAGAATCCGCGGGCGTGCGCCACACTGTGCAGGATTTCTTTACTCGACTCGTGAACGTGTACAGAGTTGGAGGCTAGCCAAGCTTTCTTATGAATATGGTATTTTTTAACGGGCCAATCACAGCGTGCGGAATGTTGGTTAGGATGGACTTTGGACCTGCTGTTGTACTGTACAATACACCATGTGCTGTGTGCGTGCGTGGACTACAGGCGGGCGAGCGAACGTTGTGGGGCCTGTGGATACTCACTACCATTACCATGTGGTTTATGTGCGTGCGTGTTTTACCTATGAACGATTGTGATCGTGATCGCGATTGCAGCCACATTAAACTCGACTCGACACAATTAATAGTCGCTCTATCCCTAGTCGCGCAGGCCTAGATCAGTGAGTATATTTGTCAGAAATTGTCAGGAATGGATACTAAAACGAAACCCGATGCATTTTGTCATAAATACGAAAATTTACTGTCGGCTTCTGTCAAATTTAGTGCCGGTCCGTAAAGCTCCTAGCAAGGCAAAGTCCCGGTCAGGTATCTCTGAGTGCTGGCAGGCCCGACCGGCACCGACCGGCGTAGTGACAACGCTGACTGTATAATTCCCGTCAAATTGTTTTGACGGAGGCTAATTTTAGAATTCCCGCACTGGAAATTTTAAAATGGTCTGTAGAATTCCCATCCCGTAATTTTTTGTTTAATGAAATACTGTAAAGTAAAATATTGAGTTTAGATTTTCTTCTCCTTTTTTCAAATAGAAGTGGATTGTAGAATTCCCCTCCCGTAATTTTTAAGTACCGGTCCCGTCCCATAATTTGTTTAATGGAGTAACACGATGATCGTGAGGGCGTGTATAGTGTGGATTAAGACACGATGGGGGATTAAACAGGATTATAGTAATCCGATATCGCTTCCTAAGCCCACACGCAGCACGACGCACACAAGCAGGAATGTGTTCACCGGCGAATACACACACGGACAGGAGTTGTTTACCAAGTCCAACCATAGAGTCCAACACAACAATAATTTCGCTGTAGCTTACTGGCAACAACTTGGGTGCTAAATAAACACGTCCGAATTTTGCAATGAGTTTTACTTTTCTAACGGGATTTTTAGAACGGAGCAAGTGTTAAATACCTCGCAGTTTTAGGTTACGCTTTTTCCAAAGTCCCGATGCCGTCCGATCGTCCCAAACCGAAGTGCCGTTATGCGTCGATTGGACTCCCCATCCATCCACTCGTTTTTCCACAGAGATATTGGCACTGCAAACAGCTCAAATAGCGCAATCAATTCCCCTGTTTGAACTCCTTAGCCATGGCCTTTTTTTATGATATTTGTTCCTTGTATTTCTGCTGGCATTTCCATGTATTTGTGGTCATGATTTTCAGCGTTTGGTTTTCCAGTGTTGTGGATCGATGTATGACTGCACGCAAGCTGTGCGCCTGGGCTAGCTGTGAAGGCTAGGCATATCCATCCAACGTGTTCCCTCGCCCGGCGACGCACGCACGCACACAGCACATGTACAGTACAACAGCAGGTCCAAAGTCCATCTTGAACGATCGGTCGATGACGCACATGGGAAAATTGTGCGGCGAGAGCAATGTGTTTATGAGTACGAGGTTAAAAATGTAGTATGATATATAACGGGAAGGAGGGTCGCGTTTAGACTCTACCGCGCGTCTTCTAACCCCTGGAAAATCGAGTTGTGTGTTTCCCTACTCGCCTACGTATTGTAGTATGGAACATTGAGGAGAGAGCCAGACTAACAACGTGCATGCGTGTTTTAACCTTTCTATACTGATAAACGATCGCAGCTAATTAGTAAGTACCAAGACTAGCGGATGTGTTACTGTTGTACACATGTATAACAAACAAATAAACAATGTTCTCTGTGATTAGAAGGTTTATTGTCTACTAATCCTTTTGGCTAATGAGTTAACTGCAGGGGATCATGTTTCGGACGGATTAAGACACGCTATTTTACGGCCGTGTGTTTCGTGTTCGTGTTTCACGACACGATGATAGTGTTTTCGTGTGGGCTTATACTTTGGGCGGTACTGTAGTCTTTGAATTGTTTTGCAAGGGTATCCTATAAGCATTAGCCATTGAGTAATATGGACGCGACCTGCCAAACACAGCGTAAAACACCGGTTTTGTTTGGGTTTGGATGCCACAAAACCGGAGTATAGAGTTGAAAATTCAGACTTAACTGGATCGCAGCTTTACAGAGTAAAAAGGAAACTGAAGACTCAGTATACATCTTCCCATCTAGTCATGGTGGTCTCTTTAGGTATCGCCTAACAAGACTAATGTGCTTGGCACAGGCTGATAGGCTGATTTCAGATTGCCGCTTTTCCGATTGGGAGAAGCATACTCAATCTGAATGAATATTTATGACGTCATGCTTCTCACAGCGCTGCCATCCCTTAGTAGTATTTATCACCTCTTCCCCGCGGATGTGCTATTTGTTGCCACTAATCCTAGCATGCTATCCCTCATTATTAAGATATGAAGGAATGGCCTGTTGCCGTGGGTGCGAAGCTGCACAGGAAAATCCCTTGGTGAGCAATCACGACGTGCCCTGTCAGACAATTATTTTCAGCACCTACAAAATCTGTAAACAAAAAAATAAAATTGGAATGGCCTTACCTGGAAAGCAAGCTTCGGTGAACCAGAACACAGGTCTTGGGCAGTTGTCACCTTTTGTTGTTATGTCCTTTTCCAGCATGAAACGGTCTATTTCAGACTGAAAGTGAAACATTTTAAGACACACAACTGTTTAAAATAATGCTGTAAAATTATTACATGTAGGTAAGCTTGTTGAGCGCTCATTAAATGGTTACCAATTCATGTACTCAAGCATTCAACAACAAAAATAAAGGAAAATTATGACAAGCTACTGAACCTGTGACGGTTAAAAGTTTAAACGTTTTAACGTTTACAAAATCACTATCTGTTTAGTAAATTACTAACTGTTTAAATGAAACGAAAAACGAAAAAATAAGCTTTTCGTTTTAGCTGCCTTATCGCTGTATTTTTCTGCTTGAAACAATTCAGTTTAATTGAAATTGCTCGACAACTACTATTGAATGGCCCGATACTTTTTATCTCCGGCAAGTACAGTCTGTCAGAAGGCTGAAAATAACTTGTTTGTGGTTCAATAATTTGCCGACAGGCTTTTGGACGGCTCAACTGTGGGCGCATGTGATTGACACTTGCTCAGCGAACCTAAGCTTCAAACAGGAAATGGGATCGCAGTGAGTTGTAAACAATACCGCTCCTTCAGAGATGCCGAAGATGACAGGCCTGTGTTTTTGTCTACCACTCTGTGTGACTGATGGTCTCAATAAACAATCTTACAAAATAAAATGTAAGCTTTTTTTTATTGGGTGGAGGGGTGTCCCACGTCTCCTAAACATCTTGATCAGTCACATTTCTATGTTCAACATTTAAGTGAGCCTCGACTTTATATTTCGTCATTCGTCCCGTAACTGACTCAAGAGTTTTCTTTTTTTGATAGAGTTTTAAATTGTTTCCGACTCATATTAAACCGCCATACAGAATTAATTTACATCGATCCAAAAATCAAAAAGCTGGCTATGCGTTATTAAGAAACGTAAAAAAAAAATTGCATTTTTAGACGATCTTATCCCCTAATTTCTGCCCTAATTAATACTTTTTCCATTAACAACCATTTTCATGGATTCGTGATTTAAGGATCGGTTGTTAAGAACTTCGTTTGCAATAAAATCATCGAGATTCAACGACCAGTAGACTACGCAAATTGAGAAAGTTCCATGAACTTTGCCACGCATCGCCCTCTTCCGGCAAAAGTAGTTGTTCAAGAATAGCCTTAATACAAGGCTGTATATATTGTACCAATCTGCAGGCGTGCGGCACACTGTGGGCAATTCTTTACTCGGCCCGTGAACGTGTACAGGGTTCGAAATTAGCGGTCGCCCGGTCGCCAAATGCGAGTGAAAACAGCGGCGGGCGAGTCGAAGCCCTTCCTTTACTAGCCCGCCGGGCGAGTCAAAAATTTGTTCCTTTTCACAATAAATGAGGGGTACAGTGGTAAAATCCCAGAGACAGATTATTTCTAAGTTCGTAAAATGGTTTGGGAAGTATTTACATTTGCTAGATTTAATGTTGCCGCGATCGCGATCGCGATCACGACCGTTCATAAGTAAAACACGCACGCACGCACGCACATAAGCACATGGTAATGGTAGCGAGTATCCACAGGCCCCACAACGTTCGCTCGCCCGCCTGTAGTCCACGCACGCACATAACCACATGGTAATGGTAGCGAGTATCCACAGGCCCCACAACATTCGCTCGCCCGCCTGTAGTCCACGCACGCACACAGCACATGGTGTATTGTACAGTACAACAGCAGGTCCAAAGTCCATCATAACCTACATTCCGCACGCTGTGATTGGCCCGTTAAAAAATACCATATTCATAAGAAAGCTTGGCTAGCCTCCAACTCTGTACACGTTCACGAGTCGAGTAAAGAAATGCTGCACATTGTGGCGCGCACGTCGCGGATTCTGTACTATACACAGCGTTGGGTTAAGGCTATTCCAGCATCGACAACTTTTGCCGATAGAGGGCGTTGCAGGGCAAAGTTCATTGCTTTTTTTTCTCCATCGTACGTCGTCGATCGATCGTTAACACGAAGATTTCATTGCAAAAGAAGTTCTATAAAACCGATTCTCAAATCAAAAACCCATGAAAATGGTAGTTGATGAAAAAAGGATTATTAAGGGAAGAAATTAGTGGATAAGAAGGTCCAAAAACGGAAATGTCCGTGTGTGTGTGTGTGTGTGTGTGTGTGTTTTGGGGGGTTTTTTTTGTTTTTTTGTTTTTTTGATGCTACGAAAATTGTGTGCTTTTAACATACGGGTGAGTGAAAAAACTTGCGGGCGACCCAAAATTTTGGTTGACTCGTCCGGCGGGCGAGTGGAAAAAAAAGTTAAGGGAAACCCCTGGTGTACTGCGTTGGAGACTAGCCACTAGCCAAGCTCTCTTATGAATTACAACGGCCATCAATGGCCAATCACAGCATGCGGAATGTTGGTTAGCTTGGACTTTGAACCCTACTGTTGTAGACCAAACAGTGCGGGGCCCGAGCCGATGCACGTGCGGTGGATACTCGGCAGTCAGAACCATGTGGTTATGTGCATCGTGTTTTAACGCTTGTAATGTACAGAACATGTACATGTATACTGAAATGAACGATCGCAATTCCAATGCCAAGGTTTGGAAGTCGACATGGCTCGTCGGCTGCTCGTTTGATTGTATGAATTGCAGGCGAAAAAAAGGTTGTGTGTAAAGGAAGCTTACACCAGTGTTCTACGGCAGTCGTCGAAGGTTGCTTTCGTTCCGTGATTTGTCATTTCTTTGGCAGGGCGGCCAATTCTTCGGTAGAGCGGCCTTAAACTTTGGGAGGGCGGCCGTTAACAGTCAAAACATTGGGACTTCCTTGTACCACGGAAAATTGTTCGTGTATTTTAGAACATTGACTTGCTGCTAAAAAACGTTTAAACGGTTAACCGTTTAAAAAAGTTTCGTTTAAATGGATAGTACATGTAAATTAAACGTAGGGTCACAGGCTTAGAAGCTACTATTTTCAGCGAGCATTGCTTTAAAATGTAAAGCCAATTTGATAGGGTCTACAGGTTTAGCAATCACATTACATGCCAAACATAGAAGAATTTTATTTAGATGCAAAAAAACAGAAATTTCAAGATGAAATTATCATCACTCCATCCAACAGGGGTTCCCTTAATTTGTTGTTACTCGCCAGCTGGACAAGTCAATCCAAAATGTTTGTTCGCTAGCCTGCGTGGATGTATTCGAACACAACTTTTCAAAGCGTCAAAAAATATTTTAAAAATAAAAAACAGTAGGAAAAATTATGTGTTCAGACTAGGGTGCACGCCTTGAGGTTGTACTCCACTTTTTCCCTGAAATCTGCTCATGTTTAATACTGTTTTAAGAGTGATTTCACCCTGGATAACGATGCTAGTATACATGTATCTTGGGTCATTCCATGCCGACTCACTTGATGGTTTGGCAGTCTCAGATTTTACTTGTTTTCTTTTTTTTTAACAATCCCCTATGGGTGCCATGAACACACACATTGCTGAGAAATGACCCCCTAGACAATTAAGCCTCCACCCCCATTCAAATTGACTTTCTGTATCTACAATAGAGATAAGATATTTTGCGATGCAATTTTACAAAGTGCATCGCACAATTTGCGATGCAATTTGCAATACAAGCGTTACAAAATTGTTGAGTTACAAAAAATAAGTTTACACCCACAAGGTTTCTGATTCACATTTACCTAAGCTGTGGTGGTGGGTTTGAGGACTTGCCTTTTGTTTAGCGTGACGTCCAACAACCTAAAAGAGCAAGGGAAACAATCATCGCGCACGACGCCCGCTGTGATCAACATTCCCCCACACATGATGGAAGCAGCATCGGCAGGGTTCGAAATTAGCGGTCGCCAAATGCGAGTGAAAACAGCGGCGGGCGAGTCAAAACCCTTCCCTTACTAACTCTCCAGGCGAGTCAAATAATTGTTCCTTTTCACAATAAATGAGGGGTACGTACAGTGGTAAAATGAGCAAAGGGACATTATTTTTAAGTTCGTAAAATGGTTTAGCAAGTCTTGATATTTGCCAGATTTAATGTGGCCGCAATCGCGAGCGTTCATAAGTAAACCACGCACGCACTTAACCACACGGTAATGGTAGTGAGTATCCAATGTTCGCTCGCCCACGCACGCACACAACACATGTTGTATTGCACAGTACAACAGCAGGTCCAAAGTCCATCCTAACCGACATACCCTAGCTGTGATTGGCCCGTTAAAAATTATCATATTCACAAGAAAGCTTGGCTAGCCTCCAACTTGGTACACGTTCACGAGTCGTGTTAAGAATTGCTGCACACTGTGGCGCACGCTTGCTGATTCTGTACTACACACAGCCTTGGATTAAGGCTATTGATAAATAATTCAAGCATCGACAACTTTTGCCGATAGAGGGCGTTGCAGGGCAAAGTTCATTGAATTTTTTCTCAAAGTGCATCGTCGATCGATCGTTAACGCGAAGATTTCATTGCAAAAGAAGTTCTATAAAAACGATTCTCAAATCACAAGTCCATGAAAATGGTTGTTGAAGAAAAAAGTACTATTTAGGGCAGAAAATAGGGGATAAGATCGTCAAAAAAAATCAATAGTTTTTGGGGAGTTTTTTTGGTTGCATTTTAGTTGACTCGACATAATTTTTTTTAAAGGGAATTAGGCCTATTTTATATAAAGTTTTGGAGCATCTTATTCTTTATTACATTCTGAAAGTAGCCTTGGCTTGAAATTAAGCCTAAAAACTACACAAATAAACCTGTGTCACAAGATTAAATTGTTTAGGAATTTTAAAATTTGCTATACGTGCCGGGGACCCCGCAAAATACCCGCGAGTGTGCGGGGATCCCCGCAAAAAAAAAACGCGGGCCACGCAAAATACTTGCGAGGCCCCGCAGAATGTCCCGCAAGACTGCATTTGCTTCGGGGTCTCGAAATTAGCGGTCGCCCAGTCACCAAATGCGAGTGAAAACAGCGGCGGGCGAGTCAAAACCCTTTCTTTACTAGCCCGCCAGGCAGGTCAAATAATTGTTCCTTTTCATAATAAATGAGGGGTACAGTGGTAAAATCCCAAAGAGAGATTATTTATAAGTTCGTTAAATGGTTTGGCAAGTCTTGACATTGCTAGATCGTTCATACATGTAAGTAAAACACGCACGCACGCACGCACACATAACCACATGGTAGCGAGTATCCACAGGCCCACAACGTCGATAGTTCACACACACACACACACACACAAGTGTGTAAACACCTCCAATCGGGGACCTCCTATTGTCCCTCTTTTGTTTGGACTCTAACTTTTTGGCAACAGCTCCCATTGGTTTTGTACACAATTTCCAACTGGGGACCTTTACCCAACCGGGGACCCTATTGTCCTCTTTTGTTATAGGTCCCCGGTTTGAATGTGAAAACAAACTCACACACAGCACATGGTGTATTGTACAGTACAACAGCAGGTCCGAAGTCCATCCTAACAACATTTCGCACACTGTGATTGGCCCGTTAAAAAATATAATATTCATAAGAAAGCTTGGCTAGCCTCCAACTCTGTACACATTCACGAGTCGAGTAAACAAATGCTGCACAATGTGGCACACGCCCGCAGATTCTGTACAATACACAGCGTTGGGTTAAGGCTATTCAAGCATCGATTACTTGAAAATGGTTGTTGATTAAAAAAGGATTATTGAGGGCAGAAATTAGGGATAAGACGCAAATTTCCGTGTGTGTGTAAGTTGAGAACAATTTTTCTTAGGCCTTGAAAAGAATCACGGTCGTACTTTATCACCAAATGCACGGTATGGACAGAGATTCAATTTTTCAATGTAGTTGGAGCATCACTGGTCACCCTAAGCATGCTGGCAGGAAAACAGCTGCTTTCTGCATGGTACCAGTCATCCATGAGGCCCGGTAGCGCAGCTCAATGCAGGAGCAGTTATGTCCGCGCAGCGCAGGGATTTTTTTACACGTTTTCTTTCATTCGATGTTTGAGGTTTTGAGAGTTCAGCTTTAAGTTGAATAAAACACGGAGGAATATATTCCTCCATGGGTGAAGCATAGAGGGTTACATGTAAGTTTATTAGAATGATATTAAATGCGTGAATTTTTTCTACATTTACATGTGTGTGTGTACGAGTTCATTGCAGGACCTTTACACTCAGGTCCCCGCAACGCAGGTCCACGACACGTTCCCCGGCTTGCAGGGCCCCCGTTTCGTCCCCGCAGAATCCCTGCGGGGCTGCGGGGAGCCCCGTACCCGCCACGCAGTTTACCCACGGGTACTCGCCCGCAACTCGCAGTGTTTTGGAATTACTTGTGGCCGGTACTGTATGCTATTTAGTGACGGCACTTGTTTACAAAAGAGCCACAGAGCCTGGACTTCCGCAGGCATGGTTTGTACACTACATTGCAACCGAATGTACGTGCACAGAATACACCTGAGAATGAGGGGGTATACAATTTGTATTAGGCTTCCCGATGGGCGTTAAAACAATTGAAAAGAAAGTTACATTTTCAAGGTAATTTGAAAGAATTTGCGTGGTGTGCTTGTGGTTTGTGTGCTGTGTGGATTTTCAGTGAAAAAATTGCACTCCCTATCTTTCAATTTACACTCCCCCTTTTCAAATCCTAGCTAAAACACTGGTGTGGATAAAAATAACAAATTAGTTTTTCTTAAAAACAAATGGGACAAATTTTTGAGAAACTAACCTGTGGCCTATTTGTAACATCAGGATGTTCCTTGTAAAAGTTCTTTTCGAATGGAGTGAGCCTTGCAGGATCCCAACGTATCTTTCGTAGTCTTTCTCCAGGCTGACCAAACTTCTCTCTTTGTCCTCCCATACTTCCGAAGCTACCACCTCTTCCCCCTCCACGCCCACCAAATCGAGGAGGGCCACCTCCTCCACCAAAACTATTTCCACCGCGAAACCTGAAAAAAGGTGCAGTTTTATTTTATTGGTAGTATTTGGTTTATTCACATTCCACTCGTGGCCCACAGGCCAAATTACTAAAATGTAACAATAGAACAAGTAGTTCCGCAAACTGTACAGTCCGAGTGTAAACCCTTCCTTTACTAGTCTACTGGCCAAGTAAAATAAAAAAGTTTTATTTCACAAAAAATACCGTAATCTTCGCATATTAGCCGCCCGGTGTATAAGCCGCCCGGCGTACAAGCTGCAGAGACGACCGCATACACAGAGGGGCCGTGCATTTTTGCTGTCATATGTGGTGATGTACAGTGACTGGTGGGCGGCACATCAGTCATTGTACAATGCCACAAAGTATGAGTTGAAATCATTAATTAGAATGATCTGCAGTCAAGTGGACCTATTTTCTTTTTCTTAAGTGATTGGCCGGCGCATCACTCCTAAACTGATGGTCCGTGTGGAAACACGCGAGGCACTTCCTAGACCACCCGACCATTTGACACCTAATTTGTTGTTGTGACATGCATTTCAATTTTCTGATGTCCAGGTTTCAAAATTAACGGTCGCCCGGTCGCCAAATGCGAGTGAAAACAGCGGCGGGCGAGTTAAAACCTTTCCTTTACTAGCCCGCCGGGCAGGTCAAATAATTTGTCTTTTTCACAATAAATGAGGGGTACACTACAGTGTTAAAATCCCAAAGAGAGATTATTTATAAATTCGTAAAATGGTTTGGCAAGTCTTGACATTGCTAGATTTAATGATCACGATCACGATCACGATTGTTCATAAGTAAAACAGGCACGCACGCATGCAACCACATGGCAGTGAGTATCCACAGGCCCACAACGTACCCACACTGTTTGCTCGCCAGCCGGTAGTCCACACATGCACACAACACATGGTGTATTGTACAGTACAACAGCAGGTCCAAAGTCCATCCTTATCAAAATTTTGCACGCTGTGATTGGCCCGTTAAAAAATATAATATTCATAAGAAAGCTTGGCTAGCCTCCAACTCTGTACACGTTCGCGAGTCGAGTAAACAAATGCTGCACAATGTGGCACACGACCCCCAGATTCTGTACTATACACAGCGATGGGTTAAGGCTATTCAAGCATCGACAACTTTTGCCGATTGAGAGCATGCAGGACAAAGTTCATTGACTTTTCTCAATCGTGCGTCATTGATTGATCGTTAACACGAATATTTCATTGCAAAAGAAGTTCTATAAAACCGGATTCTCAAATCACAAATCCATGAAAATGGTTGTTGATTAAAAAAGAATTATTGGGGGCAGAAATTTCCGTGTGTGTGGGAACATGTCTACGCATTCAAACCGAGGACTTTAGCAATAGGGATCCGGAAAAAAAACATCGGGGACAGTCCACAGCATGGGATGTCCTCGGTATTATACCATTTACACACTTGTGGGTGTGTGAGTTTGTTTTCACATTCAAACCGGGGACCTATAACAAAAGAGGACAATAGGGTCCCCGGTTGGGTAAAGGTCCCCAGTTGGAAATTGTGTACAAAACCAATGGGAGCTGTTGCCAAAAAGTTAAAGTCCAAACAAAAGAGGGACAATAGGAGGTCCCCGATTGGAGGTGTTTACACACTTGTGTGTGTGTGTGTGTGTGTTTTGTTTTTTTTATGCTACGAAAATTGTGTGCATCAATACATATGGGCGAGTGAAAAAACTTGCGGGCGACCCAAGATCTTGGTTGACTCGTCCGGCGGGCGAGTGAATTTTTTTTTTAAGGAAACCCCTGATGTCATGTCCACTTTGGTGTGGAATTGCCCACAAGCAGTCACCAGCGAAAGTCATAATCGAAACAAGCATGGTATGGGGCCTAAGTTTCATGACTCCTCGACTCCCTCGGCTCCAAAGATGTGATTGGGTTTTCAACATTTCGTCAACACCATCACATCACACAGGCCATGTTTTGCATGGGATTTTTTTGTTTCAATTAAGAACAAGAGTGTATTTTGCATCTAGAATGTTTTACAAACGATTTTCTTAAAAAATATATGGTCGCAGAAGTTTTTCTTAGGCCAAAATCATTGTATAAGCCACGGCTTAAATGCAGAAGATGACAAACTTAAAATTATTTTTCAAAATGGGACGTCTTTGCTCATTGCCGTACCAAATCACGGAGCGTCTTTTTAGCGGGGACTTCCCCTCGCAATCACATTGTGATCGCCGTTGTACTGACAGCCAACTATGAAGTCATACTGACGGATGCCCCTCCGATCCAAGTTTTTGCTGAGATGCCCTTCAAATTCTAGAAAAAGCACGGCAATTATTGCCGTACCCTTATGAACATGAAGTTCGAGGCCTGACACACCATGAGTATTTAAAATTCCCAAACCTATATATAATTGGATTGAAGCATGAAACAGTAGATCTTCTGTTTTCAGCAAGACTGAAATAGGCAATTTTCAAACTATTTTGTTTGGTCTTTTTGTCATTTAAAGACTTTTTTGTGGCTGGGTGTTCAGAAAATCATAGCTAATTGATGATTGCATTTTTAGAGGAAGAACTTGCCGGGGCGCTAGTATGCTCAAAAATGTAAAATTTTGTTTAAAGGGGCCGGTGTTTATTGAGGGATTGCGTATGATTTGACATGCGCATGATTTGACATGGGTACAAAGTGACTTGGGTACGAAGTGACTTGGGTACGAAGCGACTTGGGTATGAAACGACTGGGTGCGAAGTGACTTGGGTACGAAGTGACCGACATTCGAAAAACTGACAGACTGAAAGCGCCTAATTTTTAGGCCTTAAATAACCATAACTTGACTATACTTCCAGCTAATGAGCTAATTTTTACACCATTTCAATTTATTCTTAAAATTGTCTTCCCAATGATAGCCAACTTGTGGGGTTCCTATAAAAAACAGCTGAAAGTGACGGACTCCCCTATTGTGAACGCAGGGTTCTCCCCAAGTACAAGCTAGCGTATCGGCCCGATACGGAAATTTTTGGGGCCGATACGCTGGCAAAAAGGCCGAGCACATTTTTTTCCGCCCGATACGCTTTTCAATTTTTGAATACCTTTTTTATTGACTGCAGCAAACGGTCATACTATCACAGTCTCTGTCCAGTGCCTTGGCCAACATAATTTATAATCCATCGGTAATGTTTTCTTTGTGTGTGTCTTTGATCTACGTTACGATATGTCGTCCCGGCCACTGAAATCAATCAAGATCACATACAGAAAACAACACATATCCTGTCCATCACGTGTGTGTGTAGCGAACGATCGAGAAAGCACACATGGCCACTTAAGTCAGTTAACTGTTTCCCTTCGATGCCGCGTGCACCTTTTTCCGAAGACGGGTACCAGCGAAACCATGCTCATTCTCGACCCCAAAAGAGCAAGCACGTTGATCGCTCAATCCCACATGCGTAATCCGTGCTACAAAAAAACATGTGCATACATGTTTAGAGCGGTGTTAGAGCTAGTCTTGGTTCAAGCCAGCGTCCGACGGTGTGGCTATTGAAGTGAGTTTGTGCGCCGATCAAACGCAGGAATCCGAATCAAAAACTAAAAAGAGGAAGACGGGAGTGGACCCCTAATGGCACAACCATTATAAACGGCTGAGCGTGACTCCAGATGAGAAAGATTTGTTTCTAGATAATATTCCATTATTTGTTTTATTTATTTATATTAAATATATTATTTTATTATGTTTTATATTAATTGGGGCTACTTGAGGAAATTTAATTGACAAACAATTATATCATGTATGTAAACAAATTATTTTGACTTCTTTTTAATTTACAGAGAATCTTATTTTCAGTGTAAACTGAAAATATGTCACAATAAATCAGTTGAAATGGGTTCACCGCCCGTAGGGGAACCCCTGGCCATTTTTTTTTAAATGAAACATCTATTTATGCTATAATAAATAAAAATGACTGAAGGTCACACATTTATATTCATTTATTTCGTTACTCAACATAGAACATTAAAATCAAACCAATGGTGATGTAAACTGTGTAAGTCATTTTGTCAGTTTTCTCCAACAATAAAATTTTGTAAAAGTAGCAATTTCAAAGGCTCTAAAATGCACCAGAATGCAGCAGAGAGCATCTAGAACTTCAAATTTTCCCGGGGCTTGGATTGCTTGGATTGTAAAAGATTGAAAAGCCCCACAGTTTTTAAAAATCCTGGGGAGAACCCTGGAACGTACAATTCAAATTGCATCTTTTGAAGTATTACATGTATTAAGTGGTCCTACTAAACACCGTCAACACACCGTCACGTAAGCTTGGGCGGTTTTTGATTTTAGGGTCCACGGTATACCGTCGCCAAAATACCGCGGTTATCGGTATTACCAGGAACTTTTCGGATGGGGAAAAACCCCCCAAAGAAGCACAACAAACACCACGCATTGAATTGAGGCCAGACAATCATGGTTATTTAACAGCAGGTTAGCGCTGAGCTTGTCTTTATCTTTTATTAGGACAAATAGATTGACTTGTTTTCAACATAAAAATTATCAAAATAAGCTTACTGTTCGTGCAGCAGCGGTAGGAAATTCTCATGGTTGATAACTTGATGAAAATACCGCGATCTATTTTCTGCGATCTATTTTCGTTTGCATGCTGCACGCGCTGTCGGTATCTTGTTGGTACCCGCACAGCCACTTTGCTAATGCATGTACTTGTTAACCAGCGCGCCACGATCCCGATCCGAACGTGTAACCAGGAAGTCGCGGAATGTCGGTGTTTATCAGAAGTTTGCTGCTTTTGACGCTCTTATACAAGCTGTCGGTAGAGGGCGCACTAAAAATGTAGCGCCCTCTTGAGGTGTTAGCTCACCCAAATGGCATTGCAAAACGTCGAACGTGCGTTTTTGCTTGTGTTTGCGATCGCCCGCTTACTTACAGAGATACGGCCGGGTGCCGCCGGGGGCAGGAAACTGCTAAAAACCGCAAACAATAAATAGTCTGCTCGGGGATGGACAATTGGGCTTTGTATTCTCCTCATTTATGGCCTAACAGATAAGTTTGGGGGTTTTTTTGGTATTGAGATAGAAAATCGTGCGGGACGGTATTTCGGTATTTCTAAAACAGCTCACGGTATTTTCGGTATTGAACAAATACCGTGACTACTCAGTAATATTGTATAACTGCCCAAGCTTACTTTATACCCTGGACTCCGTCGCGTTGTATGCAACGGAGGAGTCCAACCTGGGCTAGACTCAACCCAGATCAATGCACTCAACAGTCCGAGCTCCGGCAATAAGGCGGCCAGCGGCTATGCTGCTTAAACTTAAAGATAATTTTTTCGCGTGAAAAAAACTCCATTTTCCTATATAAAATGTTACTTCAAACCAATGGAAATTCTCCTTTAGCCCATAGGCCCGTTCCGTCCCAACTTGATAATTGTCCCAACTATAGTTGGGACTGGTCCCAACTTGAGTGTTAAAGTTGGGACGTCCCAACTATAACACTGCTGCAGACGCACAAGCTGATGCAATCGGCGTTAATTAACAAGATTCTTTATTTCAACAGGTCTCGGCTCTTTAAATACAAACTCACGTCAAAACTGTCATGATGGAGCGAGCAGGTGCCCAGGACGAGCCTAGTATACTCACCAACTCGGCGTAAATGGTGTTTTTAGAAGGTTCCGACACCGGCCTCATGCTCATGCTCATGCCGGGTGAAAGCTTTCAGTCTCAAAATAGACCTAGTCATTTAATTTCCCTTCTCTTGGGAAACCAAAATTCTAACTAATTTCAAATATTCTCAAGGGCAAGGGAAAGTGGTCTTTAAAACTTCATACTATGATACTTACTATATTATTATGTTTTTGGTTTATTCATGGGGGTGATTTGTGTTTACTGCGATCCCAACTATAGTTGGGACGTCCCAACTTTAACACTCAAGTTGGGACCGTATAGTCAAGTTGGGGCGGAACAGGCCTACTTTAAAGTTCTATGCCTCTTTTGTCGGTTTAAAATATATTTTGGAGGTGTTGGCGCCGGTCCTACTAAATACCGTCAACACACCCAAAATACGCTCTAATTTAACAAAAGAGGCATAGAACTGTTAAGTACGGGCATTAGGAGAAGTTCCATTGGTTTAGGTTACATTTCATTTATGAAAATGGAGGTTTTTCTTCACGCAAAAAAAATATTTTTAAGCAGAGTAGACGTTGGCCGCCATCTTGCCTTCTAACTGAGCTTGGACTGTACCATTCATGTATGGGTATGAAAAAAATCCCAATCCGGTGTGGCAGGAGATTTTGTAGATCAAAATGCGTAACTTCATCATTCAAATGTAGGCCCTAAGTCCTGATCTTCTGGGGCCCCCGTGCGTATTATTTTATTTTTTGCCCCGGGTATCCTTTTGCCAGATTCACACGTAACAACCGCCCTCTTTCGGTGTGTTGTGTGATATTATTGTCCCTTGAATGTAATGGTATGGTCCTCGCTCCTCTGAGGCAAAATGGCTGCCGATTTCGTAGAGCTGTTGTTTGGAAAATTTTCGTGAACTGAAAATGGCAAATTTTAGACATTTAACCTCCTATTGTTAAGCTAAATGTCGCATTGACCAGTATTTAAGGTTCCAATACTGCTCACTGCTGAATTATAACGTTTTTTGGATGTGTTGACGGCGTGTTGACGGTGTGTTGACGGTGCAATTCGTGTTGACGATATTTAGTAGGACCCCTTGACGGTGTGTTGACAGTACTGTTCGTGTTGACGGTGCGTTGATGGCGTGTTGACGGTATTTAGTTAGTCTGTTACTGTTAGTAGGGCCCGTATTGAGAATACAGTAAGAAAGGGTGTCAGGACACTTCGTACCTTTGCCACTTCGTACCCTGGACACTTCGTACCTTTTCAAGGTGCGAAGTGACTTTGGACACTTCGTACCTTGGACACTTCGTACCTTCTCACAAGACACTTCGTACCTTCTCACAAGACACTTCGTACCTTCAGGATTCAATATCATTTTTACGTGCAGAGATAATGAGACGTAAGAAACAAACAAATTGAGTTTACAAAATACGAACAAAACAAATGTGTTTTAAATAAAAGTATTCACATTTCACAATAAAAACAATTTCACAATTAAAC
The DNA here is from genome assembly GCA_023634235.1 of Pisaster brevispinus. NCBI lineage: Eukaryota > Metazoa > Echinodermata > Asteroidea > Forcipulatida > Asteriidae > Pisaster > Pisaster brevispinus. The sequence goes on from JAMKCF010000022.1 coordinate 4,677,542, forward strand.
AAAATGACAATTCATTATGTATTTTTAAAAAAAATAGATAGTATCCAATAGCATATTTACATGCCGAGAGATTGAACCAAATTAAATACAAAAACAACCAGTACACTTTTACATCAATTTCATAAAAAGATAAAGCTGGAAAGTATTCCATATCAAATTTGCGTGCCGAGATAATGATACATACAAACACAACAATTACAAAATACGGACAAAAGGTAAGGTATGGGGTAGAAAATATTGCGTGCCGAGATAATGGTCATAAGAACAAAAATATACAAAATACGGACAAAATAAAGGTATTTTAAAGATATTTTTAGTTGAATAATATTAGTAATCACATTTCACATTAAAAAGGACATTCAAATAATTAAACAAAATGACAATTCATTAAGTATTATTTTGTATCTCAACGAAAATTATATCCTTATTAAGGAATTACACATTTTACTGAAGGTACGAAGTGACTCGGCTGAAGGTACGAAGTGACTCAGCTGATGGTCACTTCGTACCCCGCCCGCGGTACGAAGTGACCAATTTGGTTACGGTACGAAGTGTCCCGAAGTGTCCAGGGTACGAAGTGGCGAAGGTACGAAGTGTCCGACATCCTAGAAAGTACATGTAGGCGATTTTCTAGCCCCATTGGTGTGGCCATAGCCCCACTTGTGTGGCCATTTTGGATTGATTCTAATCGTGCCAATCAATTCATGACATCACCGGCCGGCCGGGTTGTGGGCGGAGCGAAGATGCACACATTGCAATGGTTGCTTTATGTATCCGCTCCGCCCACAGCCTGGCCGGCCGGTGACGTCATGAATTGATTGGCACAATTAGAATCAATCCAAATTGGCCGCGCTCAGTACATGTCACGAAAATCTAATTCAGATGAAGTTGACAATTTTGAATTAAAATATCTTTTGAAATTCAGCCCTGATACTTCACGACGGCAACGACGACAATTGCCGTCGTTGCCCCTACCTATTGCCGCAATGCCCTTCAAAAATCCAGGGGTAAGAAGACGTGCGGTGGAGTCTAATTGCGACCTCCTTCTTGTGATATATTATACAAAATTGTAGCTTCGTACTCAAAAACACATAGCTCTCGCCGCATAATTTTCCCCAATGTGCGTCGTCGACCGATCGTTCAATCGAAAATGTATTGCAAAAGAAGCGATTTTAAACAAGCGATCCTTTATTCACGAATCCATGGAATTGGTTGTTGATGAAAACAGTAATATTAAGGGAAGAAATTAGGGGATAAGATCGTTCAAAAACGCAAGTTTGCCAACTTCACTTCCGTTTTTTTATGGGGTTTGGGGTTTTTTTTTTAGCTTCGACAATTGTATGCTTCTTTGAGTGTTTAGATAAATAAGTATCAATCATGGGAGATTTTGTTGATAAAGTGTGCAGTGTACAACCAATTCTACCTTCACAAGATCCCTTGCCATGTTATTTATCCCTTGCCAAGTACATCACTACCCGCTGTTTAGTTTTAAGAAAACCGACTTTAAAGTGACCAGCCTGTACCACAAAAATCACACGCCTGGGATTTTCAACTCAGAAGGACTGCAACACACAACAAAACTCTTGATGAAGGCATTAAGAAGAGGGGAGGGGGGAGGGAATGGAGTATTATTTGAAAAACAAGTTAACAAAATTCTTCTTGCTGAAGTTGTTTAAAAGCTTGACCGACCTGCACATGTTATGCATATCTGAATACAATAACTGCAATGTATCTCAAAGCACAGTTCCTGTCTGTAGCATTTTTTTATTTCCTTAAACTGAAAAAATCCTGGGCAGAACCCTGGTTTGTGAAATGTGTTTTTTCCCAATATTGCCTTGGTGCCCTTCGCAACTTTTAACGATTGCCTTGATGCCCTTTGAAATTTCTGAAAATTGCCTTGGTGCCCTAAATTTTTACAAAAAGTCAAAAACAAGGCAAAACTGCCTTGCCCCTTCAGAGCCGAAGTATCAGGGCTGGAAATTGTTATTTATTTAATCACCCAAAACACCCAGGGCAAGCTAAGAGGTAGGTGAACACATTGAGTGGTTTAAACTGCCGACCCGCTCTTATAGGGAATGCGCCTCTATTTTTTAATCGGTGGGCTGACGAAAATATGGGTGATGACGTGTGGCCAAGGATTCAGGTTTCCTGTCCCTTGGCCACACAAGTGGGGCTAGTGTGGCCAAGCTGAATCCTTAGCCACAAGTACGGCCCAATATTTTCTTACGGATAAAAAATGTATAGTTTTATTGAGGAGATTGACTAAAAAAAATTGAGAAGATTCCTGAATCCTGGGGCGCTACGACCGAAGGGACAACCGAAGATGTCACAATCTCACATAAAATTAAAGGAGTAATATGTAAAATGGTTCACTGGGGCGCTAGTACGACCGAAGATGACAAATTCCGAAAAAAGGAGTACAACGCCCCAGTTATCCTTCTTTCAGTCTTTTGCCTATCTCTATTCCAATAAACACGGGAACGTTTAAATTAGGTTTAGTTACCAACATTTACAAAAAGGTGAAATTGGCTTTCACTTACCCTCCACCTCCTCTCCTGTCAGACCGCCCGGAGGCATCGAAGTGTCTCTCTCTCTCATATCTAGACATGTTTTCACGTGAAATTTCGATAAAAGTCGGAAGAAATTAAGAAGGCTAAATACTTAAAATCCGCACGTGTAAGACAAACGTGACAATAGATAAAATGGCCGTTGCGTGCTGATGATCAAGACTTGAAGCACAGCCGTGTCACCCTCCTGCGTGTGCAAATAAAATAGGGCTTATCTCCATAACATTCTCGGTATTCGTCCGCCGCGCGCCGCATAATGGTGGCTGGTAGACTTGCGGACAAGTCGTTAAATTTTGTATGTCGCAGTGATAGCGAAACGGCTCTCTTCTATCTCGCAAGACTGCTGCTCTGCGCGAGATTACTGCTTTCATGACTATGGTACCGCGACAGACATTAACGACGTGTCCACTAGTGATCTCTAGTTTATTGAATTTTTGCTACTTACCCCAGAAAAAAACATGAAGTTAAAATAAAATAAAACTTGCAGGGGCGGAACCAGGATTTCCCAAACGGGGGACACGAAATGCACCGTTGTGGGGCCTGCAACGCGTCGCTTAAAGCTGTAACGGCATGGGTGGGGTCCGGGGCCCTTAAGCGGGACCCAGAAAAAATTGGACTCTGGATGCTCTGTGATGTGATCTCAGGCAATATCTGACTGTTTTACCGAAACAATTTTTAGCAAGTTCGTAAACATTATTTTCTAGTTGGGTGTCATTTATTCATTCATCCCGAGTTATAAGGATGCCCCAAGCCCCCTTTGATCCGCCCCTGTGATGCTACCATGTTTGAGAAATAAGAGAAACAAATTAAGTGAACAAAGTGTCCTTGGGGCGTAAATTCAACATACAGAATGAATACAAGGGGGTGCTGACATTTTTACAATTTTCTCGTTAAAGACACAACGAAATGGGCTTAAATTTTTACAGGTTGGCGAATGTCTTGGAGAAACCCCCCCCCCCAAAAAAAAAAAAAAAATAAATAATAAAAATAATAAAAATAAAAATACATATATATATATACAGTTTGGGTTTGAACAAAGAAAAATTGACTGGAGCGGGACTTGAACCAACGACCTCCGGATTAACGTACCGGCGCTCTACCAACTGAGCTATCCAGCCCTATGTTGGCGGTCTCCCTATTAGTCAATATCTTTGTTCGGGGTGCCAGTCAGAAGCCATACAACCGTTAACTGCCGTGTAGCCAGGGATCACACCCACGTTTACGATTCAACCTGGGAAGCAGCAGCCAGGGATCATATATGTATATATATATACATATATATGTCTGACAAAGTTCTAACCGACCCACAGGTTAAACTTCTCTCAAGGGGTCTTAAATTTTGCCCCACACCCAGAGAACCGGACCAATTGTCTTTTCAACAAGACATGGCCCAATTCAACCGTAGGTTACGCCTACGTGAATATTTTCATGTAGAGCCCTCCACAGATGACGAGTCATCTGAGGACGTCCAACCAACCCGCAACCGCTTCAGGGAGAAAAGTCGTTGGATACCCCCTAAGAACCGAGATGTGGCTCTTGATACCTACATCAATTCAGTCAGCTCCGAGGTTCTTAAGGTCCCTAACACCTTGGCACCAAACAACCTTCCCCAAGATGAACGTCACGCTTTAACACAGCTCCGCCAATCACCAGACATAGTGATTAAACGTGCTGACAAGGGGTCCGCAGTTGTAGTCATGAACACACATGACTACATAGCTGAGGGCCTCAGACAGCTCAGCAACACTGATCATTATATTGAATGTGACACTGACCCTACTCAATTATTTTCCAAACAAATCAGTGACACCTTGGTTAGAATGCACAATGCCAACGGTATCGACAAAGATACCTTCAACTATCTCCTTCCACAGGAAGCCCAACAACCCAGGCCGACCCATTGTATCTGGTAATGGTAGCCCTACAGAGCGCATTTCTGAGTTTGTAGATAGCTTTCTCAACCCCTTAGTCTCCGGCATCCCTTCCTTCATAAAGGACACCACAGACTTCCTCCATAAGCTAGAGGATGTCAAACATCAAATACCTGACTCTGCTTTTTGGGTTACTCTAGATGTTTCATCACTGTATACTAACATACCCCATAATGAAGGCATAAGTGCATGTGTCTCTGCCCTCAGGGGCAACAAACAATCCCGCCCCTCAGTGATACATGTTAAGGAACTCATCAGCCACATTCTCACTAAGAACAACTTTTCATTCACTGACAGGCATTTTCTACAGATACAGGGTACCGCCATGGGTACAAAAATGGCGCCCTCATATGCCAACATTTTCATGTCTGACTTAGAGGAAAAACTTCTGTCCCCGGCCCCCAGCCGGCCACTAGTTTGGTGGAGATTTATTGATGATATTTTCTCTATCTGGTGTGGTAGTCAAGACAGCTTGGTTGAGTTTTTCGACCATATAAACTCATTCCACCCAACCATAAAGTTCACTACTGAATACTCTCTAACAAGTGTTAACTTTCTAGATGTAACTATAAGTAAATCCCCTAGCGGCATTGCTACGGATGTATACAGCAAACCCACTGACACCCACCAGTACCTTCTCTCCAACAGTTGCCACCCCAGTCACTGTAAGAAGGCAATAGCTTACAGTCAGGCCTTGCGCGTAAGACGTATCTGCTCCACAGATACCCTATATACAAAAGGCGCTCATCGGACCTCAGGAAACACCTTGTTTCTAGAGGTCACAGCGAACGCAGGGTTCAACTTGCCATCAACAAGGCCCTCAGTATACCACGCCATACTCTTTTGGCCAACAAGGGGTCCAGAAAAGTCCCGACCAATAGAGTTGCCCTGGTCACCACCTACCACCCTAAACTACCCAAACTCTCCTCAATCCTCAATGGTAAAATGGATATTCTCCATTCATCTAAGAGGCTGCGCTCAGCAATCCCTGATAACCCCATGGTTGCTTTCCGCCGCCCTAAAAACCTGGGAGACATTCTAGTCAGGGCCAAACTCCCCCCAGGTACAGGCCAAACACCACCACTAACAGAGATACGGGGTTGTCACAAGTGTACCCGCTCTAAATGTAGAACCTGTCTCTACATCAAACCTGCACTTAAAGTGAAGAGTCATAGCACTGGCTCTTCTTACAATATCAAGACCGACTCCCTATGTAGCACACCCAATGTGGTCTACGTTATATCTTGTAAAAGATGTGGACTACAGTATGTAGGAGAGACTAAGACCAAACTCAGTCTTCGCTTTGCGAACCATGTCTCCTCCATAAAGACCAAGAAACTGTACCCCGTCTCCATCCACTTCAACAGCCTTAATCACAGCGTCAAAGATGTTGAACTCATCGTGATTGAGGCTTGCAATGGTGACGACACACACCGCAAACTCAGAGAATCACACTGGATTCACCAACTCAAGACAGTCCAACCCTTTGGACTCAACGTAAACACTGGTGTTAAATAAATTCCCATCACACTCCTTCCACTTTTGCTTGTTTTTTTCTTCGATATAAAATAAATACAATAACTGTAAATAACAAGTTCTCTCCACTAGTCTATTTTTACGCTTTTTCTCTTGCTTACTTTATTGATACAAAATAGATACAGTTATTGTCATTTACATGTTCCCTACACTTCTTTTCTCTCTCTCAAAAAGTTTTTAAAAATCAACCTGTCAATAACCTATTCCCTCTGCAGAGGAATTAATAACCTGCTCTCTCTGCAGGTTCCTCTTGCTTAGTTTAAACTATTTTAACTGATTCTTTTTATTCTATAAGTACTTTGATCTTGCCTCCTGTTGTTAGTTGCATTTACTTATGTGGCTTGTTCTCTAATCCTACACTTTCATGCTTCCCGCATTGTAATGCCTACAATGCGGTACCACCTTTATGGTCCAGTGATCCAGCCTTTCACACTGACCATCCTTTGTCCTCACTTCTTCACTCTTATTGGTTCTTAGCCAGTAAATTTACAACTCTGATTGGCTATATTTTCCCGCTTTTTTCTGGATACGCTCCATTAATCCTTTGCTCCTCCTTTTGCTATAAATGGATATGTTCTTGTTTTTGCCTCTGACGAATTTTATATACATATATACATATATATAAAATGAATATAAATAAATGAATAAAATAAATATTTATGTGAGCATAATCTTTCTCTATCACAATTCAAATTTAGAAAAGAAAGAGGCTTGCAGACATGTTAAAACGTGTACACCCTGAATCCTGCCTCTGCATACATTTTCTTCTGACAGTTTACTGCTGACAAGCAATGATACATTGTGATATCATTACCATTGGCACGTCAGAAGGCGTGATAGCTATACTAAAGTAAAGTTAGCTGGGTGGTATGGGCGTGAGTATGATGTCATGATTTCCAGAGCACAAAACAATAAATAGCCAGCCGATTGCAAACTTCAAGCGGTGCAAATCATGGTAAGAAACAAACACAAATTACTCAAAATTGTACGTCATAATCCTCTGTTGTATCAAATTTTATAGCAGATTGTAGAGGATAACAACTGTCGGTTTTGAGTAAAAAATATAACATGTATTCAAATATAAATCACTTTGTCAATGTGATCTGATTAAATGGCAAACAGACTGCAATACTATTCCGTCAGGAAATTATAAACACTAGCGGGATGCCGCACTTGGCGCGCGGCACCCGCTATAGATGGGAGCAATTATTGCGTATATAAATGCTGCAAATGTAATGTGGGGTGAGGGGGGTAACTGGAGGGACACTCAAAGGTAATCATTTTGTAGAATTGGCTCGGTAACGGTAGGTAAAATTGGTACGCAATGCTGTTTTGTCTTATGATGCAGATAACATTTGACCATGCAACCGATGTTGAATGAGGTCGAAACGGGCCTGACCTCCTTCTCGTCCCCTTTCTCCAACCGAAGCATAATTTGGGGGTGTATGCCCGGAGTTGAGTTTTAATAGTGAGGAAGGATGACGGTATTTGGCAATGATGAATGCTTGGCATGATCATTTGTAGGTATGTTGATGATGTTAGAACTTGTGTTGAGCGACTAACATATGCCTAAGCAATCCGCTGGTTTCTTTGTATGGCAATTATGCTTCTGTGCTCCTGCCCTGTATTTATTTGTTACCTGATTTCCTTTTTTCTTTAATTCTTTATTTCTTTGTTTCTCTTTTTCTGTATTTGTTAAATGTGTCTTTGTTTCTACACCTTTTTTATCCGTGTTTGCAGTTTGTTTCATTGTATCGAATGTACTCTTAATTTCTTTCTCAGTATATTTCGGTTTTTCTACATTTTGTGTTTTCTGAGTAGTTTTTTGTCTTGTTATTTCTTTGTTTGTTGATGATGTCCAGGGCAATGTGTCCCCACTAATGCCGGCCATGACTATTTACTGCTTGTCTTTGTTGTATGTTGTTATTCAGTAAATGAGTGAGCAACTTATAAATGTATGAAAGAAATAATAGAGAAATATATAAAGGGGACATATAGGAGGCCATGTCAATAAACAAATTTACCTGGATGAAGACAAAGTATCATTAATAGAAATGTGCACTATCCTTATAAATGTGGATTTTTTTGGTCCCACTTTCGAGCACTGAATTGTAATTCAATCACCTCAGTCATTGTTGAATTCATTTTCACAATGCACTTAGTATTTCCCCGCCAGTTGACCAAGTGCTCATCGGTTTCCGTGTACACAGTACAGCGTATAGCCAACAAGCACGCTGACTGCACTAGCAGGCTCCACTATGACACCCCTCACAGAACCCCTCCTCGTAATATTAAAACATTAACGGAACTTCTTCAAACTTTCAGAATCTATTATTGAAGGCTGTAGCTTTATAAAACATATTTTTTCAGATTTTTACCACTTTTATTTATTGACTTATTTAAAGTTAAACTCATCTCAAACGTTAGGGGCTCATCGGTTTCCGTGTACACAGTACAGCGTATAGCCAACAAGCACGCTGACTGCACTAGCAGGCTCCACAATGACACCCCTCACAGAACCCGTCCTCGTTAAATTTAAACATTAACGGAACATCTTCAAACTTTCAGAATCTATTATTGAAGGCTGTAGCTTAACAAAACATATTTTTTCAGATTTTTACCACTTATAATTACCGACTTGTCCAAAGTTAAACCTCAAAAGTTTGGGGCTCATTGGTTTCATGCGGCCATTATTAACTTTTGTGACATGATCACGTCTTAATGAGGAATTTGAGTCAAAAGAGGGCGCTGCCAGACGATTGAACAGGGGTGCACATGTGCGGTGTGCCACACTTAATAAACTTCCATATTCTGATTTTTTTACGTGCAACTATACACACGCTTAAAATGTTTGACAGGTCATCCGTTTGGTAGTTTTTTCTAATGGCACTAGAAAAAAGCCCCGAAACTGTACTTTTTCCCAAACCGACTTGCTGAGGGCCACTTGCAGACCGTTTCAAATTTAATGACGCACTCCTCCACATGCTGAGTAAAATAGGACCAACTTTATTCCAAATCCATTTAATTCCTCAAAGTTGAAGCACAGAACCCCAAGGTTCTTTTAACTTGTCATTATTATACAATCAATTAATTGCATGACCCCAAAATTCTTATTTTTCACAAAATCGTGATAATATGTTTGGCGCATTGATTTTGGCCCATTCGGTGCTGAACCCAGAGAACGTGTCACCACTAGTTTTATATGGTATCGCGCACCAACTTGTAATCCCTTAATTAAGTGTTGTTGGTACTGTATAGTGCAAACAATTAGTGGCAGACTTCCAGGATGGATGTTGTTTGAACACAGCCATGGAAGCGGCGAAGGATTGCCATTGGATACATCATTTTTCTGAATGTTTAACCCCATATTTTGGGTGGGTAGAAAACATTTCGTCCGCCACTAAACTAATATCGGCGTACCAGCTGGACACCAAAACACATTTTGTTAGCCAGGCTAGCAGTGTTTCAAACTTCGGCGAGTCGGGTATGTACACAAAATAAACATATAAGCATGTATGTAAGCATCATATAAGGTACTGTATTGGTTGGCAGCTCCTTCGGTAGTCTGGCTCCCCTGTACTTAACTTAATTGTTCTAGTCTATTCGCTGTTTTGTTTGATCTCTGTGTCAAGGGATTGCTCTAATGAATAAAAGGCTGCTGGAATTCTAACGCGTTTGTTTATGGTCCAAACACCCCGAACCGTTACTTTTCACATCGATATTCTAAATTAATGTTGTGCGTTGTGCGATTTCAGCCAGATGTAATATACCTTACCTTTTTTTCATTCGCAAAAAAGACTTAATGCATGTAGGTGCCATACTAATAACTTGAATGCTGACGATGTAGGTATGTCAGTAGGATTAGGATTAGCGATCATTCATATTCTTGTACCCGTAAAGTCACCAGCCTTTTTTAGTCCTTTAGCTACCAAGTAATGTATTTATTTCCCTCTAGAGCCATAAAGCTCTTACTTCGACCCCCCCCCCCCCCAGTCATGACATTTTGGAGAAATGACTTAATTAGTTATTACGTCTTATTATTTAATGACCCTTCGGCTAGGGGCCTATTTATATTGCAACTCGCAACATGTTGTGCTACTGGAGCTGGCCGATAGAAAAGACACAGAAGATATACACATCTTTTATATTGGGCTATACACGAATGTTATTAAGTACTCCTGGGTTGATGTAAAGAAGAAGTTCCAAAACTAGAAGTCGAAGAAAAAAGGGATCGGACCAAGGTGTACAAATTACCATACTGGGCTAACCAGAGGGGTCTTTAAAAACACAAACACCTCTTTTTTAATCGAAAACGGCAAAGAATTAAAACCTAAAAACTACATGACTCAATAATAAATGCAAAATACAAAATGCAAATTGAAACCGTCGCGACTACAGGGATGAATAACCTTTTCATTCTTAATATTTGCGTTAGACTTTTTATAAATTCATTCACGCATTTAAAAAAAAAAATCAAAGATTTGACAACTTTGGATATTGCTAAATCAAAACTGAGGGAGCCGGAGGAACAATTGTCGAGAAGTTCGAGCGATGGGGCTCCGTTCGTCGTACTTGCCAGAAAATATATGTACTGTCACCAAGGCAAGGATTATTACCACAATTGCGGTGATAGGAAGAAGCCTGTCAAGGTCAGTGTCATTTTAAATGAAGTTATTTGTATCACTCAAGAACATAAAGTTACGGACTACTAAAACAAACTGAAAAGACAACGTTATGATTATGGTTTACTAACATTTAAAAAAAGGACATGCTGTTTAATGGTTAGGCCTACAATAAAAAATATCATCTTTTAAAAGAAAAATTATACACTTATTAATTTACCTTTTCAGAATATGGATCATGATTACCACGTGAAGACAAAACGAATGATTCAAACTACCAAAAAAATGAATTGTGCAGCAGCAATTAAACTGAAAGAGGTTGCAAGGATTGTATATCCACACGTAAGTCTGGCAAAATAAATATTATGGTCATAACCAATTGCACTTGAATTGCTATACCCCACCATCAACATAAGTCAGGAAAAGAGACTTATGTATTTGATGTAAACGCAAATTTGGATAGATTATAGTATTCATAGTTTCAAAACCATTACAGATTCCTGTCTTGCCTTGTCCCTGTGGTCCTATGCGTCAATCGCTCACTTATTTAAAGTGTGTTTTTATTTTAAAAGTCAGTACGATGCCAATTTCATTACACTACCACAACTACTCATACCCAACCATGCCTCTTGTCTTATTATCATCGAGTTTTTTGTTCTCTAAAAAACATCCACCAATGACAAGCTCGCAAGAGTATACACTATACAGCAATTACTCAGCCTTGGTACTAACATGGAGGTCGAATCAGCCTCCATGGTACTAACATAGGATCACCCTAACATAACCACAACTAGGTGAAACGAACCATATGGTTTTCAGTGTTCTTCTCTAAACCTGTACTTGGCTTTGCCCTGGTTGTTTATTTGATTAATTGAATAGGATGTTGTTGCAAGGATTAGCTAGACGAAACGTTGGTGCTAAAAAGAAAAACGAAATCTGGATCGCTAACGCGGCCACAAAATGACAAAAGAGGACCCTGCAGCTCCCCCATCCAAAATAAAAGCATGTCCCCCCAAAATGAAAAACACCGTTCTCCCTGCCCCCCTACACTTAAGATCAATGCACCCCCCCCCCCCCCCCCCGTGCCCTACCCCAAACTCCCACATTAAAAAGTCCTGGCTAAGCCGCTGTATAGTGTCCGATAGTCCTTCCCCAAAAAAGACAGAGTGGCCCGGTCAAATGTTGATACACTGTACTTAATAATATTAAGGATACTCAGTAAGACTGCAACACTACAGAATGATCCGTTTGCCCAACAGATACCAGTACTTGATGGACGTCTTGCTTCTTGAATCGATAAAGTATATTTTTCACAAGACTGACGGTTGTAGTCTTGACGTCGCTGACCAGAAATGCGAAGACAGCGAACTTTGATGAAAGTTTGAGAATCTGCAAATCTTCAATGAGCATGTTTGTGTCATTCTTAAGTAAGTGTAGACTTTAGAGTTGCTGGAAACACAATTTAAAAAACGTAATTTTAAAACTTTGAAAAATGTTTCACATAGACATCCCTAGTATGGTAACAATGTGTTTGGCGCAATCTTTACCGGAATTAATTTTAATTGTCTTCCTCTTATCTGGCTGTTCATTACATTTAGTCATATCCGTCACCCTTTTGGGACAAACAACACTGGAAAAATTGGATTTAAAATTACAAATCAATGTTCATGTCGTAGTACGTAAAACTATAGAGTATCGTCCTCAAATGAATCAACATATGTTATTGTTTGTCTGTAATGTACAGATTTTATACCCTCGTAACAATTTAATGCCCCAAAAAGTGGTGATTTTCAGCAAACACAGTGAATGTGGCTAATTTTTTACCAACCTCCTCTCAAACAATATTAGCTGCAAATTAATTAGCATATACACAATGTTCATATATCAATTACAACTTATTATTGTTGTCGGTATTAGTTGAAACATTAAGTGCATAAAATACTCATGTGACGGATATGACTAGCCGTGACGGAGATGATCAAGTTTTGAATTTTCATGTGACGAAGATGACTTCAACTATCATAGAGCTTCAACAGTTTGTTATGGTTGAGAACAGGAGCAATAATCACACTGCAGCAATACTACATTGATTAGTAAACAACTTCATAATTTCAATTTGCCGTTCATTCGGCCATGTAAAATGGACGGACTTTTCTATTTTCAATACAGCAATCGTTGTTAGGAAATGTTTTCGAGGCAGTTTTATTCAACAATTTTTAATGCAAGTAGGCCTATTCAAAAGTTTTCCATGAAACATTTTTCGAACGTTTTAAATGCAACAAAAGACCATAACGGGTAAACAGTTTATTAGTAAAGGTCTGGCTTGCATTTAAAGCTTATTCAGGTCAAGTAACATTAAATATAGTGGTGCAAATAAGTAATATTTTCTAACTTTACCGGAAGTAAAGTATCGGGTATATTTTTCACAAAACAAAACATTGAAAATATCAGGTAACTTTAAATGGTTCTGCATTTTCTTGTTTTTCTGTTTTCAGTAGACTTTGTTTATAAATTAAGCACATTTAATAATTGACGATTTAATAATAGGAGATAACTGTCAGCAGCGAAGTGTTTGGATCACCAAGATTACCTTTTGTATAATACATCTTCAAAACTTTAGCATCGCAATGGGTTAAGTGTATACATATGTATTTTCAGTACGAGTGATTTGAACATAAATGTATACACTTCAAGGCTTTACCATGAAAAACTAACAAAGGATAATTGCAATGCATGAGTTATAAACAAACGTCGCGTTTCCAAATAATTTCACTCCAGTACTGTAAGACAACCTAGTGATGTTTGTTAGTCACCTTCTCTGCATTCGTAAGTTGTTGTTTTTTATAAACTTTTCAAATCGTTTTTAATAAATGTATTTTCTGGCGGTTAACATCTGACGTCCGAGAAAAGAAATACAATTTCTCACTTAACTCTTCACTTTTTGTGGTCAATTATTATCGAAATTGTGTCTATTAAAAATAAATAAATAAAAAAAATGTTTCAGTAAATACCGCATTTTCCATCTCTACGGCGTTAAAAAAGAAAGGAACGCTGAAAAAATACCCTGTGGTACTGTGAGGACGGGTTTTGTGAGGGCTTGTTTACTTTACGCTGTACACGGAAACCGATGAGCCCCTAACGTTTGAGATGAGTTTAACTTTAAATAAGTCGGAAATTATAAGTGGTAAAAATCTGAAAAAATATGTTTTATAAAGCTACAGCCTTCAATAATAGATTCTGAAGGTTTGATAAAGTTCCGTTAATGTTTAAATATTACAAGGACGGGTTCTGTGAGGGGTGTCATAGTGGAGCCTGCTAGTGCAGTCAGCGTGCTTGTTGGCTATACGCTGTTCTGTGTACACGGAAACCGATGAGCCCCTAACGTTTGACATGAGTTTAACTTTAAATAAGTCAATAAATAAAAGTGGTAAAAATCTGAAAAAATATGTTTTATAAAGCTACAGCCTTCAATAAAAGATTCTGAAGGTTTGATAAAGTTCCGTTAATGTTTAAATATTACAAGGACGGGTTCTGTGAGGGGTGTCATAGTGGAGCCTGCTAGTGCAGTCAGCGTGCTTGTTGGCTATACGCTGTACTGTGTACACGGAAACCGATGAGCCCCTAACGTTTGACATGAGTTTCACTTTAAATAAGTCGATAATTATTAGTGGTAAAAATCTGAAAAAAATATGTTTTGTTAAGCTACAGCCTTCATTAATAGATTCTGAAAGTTTGAAGAAGTTCCGTTAATGTTTAAATATGACGAGGACGGGTTCTGTGAGGGGTGTCATAGTGGAGCCTGCTAGTGCAGTCAGCGTGCTTGTTGGCTATACGCTGTTCTGTGTACACGGAAACCGATGAGCCCCTAACGTTTGACATGAGTTTCACTTTAAATAAGTCGATAATTATAAGTGGTAACAATCTGAAAAAATATGTTTTGTTAAGCTACAGCCTTCATTAATAGATTCTGAAAGTTTGAAGAAGTTCCGTTAATGTTTAAATATTACGAGGACGGGTTCTGTGAGGGGTGTCATAGTGGAGCCTGCTACTGCAGTCAACGTGCTTGTTGGCTATACGCTGTTCTGTGTACACGGAAACCGATGAGCCCCTAACGTTTGAGATGAGTTTAACTTTAAATAAGTCGGAAATTATAAGTGGTAAAAATCTGAAAAAATATATTTTGTTAAGCTACAGCCTTCAATAATAGATTCTGAAGGTTTGATGAAGTTCCGTTATGTTTAAAGACTATGAGGATGGGTTCTGTGAGGGGTGTCATAGTGGAGCCTGTTCCTGCGAACAGCATGCCTGTTGACTATCCGCTGTACTGTGGATAATAGAACCGATGAGGCCCAAACGTTTGAGATGAGTTTAACTTTAAATAAGTCAATAAATATAAATGGGAAACATTCTAAAAATTAATAACCATTAGGCTTTAGTCTTTAATAATTTAATCGGAAAACTTGAAAAATTCCCGTTGATGTTTACTTACAATGAGGGTGGGTTCTGTGAAGGGTTTAATATACTAGTGGAGTCTATTGGTGCAGTTTGACTACACGTTGTACTGTGCATACCGGAAACGATGAGTCCTAAACATGGGAAGCGGAAGGACTTTTACTGCCAGTCTATTATAGCGCAATCAGCTATTATTATCTAGGATACTTCTTCGTGTAGCGATGAGCCCCAAACGTTTGAGAACAAGCATCGACCAACGAGTTAATCGTTTACGACAGTATTAGTGAAAGCAGCAATCACATAATCGAGTATTTGAGGAGCGGGAAGTACAGAGAAGGTTCTTCTGAAAGCCAGAAGAGGGGTGTGCGTAGCCAGGCGAAAAAGCACTCGTACGATGAGATCAGTAAGTACTCAAGTACTAGACAGCAGGGTGGTGTGGGCGGCGTACGGCGTACACAGTGCATATACATGCCTGATGTACATGTACTTGTGTACATCGGAGCATGTACAGTATATGGTAGGACATTTTATGAGGGAAAGAGCAGGCCTCACGAGAAAGTTATAAAAACAGACGAACGGGGGGGGGGGGGGGGTAGGGTAGATGGTGAGAGTTAGGTAACTTACATCAGGTGTAATCTAGAAAAGAAACAAAGAAAATTGAGGGGGAGTCAGTCGGTGCAGTGGTGGTAGAAAGAAAGACAGAATAGTCTTATATAGTGGGCGGGTTGGGTAAACAGTAAGTAAGATGTGACCGTGGAAAGGATGATTTGGGGTTGGTTAGTTACGTTAAATGATGGGAAAGAGGGATGGACAGTGAGGGTTACATGGTGCTGGCACTAGCAGCCACTTCTCAAGTTCCTGGTAACACTACAGTCATCACAATTGTGTGGGGGGGATTGAGGGGTTCTTTTATTCTCCATTTTTCTTGTGTTAAACCAATATTTTCACCCTGTTTTATGTAGATTATTCAATTAAATATAATTTTAACAAGGGCCTCAGATGGTCAGTAATTGCTTGTCATTTTTTCTATTTAAGGAGGTGAGCTGTACTACACTGGTGGTAACAGCAAGGAAAGGAAGAGGGTAATACTGCAAGAGGATGAAGTGGAAGGCATTCTGAGGCAGTACCACTCATCAGCAACAGGGGGACATAGCAGAATAAATCCACACTCTCTAAAATTTCATTGCATTATACATGTACATGGAAAGGAATGAAACAGGACGTTGTAGAGTTTGTAAGTGAGATAACACTTAATGAATTGATGTTTAATGGTGTAATGACACCTATGTTTCTAGATAACTTTCTTTTGTTGTGCCCGCTAAAAGGATATAAATGACTACTATATTGTCACATTGTTTTCTTAAGGTGTAGCATTGCCCGAAATGTTTTCTTACATTCTGTCTTTTTCAAATAGGTCTAAAATTTCCTTTGTTGTAAATTTGGTCAAAAGAAAGTTTCCTCACTTTGCTCCCAGATTTGTTTTCACATGTTCTCGCAACCGTGATCAAGTGTCAATTTAATTAATATCAGCAAGAGAAACCTCAAGGTTACTTATTTTGGACGGTTCAATGTGGTTGGTAGATGAATTTGCACTACATACATGTACAACAATGTATGTTTTTTTGCTGAAGATTTGTTATTCTTTATTTTTAAACAGATCAAGTCATGTGATCGATGCCAGCGATACGACAAAATTAAAACCCAGGCACCAGAGTTGAAAGCAATCAAAACAACGGAGCCCCTACAGCTTGTGGGAATGGATTTAATTGGTACATAGCTTGAACAGTGTCTTCTTTTGGTATTCATTTGAAATGGATCAGAATATTGCATTTAGTGTTTTGCTCTCTTTGTCTTTTGAATTTGTTTTGATCTTACTTGAAATGTTATATTTACCATTATTTAGATAATTTGTAAAGCAGACAGATTTGTTGTAACACGCGCCAATGCTTTGTTTATCTATTTTCCTCTTGTCCAGGACCTCTGCCAACCACACAGGAAGGCTTCAAGTATGTCCTCACCTTCACTGACCACTTTACCAAATTTGTGGAATTCTTCCCATTGAAGACCAAAGAGGCATCTGGTATATCGGCCTGCATCCAAACCTTTGTTTGGCGATGGGGTGCCCCCAAAAGACTTCTATCAGATCAGGGGCGAGAATTTGTTGCAAAGGTCAGTTTGCTAAGTCTGTTGAAGCTGAGATTAATTTGTATTAGACTGCTATGTAGTAGCAAGACATTGAATTGTGTATATCAGTGCTGGAGACCAGGAGTTGTAAGAGAAATCTGTTGGTCATGTGATTTAACAGTACGTGTTTTAAGGTGCAATGATCTTGGCTCTTTATCCCTCACGGAGTTGAAATTAACCTATTTTCTTGATTGATTCATGTCTCTTGGAAATTCGTTTGAAAGAAGCATTTTTCACAGTATTTGAATATTTCATCAGCAGGTCGGTGTTAAAATACAAGCATTATTCTGTATCAAATAATTCTGCAGGTAAATGCTGATCTGTGCAAGAAACTTGGTATCGCTCGTTCTGTAACAAGTGCATATCATCCCCAGACAAACGGACTAGATGAGCGTACCAATCAAACTTTACGCATCCGTCTTAGTAAACTTGTGAATGATCACCAGAATGATTGGAATGAGTACTTAGATGGGGTTGCCTACTCCATCCGAACGCAGAAACAGGCCTCAACTAAGTATACACCCTTTTTCCTAATGTTTGGACGTCACCCCCGAACAGTCCTGGAAGTAAGTTTGTGTTGCTCTTGTGAATTCTTTTAACTATATATCTTCATCTACTATAATTTTTTTTTTAAATAATAGGCATTAGCAGTTTAGGTATTTAACATCAAGATGTTATTTAAAGAGATTTAATTTCAATGTCAACAGGTTTGTTTACTGAGATGTGCTTAATTCCAACATCGTGCAATTTTTCTCTAGATGGAACCTGTAGATGATGAACTGACTCTCCCAATAAATGAAGATATTGACAATGAAGATACTGACGAAGCTGTATCTAAGAGAGAAGAAGAGATGGTTGCTACAACTTCCCAGGTAAAGTATTCATACAAGATTTGCCCACAAAGCCCCACCTGCATAATACAATGAAGTTTAAATACATGTTGTATGCGTTTAATTTTTGTCGGTGTTCTATGCCATTCTGTACTTAATACTCTTCCCAAATACAGGTAAAACAGAATGTTGCTGCCGCCCAAAAGAAGCAGAATATTGCCTTCCAGAGAAGGAAGTCAAAGGGGGTGCAATCTTTCGAGCTGGGTATTGGTGATATTGTTCTTCGTCGCAATTGCAAGAACGTTGGCCGCAAAGGTGGGAAGATGGAGCCACTGTGGCTTGGACCGTACAGGTATATTTTAATTTGCATAACGTTATTTGTTTTAAATCATTTCATCACAATGAATTAGAATGATAGTTGGCAGAGTAGTTGAGACAGATTTGGACAGAGAACTGCTCTGATGTTTTTGCTCTTGCCAATGAGCACATTGATTGCTATTCATCTTCCCAGCGGCTTCAACCAGATATTTGTGTGGCTTTCAAAATGTTCCTGTCCAGCATGCAATTTCCTATGTTCTCAAAACACTTTCTACAGTTGCAAGGAAAAAATCTCTTGAAAAGACCAGATTTTCAAATTTTGTTTGCCTGCCATGTCAATGCCTTCCTTGTCTGTATGTTCTTGATTGTTATGGAATCCTTTTATGCTTTAACAATCTAGGATTTTTTTACTTTCAGCATTTTAGACATAGATTCTAATCAGCGAGTGACTCTGCAGAATTGTGCTAAGCATGAATTGCACAAACAAATCCCCTATGATCAGCTTCGTCCCTACAAACATAGTATACAATTTTTTTCTGCTTTTAAAAATTTTGAGCATGTCTCGGTAACAAGTTAATTTTTTTGCATTTTCGCTGTTTATTTCCCCAAGAAATAATTTGCATGCACATACTTTTGCATTTTTTGATAAATGTTTCATCATGCATGCATGACGGTACATTGACTTTTGACTGCTGTTCTTGCAAGGTTGTATTTTGTGCTTATGAAATAAAAGGCACTCACTAACCTCATTTTCTGTCCTGCTGTCGTTCATGTTAAGTATTCAAATATTTGTTCATTCAAGACTCATTCAATCATGTGTTGTTTCAATGCAGTTAACATTTTATTTTTAAATTTTCTTAAATATGTGTTTGTCTTTACTGTACTTTTCATTCAGAAATGTTATTTTTATCCAATACATGCAAATCATTTTTTGTACAATTTCAAATCGACATGTTTTATTGTATTTTAACAATTTTTGTTTTGTGTACTTTTTATTGAACCCATTAAAGCTTTATGTTTCAAAGTAATCCCTATTACGTACAATGCATGTTCATATTTTTAAAAGATTAATGTTTATGCACTTGGTATGTTCATGTAAATAAATTAAATAATAAAATGTTTTATGTTAAAATTTTAAAGAAAAACACTTTTGAAAATAAATTGTTTGTTGGTCGAAATAATCTAGGCACCCACAGCAGTTGCCGTGGTGCCATGTGCTTTTACTGTGGTTCCCTTTGCAAAGTTATAATACAAATGTATATACTTTCCTCATAGAGTGTCTCCTGATTTATATTTTGTTCAGGTGCTGAGACAAAGAAGAAAACAGCTAAGATGAAGACAGACTTCATCAACCAAGGCAACCAAGGCCACCCTGCAGGTAAATATGTATGGCATTTGATTTGTAAGTGTATTACATTGTCTATTTCAAGATACTACAAAATAATTAGTTCTCCTCGCCAATGTTTTTGCATACTTTTTGTTTTTGCTTCTCCAATGGTTAGGGAAAATACAACCGATGAGAACTCTACCGCCTCTGGATGAGTTTCTAAGGGACTTGAAGCAGCAGTCAGGTGCCATTAGTGACCAGTATCAACAACTTGTGGATCAGTGTCATCCTGGCTGGTTTGGATAGGACACAGTTGACAGTTGAGAGTTTAACCATTGGTGCATTTACCTTGGGGAAGACAGATCTCCAGTCACTGGAAGTGAACTCCTGCCTAAATGACCAGGTTGCATTATTTACTGTGCTCTCTTAATTTATTCAGTTTTACTTAATGGTCATGATGTTTACTGTGTACATAATTTTAAAAACGACATAAAAACACAAAACCAATATTATGTCTCAGAATATACAGAAACTGTATATTGTCCAGATTT
Source organism: Pisaster brevispinus (assembly GCA_023634235.1). Classification (NCBI taxonomy): domain Eukaryota; kingdom Metazoa; phylum Echinodermata; class Asteroidea; order Forcipulatida; family Asteriidae; genus Pisaster; species Pisaster brevispinus. Next base: position 4,697,860 of record JAMKCF010000022.1, read on the forward strand.
GTTTAAAAGAAGAGACACTTGGCAATAAAGGCTCTCAACAGGACACTCACTCAACACTTGCTATCCACAACTGTTCCCTTTATTCCAAGGACAACACAAAAACGGAACAACCTCTGGGATAATTTTGAGGCCTTGTTTTGTTCTATATTGTAATTATTCTTGTAGTTTCTTGTGTTTGGGGAAACGCGTGTTAATAATGACAGCAGTGGTTTGATTTATAAAAACAAATTACAATATTTACTAAATGAGAAAAAAGCAGAATTTAAGTGTAACAATGTTAATGTGCTCATCACTTCAGGTAATACATGCATACATGGAGGTCCTACAGAAAGAGCTTAATCATCAGTCCCACCAGCATGTTTTCTCCTTGCCCTGCCACATAGCAGGACTTTGGGAGAATCATCAATACAATGAGTGGCTTTATCCTAATGTAAGTTGTAGAAAATTATGCTGTGTGCATACTTTCATAGAAGAGAACTAATGTGTGAACAACTTGGAATGGAAGAAACAGGGAAACAAATGAGTTGGTTGCTGTTCACAAATAGCTTTTGTTGTAACCTTTCAGTCACACATCGAAAAGCACTGCCTTTTCACACAGCTCTGTATTGCAGTGACTCTGTGAACATTCCCTTGTTCAAATAAAATGTTGACTGATCTTGTGAATCAAATCGAACATTGCACAGCTCTGGACAGTCAACATCATCATAACAGGTCTGAAATACCCAGTTCGACTACATCCAATGCATGTATGTTTCTAATTTTGATTTCAGATTCCTTTCGCTGACTATTTGTGGATCTTGCTTCCCATTTGTTTTGATGATGATCATTGGGTCTTGCTTGCGGCAAACACCGCAACAAAATGTGTTGGAGTTTTAAATTCCCTTCCCGGATACAGCAAAGCTGAGAAGCGATACTGTTCTCACTTCATGTATGTACATCAATTCTGCTTCCATTCTTTTGTGATTATGATAACTTTGAGGAAATACAAATAAAACATGCTACAAATGACACTGCTTCTAGTTCACATTATCTTTTTCATATGCCCATTTAAGTATTGGAAATATGTCAGTTGTGTACTTTTTTCACCCTTCTGATATTTCAGAAACTACATGAGTGCCAGGGCAAGAGAAGTACCCCTAACCCCCTCCAGATGGACCGTCAAGTTGTACACCAACTCCTGCCAGGTTGACACCCACAGCTGTGGAGTGTTTGTGCTGATGGTAAAAAAAACCTCTGTCAGATCTTGTTGTATTTAACTAAGTAAAAACATTTGCCCTAAGCAGGCAAAGTTTGTCAGAACAAAAGAGATAAAAAAGGACTATACAAACTGACATCACAAATATGATCTCTATTTGACATGGTTGTTTATGTTTATTTTCAGTTTGCTGAGCAGCTTCTGAAGGGAATCTCTCCATGTGTACTGCGGCAGTGCCATGTCCGTGCATTCCGCATGTACGTCCGTGCAAGATTTGTTTCTTTCAGTTAATTTTTTTTTTAACCACTTGTGTTTTACAGTGTGTGGTTCAATCATTGTCTAAGCGATAACCAAAGAACAATATTAATCTCTGCGGGGCATTTATGTTTGTCAAAACACCATTTTTGTTTGTTATTTTTTTTTATTTTTAATTTTTTTTAATCATTAATGAACAAACATCCTATACAATATAAAGGTCTTAGTGATGTGTCAAAGATAGATGCCATCATGGTTGGTGTCCATGTTTCATCACATTAAAAGTGTCTGTTTTAGGTCACGCATACACGGAAGTACAAATCTGAAGTTCAGTCTTAATATCTGTAGTGTTAGGGTCATGAACTGTAAGCCGATGTCATGTTTGTATTATAGTTTTTCCTTTTACATTTTGATTCCTGTTTTTTATGCCCCACCGGCGAACCCAGCCGAAGGGGCATATAGTGTTTACCTTGTCCTTCTGTGTGCGTGCGTGCTTGTGGGTGCGCTTGTCAGTGAGTAGGTGTACACATTCAAACTTGGTTTTGTGGTTTGGTCTAGGGATCCTCCAGAAGCCTATTGTCTTTGGACCCCTTAGTTTATTTTTTATTATTGTTATTTTTTATTGAATTATTTGTTATTATTATTATTTTTATTTATTATTATTTTTTCTGGGGTTCTTGTGTTATATACAATTTTTGTAAGTTCGGTGTAATTTAATGTTTATTTTACGATGAAAAATATAATCTGTTTGTGATTTATCATTTCATAAAGAGTTGTCTCTGTTATTTGTGTGACGTGCTGGGTATTTTTATGGTTTTTAATTGTAGTGGACAATTAACATGTGGAATAATAGCCATTATAGTCGCACGAAAATAGGGGCTTGTTTTTTTTATACTAAGGGGTGGTTAATTGCCTAATTGAGGATAAACTTGTGAACATTTATAGAGCGTTCTATGAGAACCCTCAATGCGCTTTACAAACAGTAAACATTAACAAAATACAATATGTGTCACCAGAATGCGACTGAACAGAAAAGAATCGGAAAAGAACAAAAATGGGTCTCGGAGATTTATTCGGCAGCAGCAGAGCACGGGAGACCCACGCCCGCAACGACAGCGTGCTAAAATGCCCGCTGACGTCACCCGGAACTTTTAGCACACCGGACGTTTGAGACCGTGATTACAGCGTGCCGAAATGCCCGCTGACGTCACCCGGAACTTTTAGCACGCCGGACGTTTGAGACCGTGACACCGGGGCAGACACGAGTATCACGTGATGGCTAATCGAACGCTCTCGTGTTAAGCCCGGTTCATACTTCCTGCGAATGCGAATGCGAAGCGAATGTTGACGTCACAAATTCGCAACGAATATTCGCAGCGAAAACAGAGGTGTGACGTCAAATTCACGGCATATTCGCTTCGCATTCGCATTCGCAGGAAGTATGAACCGGGCTTTAGTTTTACTTACACGTGTAAGCTAATCGAACGAACCAAATTCAGCAGGGTGCGGGCGCCAGATGACGTGAAAACATGGCGGCGGCCTGCGTTTGCACTAACAAAGATGGCGGCGCCCTGTATCTGCACTAACAAAGATGGTGATTTAACGATCAGGGGTGCGTTCGATTAGCTTCCCCATATGTACCGGGGATTTACACTCGTGGTAGCCACGAAACGAACGCTGCGGTGTTTTCGCTTGGCACTCTAGGAAAATTAAGGTGAAAGATTGCTGCGTAGCGGCGCGAGTTAAAAACAGACAGCTCCGTCATTTCCGTCGTCTGCTCAAAATTGAAAACGTCGATGTCCGTGATGACACAAATTAAATATATATTCTGAAAACTAATATGTTTTCAATTATATTTATGAGCAAATTTGAGAATAAAATACTTATTACATTTTTCATATGAGTGAGTTTTAGCTTTTAAAATATCAAGTAACAAACCATAAAGGAAACTGACTGGGTAAATTTGTAACAATTTGGGTTTGAACAAAGAAAAGTTCACTATAGAGCGGGACTTGAACCAACGACCTCTGGATTAATGTACCGGTGCTCCAACTGAGCCATCCAGCCCCTATGTTGGCGGTCTCCCTATTAGTCAATATCTTTGTTCGAGAGTGCCAGTCAGAAGCCATTCAACCGTAAGCTGCCGTGTAGCCAGGGATCACGCCCAAGTTTTACGATGCAACCTGGAAAGTGGCAGCCACGGGATCACCTTAAGGGGATGCGACTTTTTTATATTAAATATCAAGTAATAAACCATAAAGGAAACTGACTGGGTAAATTTTTAGAAGCCCCTTTTATGAATTTACGCCCGAATATGTGCCGCCCATTGATCTGTTTGTTTATTGTCTGGCTATGACACGTTGTGCCGTCATGCGTCAGCGCGCATATTTTCAAGTCGTTTCTAAAAATTGTAATATGGGTCGTCACACCATTCTGTACGCAACACAAACAAATAAAGTTTCGTGCTAGAGCAAAATTATTTGAATCAAATTTTACTAATTTCTAATCAGTTTGTGAACAAGATGTGAAAGAAATGTAATTAAAAAACTAAAGGTTAAAATGCAACAATGGTGCACTGTTGCGCACATTTAGGTTGTCAGAACGCCAGACGTACAGATATTCAGAAAGTCGGGATTTCCTTTCACCAAGTAGGCTAAGTGTTTTAGTCTGTAGTGAATACTTGGACTGTATTTAACATTAGTCTATATATTGTCTTTTATCACTGCACGATCCCAATCGCATGTCTTCATTGGAATAGATTCCTCGGCATGTGTATTTTATCAAGGAAGTGATCATCGGGTGTTACGTAAACTTTATCAGATCGAACTAGCTTTGTTTTATCTGTCAGCAAGTCCCTTGCGCACGCGGTTTTTACTCGTAAACCCTATCGAGTGAGTACACTGCGTGCCGCACCGTTGATCATCGAACATACAACACTCTCGACGTGTCATAAATGGTCACAAACGCAAGCCCATGAAATAAATATAAAATAAAAACAAGGACATTGTTTTTTCCATAAGATTACAACTGCTGACCAATAGATGACCACTGGCCAAAATCCGTGTACACCCAAAATGGGTCTCGAGCCATTGAATACAAGCATTTGACACGGGTTGCGTAGCAAAAGGAGAATGATTCTTTTGACCACTAGATGGCCATTGGACACATTTTATGAATGGAAATACGTTTAAAATGGGAAAAACACCATGTTTATATTTTTGTCTTGAAATGACCTCTGCTGAGTACTGACAAATAGGTGACCACTTGCCAAAATATTTCCTGTGGCCAGTAAAGCACTGAACCAAGACGGCAGCAGTCGGCGGAAGACTGTAGAAGAAGCATTGTAAATATTAATTAAATGACCAATACTGAACACTATAGATGACCATTGGCAAAATGTTATGACCATCCCTAAAAAGGGCGTGTGTCAAGGTTTAATCAGGTAGGAGAGTTGCTATGAAACAAGTGGTGGAATAGGGAAGGGGTGATGGGTAGGGTGGGGTAGAAAGCCAGGGCAGTTGAGGGAGTTGCTTAAATTGATCAAGTTTGTTTAAGTCAGCCGATTAGTTTAGGAGTTATGGCCTTTTCATTTTTATTATTATTGACCGAGGAAAGAAAGAAAACAATAATTTTATCATTACAGTTCTTTCAGAAGAAAGAAAGCATTCTTGCATTACAACTATATCAGAAAGAAAGGGAAAAAAGTATCCCACACGCCACGAGACGCCCGGCGGGAACGTCGCCATTTGTGTTACGTATACTAGGCTCAACAAAAAAATAACCATTAATTGCTAAATTAATGAGAGACAATAACGAGGCAGAGAGTTTTTGCCACTCGAGCTCCTCTCATTGTTACCCAAGCATGCAAATAAGTTTGGTATAAAATGTAGGCATGTGACAACAAAAACATTCGGGTCAAGGAGGTGGTGAACAGTTGACTCGAGACCAAGTTTCCGATACTGGCGGAGGTGGTACAGAATAAAATCATATGATGGTGATTTTGGGTAGTGAGAAACGAAACTAAAAGATTGAAACGAAAGAGCAAGCATGCGGGCCTGAAGACACACGAGTCCGCGGATGTTATGAGAACATGCATGTACTTCTACGTGCAATTGTACACACCCCAATTCGAGGAATTTTAATACATTCCACGGGGTTCCGCCAGGTGGCGGTAAATTTGAATATGAAAGGGGCAAGGATGCTTTAAGGGCGTTGGACTGACGAGGAGGTCATTCTAGCCTATAGCACTTCATGCAACCATGGAGCAATAAGTTTATTGCTCCATGATGCAACTAGCACGGGGTTTTTTTTCGACATGGAGCCGGCAATCGCAGAACTAATAGACGTTTAAAGTAAACCAGAGCCAGAACAGGCTTTTAACAAATTTGGATAACCTCACATCTACGCATCTGAGTCTTTTCAGCAAAATACCAATGACAGCCGAAAAGCTTTAAGTGATGTACAAGTAGCAAAAATAGAAGAGATGAACATAGATTCTTATAAATTTCAACGGAAAGGAAACGAAGAACAATACAAAGTTAACTTCAAGCTACACAGAAAGCTCATAGAAGCTGAGTTCACTTTGAAGTTATAGGACAAACAAGACGTCGTGAGCACAGGGGGAAATATCGGAAGGTATTAACATTATCAAGCAAAGACAGAAACTAATCAAGATTGCCGACAGTTCTTCTGGGAGATGGTGGCGGAGTTCACTAGAATTCACTAGCAGACAATTAAGATGAAGAGAAACGCATGGTGAAAGCAGAATAAAGGGCCGAAAGGAAGTCGAAGCAAAACAAGAGGCAGCACGGGTTCAGACGTTTCCAACCGTATGAGCGCAAACCTGAGTTTAGAGCTCATCAACCTTTCACTGACGTTAGGAACCAGCAGATAACAAGCACGCCAAGCGAAGACAGAAAGAAACCGGGGCTCTGCTTCGCATGCGGCAAGCCCGGGCCACTGGAGAGTTGAATGCAGAAAATTCGGACGGGATAGAGTCGAGCCTCAGATAAGTCATATTCAGTTTTTGAGTGAAAGAGAGAGACAGATTGATAATATTAAAGGAAAAATTTCCGTATCCAGCCACAACTTTTTCATTCGTTATGAAAAAAATAGTATCTAATTTGCTCAAATGAGATATTCCTTTGGGTAAAAATGAGTGAAACTTAAAGTGGTGGCAGCATACGGCATTTTTTCTAAATTGAATCTCAGCTAATAAATAGTGGGAACGAGAGTAAAGTTAACGAACACACAACATTTAGGAGGAATGGCGAAAGTATCGCTACTATCCAGATAACATCCATACATTGGGCCAACGTTGGCTTTTGGTCGGCAACGTTGGCGTTTGTATTGTATTAGTACTTTTTGCGTTGGCCCCATGTTGGCACTACGTTGCCATGATCAGCGTTGGCGTTATGTTGTTTCTGACATTGATAGGTCGACAGAACGGATGTCAGACACTTCGTATCTTTGCCACTTCGTATCTTTGCCACTTCGTACCTTGGGTTCGAGCAACTTGAACTACATGCATTAAATCGTTAATTCCGGTGTCATGCCAAAAAGTTTGCGCTGCCAAATAGTGTCCGCTGAGCATGCGCAGTGGACGCAGGACACTATTTTGACACAAAAGTCATATTGACGTGCCAAATAGTGTCCGGGCGAACTGATAGAAATGGACAGAACAGTCTTTTGCAAGAAGATAACCGATCGATATTTGGTAGGACAGCATTTGCGTAGAACTTTACGGACATCATTTGACAAAAATGGTCGGCATCATCAGAATGGACAGTATTTGACAGAAGTTAACGGACGTATTTGTCTGTATAGGATGGACAGCATTTGGCAAGACATAGAGTAGTATAGTGGCATGAAGTTAACGGGTTTTCATCCTTGTTCCGTCTTAATGCTGGGACCAGGACTTTCTGTCATGATAACCTTAAAATCACCATATAAATAAAGTAAATGCAAAGTTTATGTGAAAAGTTAACCTGTTACACGTAAAAACGGTAAATTTCAGTCGAGAGAAACTCAGCATGCCATGACTATGAGGTGCGTGTTATCTGCTACGAAACACTCGCCATGATAGAAAGTGCTATATGTAAAGATGATAAAGTGCTAAAAAAATCCTGATATAATCACAAATGATAAAGAAGCTTTTCAAAAAACTTGTTAACGAAAAACTTGGATGAAAAGATATAACTGTACGAAGTGTAATCAATTTGTAGAAGGCACGCCATGGGAAGCACACTAAACGCCGCCACTTGGCAAGGCAAAGTAAACAATGTGACGTCATGGACGTGTTAACCTGAAAAAAATTGACCGCTTGAATAAACTAGCAGGGTCAAGACCCGAGGTAGTGCAAGAAGTGGGACAGAAACTCAAAATGTAGGTTTCCTCAATAAAATTTTTAAAATTAAAAACAACTTTAATGATTACAAATCAATGACCAAATGCAAAACCAGTAATTGAAATACAGTAATAAAATAAATAGCAACAAAACAATAAAAATACCTTTTGGACCTTAAAACTGATCTTTTTTTAAAACCTAAACTTAAGCAACAGAAAACCCAGTGAACCCTAAACCATGCCATACAAAGGCTGAGAACTCAGTGATAAAAAACCCATAGAAACATTAAAAACACGCTTTAACACAGTGCCAAACATAGTTACAGATTAAAGTCAAAATGGCTTTAAAACCTGTGTAAATAAAAAAAAATAAACAAATTACAACCGATTAAAACACAGTTCTCCTATCAAATTTATGAAGAAACACAAAAGCTTTTAGATTTAATCCAATTAAGGTTATAAGAAAAGTTACTTCTAAGTCAGATCTTAAAAATATAAATTTTAGAAACAAATTTCCAAAGAAATGCAGGAATAATGATTGTCAAAATAAGGAACTAATGTTAAACAACGTCAAAATAAAACAAAGTTAAAGCTTTCCGAGTCTATAGCAGTAAACACTTGACGAAGGCACAACAAAGAGCATGAAGACACGTAAAAATGGAGTGTTTCTCTTGCACTGCCAGGCTGCTATCTGAAGTAAACTACACTAACCACACATCAAGGATTATGCAAGAGGGTTTATTGTTTATACTAGAAAGGTATGGTGTTCTATAATGGACACTCAAACGGCGACCTTTTTTTTTTACGCGGCGCCTTCTTTTTTTTTACGCGGCGCCTTTTTTGTGGGGCGGCGACTTTTTTTTTCTACGCGGCGCCTTTTTTTGTGGGGCGGCGACTTTTATTTTTGGCGGCGACTTTTTTTTTTTTTGGCGGCGACTTTTTTTTTTAAGCGGCGACTTTTTGTTTACCGCGTCGCCTTTCGGGTTGTGACTGTGTGTATGTGTGGGGGGGGGGGGGGAATTCCCGTACATGTCAGGCATGCGCCAGCGCACAACTCATAACTGATCTACTTCCGCATTTGTACTCGACTGGCAGCGCAAATTAAGCCTTTGTAAAATCCTCTTTAAACAGCATCTTAAACAGCTCTGGTACTACAAGAAATATGAAACAGGAACAATTAAGAGTTGATTATATTCGTCAGTCACTGCCTTGCCACGTGGCATTGTCTTTGGCCCCATTAAAATCAAAATACATAAGTATTCCTTTAATAATGGGAAAGAAAAACAAACGGACGAGCAAACTACAAAGCTTAAACACAGAAATGGTCATAATTTTCAGTACATAAATTAGGGACGTTTTGACCAAACATTACAGTTACCAAAAGCTGCAGTTTATCTTTAAATTATTATTTGTTCATGTCATCTTTTAATTCTGGTAATGAAACTACGAATGCCTCAAAAGAAAACAATATTACTTTAAAGCCCAAACCATTAAAACAATGATAAGGAATCTCATTAACAATCTATACTGTGCCGCAGAAACAAAATCGAGAATATTCCGCGGTAAAATATTCTGGCTAGTTATTTGATCCACAATTATTATGTTTCATAATGTCTACCGAGGGACTACATTGTGTGGTGCAGCGTCTAAAATTACAAAAAGGAGAGTTTGAACTCAACCTTATTTTTGTATTGTCCTCTTTATCACATTTAGTATGTTTGTTCTTAAAAACATGAAAGTAGCTAGGATACAGTATGCATAGATGTCATGAATAAAAAAGGATATTGTCTCTCTGGTCGGGATTCAATGGATGAACTGTTTTTATAGTATTTTCAGTTATGCGCTTGCGCGTGACTGACCTGTACAGGACCCCCCCCCCCCCCCCCCCCACCACCACCACCACCACCTCACACACACGCACAACCTTACGGATCCGGTTTGTGGGGTACTGCTATCGTTGTTCTATTATTCCCTTTTCTAAAGAATTCCCTTGTGGGGCCCAATTGTTCCTATTGAAATTACCTTGTGGGGTCCATTGTTCCATTGTTAAAAAATACCCAGTAAGTTGGCAAGTGTAAGGGCACGCACACACACACCCAGCCGTACGGATCCGGTTTGTGGGATACTGCTATTGTTGTTCTATTATTCCCTTTTCTAAAGAATTCCCTTGTGGGGTCCATTGTTCCATTCTTGTCAGGATCCCACAAATGCCCTTCCGTGTGTCCACACAAAAATCGCCGCCAAAAAAGGCGCCGCGTAAAAAAAAAAGGCGGCGCCAAAAAAAAAGGTGCCGCGTAAAAGGTCGCCGTTTGAGTGTCCATTATAGAAAACCATAGAAATGATTCATAAGAAAATAACTGACACCGCGTTTACACTAGATCAAGAAAGGTGGTTTGAGATCCGGCAATTTTTTTAACGACCGCAATCAAGATCCTATGTCGCGTTTACACCAGCGCTTGATCCGGCTCCGATCCCACTTTTGAACCGGATGTATATTGGTCATGACGTCACCGCTCCTCGCAAAGAGCTCACAGGTCACGATTACAGCGCGCCACTTCTAGAAATAATCATTATCAATGCGAAGGTAGAATGCAGAAATACAGTACAGCAAATGATACGGATAACAACGACCATGCAGGTAGAAATCTTTTGTAGATGGGAATTAACAAAATACAGCAACAAGGCAAGCTCCGAACGTAACGATGTATGTATAAAAGGACGCTGAAAACAACAAAACGTTTCACACACGCACAGTCCATGTGCACACAGCACACACACACATATTAACAGCGACGCAGGGGGGGACGGACACGGAAAAAGAAAAAGGCGCCATCAACGTTGATACTCGTCTCATTCATGAGCATGCCTTACACGCATGCAGTCAAAACTCTGTTCATGCAGATAGGTCGCAGCAATAAAGCGCTCTGATTGGTCCCAGGTTTCATACCAGGAAACGCAGCCTTTGTAAGTCACCCTGACTGCTCGGTATACCATACCAACACACATAAACTCCGGACGCCGACTGGTCCACTTATGAAACCGTTAACGGAAGTTACTATTTAATTCGAAGGTTACATTTTGAAAATCATAAAAATCAATTGGGTAGAATGGGTGATTTTTTTTTTAAAACTTCACAATGTTACAAAACTATATATTTAAACAAGAACTTGAAAAATCTCAGGGGTAGAATGGTTAAATTTTTTACTTTCGTCGCGTTTTGTGACACTGTTTTAGGGGTGTCGGAATTTTCGTTCAAAGCAATATTATACATTGATTAACGGTATGGTGCTGTTGCCTGGCCATGCGCCTAATGTTGGAGGGACGAATGCATTTTTTCAATAGTCTTGTCTAGATATTTGTCAAATATTTGCATTTTATTCCACTCCAAAACCTGACAAATGAACTATACATAGACTTGCGCAATATCGTGTCCGCACCCCCCCCCCCCTGCAGCGACGGATGTCCCACCAAAGCACAAGCAAAAAGCGCGCCATTCGTAGCGAAACTGGAAATGACCACATCGAGTTGCGGTGTCTGATCCACCTTTGCGTGGATCTGATCCACCAATTGCCGGATTCAACCCTCCTCGAAAGGTGGATTAAAATTGCCGAATCTTGAACCGGGTCTGATCCGGCTTTTTTGCGTTTACACTAGCCGTTAATCCACATTGCCGGATCAGACCCGGGTCTGATCCACCTTTCTGGATCTAGTGTAAACTGCTCTGAAGCTACTGGTCGATAGGAGATTAAAAACTTTCAAAATCCTCAGATTACTTTTAGATTGATTCTGTACTAAGAAACATGGGTGTTTGAAGCTACTGGTTGAATCTCAGCACGATGGGAGATTACAAACTTTCAAAATCCTCAGATTGCTTTAAGATTGATTCTGTACTAAGAAACATTGGTGTTTAGTAGCTACTGGTTGAATCTCAGCTGGATGGGAGATAAAAAACTTTTAAAATCCTCAGATTGCTTTTAGATTGATTCTGTACTAAGAAACATGGGTGCTTTGAAGCTTCTAGTTGATACTCAGCTCCATCTGAGACAAAATATTTTCAAAATCCTCAGATTGCTTTTAGATGGATTCTGTACTAAGAAACATGGGTGCTTTGAAGATAATGGTTGAATCTCAGCTCGATCTGAGACAAAATGTTTTCAAAATCCTCAGATTACTTTTAGATTGATTCTGTACTAAGAAACATGATATTCTGAAGCTACTGGTTGAATCTCAGCTCGATAGGAGACTAAAAACTTTCAAAATCCTCAGATTACTTTTAGATTGATTCTGTAGTAAGAAACATGGTTGTTCAGAAGCTACTGGTTGAATCTCAGCTCGATCGGAGATTAAAAACTTTCAAAATCCTCAGATTACTTTTAGATTGATTCTCTACCAAGAAACATGGGTGTTTAGAAGCTACTGGTTGAATCTCAGCTCGATCGGAGATAAAATATTTTCAAAATCCTCAGATTGCTTTTAGATGGATTCTGTACTAAGAAACATGGGTGCTTTGAAGCTACTGGTTGAATCTCAGCTCGGTGGGAGATTAAAAACTTTCAAAATCCTCAGATTACTTTTAGATTGATTCTCTACCAAGAAACATGGGTGTTCAGAAGCTACTGGTTGAATCTCAGCTCGGTTGGAGATAAAAACTTTCAAAATTCTCAAATTGCTTTTAGATTGATTCTGTACTAAGAAACATGGGTGTTTAGAAGCTACTGGTTGAATCTCAACTCGATCGGAGATAAAAACTTTCAAAATCCTCAGATTGCTTTTAGAATGATTCTGTACTAAGAAACATGGGGCTTTGAAGCTTCTGGTTGATTCTCAGCTCGGTGGGAGATTAAAAACTTTCAAAATCCTCAGATTACTTTTAGATTGATTCTCTTCCAAGAAACATGGGTGTTCAGAAGCTACTGGTTGAATCTTAGCTCGATAGGAGACTAGGAGACTTTAAAAATCCTCAGATTAAAAACTTTCAAAATTCTCAGATTGCTGTTAGATTGATTCTGTACTAAGAAACATGGGTGTTCAGAAGCTACTGGTTGAATCTCAGCTCGGTTGGAGATTAAAAACTTTCAAAATCCTCAGATTGCTTTTAGAGTGATTCTGTACTAAGAAACATGGGTGCTTTGAAGCTTCTGGTTGATTCTCAGCTCCATCTGAGACAAAATATTTTCAAAATCCTCAGATTGCTTTTAGATGGATTCTGTACTAAGAAACATGGGTGCTTTGAAGATAATGGTTGAATCTCCGCTCGAAAAGAGATTAACAACTTTCAAAATCCTCAGATTGCTTTTAGAATGATTCTCTACCAAGAAACATGGGTGTTCAGAAGCTACTGGTTGAATCTCAGCTCGATAGGAGACTAAAAACTTTCAAAATCCTCAGATTACTTTTAGATTGATTCTGTACTAAGAAACATGGTTGTTCAGAAGCTACTGGTTGAATCTCAGCTCGATCGGAGATTAAAAACTTTCAAAATTCTCAGATTGCTGTTAGATTGATTCTGTACTAAAAAACATGGGTGTTCAGAAGCTACTGGTTGAATCTCAGCTCGGTGGAAGATTAAAAACTTTCAAAATCCTCAGATTACTTTTAGATTGATTCTCTACCAAGAAACATGGGTGTTTAGAAGCTAATGGTTGAATCTCAGCTCGATCGGAGATAAAATATTTTCAAAATCCTCAGATTGCTTTTAGATTGAGTCTGTACTAAGAAACATGGGTGCTTTGAAGCTTCTGGTTGATTTTCAGCTCCATCTGAGACAAAATATTTTCAAAATCCTCAGATTGCTTTTAGATCGATTCTGTACTAAGAAACATGGGTGCTTTGAAGATAATGGTTGATTCTCAGCTCGATCTGAGACAAAATGTTTTCAAAATCCTCAGATTACTTTTTTATTGCTCTGTACTAAGAAACATGGGTGTTCTGAAGCTACTGGTTGAATCTCAGCTCGATGGGAGATTAAAAACTTTCAAAATCCTCAGCTTGCTTTTAGATTAATTCTCTATTAAGAAACATGGGTGCTCTGAAGCTACTGGTCGATAGGAGATTAAAAACTTTCAAAATCCTCAGATTACTTTTAGATGGATTCTGTACTTTCTTAGTACAGAATCCATCTAAAAGTAATCTGAGGATTTTGAAAGTTTTTAATCTCCTATCGACCAGTAGCTTCAGAGCACCCATGTTTCTTAATAGAGACATGGGTGTTTGAAGCTACTGGTTGAATCTCAGCACGATGGGAGATTACAAACTTTCAAAATCCTCAGATTGCTTTAAGATTGATTCTGTACTAAGAAACATGGGTGTTTAGAAGCTACTGGTTGAATCTCAGCTGGATGGGAGATTAACAACTTTTAAAATCCTCAGATTGCTTTTAGATTGATTCTGTCCTAATAAACATGGGTGCTTTGAAGCTTCTGGTTGATTCTCTGCTCCATCTGAGACAAAATGTTTTAAAAATCCTCAAATTACTTTTTTATTTGTTCTGTACTAACATACATGGTCGATCGGAGATTAAAAACTTTCAAAATCCTCAGATTGCTTTTAGATTGATTCTGTACTAAGAAACATGGGTACTTTGAAGCTTCTGGTTGATTCTCTGCTCCATCTGAGACAAAATGTTTTAAAAATCCTCAGATTACTTTTTTATTTGTTCTGTACTAAGAAACATGGGTGCTTTGAAGATAATGGTTGAATCTCAGCTCGATAGGAGATTAACAACTTTCAAAATCCTCAGATTACTTTTAGATTGATTCTGTACTAAGAAACATGGGTGTTCAGAAGCTACTGGTTGAATCTCAGCTCGGTGTGGGAGATTAAAAACTTTCAAAATACACAGATTACTTTTAGATTGATTCTCTACCAAGAAACATGGGTGTTCAGAAGCTACTGGTTGAATCTCAGCTCGATCGGAGATAAAAACTTTCAAAATTCTCAAATTGCTTTTAGATTGATTCTGTACTAAGAAACATGGGTGTTTAGAAGCTACTGGTTGAATCTCAACTCGATCGGAGATAAAAACTTTCAAAATCCTCAGACTGCTTTTAGATTGATTCTGTACTAAGAAACATGATATTCTGAAGCTACTGGTTGAATCTCAGCTCGATCGGAGATTAAAAACTTTCAAAATCCTCAGATTACTTTTAGATTGATTCTGTACTAAGAAACATGGGTGTTCAGAAGCTACTGGTTGAATCTCAGCTCCATCTGAGACAAAATATTTTCAAAATCCTCAGATTGCTTTTAGATTGATTCTGTACTAAGAAACATGGGTGCTTTGAAGCTTCTGGTTGATTCTCAGCTCCATCTGAGACAAAATATTTTCATAATCCTCAGATTGCTTTTAGATGGATTCTGTACTAAGAAACATGGGTGCTTTGAAGATAATGGTTGACTCTCAGCTCGATCTGAGACAAAATGTTTTCAAAATCCTCAGATTACTTTTAGATTGATTCTGTACTAAGAAACATGGGTGTTTGAAGCTACTGGTTGAATCTCAGCACGATGGGAGATTACAAACTTTCAAAATCCTCAGATTGCTTTAAGATTGATTCTGTACTAAGAAACATTGGTGTTTAGTAGCTACTGGTTGAATCTCAGCTGGATGGGAGATAAAAAACTTTTAAAATCCTCAGATTGCTTTTAGATTGATTCTGTACTAAGAAACATGGGTGCTTTGAAGCTTCTAGTTGATACTCAGCTCCATCTGAGACAAAATATTTTCAAAATCCTCAGATTGCTTTTAGATGGATTCTGTACTAAGAAACATGGGTGCTTTGAAGATAATGGTTGAATCTCAGCTCGATCTGAGACAAAATGTTTTCAAAATCCTCAGATTACTTTTAGATTGATTCTGTACTAAGAAACATGATATTCTGAAGCTACTGGTTGAATCTCAGCTCGATAGGAGACTAAAAACTTTCAAAATCCTCAGATTACTTTTAGATTGATTCTGTAGTAAGAAACATGGTTGTTCAGAAGCTACTGGTTGAATCTCAGCTCGATCGGAGATTAAAAACTTTCAAAATCCTCAGATTACTTTTAGATTGATTCTCTACCAAGAAACATGGGTGTTTAGAAGCTACTGGTTGAATCTCAGCTCGATCGGAGATAAAATATTTTCAAAATCCTCAGATTGCTTTTAGATGGATTCTGTACTAAGAAACATGGGTGCTTTGAAGCTACTGGTTGAATCTCAGCTCGGTGGGAGATTAAAAACTTTCAAAATCCTCAGATTACTTTTAGATTGATTCTCTACCAAGAAACATGGGTGTTCAGAAGCTACTGGTTGAATCTCAGCTCGGTTGGAGATAAAAACTTTCAAAATTCTCAAATTGCTTTTAGATTGATTCTGTACTAAGAAACATGGGTGTTTAGAAGCTACTGGTTGAATCTCAACTCGATCGGAGATAAAAACTTTCAAAATCCTCAGATTGCTTTTAGAATGATTCTGTACTAAGAAACATGGGGCTTTGAAGCTTCTGGTTGATTCTCAGCTCGGTGGGAGATTAAAAACTTTCAAAATCCTCAGATTACTTTTAGATTGATTCTCTTCCAAGAAACATGGGTGTTCAGAAGCTACTGGTTGAATCTTAGCTCGATAGGAGACTAGGAGACTTTAAAAATCCTCAGATTAAAAACTTTCAAAATTCTCAGATTGCTGTTAGATTGATTCTGTACTAAGAAACATGGGTGTTCAGAAGCTACTGGTTGAATCTCAGCTCGGTTGGAGATTAAAAACTTTCAAAATCCTCAGATTGCTTTTAGAGTGATTCTGTACTAAGAAACATGGGTGCTTTGAAGCTTCTGGTTGATTCTCAGCTCCATCTGAGACAAAATATTTTCAAAATCCTCAGATTGCTTTTAGATGGATTCTGTACTAAGAAACATGGGTGCTTTGAAGATAATGGTTGAATCTCCGCTCGAAAAGAGATTAACAACTTTCAAAATCCTCAGATTGCTTTTAGAATGATTCTCTACCAAGAAACATGGGTGTTCAGAAGCTACTGGTTGAATCTCAGCTCGATAGGAGACTAAAAACTTTCAAAATCCTCAGATTACTTTTAGATTGATTCTGTACTAAGAAACATGGTTGTTCAGAAGCTACTGGTTGAATCTCAGCTCGATCGGAGATTAAAAACTTTCAAAATTCTCAGATTGCTGTTAGATTGATTCTGTACTAAAAAACATGGGTGTTCAGAAGCTACTGGTTGAATCTCAGCTCGGTGGAAGATTAAAAACTTTCAAAATCCTCAGATTACTTTTAGATTGATTCTCTACCAAGAAACATGGGTGTTTAGAAGCTAATGGTTGAATCTCAGCTCGATCGGAGATAAAATATTTTCAAAATCCTCAGATTGCTTTTAGATTGAGTCTGTACTAAGAAACATGGGTGCTTTGAAGCTTCTAGTTGATACTCAGCTCCATCTGAGACAAAATATTTTCAAAATCCTCAGATTGCTTTTAGATGGATTCTGTACTAAGAAACATGGGTGCTTTGAAGATAATGGTTGAATCTCAGCTCGATCTGAGACAAAATGTTTTCAAAATCCTCAGATTACTTTTAGATTGATTCTGTACTAAGAAACATGATATTCTGAAGCTACTGGTTGAATCTCAGCTCGATAGGAGACTAAAAACTTTCAAAATCCTCAGATTACTTTTAGATTGATTCTGTAGTAAGAAACATGGTTGTTCAGAAGCTACTGGTTGAATCTCAGCTCGATCGGAGATTAAAAACTTTCAAAATCCTCAGATTACTTTTAGATTGATTCTCTACCAAGAAACATGGGTGTTTAGAAGCTACTGGTTGAATCTCAGCTCGATCGGAGATAAAATATTTTCAAAATCCTCAGATTGCTTTTAGATGGATTCTGTACTAAGAAACATGGGTGCTTTGAAGCTACTGGTTGAATCTCAGCTCGGTGGGAGATTAAAAACTTTCAAAATCCTCAGATTACTTTTAGATTGATTCTCTACCAAGAAACATGGGTGTTCAGAAGCTACTGGTTGAATCTCAGCTCGGTTGGAGATAAAAACTTTCAAAATTCTCAAATTGCTTTTAGATTGATTCTGTACTAAGAAACATGGGTGTTTAGAAGCTACTGGTTGAATCTCAACTCGATCGGAGATAAAAACTTTCAAAATCCTCAGATTGCTTTTAGAATGATTCTGTACTAAGAAACATGGGGCTTTGAAGCTTCTGGTTGATTCTCAGCTCGGTGGGAGATTAAAAACTTTCAAAATCCTCAGATTACTTTTAGATTGATTCTCTTCCAAGAAACATGGGTGTTCAGAAGCTACTGGTTGAATCTTAGCTCGATAGGAGACTAGGAGACTTTAAAAATCCTCAGATTAAAAACTTTCAAAATTCTCAGATTGCTGTTAGATTGATTCTGTACTAAGAAACATGGGTGTTCAGAAGCTACTGGTTGAATCTCAGCTCGGTTGGAGATTAAAAACTTTCAAAATCCTCAGATTGCTTTTAGAGTGATTCTGTACTAAGAAACATGGGTGCTTTGAAGCTTCTGGTTGATTCTCAGCTCCATCTGAGACAAAATATTTTCAAAATCCTCAGATTGCTTTTAGATGGATTCTGTACTAAGAAACATGGGTGCTTTGAAGATAATGGTTGAATCTCCGCTCGAAAAGAGATTAACAACTTTCAAAATCCTCAGATTGCTTTTAGAATGATTCTCTACCAAGAAACATGGGTGTTCAGAAGCTACTGGTTGAATCTCAGCTCGATAGGAGACTAAAAACTTTCAAAATCCTCAGATTACTTTTAGATTGATTCTGTACTAAGAAACATGGTTGTTCAGAAGCTACTGGTTGAATCTCAGCTCGATCGGAGATTAAAAACTTTCAAAATTCTCAGATTGCTGTTAGATTGATTCTGTACTAAAAAACATGGGTGTTCAGAAGCTACTGGTTGAATCTCAGCTCGGTGGAAGATTAAAAACTTTCAAAATCCTCAGATTACTTTTAGATTGATTCTCTACCAAGAAACATGGGTGTTTAGAAGCTAATGGTTGAATCTCAGCTCGATCGGAGATAAAATATTTTCAAAATCCTCAGATTGCTTTTAGATTGAGTCTGTACTAAGAAACATGGGTGCTTTGAAGCTTCTGGTTGATTTTCAGCTCCATCTGAGACAAAATATTTTCAAAATCCTCAGATTGCTTTTAGATCGATTCTGTACTAAGAAACATGGGTGCTTTGAAGATAATGGTTGATTCTCAGCTCGATCTGAGACAAAATGTTTTCAAAATCCTCAGATTACTTTTTTATTGCTCTGTACTAAGAAACATGGGTGTTCTGAAGCTACTGGTTGAATCTCAGCTCGATGGGAGATTAAAAACTTTCAAAATCCTCAGCTTGCTTTTAGATTAATTCTCTATTAAGAAACATGGGTGCTCTGAAGCTACTGGTCGATAGGAGATTAAAAACTTTCAAAATCCTCAGATTACTTTTAGATGGATTCTGTACTAAGAAACATGGGTGTTTGAAGCTACTGGTTGAATCTCAGCACGATGGGAGATTACAAACTTTCAAAATCCTCAGATTGCTTTAAGATTGATTCTGTACTAAGAAACATGGGTGTTTAGAAGCTACTGGTTGAATCTCAGCTGGATGGGAGATTAACAACTTTTAAAATCCTCAGATTGCTTTTAGATTGATTCTGTCCTAATAAACATGGGTGCTTTGAAGCTTCTGGTTGATTCTCTGCTCCATCTGAGACAAAATGTTTTAAAAATCCTCAAATTACTTTTTTATTTGTTCTGTACTAACATACATGGTCGATCGGAGATTAAAAACTTTCAAAATCCTCAGATTGCTTTTAGATTGATTCTGTACTAAGAAACATGGGTACTTTGAAGCTTCTGGTTGATTCTCTGCTCCATCTGAGACAAAATGTTTTAAAAATCCTCAGATTACTTTTTTATTTGTTCTGTACTAAGAAACATGGGTGCTTTGAAGATAATGGTTGAATCTCAGCTCGATAGGAGATTAACAACTTTCAAAATCCTCAGATTACTTTTAGATTGATTCTGTACTAAGAAACATGGGTGTTCAGAAGCTACTGGTTGAATCTCAGCTCGGTGTGGGAGATTAAAAACTTTCAAAATACACAGATTACTTTTAGATTGATTCTCTACCAAGAAACATGGGTGTTCAGAAGCTACTGGTTGAATCTCAGCTCGATCGGAGATAAAAACTTTCAAAATTCTCAAATTGCTTTTAGATTGATTCTGTACTAAGAAACATGGGTGTTTAGAAGCTACTGGTTGAATCTCAACTCGATCGGAGATAAAAACTTTCAAAATCCTCAGACTGCTTTTAGATTGATTCTGTACTAAGAAACATGATATTCTGAAGCTACTGGTTGAATCTCAGCTCGATCGGAGATTAAAAACTTTCAAAATCCTCAGATTACTTTTAGATTGATTCTGTACTAAGAAACATGGGTGTTCAGAAGCTACTGGTTGAATCTCAGCTCCATCTGAGACAAAATATTTTCAAAATCCTCAGATTGCTTTTAGATTGATTCTGTACTAAGAAACATGGGTGCTTTGAAGCTTCTGGTTGATTCTCAGCTCCATCTGAGACAAAATATTTTCATAATCCTCAGATTGCTTTTAGATGGATTCTGTACTAAGAAACATGGGTGCTTTGAAGATAATGGTTGACTCTCAGCTCGATCTGAGACAAAATGTTTTCAAAATCCTCAGATTACTTTTAGATTGATTCTGTACTAAGAAACATGGGTGTTTGAAGCTACTGGTTGAATCTCAGCACGATGGGAGATTACAAACTTTCAAAATCCTCAGATTGCTTTAAGATTGATTCTGTACTAAGAAACATTGGTGTTTAGTAGCTACTGGTTGAATCTCAGCTGGATGGGAGATAAAAAACTTTTAAAATCCTCAGATTGCTTTTAGATTGATTCTGTACTAAGAAACATGGGTGCTTTGAAGCTTCTAGTTGATACTCAGCTCCATCTGAGACAAAATATTTTCAAAATCCTCAGATTGCTTTTAGATGGATTCTGTACTAAGAAACATGGGTGCTTTGAAGATAATGGTTGAATCTCAGCTCGATCTGAGACAAAATGTTTTCAAAATCCTCAGATTACTTTTAGATTGATTCTGTACTAAGAAACATGATATTCTGAAGCTACTGGTTGAATCTCAGCTCGATAGGAGACTAAAAACTTTCAAAATCCTCAGATTACTTTTAGATTGATTCTGTAGTAAGAAACATGGTTGTTCAGAAGCTACTGGTTGAATCTCAGCTCGATCGGAGATTAAAAACTTTCAAAATCCTCAGATTACTTTTAGATTGATTCTCTACCAAGAAACATGGGTGTTTAGAAGCTACTGGTTGAATCTCAGCTCGATCGGAGATAAAATATTTTCAAAATTCTCAAATTGCTTTTAGATGGATTCTGTACTAAGAAACATGGGTGCTTTGAAGCTACTGGTTGAATCTCAGCTCGGTGGGAGATTAAAAACTTTCAAAATCCTCAGATTACTTTTAGATTGATTCTCTACCAAGAAACATGGGTGTTCAGAAGCTACTGGTTGAATCTCAGCTCGGTTGGAGATAAAAACTTTCAAAATTCTCAAATTGCTTTTAGATTGATTCTGTACTAAGAAACATGGGTGTTTAGAAGCTACTGGTTGAATCTCAACTCGATCGGAGATAAAAACTTTCAAAATCCTCAGATTGCTTTTAGAATGATTCTGTACTAAGAAACATGGGGCTTTGAAGCTTCTGGTTGATTCTCAGCTCGGTGGGAGATTAAAAACTTTCAAAATCCTCAGATTACTTTTAGATTGATTCTCTTCCAAGAAACATGGGTGTTCAGAAGCTACTGGTTGAATCTTAGCTCGATAGGAGACTAGGAGACTTTAAAAATCCTCAGATTAAAAACTTTCAAAATTCTCAGATTGCTGTTAGATTGATTCTGTACTAAGAAACATGGGTGTTCAGAAGCTACTGGTTGAATCTCAGCTCGGTTGGAGATTAAAAACTTTCAAAATCCTCAGATTGCTTTTAGAGTGATTCTGTACTAAGAAACATGGGTGCTTTGAAGCTTCTGGTTGATTCTCAGCTCCATCTGAGACAAAATATTTTCAAAATCCTCAGATTGCTTTTAGATGGATTCTGTACTAAGAAACATGGGTGCTTTGAAGATAATGGTTGAATCTCCGCTCGAAAAGAGATTAACAACTTTCAAAATCCTCAGATTGCTTTTAGAATGATTCTCTACCAAGAAACATGGGTGTTCAGAAGCTACTGGTTGAATCTCAGCTCGATCGGAGACTAAAAACTTTCAAAATCCTCAGATTACTTTTAGATTGATTCTGTACTAAGAAACATGGTTGTTCAGAAGCTACTGGTTGAATCTCAGCTCGATCGGAGATTAAAAACTTTCAAAATTCTCAGATTGCTGTTAGATTGATTCTGTACTAAAAAACATGGGTGTTCAGAAGCTACTGGTTGAATCTCAGCTCGGTGGAAGATTAAAAACTTTCAAAATCCTCAGATTACTTTTAGATTGATTCTCTACCAAGAAACATGGGTGTTTAGAAGCTAATGGTTGAATCTCAGCTCGATCGGAGATAAAATATTTTCAAAATCCTCAGATTGCTTTTAGATTGAGTCTGTACTAAGAAACATGGGTGCTTTGAAGCTTCTGGTTGATTTTCAGCTCCATCTGAGACAAAATATTTTCAAAATCCTCAGATTGCTTTTAGATCGATTCTGTACTAAGAAACATGGGTGCTTTGAAGATAATGGTTGATTCTCAGCTCGATCTGAGACAAAATGTTTTCAAAATCCTCAGATTACTTTTTTATTGCTCTGTACTAAGAAACATGGGTGTTCTGAAGCTACTGGTTGAATCTCAGCTCGATGGGAGATTAAAAACTTTCAAAATCCTCAGCTTGCTTTTAGATTAATTCTCTATTAAGAAACATGGGTGCTCTGAAGCTACTGGTCGATAGGAGATTAAAAACTTTCAAAATCCTCAGATTACTTTTAGATGGATTCTGTACTAAGAAACATGGGTGTTTGAAGCTACTGGTTGAATCTCAGCACGATGGGAGATTACAAACTTTCAAAATCCTCAGATTGCTTTAAGATTGATTCTGTACTAAGAAACATGGGTGTTTAGAAGCTACTGGTTGAATCTCAGCTGGATGGGAGATTAACAACTTTTAAAATCCTCAGATTGCTTTTAGATTGATTCTGTCCTAATAAACATGGGTGCTTTGAAGCTTCTGGTTGATTCTCTGCTCCATCTGAGACAAAATGTTTTAAAAATCCTCAAATTACTTTTTTATTTGTTCTGTACTAACATACATGGTCGATCGGAGATTAAAAACTTTCAAAATCCTCAGATTGCTTTTAGATTGATTCTGTACTAAGAAACATGGGTACTTTGAAGCTTCTGGTTGATTCTCTGCTCCATCTGAGACAAAATGTTTTAAAAATCCTCAGATTACTTTTTTATTTGTTCTGTACTAAGAAACATGGGTGCTTTGAAGATAATGGTTGAATCTCAGCTCGATAGGAGATTAACAACTTTCAAAATCCTCAGATTACTTTTAGATTGATTCTGTACTAAGAAACATGGGTGTTCAGAAGCTACTGGTTGAATCTCAGCTCGGTGTGGGAGATTAAAAACTTTCAAAATACACAGATTACTTTTAGATTGATTCTCTACCAAGAAACATGGGTGTTCAGAAGCTACTGGTTGAATCTCAGCTCGATCGGAGATAAAAACTTTCAAAATTCTCAAATTGCTTTTAGATTGATTCTGTACTAAGAAACATGGGTGTTTAGAAGCTACTGGTTGAATCTCAACTCGATCGGAGATAAAAACTTTCAAAATCCTCAGACTGCTTTTAGATTGATTCTGTACTAAGAAACATGATATTCTGAAGCTACTGGTTGAATCTCAGCTCGATCGGAGATTAAAAACTTTCAAAATCCTCAGATTACTTTTAGATTGATTCTGTACTAAGAAACATGGGTGTTCAGAAGCTACTGGTTGAATCTCAGCTCCATCTGAGACAAAATATTTTCAAAATCCTCAGATTGCTTTTAGATTGATTCTGTACTAAGAAACATGGGTGCTTTGAAGCTTCTGGTTGATTCTCAGCTCCATCTGAGACAAAATATTTTCATAATCCTCAGATTGCTTTTAGATGGATTCTGTACTAAGAAACATGGGTGCTTTGAAGATAATGGTTGACTCTCAGCTCGATCTGAGACAAAATGTTTTCAAAATCCTCAGATTACTTTTAGATTGATTCTGTACTAAGAAACATGGGTGTTTGAAGCTACTGGTTGAATCTCAGCACGATGGGAGATTACAAACTTTCAAAATCCTCAGATTGCTTTAAGATTGATTCTGTACTAAGAAACATTGGTGTTTAGTAGCTACTGGTTGAATCTCAGCTGGATGGGAGATAAAAAACTTTTAAAATCCTCAGATTGCTTTTAGATTGATTCTGTACTAAGAAACATGGGTGCTTTGAAGCTTCTAGTTGATACTCAGCTCCATCTGAGACAAAATATTTTCAAAATCCTCAGATTGCTTTTAGATGGATTCTGTACTAAGAAACATGGGTGCTTTGAAGATAATGGTTGAATCTCAGCTCGATCTGAGACAAAATGTTTTCAAAATCCTCAGATTACTTTTAGATTGATTCTGTACTAAGAAACATGATATTCTGAAGCTACTGGTTGAATCTCAGCTCGATAGGAGACTAAAAACTTTCAAAATCCTCAGATTACTTTTAGATTGATTCTGTAGTAAGAAACATGGTTGTTCAGAAGCTACTGGTTGAATCTCAGCTCGATCGGAGATTAAAAACTTTCAAAATCCTCAGATTGCTTTTAGAGTGATTCTGTACTAAGAAACATGGGTGCTTTGAAGCTTCTGGTTGATTCTCAGCTCCATCTGAGACAAAATATTTTCAAAATCCTCAGATTGCTTTTAGATTGATTCTGTACTAAGAAACATGGGTGTTTAGAAGCTACTGGTTGAATCTCAACTCGATCGGAGATAAAAACTTTCAAAATCCTCAGATTGCTTTTAGAATGATTCTGTACTAAGAAACATGGGGCTTTGAAGCTTCTGGTTGTTTCTCAGCTCGGTGGGAGATTAAAAACTTTCAAAATCCTCAGATTACTTTTAGATTGATTCTCTTCCAAGAAACATGGGTGTTCAGAAGCTACTGGTTGAATCTTAGCTCGATAGGAGACTAGGAGACTTTAAAAATCCTCAGATTAAAAACTTTCAAAATTCTCAGATTGCTGTTAGATTGATTCTGTACTAAGAAACATGGGTGTTCAGAAGCTACTGGTTGAATCTCAGCTCGGTTGGAGATTAAAAACTTTCAAAATCCTCAGATTGCTTTTAGAATGATTCTCTACCAAGAAACATGGGTGTTCAGAAGCTACTGGTTGAATCTCAGCTCGATAGGAGACTAAAAACTTTCAAAATCCTCAGATTACTTTTAGATTGATTCTGTACTAAGAAACATGGTTGTTCAGAAGCTACTGGTTGAATCTCAGCTCGATCGGAGATTAAAAACTTTCAAAATTCTCAGATTGCTGTTAGATTGATTCTGTACTAAAAAACATGGGTGTTCAGAAGCTACTGGTTGAATCTCAGCTCGATGGGAGATTAAAAACTTTCAAAATCCTCAGCTTGCTTTTAGATTAATTCTCTATTAAGAAACATGGGTGTTTGAAGCTACTGGTTGAATCTCAGCACGATGGGAGATTACAAACTTTCAAAATCCTCAGATTGCTTTAAGATTGATTCTGTACTAAGAAACATGGGTGTTTAGAAGCTACTGGTTGAATCTCAGCTGGATGGGAGATTAACAACTTTTAAAATCCTCAGATTGCTTTTAGATTGATTCTGTCCTAATAAACATGGGTGCTTTGAAGCTTCTGGTTGATTCTCTGCTCCATCTCAGACAAAATGTTTTAAAAATCCTCAAATTACTTTTTTATTTGTTCTGTACTAACATACATGGTCGATCGGAGATTAAAAACTTTCAAAATCCTCAGATTGCTTTTAGATTGATTCTGTACTAAGAAACATGGGTACTTTGAAGCTTCTGGTTGATTCTCTGCTCCATCTGAGACAAAATGTTTTAAAAATCCTCAGATTACTTTTAGATTGTTCTGTACTAAGAAACATGGGTGCTTTGAAGATAATGGTTGAATCTCAGCTCGATAGGAGATTAACAACTTTCAAAATACACAGATTACTTTTAGATTGATTCTCTACCAAGAAACATGGGTGTTCAGAAGCTACTGGTTGAATCTCAGCTCGATCGGAGATAAAAACTTTCAAAATTCTCAAATTGCTTTTAGATTGATTCTGTACTAAGAAACATGGGTGTTTAGAAGCTACTGGTTGAATCTCAGCTCGATCGGAGATTAAAAACTTTCAAAATCCTCAGAATACTTTTAGATTGATTCTGTACTAAGAAACATGGGTGTTCAGAAGCTACTGGTTGAATCTCAGCTCCATCTGAGACAAAATATTTTCAAAATCCTCAGATTGCTTTTAGATTGATTCTGTACTAAGAAACATGGGTGCTTTGAAGCTTCTGGTTGATTCTCAGCTCCATCTGAGACAAAATATTTTCATAATCCTCAGATTGCTTTTAGATGGATTCTGTACTAAGAAACATGGGTGCTTTGAAGATAATGGTTGACTCTCAGCTCGATCTGAGACAAAATGTTTTCAAAATCCTCAGATTACTTTTAGATTGTTCTGTACTAAGAAACATGGGTGTTCAGAAGCTACTGGTTGAATCTCAGCTCGGTTGGAGATTAAAAACTTTCAAAATCCTTAGATTACTTTTAGAGTGATTCTCTACCAAGAAACATGGGTGTTTAGAAGCTACTGGTTGAATCTCAGCTCGATCGGAGATAAAAACTTTCAAAATTCTCAGATTGCTTTTAGATTGATTCTGTACTAAGAAACATGGGTGCTTTGAAGCTTCTGGTTGATTCTCAGCTCCATCTGAGACAAAATATTTTCAAAATCCTCAGATTGCTTTTAGATGGATTCTGTACTAAGAAACATGGGTGCTTTGAAGATAATGGTTGAATCTCCGCTCGAAAGGAGATTAACAACTTTCAAAATCCTCAGATTGCTTTTAGATTGATTCTCTACCAAGAAATATGGGTGTTCAGAAGCTACTGGTTGAATCTCAGCTCGGTTGGAGATAAAAACTTTCAAAATCCTCAGACTACTTTTAGATTGATTCTGTAGTAAGAAACATGGTTGTTCAGAAGCTACTGGTTGAATCACAGCTCGATCGGAGATTAAAAACTTTCAAAATTCTCAGATTGCTTTTAGATTGATTCTGTACTAAGAAACATGGGTGCTTTGAAGATAATGGTTGAATCTCAGCTCGATAGGAGATAAACAACTTTCAAAATCCTCAGATTGCTTTTAGATTGATTCTGTACTAAGAAACATGGGTGCTTTGAAGCTTCTGGTTGATTCTCAGCTCCATCTCAGACAAAATATTTTCAAAATCCTCAGATTGCTTTTAGATGGATTCTGTACTAAGAAACATGGGTGCTTTGAAGATAATGGTTGAATCTCCGCTCGAAAGGAGATTAACAACTTTCAAAATCCTCAGATTGCTTTTAGATTGATTCTCTACAAAGAAACATGGGTGTTCAGAAGCTACTGGTTGAATCTCAGCTCGATAGGAGATAAAAACTTTCAAAATCCTCAGACTACTTTTAGATTGATTCTGTAGTAAGAAACATGGTTCTTCAGAAGCTACTGGTTGAATCACAGCTCGATCGGAGATTAAAAACTTTCAAAATTCTCAGATTGCTTTTAGATTGATTCTGTACTAAGAAACATGGGTGCTTTGAAGATAATGGTTGAATCTCAGCTCGATAGGAGATAAACAACTTTCAAAATCCTCAGATTACTGCTAGATTGATTCTGTACTAAGAAACATGGGTGTTCAGAAGCTACTGGTTGAATCTCAGCACGATGGGAGATTAAAAACTTTCAAAATACACAGATTACTTTTAGATTGATTCTCTACCAAGAATTATGGGTGTTCAGAAGCTACTGGTTGAATCTCAGCTCGATCGGAGATAAAAACTTTCAAAATCCTCAGATTACTGCTAGATTGATTCTGTACTAAGAAACATGGGGCTTTGAGGCTTCTGGTTGATTCTCAGCTCGGTGGGAGATTACAAACTTTCAAAATCCTCAGATTACTTTTAGATTGATTCTCGACCAAAAAACATGGGTGTTCACAAGCTACTGGTTGAATCTCAACTCGATCGGAGATAAAAACTTTCAAAATTCTCAAATTGCTTTTAGATTGATTCTGTACTAAGAAACATGGGTGTTTAGAAGCTACTGGTTGAATCTCAGCTCAATCTGAGACAAAATATTTTCAAAATCCTCAGATTGCTTTTAGATGGATTCTGTACTAAGAAACATGGGTGCTTTAAAGATAATGGTTGACTCTCAGCTCGATCTGAGACAAAATTTTTTTCAAAATCCTCAGATTACTTTTAGATTGATTCTGTACTAAGAAACATGATATTCTGAAGCTACTGGTTGAATCTCAGCTCGATCGGATATTAAAAACTTTCAAAATCCTCAGATTACTTTTAGATTGATTCTGTACTAAGAAACATGGGTGTTCAGAAGCTACTGGTTGAATCTCAGCTCGGTTGGAGATTAAAAACTTTCAAAATTCTCAGATTACTTTTAGAGTGATTCTCTACCAAGAAACATGATATTCTGAAGCTACTGGTTGAATCTCAGCTCGATAGGAGACTAAAAACTTTCAAAATCCTCAGATTACTTTTAGATTGATTCTCTACCAAGAAACATGGGTGTTTAGAAGCTACTGGTTGAATCTCAGCTCCATCTGAGACAAAATATTTTCAAAATCCTCAGATTGCTTTTAGATTGATTCTGTACTAAGAAACATGGGTGCTTTGAAGCTTCTGGTTGATTCTCAGCTCCATCTGAGACAAAATATTTTCAAAATCCTCAGATTGCTTTTAGATGGATTCTGTACTAAGAAACATGGGTGCTTTGAAGATAATGGTTGACTCTCAGCTCGATCTGAGACAAAATGTTTTCAAAATCCTCAGATTACTGGTTGAATCTCAGCTCGGTTGGAGATTAAAAACTTTCAAAATTCTCAGATTACTTTTAGAGTGATTCTCTACCAAGAAACATGATATTCTGAAGCTACTGGTTGAATCTCAGCTCGATAGGAGACTAAAAACTTTCAAAATCCTCAGATTACTTTTAGATTGATTCTCTACCAAGAAACATGGGTGTTTAGAAGCTACTGGTTGAATCTCAGCTCCATCTGAGACAAAATATTTTCAAAATCCTCAGATTGCTTTTAGATGGATTCTGTACTAAGAAACATGGGTGCTTTGAAGATAATGGTTGACTCTCAGCTCGATCTGAGACAAATTTTTTTTCAAAATCCTCAGATTACTTTTAGATTGATTCTGTACTAAGAAACATGATATTCTGAAGCTACTGGTTGAATCTCAGCTCGATCGGAGATTAAAAACTTTCAAAATCCTCAGATTACTTTTAGATGGATTCTGTACTAAGAAACATGGGTGTTCAGAAGCTACTTGTTGAATCTCAGCTCGATCGGAGATTAAAAACTTTCAAAATTCTCAGATTGCTGTTAGATTGATTCTGTACTAAGAAACATGGGTGTTCAGAAGCTACTGGTTGAATCTCAGCTCGGTTGGAGATTAAAAACTTTCAAAATTCTCAGATTACTTTTAGAGTGATTCTCTACCAAGAAACATGGGTGTTTAGAAGCTACTGGTTGAATCTCAGCTCGATCGGAGATAAAAACTTTCAAAATTCTCAGATTGCTTTTAGATTGATTCTGTACTAAGAAACATGGGTGCTTTGAAGCTACTGGTTGAATCTCAGGTCGATCGGAGATTAAAAACTTTCAAAATCCTCAGATTACTTTTAGATTGATTCTGTACTAAGAAACATTGGTATTCAGAAGCTACTGGTTGAATCTCTGCTCGGTGGGAGATTAAAAACTTTCAAAATCCTCAGATTGCTTTTAGATTGATTCTGTACTAAGAAACATGGGTGCTTTGAAACTACTGGTCGATAGGAGATTAAAAACTTTCAAAATCCTCAGATTACTTTTAGATGGATTCTGTACTAAGAAACATGGGTGTTTGAAGCTACTGGTTGAATCTCAGCACGATGGGGAGATTACAAACTTTCAAAATCCTCAGATTGCTTTAAGATTGATTCTGTACTAAGAAACATGGGTGTTTAGAAGCTACTGGTTGAATCTCAGCTGGATGGGAGATTAACAACTTTTAAAATCCTCAGATTGCTTTTAGATTGATTCTGTCCTAATAAACATGGGTGCTTTGAAGCTTCTGGTTGATTCTCTGCTCCATCTGAGACAAAATGTTTTAAAAATCCTCAAATTACTTTTTTATTTGTTCTGTACTAACATACATGGTCGATCGGAGATTAAAAACTTTCAAAATCCTCAGATTGCTTTTAGATTGATTCTGTACTAAGAAACATGGGTACTTTGAAGCTTCTGGTTGATTCTCTGCTCCATCTGAGACAAAATGTTTTAAAAATCCTCAGATTACTTTTAGATTGTTCTGTACTAAGAAACATGGGTGCTTTGAAGATAATGGTTGAATCTCAGCTCGATAGGAGATTAACAACTTTCAAAATCCTCAGATTACTTTTAGATTGATTCTGTACTAAGAAACATGGGTGTTCAGAAGCTACTGGTTGAATCTCAGCTCGGTGTGGGAGATTAAAAACTTTCAAAATACACAGATTACTTTTAGATTGATTCTCTACCAAGAAACATGGGTGTTCAGAAGCTACTGGTTGAATCTCAGCTCGATCGGAGATAAAAACTTTCAAAATTCTCAAATTGCTTTTAGATTGATTCTGTACTAAGAAACATGGGTGTTTAGAAGCTACTGGTTGAATCTCAACTCGATCGGAGATAAAAACTTTCAAAATCCTCAGACTGCTTTTAGATTGATTCTGTACTAAGAAACATGATATTCTGAAGCTACTGGTTGAATCTCAGCTCGATCGGAGATTAAAAACTTTCAAAATCCTCAGATTACTTTTAGATTGATTCTGTACTAAGAAACATGGGTGTTCAGAAGCTACTGGTTGAATCTCAGCTCCATCTGAGACAAAATATTTTCAAAATCCTCAGATTGCTTTTAGATTGATTCTGTACTAAGAAACATGGGTGCTTTGAAGCTTCTGGTTGATTCTCAGCTCCATCTGAGACAAAATATTTTCATAATCCTCAGATTGCTTTTAGA
Organism: Pisaster brevispinus; assembly: GCA_023634235.1. Taxonomy (NCBI): domain Eukaryota; kingdom Metazoa; phylum Echinodermata; class Asteroidea; order Forcipulatida; family Asteriidae; genus Pisaster; species Pisaster brevispinus. The sequence goes on from JAMKCF010000022.1 coordinate 4,729,064, forward strand.
TGGATTCTGTACTAAGAAACATGGGTGCTTTGAAGATAATGGTTGACTCTCAGCTCGATCTGAGACAAAATGTTTTCAAAATCCTCAGATTACTTTTAGATTGTTCTGTACTAAGAAACATGGGTGTTCAGAAGCTACTGGTTGAATCTCAGCTCGGTTGGAGATTAACAACTTTCAAAATCCTTAGATTACTTTTAGAGTGATTCTCTACCAAGAAACATGGGTGTTTAGAAGCTACTGGTTGAATCTCAGCTCGATCGGAGATAAAAACTTTCAAAATTCTCAGATTGCTTTTAGATTGATTCTGTACTAAGAAACATGGGTGCTTTGAAGCTTCTGGTTGATTCTCAGCTCCATCTGAGACAAAATATTTTCAAAATCCTCAGATTGCTTTTAGATGGATTCTGTACTAAGAAACATGGGTGCTTTGAAGATAATGGTTGAATCTCCGCTCGAAAGGAGATTAACAACTTTCAAAATCCTCAGATTGCTTTTAGATTGATTCTCTACCAAGAAATATGGGTGTTCAGAAGCTACTGGTTGAATCTCAGCTCGATAGGAGATAAAAACTTTCAAAATCCTCAGACTACTTTTAGATTGATTCTGTAGTAAGAAACATGGTTGTTCAGAAGCTACTGGTTGAATCACAGCTCGATCGGAGATTAAAAACTTTCAAAATTCTCAGATTGCTTTTAGATTGATTCTGTACTAAGAAACATGGGTGCTTTGAAGATAATGGTTGAATCTCAGCTCGATAGGAGATAAACAACTTTCAAAATCCTCAGATTGCTTTTAGATTGATTCTGTACTAAGAAACATGGGTGCTTTGAAGCTTCTGGTTGATTCTCAGCTCCATCTGAGACAAAATATTTTCAAAATCCTCAGATTGCTTTTAGATGGATTCTGTACTAAGAAACATGGGTGCTTTGAAGATAATGGTTGAATCTCCGCTCGAAAGGAGATTAACAACTTTCAAAATCCTCAGATTGCTTTTAGATTGATTCTCTACAAAGAAACATGGGTGTTCAGAAGCTACTGGTTGAATCTCAGCTCGATAGGAGATAAAAACTTTCAAAATCCTCAGACTACTTTTAGATTGATTCTGTAGTAAGAAACATGGTTCTTCAGAAGCTACTGGTTGAATCACAGCTCGATCGGAGATTAAAAACTTTCAAAATTCTCAGATTGCTTTTAGATTGATTCTGTACTAAGAAACATGGGTGCTTTGAAGATAATGGTTGAATCTCAGCTCGATAGGAGATAAACAACTTTCAAAATCCTCAGATTACTGCTAGATTGATTCTGTACTAAGAAACATGGGTGTTCAGAAGCTACTGGTTGAATCTCAGCACGATGGGAGATTAAAAACTTTCAAAATACACAGATTACTTTTAGATTGATTCTCTACCAAGAATTATGGGTGTTCAGAAGCTACTGGTTGAATCTCAGCTCGATCGGAGATAAAAACTTTCAAAATCCTCAGATTACTGCTAGATTGATTCTGTACTAAGAAACATGGGGCTTTGAGGCTTCTGGTTGATTCTCAGCTCGGTGGGAGATTACAAACTTTCAAAATCCTCAGATTACTTTTAGATTGATTCTCGACCAAAAAACATGGGTGTTCACAAGCTACTGGTTGAATCTCAACTCGATCGGAGATAAAAACTTTCAAAATTCTCAAATTGCTTTTAGATTGATTCTGTACTAAGAAACATGGGTGTTTAGAAGCTACTGGTTGAATCTCAGCTCAATCTGAGACAAAATATTTTCAAAATCCTCAGATTGCTTTTAGATGGATTCTGTACTAAGAAACATGGGTGCTTTAAAGATAATGGTTGACTCTCAGCTCGATCTGAGACAAAATTTTTTTCAAAATCCTCAGATTACTTTTAGATTGATTCTGTACTAAGAAACATGATATTCTGAAGCTACTGGTTGAATCTCAGCTCGATCGGATATTAAAAACTTTCAAAATCCTCAGATTACTTTTAGATTGATTCTGTACTAAGAAACATGGGTGTTCAGAAGCTACTGGTTGAATCTCAGCTCGGTTGGAGATTAAAAACTTTCAAAATTCTCAGATTACTTTTAGAGTGATTCTCTACCAAGAAACATGATATTCTGAAGCTACTGGTTGAATCTCAGCTCGATAGGAGACTAAAAACTTTCAAAATCCTCAGATTACTTTTAGATTGATTCTCTACCAAGAAACATGGGTGTTTAGAAGCTACTGGTTGAATCTCAGCTCCATCTGAGACAAAATATTTTCAAAATCCTCAGATTGCTTTTAGATTGATTCTGTACTAAGAAACATGGGTGCTTTGAAGCTTCTGGTTGATTCTCAGCTCCATCTGAGACAAAATATTTTCAAAATCCTCAGATTGCTTTTAGATGGATTCTGTACTAAGAAACATGGGTGCTTTGAAGATAATGGTTGACTCTCAGCTCGATCTGAGACAAAATGTTTTCAAAATCCTCAGATTACTGGTTGAATCTCAGCTCGGTTGGAGATTAAAAACTTTCAAAATTCTCAGATTACTTTTAGAGTGATTCTCTACCAAGAAACATGATATTCTGAAGCTACTGGTTGAATCTCAGCTCGATAGGAGACTAAAAACTTTCAAAATCCTCAGATTACTTTTAGATTGATTCTCTACCAAGAAACATGGGTGTTTAGAAGCTACTGGTTGAATCTCAGCTCCATCTGAGACAAAATATTTTCAAAATCCTCAGATTGCTTTTAGATGGATTCTGTACTAAGAAACATGGGTGCTTTGAAGATAATGGTTGACTCTCAGCTCGATCTGAGACAAATTTTTTTTCAAAATCCTCAGATTACTTTTAGATTGATTCTGTACTTAGAAACATGATATTCTGAAGCTACTGGTTGAATCTCAGCTCGATCGGAGATTAAAAACTTTCAAAATCCTCAGATTACTTTTAGATGGATTCTGTACTAAGAAACATATGGGTGTTCAGAAGCTACTTGTTGAATCTCAGCTCGATCGGAGATTAAAAACTTTCAAAATTCTCAGATTGCTGTTAGATTGATTCTGTACTAAGAAACATGGGTGTTCAGAAGCTACTGGTTGAATCTCAGCTCGGTTGGAGATTAAAAACTTTCAAAATTCTCAGATTACTTTTAGAGTGATTCTCTACCAAGAAACATGGGTGTTTAGAAGCTACTGGTTGAATCTCAGCTCGATCGGAGATAAAAACTTTCAAAATTCTCAGATTGCTTTTAGATTGATTCTGTACTAAGAAACATGGGTGCTTTGAAGCTACTGGTTGAATCTCAGGTCGATCGGAGATTAAAAACTTTCAAAATCCTCAGATTACTTTTAGATTGATTCTGTACTAAGAAACATTGGTATTCAGAAGCTACTGGTTGAATCTCTGCTCGGTGGGAGATTAAAAACTTTCAAAATCCTCAGATTGCTTTTAGATTGATTCTGTACTAAGAAACATGGGTGCTTTGAAACTACTGGTCGATAGGAGATTAAAAACTTTCAAAATCCTCAGATTACTTTTAGATGGATTCTGTACTAAGAAACATGGGTGTTTGAAGCTACTGGTTGAATCTCAGCACGATGGGAGATTACAAACTTTCAAAATCCTCAGATTGCTTTAAGATTGATTCTGTACTAAGAAACATGGGTGTTTAGAAGCTACTGGTTGAATCTCAGCTGGATGGGAGATTAAAAACTTTCAAAATCCTCAGATTGCTTTTAGATTGATTCTGTACTAAGAAACATGGGTACTTTGAAGCTTCTGGTTGATTCTCTGCTCCATCTGAGACAAAATGTTTTAAAAATCCTCAGATTACTTTTAGATGGATTCTGTACTAAGAAACATGGGTGCTTTGAAGATAATGGTTGAATCTCCGCTCGAAAGGAGATTAACAACTTTCAAAATCCTCAGATTGCTTTTAGATTGATTCTCTACCAAGAAACATGGGTGTTCAGAAGCTACTGGTTGAATCTCAGCTCGATAGGAGATAAAAACTTTGAAAATCCTCAGACTACTTTTAGATTGATTCTGTAGTAAGAAACATGGTTGTTCAGAAGCTACTGGTTGAATCTCAGCTCGATCGGAGATTAAAAACTTTCAAAATTCTCAGATTGCTGTTACATTGATTCTGTACTAAGAAACATGGGTGTTTAGAAGCTACTGGTTGAATCTCAGCTCGATCGGAGATAAAATATTTTCAAAATCCTCAGATTGCTTTTAGATGGATTCTGTACTAAGAAACATGGGTGCTTTGAAGATAATGGTTAAATCTCAGCTCGATAGGAGATTAACAACTTTCAAAATCCTCAGATTACTTTTAGATTGATTCTGTACTAAGAAACATGGGTGTTCAGAAGCTACTGGTTGAATCTCAGCTCGATCGGAGATAAAAACTTTCAAAATCCTCAGACTGCTTTTAGATTGATTCTGTACTAAGAAACATGATATTCTGAAGCTACTGGTTGAATCTCAGCTCGATCGGAGATTAAAAACTTTCAAAATCCTCAGATTACTTTTAGATTGATTCTGTACTAAGAAACATGGGTGTTCAGAAGCTACTGGTTGAATCTCAGCTCCATCTGAGACAAAATATTTTCAAAATCCTCAGATTGCTTTTAGATTGATTCTGTACTAAGAAACATGGGTGCTTTGAAGCTTCTGGTTGATTCTCAGCTCCATCTGAGACAAAATATTTTCATAATCCTCAGATTGCTTTTAGATGGATTCTGTACTAAGAAACATGGGTGCTTTGAAGATAATGGTTGACTCTCAGCTCGATCTGAGACAAAATGTTTTCAAAATCCTCAGATTACTTTTAGATTGTTCTGTACTAAGAAACATGGGTGTTCAGAAGCTACTGGTTGAATCTCAGCTCGGTTGGAGATTAAAAACTTTCAAAATCCTTAGATTACTTTTAGAGTGATTCTCTACCAAGAAACATGGGTGTTTAGAAGCTACTGGTTGAATCTCAGCTCGATCGGAGATAAAAACTTTCAAAATTCTCAGATTGCTTTTAGATTGATTCTGTACTAAGAAACATGGGTGCTTTGAAGCTTCTGGTTGATTCTCAGCTCCATCTGAGACAAAATATTTTCAAAATCCTCAGATTGCTTTTAGATGGATTCTGTACTAAGAAACATGGGTGCTTTGAAGATAATGGTTGAATCTCCGCTCGAAAGGAGATTAAAAACTTTCAAAATCCTCAGATTGCTTTTAGATTGATTCTCTACCAAGAAATATGGGTGTTCAGAAGCTACTGGTTGAATCTCAGCTCGATAGGAGATAAAAACTTTCAAAATCCTCAGACTACTTTTAGATTGATTCTGTAGTAAGAAACATGGTTGTTCAGAAGCTACTGGTTGAATCACAGCTCGATCGGAGATTAAAAACTTTCAAAATTCTCAGATTGCTTTTAGATTGATTCTGTACTAAGAAACATGGGTGCTTTGAAGATAATGGTTGAATCTCAGCTCGATAGGAGATAAACAACTTTCAAAATCCTCAGATTGCTTTTAGATTGATTCTGTACTAAGAAACATGGGTGCTTTGAAGCTTCTGGTTGATTCTCAGCTCCATCTGAGACAAAATATTTTCAAAATCCTCAGATTGCTTTTAGATGGATTCTGTACTAAGAAACATGGGTGCTTTGAAGATAATGGTTGAATCTCCGCTCGAAAGGAGATTAACAACTTTCAAAATCCTCAGATTGCTTTTAGATTGATTCTCTACAAAGAAACATGGGTGTTCAGAAGCTACTGGTTGAATCTCAGCTCGATAGGAGATAAAAACTTTCAAAATCCTCAGACTACTTTTAGATTGATTCTGTAGTAAGAAACATGGTTCTTCAGAAGCTACTGGTTGAATCACAGCTCGATCGGAGATTAAAAACTTTCAAAATTCTCAGATTGCTTTTAGATTGATTCTGTACTAAGAAACATGGGTGCTTTGAAGATAATGGTTGAATCTCAGCTCGATAGGAGATAAACAACTTTCAAAATCCTCAGATTACTGCTAGATTGATTCTGTACTAAGAAACATGGGTGTTCAGAAGCTACTGGTTGAATCTCAGCACGATGGGAGATTAAAAACTTTCAAAATACACAGATTACTTTTAGATTGATTCTCTACCAAGAATTATGGGTGTTCAGAAGCTACTGGTTGAATCTCAGCTCGATCGGAGATAAAAACTTTCAAAATCCTCAGATTACTGCTAGATTGATTCTGTACTAAGAAACATGGGGCTTTGAGGCTTCTGGTTGATTCTCAGCTCGGTGGGAGATTACAAACTTTCAAAATCCTCAGATTACTTTTAGATTGATTCTCGACCAAAAAACATGGGTGTTCACAAGCTACTGGTTGAATCTCAACTCGATCGGAGATAAAAACTTTCAAAATTCTCAAATTGCTTTTAGATTGATTCTGTACTAAGAAACATGGGTGTTTAGAAGCTACTGGTTGAATCTCAGCTCAATCTGAGACAAAATATTTTCAAAATCCTCAGATTGCTTTTAGATGGATTCTGTACTAAGAAACATGGGTGCTTTAAAGATAATGGTTGACTCTCAGCTCGATCTGAGACAAAATTTTTTTCAAAATCCTCAGATTACTTTTAGATTGATTCTGTACTAAGAAACATGATATTCTGAAGCTACTGGTTGAATCTCAGCTCGATCGGATATTAAAAACTTTCAAAATCCTCAGATTACTTTTAGATTGATTCTGTACTAAGAAACATGGGTGTTCAGAAGCTACTGGTTGAATCTCAGCTCGGTTGGAGATTAAAAACTTTCAAAATTCTCAGATTACTTTTAGAGTGATTCTCTACCAAGAAACATGATATTCTGAAGCTACTGGTTGAATCTCAGCTCGATAGGAGACTAAAAACTTTCAAAATCCTCAGATTACTTTTAGATTGATTCTCTACCAAGAAACATGGGTGTTTAGAAGCTACTGGTTGAATCTCAGCTCCATCTGAGACAAAATATTTTCAAAATCCTCAGATTGCTTTTAGATTGATTCTGTACTAAGAAACATGGGTGCTTTGAAGCTTCTGGTTGATTCTCAGCTCCATCTGAGACAAAATATTTTCAAAATCCTCAGATTGCTTTTAGATGGATTCTGTACTAAGAAACATGGGTGCTTTGAAGATAATGGTTGACTCTCAGCTCGATCTGAGACAAAATGTTTTCAAAATCCTCAGATTACTGGTTGAATCTCAGCTCGGTTGGAGATTAAAAACTTTCAAAATTCTCAGATTACTTTTAGAGTGATTCTCTACCAAGAAACATGATATTCTGAAGCTACTGGTTGAATCTCAGCTCGATAGGAGACTAAAAACTTTCAAAATCCTCAGATTACTTTTAGATTGATTCTCTACCAAGAAACATGGGTGTTTAGAAGCTACTGGTTGAATCTCAGCTCCATCTGAGACAAAATATTTTCAAAATCCTCAGATTGCTTTTAGATGGATTCTGTACTAAGAAACATGGGTGCTTTGAAGATAATGGTTGACTCTCAGCTCGATCTGAGACAAATTTTTCTTCAAAATCCTCAGATTACTTTTAGATTGATTCTGTACTAAGAAACATGATATTCTGAAGCTACTGGTTGAATCTCAGCTCGATCGGAGATTAAAAACTTTCAAAATCCTCAGATTACTTTTAGATGGATTCTGTACTAAGAAACATGGGTGTTCAGAAGCTACTTGTTGAATCTCAGCTCGATCGGAGATTAAAAACTTTCAAAATTCTCAGATTGCTGTTAGATTGATTCTGTACTAAGAAACATGGGTGTTCAGAAGCTACTGGTTGAATCTCAGCTCGGTTGGAGATTAAAAACTTTCAAAATTCTCAGATTACTTTTAGAGTGATTCTCTACCAAGAAACATGGGTGTTTAGAAGCTACTGGTTGAATCTCAGCTCGATCGGAGATAAAAACTTTCAAAATTCTCAGATTGCTTTTAGATTGATTCTGTACTAAGAAACATGGGTGCTTTGAAGCTACTGGTTGAATCTCAGGTCGATCGGAGATTAAAAACTTTCAAAATCATCAGATTACTTTTAGATTGATTCTGTACTAAGAAACATTGGTATTCAGAAGCTACTGGTTGAATCTCTGCTCGGTGGGAGATTAAAAACTTTCAAAATCCTCAGATTGCTTTTAGATTGATTCTGTACTAAGAAACATGGGTGCTTTGAAACTTCTGGTTGATTCTCAGCTCCATCTGAGACAAAATATTTTCAAAATCCATAGATTGCTTTTAGATTGATTCTGTACTAAGAAACATGGGTGCTTTGAAGATAATGGTTGAATCTCAGCTCGATCGGAGATTAAAAACTTTAAAAATCCTCAGATTACTTTTAGATTGATTCTGTACTAAGAAACATGGGTGTTCAGAAGCTACTGGTTGAATCTCAGCTCGATCGGAGATTAAAAACTTTCAAAATTCTCAGATTGCTGTTAGATTGATTCTGTACTAAGAAATATGGGTGCTTTGAAGCTTCTGGTTGATTCTCAGCTCCATCTGAGACAAAATATTTTCAAAATCCTTAGATTGCTTTTAGATGGATTCTGTACCAAGAAACATGGGTGTTCAGAAGCTACTGGTTGAATCTCAGCTCGATAGGAGACTAAAAACTTTCAAAATCCTCAGATTACTTTTAGATTGATTCTGTAGTAAGAAACATGGGTGTTCAGAAGCTGCTGGTTGAATCTCAGCTCGATCGGAGATTAAAAACTTTCAAAATCCTCAGATTACTTTTAGATTGATTCTGTACTAAGAAACATGGGTGTTCAGAAGCTACTGGTTGAATCTCAGCTCGATCGGAGATTAAAAACTTTCAAAATTCTCAGATTGCTGTTAGATTGATTCTGTACTAAGAAACATGGGTGTTCAGAAGCTACTGGTTGAATCTCAGCTCGGTTGGAGATTAAAAACTTTCAAAATTCTCAGATTACTTTTAGAGTGATTCTCTACCAAGAAACATGATATTCTGAAGCTACTGGTTGAATCTCAGCTCGATAGGAGACTAAAAACTTTCAAAATCCTTAGATTACTTTTAGAGTGATTCTCTACCAAGAAACATGGGTGTTTAGAAGCTACTGGTTGAATCTCAGCTCGATCGGAGATAAAAACTTTCAAAATTCTCAGATTGCTTTTAGATTGATTCTGTACTAAGAAACATGGGTGCTTTGAAGCTTCTGGTTGATTCTCAGCTCCATCTGAGACAAAATATTTTCAAAATCCTCAGATTGCTTTTAGATGGATTCTTTACTAAGAAACATGGGTGCTTTGAAGATAATGGTTGAATCTCCGCTCGAAAGGAGATTAACAACTTTCAAAATCCTCAGATTGCTTTTAGATTGATTCTCTACCAAGAAACATGGGTGTTCAGAAGCTACTGGTTGAATCTCAGCTCGATCGGAGATTAAAAACTTTCAAAATCCTCAGATTGCTGTTAGATTGATTCTGTACTAAGAAACATGGGTGTTCAGAAGCTACTGGTTGAATCTCAGCTCGGTTGGAGATTAAAAACTTTCAAAATCCTCAGATTGCTTTTAGAGTGATTCTGTACTAAGAAACATGGGTGCTTTGAAGCTTCTGGTTGATTCTCAGCTCCATCTGAGACAAAATATTTTCAAAATCCTCAGATTGCTTTTAGATGGATTCTGTACTAAGAAACATGGGTGCTTTGAAGATAATGGTTGAATCTCCGCTCGAAAAGAGATTAACAACTTTCAAAATCCTCAGATTGCTTTTAGAATGATTCTCTACCAAGAAACATGGGTGTTCAGAAGCTACTGGTTGAATCTCAGCTCGATAGGAGACTAAAAACTTTCAAAATCCTCAGATTACTTTTAGATTGATTCTGTACTAAGAAACATGGTTGTTCAGAAGCTACTGGTTGAATCTCAGCTCGATCGGAGATTAAAAACTTTCAAAATTCTCAGATTGCTGTTAGATTGATTCTGTACTAAAAAACATGGGTGTTCAGAAGCTACTGGTTGAATCTCAGCTCGGTGGAAGTTTAAAAACTTTCAAAATCCTCAGATTACTTTTAGATTGATTCTCTACCAAGAAACATGGGTGTTTAGAAGCTAATGGTTGAATCTCAGCTCGATCGGAGATAAAATATTTTCAAAATCCTCAGATTGCTTTTAGATTGAGTCTGTACTAAGAAACATGGGTGCTTTGAAGCTTCTGGTTGATTTTCAGCTCCATCTGAGACAAAATATTTTCAAAATCCTCAGATTGCTTTTAGATCGATTCTGTACTAAGAAACATGGGTGCTTTGAAGATAATGGTTGATTCTCAGCTCGATCTGAGACAAAATGTTTTCAAAATCCTCAGATTACTTTTTTATTGCTCTGTACTAAGAAACATGGGTGTTCTGAAGCTACTGGTTGAATCTCAGCTCGATGGGAGATTAAAAACTTTCAAAATCCTCAGCTTGCTTTTAGATTAATTCTCTATTAAGAAACATGGGTGCTCTGAAGCTACTGGTCGATAGGAGATTAAAAACTTTCAAAATCCTCAGATTACTTTTAGATGGATTCTGTACTAAGAAACATGGGTGTTTGAAGCTACTGGTTGAATCTCAGCACGATGGGAGATTACAAACTTTCAAAATCCTCAGATTGCTTTAAGATTGATTCTGTACTAAGAAACATGGGTGTTTAGAAGCTACTGGTTGAATCTCAGCTGGATGGGAGATTAACAACTTTTAAAATCCTCAGATTGCTTTTAGATTGATTCTGTCCTAATAAACATGGGTGCTTTGAAGCTTCTGGTTGATTCTCTGCTCCATCTGAGACAAAATGTTTTAAAAATCCTCAAATTACTTTTTTATTTGTTCTGTACTAACATACATGGTCGATCGGAGATTAAAAACTTTCAAAATCCTCAGATTGCTTTTAGATTGATTCTGTACTAAGAAACATGGGTACTTTGAAGCTTCTGGTTGATTCTCTGCTCCATCTGAGACAAAATGTTTTAAAAATCCTCAGATTACTTTTTTATTTGTTCTGTACTAAGAAACATGGGTGCTTTGAAGATAATGGTTGAATCTCAGCTCGATAGGAGATTAACAACTTTCAAAATCCTCAGATTACTTTTAGATTGATTCTGTACTAAGAAACATGGGTGTTCAGAAGCTACTGGTTGAATCTCAGCTCGGTGTGGGAGATTAAAAACTTTCAAAATACACAGATTACTTTTAGATTGATTCTCTACCAAGAAACATGGGTGTTCAGAAGCTACTGGTTGAATCTCAGCTCGATCGGAGATAAAAACTTTCAAAATTCTCAAATTGCTTTTAGATTGATTCTGTACTAAGAAACATGGGTGTTTAGAAGCTACTGGTTGAATCTCAACTCGATCGGAGATAAAAACTTTCAAAATCCTCAGACTGCTTTTAGATTGATTCTGTACTAAGAAACATGATATTCTGAAGCTACTGGTTGAATCTCAGCTCGATCGGAGATTAAAAACTTTCAAAATCCTCAGATTACTTTTAGATTGATTCTGTACTAAGAAACATGGGTGTTCAGAAGCTACTGGTTGAATCTCAGCTCCATCTGAGACAAAATATTTTCAAAATCCTCAGATTGCTTTTAGATTGATTCTGTACTAAGAAACATGGGTGCTTTGAAGCTTCTGGTTGATTCTCAGCTCCATCTGAGACAAAATATTTTCATAATCCTCAGATTGCTTTTAGATGGATTCTGTACTAAGAAACATGGGTGCTTTGAAGATAATGGTTGACTCTCAGCTCGATCTGAGACAAAATGTTTTCAAAATCCTCAGATTACTTTTAGATTGATTCTGTACTAAGAAACATGGGTGTTTGAAGCTACTGGTTGAATCTCAGCACGATGGGAGATTACAAACTTTCAAAATCCTCAGATTGCTTTAAGATTGATTCTGTACTAAGAAACATTGGTGTTTAGTAGCTACTGGTTGAATCTCAGCTGGATGGGAGATAAAAAACTTTTAAAATCCTCAGATTGCTTTTAGATTGATTCTGTACTAAGAAACATGGGTGCTTTGAAGCTTCTAGTTGATACTCAGCTCCATCTGAGACAAAATATTTTCAAAATCCTCAGATTGCTTTTAGATGGATTCTGTACTAAGAAACATGGGTGCTTTGAAGATAATGGTTGAATCTCAGCTCGATCTGAGACAAAATGTTTTCAAAATCCTCAGATTACTTTTAGATTGATTCTGTACTAAGAAACATGATATTCTGAAGCTACTGGTTGAATCTCAGCTCGATAGGAGACTAAAAACTTTCAAAATCCTCAGATTACTTTTAGATTGATTCTGTAGTAAGAAACATGGTTGTTCAGAAGCTACTGGTTGAATCTCAGCTCGATCGGAGATTAAAAACTTTCAAAATCCTCAGATTACTTTTAGATTGATTCTCTACCAAGAAACATGGGTGTTTAGAAGCTACTGGTTGAATCTCAGCTCGATCGGAGATAAAATATTTTCAAAATCCTCAGATTGCTTTTAGATGGATTCTGTACTAAGAAACATGGGTGCTTTGAAGCTACTGGTTGAATCTCAGCTCGGTGGGAGATTAAAAACTTTCAAAATCCTCAGATTACTTTTAGATTGATTCTCTACCAAGAAACATGGGTGTTCAGAAGCTACTGGTTGAATCTCAGCTCGGTTGGAGATAAAAACTTTCAAAATTCTCAAATTGCTTTTAGATTGATTCTGTACTAAGAAACATGGGTGTTTAGAAGCTACTGGTTGAATCTCAACTCGATCGGAGATAAAAACTTTCAAAATCCTCAGATTGCTTTTAGAATGATTCTGTACTAAGAAACATGGGGCTTTGAAGCTTCTGGTTGATTCTCAGCTCGGTGGAAGATTAAAAACTTTCAAAATCCTCAGATTACTTTTAGATTGATTCTCTTCCAAGAAACATGGGTGTTCAGAAGCTACTGGTTGAATCTTAGCTCGATAGGAGACTAGGAGACTTTAAAAATCCTCAGATTAAAAACTTTCAAAATTCTCAGATTGCTGTTAGATTGATTCTGTACTAAGAAACATGGGTGTTCAGAAGCTACTGGTTGAATCTCAGCTCGGTTGGAGATTAAAAACTTTCAAAATCCTCAGATTGCTTTTAGAGTGATTCTGTACTAAGAAACATGGGTGCTTTGAAGCTTCTGGTTGATTCTCAGCTCCATCTGAGACAAAATATTTTCAAAATCCTCAGATTGCTTTTAGATGGATTCTGTACTAAGAAACATGGTTGTTCAGAAGCTACTGGTTGAATCTCAGCTCGATCGGAGATTAAAAACTTTCAAAATTCTCAGATTGCTGTTAGATTGATTCTGTACTAAAAAACATGGGTGTTCAGAAGCTACTGGTTGAATCTCAGCTCGGTGGAAGATTAAAAACTTTCAAAATCCTCAGATTACTTTTAGATTGATTCTCTACCAAGAAACATGGGTGTTTAGAAGCTAATGGTTGAATCTCAGCTCGATCGGAGATAAAATATTTTCAAAATCCTCAGATTGCTTTTAGATTGAGTCTGTACTAAGAAACATGGGTGCTTTGAAGCTTCTGGTTGATTTTCAGCTCCATCTGAGACAAAATATTTTCAAAATCCTCAGATTGCTTTTAGATCGATTCTGTACTAAGAAACATGGGTGCTTTGAAGATAATGGTTGATTCTCAGCTCGATCTGAGACAAAATGTTTTCAAAATCCTCAGATTACTTTTTTATTGCTCTGTACTAAGAAACATGGGTGTTCTGAAGCTACTGGTTGAATCTCAGCTCGATGGGAGATTAAAAACTTTCAAAATCCTCAGCTTGCTTTTAGATTAATTCTCTATTAAGAAACATGGGTGCTCTGAAGCTACTGGTCGATAGGAGATTAAAAACTTTCAAAATCCTCAGATTACTTTTAGATGGATTATGTACTAAGAAACATGGGTGTTTGAAGCTACTGGTTGAATCTCAGCACGATGGGAGATTACAAACTTTCAAAATCCTCAGATTGCTTTAAGATTGATTCTGTACTAAGAAACATGGGTGTTTAGAAGCTACTGGTTGAATCTCAGCTGGATGGGAGATTAACAACTTTTAAAATCCTCAGATTGCTTTTAGATTGATTCTGTCCTAATAAACATGGGTGCTTTGAAGCTTCTGGTTGATTCTCTGCTCCATCTCAGACAAAATGTTTTAAAAATCCTCAAATTACTTTTTTATTTGTTCTGTACTAACATACATGGTCGATCGGAGATTAAAAACTTTCAAAATCCTCAGATTGCTTTTAGATTGATTCTGTACTAAGAAACATGGGTACTTTGAAGCTTCTGGTTGATTCTCTGCTCCATCTGAGACAAAATGTTTTAAAAATCCTCAGATTACTTTTAGATTGTTCTGTACTAAGAAACATGGGTGCTTTGAAGATAATGGTTGAATCTCAGCTCGATAGGAGATTAACAACTTTCAAAATCCTCAGATTACTTTTAGATTGATTCTGTACTAAGAAACATGGGTGTTCAGAAGCTACTGGTTGAATCTCAGCTCGGTGTGGGAGATTAAAAACTTTCAAAATACACAGATTACTTTTAGATTGATTCTCTACCAAGAAACATGGGTGTTCAGAAGCTACTGGTTGAATCTCAGCTCGATCGGAGATAAAAACTTTCAAAATTCTCAAATTGCTTTTAGATTGATTCTGTACTAAGAAACATGGGTGTTTAGAAGCTACTGGTTGAATCTCAACTCGATCGGAGATAAAAACTTTCAAAATCCTCAGACTGCTTTTAGATTGATTCTGTAGTAAGAAACATGGGTGTTCAGAAGCTACTGGTTGAATCTCAGCTCGATCGGAGATTAAAAACTTTCAAAATCCTCAGAATACTTTTAGATTGATTCTGTACTAAGAAACATGGGTGTTCAGAAGCTACTGGTTGAATCTCAGCTCCATCTGAGACAAAATATTTTCAAAATCCTCAGATTGCTTTTAGATTGATTCTGTACTAAGAAACATGGGTGCTTTGAAGCTTCTGGTTGATTCTCAGCTCCATCTGAGACAAAATATTTTCATAATCCTCAGATTGCTTTTAGATGGATTCTGTACTAAGAAACATGGGTGCTTTGAAGATAATGGTTGACTCTCAGCTCGATCTGAGACAAAATGTTTTCAAAATCCTCAGATTACTTTTAGATTGTTCTGTACTAAGAAACATGGGTGTTCAGAAGCTACTGGTTGAATCTCAGCTCGGTTGGAGATTAAAAACTTTCAAAATCCTTAGATTACTTTTAGAGTGATTCTCTACCAAGAAACATGGGTGTTTAGAAGCTACTGGTTGAATCTCAGCTCGATCGGAGATAAAAACTTTCAAAATTCTCAGATTGCTTTTAGATTGATTCTGTACTAAGAAACATGGGTGCTTTGAAGCTTCTGGTTGATTCTCAGCTCCATCTGAGACAAAATATTTTCAAAATCCTCAGATTGCTTTTAGATGGATTCTGTACTAAGAAACATGGGTGCTTTGAAGATAATGGTTGAATCTCCGCTCGAAAGGAGATTAACAACTTTCAAAATCCTCAGATTGCTTTTAGATTGATTCTCTACCAAGAAATATGGGTGTTCAGAAGCTACTGGTTGAATCTCAGCTCGATAGGAGATAAAAACTTTCAAAATCCTCAGACTACTTTTAGATTGATTCTGTAGTAAGAAACATGGTTGTTCAGAAGCTACTGGTTGAATCACAGCTCGATCGGAGATTAAAAACTTTCAAAATTCTCAGATTGCTTTTAGATTGATTCTGTACTAAGAAACATGGGTGCTTTGAAGATAATGGTTGAATCTCAGCTCGATAGGAGATAAACAACTTTCAAAATCCTCAGATTGCTTTTAGATTGATTCTGTACTAAGAAACATGGGTGCTTTGAAGCTTCTGGTTGATTCTCAGCTCCATCTGAGACAAAATATTTTCAAAATCCTCAGATTGCTTTTAGATGGATTCTGTACTAAGAAACGTGGGTGCTTTGAAGATAATGGTTGAATCTCCGCTCGAAAGGAGATTAACAACTTTCAAAATCCTCAGATTGCTTTTAGATTGATTCTCTACAAAGAAACATGGGTGTTCAGAAGCTACTGGTTGAATCTCAGCTCGATAGGAGATAAAAACTTTCAAAATCCTCAGACTACTTTTAGATTGATTCTGTAGTAAGAAACATGGTTCTTCAGAAGCTACTGGTTGAATCACAGCTCGATCGGAGATTAAAAACTTTCAAAATTCTCAGATTGCTTTTAGATTGATTCTGTACTAAGAAACATGGGTGCTTTGAAGATAATGGTTGAATCTCAGCTCGATAGGAGATAAACAACTTTCAAAATCCTCAGATTACTGCTAGATTGATTCTGTACTAAGAAACATGGGTGTTCAGAAGCTACTGGTTGAATCTCAGCACGATGGGAGATTAAAAACTTTCAAAATACACAGATTACTTTTAGATTGATTCTCTACCAAGAATTATGGGTGTTCAGAAGCTACTGGTTGAATCTCAGCTCGATCGGAGATAAAAACTTTCAAAATCCTCAGATTACTGCTAGATTGATTCTGTACTAAGAAACATGGGGCTTTGAGGCTTCTGGTTGATTCTCAGCTCGGTGGGAGATTACAAACTTTCAAAATCCTCAGATTACTTTTAGATTGATTCTCGACCAAAAAACATGGGTGTTCACAAGCTACTGGTTGAATCTCAACTCGATCGGAGATAAAAACTTTCAAAATTCTCAAATTGCTTTTAGATTGATTCTGTACTAAGAAACATGGGTGTTTAGAAGCTACTGGTTGAATCTCAGCTCAATCTGAGACAAAATATTTTCAAAATCCTCAGATTGCTTTTAGATGGATTCTGTACTAAGAAACATGGGTGCTTTAAAGATAATGGTTGACTCTCAGCTCGATCTGAGACAAAATTTTTTTCAAAATCCTCAGATTACTTTTAGATTGATTCTGTACTAAGAAACATGATATTCTGAAGCTACTGGTTGAATCTCAGCTCGATCGGATATTAAAAACTTTCAAAATCCTCAGATTACTTTTAGATTGATTCTGTACTAAGAAACATGGGTGTTCAGAAGCTACTGGTTGAATCTCAGCTCGGTTGGAGATTAAAAACTTTCAAAATTCTCAGATTACTTTTAGAGTGATTCTCTACCAAGAAACATGATATTCTGAAGCTACTGGTTGAATCTCAGCTCGATAGGAGACTAAAAACTTTCAAAATCCTCAGATTACTTTTAGGTTGATTCTCTACCAAGAAACATGGGTGTTTAGAAGCTACTGGTTGAATCTCAGCTCCATCTGAGACAAAATATTTTCAAAATCCTCAGATTGCTTTTAGATTGATTCTGTACTAAGAAACATGGGTGCTTTGAAGCTTCTGGTTGATTCTCAGCTCCATCTGAGACAAAATATTTTCAAAATCCTCAGATTGCTTTTAGATGGATTCTGTACTAAGAAACATGGGTGCTTTGAAGATAATGGTTGACTCTCAGCTCGATCTGAGACAAAATGTTTTCAAAATCCTCAGATTACTGGTTGAATCTCAGCTCGGTTGGAGATTAAAAACTTTCAAAATTCTCAGATTACTTTTAGAGTGATTCTCTACCAAGAAACATGATATTCTGAAGCTACTGGTTGAATCTCAGCTCGATAGGAGACTAAAAACTTTCAAAATCCTCAGATTACTTTTAGATTGATTCTCTACCAAGAAACATGGGTGTTTAGAAGCTACTGGTTGAATCTCAGCTCCATCTGAGACAAAATATTTTCAAAATCCTCAGATTGCTTTTAGATGGATTCTGTACTAAGAAACATGGGTGCTTTGAAGATAATGGTTGACTCTCAGCTCGATCTGAGACAAATTTTTTTTCAAAATCCTCAGATTACTTTTAGATTGATTCTGTACTAAGAAACATGATATTCTGAAGCTACTGGTTGAATCTCAGCTCGATCGGAGATTAAAAACTTTCAAAATCCTCAGATTACTTTTAGATGGATTCTGTACTAAGAAACATGGGTGTTCAGAAGCTACTTGTTGAATCTCAGCTCGATCGGAGATTAAAAACTTTCAAAATTCTCAGATTGCTGTTAGATTGATTCTGTACTAAGAAACATGGGTGTTCAGAAGCTACTGGTTGAATCTCAGCTCGGTTGGAGATTAAAAACTTTCAAAATTCTCAGATTACTTTTAGAGTGATTCTCTACCAAGAAACATGGGTGTTTAGAAGCTACTGGTTGAATCTCAGCTCGATCGGAGATAAAAACTTTCAAAATTCTCAGATTGCTTTTAGATTGATTCTGTATTAAGAAACATGGGTGCTTTGAAGCTACTGGTTGAATCTCAGGTCGATCGGAGATTAAAAACTTTCAAAATCCTCAGATTACTTTTAGATTGATTCTGTACTAAGAAACATTGGTATTCAGAAGCTACTGGTTGAATCTCTGCTCGGTGGGAGATTAAAAACTTTCAAAATCCTCAGATTGCTTTTAGATTGATTCTGTACTAAGAAACATGGGTGCTTTGAAACTACTGGTCGATAGGAGATTAAAAACTTTCAAAATCCTCAGATTACTTTTAGATGGATTCTGTACTAAGAAACATGGGTGTTTGAAGCTACTGGTTGAATCTCAGCACGATGGGAGATTACAAACTTTCAAAATCCTCAGATTGCTTTAAGATTGATTCTGTACTAAGAAACATGGGTGTTTAGAAGCTACTGGTTGAATCTCAGCTGGATGGGAGATTAACAACTTTTAAAATCCTCAGATTGCTTTTAGATTGATTCTGTCCTAATAAACATGGGTGCTTTGAAGCTTCTGGTTGATTCTCTGCTCCATCTGAGACAAAATGTTTTAAAAATCCTCAAATTACTTTTTTATTTGTTCTGTACTAACATACATGGTCGATCGGAGATTAAAAACTTTCAAAATCCTCAGATTACTTTTAGATGGATTCTGTACTAAGAAACATGGGTGTTCAGAAGCTACTTGTTGAATCTCAGCTCGATCGGAGATTAAAAACTTTCAAAATTCTCAGATTGCTGTTAGATTGATTCTGTACTAAGAAACATGGGTGTTCAGAAGCTACTGGTTGAATCTCAGCTCGGTTGGAGATTAAAAACTTTCAAAATTCTCAGATTACTTTTAGAGTGATTCTCTACCAAGAAACATGGGTGTTTAGAAGCTACTGGTTGAATCTCAGCTCGATCGGAGATAAAAACTTTCAAAATTCTCAGATTGCTTTTAGATTGATTCTGTATTAAGAAACATGGGTGCTTTGAAGCTACTGGTTGAATCTCAGGTCGATCGGAGATTAAAAACTTTCAAAATCCTCAGATTACTTTTAGATTGATTCTGTACTAAGAAACATTGGTATTCAGAAGCTACTGGTTGAATCTCTGCTCGGTGGGAGATTAAAAACTTTCAAAATCCTCAGATTGCTTTTAGATTGATTCTGTACTAAGAAACATGGGTGCTTTGAAACTACTGGTCGATAGGAGATTAAAAACTTTCAAAATCCTCAGATTACTTTTAGATGGATTCTGTACTAAGAAACATGGGTGTTTGAAGCTACTGGTTGAATCTCAGCACGATGGGAGATTACAAACTTTCAAAATCCTCAGATTGCTTTAAGATTGATTCTGTACTAAGAAACATGGGTGTTTAGAAGCTACTGGTTGAATCTCAGCTGGATGGGAGATTAACAACTTTTAAAATCCTCAGATTGCTTTTAGATTGATTCTGTCCTAATAAACATGGGTGCTTTGAAGCTTCTGGTTGATTCTCTGCTCCATCTGAGACAAAATGTTTTAAAAATCCTCAAATTACTTTTTTATTTGTTCTGTACTAACATACATGGTCGATCGGAGATTAAAAACTTTCAAAATCCTCAGATTGCTTTTAGATTGATTCTGTACTAAGAAACATGGGTACTTTGAAGCTTCTGGTTGATTCTCTGCTCCATCTGAGACAAAATGTTTTAAAAATCCTCAGATTACTTTTAGATTGTTCTGTACTAAGAAACATGGGTGCTTTGAAGATAATGGTTGAATCTCAGCTCGATAGGAGATTAACAACTTTCAAAATCCTCAGATTACTTTTAGATTGATTCTGTACTAAGAAACATGGGTGTTCAGAAGCTACTGGTTGAATCTCAGCTCGGTGTGGGAGATTAAAAACTTTCAAAATACACAGATTACTTTTAGATTGATTCTCTACCAAGAAACATGGGTGTTCAGAAGCTACTGGTTGAATCTCAGCTCGATCGGAGATAAAAACTTTCAAAATTCTCAAATTGCTTTTAGATTGATTCTGTACTAAGAAACATGGGTGTTTAGAAGCTACTGGTTGAATCTCAACTCGATCGGAGATAAAAACTTTCAAAATCCTCAGACTGCTTTTAGATTGATTCTGTACTAAGAAACATGATATTCTGAAGCTACTGGTTGAATCTCAGCTCGATCGGAGATTAAAAACTTTCAAAATCCTCAGATTACTTTTAGATTGATTCTGTACTAAGAAACATGGGTGTTCAGAAGCTACTGGTTGAATCTCAGCTCCATCTGAGACAAAATATTTTCAAAATCCTCAGATTGCTTTTAGATTGATTCTGTACTAAGAAACATGGGTGCTTTGAAGCTTCTGGTTGATTCTCAGCTCCATCTGAGACAAAATATTTTCATAATCCTCAGATTGCTTTTAGATGGATTCTGTACTAAGAAACATGGGTGCTTTGAAGATAATGGTTGACTCTCAGCTCGATCTGAGACAAAATGTTTTCAAAATCCTCAGATTACTTTTAGATTGTTCTGTACTAAGAAACATGGGTGTTCAGAAGCTACTGGTTGAATCTCAGCTCGGTTGGAGATTAAAAACTTTCAAAATCCTTAGATTACTTTTAGAGTGATTCTCTACCAAGAAACATGGGTGTTTAGAAGCTACTGGTTGAATCTCAGCTCGATCGGAGATAAAAACTTTCAAAATTCTCAGATTGCTTTTAGATTGATTCTGTACTAAGAAACATGGGTGCTTTGAAGCTTCTGGTTGATTCTCAGCTCCATCTGAGACAAAATATTTTCAAAATCCTCAGATTGCTTTTAGATGGATTCTGTACTAAGAAACATGGGTGTTCAGAAGCTACTGGTTGAATCTCAGCTCGGTTGGAGTTTAAAAACTTTCAAAATTCTCAGATTACTTTTAGAGTGATTCTCTACCAAGAAACATGGGTGTTTAGAAGCTACTGGTTGAATCTCAGCTCGATCGGAGATAAAAACTTTCAAAATTCTCAGATTGCTTTTAGATTGATTCTGTACTAAGAAACATGGGTGCTTTGAAGCTACTGGTTGAATCTCAGGTCGATCGGAGATTAAAAACTTTCAAAATCCTCAGATTACTTTTAGATTGATTCTGTACTAAGAAACATTGGTATTCAGAAGCTACTGGTTGAATCTCTGCTCGGTGGGAGATTAAAAACTTTCAAAATCCTCAGATTGCTTTTAGATTGATTCTGTACTAAGAAACATGGGTGCTTTGAAACTACTGGTCGATAGGAGATTAAAAACTTTCAAAATCCTCAGATTACTTTTAGATGGATTCTGTACTAAGAAACATGGGTGTTTGAAGCTACTGGTTGAATCTCAGCACGATGGGAGATTACAAACTTTCAAAATCCTCAGATTGCTTTAAGATTGATTCTGTACTAAGAAACATGGGTGTTTAGAAGCTACTGGTTGAATCTCAGCTGGATGGGAGATTAACAACTTTTAAAATCCTCAGATTGCTTTTAGATTGATTCTGTCCTAATAAACATGGGTGCTTTGAAGCTTCTGGTTGATTCTCTGCTCCATCTGAGACAAAATGTTTTAAAAATCCTCAAATTACTTTTTTATTTGTTCTGTACTAACATACATGGTCGATCGGAGATTAAAAACTTTCAAAATCCTCAGATTGCTTTTAGATTGATTCTGTACTAAGAAACATGGGTACTTTGAAGCTTCTGGTTGATTCTCTGCTCCATCTGAGACAAAATGTTTTAAAAATCCTCAGATTACTTTTAGATTGTTCTGTACTAAGAAACATGGGTGCTTTGAAGATAATGGTTGAATCTCAGCTCGATAGGAGATTAACAACTTTCAAAATCCTCAGATTACTTTTAGATTGATTCTGTACTAAGAAACATGGGTGTTCAGAAGCTACTGGTTGAATCTCAGCTCGGTGTGGGAGATTAAAAACTTTCAAAATACACAGATTACTTTTAGATTGATTCTCTACCAAGAAACATGGGTGTTCAGAAGCTACTGGTTGAATCTCAGCTCGATCGGAGATAAAAACTTTCAAAATTCTCAAATTGCTTTTAGATTGATTCTGTACTAAGAAACATGGGTGTTTAGAAGCTACTGGTTGAATCTCAACTCGATCGGAGATAAAAACTTTCAAAATCCTCAGACTGCTTTTAGATTGATTCTGTACTAAGAAACATGATATTCTGAAGCTACTGGTTGAATCTCAGCTCGATCGGAGATTAAAAACTTTCAAAATCCTCAGATTACTTTTAGATTGATTCTGTACTAAGAAACATGGGTGTTCAGAAGCTACTGGTTGAATCTCAGCTCCATCTGAGACAAAATATTTTCAAAATCCTCAGATTGCTTTTAGATTGATTCTGTACTAAGAAACATGGGTGCTTTGAAGCTTCTGGTTGATTCTCAGCTCCATCTGAGACAAAATATTTTCATAATCCTCAGATTGCTTTTAGATGGATTCTGTACTAAGAAACATGGGTGCTTTGAAGATAATGGTTGACTCTCAGCTCGATCTGAGACAAAATGTTTTCAAAATCCTCAGATTACTTTTAGATTGTTCTGTACTAAGAAACATGGGTGTTCAGAAGCTACTGGTTGAATCTCAGCTCGGTTGGAGATTAAAAACTTTCAAAATCCTTAGATTACTTTTAGAGTGATTCTCTACCAAGAAACATGGGTGTTTAGAAGCTACTGGTTGAATCTCAGCTCGATCGGAGATAAAAACTTTCAAAATTCTCAGATTGCTTTTAGATTGATTCTGTACTAAGAAACATGGGTGCTTTGAAGCTTCTGGTTGATTCTCAGCTCCATCTGAGACAAAATATTTTCAAAATCCTCAGATTGCTTTTAGATGGATTCTGTACTAAGAAACATGGGTGCTTTGAAGATAATGGTTGAATCTCCGCTCGAAAGGAGATTAACAACTTTCAAAATCCTCAGATTGCTTTTAGATTGATTCTCTACCAAGAAATATGGGTGTTCAGAAGCTACTGGTTGAATCTCAGCTCGATAGGAGATAAAAACTTTCAAAATCCTCAGACTACTTTTAGATTGATTCTGTAGTAAGAAACATGGTTGTTCAGAAGCTACTGGTTGAATCACAGCTCGATCGGAGATTAAAAACTTTCAAAATTCTCAGATTGCTTTTAGATTGATTCTGTACTAAGAAACATGGGTGCTTTGAAGATAATGGTTGAATCTCAGCTCGATAGGAGATAAACAACTTTCAAAATCCTCAGATTGCTTTTAGATTGATTCTGTACTAAGAAACATGGGTGCTTTGAAGCTTCTGGTTGATTCTCAGCTCCATCTGAGACAAAATATTTTCAAAATCCTCAGATTGCTTTTAGATGGATTCTGTACTAAGAAACATGGGTGCTTTGAAGATAATGGTTGAATCTCCGCTCGAAAGGAGATTAACAACTTTCAAAATCCTCAGATTGCTTTTAGATTGATTCTCTACAAAGAAACATGGGTGTTCAGAAGCTACTGGTTGAATCTCAGCTCGATAGGAGATAAAAACTTTCAAAATCCTCAGACTACTTTTAGATTGATTATGTAGTAAGAAACATGGTTCTTCAGAAGCTACTGGTTGAATCACAGCTCGATCGGAGATTAAAAACTTTCAAAATTCTCAGATTGCTTTTAGATTGATTCTGTACTAAGAAACATGGGTGCTTTGAAGATAATGGTTGAATCTCAGCTCGATAGGAGATAAACAACTTTCAAAATCCTCAGATTACTGCTAGATTGATTCTGTACTAAGAAACATGGGTGTTCAGAAGCTACTGGTTGAATCTCAGCACGATGGGAGATTAAAAACTTTCAAAATACACAGATTACTTTTAGATTGATTCTCTACCAAGAATTATGGGTGTTCAGAAGCTACTGGTTGAATCTCAGCTCGATCGGAGATAAAAACTTTCAAAATCCTCAGATTACTGCTAGATTGATTCTGTACTAAGAAACATGGGGCTTTGAGGCTTCTGGTTGATTCTCAGCTCGGTGGGAGATTACAAACTTTCAAAATCCTCAGATTACTTTTAGATTGATTCTCGACCAAAAAACATGGGTGTTCACAAGCTACTGGTTGAATCTCAACTCGATCGGAGATAAAAACTTTCAAAATTCTCAAATTGCTTTTAGATTGATTCTGTACTAAGAAACATGGGTGTTTAGAAGCTACTGGTTGAATCTCAGCTCAATCTGAGACAAAATATTTTCAAAATCCTCAGATTGCTTTTAGATGGATTCTGTACTAAGAAACATGGGTGCTTTAAAGATAATGGTTGACTCTCAGCTCGATCTGAGACAAAATTTTTTTCAAAATCCTCAGATTACTTTTAGATTGATTCTGTACTAAGAAACATGATATTCTGAAGCTACTGGTTGAATCTCAGCTCGATCGGATATTAAAAACTTTCAAAATCCTCAGATTACTTTTAGATTGATTCTGTACTAAGAAACATGGGTGTTCAGAAGCTACTGGTTGAATCTCAGCTCGGTTGGAGATTAAAAACTTTCAAAATTCTCAGATTACTTTTAGAGTGATTCTCTACCAAGAAACATGATATTCTGAAGCTACTGGTTGAATCTCAGCTCGATAGGAGACTAAAAACTTTCAAAATCCTCAGATTACTTTTAGATTGATTCTCTACCAAGAAACATGGGTGTTTAGAAGCTACTGGTTGAATCTCAGCTCCATCTGAGACAAAATATTTTCAAAATCCTCAGATTGCTTTTAGATTGATTCTGTACTAAGAAACATGGGTGCTTTGAAGCTTCTGGTTGATTCTCAGCTCCATCTGAGACAAAATATTTTCAAAATCCTCAGATTGCTTTTAGATGGATTCTGTACTAAGAAACATGGGTGCTTTGAAGATAATGGTTGACTCTCAGCTCGATCTGAGACAAAATGTTTTCAAAATCCTCAGATTACTGGTTGAATCTCAGCTCGGTTGGAGATTAAAAACTTTCAAAATTCTCAGATTACTTTTAGAGTGATTCTCTACCAAGAAACATGATATTCTGAAGCTACTGGTTGAATCTCAGCTCGATAGGAGACTAAAAACTTTCAAAATCCTCAGATTACTTTTAGATTGATTCTCTACCAAGAAACATGGGTGTTTAGAAGCTACTGGTTGAATCTCAGCTCCATCTGAGACAAAATATTTTCAAAATCCTCAGATTGCTTTTAGATGGATTCTGTACTAAGAAACATGGGTGCTTTGAAGATAATGGTTGACTCTCAGCTCGATCTGAGACAAATTTTTTTTCAAAATCCTCAGATTACTTTTAGATTGATTCTGTACTAAGAAACATGATATTCTGAAGCTACTGGTTGAATCTCAGCTCGATCGGAGATTAAAAACTTTCAAAATCCTCAGATTACTTTTAGATGGATTCTGTACTAAGAAACATGGGTGTTCAGAAGCTACTTGTTGAATCTCAGCTCGATCGGAGATTAAAAACTTTCAAAATTCTCAGATTGCTGTTAGATTGATTCTGTACTAAGAAACATGGGTGTTCAGAAGCTACTGGTTGAATCTCAGCTCGGTTGGAGATTAAAAACTTTCAAAATTCTCAGATTACTTTTAGAGTGATTCTCTACCAAGAAACATGGGTGTTTAGAAGCTACTGGTTGAATCTCAGCTCGATCGGAGATAAAAACTTTCAAAATTCTCAGATTGCTTTTAGATTGATTCTGTACTAAGAAACATGGGTGCTTTGAAGCTACTGGTTGAATCTCAGGTCGATCGGAGATTAAAAACTTTCAAAATCCTCAGATTACTTTTAGATGGATTCTGTACTAAGAAACATGGGTGTTTGAAGCTACTGGTTGAATCTCAGCACGATGGGAGATTACAAACTTTCAAAATCCTCAGATTGCTTTAAGATTGATTCTGTACTAAGAAACATGGGTGTTTAGAAGCTACTGGTTGAATCTCAGCTGGATGGGAGATTAACAACTTTTAAAATCCTCAGATTGCTTTTAGATTGATTCTGTCCTAATAAACATGGGTGCTTTGAAGCTTCTGGTTGATTCTCTGCTCCATCTCAGACAAAATGTTTTAAAAATCCTCAAATTACTTTTTTATTTGTTCTGTACTAACATACATGGTCGATCGGAGATTAAAAACTTTCAAAATCCTCAGATTGCTTTTAGATTGATTCTGTACTAAGAAACATGGGTACTTTGAAGCTTCTGGTTGATTCTCTGCTCCATCTGAGACAAAATGTTTTAAAAATCCTCAGATTACTTTTAGATTGTTCTGTACTAAGAAACATGGGTGCTTTGAAGATAATGGTTGAATCTCAGCTCGATAGGAGATTAACAACTTTCAAAATCCTCAGATTACTTTTAGATTGATTCTGTACTAAGAAACATGGGTGTTCAGAAGCTACTGGTTGAATCTCAGCTCGGTGTGGGAGATTAAAAACTTTCAAAATACACAGATTACTTTTAGATTGATTCTCTACCAAGAAACATGGGTGTTCAGAAGCTACTGGTTGAATCTCAGCTCGATCGGAGATAAAAACTTTCAAAATTCTCAAATTGCTTTTAGATTGATTCTGTACTAAGAAACATGGGTGTTTAGAAGCTACTGGTTGAATCTCAACTCGATCGGAGATAAAAACTTTCAAAATCCTCAGACTGCTTTTAGATTGATTCTGTACTAAGAAACATGATATTCTGAAGCTACTGGTTGAATCTCAGCTCGATCGGAGATTAAAAACTTTCAAAATCCTCAGATTACTTTTAGATTGATTCTGTACTAAGAAACATGGGTGTTCAGAAGCTACTGGTTGAATCTCAGCTCCATCTGAGACAAAATATTTTCAAAATCCTCAGATTGCTTTTAGATTGATTCTGTACTAAGAAACATGGGTGCTTTGAAGCTTCTGGTTGATTCTCAGCTCCATCTGAGACAAAATATTTTCATAATCCTCAGATTGCTTTTAGATGGATTCTGTACTAAGAAACATGGGTGCTTTGAAGATAATGGTTGACTCTCAGCTCGATCTGAGACAAAATGTTTTCAAAATCCTCAGATTACTTTTAGATTGTTCTGTACTAAGAAACATGGGTGTTCAGAAGCTACTGGTTGAATCTCAGCTCGGTTGGAGATTAAAAACTTTCAAAATCCTTAGATTACTTTTAGAGTGATTCTCTACCAAGAAACATGGGTGTTTAGAAGCTACTGGTTGAATCTCAGCTCGATCGGAGATAAAAACTTTCAAAATTCTCAGATTGCTTTTAGATTGATTCTGTACTAAGAAACATGGGTGCTTTGAAGCTTCTGGTTGATTCTCAGCTCCATCTGAGACAAAATATTTTCAAAATCCTCAGATTGCTTTTAGATGGATTCTGTACTAAGAAACATGGGTGCTTTGAAGATAATGGTTGAATCTCCGCTCGAAAGGAGATTAACAACTTTCAAAATCCTCAGATTGCTTTTAGATTGATTCTCTACCAAGAAATATGGGTGTTCAGAAGCTACTGGTTGAATCTCAGCTCGATAGGAGATAAAAACTTTCAAAATCCTCAGACTACTTTTAGATTGATTCTGTAGTAAGAAACATGGTTGTTCAGAAGCTACTTGTTGAATCTCAGCTCGATCGGAGATTAAAAACTTTCAAAATTCTCAGATTGCTGTTAGATTGATTCTGTACTAAGAAACATGGGTGTTCAGAAGCTACTGGTTGAATCTCAGCTCGGTTGGAGATTAAAAACTTTCAAAATTCTCAGATTACTTTTAGAGTGATTCTCTACCAAGAAACATGGGTGTTTAGAAGCTACTGGTTGAATCTCAGCTCGATCGGAGATAAAAACTTTCAAAATTCTCAGATTGCTTTTAGATTGATTCTGTACTAAGAAACATGGGTGCTTTGAAGCTACTGGTTGAATCTCAGGTCGATCGGAGATTAAAAACTTTCAAAATCCTCAGATTACTTTTAGATTGATTCTGTACTAAGAAACATTGGTATTCAGAAGCTACTGGTTGAATCTCTGCTCGGTGGGAGATTAAAAACTTTCAAAATCCTCAGATTGCTTTTAGATTGATTCTGTACTAAGAAACATGGGTGCTTTGAAACTACTGGTCGATAGGAGATTAAAAACTTTCAAAATCCTCAGATTACTTTTAGATGGATTCTGTACTAAGAAACATGGGTGTTTGAAGCTACTGGTTGAATCTCAGCACGATGGGAGATTACAAACTTTCAAAATCCTCAGATTGCTTTAAGATTGATTCTGTACTAAGAAACATGGGTGTTTAGAAGCTACTGGTTGAATCTCAGCTGGATGGGAGATTAACAACTTTTAAAATCCTCAGATTGCTTTTAGATTGATTCTGTCCTAATAAACATGGGTGCTTTGAAGCTTCTGGTTGATTCTCTGCTCCATCTGAGACAAAATGTTTTAAAAATCCTCAAATTACTTTTTTATTTGTTCTGTACTAACATACATGGTCGATCGGAGATTAAAAACTTTCAAAATCCTCAGATTGCTTTTAGATTGATTCTGTACTAAGAAACATGGGTACTTTGAAGCTTCTGGTTGATTCTCT
Organism: Pisaster brevispinus; assembly: GCA_023634235.1. Classification (NCBI taxonomy): domain Eukaryota; kingdom Metazoa; phylum Echinodermata; class Asteroidea; order Forcipulatida; family Asteriidae; genus Pisaster; species Pisaster brevispinus. The sequence continues at coordinate 4,757,989 of JAMKCF010000022.1, forward strand.
GCTCCATCTGAGACAAAATGTTTTAAAAATCCTCAGATTACTTTTAGATTGTTCTGTACTAAGAAACATGGGTGCTTTGAAGATAATGGTTGAATCTCAGCTCGATAGGAGATTAACAACTTTCAAAATCCTCAGATTACTTTTAGATTGATTCTGTACTAAGAAACATGGGTGTTCAGAAGCTACTGGTTGAATCTCAGCTCGGTGTGGGAGATTAAAAACTTTCAAAATACACAGATTACTTTTAGATTGATTCTCTACCAAGAAACATGGGTGTTCAGAAGCTACTGGTTGAATCTCAGCTCGATCGGAGATAAAAACTTTCAAAATTCTCAAATTGCTTTTAGATTGATTCTGTACTAAGAAACATGGGTGTTTAGAAGCTACTGGTTGAATCTCAACTCGATCGGAGATAAAAACTTTCAAAATCCTCAGACTGCTTTTAGATTGATTCTGTACTAAGAAACATGATATTCTGAAGCTACTGGTTGAATCTCAGCTCGATCGGAGATTAAAAACTTTCAAAATCCTCAGATTACTTTTAGATTGATTCTGTACTAAGAAACATGGGTGTTCAGAAGCTACTGGTTGAATCTCAGCTCCATCTGAGACAAAATATTTTCAAAATCCTCAGATTGCTTTTAGATTGATTCTGTACTAAGAAACATGGGTGCTTTGAAGCTTCTGGTTGATTCTCAGCTCCATCTGAGACAAAATATTTTCATAATCCTTAGATTGCTTTTAGATGGATTCTGTACTAAGAAACATGGGTGCTTTGAAGATAATGGTTGACTCTCAGCTCGATCTGAGACAAAATGTTTTCAAAATCCTCAGATTACTTTTAGATTGTTCTGTACTAAGAAACATGGGTGTTCAGAAGCTACTGGTTGAATCTCAGCTCGGTTGGAGATTAAAAACTTTCAAAATCCTTAGATTACTTTTAGAGTGATTCTCTACCAAGAAACATGGGTGTTTAGAAGCTACTGGTTGAATCTCAGCTCGATCGGAGATAAAAACTTTCAAAATTCTCAGATTGCTTTTAGATTGATTCTGTACTAAGAAACATGGGTGCTTTGAAGCTTCTGGTTGATTCTCAGCTCCATCTGAGACAAAATATTTTCAAAATCCTCAGATTGCTTTTAGATGGATTCTGTACTAAGAAACATGGGTGCTTTGAAGATAATGGTTGAATCTCCGCTCGAAAGGAGATTAACAACTTTCAAAATCCTCAGATTGCTTTTAGATTGATTCTCTACCAAGAAATATGGGTGTTCAGAAGCTACTGGTTGAATCTCAGCTCGATAGGAGATAAAAACTTTCAAAATCCTCAGACTACTTTTAGATTGATTCTGTAGTAAGAAACATGGTTGTTCAGAAGCTACTGGTTGAATCACAGCTCGATCGGAGATTAAAAACTTTCAAAATTCTCAGATTGCTTTTAGATTGATTCTGTACTAAGAAACATGGGTGCTTTGAAGATAATGGTTGAATCTCAGCTCGATAGGAGATAAACAACTTTCAAAATCCTCAGATTGCTTTTAGATTGATTCTGTACTAAGAAACATGGGTGCTTTGAAGCTTCTGGTTGATTCTCAGCTCCATCTGAGACAAAATATTTTCAAAATCCTCAGATTGCTTTTAGATGGATTCTGTACTAAGAAACATGGGTGCTTTGAAGATAATGGTTGAATCTCCGCTCGAAAGGAGATTAACAACTTTCAAAATCCTCAGATTGCTTTTAGATTGATTCTCTACAAAGAAACATGGGTGTTCAGAAGCTACTGGTTGAATCTCAGCTCGATAGGAGATAAAAACTTTCAAAATCCTCAGACTACTTTTAGATTGATTCTGTAGTAAGAAACATGGTTCTTCAGAAGCTACTGGTTGAATCACAGCTCGATCGGAGATTAAAAACTTTCAAAATTCTCAGATTGCTTTTAGATTGATTCTGTACTAAGAAACATGGGTGCTTTGAAGATAATGGTTGAATCTCAGCTCGATAGGAGATAAACAACTTTCAAAATCCTCAGATTACTGCTAGATTGATTCTGTACTAAGAAACATGGGTGTTCAGAAGCTACTGGTTGAATCTCAGCACGATGGGAGATTAAAAACTTTCAAAATACACAGATTACTTTTAGATTGATTCTCTACCAAGAATTATGGGTGTTCAGAAGCTACTGGTTGAATCTCAGCTCGATCGGAGATAAAAACTTTCAAAATCCTCAGATTACTGCTAGATTGATTCTGTACTAAGAAACATGGGGCTTTGAGGCTTCTGGTTGATTCTCAGCTCGGTGGGAGATTACAAACTTTCAAAATCCTCAGATTACTTTTAGATTGATTCTCGACCAAAAAACATGGGTGTTCACAAGCTACTGGTTGAATCTCAACTCGATCGGAGATAAAAACTTTCAAAATTCTCAAATTGCTTTTAGATTGATTCTGTACTAAGAAACATGGGTGTTTAGAAGCTACTGGTTGAATCTCAGCTCAATCTGAGACAAAATATTTTCAAAATCCTCAGATTGCTTTTAGATGGATTCTGTACTAAGAAACATGGGTGCTTTAAAGATAATGGTTGACTCTCAGCTCGATCTGAGACAAAATTTTTTTCAAAATCCTCAGATTACTTTTAGATTGATTCTGTACTAAGAAACATGATATTCTGAAGCTACTGGTTGAATCTCAGCTCGATCGGATATTAAAAACTTTCAAAATCCTCAGATTACTTTTAGATTGATTCTGTACTAAGAAACATGGGTGTTCAGAAGCTACTGGTTGAATCTCAGCTCGGTTGGAGATTAAAAACTTTCAAAATTCTCAGATTACTTTTAGAGTGATTCTCTACCAAGAAACATGATATTCTGAAGCTACTGGTTGAATCTCAGCTCGATAGGAGACTAAAAACTTTCAAAATCCTCAGATTACTTTTAGATTGATTCTCTACCAAGAAACATGGGTGTTTAGAAGCTACTGGTTGAATCTCAGCTCCATCTGAGACAAAATATTTTCAAAATCCTCAGATTGCTTTTAGATTGATTCTGTACTAAGAAACATGGGTGCTTTGAAGCTTCTGGTTGATTCTCAGCTCCATCTGAGACAAAATATTTTCAAAATCCTCAGATTGCTTTTAGATGGATTCTGTACTAAGAAACATGGGTGCTTTGAAGATAATGGTTGACTCTCAGCTCGATCTGAGACAAAATGTTTTCAAAATCCTCAGATTACTGGTTGAATCTCAGCTCGGTTGGAGATTAAAAACTTTCAAAATTCTCAGATTACTTTTAGAGTGATTCTCTACCAAGAAACATGATATTCTGAAGCTACTGGTTGAATCTCAGCTCGATAGGAGACTAAAAACTTTCAAAATCCTCAGATTACTTTTAGATTGATTCTCTACCAAGAAACATGGGTGTTTAGAAGCTACTGGTTGAATCTCAGCTCCATCTGAGACAAAATATTTTCAAAATCCTCAGATTGCTTTTAGATGGATTCTGTACTAAGAAACATGGGTGCTTTGAAGATAATGGTTGACTCTCAGCTCGATCTGAGACAAATTTTTTTTCAAAATCCTCAGATTACTTTTAGATTGATTCTGTACTAAGAAACATGATATTCTGAAGCTACTGGTTGAATCTCAGCTCGATCGGAGATTAAAAACTTTCAAAATCCTCAGATTACTTTTAGATGGATTCTGTACTAAGAAACATGGGTGTTCAGAAGCTACTTGTTGAATCTCAGCTCGATCGGAGATTAAAAACTTTCAAAATTCTCAGATTGCTGTTAGATTGATTCTGTACTAAGAAACATGGGTGTTCAGAAGCTACTGGTTGAATCTCAGCTCGGTTGGAGATTAAAAACTTTCAAAATTCTCAGATTACTTTTAGAGTGATTCTCTACCAAGAAACATGGGTGTTTAGAAGCTACTGGTTGAATCTCAGCTCGATCGGAGATAAAAACTTTCAAAATTCTCAGATTGCTTTTAGATTGATTCTGTACTAAGAAACATGGGTGCTTTGAAGCTACTGGTTGAATCTCAGGTCGATCGGAGATTAAAAACTTTCAAAATCATCAGATTACTTTTAGATTGATTCTGTACTAAGAAACATTGGTATTCAGAAGCTACTGGTTGAATCTCTGCTCGGTGGGAGATTAAAAACTTTCAAAATCCTCAGATTGCTTTTAGATTGATTCTGTACTAAGAAACATGGGTGCTTTGAAACTTCTGGTTGATTCTCAGCTCCATCTGAGACAAAATATTTTCAAAATCCATAGATTGCTTTTAGATGGATTCTGTACTAAGAAACATGGGTGCTTTGAAGATAATGGTTGAATCTCAGCTCGATAGGAGATTAACAACTTTCAAAATCCTCAGATTACTTTTAGATTGATTCTGTACTAAGAAACATGGGGCTTTGAAGCTTCTGGTTGATTCTCAGCTCGATCGGAGATTAAAAACTTTAAAAATCCTCAGATTACTTTTAGATTGATTCTGTACTAAGAAACATGGGTGTTCAGAAGCTACTGGTTGAATCTCAGCTCGATCGGAGATTAAAAACTTTCAAAATTCTCAGATTGCTGTTAGATTGATTCTGTACTAAGAAATATGGGTGCTTTGAAGCTTCTGGTTGATTCTCAGCTCCATCTGAGACAAAATATTTTCAAAATCCTTAGATTGCTTTTAGATGGATTCTGTACCAAGAAACATGGGTGTTCAGAAGCTACTGGTTGAATCTCAGCTCGATAGGAGACTAAAAACTTTCAAAATCCTCAGATTACTTTTAGATTGATTCTGTAGTAAGAAACATGGGTGTTCAGAAGCTACTGGTTGAATCTCAGCTCGATCGGAGATTAAAAACTTTCAAAATCCTCAGATTACTTTTAGATTGATTCTGTACTAAGAAACATGGGTGTTCAGAAGCTACTGGTTGAATCTCAGCTCGATCGGAGATTAAAAACTTTCAAAATTCTCAGATTGCTGTTAGATTGATTCTGTACTAAGAAACATGGGTGTTCAGAAGCTACTGGTTGAATCTCAGCTCGGTTGGAGATTAAAAACTTTCAAAATTCTCAGATTACTTTTAGAGTGATTCTCTACCAAGAAACATGATATTCTGAAGCTACTGGTTGAATCTCAGCTCGATAGGAGACTAAAAACTTTCAAAATCCTTAGATTACTTTTAGAGTGATTCTCTACCAAGAAACATGGGTGTTTAGAAGCTACTGGTTGAATCTCAGCTCGATCGGAGATAAAAACTTTCAAAATTCTCAGATTGCTTTTAGATTGATTCTGTACTAAGAAACATGGGTGCTTTGAAGCTTCTGGTTGATTCTCAGCTCCATCTGAGACAAAATATTTTCAAAATCCTCAGATTGCTTTTAGATGGATTCTTTACTAAGAAACATGGGTGCTTTGAAGATAATGGTTGAATCTCCGCTCGAAAGGAGATTAACAACTTTCAAAATCCTCAGATTGCTTTTAGATTGATTCTCTACCAAGAAACATGGGTGTTCAGAAGCTACTGGTTGAATCTCAGCTCGATCGGAGATTAAAAACTTTCAAAATCCTCAGATTGCTGTTAGATTGATTCTGTACTAAGAAACATGGGTGTTCAGAAGCTACTGGTTGAATCTCAGCTCGGTTGGAGATTAAAAACTTTCAAAATCCTTAGATTACTTTTAGTGTGATTCTCTACCAAGAAACATGGGTGTTTAGAAGCTACTGGTTGAATCTCAGCTCGATCGGAGATAAAAACTTTCAAAATTCTCAGATTGCTTTTAGATTGATTCTGTACTAAGAAACATGGGTGCTTTGAAGCTTCTGGTTGATTCTCAGCTCCATCTGAGACAAAATATTTTCAAAATCCTCAGATTGCTTTTAGATGGATTCTTTACTAAGAAACATGGGTGCTTTGAAGATAATGGTTGAATCTCCGCTCGAAAGGAGATTAACAACTTTCAAAATCCTCAGATTACTTTTAGATTGATTCTGTACTAAGAAACATGGGTGTTCAGAAGCTACTGGTTGAATCTCAGCTCGATCGGAGATTAAAAACTTTCAAAATTCTCAGATTGCTGTTAGATTGATTCTGTACTAAGAAACATGGGTGTTCAGAAGCTACTGGTTGAATCTCAGCTCGGTTGGAGATTAAAAACTTTCAAAATTCTCAGATTACTTTTAGAGTGATTCTCTACCAAGAAACATGATATTCTGAAGCTACTGGTTGAATCTCAGCTCGATAGGAGACTAAAAACTTTCAAAATCCTCAGATTACTTTTAGATTGATTCTCTACCAAGAAACATGGGTGTTTAGAAGCTACTGGTTGAATCTCAGCTCCATCTGAGACAAAATATTTTCAAAATCCTCAGATTGCTTTTAGATGGATTCTGTACTAAGAAACATGGGTGCTTTGAAGATAATGGTTGACTCTCAGCTCGATCTGAGACAAATTTTTTTTCAAAATCCTCAGATTACTTTTAGATTGATTCTGTACTAAGAAACATGATATTCTGAAGCTACTGGTTGAATCTCAGCTCGATCGGAGATTAAAAACTTTCAAAATCCTCAGATTACTTTTAGATTGATTCTGTACTAAGAAACATGGGTGTTCAGAAGCTACTGGTTGAATCTCAGCTCGGTTGGAGATTAAAAACTTTCAAAATTCTCAGATTACTTTTAGAGTGATTCTCTACCAAGAAACATGGGTGTTTGAAGCTACTGGTTGAATCTCAGCACGATGGGAGATTACAAACTTTCAAAATCCTCAGATTGCTTTAAGATTGATTCTGTACTAAGAAACATTGGTGTTTAGTAGCTACTGGTTGAATCTCAGCTGGATGGGAGATAAAAAACTTTTAAAATCCTCAGATTGCTTTTAGATTGATTCTGTACTAAGAAACATGGGTGCTTTGAAGCTTCTAGTTGATACTCAGCTCCATCTGAGACAAAATATTTTCAAAATCCTCAGATTGCTTTTAGATGGATTCTGTACTAAGAAACATGGGTGCTTTGAAGATAATGGTTGAATCTCAGCTCGATCTGAGACAAAATGTTTTCAAAATCCTCAGATTACTTTTAGATTGATTCTGTACTAAGAAACATGATATTCTGAAGCTACTGGTTGAATCTCAGCTCGATAGGAGACTAAAAACTTTCAAAATCCTCAGATTACTTTTAGATTGATTCTGTAGTAAGAAACATGGTTGTTCAGAAGCTACTGGTTGAATCTCAGCTCGATCGGAGATTAAAAACTTTCAAAATCCTCAGATTACTTTTAGATTGATTCTCTACCAAGAAACATGGGTGTTTAGAAGCTACTGGTTGAATCTCAGCTCGATCGGAGATAAAATATTTTCAAAATCCTCAGATTGCTTTTAGATGGATTCTGTACTAAGAAACATGGGTGCTTTGAAGCTACTGGTTGAATCTCAGCTCGGTGGGAGATTAAAAACTTTCAAAATCCTCAGATTACTTTTAGATTGATTCTCTACCAAGAAACATGGGTGTTCAGAAGCTACTGGTTGAATCTCAGCTCGGTTGGAGATAAAAACTTTCAAAATTCTCAAATTGCTTTTAGATTGATTCTGTACTAAGAAACATGGGTGTTTAGAAGCTACTGGTTGAATCTCAACTCGATCGGAGATAAAAACTTTCAAAATCCTCAGATTGCTTTTAGAATGATTCTGTACTAAGAAACATGGGGCTTTGAAGCTTCTGGTTGATTCTCAGCTCGGTGGGAGATTAAAAACTTTCAAAATCCTCAGATTACTTTTAGATTGATTCTCTTCCAAGAAACATGGGTGTTCAGAAGCTACTGGTTGAATCTTAGCTCGATAGGAGACTAGGAGACTTTAAAAATCCTCAGATTAAAAACTTTCAAAATTCTCAGATTGCTGTTAGATTGATTCTGTACTAAGAAACATGGGTGTTCAGAAGCTACTGGTTGAATCTCAGCTCGGTTGGAGATTAAAAACTTTCAAAATCCTCAGATTGCTTTTAGAGTGATTCTGTACTAAGAAACATGGGTGCTTTGAAGCTTCTGGTTGATTCTCAGCTCCATCTGAGACAAAATATTTTCAAAATCCTCAGATTGCTTTTAGATGGATTCTGTACTAAGAAACATGGGTGCTTTGAAGATAATGGTTGAATCTCCGCTCGAAAAGAGATTAACAACTTTCAAAATCCTCAGATTGCTTTTAGAATGATTCTCTACCAAGAAACATGGGTGTTCAGAAGCTACTGGTTGAATCTCAGCTCGATAGGAGACTAAAAACTTTCAAAATCCTCAGATTACTTTTAGATTGATTCTGTACTAAGAAACATGGTTGTTCAGAAGCTACTGGTTGAATCTCAGCTCGATCGGAGATTAAAAACTTTCAAAATTCTCAGATTGCTGTTAGATTGATTCTGTACTAAAAAACATGGGTGTTCAGAAGCTACTGGTTGAATCTCAGCTCGGTGGAAGATTAAAAACTTTCAAAATCCTCAGATTACTTTTAGATTGATTCTCTACCAAGAAACATGGGTGTTTAGAAGCTAATGGTTGAATCTCAGCTCGATCGGAGATAAAATATTTTCAAAATCCTCAGATTGCTTTTAGATTGAGTCTGTACTAAGAAACATGGGTGCTTTGAAGCTTCTGGTTGATTTTCAGCTCCATCTGAGACAAAATATTTTCAAAATCCTCAGATTGCTTTTAGATCGATTCTGTACTAAGAAACATGGGTGCTTTGAAGATAATGGTTGATTCTCAGCTCGATCTGAGACAAAATGTTTTCAAAATCCTCAGATTACTTTTTTATTGCTCTGTACTAAGAAACATGGGTGTTCTGAAGCTACTGGTTGAATCTCAGCTCGATGGGAGATTAAAAACTTTCAAAATCCTCAGCTTGCTTTTAGATTAATTCTCTATTAAGAAACATGGGTGCTCTGAAGCTACTGGTCGATAGGAGATTAAAAACTTTCAAAATCCTCAGATTACTTTTAGATGGATTCTGTACTAAGAAACATGGGTGTTTGAAGCTACTGGTTGAATCTCAGCACGATGGGAGATTACAAACTTTCAAAATCCTCAGATTGCTTTAAGATTGATTCTGTACTAAGAAACATGGGTGTTTAGAAGCTACTGGTTGAATCTCAGCTGGATGGGAGATTAACAACTTTTAAAATCCTCAGATTGCTTTTAGATTGATTCTGTCCTAATAAACATGGGTGCTTTGAAGCTTCTGGTTGATTCTCTGCTCCATCTGAGACAAAATGTTTTAAAAATCCTCAAATTACTTTTTTATTTGTTCTGTACTAACATACATGGTCGATCGGAGATTAAAAACTTTCAAAATCCTCAGATTGCTTTTAGATTGATTCTGTACTAAGAAACATGGGTACTTTGAAGCTTCTGGTTGATTCTCTGCTCCATCTGAGACAAAATGTTTTAAAAATCCTCAGATTACTTTTAGATTGTTCTGTACTAAGAAACATGGGTGCTTTGAAGATAATGGTTGAATCTCAGCTCGATAGGAGATTAACAACTTTCAAAATCCTCAGATTACTTTTAGATTGATTCTGTACTAAGAAACATGGGTGTTCAGAAGCTACTGGTTGAATCTCAGCTCGGTGTGGGAGATTAAAAACTTTCAAAATACACAGATTACTTTTAGATTGATTCTCTACCAAGAAACATGGGTGTTCAGAAGCTACTGGTTGAATCTCAGCTCGATCGGAGATAAAAACTTTCAAAATTCTCAAATTGCTTTTAGATTGATTCTGTACTAAGAAACATGGGTGTTTAGAAGCTACTGGTTGAATCTCAACTCGATCGGAGATAAAAACTTTCAAAATCCTCAGACTGCTTTTAGATTGATTCTGTACTAAGAAACATGATATTCTGAAGCTACTGGTTGAATCTCAGCTCGATCGGAGATTAAAAACTTTCAAAATCCTCAGAATACTTTTAGATTGATTCTGTACTAAGAAACATGGGTGTTCAGAAGCTACTGGTTGAATCTCAGCTCCATCTGAGACAAAATATTTTCAAAATCCTCAGATTGCTTTTAGATTGATTCTGTACTAAGAAACATGGGTGCTTTGAAGCTTCTGGTTGATTCTCAGCTCCATCTGAGACAAAATATTTTCATAATCCTCAGATTGCTTTTAGATGGATTCTGTACTAAGAAACATGGGTGCTTTGAAGATAATGGTTGACTCTCAGCTCGATCTGAGACAAAATGTTTTCAAAATCCTCAGATTACTTTTAGATTGTTCTGTACTAAGAAACATGGGTGTTCAGAAGCTACTGGTTGAATCTCAGCTCGGTTGGAGATTAAAAACTTTCAAAATCCTTAGATTACTTTTAGAGTGATTCTCTACCAAGAAACATGGGTGTTTAGAAGCTACTGGTTGAATCTCAGCTCGATCGGAGATAAAAACTTTCAAAATTCTCAGATTGCTTTTAGATTGATTCTGTACTAAGAAACATGGGTGCTTTGAAGCTTCTGGTTGATTCTCAGCTCCATCTGAGACAAAATATTTTCAAAATCCTCAGATTGCTTTTAGATGGATTCTGTACTAAGAAACATGGGTGCTTTGAAGATAATGGTTGAATCTCCGCTCGAAAGGAGATTAACAACTTTCAAAATCCTCAGATTGCTTTTAGATTGATTCTCTACCAAGAAATATGGGTGTTCAGAAGCTACTGGTTGAATCTCAGCTCGATAGGAGATAAAAACTTTCAAAATCCTCAGACTACTTTTAGATTGATTCTGTAGTAAGAAACATGGTTGTTCAGAAGCTACTGGTTGAATCACAGCTCGATCGGAGATTAAAAACTTTCAAAATTCTCAGATTACTTTTAGATTGATTCTGTACTAAGAAACATGGGTGCTTTGAAGATAATGGTTGAATCTCAGCTCGATAGGAGATAAACAACTTTCAAAATCCTCAGATTGCTTTTAGATTGATTCTGTACTAAGAAACATGGGTGCTTTGAAGCTTCTGGTTGATTCTCAGCTCCATCTGAGACAAAATATTTTCAAAATCCTCAGATTGCTTTTAGATGGATTCTGTACTAAGAAACATGGGTGCTTTGAAGATAATGGTTGAATCTCCGCTCGAAAGGAGATTAACAACTTTCAAAATCCTCAGATTGCTTTTAGATCGATTCTCTACAAAGAAACATGGGTGTTCAGAAGCTACTGGTTGAATCTCAGCTCGATAGGAGATAAAAACTTTCAAAATCCTCAGACTACTTTTAGATTGATTCTGTAGTAAGAAACATGGGTGTTCAGAAGCTACTGGTTGAATCTCAGCTCGATAGGAGATAAAAACTTTCAAAATCCTCAGACTACTTTTAGATTGATTCTGTAGTAAGAAACATGGTTGTTCAGAAGCTACTTGTTGAATCTCAGCTCGATCGGAGATTAAAAACTTTCAAAATTCTCAGATTACTTTTAGAGTGATTCTCTACCAAGAAACATGATATTCAGAAGCTACTGGTTGAATCTCTGCTCGGTGGGAGATTAAAAACTTTCAAAATCCTCAGATTGCTTTTAGATTGATTCTGTACTAAGAAACATGGGTGCTTTGAAGCTTCTGGTTGATTCTCAGCTCCATCTGAGACAAAATATTTTCAAAATCCTCAGATTGCTTTTAGATGGATTCTGTACTAAGAAACATGGGTGCTTTGAAGATAATGGTTGAATCTCCGCTCGAAAGGAGATTAACAACTTTCAAAATCCTCAGATTGCTTTTAGATCGATTCTCTACAAAGAAACATGGGTGTTCAGAAGCTACTGGTTGAATCTCAGCTCGATAGGAGATAAAAACTTTCAAAATCCTCAGACTACTTTTAGATTGATTCTGTACTAAGAAACATGGGTGCTTTGAAGATAATGGTTGAATCTCAGCTCGATAGGAGATAAACAACTTTCAAAATCCTCAGATTACTGCTAGATTGATTCTGTACTAAGAAACATGGGTGTTCAGAAGCTACTGGTTGAATCTCAGCACGATGGGAGATTAAAAACTTTCAAAATACACAGATTACTTTTAGATTGATTCTCTACCAAGAATTATGGGTGTTCAGAAGCTACTGGTTGAATCTCAGCTCGATCGGAGATAAAAACTTTCAAAATCCTCAGATTACTGCTAGATTGATTCTGTACTAAGAAACATGGGGCTTTGAGGCTTCTGGTTGATTCTCAGCTCGGTGGGAGATTACAAACTTTCAAAATCCTCAGATTACTTTTAGATTGATTCTCGACCAAAAAACATGGGTGTTCACAAGCTACTGGTTGAATCTCAACTCGATCGGAGATAAAAACTTTCAAAATTCTCAAATTGCTTTTAGATTGATTCTGTACTAAGAAACATGGGTGTTTAGAAGCTACTGGTTGAATCTCAGCTCAATCTGAGACAAAATATTTTCAAAATCCTCAGATTGCTTTTAGATGGATTCTGTACTAAGAAACATGGGTGCTTTAAAGATAATGGTTGACTCTCAGCTCGATCTGAGACAAAAATTTTTTCAAAATCCTCAGATTACTTTTAGATTGATTCTGTACTAAGAAACATGATATTCTGAAGCTACTGGTTGAATCTCAGCTCGATCGGATATTAAAAACTTTCAAAATCCTCAGATTACTTTTAGATTGATTCTGTACTAAGAAACATGGGTGTTCAGAAGCTACTGGTTGAATCTCAGCTCGGTTGGAGATTAAAAACTTTCAAAATTCTCAGATTACTTTTAGAGTGATTCTCTACCAAGAAACATGATATTCTGAAGCTACTGGTTGAATCTCAGCTCGATAGGAGACTAAAAACTTTCAAAATCCTCAGATTACTTTTAGATTGATTCTCTACCAAGAAACATGGGTGTTTAGAAGCTACTGGTTGAATCTCAGCTCCATCTGAGACAAAATATTTTCAAAATCCTCAGATTGCTTTTAGATTGATTCTGTACTAAGAAACATGGGTGCTTTGAAGCTTCTGGTTGATTCTCAGCTCCATCTGAGACAAAATATTTTCAAAATCCTCAGATTGCTTTTAGATGGATTCTGTACTAAGAAACATGGGTGCTTTGAAGATAATGGTTGACTCTCAGCTCGATCTGAGACAAAATGTTTTCAAAATCCTCAGATTACTGGTTGAATCTCAGCTCGGTTGGAGATTAAAAACTTTCAAAATTCTCAGATTACTTTTAGAGTGATTCTCTACCAAGAAACATGATATTCTGAAGCTACTGGTTGAATCTCAGCTCGATAGGAGACTAAAAACTTTCAAAATCCTCAGATTACTTTTAGATTGATTCTCTACCAAGAAACATGGGTGTTTAGAAGCTACTGGTTGAATCTCAGCTCCATCTGAGACAAAATATTTTCAAAATCCTCAGATTGCTTTTAGATGGATTCTGTACTAAGAAACATGGGTGCTTTGAAGATAATGGTTGACTCTCAGCTCGATCTGAGACAATTTTTTTTTCAAAATCCTCAGATTACTTTTAGATTGATTCTGTACTAAGAAACATGATATTCTGAAGCTACTGGTTGAATCTCAGCTCGATCGGAGATTAAAAACTTTCAAAATCCTCAGATTACTTTTAGATGGATTCTGTACTAAGAAACATGGGTGTTCAGAAGCTACTTGTTGAATCTCAGCTCGATCGGAGATTAAAAACTTTCAAAATTCTCAGATTGCTGTTAGATTGATTCTGTACTAAGAAACATGGGTGTTCAGAAGCTACTGGTTGAATCTCAGCTCGGTTGGAGATTAAAAACTTTCAAAATTCTCAGATTACTTTTAGAGTGATTCTCTACCAAGAAACATGGGTGTTTAGAAGCTACTGGTTGAATCTCAGCTCGATCGGAGATAAAAACTTTCAAAATTCTCAGATTGCTTTTAGATTGATTCTGTACTAAGAAACATGGGTGCTTTGAAGCTACTGGTTGAATCTCAGGTCGATCGGAGATTAAAAACTTTCAAAATCCTCAGATTACTTTTAGATTGATTCTGTACTAAGAAACATTGGTATTCAGAAGCTACTGGTTGAATCTCTGCTCGGTGGGAGATTAAAAACTTTCAAAATCCTCAGATTGCTTTTAGATTGATTCTGTACTAAGAAACATGGGTGCTTTGAAACTACTGGTCGATAGGAGATTAAAAACTTTCAAAATCCTCAGATTACTTTTAGATGGATTCTGTACTAAGAAACATGGGTGTTTGAAGCTACTGGTTGAATCTCAGCACGATGGGAGATTACAAACTTTCAAAATCCTCAGATTGCTTTAAGATTGATTCTGTACTAAGAAACATGGGTGTTTAGAAGCTACTGGTTGAATCTCAGCTGGATGGGAGATTAACAACTTTTAAAATCCTCAGATTGCTTTTAGATTGATTCTGTCCTAATAAACATGGGTGCTTTGAAGCTTCTGGTTGATTCTCTGCTCCATCTGAGACAAAATGTTTTAAAAATCCTCAAATTACTTTTTTATTTGTTCTGTACTAACATACATGGTCGATCGGAGATTAAAAACTTTCAAAATCCTCAGATTGCTTTTAGATTGATTCTGTACTAAGAAACATGGGTACTTTGAAGCTTCTGGTTGATTCTCTGCTCCATCTGAGACAAAATGTTTTAAAAATCCTCAGATTACTTTTAGATTGTTCTGTACTAAGAAACATGGGTGCTTTGAAGATAATGGTTGAATCTCAGCTCGATAGGAGATTAACAACTTTCAAAATCCTCAGATTACTTTTAGATTGATTCTGTACTAAGAAACATGGGTGTTCAGAAGCTACTGGTTGAATCTCAGCTTGGTGTGGGAGATTAAAAACTTTCAAAATACACAGATTACTTTTAGATTGATTCTCTACCAAGAAACATGGGTGTTCAGAAGCTACTGGTTGAATCTCAGCTCGATCGGAGATAAAAACTTTCAAAATTCTCAAATTGCTTTTAGATTGATTCTGTACTAAGAAACATGGGTGTTTAGAAGCTACTGGTTGAATCTCAACTCGATCGGAGATAAAAACTTTCAAAATCCTCAGACTGCTTTTAGATTGATTCTGTACTAAGAAACATGATATTCTGAAGCTACTGGTTGAATCTCAGCTCGATCGGAGATTAAAAACTTTCAAAATCCTTAGATTACTTTTAGAGTGATTCTCTACCAAGAAACATGGGTGTTTAGAAGCTACTGGTTGAATCTCAGCTCGATCGGAGATAAAAACTTTCAAAATTCTCAGATTGCTTTTAGATTGATTCTGTACTAAGAAACATGGGTGCTTTGAAGCTTCTGGTTGATTCTCAGCTCCATCTGAGACAAAATATTTTCAAAATCCTCAGATTGCTTTTAGATGGATTCTGTACTAAGAAACATGGGTGCTTTGAAGATAATGGTTGAATCTCCGCTCGAAAGGAGATTAACAACTTTCAAAATCCTCAGATTGCTTTTAGATTGATTCTCTACCAAGAAATATGGGTGTTCAGAAGCTACTGGTTGAATCTCAGCTCGATAGGAGACTAAAAACTTTCAAAATCCTTAGATTACTTTTAGATTGATTCTGTAGTAAGAAACATGGTTGTTCAGAAGCTACTGGTTGAATCACAGCTCGATCGGAGATTAAAAACTTTCAAAATTCTCAGATTGCTTTTAGATTGATTCTGTACTAAGAAACATGGGTGCTTTGAAGATAATGGTTGAATCTCAGCTCGATAGGAGATAAACAACTTTCAAAATCCTCAGATTGCTTTTAGATTGATTCTGTACTAAGAAACATGGGTGCTTTGAAGCTTCTGGTTGATTCTCAGCTCCATCTGAGACAAAATATTTTCAAAATCCTCAGATTGCTTTTAGATGGATTCTGTACTAAGAAACATGGGTGCTTTGAAGATAATGGTTGAATCTCCGCTCGAAAGGAGATTAACAACTTTCAAAATCCTCAGATTGCTTTTAGATTGATTCTCTACAAAGAAACATGGGTGTTCAGAAGCTACTGGTTGAATCTCAGCTCGATAGGAGATAAAAACTTTCAAAATCCTCAGACTACTTTTAGATTGATTCTGTAGTAAGAAACATGGTTCTTCAGAAGCTACTGGTTGAATCACAGCTCGATCGGAGATTAAAAACTTTCAAAATTCTCAGATTGCTTTTAGATTGATTCTGTACTAAGAAACATGGGTGCTTTGAAGATAATGGTTGAATCTCAGCTCGATAGGAGATAAACAACTTTCAAAATCCTCAGATTACTGCTAGATTGATTCTGTACTAAGAAACATGGGTGTTCAGAAGCTACTGGTTGAATCTCAGCACGATGGGAGATTAAAAACTTTCAAAATACACAGATTACTTTTAGATTGATTCTCTACCAAGAATTATGGGTGTTCAGAAGCTACTGGTTGAATCTCAGCTCGATCGGAGATAAAAACTTTCAAAATCCTCAGATTACTGCTAGATTGATTCTGTACTAAGAAACATGGGGCTTTGAGGCTTCTGGTTGATTCTCAGCTCGGTGGGAGATTACAAACTTTCAAAATCCTCAGATTACTTTTAGATTGATTCTCGACCAAAAAACATGGGTGTTCACAAGCTACTGGTTGAATCTCAACTCGATCGGAGATAAAAACTTTCAAAATTCTCAAATTGCTTTTAGATTGATTCTGTACTAAGAAACATGGGTGTTTAGAAGCTACTGGTTGAATCTCAGCTCAATCTGAGACAAAATATTTTCAAAATCCTCAGATTGCTTTTAGATGGATTCTGTACTAAGAAACATGGGTGCTTTAAAGATAATGGTTGACTCTCAGCTCGATCTGAGACAAAATTTTTTTCAAAATCCTCAGATTACTTTTAGATTGATTCTGTACTAAGAAACATGATATTCTGAAGCTACTGGTTGAATCTCAGCTCGATCGGATATTAAAAACTTTCAAAATCCTCAGATTACTTTTAGATTGATTCTGTACTAAGAAACATGGGTGTTCAGAAGCTACTGGTTGAATCTCAGCTCGGTTGGAGATTAAAAACTTTCAAAATTCTCAGATTACTTTTAGAGTGATTCTCTACCAAGAAACATGATATTCTGAAGCTACTGGTTGAATCTCAGCTCGATAGGAGACTAAAAACTTTCAAAATCCTCAGATTACTTTTAGATTGATTCTCTACCAAGAAACATGGGTGTTTAGAAGCTACTGGTTGAATCTCAGCTCCATCTGAGACAAAATATTTTCAAAATCCTCAGATTGCTTTTAGATTGATTCTGTACTAAGAAACATGGGTGCTTTGAAGCTTCTGGTTGATTCTCAGCTCCATCTGAGACAAAATATTTTCAAAATCCTCAGATTGCTTTTAGATGGATTCTGTACTAAGAAACATGGGTGCTTTGAAGATAATGGTTGACTCTCAGCTCGATCTGAGACAAAATGTTTTCAAAATCCTCAGATTACTGGTTGAATCTCAGCTCGGTTGGAGATTAAAAACTTTCAAAATTCTCAGATTACTTTTAGAGTGATTCTCTACCAAGAAACATGATATTCTGAAGCTACTGGTTGAATCTCAGCTCGATAGGAGACTAAAAACTTTCAAAATCCTCAGATTACTTTTAGATTGATTCTCTACCAAGAAACATGGGTGTTTAGAAGCTACTGGTTGAATCTCAGCTCCATCTGAGACAAAATATTTTCAAAATCCTCAGATTGCTTTTAGATGGATTCTGTACTAAGAAACATGGGTGCTTTGAAGATAATGGTTGACTCTCAGCTCGATCTGAGACAAATTTTTTTTCAAAATCCTCAGATTACTTTTAGATTGATTCTGTACTAAGAAACATGATATTCTGAAGCTACTGGTTGAATCTCAGCTCGATCGGAGATTAAAAACTTTCAAAATCCTCAGATTACTTTTAGATGGATTCTGTACTAAGAAACATGGGTGTTCAGAAGCTACTTGTTGAATCTCAGCTCGATCGGAGATTAAAAACTTTCAAAATTCTCAGATTGCTGTTAGATTGATTCTGTACTAAGAAACATGGGTGTTCAGAAGCTACTGGTTGAATCTCAGCTCGGTTGGAGATTAAAAACTTTCAAAATTCTCAGATTACTTTTAGAGTGATTCTCTACCAAGAAACATGGGTGTTTAGAAGCTACTGGTTGAATCTCAGCTCGATCGGAGATAAAAACTTTCAAAATTCTCAGATTGCTTTTAGATTGATTCTGTACTAAGAAACATGGGTGCTTTGAAGCTACTGGTTGAATCTCAGGTCGATCGGAGATTAAAAACTTTCAAAATCATCAGATTACTTTTAGATTGATTCTGTACTAAGAAACATTGGTATTCAGAAGCTACTGGTTGAATCTCTGCTCGGTGGGAGATTAAAAACTTTCAAAATCCTCAGATTGCTTTTAGATTGATTCTGTACTAAGAAACATGGGTGCTTTGAAACTTCTGGTTGATTCTCAGCTCCATCTGAGACAAAATATTTTCAAAATCCATAGATTGCTTTTAGATGGATTCTGTACTAAGAAACATGGGTGCTTTGAAGATAATGGTTGAATCTCAGCTCGATAGGAGATAAACAACTTTCAAAATCCTCAGATTACTTTTAGATTGATTCTGTACTAAGAAACATGGGGCTTTGAAGCTTCTGGTTGATTCTCAGCTCGATCGGAGATTAAAAACTTTAAAAATCCTCAGATTACTTTTAGATTGATTCTGTACTAAGAAACATGGGTGTTCAGAAGCTACTGGTTGAATCTCAGCTCGATCGGAGATTAAAAACTTTCAAAATTCTCAGATTGCTGTTAGATTGATTCTGTACTAAGAAATATGGGTGCTTTGAAGCTTCTGGTTGATTCTCAGCTCCATCTGAGACAAAATATTTTCAAAATCCTTAGATTGCTTTTAGATGGATTCTGTACCAAGAAACATGGGTGTTCAGAAGCTACTGGTTGAATCTCAGCTCGATAGGAGACTAAAAACTTTCAAAATCCTCAGATTACTTTTAGATTGATTCTGTAGTAAGAAACATGGGTGTTCAGAAGCTACTGGTTGAATCTCAGCTCGATCGGAGATTAAAAACTTTCAAAATCCTCAGATTACTTTTAGATTGATTCTGTACTAAGAAACATGGGTGTTCAGAAGCTACTGGTTGAATCTCAGCTCGATCGGAGATTAAAAACTTTCAAAATTCTCAGATTGCTGTTAGATTGATTCTGTACTAAGAAACATGGGTGTTCAGAAGCTACTGGTTGAATCTCAGCTCGGTTGGAGATTAAAAACTTTCAAAATTCTCAGATTACTTTTAGAGTGATTCTCTACCAAGAAACATGATATTCTGAAGCTACTGGTTGAATCTCAGCTCGATAGGAGACTAAAAACTTTCAAAATCCTTAGATTACTTTTAGAGTGATTCTCTACCAAGAAACATGGGTGTTTAGAAGCTACTGGTTGAATCTCAGCTCGATCGGAGATAAAAACTTTCAAAATTCTCAGATTGCTTTTAGATTGATTCTGTACTAAGAAACATGGG
Organism: Pisaster brevispinus; assembly: GCA_023634235.1. Classification (NCBI taxonomy): domain Eukaryota; kingdom Metazoa; phylum Echinodermata; class Asteroidea; order Forcipulatida; family Asteriidae; genus Pisaster; species Pisaster brevispinus. The sequence goes on from JAMKCF010000022.1 coordinate 4,777,512, forward strand.
TGCTTTGAAGCTTCTGGTTGATTCTCAGCTCCATCTGAGACAAAATATTTTCAAAATCCTCAGATTGCTTTTAGATGGATTCTTTACTAAGAAACATGGGTGCTTTGAAGATAATGGTTGAATCTCCGCTCGAAAGGAGATTAACAACTTTCAAAATCCTCAGATTGCTTTTAGATTGATTCTCTACCAAGAAACATGGGTGTTCAGAAGCTACTGGTTGAATCTCAGCTCGATCGGAGATTAAAAACTTTCAAAATCCTCAGATTGCTGTTAGATTGATTCTGTACTAAGAAACATGGGTGTTCAGAAGCTACTGGTTGAATCTCAGCTCGGTTGGAGATTAAAAACTTTCAAAATTCTCAGATTACTTTTAGAGTGATTCTCTACCAAGAAACATGATATTCTGAAGCTACTGGTTGAATCTCAGCTCGATAGGAGACTAAAAACTTTCAAAATCCTTAGATTACTTTTAGAGTGATTCTCTACCAAGAAACATGGGTGTTTAGAAGCTACTGGTTGAATCTCAGCTCCATCTGAGACAAAATATTTTCAAAATCCTCAGATTGCTTTTAGATGGATTCTGTACTAAGAAACATGGGTGCTTTGAAGATAATGGTTGACTCTCAGCTCGATCTGAGACAAATTTTTTTTCAAAATCCTCAGATTACTTTTAGATTGATTCTGTACTAAGAAACATGATATTCTGAAGCTACTGGTTGAATCTCAGCTCGATCGGAGATTAAAAACTTTAAAAATCCTCAGATTACTTTTAGATGGATTCTGTACTAAGAAACATGGGTGTTCAGAAGCTACTTGTTGAATCTCAGCTCGATCGGAGATTAAAAACTTTCAAAATTCTCAGATTGCTGTTAGATTGATTCTGTACTAAGAAACATGGGTGTTCAGAAGCTACTGGTTGAATCTCAGCTCGGTTGGAGATTAAAAACTTTCAAAATTCTCAGATTACTTTTAGAGTGATTCTCTACCAAGAAACATGGGTGTTTAGAAGCTACTGGTTGAATCTCAGCTCGATCGGAGATAAAAACTTTCAAAATTCTCAGATTGCTTTTAGATTGATTCTGTACTAAGAAACATGGGTGCTTTGAAGCTTCTGGTTGATTCTCAGCTCCATCTGAGACAAAATATTTTCAAAATCCTCAGATTGCTTTTAGATGGATTCTGTACTAAGAAACATGGGTGCTTTGAAGATAATGGTTGACTCTCAGCTCGATCTGAGACAAAATGTTTTCAAAATCCTCAGATTACTTTTAGATTGTTCTGTACTAAGAAACATGATATTCTGAAGCTACTGGTTGAATCTCAGCTCGATCGGAGATTAAAAACTTTCAAAATCCTCAGATTGCTGTTAGATTGATTCTGTACTAAGAAACATGGGTGTCAGAAGCTACTGGTTGAATCTCAGCTCGGTTGGAGATTAAAAACTTTCAAAATCCTTAGATTACTTTTAGTGTGATTCTCTACCAAGAAACATGGGTGTTTAGAAGCTACTGGTTGAATCTCAGCTCGATCGGAGATAAAAACTTTCAAAATTCTCAGATTGCTTTTAGATTGATTCTGTACTAAGAAACATGGGTGCTTTGAAGCTTCTGGTTGAATCTCAGCTCCATCTGAGACAAAATATTTTCAAAATCCTCAGATTGCTTTTAGATGGATTCTGTACTAAGAAACATGGGTGCTTTGAAGATAATGGTTGAATCTCCGCTCGAAAGGAGATTAACAACTTTCAAAATCCTCAGATTGCTTTTAGATTGATTCTCTACCAAGAAACATGGGTGTTCAGAAGCTACTGGTTGAATCTCAGCTCGATAGGAGATAAAAACTTTCAAAATCCTCAGACTACTTTTAGATTGATTCTGTAGTAAGAAACATGGTTGTTCAGAAGCTACTGGTTGAATCACAGCTCGATCGGAGATTAAAAACTTTCAAACTTCTCAGATTGCTTTTAGATTGATTCTGTACTAAGAAACATGGGTGCTTTGAAGATAATGGTTGAATCTCAGCTCGATAGGAGATAAACAACTTTCAAAATCCTCAGATTACTGCTAGATTGATTCTGTTCTAAGAAACATGGGTGTTCAGAAGCTACTGGTTGAATCTCAGCTCGGTGGAAGATTAAAAACTTTCAAAATCCTCAGATTACTTTTAGATTGATTCTCTACCAAGAAACATGGGTGGGTGTTTAGAAGCTACTGGTTGAATCTCAGCTCGATCGGAGATAAAATATTTTCAAAATCCTCAGATTGCTTTTAGATGGATTCTGTACTAAGAAACATGGGTGCTTTGAAGATAATGGTTGAATCTCAGCTCGATAGGAGATAAACAACTTTCAAAATCCTCAGATTACTGCTAGATTGATTCTGTACTAAGAAACATGGGTGTTCAGAAGCTACTGGTTGAATCTCAGCTCGATAGGAGACTAAAAACTTTCAAAATCCTCAGATTGCTTTTAGATTGATTCTGTACTAAGAAACATGGGTGCTTAGAAACTTCTGGTTGATTCTCAGCTCCATCTGAGACAAAATATTTTCAAAATCCTCAGATTGCTTTTAGATGGATTCTGTACTAAGAAACATGGGTGCTTTGAAGATAATGGTTGAATCTCAGCTCGATAGGAGATTAACAACTTTCAAAATCCTCAGATTACTTTTAGATTGATTCTGTACTAAGAAACATGGGGCTTTGAAGCTTCTGGTTGATTCTCAAGCTCGATCGGAGATTAAAAACTTTAAAAATCCTCAGATTACTTTTAGATTGATTCTGTACTAAGAAACATGGGTGTTCAGAAGCTACTGGTTGAATCTCAGCTCGATCGGAGATTAAAAACTTTCAAAATTCTCAGATTGCTGTTAGATTGATTCTGTACTGAGAAATATGGGTGCTTTGAAGCTTCTGGTTGATTCTCAGCTCCATCTGAGACAAAATATTTTCAAAATCCTTAGATTGCTTTTAGATGGATTCTGTACCAAGAAACATGGGTGTTCAGAAGCTACTGGTTGAATCTCAGCTCGATCGGAGATTAAAAACTTTCAAAATTCTCAGATTGCTGTTAGATTGATTCTGTACTAAGAAATATGGGTGCTTTGAAGCTTCTGGTTGATTCTCAGCTCCATCTGAGACAAAATATTTTCAAAATCCTTAGATTGCTTTTAGATGGATTCTGTACCAAGAAACATGGGTGTTCAGAAGCTACTGGTTGAATCTCAGCTCGATAGGAGACTAAAAACTTTCAAAATCCTCAGATTACTTTTAGATTGATTCTGTAGTAAGAAACATGGGTGTTCAGAAGCTACTAGTTGATTCTCAGCTCGATCGGAGATTACAAACTTTCAAAATCCTCAGATTGCTTTTAGATTGATTCTTTACCAAAAAACATGGATGTTCAGAAGCTACTGACTGGTTGAATCTCAGCTCGATAGGAGATTAAAAACTTTCAAATTCCTCAGATTACTTTTAGATTGATTCTATACTAAGAAACATGGGTATTCAGAAGCTACTGGTTGAATCTCAGCTCGGTGGGAGATTAAAAACTTTCAAAATCCTGAGATTACTTATAGATTGATTCTCTACCAAGAAACATGGGTGTTCAGAAGCTACAGGTTGAATCTCAGCTCGATCGGAGATAAAAACTTTCAAAATTCTCAGATTGCTTTTAGATTGATTCTGTACTAAGAAACATGGGTGCTTTGAAGCTTCTGGTTGATTCTCAACTCCATATGAGACAAAATATTTTCAAAATCCTCAGATTGCTTTTAGATCGATTCTGTACATGGGTGCTTTGAAGATAATGGTTGAATCTTAGCTCGATAGGAGATTAACAACTTTCAAAATCCTCAGATTACTTTTAGATTGATTCTGTACTAAGAAACATGGGTGTTCAGAAACTACTGGTTGAATCTCAGCTCGATCGGAGATTAAAAACTTTCAAAATCCTCAGATTACTTTTAGATTGATTCTGTACTAAGAAACATGGGTGCTTTGAAGCTTCTGGTTGATTCTCAGCTCCATCTGAGACAAAATGTTTTCAAAATCCTCAGATTGCTTTTAGATCGATTCTGTACATGGGTGCTTTGAAGATAATGGTTGACCTCAGCTCGATCTGAGTCAAAATGTTTTTAAAATCCTCAGATTACTTTTAGATTGATTCGGTACTAAGAAACATGGGTGTTCTGAAGCTACTAGTTGATTCTCAGCTCGATCGGAGATTACAAACTTTCAAAATCCTCAGATTGCTTTTAGATTGATTATGTACCAAAAAACATGGATGTTCAGAAGCTACTGGTTGAATCTCAGCTCGATCGGAGATAAAAACTTTCAAAATTCTCAGATTGCTTTTAGATTGATTCTGTACTAAGAAATATGGATGCTTTGAAGCTTCTGGTTGATTCTCAGCTCCATCTGAGACAAAATATTTTCAAAATCCTTAGATTGCTTTTAGATGGATTCTGTACCAAGAAACATGGGTGTTCAGAAGCTACTGGTTGAATCTCAGCTCGATAGGAGACTAAAAACTTTCAAAATCCTCAGATTACTTTTAGATTGATTCTGTAGTAAGAAACATGGGTGTTCAGAAGCTACTAGTTGATTCTCAGCTCGATCGGAGATTACAAACTTTCAAAATCCTCAGATTGCTTTTAGATTGATTCTGTACCAAAAAACATGGATGTTCAGAAGCTACTGACTGGTTGAATCTCAGCTCGATAGGAGATTAAAAACTTTCAAATTCCTCAGATTACTTTTAGATTGATTCTATACTAAGAAACATGGGTATTCAGAAGCTACTGGTTGAATCTCAGCTCGGTGGGAGATTAAAAACTTTCAAAATCCTGAGATTACTTATAGATTGATTCTCTACCAAGAAACATGGGTGTTCAGAAGCTACAGGTTGAATCTCAGCTCGATCGGAGATAAAAACTTTCAAAATTCTCAGATTGCTTTTAGATTGATTCTGTACTAAGAAACATGGGTGCTTTGAAGCTTCTGGTTGATTCTCAACTCCATATGAGACAAAATATTTTCAAAATCCTCAGATTGCTTTTAGATCGATTCTGTACATGGGTGCTTTGAAGATAATGGTTGAATCTTAGCTCGATAGGAGATTAACAACTTTCAAAATCCTCAGATTACTTTTAGATTGATTCTGTACTAAGAAACATGGGTGTTCAGAAACTACTGGTTGAATCTCAGCTCGATCGGAGATTAAAAACTTTCAAAATCCTCAGATTACTTTTAGATTGATTCTGTACTAAGAAACATGGGTGCTTTGAAGCTTCTGGTTGATTCTCAGCTCCATCTGAGACAAAATGTTTTCAAAATCCTCAGATTGCTTTTAGATCGATTCTGTACATGGGTGCTTTGAAGATAATGGTTGACTCTCAGCTCGATCTGAGTCAAAATGTTTTTAAAATCCTCAGATTACTTTTAGATTGATTCTGTACTAAGAAACATGGGTGTTCTGAAGCTTCTAGTTGATTCTCAGCTCGATCGGAGATTACAAACTTTCAAAATCCTCAGATTGCTTTTAGATTGATTATGTACCAAAAAAGATGGATGTTCAGAAGCTACTGGTTGAATCTCAGCTCGATCGGAGATAAAAACTTTCAAAATCCTCAGATTGCTTTTAGATTGATTCTGTACTAAGAAACATGGGTGCTTTGAAGCTTCTGGTTGATTCTCAGCTCGATCTGAGACAAAATGTTTAAAAAATCCTCAGATTACTTTTTTACTTGCTATGTACTAAGAAACATGGGTGTTCTGAAGCTACTGGTTGAATCTCAGCACTATGGGAGATTAAAAACTTTCAAAATCCTCAGATTGCTTTTAGATTGATTCTCTACCAAGAAACATGGGTGTTCAGAAGCTACTGATTGAATCTCAGCTCGATAGGAGACTAAAAACTTTCAAAATCCTCAGATTACTTTTAGGTTGATTCTGTACTAAGAAACATGGTTATTCAGAAGATACTGGTTGAATCTCAGCTCGATCGGAGATTAAAAACTTTCAAAATCCTCAGATTGCTGTTAGATTGATTCTGTAGTAAGAAACATGGTTGTTCAGAAGCTACTGGTTGAATCTCAGCTCGGTGGTAGATTAAAAACTTTCAAAATCCTCAGATTACTTTTAGATTGATTCTCTACCAAGAAACATGGGTGTTTAGAAGCTACTGGTTGAATCTCAGCTCCATCTGAGACAAAATATTTTCAAAATCCTCAGATTGCTTTTAGATGGATTCTGTACTAAGAAACATGGGTGCTTTGAAGATAATGGTTGACTCTCAGCTCGATCTGAGATTAAAAACTTTCAAAATTCTCAGATTGCTGTTAGATTGATTCTGTACTAAGAAACATGGGTGTTCAGAAGCTACTGGTTGAATCTCAGCTCGGTTGGAGATTAAAAACTTTCAAAATTCTCAGATTGCTGTTAGATTGATTCTGTACTAAGAAATATGGGTGCTTTGAAGCTTCTGGTTGATTCTCAGCTCCATCTGAGACAAAATGTTTTCAAAATCCTCAGATTACTTTTAGATTGATTCTGTACTAAGAAACATGATATTCTGAAGCTACTGGTTGAATCTCAGCTCGATCGGAGATTAAAAACTTTCAAAATTCTCAGATTACTTTTAGATTGATTCTCTACTGAGAAACATGGGTGTTTAGAAGCTACTGGTTGAATCTCAGCTCGATCGGAGATAAAAACTTTCAAAATTCTCAGATTGCTTTTTGATTGATTCTGTACTAAGAAACATGGGTGTTCAGAAGCTACTAGTTGATTCTCAGCTCGATCGGAGATTACAAACTTTCAAAATCCTCAGATTGCTTTTAGATTGATTATGTACCAAAAAACATGGATGTTCAGAAGCTACTGGTTGAATCTCAGCTCGATCGGAGATAAAAACTTTCAAAATCCTCAGATTGCTTTTAGATTGATTCTGTACTAAGAAACATGGGTGCTTTGAAGATAATGGTTGACTCTCAGCTCGATCTGAGATTAAAAACTTTCAAAATTCTCAGATTACTTTTAGATTGATTCTGTACTAAGAAACATGATATTCTGAAGCTGCTGGTTGAATCTCAGCTCGATTGGAGATTAAAAACTTTCAAAATTCTCAGATTGCTGTTAAATTGATTCTGTACTAAGAAACATGGGTGTTTGGAAGCTACTGGTTGAATCTCAGCTCGATCGGAGATAAAATATTTTCAAAATCCTCAGATTACTTTTAGATTGATTCTGTACTAAGAAACATGGGTGTTCAGAAGCTACTGGTTGAATCTCAGCACGATGGGAGATTAAAAACTTTCAAAATCCTCAGATTGCTTTTAGATTGATTCTCTACCAAGAAACATGGGTGTTCAGAAGCTACTGGTTGAATCTCAGCTCGAAAGGAGACTAAAAACTTTCAAAATCCTCAGATTACTTTTAGATGGATTCTGTACTAAGAAACATGGGTGCTTTGAAGATAATGGTTGAATCTCAGCTCGATAGGAGATTAACAACTTTCAAAATCCTCAGATTACTTTTAGATTGATTCTGTACTAAGAAACATGGGGCTTTGAAGCTTCTGGTTGATTCTCAGCTCGATCGGAGATTAAAAACTTTAAAAATCCTCAGATTACTTTTAGATGGATTCTGTACTAAGAAACATGGGTGTTCAGAAGCTACTGGTTGAATCTCAGCTCGATAGGAGATAAAAACTTTCAAAATCCTCAGACTACTTTTAGATTGATTCTGTAGTAAGAAACATGGTTGTTCAGAAGCTACTGGTTGAATCTCAGCTCGATCGGAGATTAAAAACTTTCAAAATTCTCAGATTGCTGTTAAATTGATTCTGTACTAAGAAACATGGGTGTTTGGTAGCTACTGGTTGAATCTCAGCTCGATCGGAGATAAAATATTTTCAAAATCCTCAGATTACTTTTAGATTGATTCTGTACTAAGAAACATGGGTGTTCAGAAGCTACTGGTTGAATCTCAGCACGATGGGAGATTAAAAACTTTCAAAATCCTCAGATTGCTTTTAGATTGATTCTCTACCAAGAAACATGGGTGTTCAGAAGCTACTGGTTGAATCTCAGCTCGAAAGGAGACTAAAAACTTTCAAAATCCTCAGATTACTTTTAGATGGATTCTGTACTAAGAAACATGGGTGCTTTGAAGATAATGGTTGAATCTCAGCTCGATAGGAGATTAACAACTTTCAAAATCCTCAGATTACTTTTAGATTGATTCTGTACTAAGAAACATGGGGCTTTGAAGCTTCTGGTTGATTCTCAGCTCGATCGGAGATTAAAAACTTTAAAAATCCTCAGATTACTTTTAGATTGATTCTGTACTAAGAAACATGGGTGTTCAGAAGCTACTGGTTGAATCTCAGCTCGATCGGAGATTAAAAACTTTCAAAATTCTCAGATTGCTGTTAGATTGATTCTGTACTAAGAAACATGGGTGTTCAGAAGCTACTGGTTGAATCTCAGCTCGGTTGGAGATTAGAAACATTCAAAATTCTCAGATTACTTTCAGAGTGATTCTGTACTAAGAAACATGGGTGCTTTGAAGATAATGGTTGACTCTCAGCTCGATCTGAGACAAAATGTTTTCAAAATCCTCAGATTACTTTTAGATTGATTCTGTACTAAGAAACATGATATTCTGAAGCTACTGGTTGAATCTCAGCTCGATCGGAGATTAAAAACTTTCAAAATCCTCAGATTACTTTTAGATTGATTCTGTACTAAGAAACATGGGTGTTCAGAAGCTACTGGTTGAATCTCAGCTCGGTTGGAGATTAAAAACTTTCAAAATTCTCAGATTACTTTCAGAGTGATTCTCTACCAAGAAACATGGGTGCTTTGAAGCTTCTGGTTGATTCTCAGCTCCATCTCAGACAAAATATTTTCAAAATCCTCAGATTGCTTTTAGATGGATTCTGTACTAAGAAACATGGGTGCTTTGAAGATAATGGTTGAATCTCCGCTCGAAAGGAGATTAACAACTTTCAAAATCCTCAGATTGCTTTTAGATTGATTCTCTACCAAGAAACATGGGTGTTCAGAAGCTACTGGTTGAATCTCAGCTCGATAGGAGATAAAAACTTTCAAAATCCTCAGACTACTTTTAGATTGATTCTGTACTAAGAAACATGGGGCTTTGAAGCTTCTGGTTGATTCTCAGCTCGATCGGAGATTAAAAACTTTAAAAATCCTCAGATTACTTTTAGATTGATTCTGTACTAAGAAATATGGGTGCTTTGAAGCTTCTGGTTGATTCTCAGCCCCATCTGAGTCAAAATGTTTTTAAAATCCTCAGATTACTTTTAGATTGATTCTGTACTAAGAAACATGATATTCTGAAGCTGCTGGTTGAATCTCAGCTCGATCGGAGATTAAAAACTTTCAAAATCCTCAGATTGCTGTTAGATTGATTCTCTACTGAGAAACATGGGTGTTTAGAAGCTACTGGTTGAATCTCAGCTCGATCGGAGATAAAAACTTTCAAAATCCTCAGACTACTTTTAGATTGATTCTGTAGTAAGAAACATGGTTGTTTAGAAGCTACTGGTTGATTCTCAGCTCGATCGGAGATTAAAAACTTTCAAAATTCTCAGATTGCTGTTAAATTGATTCTGTACTAAGAAACATGGGTGTTTGGAAGCTACTGGTTGAATCTCAGCTCGATCGGAGATAAAATATTTTCAAAATCCTCAGATTACTTTTAGATTGATTCTGTACTAAGAAACATGGGTGTTCAGAAGCTACTGGTTGAATCTCAGCACGATGGGAGATTAAAAACTTTCAAAATCCTCAGATTGCTTTTAGATTGATTCTCTACCAAGAAACATGGGTGTTCAGAAGCTACTGGTTGAATCTCAGCTCGAAAGGAGACTAAAAACTTTCAAAATCCTCAGATTACTTTTAGATGGATTCTGTACTAAGAAACATGGGTGCTTTGAAGATAATGGTTGAATCTCAGCTCGATAGGAGATTAACAACTTTCAAAATCCTCAGATTACTTTTAGATTGATTCTGTACTAAGAAACATGGGGCTTTGAAGCTTCTGGTTGATTCTCAGCTCGATCGGAGATTAAAAACTTTAAAAATCCTCAGATTACTTTTAGATTGATTCTGTACTAAGAAACATGGGTGTTCAGAAGCTACTGGTTGAATCTCAGCTCGATAGGAGATAAAAACTTTCAAAATCCTCAGATTATTTAAGATTGATTCTGTAGTAAGAAACATGGTTGTTCAGAAGCTACTGGTTGAATCTCAGCTCGATCGGAGATTAAAAACTTTCAAAATTCTCAGATTGCTGTTAAATTGATTCTGTACTAAGAAACATGGGTGTTTGGAAGCTACTGGTTGAATCTCAGCTCGATCGGAGATAAAATATTTTCAAAATCCTCAGATTACTTTTAGATTGATTCTGTACTAAGAAACATGGGTGTTCAGAAGCTACTGGTTGAATCTCAGCACGATGGGAGATTAAAAACTTTCAAAATCCTCAGATTGCTTTTAGATTGATTCTCTACCAAGAAACATGGGTGTTCAGAAGCTACTGGTTGAATCTCAGCTCGAAAGGAGACTAAAAACTTTCAAAATCCTCAGATTACTTTTAGATGGATTCTGTACTAAGAAACATGGGTGCTTTGAAGATAATGGTTGAATCTCAGCTCGATAGGAGATTAACAACTTTCAAAATCCTCAGATTACTTTTAGATTGATTCTGTACTAAGAAACATGGGGCTTTGAAGCTTCTGGTTGATTCTCAGCTCGATCGGAGATTAAAGACTTTAAAAATCCTCAGATTACTTTTAGATTGATTCTGTACTAAGAAACATGGGTGTTCAGAAGCTACTGGTTGAATCTCAGCTCGATCGGAGATTAAAAACTTTCAAAATTCTCAGATTGCTGTTAGATTGATTCTGTACTAAGAAACATGGGTGTTCAGAAGCTACTGGTTGAATCTCAGCTCGGTTGGAGATTAAAAACATTCAAAATTCTCAGATTACTTTCAGAGTGATTCTGTACTAAGAAACATGGGTGCTTTGAAGATAATGGTTGACTCTCAGCTCGATCTGAGACAAAATGTTTTCAAAATCCTCAGATTACTTTTAGATTGATTCTGTACTAAGAAACATGATATTCTGAAGCTACTGGTTGAATCTCAGCTCGATCGGAGATTAAAAACTTTCAAAATCCTCAGATTACTTTTAGATTGATTCTGTACTAAGAAACATGGGGCTTTGAAGCTTCTGGTTGATTCTCAGCTCGATCTGAGACAAAATGTTTTCAAAATCCTCAGATTACTTTTAGATTGATTCTGTACTAAGAAACATGGGTGTTCAGAAGCTACTGGTTGAATCTCAGCTCGATCGGAGATAAAAACTTTCAAAATTCTCAGATTGCTTTTAGATTGATTCTGTACTAAGAAACATGGGTGCTTTGAAGCTTCTGGTTGATTCTCAGCTCCATCTCAGACAAAATATTTTCAAAATCCTCAGATTGCTTTTAGATGGATTCTGTACTAAGAAACATGGGTGCTTTGAAGATAATGGTTGAATCTCAGCTCGATAGGAGATAAAAACTTTCAAAATCCTCAGACTACTTTTAGATTGATTCTGTAGTAAGAAACATGGTTGTTCAGAAGCTACTGGTTGAATCTCAGCACGATCGGAGATTAAAAACTTTCAAAATTCTCAGATTGCTGTTAAATTGATTCTGTACTAAGAAACATGGGTGTTTGGAAGCTACTGGTTGAATCTCAGCTCGATCGGAGATAAAATATTTTCAAAATCCTCAGATTACTTTTAGATTGATTCTGTACTAAGAAACATGGGTGTTCAGAAGCTACTGGTTGAATCTCAGCACGATGGGAGATTAAAAACTTTCAAAATCCTCAGATTGCTTTTAGATTGATTCTCTACCAAGAAACATGGGTGTTCAGAAGCTACTGGTTGAATCTCAGCTCGAAAGGAGACTAAAAACTTTCAAAATCCTCAGATTACTTTTAGATGGATTCTGTACTAAGAAACATGGGTGCTTTGAAGATAATGGTTGAATCTCAGCTCGATAGGAGATTAACAACTTTCAAAATCCTCAGATTACTTTTAGATTGATTCTGTACTAAGAAACATGGGGCTTTGAAGCTTCTGGTTGATTCTCAGCTCGATCGGAGATTAAAAACTTTCAAAATCCTCAGATTACTTTTAGATTGATTCTGTACTAAGAAACATGGGTGTTCAGAAGCTACTGGTTGAATCTCAGCTCGGTTGGAGATTAAAAACTTTCAAAATTCTCAGATTACTTTCAGAGTGATTCTCTACCAAGAAACATGGGTGTTTAGAAGCTACTGGTTGAATCTCAGCTCGATCGGAGATAAAAACTTTCAAAATTCTCAGATTGCTTTTAGATTGATTCTGTACTAAGAAACATGGGTGCTTTGAAGCTTCTGGTTGATTCTCAGCTCCATCTCAGACAAAATATTTTCAAAATCCTCAGATTGCTTTTAGATGGATTCTGTACTAAGAAACATGGGTGCTTTGAAGATAATGGTTGAATCTCCGCTCGAAAGGAGATTAACAACTTTCAAAATCCTCAGATTGCTTTTAGATTGATTCTGTACTAAGAAACATGGGTGTTCAGAAGCTACTGGTTGAATCTCAGCACGATGGGAGATTAAAAACTTTCAAAATCCTCAGATTACTTTTAGATGGATTCTTTACTAAGAAACATGGGTGCTTTGAAGATAATGGTTGAATCTCCGCTCGAAGGAGATTAACAACTTTCAAAATCCTCAGATTACTTTTAGATTGATGCTGTACTAAGAAACACGGGTGTTCAGAAACTACTGGTTGAATCTCAGGTCGATCGGAGATTAAAAACTTTCAAAATCCTCAGATTACTTTTAGATTGATTCTGTACTAAGAAACATTGGTATTCAGAAGCTACTGGTTGAATCTCTGCTCGGTGGGAGATTAAAAACTTTCAAAATCCTCAGATTGCTTTTAGATTGATTCTGTACTAAGAAACATGGGTGCTTTGAAGCTTCTGGTTGATTCTCAGCTCCATCTGAGACAAAATATTTTCAAAATCCTCAGATTGCTTTAAGATGGATTCTGTACTAAGAAACATGGGTGCTTTGAAGATAATGGTTGAATCTCAGCTCGATAGGAGATTAACAACTTTCAAAATCCTCAGATTACTTTTAGATTGATTCTGTACTAAGAAACATGGGGCATGAAGCTTCTGGTTGATTCTCAGCTCGATCGGAGATTAAAAACTTTAAAAATCCTCAGATTACTTTTAGATTGATTCTGTACTAAGAAACATGGGTGTTCAGAAGCTACTGGTTGAATCTCAGCTCGATCGGAGATTAAAAACTTTCAAAATTCTCAGATTGCTGTTAGATTGATTCTGTACTAAGAAATATGGGTGCTTTGAAGCTTCTGGTTGATTCTCAGCTCCATCTGAGACAAAATATTTTCAAAATCCTCAGATTGCTTTTAGATGGATTCTGTACCAAGAAACATGGGTGTTCAGAAGCTACTGGTTGAATCTCAGCTCGATAGGAGACTAAAAACTTTCAAAATCCTCAGATTACTTTTAGATTGATTCTGTAGTAAGAAACATGGGTGTTCAGAAGCTACTAGTTGATTCTCAGCTCGATCGGAGATTACAAACTTTCAAAATCCTCAGATTGCTTTTAGATTGATTCTGTACCAAAAAAGATGGATGTTCAGAAGCTACTGGTTGAATCTCAGCTCGATAGGAGATTAAAAACTTTCAAAATCCTCAGATTACTTTTAGATTGATTCTGTACTAAGAAACATGGGTGCTTTGAAGATAATGGTTGAATCTCAGCTCGATAGGAGATTAACAACTTTCAAAATCCTCAGATTACTTTTAGATTGATTCTGTACTAAGAAACATGGGTGTTCAGAAGCTACTGGTTGAATCTCAGCTCGATCGGAGATTAAAAACTTTCAAAATTCTCAGATTGCTGTTAGATTGATTCTGTACTAAGAAACATGGGTGTTCAGAAGCTACTGGTTGAATCTCAGCTCGGTTGGAGATTAAAAACATTCAAAATTCTCAGATTACTTTCAGAGTGATTCTGTACTAAGAAACATGGGTGCTTTGAATCTTCAAATGGTTGACTCTCAGCTCGATCTGAGACAAAATGTTTTCAAAATCCTCAGATTACTTTTAGATTGATTCTGTACTAAGAAACATGATATTCTGAAGCTACTGGTTGAATCTCAGCTCGATCGGAGATTAAAAACTTTCAAAATCCTCAGATTACTTTTAGATTGATTCTGTACTAAGAAACATGGGTGTTCAGAAGCTACTGGTTGAATCTCAGCTCGGTTGGAGATTAAAAACTTTCAAAATTCTCAGATTACTTTCAGAGTGATTCTCTACCAAGAAACATGGGTGTTTAGAAGCTACTGGTTGAATCTCAGCTCGATCGGAGATAAAAACTTTCAAAATTCTCAGATTGCTTTTAGATTGATTCTGTACTAAGAAACATGGGTGCTTTGAAGCTTCTGGTTGATTCTCAGCTCCATCTCAGACAAAATATTTTCAAAATCCTCAGATTGCTTTTAGATGGATTCTGTACTAAGAAACATGGGTGCTTTGAAGATAATGGTTGAATCTCCGCTCGAAAGGAGATTAACAACTTTCAAAATCCTCAGATTGCTTTTAGATTGATTCTGTACTAAGAAACATGGGTGTTCAGAAGCTACTGGTTGAATCTCAGCACGATGGGAGATTAAAAACTTTCAAAATCCTCAGATTACTTTTAGATGGATTCTTTACTAAGAAACATGGGTGCTTTGAAGATAATGGTTGAATCTCCGCTCGAAGGAGATTAACAACTTTCAAAATCCTCAGATTACTTTTAGATTGATGCTGTACTAAGAAACACGGGTGTTCAGAAACTACTGGTTGAATCTCAGGTCGATCGGAGATTAAAAACTTTCAAAATCCTCAGATTACTTTTAGATTGATTCTGTACTAAGAAACATTGGTATTCAGAAGCTACTGGTTGAATCTCTGCTCGGTGGGAGATTAAAAACTTTCAAAATCCTCAGATTGCTTTTAGATTGATTCTGTACTAAGAAACATGGGTGCTTTGAAGCTTCTGGTTGATTCTCAGCTCCATCTGAGACAAAATATTTTCAAAATCCTCAGATTGCTTTAAGATGGATTCTGTACTAAGAAACATGGGTGCTTTGAAGATAATGGTTGAATCTCAGCTCGATAGGAGATTAACAACTTTCAAAATCCTCAGATTACTTTTAGATTGATTCTGTACTAAGAAACATGGGGCATGAAGCTTCTGGTTGATTCTCAGCTCGATCGGAGATTAAAAACTTTAAAAATCCTCAGATTACTTTTAGATTGATTCTGTACTAAGAAACATGGGTGTTCAGAAGCTACTGGTTGAATCTCAGCTCGATCGGAGATTAAAAACTTTCAAAATTCTCAGATTGCTGTTAGATTGATTCTGTACTAAGAAATATGGGTGCTTTGAAGCTTCTGGTTGATTCTCAGCTCCATCTGAGACAAAATATTTTCAAAATCCTCAGATTGCTTTTAGATGGATTCTGTACCAAGAAACATGGGTGTTCAGAAGCTACTGGTTGAATCTCAGCTCGATAGGAGACTAAAAACTTTCAAAATCCTCAGATTACTTTTAGATTGATTCTGTAGTAAGAAACATGGGTGTTCAGAAGCTACTAGTTGATTCTCAGCTCGATCGGAGATTACAAACTTTCAAAATCCTCAGATTGCTTTTAGATTGATTCTGTACCAAAAAAGATGGATGTTCAGAAGCTACTGGTTGAATCTCAGCTCGATAGGAGATTAAAAACTTTCAAAATCCTCAGATTACTTTTAGATTGATTCTGTACTAAGAAACATGGGTGCTTTGAAGATAATGGTTGAATCTCAGCTCGATAGGAGATTAACAACTTTCAAAATCCTCAGATTACTTTTAGATTGATTCTGTACTAAGAAACATGGGGCTTTGAAGCTTCTGGTTGATTCTCAGCTCGATCTGAGACAAAATGTTTTCAAAATCCTCAGATTACTTTTAGATTGATTCTGTACTAAGAAACATGGGTGTTCAGAAGCTACTGGTTGAATCTCAGCTCGATCGGAGATTAAAAACTTTCAAAATTCTCAGATTGCTGTTAGATTGATTCTGTACTAAGAAACATGGGTGTTCAGAAGCTACTGGTTGAATCTCAGCTCGGTTGGAGATTAAAAACATTCAAAATTCTCAGATTACTTTCAGAGTGATTCTGTACTAAGAAACATGGGTGCTTTGAATCTTCAAATGGTTGACTCTCAGCTCGATCTGAGACAAAATGTTTTCAAAATCCTCAGATTACTTTTAGATTGATTCTGTACTAAGAAACATGATATTCTGAAGCTACTGGTTGAATCTCAGCTCGATCGGAGATTAAAAACTTTCAAAATCCTCAGATTACTTTTAGATTGATTCTGTACTAAGAAACATGGGTGTTCAGAAGCTACTGGTTGAATCTCAGCTCGGTTGGAGATTAAAAACTTTCAAAATTCTCAGATTACTTTCAGAGTGATTCTCTACCAAGAAACATGGGTGTTTAGAAGCTACTGGTTGAATCTCAGCTCGATCGGAGATAAAAACTTTCAAAATTCTCAGATTGCTTTTAGATTGATTCTGTACTAAGAAACATGGGTGCTTTGAAGCTTCTGGTTGATTCTCAGCTCCATCTCAGACAAAATATTTTCAAAATCCTCAGATTGCTTTTAGATGGATTCTGTACTAAGAAACATGGGTGCTTTGAAGATAATGGTTGAATCTCCGCTCGAAAGGAGATTAACAACTTTCAAAATCCTCAGATTGCTTTTAGATTGATTCTGTACTAAGAAACATGGGTGTTCAGAAGCTACTGGTTGAATCTCAGCACGATGGGAGATTAAAAACTTTCAAAATCCTCAGATTACTTTTAGATGGATTCTTTACTAAGAAACATGGGTGCTTTGAAGATAATGGTTGAATCTCCGCTCGAAGGAGATTAACAACTTTCAAAATCCTCAGATTACTTTTAGATTGATGCTGTACTAAGAAACATGGGTGTTCAGAAACTACTGGTTGAATCTCAGGTCGATCGGAGATTAAAAACTTTCAAAATCCTCAGATTACTTTTAGATTGATTCTGTACTAAGAAACATTGGTATTCAGAAGCTACTGGTTGAATCTCTGCTCGGTGGGAGATTAAAAACTTTCAAAATCCTCAGATTGCTTTTAGATTGATTCTGTACTAAGAAACATGGGTGCTTTGAAGCTTCTGGTTGATTCTCAGCTCCATCTGAGACAAAATATTTTCAAAATCCTCAGATTGCTTTAAGATGGATTCTGTACTAAGAAACATGGGTGCTTTGAAGATAATGGTTGAATCTCAGCTCGATAGGAGATTAACAACTTTCAAAATCCTCAGATTACTTTTAGATTGATTCTGTACTAAGAAACATGGAGCATGAAGCTTCTGGTTGATTCTCAGCTCGATCGGAGATTAAAAACTTTAAAAATCCTCAGATTACTTTTAGATTGATTCTGTACTAAGAAACATGGGTGTTCAGAAGCTACTGGTTGAATCTCAGCTCGATCGGAGATTAAAAACTTTCAAAATTCTCAGATTGCTGTTAGATTGATTCTGTACTAAGAAATATGGGTGCTTTGAAGCTTCTGGTTGATTCTCAGCTCCATCTGAGACAAAATATTTTCAAAATCCTCAGATTGCTTTTAGATGGATTCTGTACCAAGAAACATGGGTGTTCAGAAGCTACTGGTTGAATCTCAGCTCGATAGGAGACTAAAAACTTTCAAAATCCTCAGATTACTTTTAGATTGATTCTGTAGTAAGAAACATGGGTGTTCAGAAGCTACTAGTTGATTCTCAGCTCGATCGGAGATTACAAACTTTCAAAATCCTCAGATTGCTTTTAGATTGATTCTGTACCAAAAAAGATGGATGTTCAGAAGCTACTGGTTGAATCTCAGCTCGATAGGAGATTAAAAACTTTCAAAATCCTCAGATTACTTTTAGATTGATTCTGTACTAAGAAACATGGGTGCTTTGAAGATAATGGTTGAATCTCAGCTCGATAGGAGATTAACAACTTTCAAAATCCTCAGATTACTTTTAGATTGATTCTGTACTAAGAAACATGGGGCTTTGAAGCTTCTGGTTGATTCTCAGCTCGATCGGAGATTACAAACTTTCAAAATCCTCAGATTGCTTTTAGATTGATTCTGTACCAAAAAACATGGATGTTCAGAAGCTACTGGTTGAATCTCAGCTCGATAGGAGATTAAAAACTTTCAAAATCCTCAGATTACTTTTAGATTGATTCTGTACTAAGAAACATGGGTATTCAGAAGCTACTGGTTGAATCTCAGCTCGGTGGGAGATTAAAAACTTTCAAAATCCTCAGATTACTTTTAGATTGATTCTGTACTAAGAAACATGGGTGTTCAGAAGCTACTGGTTGAATCTCAGCTCGGTTGGAGATTAAAAACTTTCAAAATTCTCAGATTACTTTCAGAGTGATTCTCTACCAAGAAACATGGGTGTTTAGAAGCTACTGGTTGAATCTCAGCTCGATCGGAGATAAAAACTTTCAAAATTCTCAGATTGCTTTTAGATTGATTCTCTACTAAGAAACATGGGTGTTCAGAAGCTACTGGTTGAATCTCAGCTCGATAGGAGACTAAAAACTTTCAAAATCCTCAGATTACTTTTAGATTGATTCTGTAGTAAGAAACATGGGTGTTCAGAAGCTACTAGTTGATTCTCAGCTCGATCGGAGATTACAAACTTTCAAAATCCTCAGATTGCTTTTAGATTGATTCTGTACCAAAAAAGATGGATGTTCAGAAGCTACTGGTTGAATCTCAGCTCGATAGGAGATTAAAAACTTTCAAAATCCTCAGATTACTTTTAGATTGATTCTGTACTAAGAAACATGGGTGCTTTGAAGATAATGGTTGAATCTCAGCTCGATAGGAGATTAACAACTTTCAAAATCCTCAGATTACTTTTAGATTGATTCTGTACTAAGAAACATGGGGCTTTGAAGCTTCTGGTTGATTCTCAGCTCGATCGGAGATTACAAACTTTCAAAATCCTCAGATTGCTTTTAGATTGATTCTGTACCAAAAAACATGGATGTTCAGAAGCTACTGGTTGAATCTCAGCTCGATAGGAGATTAAAAACTTTCAAAATCCTCAGATTACTTTTAGATTGATTCTGTACTAAGAAACATGGGTATTCAGAAGCTACTGGTTGAATCTCAGCTCGGTGGGAGATTAAAAACTTTCAAAATCCTCAGATTACTTTTAGATTGATTCTGTACTAAGAAACATGGGTGTTCAGAAGCTACTGGTTGAATCTCAGCTCGGTTGGAGATTAAAAACTTTCAAAATTCTCAGATTACTTTCAGAGTGATTCTCTACCAAGAAACATGGGTGTTTAGAAGCTACTGGTTGAATCTCAGCTCGATCGGAGATAAAAACTTTCAAAATTCTCAGATTGCTTTTAGATTGATTCTGTACTAAGAAACATGGGTGCTTTGAAGCTTCTGGTTGATTCTCAGCTCCATCTCAGACAAAATATTTTCAAAATCCTCAGATTGCTTTTAGATGGATTCTGTACTAAGAAACATGGGTGCTTTGAAGATAATGGTTGAATCTCCGCTCGAAAGGAGATTAACAACTTTCAAAATCCTCAGATTGCTTTTAGATTGATTCTGTACTAAGAAACATGGGTGTTCAGAAGCTACTGGTTGAATCTCAGCACGATGGGAGATTAAAAACTTTCAAAATCCTCAGATTACTTTTAGATGGATTCTTTACTAAGAAACATGGGTGCTTTGAAGATAATGGTTGAATCTCCGCTCGAAGGAGATTAACAACTTTCAAAATCCTCAGATTACTTTTAGATTGATGCTGTACTAAGAAACATGGGTGTTCAGAAACTACTGGTTGAATCTCAGGTCGATCGGAGATTAAAAACTTTCAAAATCCTCAGATTACTTTTAGATTGATTCTGTACTAAGAAACATTGGTATTCAGAAGCTACTGGTTGAATCTCTGCTCGGTGGGAGATTAAAAACTTTCAAAATCCTCAGATTGCTTTTAGATTGATTCTGTACTAAGAAACATGGGTGCTTTGAAGCTTCTGGTTGATTCTCAGCTCCATCTGAGACAAAATATTTTCAAAATCCTCAGATTGCTTTAAGATGGATTCTGTACTAAGAAACATGGGTGCTTTGAAGATAATGGTTGAATCTCAGCTCGATAGGAGATTAACAACTTTCAAAATCCTCAGATTACTTTTAGATTGATTCTGTACTAAGAAACATGGAGCATGAAGCTTCTGGTTGATTCTCAGCTCGATCGGAGATTAAAAACTTTAAAAATCCTCAGATTACTTTTAGATTGATTCTGTACTAAGAAACATGGGTGTTCAGAAGCTACTGGTTGAATCTCAGCTCGATCGGAGATTAAAAACTTTCAAAATTCTCAGATTGCTGTTAGATTGATTCTGTACTAAGAAATATGGGTGCTTTGAAGCTTCTGGTTGATTCTCAGCTCCATCTGAGACAAAATATTTTCAAAATCCTCAGATTGCTTTTAGATGGATTCTGTACCAAGAAACATGGGTGTTCAGAAGCTACTGGTTGAATCTCAGCTCGATAGGAGACTAAAAACTTTCAAAATCCTCAGATTACTTTTAGATTGATTCTGTAGTAAGAAACATGGGTGTTCAGAAGCTACTAGTTGATTCTCAGCTCGATCGGAGATTACAAACTTTCAAAATCCTCAGATTGCTTTTAGATTGATTCTGTACCAAAAAAGATGGATGTTCAGAAGCTACTGGTTGAATCTCAGCTCGATAGGAGATTAAAAACTTTCAAAATCCTCAGATTACTTTTAGATTGATTCTGTACTAAGAAACATGGGTGCTTTGAAGATAATGGTTGAATCTCAGCTCGATAGGAGATTAACAACTTTCAAAATCCTCAGATTACTTTTAGATTGATTCTGTACTAAGAAACATGGGGCTTTGAAGCTTCTGGTTGATTCTCAGCTCGATCGGAGATTACAAACTTTCAAAATCCTCAGATTGCTTTTAGATTGATTCTGTACCAAAAAACATGGATGTTCAGAAGCTACTGGTTGAATCTCAGCTCGATAGGAGATTAAAAACTTTCAAAATCCTCAGATTACTTTTAGATTGATTCTGTACTAAGAAACATGGGTATTCAGAAGCTACTGGTTGAATCTCAGCTCGGTGGGAGATTAAAAACTTTCAAAATCCTCAGATTACTTATAGATTGATTCTCTACCAAGAAACATGGGTGTTCAGAAGCTACAGGTTGAATCTCAGCTCGATCGGAGATAAAAACTTTCAAAATTCTCAGATTGCTTTTAGATTGATTCTGTACTAAGAAACATGGGTGCTTTGAAGCTTCTGGTTGATTCTCAGCTCCATCTGAGACAAAATATTTTCAAAATCCTCAGATTGCTTTTAGATCGATTCTGTACATGGGTGCTTTGAAGATAATGGTTGACTCTCAGCTCGATCTGAGACAAAATGTTTTCAAAATCCTCAGATTACTTTTAGATTGATTCTGTACTAAGCAACATGGAATTCTGAAGCTGCTGGTTGAATCTCAGCTTGATCGGAGATTAAAAACTTTCAAAATCCTCAGATTGCTGTTAGATTGATTCTCTACTGAGAAACATGGGTGTTTAGAAGCTACTGGTTGAATCTCAGCACGATGGGAGATTAAAAACTTTCAAAATCCTCAGATTGCTTTTAGATTGATTCTGTACTAAGAAACATGGGTGTTCAGAAGCTACTGGTTGAATCTCAGCTCGGTTGGAGATTAAAAACTTTCAAAATTCTCAGATTACTTTCAGAGTGATTCTCTACCAAGAAACATGGGTGTTTAGAAGCTACTGGTTGAATCTCAGCTCGATCGGAGATAAAAACTTTCAAAATTCTCAGATTGCTTTTAGATTGATTCTGTACTAAGAAACATGGGTGCTTTGAAGCTTCTGGTTGATTCTCAGCTCCATCTGAGACAAAATATTTTCAAAATCCTCAGATTGCTTTTAGATGGATTCTGTACTAAGAAACATGGGTGCTTTGAAGATAATGGTTGAATCTCCGCTCGAAAGGAGATTAACAACTTTCAAAATCCTCAGATTGCTTTTAGATTGATTCTGTACAAAGAAACATGGGTATTCAGAAGCTACTGGTTGAATCTCAGCTCGGTGGGAGATTGAAAACTTTCAAAATCCTCAGATTACTTTTAGATTGATTCTCTACCAAGAAACATGGGTGTTCAGAAGCTACTGGTTGAATCTCAGCTCGAAAGGAGACTAAAAACTTTCAAAATCCTCAGATTACTTTTAGATGGATTCTGTACTAAGAAACATGGGTGCTTTGAAGATAATGGTTGAATCTCCGCTCGAAGGAGATTAACAACTTTCAAAATCCTCAGATTGCTTTTAGATTGATTCTCTACCAAGAAACATGGGTGTTCAGAAGCTACTGGTTGAATCTCAGCTCGATAGGAGATAAAAACTTTCAAAATCCTCAGACTACTTTTAGATTGATTCTGTAGTAAGAAACATGGTTGTTCAGAAGCTACTGGTTGAATCTCAGCTCGATCGGAGATTAAAAACTTTCAAAATTCTAAGATTGCTGTTAAATTGATTCTGTACTAAGAAACATGGGTGTTTAGAAGCTACTGGTTGAATCTCAGCTCGATCGGAGATAAAATATTTTCAAAATCCTCAGATTGCTTTTAGATGGATTCTGTACTAAGAAACATGGGTGCTTTGAAGATAATGGTTAAATCTCAGCTCGATAGGAGATTAACAACTTTCAAAATCCTCAGATTACTTTTAGATTGATTCTGTACTAAGAAACATGGGTGTTCAGAAGCTACTGGTTGAATCTCAGCACGATGGGAGATTAAAAACTTTCAAAATCCTCAGATTGCTTTTAGATTGATTCTCTACTAAGAAACATGGGTGTTCAGAAGCTACTGGTTGAATCTCAGCTCGAAAGGAGACTAAAAACTTTCAAAATCCTCAGATTGCTTTTAGATCGATTCTGTACATGGGTGCTTTGAAAATAATGGTTGACTCTCAGCTCGATCTGAGACAAAATGTTTTCAAAATCCTCAGATTACTTTTAGATTGATTCTGTACTAAGCAACATGATATTCTGAAGCTGCTGGTTGAATCTCAGCTTGATCGGAGATTAAAAACTTTCAAAATCCTCAGATTGCTGTTAGATTGATTCTCTACTGAGAAACATGGGTGTTTAGAAGCTACTGGTTGAATCTCAGCTCGATCGGAGATAAAAACTTTCAAAATTCTCAGATTGCTTTTAGATTGATTCTGTACTAAGAAACATGGGTGTTCTGAAGCTACTGGTTGAATCTCAGCACGATGGGAGATTAAAAACTTTCAAAATCCTCAGATTGCTTTTAGATTGATTCTGTACTAAGAAACATGGGTGTTCAGAAGCTACTGGTTGAATCTCAGCTCGGTTGGAGATTAAAAACTTTCAAAATTCTCAGATTACTTTCAGAGTGATTCTCTACCAAGAAACATGGGTGTTTAGAAGCTACTGGTTGAATCTCAGCTCGATCGGAGATAAAAACTTTCAAAATTCTCAGATTGCTTTTAGATTGATTCTGTACTAAGAAACATGGGTGCTTTGAAGCTTCTGGTTGATTCTCAGCTCCATCTGAGACAAAATATTTTCAAAATCCTCAGATTGCTTTTAGATGGATTCTGTACTAAGAAACATGGGTGCTTTGAAGATAATGGTTGAATCTCCGCTCGAAAGGAGATTAACAACTTTCAAAATCCTCAGATTGCTTTTAGATTGATTCTGTACAAAGAAACATGGGTATTCAGAAGCTACTGGTTGAATCTCAGCTCGGTGGGAGATTAAAAACTTTCAAAATCCTCAGATTACTTTTAGATTGATTCTCTACCAAGAAACATGGGTGTTCAGAAGCTACTGGTTGAATCTCAGCTCGAAAGGAGACTAAAAACTTTCAAAATCCTCAGATTACTTTTAGATGGATTCTGTACTAAGAAACATGGGTGCTTTGAAGATAATGGTTGAATCTCCGCTCGAAGGAGATTAACAACTTTCAAAATCCTCAGATTGCTTTTAGATTGATTCTCTACCAAGAAACATGGGTGTTCAGAAGCTACTGGTTGAATCTCAGCTCGATAGGAGATAAAAACTTTCAAAATCCTCAGACTACTTTTAGATTGATTCTGTAGTAAGAAACATGGTTGTTCAGAAGCTACTGGTTGAATCTCAGCTCGATCGGAGATTAAAAACTTTCAAAATTCTAAGATTGCTGTTAAATTGATTCTGTACTAAGAAACATGGGTGTTTAGAAGCTACTGGTTGAATCTCAGCTCGATCGGAGATAAAATATTTTCAAAATCCTCAGATTGCTTTTAGATGGATTCTGTACTAAGAAACATGGGTGCTTTGAAGATAATGGTTAAATCTCAGCTCGATAGGAGATTAACAACTTTCAAAATCCTCAGATTACTTTTAGATTGATTCTGTACTAAGAAACATGGGTGTTCAGAAGCTACTGGTTGAATCTCAGCACGATGGGAGATTAAAAACTTTCAAAATCCTCAGATTGCTTTTAGATTGATTCTCTACTAAGAAACATGGGTGTTCAGAAGCTACTGGTTGAATCTCAGCTCGAAAGGAGACTAAAAACTTTCAAAATCCTCAGATTACTTTTAGATGGATTCTGTACTAAGAAACATGGGTGCTTTGAAGATAATGGTTGAATCTCAGCTCGATAGGAGATTAACAACTTTCAAAATCCTCAGATTACTTTTAGATTGATTCTGTACTAAGAAACATGGGGCTTTGAAGCTTCTGGTTGATTCTCAGCTCGATCGGAGATTAAAAACTTTAAAAATCCTCAGATTACTTTTAGATTGATTCTGTACTAAGAAACATGGGTGTTCAGAAGCTACTGGTTGAATCTCAGCTCGATCGGAGATTAAAAACTTTCAAAATTCTCAGATTGCTGTTAGATTGATTCTGTACTAAGAAACATGGGTGTTCAGAAGCTACTGGTTGAATCTCAGCTCGGTTGGAGATTAAAAACATTCAAAATTCTCAGATTACTTTCAGAGTGATTCTGTACTAAGAAACATGGGTGCTTTGAAGATAATGGTTGACTCTCAGCTCGATCTGAGACAAAATGTTATCAAAATCCTCAGATTACTTTTAGATTGATTCTGTACTAAGAAACATGATATTCTGAAGCTACTGGTTGAATCTCAGCTCGATCGGAGATTAAAAACTTTCAAAATCCTCAGATTACTTTTAGATTGATTCTGTACTAAGAAACATGGGTGTTCAGAAGCTACTGGTTGAATCTCAGCTCGATCGGAGATTAAAAACTTTCAAAATTCTCAGATTGCTGTTAGATTGATTCTGTACTAAGAAACATGGGTGTTCAGAAGCTACTGGTTGAATCTCAGCTCGGTTGGAGATTAAAAACTTTCAAAATTCTCAGATTTCTTTCAGAGTGATTCTCTACCAAGAAACATGGGTGTTTAGAAGCTACTGGTTGAATCTCAGCTCGATCGGAGATAAAAACTTTCAAAATTCTCAGATTGCTTTTAGATTGATTCTGTACTAAGAAACATGGGTGCTTTGAAGCTTCTGGTTGATTCTCAGCTCCATCTCAGACAAAATATTTTCAAAATCCTCAGATTGCTTTTAGATGGATTCTGTACTAAGAAACATGGGTGCTTTGAAGATAATGGTTGAATCTCCGCTCGAAAGGAGATTAACAACTTTCAAAATCCTCAGATTGCTTTTAGATTGATTCTCTACCAAGAAACATGGGTGTTCAGAAGCTACTGGTTGAATCTCAGCTCGATAGGAGATAAAAACTTTGAAAATCCTCAGACTACTTTTAGATTGATTCTGTACTAAGCAACATGATATTCTGAAGCTGCTGGTTGAATCTCAGCTTGATCGGAGATTAAAAACTTTCAAAATCCTCAGATTGCTGTTAGATTGATTCTCTACTGAGAAACATGGGTGTTTAGATGCTACTGGTTGAATCTCAGCTCGATCGGAGATAAAAACTTTCAAAATTCTCAGATTGCTTTTAGATTGATTCTGTACTAAGAAACATGGGTGTTCTGAAGCTACTGGTTGAATCTCAGCACGATGGGAGATTAAAAACTTTCAAAATCCTCAGATTGCTTTTAGATTGATTCTGTACTAAGAAACATGGGTGTTCAGAAGCTACTGGTTGAATCTCAGCTCGGTTGGAGATTAAAAACTTTCAAAATTCTCAGATTACTTTCAGAGTGATTCTCTACCAAGAAACATGGGTGTTTAGAAGCTACTGGTTGAATCTCAGCTCGATCGGAGATAAAAACTTTCAAAATTCTCAGATTGCTTTTAGATTGATTCTGTACTAAGAAACATGGGTGCTTTGAAGCTTCTGGTTGATTCTCAGCTCCATCTGAGACAAAATATTTTCAAAATCCTCAGATTGCTTTTAGATGGATTCTGTACTAAGAAACATGGGTGCTTTGAAGATAATGGTTGAATCTCCGCTCGAAAGGAGATTAACAACTTTCAAAATCCTCAGATTGCTTTTAGATTGATTCTGTACAAAGAAACATGGGTATTCAGAAGCTACTGGTTGAATCTCAGCTCGGTGGGAGATTAAAAACTTTCAAAATCCTCAGATTACTTTTAGATTGATTCTCTACCAAGAAACATGGGTGTTCAGAAGCTACTGGTTGAATCTCAGCTCGAAAGGAGACTAAAAACTTTCAAAATCCTCAGATTACTTTTAGATGGATTCTGTACTAAGAAACATGGGTGCTTTGAAGATAATGGTTGAATCTCCGCTCGAAGGAGATTAACAACTTTCAAAATCCTCAGATTGCTTTTAGATTGATTCTCTACCAAGAAACATGGGTGTTCAGAAGCTACTGGTTGAATCTCAGCTCGATAGGAGATAAAAACTTTCAAAATCCTCAGACTACTTTTAGATTGATTCTGTAGTAAGAAACATGGTTGTTCAGAAGCTACTGGTTGAATCTCAGCTCGATCGGAGATTAAAAACTTTCAAAATTCTAAGATTGCTGTTAAATTGATTCTGTACTAAGAAACATGGGTGTTTAGAAGCTACTGGTTGAATCTCAGCTCGATCGGAGATAAAATATTTTCAAAATCCTCAGATTGCTTTTAGATGGATTCTGTACTAAGAAACATGGGTGCTTTGAAGATAATGGTTAAATCTCAGCTCGATAGGAGATTAACAACTTTCAAAATCCTCAGATTACTTTTAGATTGATTCTGTACTAAGAAACATGGGTGTTCAGAAGCTACTGGTTGAATCTCAGCACGATGGGAGATTAAAAACTTTCAAAATCCTCAGATTGCTTTTAGATTGATTCTCTACTAAGAAACATGGGTGTTCAGAAGCTACTGGTTGAATCTCAGCTCGAAAGGAGACTAAAAACTTTCAAAATCCTCAGATTACTTTTAGATGGATTCTGTACTAAGAAACATGGGTGCTTTGAAGATAATGGTTGAATCTCAGCTCGATAGGAGATTAACAACTTTCAAAATCCTCAGATTACTTTTAGATTGATTCTGTACTAAGAAACATGGGGCTTTGAAGCTTCTGGTTGATTCTCAGCTCGATCGGAGATTAAAAACTTTAAAAATCCTCAGATTACTTTTAGATTGATTCTGTACTAAGAAACATGGGTGTTCAGAAGCTACTGGTTGAATCTCAGCTCGATCGGAGATTAAAAACTTTCAAAATTCTCAGATTGCTGTTAGATTGATTCTGTACTAAGAAACATGGGTGTTCAGAAGCTACTGGTTGAATCTCAGCTCGGTTGGAGATTAAAAACATTCAAAATTCTCAGATTACTTTCAGAGTGATTCTGTACTAAGAAACATGGGTGCTTTGAAGATAATGGTTGACTCTCAGCTCGATCTGAGACAAAATGTTATCAAAATCCTCAGATTACTTTTAGATTGATTCTGTACAAAGAAACATGATATTCTGAAGCTACTGGTTGAATCTCAGCTCGATCGGAGATTAAAAACTTTCAAAATCCTCAGATTACTTTTAGATTGATTCTGTACTAAGAAACATGGGTGTTCAGAAGCTACTGGTTGAATCTCAGCTCGATCGGAGATTAAAAACTTTCAAAATGCTCAGATTGCTGTTAGATTGATTCTGTACTAAGAAACATGGGTGTTCAGAAGCTACTGGTTGAATCTCAGCTCGGTTGGAGATTAAAAACTTTCAAAATTCTCAGATTTCTTTCAGAGTGATTCTCTACCAAGAAACATGGGTGTTTAGAAGCTACTGGTTGAATCTCAGCTCGATCGGAGATTAAAAACTTTCAAAATCCTCAGATTACTTTTAGATTGATTCTGTACTAAGAAACATGGGTGTTCAGAAGCTACTGGTTGAATCTCAGCACGATGGGAGATTAAAAACTTTCAAAATCCTCAGATTGCTTTTAGATTGATTCTCTACTAAGAAACATGGGTGTTCAGAAGCTACTGGTTGAATCTCAGCTCGAAAGGAGACTAAAAACTTTCAAAATCCTCAGATTACTTTGAGATGGATTCTGTACTAAGAAACATGGGTGCTTTGAAGATAATGGTTGAATCTCAGCACGATGGGAGATTAAAAACTTTCAAAATCCTCAGATTACTTTTAGATTGATTCTGTACTAAGAAACATGGGTGTTCAGAAGCTACTGGTTGAATCTCAGCACGATGGGAGATTAAAAACTTTCAAAATCCTCAGATTGCTTTTAGATTGATTCTCTACTAAGAAACATGGGTGTTCAGAAGCTACTGGTTGAATCTCAGCTCGAAAGGAGACTAAAAACTTTCAAAATCCTCAGATTACTTTTAGATGGATTCTGTACTAAGAAACATGGGTGCTTTGAAGATAATGGTTGAATCTCAGCTCGATAGGAGATTAACAACTTTCAAAATCCTCAGATTACTTTTAGATTGATTCTGTACTAAGAAACATGGGGCTTTGAAGCTTCTGGTTGATTCTCAGCTCGATCGGAGATTAAAAACTTTAAAAATCCTCAGATTACTTTTAGATTGATTCTGTACTAAGAAACATGGGTGTTCAGAAGCTACTGGTTGAATCTCAGCTCGATCGGAGATTAAAAACTTTCAAAATTCTCAGATTGCTGTTAGATTGATTCTGTACTAAGAAACATGGGTGTTCAGAAGCTACTGGTTGAATCTCAGCTCGGTTGGAGATTAAAAACATTCAAAATTCTCAGATTACTTTCAGAGTGATTCTGTACTAAGAAACATGGGTGCTTTGAAGATAATGGTTGACTCTCAGGTCGATCTGAGACAAAATGTTATCAAAATCCTCAGATTACTTTTAGATTGATTCTGTACAAAGAAACATGATATTCTGAAGCTACTGGTTGAATCTCAGCTCGATCGGAGATTAAAAACTTTCAAAATCCTCAGATTACTTTTAGATTGATTCTGTACTAAGAAACATGGGTGTTCAGAAGCTACTGGTTGAATCTCAGCTCGATTGGAGATTAAAAACTTTCAAAATGCTCAGATTGCTGTTAGATTGATTCTGTACTAAGAAACATGGGTGTTCAGAAGCTACTGGTTGAATCTCAGCTCGGTTGGAGATTAAAAACTTTCAAAATTCTCAGATTTCTTTCAGAGTGATTCTCTACCAAGAAACATGGGTGTTTAGAAGCTACTGGTTGAATCTCAGCTCGATCGGAGATAAAAACTTTCAAAATTCTCAGATTGCTTTTAGATTGATTCTGTATTAAGAAACATGGGTGCTTTGAAGCTTCTGGTTGATTCTCAGCTCCATCTCAGACAAAATATTTTCAAAATCCTCAGATTGCTTTTAGATGGATTCTGTACTAAGAAACATGGGTGCTTTGAAGATAATGGTTGAATCTCCGCTCGAAAGGAGATTAACAACTTTCAAAATCCTCAGATTGCTTTTAGATTGATTCTCTACCAAGAAACATGGGTGTTTAGAAGCTACTGGTTGAATCTCAGCTCGATCGGAGATAAAAACTTTCAAAATTCTCAGATTGCTTTTAGATTGATTCTGTATTAAGAAACATGGGTGCTTTGAAGCTTCTGGTTGATTCTCAGCTCCATCTCAGACAAAATATTTTCAAAATCCTCAGATTGCTTTTAGATGGATTCTATACTAAGAAACATGGGTGCTTTGAAGATAATGGTTGAATCTCCGCTCGAAAGGAGATTAACAACTTTCAAAATCCTCAGATTGCTTTTAGATTGATTCTACCAAGAAACATGGGTGTTCAGAAGCTACTGGTTGAATCTCAGCTCGATAGGAGATAAAAACTTTGAAAATCCTCAGACTACTTTTAGATTGATTCTGTAGTAAGAAACATGGTTGTTCAGAAGCTACTGGTTGAATCTCAGCTCGATCGGAGATTAACAACTTTCAAAATCCTCAGATTACTTTTAGATTGATTCTGTACTAAGAAACATGGGTGTTCAGAAGCTACTGGTTGAATCTCAGCACGATGGGAGATTAAAAACTTTCAAAATCCTCAGATTGCTTTTAGATTGATTCTCTACCAAGAAACATGGGTGTTCAGAAGCTACTGGTTGAATCTCAGCTCGAAAGGAGACTAAAAACTTTCAAAATCCTCAGATTACTTTTAGATGGATTCTGTACTAAGAAACATGGGTGCTTTGAAGATAATGGTTGAATCTCAGCTCGATAGGAGATTAACAACTTTCAAAATCCTCAGATTACTTTTAGATTGATTCTGTACTAAGAAACATGGGGCTTTGAAGCTTCTGGTTGATTCTCAGCTCGATCGGAGATTAAAAACTTTAAAAATCCTCAGATTACTTTTAGATTGATTCTGTACTAAGAAACATGGGTGTTCAGAAGCTACTGGTTGAATCTCAGCTCGATCGGAGATTAAAAACTTTCAAAATTCTCAGATTGCTGTTAGATTGATTCTGTACTAAGAAACATGGGTGTTCAGAAGCTACTGGTTGAATCTCAGCTCGGTTGGAGATTAAAAACATTCAAAATTCTCAGATTACTTTCAGAGTGATTCTGTACTAAGAAACATGGGTGCTTTGAAGATAATGGTTGACTCTCAGCTCGATCTGAGACAAAATGTTATCAAAATCCTCAGATTACTTTTAGATTGATTCTGTACTAAGAAACATGATATTCTGAAGCTACTGGTTGAATCTCAGCTCGATCGGAGATTAAAAACTTTCAAAATCCTCAGATTACTTTTAGATTGATTCTGTACTAAGAAACATGGGTGTTCAGAAGCTACTGGTTGAATCTCAGCTCGATCGGAGATTAAAAACTTTCAAAATTCTCAGATTGCTGTTAGATTGATTCTGTACTAAGAAACATGGGTGCTTTGAAGCTTCTGGTTGATTCTCAGCTCCATCTCAGACAAAATATTTTCAAAATCCTCAGATTGCTTTTAGATGGATTCTGTACTAAGAAACATGGGTGCTTTGAAGATAATGGTTGAATCTCCGCTCGAAAGGAGATTAACAACTTTCAAAATCCTCAGATTGCTTTTAGATTGATTCTCTACCAAGAAACATGGGTGTTCAGAAGCTACTGGTTGAATCTCAGCTCGATAGGAGATAAAAACTTTGAAAATCCTCAGACTACTTTTAGATTGATTCTGTAGTAAGAAACATGGTTGTTCAGAAGCTACTGGTTGAATCTCAGCTCGATCGGAGATTAAAAACTTTCAAAATTCTCAGATTGCTGTTACATTGATTCTGTACTAAGAAACATGGGTGTTTAGAAGCTACTGGTTGAATCTCAGCTCGATCGGAGATAAAATATTTTCAAAATCCTCAGATTGCTTTTAGATGGATTCTGTACTAAGAAACATGGGTGCTTTGAAGATAATGGTTAAATCTCAGCTCGATAGGAGATTAACAACTTTCAAAATCCTCAGATTACTTTTAGATTGATTCTGTACTAAGAAACATGGGTGTTCAGAAGCTACTGGTTGAATCTCAGCACGATGGGAGATTAAAAACTTTCAAAATCCTCAGATTGCTTTTAGATTGATTCTCTACCAAGAAACATGGGTGTTCAGAAGCTACTGGTTGAATCTCAGCTCGAAAGGAGACTAAAAACTTTCAAAATCCTCAGATTACTTTTAGATGGATTCTGTACTAAGAAACATGGGTGCTTTGAAGATAATGGTTGAATCTCCGCTCGAAGGAGATTAACAACTTTCAAAATCCTCAGATTACTTTTAGATTGATGCTGTACTAAGAAACATGGGTGTTCAGAAACTACTGGTTGAATCTCAGGTCGATCGGAGATTAAAAACTTTCAAAATCCTCAGATTACTTTTAGATTGATTCTGTACTAAGAAACATTGGTATTCAGAAGCTACTGGTTGAATCTCTGCTCGGTGGGAGATTAAAAACTTTCAAAATCCTCAGATTGCTTTTAGATTGATTCTGTACTAAGAAACATGGGTGCTTTGAAGCTTCTGGTTGATTCTCAGCTCCATCTGAGACAAAATATTTTCAAAATCCTCAGATTGCTTTTAGATGGATTCTGTACTAAGAAACATGGGTGCTTTGAAGATAATGGTTGAATCTCAGCTCGATAGGAGATTAACAACTTTCAAAATCCTCAGATTACTTTTAGATTGATTCTGTACTAAGAAACATGGGGCTTTGAAGCTTCTGGTTGATTCTCAGCTCGATCGGAGATTAAAAACTTTAAAAATCCTCAGATTACTTTTAGATTGATTCTGTACTAAGAAACATGGGTGTTCAGAAGCTACTGGTTGAATCTCAGCTCGATCGGAGATTAAAAACTTTCAAAATTCTCAGATTGCTGTTAGATTGATTCTGTACTAAGAAATATGGGTGCTTTGAAGCTTCTGGTTGATTCTCAGCTCCATCTGAGACAAAATATTTTCAAAATCCTCAGATTGCTTTTAGATGGATTCTGTACCAAGAAACATGGGTGTTCAGAAGCTACTGGTTGAATCTCAGCTCGATAGGAGACTAAAAACTTTCAAAATCCTCAGATTACTTTTAGATTGATTCTGTAGTAAGAAACATGGGTGTTCAGAAGCTACTAGTTGATTCTCAGCTCGATCGGAGATTACAAACTTTCAAAATCCTCAGATTGCTTTTAGATTGATTCTGTACCAAAAAAGATGGATGTTCAGAAGCTACTGGTTGAATCTCAGCTCGATAGGAGATTAAAAACTTTAAAAATCCTCAGATTACTTTTAGATTGATTCTGTACTAAGAAACATGGGTATTCAGAAGCTACTGGTTGAATCTCAGCTCGGTGGGAGATTAAAAACTTTCAAAATCCTCAGATTACTTTTAGATTGATTCTGTAGTAAGAAAAATGGGTGTTCAGAAGCTACTAGTTGATTCTCAGCTCGATCGGAGATTACAAACTTTCAAAATCCTCAGATTGCTTTTAGATTGATTCTGTACCAAAAAACATGGATGTTCAGAAGCTACTGGTTGAATCTCAGCTCGATAGGAGATTAAAAACTTTCAAAATCCTCAGATTACTTTTAGATTGATTCTGTACTAAGAAACATGGGTATTCAGAAGCTACTGGTTGAATCTCAGCTCGGTGGGAGATTAAAAACTTTCAAAATCCTCAGATTACTTATAGATTGATTCTCTACCAAGAAACATGGGTGTTCAGAAGCTACAGGTTGAATCTCAGCTCGATCGGAGATAAAAACTTTCAAAATTCTCAGATTGCTTTTAGATTGATTCTGTACTAAGAAACATGGGTGCTTTGAAGCTTCTGGTTGATTCTCAGCTCCATCTGAGACAAAATATTTTCAAAATCCTCAGATTGCTTTTAGATCGATTCTGTACATGGGTGCTTTGAAGATAATGGTTGACTCTCAGCTCGATCTGAGACAAAATGTTTTCAAAATCCTCAGATTACTTTTAGATTGATTCTGTACTAAGCAACATGATATTCTGAAGCTGCTGGTTGAATCTCAGCTTGATCGGAGATTAAAAACTTTCAAAATCCTCAGATTGCTGTTAGATTGATTCTCTACTGAGAAACATGGGTGTTTAGAAGCTACTGGTTGAATCTCAGCTCGATCGGAGATAAAAACTTTCAAAATTCTCAGATTGCTTTTAGATTGATTCTGTACTAAGAAACATGGGTGTTCTGAAGCTACTGGTTGAATCTCAGCACGATGGGAGATTAAAAACTTTCAAAATCCTCAGATTGCTTTTAGATTGATTCTGTACTAAGAAACATGGGTGCTTTGAAGATAATGGTTAAATCTCAGCTCGATAGGAGATTAACAACTTTCAAAATCCTCAGATTACTTTTAGATTGATTCTGTACTAAGAAACATGGGCGTTCAGAAGCTACTGGTTGAATCTCAGCACGATGGGAGATTAAAAACTTTCAAAATCCTCAGATTGCTTTTAGATTGATTCTCTACCAAGAAACATGGGTGTTCAGAAGCTACTGGTTGAATCTCAGCTCGAAAGGAGACTAAAAACTTTCAAAATCCTCAGATTACTTTTAGATGGATTCTGTACTAAGAAACATGGGTGCTTTGAAGATAATGGTTGAATCTCCGCTCGAAGGAGATTAACAACTTTCAAAATCCTCAGATTACTTTTAGATTGATGCTGTACTAAGAAACATGGGTGTTCAGAAACTACTGGTTGAATCTCAGGTCGATCGGAGATTAAAAACTTTCAAAATCCTCAGATTACTTTTAGATTGATTCTGTACTAAGAAACATTGGTATTCAGAAGCTACTGGTTGAATCTCTGCTCGGTGGGAGATTAAAAACTTTCAAAATCCTCAGATTGCTTTTAGATTGATTCTGTACTAAGAAACATGGGTGCTTTGAAGCTTCTGGTTGATTCTCAGCTCCATCTGAGACAAAATATTTTCAAAATCCTCAGATTGCTTTTAGATGGATTCTGTACTAAGAAACATGGGTGCTTTGAAGATAATGGTTGAATCTCAGCTCGATAGGAGATTAACAACTTTCAAAATCCTCAGATTACTTTTAGATTGATTCTGTACTAAGAAACATGGGGCTTTGAAGCTTCTGGTTGATTCTCAGCTCGATCGGAGATTAAAAACTTTAAAAATCCTCAGATTACTTTTAGATTGATTCTGTACTAAGAAACATGGGTGTTCAGAAGCTACTGGTTGAATCTCAGCTCGATCGGAGATTAAAAACTTTCAAAATTCTCAGATTGCTGTTAGATTGATTCTGTACTAAGAAATATGGGTGCTTTGAAGCTTCTGGTTGATTCTCAGCTCCATCTGGGACAAAATATTTTCAAAATCCTCAGATTGCTTTTAGATGGATTCTGTACCAAGAAACATGGGTGTTCAGAAGCTACTGGTTGAATCTCAGCTCGATAGGAGACTAAAAACTTTCAAAATCCTCAGATTACTTTTAGATTGATTCTGTAGTAAGAAACATGGGTGTTCAGAAGCTACTAGTTGATTCTCAGCTCGATCGGAGATTACAAACTTTCAAAATCCTCAGATTGCTTTTAGATTGATTCTGTACCAAAAAAGATGGATGTTCAGAAGCTACTGGTTGAATCTCAGCTCGGTGGGAGATTAAAAACTTTCAAAATCCTCAGATTACTTTTAGATTGATTCTGTAGTAAGAAAAATGGGTGTTCAGAAGCTACTAGTTGATTCTCAGCTCGATCGGAGATTACAAACTTTCAAAATCCTCAGATTGCTTTTAGATTGATTCTCTACCAAGAAACATGGGTGTTCAGAAGCTACTGGTTGAATCTCAGCTCGAAAGGAGACTAAAAACTTTCAAAATCCTCAGATTACTTTTAGATGGATTCTGTACTAAGAAACATGGGTGCTTTGAAGATAATGGTTGAATCTCAGCTCGATAGGAGATTAACAACTTTCAAAATCCTCAGATTACTTTTAGATTGATTCTGTACTAAGAAACATGGGGCTTTGAAGCTTCTGGTTGATTCTCAGCTCGATCGGAGATTAAAAACTTTAAAAATCCTCAGATTACTTTTAGATTGATTCTGTACTAAGAAACATGGGTGTTCAGAAGCTACTGGTTGAATCTCAGCTCGATCGGAGATTAAAAACTTTCAAAATTCTCAGATTGCTGTTAGATTGATTCTGTACTAAGAAACATGGGTGTTCAGAAGCTACTGGTTGAATCTCAGCTCGGTTGGAGATTAAAAACATTCAAAATTCTCAGATTACTTTCAGAGTGATTCTGTACTAAGAAACATGGGTGCTTTGAAGATAATGGTTGACTCTCAGCTCGATCTGAGACAAAATGTTATCAAAATCCTCAGATTACTTTTAGATTGATTCTGTACTAAGAAACATGATATTCTGAAGCTACTGGTTGAATCTCAGCTCGATCGGAGATTAAAAACTTTCAAAATCCTCAGATTACTTTTAGATTGATTCTGTACTAAGAAACATGGGTGTTCAGAAGCTACTGGTTAAATCTCAGCTCGATCGGAGATTAAAAACTTTCAAAATTCTCAGATTGCTGTTAGATTGATTCTGTACTAAGAAACATGGGTGCTTTGAAGCTTCTGGTTGATTCTCAGCTCCATCTCAGACAAAATATTTTCAAAATCCTCAGATTGCTTTTAGATGGATTCTGTACTAAGAAACATGGGTGCTTTGAAGATAATGGTTGAATCTCCGCTCGAAAGGAGATTAACAACTTTCAAAATCCTCAGATTGCTTTTAGATTGATTCTCTACCAAGAAACATGGGTGTTCAGAAGCTACTGGTTGAATCTCAGCTCGATAGGAGATAAAAACTTTGAAAATCCTCAGACTACTTTTAGATTGATTCTGTAGTAAGAAACATGGTTGTTCAGAAGCTACTGGTTGAATCTCAGCTCGATCGGAGATTAAAAACTTTCAAAATTCTCAGATTGCTGTTACATTGATTCTGTACTAAGAAACATGGGTGTTTAGAAGCTACTGGTTGAATCTCAGCTCGATCGGAGATAAAATATTTTCAAAATCCTCAGATTGCTTTTAGATGGATTCTGTACT
The DNA here is from genome assembly GCA_023634235.1 of Pisaster brevispinus. Taxonomy (NCBI): domain Eukaryota; kingdom Metazoa; phylum Echinodermata; class Asteroidea; order Forcipulatida; family Asteriidae; genus Pisaster; species Pisaster brevispinus. The sequence continues at coordinate 4,814,765 of JAMKCF010000022.1, forward strand.
AAGAAACATGGGTGCTTTGAAGATAATGGTTAAATCTCAGCTCGATAGGAGATTAACAACTTTCAAAATCCTCAGATTACTTTTAGATTGATTCTGTACTAAGAAACATGGGTGTTCAGAAGCTACTGGTTGAATCTCAGCACGATGGGAGATTAAAAACTTTCAAAATCCTCAGATTGCTTTTAGATTGATTCTCTACCAAGAAACATGGGTGTTCAGAAGCTACTGGTTGAATCTCAGCTCGAAAGGAGACTAAAAACTTTCAAAATCCTCAGATTACTTTTAGATGGATTCTGTACTAAGAAACATGGGTGCTTTGAAGATAATGGTTGAATCTCCGCTCGAAGGAGATTAACAACTTTCAAAATCCTCAGATTACTTTTAGATTGATGCTGTACTAAGAAACATGGGTGTTCAGAAACTACTGGTTGAATCTCAGGTCGATCGGAGATTAAAAACTTTCAAAATCCTCAGATTACTTTTAGATTGATTCTGTACTAAGAAACATTGGTATTCAGAAGCTACTGGTTGAATCTCTGCTCGGTGGGAGATTAAAAACTTTCAAAATCCTCAGATTGCTTTTAGATTGATTCTGTACTAAGAAACATGGGTGCTTTGAAGCTTCTGGTTGATTCTCAGCTCCATCTGAGACAAAATATTTTCAAAATCCTCAGATTGCTTTTAGATGGATTCTGTACTAAGAAACATGGGTGCTTTGAAGATAATGGTTGAATCTCAGCTCGATAGGAGATTAACAACTTTCAAAATCCTCAGATTACTTTTAGATTGATTCTGTACTAAGAAACATGGGGCTTTGAAGCTTCTGGTTGATTCTCAGCTCGATCGGAGATTAAAAACTTTAAAAATCCTCAGATTACTTTTAGATTGATTCTGTACTAAGAAACATGGGTGTTCAGAAGCTACTGGTTGAATCTCAGCTCGATCGGAGATTAAAAACTTTCAAAATTCTCAGATTGCTGTTAGATTGATTCTGTACTAAGAAATATGGGTGCTTTGAAGCTTCTGGTTGATTCTCAGCTCCATCTGAGACAAAATATTTTCAAAATCCTCAGATTGCTTTTAGATGGATTCTGTACCAAGAAACATGGGTGTTCAGAAGCTACTGGTTGAATCTCAGCTCGATAGGAGACTAAAAACTTTCAAAATCCTCAGATTACTTTTAGATTGATTCTGTAGTAAGAAACATGGGTGTTCAGAAGCTACTAGTTGATTCTCAGCTCGATCGGAGATTACAAACTTTCAAAATCCTCAGATTGCTTTTAGATTGATTCTGTACCAAAAAAGATGGATGTTCAGAAGCTACTGGTTGAATCTCAGCTCGATAGGAGATTAAAAACTTTAAAAATCCTCAGATTACTTTTAGATTGATTCTGTACTAAGAAACATGGGTATTCAGAAGCTACTGGTTGAATCTCAGCTCGGTGGGAGATTAAAAACTTTCAAAATCCTCAGATTACTTTTAGATTGATTCTGTAGTAAGAAAAATGGGTGTTCAGAAGCTACTAGTTGATTCTCAGCTCGATCGGAGATTACAAACTTTCAAAATCCTCAGATTGCTTTTAGATTGATTCTGTACCAAAAAACATGGATGTTCAGAAGCTACTGGTTGAATCTCAGCTCGATAGGAGATTAAAAACTTTCAAAATCCTCAGATTACTTTTAGATTGATTCTGTACTAAGAAACATGGGTATTCAGAAGCTACTGGTTGAATCTCAGCTCGGTGGGAGATTAAAAACTTTCAAAATCCTCAGATTACTTATAGATTGATTCTCTACCAAGAAACATGGGTGTTCAGAAGCTACAGGTTGAATCTCAGCTCGATCGGAGATAAAAACTTTCAAAATTCTCAGATTGCTTTTAGATTGATTCTGTACTAAGAAACATGGGTGCTTTGAAGCTTCTGGTTGATTCTCAGCTCCATCTGAGACAAAATATTTTCAAAATCCTCAGATTGCTTTTAGATCGATTCTGTACATGGGTGCTTTGAAGATAATGGTTGACTCTCAGCTCGATCTGAGACAAAATGTTTTCAAAATCCTCAGATTACTTTTAGATTGATTCTGTACTAAGCAACATGATATTCTGAAGCTGCTGGTTGAATCTCAGCTTGATCGGAGATTAAAAACTTTCAAAATCCTCAGATTGCTGTTAGATTGATTCTCTACTGAGAAACATGGGTGTTTAGAAGCTACTGGTTGAATCTCAGCTCGATCGGAGATAAAAACTTTCAAAATTCTCAGATTGCTTTTAGATTGATTCTGTACTAAGAAACATGGGTGTTCTGAAGCTACTGGTTGAATCTCAGCACGATGGGAAATTAAAAACTTTCAAAATCCTCAGATTGCTTTTAGATTGATTCTGTACTAAGAAACATGGGTGCTTTGAAGATAATGGTTAAATCTCAGCTCGATAGGAGATTAACAACTTTCAAAATCCTCAGATTACTTTTAGATTGATTCTGTACTAAGAAACATGGGCGTTCAGAAGCTACTGGTTGAATCTCAGCACGATGGGAGATTAAAAACTTTCAAAATCCTCAGATTGCTTTTAGATTGATTCTCTACCAAGAAACATGGGTGTTCAGAAGCTACTGGTTGAATCTCAGCTCGAAAGGAGACTAAAAACTTTCAAAATCCTCAGATTACTTTTAGATGGATTCTGTACTAAGAAACATGGGTGCTTTGAAGATAATGGTTGAATCTCCGCTCGAAGGAGATTAACAACTTTCAAAATCCTCAGATTACTTTTAGATTGATGCTGTACTAAGAAACATGGGTGTTCAGAAACTACTGGTTGAATCTCAGGTCGATCGGAGATTAAAAACTTTCAAAATCCTCAGATTACTTTTAGATTGATTCTGTACTAAGAAACATTGGTATTCAGAAGCTACTGGTTGAATCTCTGCTCGGTGGGAGATTAAAAACTTTCAAAATCCTCAGATTGCTTTTAGATTGATTCTGTACTAAGAAACATGGGTGCTTTGAAGCTTCTGGTTGATTCTCAGCTCCATCTGAGACAAAATATTTTCAAAATCCTCAGATTGCTTTTAGATGGATTCTGTACTAAGAAACATGGGTGCTTTGAAGATAATGGTTGAATCTCAGCTCGATAGGAGATTAACAACTTTCAAAATCCTCAGATTACTTTTAGATTGATTCTGTACTAAGAAACATGGGGCTTTGAAGCTTCTGGTTGATTCTCAGCTCGATCGGAGATTAAAAACTTTAAAAATCCTCAGATTACTTTTAGATTGATTCTGTACTAAGAAACATGGGTGTTCAGAAGCTACTGGTTGAATCTCAGCTCGATCGGAGATTAAAAACTTTCAAAATTCTCAGATTGCTGTTAGATTGATTCTGTACTAAGAAATATGGGTGCTTTGAAGCTTCTGGTTGATTCTCAGCTCCATCTGAGACAAAATATTTTCAAAATCCTCAGATTGCTTTTAGATGGATTCTGTACCAAGAAACATGGGTGTTCAGAAGCTACTGGTTGAATCTCAGCTCGATAGGAGACTAAAAACTTTCAAAATCCTCAGATTACTTTTAGATTGATTCTGTAGTAAGAAACATGGGTGTTCAGAAGCTACTAGTTGATTCTCAGCTCGATCGGAGATTACAAACTTTCAAAATCCTCAGATTGCTTTTAGATTGATTCTGTACCAAAAAAGATGGATGTTCAGAAGCTACTGGTTGAATCTCAGCTCGATAGGAGATTAAAAACTTTAAAAATCCTCAGATTACTTTTAGATTGATTCTGTACTAAGAAACATGGGTATTCAGAAGCTACTGGTTGAATCTCAGCTCGGTGGGAGATTAAAAACTTTCAAAATCCTCAGATTACTTTTAGATTGATTCTGTAGTAAGAAAAATGGGTGTTCAGAAGCTACTAGTTGATTCTCAGCTCGATCGGAGATTACAAACTTTCAAAATCCTCAGATTGCTTTTAGATTGATTCTGTACCAAAAAACATGGATGTTCAGAAGCTACTGGTTGAATCTCAGCTCGATAGGAGATTAAAAACTTTCAAAATCCTCAGATTACTTTTAGATTGATTCTGTACTAAGAAACATGGGTATTCAGAAGCTACTGGTTGAATCTCAGCTCGGTGGGAGATTAAAAACTTTCAAAATCCTCAGATTACTTATAGATTGATTCTCTACCAAGAAACATGGGTGTTCAGAAGCTACAGGTTGAATCTCAGCTCGATCGGAGATAAAAACTTTCAAAATTCTCAGATTGCTTTTAGATTGATTCTGTACTAAGAAACATGGGTGCTTTGAAGCTTCTGGTTGATTCTCAGCTCCATCTGAGACAAAATATTTTCAAAATCCTCAGATTGCTTTTAGATCGATTCTGTACATGGGTGCTTTGAAGATAATGGTTGACTCTCAGCTCGATCTGAGACAAAATGTTTTCAAAATCCTCAGATTACTTTTAGATTGATTCTGTACTAAGCAACATGATATTCTGAAGCTGCTGGTTGAATCTCAGCTTGATCGGAGATTAAAAACTTTCAAAATCCTCAGATTGCTGTTAGATTGATTCTCTACTGAGAAACATGGGTGTTTAGAAGCTACTGGTTGAATCTCAGCTCGATCGGAGATAAAAACTTTCAAAATTCTCAGATTGCTTTTAGATTGATTCTGTACTAAGAAACATGGGTGTTCAGAAGCTACTGGTTGAATCTCAGCACGATGGGAGATTAAAAACTTTCAAAATCCTCAGATTGCTTTTAGATTGATTCTGTACTAAGAAACATGGGTGTTCAGAAGCTACTGGTTGAATCTCAGCTCGGTTGGAGATTAAAAACTTTCAAAATTCTCAGATTACTTTCAGAGTGATTCTCTACCAAGAAACATGGGTGTTTAGAAGCTACTGGTTGAATCTCAGCTCGATCGGAGATAAAAACTTTCAAAATTCTCAGATTGCTTTTAGATTGATTCTGTACTAAGAAACATGGGTGCTTTGAAGCTTCTGGTTGATTCTCAGCTCCATCTGAGACAAAATATTTTCAAAATCCTCAGATTGCTTTTAGATGGATTCTGTACTAAGAAACATGGGTGCTTTGAAGATAATGGTTGAATCTCCGCTCGAAAGGAGATTAACAACTTTCAAAATCCTCAGATTGCTTTTAGATTGATTCTGTACAAAGAAACATGGGTATTCAGAAGCTACTGGTTGAATCTCAGCTCGGTGGGAGATTAAAAACTTTCAAAATCCTCAGATTACTTTTAGATTGATTCTCTACCAAGAAACATGGGTGTTCAGAAGCTACTGGTTGAATCTCAGCTCGAAAGGAGACTAAAAACTTTCAAAATCCTCAGATTACTTTTAGATGGATTCTGTACTAAGAAACATGGGTGCTTTGAAGATAATGGTTGAATCTCCGCTCGAAGGAGATTAACAACTTTCAAAATCCTCAGATTGCTTTTAGATTTATTCTCTACCAAGAAACATGGGTGTTCAGAAGCTACTGGTTGAATCTCAGCTCGATAGGAGATAAAAACTTTCAAAATCCTCAGACTACTTTTAGATTGATTCTGTAGTAAGAAACATGGTTGTTCAGAAGCTACTGGTTGAATCTCAGCTCGATCGGAGATTAAAAACTTTCAAAATTCTAAGATTGCTGTTAAATTGATTCTGTACTAAGAAACATGGGTGTTTAGAAGCTACTGGTTGAATCTCAGCTCGATCGGAGATAAAATATTTTCAAAATCCTCAGATTGCTTTTAGATGGATTCTGTACTAAGAAACATGGGTGCTTTGAAGATAATGGTTAAATCTCAGCTCGATAGGAGATTAACAACTTTCAAAATCCTCAGATTACTTTTAGATTGATTCTGTACTAAGAAACATGGGTGTTCAGAAGCTACTGGTTGAATCTCAGCACGATGGGAGATTAAAAACTTTCAAAATCCTCAGATTGCTTTTAGATTGATTCTCTACTAAGAAACATGGGTGTTCAGAAGCTACTGGTTGAATCTCAGCTCGAAAGGAGACTAAAAACTTTCAAAATCCTCAGATTACTTTTAGATGGATTCTGTACTAAGAAACATGGGTGCTTTGAAGATAATGGTTGAATCTCAGCTCGATAGGAGATTAACAACTTTCAAAATCCTCAGATTACTTTTAGATTGATTCTGTACTAAGAAACATGGGGCTTTGAAGCTTCTGGTTGATTCTCAGCTCGATCGGAGATTAAAAACTTTAAAAATCCTCAGATTACTTTTAGATTGATTCTGTACTAAGAAACATGGGTGTTCAGAAGCTACTGGTTGAATCTCAGCTCGATCGGAGATTAAAAACTTTCAAAATTCTCAGATTGCTGTTAGATTGATTCTGTACTAAGAAACATGGGTGTTCAGAAGCTACTGGTTGAATCTCAGCTCGGTTGGAGATTAAAAACATTCAAAATTCTCAGATTACTTTCAGAGTGATTCTGTACTAAGAAACATGGGTGCTTTGAAGATAATGGTTGACTCTCAGCTCGATCTGAGACAAAATGTTATCAAAATCCTCAGATTACTTTTAGATTGATTCTGTACTAAGAAACATGATATTCTGAAGCTACTGGTTGAATCTCAGCTCGATCGGAGATTAAAAACTTTCAAAATCCTCAGATTACTTTTAGATTGATTCTGTACTAAGAAACATGGGTGTTCAGAAGCTACTGGTTGAAGCTCAGCTCGATCGGAGATTAAAAACTTTCAAAATTCTCAGATTGCTGTTAGATTGATTCTGTACTAAGAAACATGGGTGTTCAGAAGCTACTGGTTGAATCTCAGCTCGGTTGGAGATTAAAAACTTTCAAAATTCTCAGATTTCTTTCAGAGTGATTCTCTACCAAGAAACATGGGTGTTTAGAAGCTACTGGTTGAATCTCAGCTCGATCGGAGATAAAAACTTTCAAAATTCTCAGATTGCTTTTAGATTGATTCTGTACTAAGAAACATGGGTGCTTTGAAGCTTCTGGTTGATTCTCAGCTCCATCTCAGACAAAATATTTTCAAAATCCTCAGATTGCTTTTAGATGGATTCTGTACTAAGAAACATGGGTGCTTTGAAGATAATGGTTGAATCTCCGCTCGAAAGGAGATTAACAACTTTCAAAATCCTCAGATTGCTTTTAGATTGATTCTGTACAAAGAAACATGGGTATTCAGAAGCTACTGGTTGAATCTCAGCTCGGTGGGAGATTAAAAACTTTCAAAATCCTCAGATTACTTTTAGATTGATTCTCTACCAAGAAACATGGGTGTTCAGAAGCTACTGGTTGAATCTCAGCTCGAAAGGAGACTAAAAACTTTCAAAATCCTCAGATTACTTTTAGATGGATTCTGTACTAAGAAACATGGGTGCTTTGAAGATAATGGTTGAATCTCCGCTCGAAGGAGATTAACAACTTTCAAAATCCTCAGATTGCTTTTAGATTTATTCTCTACCAAGAAACATGGGTGTTCAGAAGCTACTGGTTGAATCTCAGCTCGATAGGAGATAAAAACTTTCAAAATCCTCAGACTACTTTTAGATTGATTCTGTAGTAAGAAACATGGTTGTTCAGAAGCTACTGGTTGAATCTCAGCTCGATCGGAGATTAAAAACTTTCAAAATTCTAAGATTGCTGTTAAATTGATTCTGTACTAAGAAACATGGGTGTTTAGAAGCTACTGGTTGAATCTCAGCTCGATCGGAGATAAAATATTTTCAAAATCCTCAGATTGCTTTTAGATGGATTCTGTACTAAGAAACATGGGTGCTTTGAAGATAATGGTTAAATCTCAGCTCGATAGGAGATTAACAACTTTCAAAATCCTCAGATTACTTTTAGATTGATTCTGTACTAAGAAACATGGGTGTTCAGAAGCTACTGGTTGAATCTCAGCACGATGGGAGATTAAAAACTTTCAAAATCCTCAGATTGCTTTTAGATTGATTCTCTACTAAGAAACATGGGTGTTCAGAAGCTACTGGTTGAATCTCAGCTCGAAAGGAGACTAAAAACTTTCAAAATCCTCAGATTACTTTTAGATGGATTCTGTACTAAGAAACATGGGTGCTTTGAAGATAATGGTTGAATCTCAGCTCGATAGGAGATTAACAACTTTCAAAATCCTCAGATTACTTTTAGATTGATTCTGTACTAAGAAACATGGGGCTTTGAAGCTTCTGGTTGATTCTCAGCTCGATCGGAGATTAAAAACTTTAAAAATCCTCAGATTACTTTTAGATTGATTCTGTACTAAGAAACATGGGTGTTCAGAAGCTACTGGTTGAATCTCAGCTCGATCGGAGATTAAAAACTTTCAAAATTCTCAGATTGCTGTTAGATTGATTCTGTACTAAGAAACATGGGTGTTCAGAAGCTACTGGTTGAATCTCAGCTCGGTTGGAGATTAAAAACATTCAAAATTCTCAGATTACTTTCAGAGTGATTCTGTACTAAGAAACATGGGTGCTTTGAAGATAATGGTTGACTCTCAGCTCGATCTGAGACAAAATGTTATCAAAATCCTCAGATTACTTTTAGATTGATTCTGTACTAAGAAACATGATATTCTGAAGCTACTGGTTGAATCTCAGCTCGATCGGAGATTAAAAACTTTCAAAATCCTCAGATTACTTTTAGATTGATTCTGTACTAAGAAACATGGGTGTTCAGAAGCTACTGGTTGAAGCTCAGCTCGATCGGAGATTAAAAACTTTCAAAATTCTCAGATTGCTGTTAGATTGATTCTGTACTAAGAAACATGGGTGTTCAGAAGCTACTGGTTGAATCTCAGCTCGGTTGGAGATTAAAAACTTTCAAAATTCTCAGATTTCTTTCAGAGTGATTCTCTACCAAGAAACATGGGTGTTTAGAAGCTACTGGTTGAATCTCAGCTCGATCGGAGATAAAAACTTTCAAAATTCTCAGATTGCTTTTAGATTGATTCTGTACTAAGAAACATGGGTGCTTTGAAGCTTCTGGTTGATTCTCAGCTCCATCTCAGACAAAATATTTTCAAAATCCTCAGATTGCTTTTAGATGGATTCTGTACTAAGAAACATGGGTGCTTTGAAGATAATGGTTGAATCTCCGCTCGAAAGGAGATTAACAACTTTCAAAATCCTCAGATTGCTTTTAGATTGATTCTCTACCAAGAAACATGGGTGTTCAGAAGCTACTGGTTGAATCTCAGCTCGATAGGAGATAAAAACTTTGAAAATCCTCAGACTACTTTTAGATTGATTCTGTAGTAAGAAACATGGTTGTTCAGAAGCTACTGGTTGAATCTCAGCTCGATCGGAGATTAACAACTTTCAAAATCCTCAGATTACTTTTAGATTGATTCTGTACTAAGAAACATGGGTGTTCAGAAGCTACTGGTTGAATCTCAGCACGATGGGAGATTAAAAACTTTCAAAATCCTCAGATTGCTTTTAGATTGATTCTCTACCAAGAAACATGGGTGTTCAGAAGCTACTGGTTGAATCTCAGCTCGAAAGGACACTAAAAACTTTCAAAATCCTCAGATTACTTTTAGATGGATTCTGTACTAAGAAACATGGGTGCTTTGAAGATAATGGTTGAATCTCAGCTCGATAGGAGATTAACAACTTTCAAAATCCTCAGATTACTTTTAGATTGATTCTGTACTAAGAAACATGGGGCTTTGAAGCTTCTGGTTGATTCTCAGCTCGATCGGAGATTAAAAACTTTAAAAATCCTCAGATTACTTTTAGATTGATTCTGTACTAAGAAACATGGGTGTTCAGAAGCTACTGGTTGAATCTCAGCTCGATCGGAGATTAAAAACTTTCAAAATTCTCAGATTGCTGTTAGATTGATTCTGTACTAAGAAACATGGGTGTTCAGAAGCTACTGGTTGAATCTCAGCTCGGTTGGAGATTAAAAACATTCAAAATTCTCAGATTACTTTCAGAGTGATTCTGTACTAAGAAACATGGGTGCTTTGAAGATAATGGTTGACTCTCAGCTCGATCTGAGACAAAATGTTATCAAAATCCTCAGATTACTTTTAGATTGATTCTGTACTAAGAAACATGATATTCTGAAGCTACTGGTTGAATCTCAGCTCGATCGGAGATTAAAAACTTTCAAAATCCTCAGATTACTTTTAGATTGATTCTGTACTAAGAAACATGGGTGTTCAGAAGCTACTGGTTGAATCTCAGCTCGATCGGAGATTAAAAACTTTCAAAATTCTCAGATTGCTGTTAGATTGATTCTGTACTAAGAAACATGGGTGCTTTGAAGCTTCTGGTTGATTCTCAGCTCCATCTGAGACAAAATATTTTCAAAATCCTCAGATTGCTTTTAGATGGATTCTGTACTAAGAAACATGGGTGCTTTGAAGATAATGGTTGAATCTCCGCTCGAAAGGAGATTAACAACTTTCAAAATCCTCAGATTGCTTTTAGATTGATTCTCTACCAAGAAACATGGGTGTTCAGAAGCTACTGGTTGAATCTCAGCTCGATAGGAGATAAAAACTTTGAAAATCCTCAGACTACTTTTAGATTGATTCTGTAGTAAGAAACATGGTTGTTCAGAAGCTACTGGTTGAATCTCAGCTCGATCGGAGATTAAAAACTTTCAAAATTCTCAGATTGCTGTTACATTGATTCTGTACTAAGAAACATGGGTGTTTAGAAGCTACTGGTTGAATCTCAGCTCGATCGGAGATAAAATATTTTCAAAATCCTCAGATTGCTTTTAGATGGATTCTGTACTAAGAAACATGGGTGCTTTGAATATAATGGTTAAATCTCAGCTCGATAGGAGTATAACAACTTTCAAAATCCTCAGATTACTTTTAGATTGATTCTGTACTAAGAAACATGGGTGTTCAGAAGCTACTGGTTGAATCTCAGCACGATGGGAGATTAAAAACTTTCAAAATCCTCAGATTGCTTTTAGATTGATTCTCTACCAAGAAACATGGGTGTTCAGAAGCTACTGGTTGAATCTCAGCTCGAAAGGAGACTAAAAACTTTAAAAATCCTCAGATTACTTTTAGATGGATTCTGTACTAAGAAACATGGGTGCTTTGAAGATAATGGTTGAATCTCCGCTCGAAGGAGATTAACAACTTTCAAAATCCTCAGATTACTTTTAGATTGATGCTGTACTAAGAAACATGGGTGTTCAGAAACTACTGGTTGAATCTCAGGTCGATCGGAGATTAAAAACTTTCAAAATCCTCAGATTACTTTTAGATTGATTCTGTACTAAGAAACATTGGTATTCAGAAGCTACTGGTTGAATCTCTGCTCGGTGGGAGATTAAAAACTTTCAAAATCCTCAGATTGCTTTTAGATTGATTCTGTACTAAGAAACATGGGTGCTTTGAAGCTTCTGGTTGATTCTCAGCTCCATCTGAGACAAAATATTTTCAAAATCCTCAGATTGCTTTTAGATGGATTCTGTACTAAGAAACATGGGTGCTTTGAAGATAATGGTTGAATCTCAGCTCGATAGGAGATTAACAACTTTCAAAATCCTCAGATTACTTTTAGATTGATTCTGTACTAAGAAACATGGGGCTTTGAAGCTTCTGGTTGATTCTCAGCTCGATCGGAGATTAAAAACTTTAAAAATCCTCAGATTACTTTTAGATTGATTCTGTACTAAGAAACATGGGTGTTCAGAAGCTACTGGTTGAATCTCAGCTCGATCGGAGATTAAAAACTTTCAAAATTCTCAGATTGCTGTTAGATTGATTCTGTACTAAGAAATATGGGTGCTTTGAAGCTTCTGGTTGATTCTCAGCTCCATCTGAGACAAAATATTTTCAAAATCCTCAGATTGCTTTTAGATGGATTCTGTACCAAGAAACATGGGTGTTTAGAAGCTACTGGTTGAATCTCAGCTCGATAGGAGACTAAAAACTTTCAAAATCCTCAGATTACTTTTAGATTGATTCTGTAGTAAGAAACATGGGTGTTCAGAAGCTACTAGTTGATTCTCAGCTCGATCGGAGATTACAAACTTTCAAAATCCTCAGATTGCTTTTAGATTGATTCTGTACCAAAAAAGATGGATGTTCAGAAGCTACTGGTTGAATCTCAGCTCGATAGGAGATTAAAAACTTTCAAAATCCTCAGATTACTTTTAGATTGATTCTGTACTAAGAAACATGGGTATTCAGAAGCTACTGGTTGAATCTCAGCTCGGTGGGAGATTAAAAACTTTCAAAATCCTCAGATTACTTTTAGATTGATTCTGTAGTAAGAAACATGGGTGTTCAGAAGCTACTAGTTGATTCTCAGCTCGATCGGAGATTACAAACTTTCAAAATCCTCAGATTGCTTTTAGATTGATTCTGTACCAAAAAACATGGATGTTCAGAAGCTACTGGTTGAATCTCAGCTCGATAGGAGATTAAAAACTTTCAAAATCCTCAGATTACTTTTAGATTGATTCTGTACTAAGAAACATGGGTATTCAGAAGCTACTGGTTGAATCTCAGCTCGGTGGGAGATTAAAAACTTTCAAAATCCTCAGATTACTTATAGATTGATTCTCTACCAAGAAACATGGGTGTTCAGAAGCTACAGGTTGAATCTCAGCTCGATCGGAGATAAAAACTTTCAAAATTCTCAGATTGCTTTTAGATTGATTCTGTACTAAGAAACATGGGTGCTTTGAAGCTTCTGGTTGATTCTCAGCTCCATCTGAGACAAAATATTTTCAAAATCCTCAGATTGCTTTTAGATCGATTCTGTACATGGGTGCTTTGAAGATAATGGTTGACTCTCAGCTCGATCTGAGACAAAATGTTTTCAAAATCCTCAGATTACTTTTAGATTGATTCTGTACTAAGCAACATGATATTCTGAAGCTGCTGGTTGAATCTCAGCTTGATCGGAGATTAAAAACTTTCAAAATCCTCAGATTGCTGTTAGATTGATTCTCTACTGAGAAACATGGGTGTTTAGAAGCTACTGGTTGAATCTCAGCTCGATCGGAGATAAAAACTTTCAAAATCCTCAGATTACTTTTAGATGGATTCTGTACTAAGAAACATGGGTGCTTTGAAGATAATGGTTGAATCTCCGCTCGAAGGAGATTAACAACTTTCAAAATCCTCAGATTGCTTTTAGATTGATTCTCTACCAAGAAACATGAGTGTTCAGAAGCTACTGGTTGAATCTCAGCTCGATCGGAGATTAAAAACTTTCAAAATTCTAAGATTGCTGTTAAATTGATTCTGTACTAAGAAACATGGGTGTTTAGAAGCTACTGGTTGAATCTCAGCTCGATCGGAGATAAAATATTTTCAAAATCCTCAGATTGCTTTTAGATGGATTCTGTACTAAGAAACATGGGTGCTTTGAAGATAATGGTTGAATCTCAGCTCGATAGGAGATTAACAACTTTCAAAATCCTCAGACTACTTTTAGATTGATTCTGTACTAAGAAACATGGGTGTTCAGAAGCTACTGGTTGAATCTCAGCACGATGGGAGATTAAAAACTTTCAAAATCCTCAGATTGCTTTTAGATTGATTCTCTACCAAGAAACATGGGTGTTCAGAAGCTACTGGTTGAATCTCAGCTCGATCGGAGATTAAAAACTTTCAAAATTCTCAGATTGCTGTTAGATTGATTCTGTACTAAGAAACATGGGTGTTCAGAAGCTACTGGTTGAATCTCAGCTCGGTTGGAGATTAAAAACATTCAAAATTCTCAGATTACTTTCAGAGTGATTCTGTACTAAGAAACATGGGTGCTTTGAAGATAATGGTTGACTCTCAGCTCGATCTGAGACAAAATGTTATCAAAATCCTCAGATTACTTTTAGATTGATTCTGTACTAAGAAACATGATATTCTGAAGCTACTGGTTGAATCTCAGCTCGATCGGAGATTAAAAACTTTCAAAATCCTCAGATTACTTTTAGATTGATTCTGTACTAAGAAACATGGGTGTTCAGAAGCTACTGGTTGAATCTCAGCTCGATCGGAGATTAAAAACTTTCAAAATTCTCAGATTGCTGTTAGATTGATTCTGTACTAAGAAACATGGGTGTTCAGAAGCTACTGGTTGAATCTCAGCTCGGTTGGAGATTAAAAACTTTCAAAATTCTCAGATTTCTTTCAGAGTGATTCTCTACCAAGAAACATGGGTGTTTAGAAGCTACTGGTTGAATCTCAGCTCGATCGGAGATAAAAACTTTCAAAATTCTCAGATTGCTTTTAGATTGATTCTGTACTAAGAAACATGGGTGCTTTGAAGCTTCTGGTTGATTCTCAGCTCCATCTCAGACAAAATATTTTCAAAATCCTCAGATTGCTTTTAGATGGATTCTGTACTAAGAAACATGGGTGCTTTGAAGATAATGGTTGAATCTCCGCTCGAAAGGAGATTAACAACTTTCAAAATCCTCAGATTGCTTTTAGATTGATTCTCTACCAAGAAACATGGGTGTTCAGAAGCTACTGGTTGAATCTCAGCTCGATAGGAGATAAAAACTTTCAAAATCCTCAGACTACTTTTAGATTGATTCTGTAGTAAGAAACATGGTTGTTGAGAAGCTACTGGTTGAATCTCAGCTCGATCGGAGATTAAAAACTTTCAAAATTCTCAGATTGCTGTTAAATTGATTCTGTACTAAGAAACATGGGTGTTTAGAAGCTACTGGTTGAATCTCAGCTCGATCGGAGATAAAATATTTTCAAAATCCTCAGATTGCTTTTAGATGGATTCTGTACTAAGAAACATGGGTGCTTTGAAGATAATGATTAAATTTCAGCTCGATAGGAGATTAACAACTTTCAAAATCCTCAGATTACTTTTAGATTGATTCTGTACTAAGAAACATGGGTGTTCAGAAGCTACTGGTTGAATCTCAGCACGATGGGAGATTAAAAACTTTCAAAATCCTCAGATTGCTTTTAGATTGATTCTCTACCAAGAAACATGGGTGTTCAGAAGCTACTGGTTGAATCTCAGCTCGAAAGGAGACTAAAAACTTTCAAAATCCTCAGATTACTTTTAGATGGATTCTGTACTAAGAAACATGGGTGCTTTGAAGATAATGGTTGAATCTCCGCTCGAAGGAGATTAACAACTTTCAAAATCCTCAGATTACTTTTAGATTGATGCTGTACTAAGAAACATGGGTGTTCAGAAACTACTGGTTGAATCTCAGGTCGATCGGAGATTAAAATCTTTCAAAATCCTCAGATTACTTTAAGATTGATTCTGTACTAAGAAACATTGGTATTCAGAAGCTACTGGTTGAATCTCTGCTCGGTGGGAGATTAAAAACTTTCAAAATCCTCAGATTGCTTTTAGATTGATTCTGTACTAAGAAACATGGGTGCTTTGAAGCTTCTGGTTGATTCTCAGCTCCATCTGAGACAAAATATTTTCAAAATCCTCAGATTGCTTTTAGATGGATTCTGTACTAAGAAACATGGGTGCTTTGAAGATAATGGTTGAATCTCAGCTCGATAGGAGATTAACAACTTTCAAAATCCTCAGATTACTTTTAGATTGATTCTGTACTAAGAAACATGGGGCTTTGAAGCTTCTGGTTGATTCTCAGCTCGATCGGAGATTAAAAACTTTAAAAATCCTCAGATTACTTTTAGATTGATTCTGTACTAAGAAACATGGGTGTTCAGAAGCTACTGGTTGAATCTCAGCTCGATCGGAGATTAAAAACTTTCAAAATTCTCAGATTGCTGTTAGATTGATTCTGTACTAAGAAATATGGGTGCTTTGAAGCTTCTGGTTGATTCTCAGCTCCATCTGAGACAAAATATTTTCAAAATCCTCAGATTGCTTTTAGATGGATTCTGTACCAAGAAACATGGGTGTTCAGAAGCTACTGGTTGAATCTCAGCTCGATAGGAGACTAAAAACTTTCAAAATCCTCAGATTACTTTTAGATTGATTCTGTACTAAGAAACATGGGTATTCAGAAGCTACTGGTTGAATCTCAGCTCGGTGGGAGATTAAAAACTTTCAAAATCCTCAGATTACTTTTAGATTGATTCTGTAGTAAGAAAAATGGGTGTTCAGAAGCTACTAGTTGATTCTCAGCTCGATCGGAGATTACAAACTTTCAAAATCCTCAGATTGCTTTTAGATTGATTCTGTACCAAAAAACATGGATGCTCAGAAGCTACTGGTTGAATCTCAGCTCGATAGGAGATTAAAAACTTTCAAAATCCTCAGATTACTTTTAGATTGATTCTGTACTAAGAAACATGGGTATTCAGAAGCTACTGGTTGAATCTCAGCTCGGTGGGAGATTAAAAACTTTCAAAATCCTCAGATTACTTATAGATTGATTCTCTACCAAGAAACATGGGTGTTCAGAAGCTACAGGTTGAATCTCAGCTCGATCGGAGATAAAAACTTTCAAAATTCTCAGATTGCTTTTAGATTGATTCTGTACTAAGAAACATGGGTGCTTTGAAGCTTCTGGTTGATTCTCAGCTCCATCTGAGACAAAATATTTTCAAAATCCTCAGATTGCTTTTAGATCGATTCTGTACATGGGTGCTTTGAAGATAATGGTTGACTCTCAGCTCGATCTGAGACAAAATGTTTTCAAAATCCTCAGATTACTTTTAGATTGATTCTGTACTAAGCAACATGATATTCTGAAGCTGCTGGTTGAATCTCAGCTTGATCGGAGATTAAAAACTTTCAAAATCCTCAGATTGCTGTTAGATTGATTCTCTACTGAGAAACATGGGTGTTTAGAAGCCACTGGTTAAATCTCAGCTCGATCGGAGATAAAAACTTTCAAAATCCTCAGATTACTTTTAGATGGATTCTGTACTAAGAAACATGGGTGCTTTGAAGATAATGGTTGAATCTCCGCTCGAAGGAGATTAACAACTTTCAAAATCCTCAGATTGCTTTTAGATTGATTCTCTACCAAGAAACATGGGTGTTCAGAAGCTACTGGTTGAATCTCAGCTCGATAGGAGATAAAAACTTTCAAAATCCTCAGACTACTTTTAGATTGATTCTGTAGTAAGAAACATGGTTGTTCAGAAGCTACTGGTTGAATCTCAGCTCGGTGGAAGATTAAAAACTTTCAAAATCCTCAGATTACTTTTAGATTGATTCTCTTCCAAGAAACATGGGTGTTTAGAAGCAACTGGTTGAATCTCAGCTCCATCTGAGACAAAATATTTTCAAAATCCTCAGATTGCTTTTAGATGGATTCTGTACTAAGAAACATGGGTGCTTTGAAGATAATGGTTGACTCTCAGCTCGATCTGAGACAAAATGTTTTCAAAATCCTCAGATTGCTTTTAGATTGATTCTCTACCAAGAAACATGGGTGTTCAGAAGCTACTGGTTGAATCTCAGCTCGATAGGAGATAAAAACTTTCAAAATCCTCAGACTACTTTTAGATTGATTCTGTAGTAAGAAACATGGTTGTTCAGAAGCTACTGGTTGAATCACAGCTCGATCGGAGATTAAAAACTTTCAAAATTCTCAGATTGCTGTTAGATTGATTCTGTACTAAGAAACATGGGTGTTCAGAAGCTACTGGTTGAATCTCAGCTCGGTTGGAGATTAAAAACTTTCAAAATTCTCAGATTACTTTCAGAGTGATTCTCTACCAAGAAACATGGGTGTTTAGAAGCTACTGGTTGAATCTCAGCTCGATCGGAGATAAAAACTTTCAAAATTCTCAGATTGCTTTTAGATTGATTCTGTACTAAGAAACATGGGTGCTTTGAAGCTTCTGGTTGATTCTCAGCTCCATCTGAGACAAAATATTTTCAAAATCCTCAGATTGCTTTTAGATGGATTCTGTACTAAGAAACATGGGTGCTTTGAAGATAATGGTTGAATCTCCGCTCGAAATGAGATTAACAACTTTCAAAATCCTCAGATTGCTTTTAGATTGATTCTGTACAAAGAAACATGGGTATTCAGAAGCTACTGGTTGAATCTCAGCTCGGTGGGAGATTAAAAACTTTCAAAATCCTCAGATTACTTTTAGATTGATTCTCTACCAAGAAACATGGGTGTTCAGAAGCTACTGGTTAAATCTCAGCTCGATCGGAGATAAAAACTTTCAAAATTCTCAGATTGCTTTTAGATTGATTCTGTAGTAAGAAACATGGTTGTTCAGAAGCTACTGGTTGAATCACAGCTCGATCGGAGATTAAAAACTTTCAAAATTCTCAGATTGCTTTTAGATTGATTCTGTACTAAGAAACATGGGTGTTCAGAAGCTACTGGTTGAATCTCAGCTCGGTGGAAGATTAAAAACTTTCAAAATCCTCAGATTACTTTTAGATTGATTCTCTACCAAGAAACATGGGTGTTTAGAAGCTACTGGTTGAATCTCAGCTCGATCGGAGATAAAATATTTTCAAAATCCTCAGATTGCTTTTAGATGGATTCTGTACTAAGAAACATGGGTGCTTTGAAGATAATGGTTGAATCTCAGCTCGATAGGAGATTAACAACTTTCAAAATCCTCAGATTACTGCTAGATTGATTCTGTACTAAGAAACATGGGTGTTCAGAAGCTACTGGTTGAATCTCAGCACGATGGGAGATTAAAAACTTTCAAAATCCTCAGATTGCTTTTAGATTGATTCTCTTCCAAGAAACATGGGTGTTCAGAAGCTACTGGTTGAATCTCAGCTCGAAAGGAGACTAACAACTTTCAAAATCCTCAGATTACTTTTAGATTGATACTGTACTAAGAAACATGGGTGTTCAGAAACTACTGGTTGAATCTCAGGTCGATCGGAGATTTAAAACTTTCAAAATCCTCAGATTACTTTTAGATTGATTCTGTACTAAGAAACATTGGTATTCAGAAGCTACTGGTTGAATCTCTGCTCGGTGGGAGATTAAAAACTTTCAAAATCCTCAGATTGCTTTTAGATTGATTCTGTACTAAGAAACATGGGTGCTTTGAAACTTCTGGTTGATTCTCAGCTCCATCTGAGACAAAATATTTTCAAAATCCTCAGATTGCTTTTAGATGGATTCTGTACTAAGAAACATGGGTGCTTTGAAGATAATGGTTGAATCTCAGCTCGATAGGAGATTAACAACTTTCAAAATCCTCAGATTACTTTTAGATTGATTCTGTACTAAGAAACATGGGGCTTTGAAGCTTCTGGTTGATTCTCAGCTCGATCGGAGATTAAAAACTTTAAAAATCCTCAGATTACTTTTAGATTGATTCTGTACTAAGAAACATGGGTGCTCAGAAGCTACTGGTTGAATCTCAGCTCGATCGGAGATTAAAAACTTTCAAAATTCTCAGATTGCTGTTAGATTGATTCTGTACTAAGAAATATGGGTGCTTTGAAGCTTCTGGTTGATTCTCAGCTCCATCTGAGACAAAATATTTTCAAAATCCTCAGATTGCTTTTAGATGGATTCTGTACTAAGAAACATGGGTGTTCAGAAGCTACTGGTTGAATCTCAGCTCGATAGGAGACTAAAAACTTTCAAAATCCTCAGATTACTTTTAGATTGATTCTGTAGTAAGAAACATGGGTGTTCAGAAGCTACTAGTTGATTCTCAGCTCGATCTGAGATTACAAACTTTCAAAATCCTCAGATTGCTTTTAGATTGATTCTGTACCAAAAAACATGGATGTTCAGAAGCTACTGACTGGTTGAATCTCAGCTCGATAGGAGATTAAAAACTTTCAAAATCCTCAGATTACTTTTAGATTGATTCTGTACTAAGAAACATGGGTATTCAGAAGCTACTGGTTGAATCTCAGCTCGGTGGGAGATTAAAAACTTTCAAAATCCTGAGATTACTTATAGATTGATTCTCTACCAAGAAACATGGGTGTTCAGAAGCTACAGGTTGAATCTCAGCTCGATCGGAGATAAAAACTTTCGAAATTCTCAGATTACTTTTAGATTGATTCTGTACTAAGAAACATGGGTGCTTTGAAGCTTCTGGTTGATTCTCAGCTCCATCTCAGACAAAATATTTTCAAAATCCTCAGATTGCTTTTAGATCGATTCTGTACATGGGTGCTTTGAAGATAATGGTTGAATCTCAGCTCGATAGGAGATTAACAACTTTCAAAATCCTCAGATTACTTTTATATTGATTCTGTACTAAGAAACATGGGTGTTCAGAAACTACTGGTTGAATCTCAGCTCGATCGGAGATTAAAAACTTTCAAAATCCTCAGATTACTTTTAGATTGATTCTGTACTAAGAAACATGGGTGCTTTGAAGCTTCTGGTTGATTCTCAGCTCCATCTGAGACAAAATGTTTTTAAAATCCTCAGATTGCTTTTAGATCGATTCTGTACATGGGTGCTTTGAAGATAATGGTTGATTCTCAGCTCGATCTGAGTCAAAATGTTTTTAAAATCCTCAGATTACTTTTAGATTGATTCTGTACTAAGAAACATGATATTCTGAAGCTGCTGGTTGAATCTCAGCTCGATCGGAGATTAAAAACTTTCAAAATCCTCAGATTGCTGTTAGATTGATTCTCTACTGAGAAACATGGGTGTTTAGAAGCTACTGGTTGAATCTCAGCTCGATCGGAGATAAAAACTTTCAAAATTCTCAGATTGCTTTTTGATTGATTCTGTACTAAGAAACATGGGTGTTCAGAAGCTACTAGTTGATTCTCAGCTCGATCGGAGATTACAAACTTTCAAAATCCTCAGATTGCTTTTAGATTGATTATGTACCAAAAAACATGGATGTTCAGAAGCTACTGGTTGAATCTCAGCTCGATCGGAGATAAAAACTTTCAAAATCCTCAGATTGCTTTTAGATTGATTCTGTACTAAGAAACATGGGTGCTTTGAAGCTTCTGGTTGATTCTCAGCTCGATCTGAGACAAAATGTTTAAAAAATCCTCAGATTACTTTTTTACTTGCTCTGTACTAAGAAACATGGGTGTTCTGAAGCTACTGGTTGAATCTCAGCACGATGGGAGATTAAAAACTTTCAAAATCCTCAGATTGCTTTTAGATTGATTCTCTACCAAGAAACATGGGTGTTCAGAAGCTACTGGTTGAATCTCAGCTCGATAGGAGACTAAAAACTTTCAAAATCCTCAGATTACTTTTAGGTTGATTCTGTACTAAGAAACATGGTTATTCAGAAGATACTGGTTGAATCTCAGCTCGATCGGAGATTAAAAACTTTCAAAATTCTCAGATTGCTGTTAGATTGATTCTCTACTGAGAAACATGGGTGTTTAGAAGCTACTGGTTGAATCTCAGCTGGATCGGAGATAACAACTTTCAAAATCCTCAGATTGCTTTTAGATTGATTCTGTACTAAGAAACATGGGTGCTTTGAAGCTTCTGGTTGATTCTGAGCTCCATCTGAGACAAAATATTTTCAAAATCCTCAGATTGCTTTTAGATGGATTCTGTACTAAGAAACATGGGTGCTTTGAAGATAATGGTTGAATCTCAGCTCGAT